>CM050453.2:52892517-54142517 GCA_027563935.2 Costus lasius
CTCTGAAACCATGATCTATTGTAATTCCTTCACGATGATAGCTTAAACTACTTTTGGGATATGGGGGAGTAATTCACTTGACTTCCAATGACTAGATGACTATTTTTACTATTTAGTTGAGTTTAATATTACCATGATGATTTTGCTCGTGTGATAATTGTGCTTAGACTCTCTATAAGTTTATATTATTAATTATATTCTTAGAATTTTCGCTTGAGACTGAAAGGTAATTGCTTGAGAATTTGGAACCCTAGAATTGCATGTTAGGATCTCTTCCTTAGGTTAGATATAATTTGATCTGTTCTAGTAGATTAATTGCCATGATTATAACATGAACCTATAGATCGAGTCTATTTGTCAAGCGTGGAGATCTTGTGCGAAAGCAAAGATCGAAACGTTGGAGATCTATGAGTAAAACTAGTGTAGAGACTCGGATGCACGAAAGTGATCCTTGAGACTCCACTAGAGATTATCAACCTAGAATTCGGATGCACGAACGTGATCCTTGAGTTCATTGTTTGATGATTTACTTATCTTCAGCGTTGGGACGAATCTTGCGCGAAAGCGAAGACAAATCCCTGTGCGGTTGTTTGCACGAAAGTGAAACAATCCTTTTATTAAGTAAATTACATCTTCATCATGATAAAATTGAACTGACGAAATCCTTACTCATATCTAGTCATAAAAGTTAAAGTGAACGAAACCCTAGTCTCAGCTTTTCTCTCTGATAATTCCGTTTTAGCTTCCGATTTCTATTCTCACTACTTTGATTAGCCTAGATAGTAAGAAATCAACTATTTAGTATTCAACAACATAGGCCTCTGTGGGTTTGATATCTTAATTATTACTTCGAGTATCCGTGCACTTGCAGATCACAATAGAAAGAGGGAAATATAACTTTTAATATATGTGACAACAAGATTTAATTTAATCTTAATGATTCATTGAACAAACTTTCATACTCAGAATCTTGTTGTAGTGTTGAAATATTTAATGATGATATTTATGATGTTTCAAGCTTATTTGATGAAACCTCGAATTATGAATGTAACAATCTTTCTGAGGGTATTGATAAGAAATTGCAGAAGGAAAAGACAAGAAGGAAGAGAAGAAGATCAAAATTGATGGAGAGAGGAAAGAAAAATTGGAGCAAATTTAGATATTATTTCAAGACCGAGCCTTATGTTATTCAAAGAGAGGCTCAAATTAAAAGAAAATAAGAAGGGTAATCTAGGAGTTCACGATCAAATCTGAGTGTAAAAGGGTCAAGCTAATGACCTTTAAATTAGCGCTTCTTAGGAGGCAACCCAAGCTTTCTAACTTTAGTTTTGCTTTCTTTTATTTATTTATTTTAATTTTATTTTAGGAATAAATTTTACAATTTTTTTTTCTTTAGGAATCGAGATTTGGCGCGAAATTACGGCACTACCGTAACATCCTTTACGGTATCATAATCCCGGTTATTTTTAACCAGAGAGTTTTAACCCGTTACGGTACCGCCGTAAATTCCTTTACAGTACTGTATTCTGTAACAAAATCTTCCCGAGAGTTTTTTGTTTTACGGCAGTACCGTAAACTTGTTTACGGTGCCGTAATTTTTGAATTTTTATATTTTCAATTTTTTTGAATTTTGAATTTTTCAAAAAAAATTCATTTCTGATCGATATTATGGCACCACCGTAAACTTTTTTACGGTGCCATAACAACTATTGCTTTTCGACCCGAGAGTTTTTACCATTACGGCACTGCCGTAAACGCTTTTACGGCCGTAAATATATCTAAAAAACGCGATAAAGGTGTCGTAACCTAATTTCTTCCGCTACCATTTTGAGGTTTTCTCACTCGCTCGTGCACCGATCTTGAAGCTCCGACCTTCCCCGACGTTCGGAAGACTCAGGCGAGCCTTCCCATCTAGTTATCGCCGCCGATCTAGCAGTCTCTCGTCCGATTTCACTGTTTTAGCGAGTTTTGACCTAATTTCCGCCCCCTTTGCTCGTGTGCTTCCGTTTCTGAACCAATTTTGGGCTTTTTGTTTCTATCTGCTCGTGATAGGATACGCTTTCGATTCTCTCTTGTTTCAAGAAATTCGGACCAATTTCTAGGGAGATCTATGCTGAAACATGATGAACAAGTTTAGGTTTTACTATTCATCATCCCCTTTTCGATTTTTCATTGATTTCTGAGTCCAAGCATGATTTTAAGTTGACATCTTACGTAATTAATGTTGTTGATGACGATTTGAAGTGTTATCCCTATTTATTTTGCTATATTTATGTTGAATCTTAGTTGCAGCTTGTGATTGTAACAATGCCACCAAGAACCAAGTGACTTCTTGCCAAGAGAAAAGGAAAGGCACTAGCTGAGCCTTCCTTTCTACCCAACCCACATGGAATTTTGTTCAGAAATGAAATTCAAGCTGCAAGATATAATCAACTAGTCGAGAGAAGAGTAATTGCCACCAAGTATGCTGATAAGAGGACCTTGGAGACATTGGGTTTGCATGAAGATGTCATGTGGATGCTTGAGCAAATCAAAACCCAGAGATTCTTCCAAATGACACCACAAACATATCTACCATTGGTGCTTGAATTTCTGAGTAGTTTTGATGCGCAGCTGTATGAGTATAGTGAAAGACATGCAGATGGTTATATCACCTTCCGCATAGCTAATGTAGAGAGGCAGCTATCCATGCAAGACTTGAGAACCATCTTCCAGTTTGGCACAGGAGGCCACACATCAGTTTTAGTGGGGTGTGCTGAGGATGTATTTTGGAACCAAATCACTGAAGAGACCCACTTTTCAGCACTTACTGCTAGAGCTTCAAAGATTTCCAATCCTTCCATCAAGTATGTTCATAGAGTTTTGGCCCACACTATCTTTGGTAGAGGTGACAGTGATGGGATGGTAAGGCAAACTGAGTTATTCTTTTTATGGAGTATGCTATTTGAATATCCCTTGGATGTTGGCTTCTTCTTCATGAAACACTTGGAAAAAGTTTCTAGGGCAAAGAAATGAGCTATTGTGATATGTGGTTTCATTACACCTATAGCCCTGTACTTGAGAGTTGAACCCTATGGGACATAGATTGCAAGAGGGAGTCCAAGACTTGACTTAGAGTCTTGTATTGCAATGAAAATGGTGATAAGAGAAGGAGATGGTTTTTCACTGATTCTTGGACCTAGAGGACATAAGTTACCTCTTCCATGCACTGAGAAAACCACAGTTAGAAACTAGGAGAACTAGAGGTTGGTTCCAGAAGATGCTGACATTGCTATGCCATCCCCACATAGTACCATACCACCGCCACCCTGGGGTAGTAGTGATGACCCTTTTGGGATGGGCATGGAGTAGCCATCTGGAGCTACAAATTCTTCCACACAACCAGACTCGGGCAGCAGATTCTCTAGTGCCTTCGATCCCGGATTTAGATATCTCTCCACTTAGCTGTACCAACAGGAGAAGAGGATGGAGAGAGTGATGAACACAATGAGTGACATGAGAGGTTCCGTGAGCCAGATGACTGATTCTATGCATCACATGCATAAAGACATTGAAAATCTGAGTACCTATATAGAGGAAATGGGAAACTTCTTGTATGAACATTTCGATTTTCAGGATCCCAGGAGGAGTGGAGAGTATGGAGGACCCCAGAGAACGCCACCTATTGATCCTATGGATGCCGCAGTGCAAAGCACTAAAGAGATAGGATCTGACGGTGAAAATGGGTAGAGTCTTGTAAGTATCTCTTTCCCCTTTTATCTTTTGTCTTTCATTTTCTACATCTTATTGATATTTCATGTGTTGAATGGAAGGATGCTTCTTCTGCATATCTGTGTCCGCCGTCACTACTACTCTATTTTTCATACTTATCTTTTTGATCTTCGATGGGGTTGTATAATGATATTGATGATTCATCTTCAATATGTTTGTATAATACTCAATGATATTTTGATGATGATATTCTTTTCAATATGGTTGTATTCACTTGATAATATTTTGATGACATGACATGTTAATGTTTGATGATGATGAGATGATTTGTGGCTTTGAATCACTTTTGAAATTATTGATGATTGATGTTGTTGAATGAATCCAAATTTGAGACTAGAATAAGGCCTATCATGTCAAATTTATTTCTCTTATACATAACTACTTTTGAAATTCTTCATTGGTTGAGGAGTAGGATTTTAGGGAGATATGTTGTTTGAAAATTTTGATTTAAAAGTGAAACTACTTCTTGAATAAAATCAGCATATGAGTATGAATATTTGAATTGATATTGATTGATTAGTCTAATTGAGGTTTTGTTTATTTTACTATTTGTTGGGAAAAAGAATCCAAAATCCACAAAAATAGTGAGAGACTCCCCTACTTGGCACTGTGTAAAATTGACAGTGGTACCGAACGACATGGGTTGAAGTATTAAAAGAAAAAAAAAATAAATGAGAGGAATCTATTCACATTAACTCCGCTGTCTTTGGTGAAAATTCCCAATACTAAAAAGACATGAGTTCTATTACACTGACTATGTGGTCAGTGTACTCCGATTTCGTCACTAGAAAAAAGGTGGTAATCAAATTAGAGAATGTGATTGATGCAAAAAGAAACAAAAAAGTATGTATCTATGTGGGTACATGCCATCTAAAAACAAAAAGAAAAAGAAAAATATGAGTGGAAAAAGATTTTGGATATCCTATTCCTGTAAGCAAAAGTATGATAAACCTAAACTGAAAATTGGATAAAGTCTTGAGATTGAAATTCTTTCTTTTATGCAAGTTGCGAAGTTTTATTTGACTAAGTTGTGGATCTTGAGAATTAGATTTAGAAGATGATATATATGTTTTAAAATTTTATAATGCAATTAATGAAGATTTTTCATTGGTGATTGTATGTTAGAAATTTATTTTTCATGAGAAAGTCTATGCCTATGATCAATTTTTGAATTTTCTTGGTTTTTGCTTGAGGACAAGCAAAGTTTGAGCCATATGTGTTTGATGACACCGAAATTTATCGTGATTTCTATGCCATTTTGTTGATGGTTTTGTGTCATATTCATAGACTTTGCTTATTTTTATGACCTTTCTATCAATATTTGCGGAATCTACACTCTTTTCTGTTTTTAATGATTTTTAGGTAAAAAGGCATGTTTTTTCAGTCGATTTCGAGCAATCCAAATGCATAATTGAATTCACAACATCAAAAGGAGATCACACGTCAAATTTCAGAAGATTTGGAGCTTCAAAGGAAATTACAGCACCTCCAATATATTTTTTACGATACCGTAATTTGGAGGTTTTCTGGGCAGAGAATTGAAGGAACCCCATAAAGGGGGCGAAACCCCTAAGTAAGGCGCATATTAAAACTTTTAAGCAGCGGAAGAGGGTTTCTTAAGATCGGTTTCATGAGATATGATCAACCATTATAACCCGAATGCAAATAGAAGAAACGGATTCATACCATAGCCATTTCAAGATGGCGCCTTGGAAGAAAAAGTTGCAAACGCCTCTTCTCCAAAGTCTCGCACACAAGATGAACAATGTG
Source organism: Costus lasius (assembly GCA_027563935.2). Lineage (NCBI taxonomy): Eukaryota > Viridiplantae > Streptophyta > Magnoliopsida > Zingiberales > Costaceae > Costus > Costus lasius. The sequence goes on from CM050453.2 coordinate 52,898,059, forward strand.
CTTCTTCCTTGGTGCTCCTTGTGCTAGCAAGGTTCCAAGGTTGTCTTGCCGAATGGAAGGGAAAGATGAGATGTCGTTCTCTTGGCCGAATCCTCCTCAACCTTCAAGGCGTCGCCACACACACGGAAGTCGAGAGGAATATTGAGAGCGAGAGGCGAGAATAGAGAACACTCTATTCGAACGTGAGTGACTCCAATTGGAGATCATGGTTACTAAAAATAGCAACCACTCACCGCTCCAACGTTCACGCCAAGTGAACATGTCGCCACACCTTGAACCATGCGCTCATTTCATGAGCCGGTTCAATTTCGTTTGGTTTAAAACCAATCAAGCCAAGCAATCAAGTCCAGATCTCAAATAAACCCTAAGGCTCCTGATCTGACCGTTCATCTCTTGATGCTCTTGATCTCACCGATCTAGCATCTATTCTCTCGATCGAAGCTTACCGATCTCAAGCCCTAATCAATCAAACATGATCAGACCAGATCTCACTTACAATCAGAGATTAAATCCCTTTAAACTGAACCTAAACAATTCAGTCCACACGATCTGACTTAAGTAAGCCATATCATCAAATTGTGCGACCCTGAGGGTTTCCTTTAAATGTCGGTAACGATAACTCACGTTATCATGATCAGTGAGGGGTATCTAGCAACACATCACTGTCTCCCGATATAAAAGAAATGAGTCTTCCAAGACTACACCCAAAAACAGCACAAGTGTGAATCAACTCACTAGGCATGCATACTTCCTTTGCCACTGGATGTTCTTATTGGACAAGCGTGTCAAGCTTGTAGCTCCAATATGATGAGCATGATTAGATCAGATGAACATAGTCATCTGGGTATGGCCATACACTTTCTCAATCATCTCATCCAGGGGGCCCCTTTAGAACATCACACTCCTTAAACAAGGAGACGGCAATCCTATGTCTATCACTAGTGCCCTAACCTGACTCAAGCTCATTATCCAAGATAGTCTATAACCATTGTGTTTCAAATGATATTGAACTACCTCAAAACAATGACAATCATCATTTAGAAAACACAAGTGATCTCAAGTCAGAGGAAATGTGCCACTTGTCATATACAAGGATTATTCACATTGCGACAAACAATTGAATATCCTAGTAGGGTCTGTCCAGTACATCCAATGTACCCATGAGTCTACATCTTATTCCATGCTCGAAGCATCCTATAAGACTAGAACACATATTAGTCTTAACCATATCAAGGCTGTCTCATGTTCACCAAGATACATCGACTAAGGACTTAACTGCATGTCAGCCCAGCTGAACAGCTTTGAGACATTATTCAGAAGAACATATATTGCAGCAGACAATGTAGCTAACTGAATAATAACCATGCCTTTATAAACATAAACGTTTATTACATGATACTGTTACAATCCCAAGGCCTCAAACATTAGGCTTAAGGGCATACCCCAACAATCTCCCACTTGCACTTAATCTAATGGTTGAGAAATCTCAAACCCATATTATTACAGTGCTTCTCATGCTTCTGCTGCGCCAGAGGCTTGGTAAGCGGGTCTGCCAGATTGTCATCTGTATGAACCTTGCAGACTTTGATCTCGCCACGATCTATGATCTCCCTGATCAAATGAAACCATCTCTGTATGTGCTTGGACTTCTGGTGCGACCGTGGTTCCTTTGCTTGTGCGATTGCTCCAGTGTTATCACAGAAGATAACCAAAGGATCTGCACTCGAAGGAACAACACCAAGTTCTCTCACGAACTTACGAATCCACACTGCCTCCTTGGATGCTTCCGAGGCTGCAACATACTCGGCTTCTGTTGTGGAATCAGCAACAGTTGACTGTTTGAAACTCTTCCACACCACTGCTCCTCCATTCAAGCTAAAAACATAGCCTGATTGCGATCGGAAATCATCCTGGTCAGACTGGAACGAAGCGTCAGTATATCCTTCAATACTGAGTTCTTCCTGACCACCATATATCAAGAACATATCTTTGGTCCTCCGCAGATATTTTAAGATGTTCTTGACTGCAATCCAGTGCGCCAAGCCTGGATTACTTTGGAAACGACTGGTCACGCTTAACCCGTAAGCGACGTCTGGGCGAGTACACAACATCGCATACATAATGGATCCAATAGCCGAAGCATAAGGCGTATTGTCCATTTCATCTTTCTCAGTCTGTGTTTGTGGACACTGACTCTTCGAAAGACTCAGACCATGTCTGACTGGAAGATATCCTCGTTTAGAATTCTCTAAATGAAATCTCTCCAGGACTTTTTCGATGTAAGTACTCTGGCACAGCCCGAGAAGCCTCTTAGATCTATCCCTGTAGATCTTCACACCTAATACATAGGCTGCTTCTCCTAGATCTTTCATCTGGAAACATTTCTTTAACCATGCTTTAACAGCATGCATTTCAGGAATGTCATTTCCAATGATCAAGATGTCATCGACGTAGAGGACTAGGAAAGTAATTACGCTCCCACTAAACCTCTTATACACACACGGGTCATCCTCGTTCTTGATGAAACCAAATTCAGTGACTGATTCATCAAAACGAATATTCCAGCTTCTTGATGCTTGCTTAAGTCCATAAATGGACTTCTTTAACTTGCATATTTTATGACGATCTGATGGATTAGTGAAACCCTCAGGTTGTGTCATATACACATCCTCATCCAGATTTCCATTAAGGAAAGCTGTTTTCACATCCATCTGCCAAATCTCATAATCGTAATATGCAGCTATCGCGAAAAGAATCCGAATAGACTTGAACATAGCTACAGGTGAGAAAGTTTCATCATAATCTATCCCGTAGATTTGTTTGAAACCTTTCGCAACTAACCTGCCTTTATAGGTAACCACGTTACCATCCATGTCAATCTTCTTCTTGAAGATCCACTTACAGCGTATAGGGATAACTCCCGGAGGCGGATCAACCAAATCCCAAACTTGGTTATCTGACATGGAGTCCATCTCGGCGCGCATAGCTTCAAGCCATCTCGCTGACTCCGGTCCACTGACCGCATCCGCATAAGTGAGGGGTTCATCATTATCAATGATGTAGACTCCGTCATAACGCTCAGGTTGTCGACGAATCCTTCCCGATCTTTGCGGTTCCCGTGATATCTGAGCCTCAGGTTGTTCAATAACCTGATCTACCGGCTCAGGCTTATCCAACTGTGCTTGACTACTTTGTCCTTCCTCTGGATTCTCATCCAGCTTTATTTCTCTCCCACTGGCCTCTTGCAGAAGAAACTCCTTCTCAAGAAATATGGCCGTCCGAGCAACAAATACCTTGTTCTCTTTGGGATCGTAGAAATAATAACCCTTAGTCTCCTTAGGGTAACCGACAAAGTTACATTTGTCAGATCTGCTCTCTAGTTTCCCAGAGGCGAGCTTTTTGACATAAGCCTCGCAGCCCCAGATCCTGATAAATGTCAAGCTCGGCTGTTTCCCATACCATAACTCATATGGAGTTTTTGAAACTGCCTTGGATGGCACTCGGTTTAGTACCTTTGCAGCTGTTTCCAGTGCAAAACCCCAAAAGGAGTAAGGAAGAGTAGCCTGACTCATCATAGAACGAACCATATCAAGTAACGTTCTGTTTCTCCTCTCGGACACACCATTCCATTGCGGTGTTCCTGGCGGAGTGAGCTGTGAGATAATCCCACACTCCTTCAGATAGTCAGTAAACGTATGACTCAAGTATTCTCCACCTCGATCTGAGCGAAGTGCCTTGATATTTCGGCCTAGCTGATTTTGTACTTCATTCTTGAACTCTTTGAACTTGTCAAAAGATTCACTTTTATGTCTCATTAAATAGACATACCCATATCTACTGAAATCATCAGTAAAGGTAATGAAGTACTGATAGCCACCTCTGGCATGTTTACTAAATGGCCCACACACATCACTGTGTATAAGGTCAAGTAAACCTGAAGCCCTTTGACCTTTGTGAGGAAAAGGTGACTTCGTCATTTTACCCATCAAACAAGCTTTGCATGTATCAATCTCCTTTTAGGAGAATGATCCCAGCAGTCCATGATCATGCAACCGCTTAATGCGTTTCTCGTTAATATGGCCTAAACGACTATGCCATAGCAAGGTGCTGTCATCAGCATACTTGGCTTTCTTAATATCAACATTTTGTATAGAACGCTCCATGTCCAACATGAATAATCCATTGCTAATTGAACCAGTTGCATAAACAATATTATCATAAGATAAAAGACACTTTGAAATATTGCATTCAAAGGAAAAACCCTTCCTGACAAGAGCAGGGAATGGAGATAATATTTTTAGTAATACTGGGAACAAAATAACAATTGTCTAGTTCCAATACAATTCCAGATGGTAAAGAAATGAAATAGTCTCCTACAGCAACAGCAGCAACCCGTGCCCCGTTTCCAACTCGTAGGTCCACCTCATGCTGTCCCACCTGCCTTCTTCTCTTGAGTTCCTGTACATTTGAACAAATGTGAACTCCACATGCAGTGTCCAACACCCATGATATAGAAGAAGAGAACATGACCTCAGTCACATAAATACCTGAGCCAGAAGCGATGCTTCCCCTCTTATCTCCTTGGAGCGCTTTACAGTCCTTTTTCTAGTGACCCAGCTGGCCACAGTGGAAACACCTGTATTCCTTGGACCGCTTCACCTTTTGCTTCAGAGCCTTGCTGTAGCTCTTGACAGGGGTCTTGCCCTTCTTCCCCTTCTTCTTGTTCCTCGAAGGAACCATTAAGACAGAGGTCGAAGGCTTTCCCTTCAGAGTCTCCTCAGTAGTCAAGAGCATATTCAGCAGCTCTGCCGGAGTACAATCGATTTTGTTCATATTAAAGTTAATAATGAACGCGTCGAATGAAGGCGGGAGAGACTGCAGAATAATATCCACAGCAAGCTCCTGGTTGATGGTATGCCCCAGTTTCTCTAGAGCCTCCTTGTGCCCAATCATCTTGAGCACGTGAGCTCCCACTGGGCTCCCTTCAGCCAGTTTGCTCTGAAAGAAGAGCTTTGTCAAATTGTAGCGCTCAGTCCTTGCCTGTGCAGCATACAGCATCTTGAGGTTCGCTATCATGTCTATAGCAGACATATCCTCATGCTGACGCTGCAGCGGTGGCGTCATAGACGCTAACATCAGGCAAGCGACATCAATGCTATCATTGACGTGCTTTTCATAGGCTTCCCGAACCGCCCTTGCGGCGTTCGGAGCGGGCTGAGGCGGTATCGCCGTCTCGAGGACATACAGTTTCCTCTCTGCCTTAAGAACAATCTTAAGGTGTCCAAACCAGTCAGAGAAGTTCGGCCCAGCAAACTTCTCCCTTTCCAGTAGGGATCGCACATTGAAGTTCATGGTGTTCGTTGCTGCAGGTATCTACAACAATGCAAGAATAGCAAGGTCAGTATCAATGTTAAGAATCAATCAGGACTTAAGAAAGATTCTTTTTCTCACTATTTTATCTGACTGAAAAATCCATTAAACAGTCCGAAAGAGTAGACACTCTTTTAGTGAGATAGGATCCGGATTTCATACTTGGTCTCCGCGTCCCGCTCAGGCGAGATAAGATGCACAGAGAGTACAAGCACTAATCTCCGGTAGGCAGTCCCTGCCGATCGCCAACCCCGTGCGATTCCCCTTCATCTGGGCAATCCAGCAGACTGTGCCAACTGAGTTGGTACAACACAGTCTCTGATCCCACAGATGGCTGCCTCCATGTGCTACCATATGCGCCACATATGTAGCCTACATGGTCAAGCTGACCCGACCTACTCCCTGGACCACCATGTGCTATGCTGAGCAACGAGAAGGGATAAATCCCTACTCTGTAACACACAGGTGTAATCCCACACCGTCTGAAGATAGATGGACGTGCCCACTGAGTGGGTACAACACGGCTCCAACGATAATCAGAACAGTGAGGTTTCGCGTCAGAAGGCTTACGAGCTTGATATTTTAGCGTTGGATTTTAACGGTCTTTTATCTTCTTCACTATCATGCAATTCCTATGGTGATAGCAGAAGATAAACTAATCATGCAATTCTAATATTTAAACAATAAATAAAAGAAAGCATGAATCTTATGTGGTAAAAGCCCATAGCCCTAGTAAGACCTTAATTAACTTAAGTCTTCACTTGCTTTTCTTCATGGGGCTTTTGCTGCTCATCTGGCCCAAACCAGGGCCCAAGCGCCATCTGCAGGTCTGGTGCGCCCACCAGGAATATGCGCCAGGTCCTAGGGTCGAACCCTAGACCTCCCACCTGGTCAAGCCACTTGCTGCATGCGCCTCTGCCAAGAGTGCTCTGTGCTCTTGTCTAATTAAATTACAAATTTAACTATCTAGACAAGATTGACACGCAGGTCAATTACATTTTATAAATTAAAGCAATGTGATGCGCAGATCACAATATAAAATTAATTTACAAAATTAACCAGGCACGCAGGCCCCAGCACAGCACTCATTAAAGACGGGCAGCCCACATAAGATTAAATAAACATACATATGCAACAATCAACATATGATCCATTCATGAAAATTAAATTTCGAAAACCCCTTGGGATGAATTTTAATTTTCCTTATTTGCCCTACTGCCTTACAATGGTCTATTACTAGGGATCCACTCATCCATCCTAGTCAGATCCACTGCCCTTGCATGCACCAAGTCCTAACTGACTTGAGTCGACCATAAGGTCAACCATGCATGCGCCAGGGCTGAACAACCACAATGAGGTCTGGCAAGCGGGTGTGACCCCGGGCCTAACTCATGTGCGTTCATCAGTTGTCTCAATCAGACATCGCTACAAACGCCTGTCTGCAGCCGACCTGTAGCCACCACGTGCTTGCGCACAGGTGCTACCTGGTCAACCCATCAAGGCTGTCAGATAGTCTGATTAGACTTTTGGATCTAACCTAGGGGGTGACTTCAACCCTAATAACCCATCTAAGGGTTTAAAGTAGGTGCTTTAGATCTAAGATGAATCGCGCAAGTTATTTGTTTTGAAAACACAATAAAACATGCGCCAACAACATGCGCCAGGGAGAAAATAACATCTATAAGAAACATGTATTTTCGCCAACTTACAACTACAGCATAAGCATTCGCATGTGACCTATAGATCTGTGATCTTGCGCAAACATGGCAATCATAACACACGCATGAAACCTCCCTCTGATACCAATCTGAAGGAACCCCATAAAGGGGGCGAAACCCCTAAGTAAGGCGCATATTAAAACTTTTAAGCAGCGGAAGAGGGTTTCTTAAGATCGTTTTCATGAGATATGATCAACCATTATAACCCGAATGCAAATAGAAGAAACGGATTCATACCATAGCCATTTCAAGATGGTGCCTTGGAAGAAAAAGTTGCAAACGCCTCTTCTCCAAAGTCTCGCACACAAGATGAACAATGTGCTTCTTCCTTGGTGCTCCTTGTGCTAGCAAGGTTCCAAGGTTGTCTTGCCGAATGGAAGGGAAAGATGAGATGTCGTTCTCTTGGCCGAATCCTCCTCAACCTTCAAGGCGTCGCCACACACACGGAAGTCGAGAGGAATATTGAGAGCGAGAGGCGAGAAAAGAGAACACTCTATTCGAACGTGAGTGACTCCAATTGGAGATCATGGTTACTAAAAATAGCAACCACTCACCGCTCCAACGTTCACGCCAAGTGAACATGTCGCCACACCTTGAACCATGCGCTCATTTCATGAGCCGGTTCAATTTAGTTTGGTTTAAAACCAATCAAGCCAAGCAATCAAGTCCAGATCTCAAATAAACCCTAAGGCTCCTGATCTGACCGTTCATCTCTTGATGCTCTTGATCTCACCGATCTAGCATCTATTCTCTCGATCGAAGCTTACCGATCTCAAGCCCTAATCAATCAAACATGATCAGACCAGATCTCACTTACAATCAGAGATTAAATCCCTTTAAACTGAACCTAAACAATTCAGTCCACACGATCTGACTTAAGTAAGCCATATCATCAAATTGTGCGACCCTGAGGGTTTCCTTTAAATGTCGGTACCGATAACTCACGTTATCACGATCAGTGAGGGGTATCTAGCAACACATCACTGTCTCCCGATATAAAAGAAATGAGTCTTCCAAGACTACACCCAAAAACAGCACAAGTGTGAATCAACTCACTAGGCATGCATACTTCCTTTGCCACTGGATGTTCTTATTGGACAAGCGTGTCAAGCTTGTAGCTCCAATATGATGAGCATGATTAGATCAGATGAACATAGTCATCTGGGTATGGCCATACACTTTCTCAATCATCTCATCCAGGGGGCCCCTTTAGAACATCACACTCCTTAAACAAGGAGACGGCAATCCTATGTCTATCACTAGTGCCCTAACCTGACTCAAGCTCATTATCCAAGATAGTCTATAACCATTGTGTTTCAAATGATATTGAACTACCTCAAAACAATGACAATCATCATTTAGAAAACACAAGTGATCTCAAGTCAGAGGAAATGTGCCACTTGTCATATACAAGGATTATTCACATTGCGACAAACAATTGAATATCCTAGTAGGGTCTGTCCAGTACATCCAATGTACCCATGAGTCTACATCTTATTCCATGCTCGAAGCATCCTATAAGATCCATGCTCGAAGCATCCTATAAGACTAGAACACATATTAGTCTTAACCATATCAAGGCTGTCTCATGTTCACCAAGATACATCGACTAAGGACTTAACTGCATGTCAGCCCAGCTGAACAGCTTTGAGACATTATTCAGAAGAACATATATTGCAGCAGACAATGTAGCTAACTGAATAATAACCATGCCTTTATAAACATAAACGTTTATTACATGATACTGTTACAATCCCAAGGCCTCAAACATTAGGCTTAAGGGCATACCCCAACAAGAATCTCATATGATTACGGCACTACCGTAAATATCTTTACGGTACCGTATTGTAGATTGTTTTTGATCAGAGGATTCATGGAGATTACGGTACTACCGTAAGGATCCTTACAGTACCGTATTTTTGGGTCGATTTTCAACCAAAAGATTTTGACATTACAACACTACCGTAAAGAACGTTACGGTACCGTAATTCCAGAAGATTTCAAGCCGGGACCTCACTGTCCAGATTACGGCATTGCCGTAAAGACCATTACCGACGTAATTACATCGCTGCTCGCGACTTTCCTGGTCAACTCCGAAGCCCGATTTTTGCACGGTTGATTGAGGATGATCCAGGCCCTTATATTCGAAGCAGTAAGAAGGAGAAGGGGAGCCATTGACGAGATGAAACCAAGCACACCAAAAGCCCTAATTTTCGTTCACCACAGGGAGAGAAATCACCTCACACGCCACCCGCTCTAGGTTTCACCGCCGGGAAGAGTACAGTGCATCTCCAGCCGTGAAAATTGAGTGGAAGCTACACATAGAGGGGGAGAAGGAGCACCTAAAATTTCAACGTGATCGGAGATCAGACGGAGGAGAAATCACTAGAAAACTGAGCATCGCCGCTGTTCGCCAAGATTACAGTTGTAAACTTCTTTACGGCCGTACCGTAATTTTCACACTTCCTCTGTTTCGATTTTCTTCATCATGAATCATTGTAATCTTCCTTCTATGATAGCTTAAACCTCTTTTGGGACATGAAGGAGTAATTCACTTGAGTTTCAGTGACTAGATGACTATTTTTTCTATTATTTCATCTTGTTTAATTTTAGCATGATGATTTTACTCATGTGATGTTTTGTTCTTAGACTCTCCTTAGATCTATATTATTATTTATGTTTTAGGATTTTCGCTATTGACTGAAAAGTAATTGCTTGAGAATTTGGAACCCTATAATTGCATGATAGGAACCCTTTTTATGTTAGTTCTTGTTTGTTTGATTCTAGTAAGCTAACTGCCATGATAATAATATAAATCTTGGATTGAGTCTAAACTTTCAAATGTGGAGATCTTGTGAGAAAGCAAAGATCGGAACGTTAGAGAACCTTGAGTAAAACTAGTGTCGAGATTCGGATGTACGAAAGTGTTCCTTGAAATTCCACTAGAGATTATCGACTTAGAACTCGGATGCACGAAAGTGATCCTTGAGTTCTCAGTTTGATGATTTACTTATGATTAGTGTTGGGACGACTCTTGCGCGAGAGCGAAGATTTATCCCTGCATGGTTGTCTGCACGAAAGTGAGATAATCCTTTTATTCAAGTAAATTGCATCTTTGTCATGATGAAATTAAACTGATGAAATCTCTATTCATGTCTAGTCATAAAAATTAAAGTGAATGAACCCCTAGTCCCAGCTTCTCTCTCTGATAATTCCGTTTCAGCGCTTTAATCTCTGTTTGCTAGTTTGCACTATTTTGATTGCCTAGATAGTGAAAAATCAATTATTCGGTACTCAGCAACATAGGTGCATGTAGATTCGATACTTCCTTTCTTACTTCGAGTATCCGTACACTTGCGGACACAACAATGTCAAGATTAGCAGAGTTGACACAGAGAACAATCTAGAAGACCCACTGACCAAGGCTTTGGCACAGTAGAAGCATGATGGTCATGCCAGGGATATGGGGTTGAGGTTCCTCAACCACTAGGTCTAAGTACAAGTGGGAGATCGTTAGTATGTATGCCCTGAGACCTAGTATTGGTCTATCTTTTGTACTACTTTACATAGATATATATATATATATATATATATATATATATATATATATATATATATATATATATATCATTCTGGCATTGTCATTATCAATGTTTGTCTACATCTACGATTATGTACTTACAAGATAATGTCCCTAGAGACAGATTGGATCTGTGCTAAAATGGTTGTCCCAATCGATGTACCTCAGTGGATATGGGATAGCTTTGGTACTTGTTAGACTGGTATATGGGTTGGTCAGGCACAAGGTGCTAACGCAGACATATGGATATATCAATGGGGGATATACTTGACCGACCCACTGTGACGCTATGACTTGGTGTCATGAGTTATCATCACAAGTGACAGGATATACATTGATCCCTTGACTTGAGGTCATTGATCATTTTATATGGTTAGGGACATACTTTAATATAACTTAACACCTCGCTGTAGTTGAGAGGTAATAACGGTTGTCATTTAGCATGTGATGACCCATATGAGAAGGTCAATGGACAGACAAAGGATTTGCCTATTCCTGAGGGAAGCTTGATATCCATGGAGCTCCTCTATGGTTCTATGATTGAAAGTGTATGGCCATACCCAGGTGACAACCTGATTTAGTCATGACCATGTGATTGGGTGAAAACAAGTGATGACACACTTGTCCAATCCGATATCAGTTTGGCAAAGAGATTGTAAAGCATCTATACCTAGTTGCGATGATGGGGATGTCGATGTCGATATCTATTCCGATGACTTGGCTAGCAGTGATGCACTGTCACTGCTTGTGGTAGCCATGGGTTAGCACTGCCAGCGTCAGAGGAACCTACAGAGTTGCATACCTTGATACTCGAGTTCTCATATTGATCAGGAATCCTTATGATTAAGTTTTTGGATAACTCAGTTCTATTTGGGAGATTTCATTAGCGCTAATGGGCCTGATGCGATGGAAGAGAGTTATTGTGTCACGCCCCTGTAGGAAGCCGGCTATCCCTAGCTCGGGGTTCCCCAGGGAGATAACAATATTGATAGGAACCAGAGAACTACATTAATCAAATATCCTTTATTTAATAAACAATCCAAATTTAACTTCAACAGTTTCACAACACAATCTCCAAAATATTCTAACAAGATGTAAACAATTTAACTGAAATAAGAGCTAGAAGACTATCTGAACTGAGGTTGGTATCTGCTATCTACTATAGCCCTCCCAGAAGTTAACTCTATACCTGAAAGAGAAACAATGGAAGTTAGCAAAATGCTATGTAGGAATCAACAAGTATGGTGAGGGAGTCAAATAACAAGATAATTCAATGACTGAAACAGCAATATACAAATAATATACAGAATGCCATGTAAATCATCAAGCTGGCCAACAGATCTCAATCAAGAGCCGCACTCATTTTCAGAGTGTTTCCACTGTTGCTCACGCAATGTAACGACTGTCCTAAATAGCCCAGAGTGTTGCGTCCAACACCTAACATCCGTAGTATTGTCCCGAGGACAACTGCCCTAACCGGCAAATAGATAGTCCGATACGCGTCGGAACTATAACATACACACGGTGGCTACTAGAGAATAAATCATCCAGTCCAGAGGTTAATATATATATCATGACATTAACATCACAGGTATTCCACGGTTTCCACAAACTCACATGTCAATATCACAAATACAAAATTGTTCAACCATGCTCATATGCCAATATATCAGATATCTCAATACAGTTTTGTTAATCATGCATACAAAAATAGAATATGACCAATGAATAAGATAATTGAAGTCAACTGAATTTCAGAAACAAATCAAGTAGACGAAGCAATTAGATATTAGTGTCAATTAATTCTAACATATACATCATATATCAAACCAAAGGATTAAGCAGCAAATCCTATAATTCTTGACACTATAACAAAGGAGTAGGGTAAAATTCCTTCCTCAATTAGACGGTGCAAGCCAACTAGTGGATCAATCACTCTGTAACATGAATTTGTACATAAACTCTATCAATAAATATATTAACTTGAAAACCAAGACTACCAACATGTAGAACATAACTCTAAAGCTATAGAACCAATCTTAGATCAGGTGAACCGGGCCTAAAACTTACTGAACCGGACAAAATTACAGTGAACCGATCAATTTCACCCCGAACCAAGTTAAACGGAGACTTATAACTTAAATTACATAAAATATACAAGTCATCAAAAGCCACACAGATTACCATTAGATAGAAAATTTTGTAAGCTTTCCAACGGCTACCTGAACCGGCCCAGATTCGACCGAATTGGGGTCGAACCGGTCCTAATTCAATCACTGGACTAAAATTGGAATTGAACCACTCAGTCTGGTTCAAATCAATTTCAAACACAGCTGGCTAGTTTATTTCCAAATAAACCGGACAAAACCCTAAAAAAATCAAAACGAACCAACCGTTTGCCTGCGCCGCCCGATCGCTGCCGTGAAAGGCCGCTGTACTCGCGTCCGCTGCTTGCGCGGGCGAGCTCCCGAGGGCGCATCGAACATCCGTTCGTCGCCAAACTTCGCCAGTCCATTCCTGGCGATGAAGCAAAGCTTTAGGATGGGCTGCAGGGAGCTTTCGACCTACGATCGAAGCACCCAAAGCAGCAGAAGGTATCGACGTTGGCGCCGCCACCGTCGATATAGAAAACATAACCATACCCTAACTATTATCAAACAGAACTTCATCAAAACTTCACAGAAGCCTACATACCTTGCTACGAAGCTGTATCGTAGCCCAGAATAGAGAAATAGCCATAGATGGAGGCGCTGGAAGACTGGAATAGATGGCGGCGCCGCTCGAACTCTGGCGACTGATTTGAGTTTGATTTCTCCTTCCTGGCAGTGCGTTTCAGCTTGAACAGAGGCTAGGGTTCTATGTCTCCACCATACGGGCAGAAACCCTCTAATATAGCCACGAGACGCGTCCCGTAATAGTAAACATCCGCCGCCAACTCGATCGCCAAATTCCACAGAGAAGACGATGAGTTGACTCGTTCCCAAAATCAGTTTTGAATCTTAAATCAAATAAAAGCGGCGTTGTTTTATAATGAAAATGTGACTTAGCCCAATGGTTGGGTTGAGCCTGAATTTTAGCCGCGTCGTGGGTTCGTGCCCCCGCGAACGCAAAATCAACTTTTTATTAAAAATCAAATTTTAAAACCTTTTAAAAATTCAAAAGAATTTCTAGAAAATCATAAAAAATATGATTTCTAAATTTCAAAAATTTAATATTTAAATTTAAAAAAAATCATGGTTATAACATATTGGAGCCAAACTTCGTTTTTGGCAGGTTGACCTGAAATTGATCAAGACTGGTCACAATTGGATTAGGGTTGCATTGGATTGGATCCAATTGCTTAATCAACCCATATAATAAAGTTTGGGCTTGTTCATTACCCAATGAGGCCCAATAACAACTTGTCATGAAGAGAGGATTAGGGAAAAGGGTATAATGGGGATGATATCCCACCCCATTGGCGCCAAGGGCATAATGGGGTGCGATGGGCGCATGTTGTTTCTTATGGGAGGTTTTGACGCCTATCCCTTTCATGCTTAGATGGAAACCTTGCCTTTATAGCAAGGGTTGAGGCATTTAAGGCATGATAGACTTCTATGGTAAGTCTTGGGCGATTGCAAGGGACTTATGGTAAAGTCATGGAGACTTTCCAAAACCCTAAACCCTAATTGCCTCCCCTTAACCCTAACCGCACCCTTCATGATGTGTTGCACCTAAACCTTGTGTGGCCGCCCCCTTTAGTCTATATATCCTTGTGATATGAGAGAGCCTTCGGGGCACAACCTATTAGCGTGAGCAAGGCACAAGGGTGAGGGCTTCAAGCAATTGGCGCAAACAACTTCTTCTTCCATCTCCTAGTCGCAAGCACTCTTCACTTCTTCCTCTTTCCTTGGTGCAAGTAGAAGGAGTGCTTGGCTACTTCATCTCCTTAGAGCCACAAGCCATCTTCATCATCTACTCTTGGCGCAAGAGGGGTTAAGGGTTGGCAGCACTCATCATCCACATCACATCCTTGGCGCAACTTCTAGTGAAGGTGGCGCAAGTGATCAAAGGAGGATTCTAAGGATTGGATCTTCTTCCAGAGGCTAGCACCGGGCGTGGGAGAAGAGAACTCGAGGCATCCATGTGTGTGAGACTACAGAGGGCACACACTTGGGTGCCTATCTCGATATCGGCCTCATCTTGCTCTTAAGGTACTTACTATCTCATCGTGTCCACCCCCTCGCAAGACGATCTTCACTGAGTTTTTGGGACCGGCCTGTTTCGGGGATATTATTCCGCTGTGCATGTAATGTATTCTCTGTGAAAAATTGTAAAATATCTCCAAGGTTTACCAACATGGACCCCTAGTTCTTCCTTGAGTGGGCTGCCGACAGGGATCGGTACTTTGAGTAGGTTTGCATGGATGAATGAACCTGAGTGATATTTGGGTGCATGATACTGCAGGGTACAACCCATCTACAATGGGAAAATATTGAGCATCAAAATCAAGTTTCCCACATTCTCCCTGTCCTTAGGTGGGACGAGAGGAAGGCATGCATGAAGGAAAAGTACATGCCTCCATCCTATAAGTAGTGACTCCTGAACCAAGGGTCTAGAACTATATATGAGTTAATGACTCAGTTTGATGACCTGCACCATCGTTGTGCCATTACCGAGGACCCTGCCTTGACCCATGCACGCTTTAGGAATGGCCGTCGATCTAACATTGAGAGGGCCTTAAGTGCCTACCCAGTTGAGGTTCTTGACCCCACCTATCAGCGAGCCCACAACATAGATGCTGACCTTTGGATTGAGTCACGTCGACCGGATTCTTCACCGGTTCGTCGCCCTAGTGGTCCTTTTGCAGGTCACATGACTCAAGTTGAGGCCATGTCTCACGCACATCACCTAGGTCCTAGACGAGTTAGCCAGCCTAACACTCCACACCCTTGGCCACTTAAGACAAGAAAGGTAAGAGCCCTACTATTAGGGGCCTTCGTGGGTCACTTACCATCACTGTAACCGGTTGGACCATGGCATGCGATAGTGCCCACGACTCTCGTTCCATGTGGGCAAGGAGCGTCATCTTGCTACAGCCCATGTTTGCCTCGCAAGTGAGTCCCAAACCACACCCCACAACGCTAATTGTTATACAAGCGAGGATGAGGCCACCTATCCAACCTTGTCTGTTGTCCACTGCATGCTCATGTAGCCACCTCCTGCAAAGGATTGGAGACGCACCAGTCTCTTTTACACTTATATCAAGTGTAACAGACACTCATGCAAGATAGTGATCAACAGAGGCAACAGCCTCAATGTTGTGTCTAGGTCGGCCATCACTAGGTTCGGTCTTCCAATGGAACCCCACCCCAAGCCATACTCCATTGCTTGGGTTGATGCCTCGAACCTCTCGGTTACCCATCATTGCAACATTCCAATTGCATTAAATGAGTATCGAGAGAAGGTCTGGTGCGGCGTCATATCCATGGACGTCGCCCATGTGTTGCTTGGACGCCCATGGTTGTATGACCGCGAATGTTATCCACTATGGCTGGAACATCTGTCTGAACCCCACTCCCCCTATGCAGCTAAGGGTCTCCACATCTAAGGGGCTCGTCACCTTGGCACTACCTGTTAAACTATGACCTTCGTACGTACCTCCGCGTTGGTGCATGAGGCACATGACTCTATGGTTATTTACGTGCTTATGGCGCACGAAGTTTCTAGTAAGACCCCTTCACCCAGCCGGCTGTGCAGATGGAGGTTGCAGCCCTCCTTGACGAGTTCAAGGACATCACTCCCGCTGATTTGCCCATAGGTCTCCCCCTAATCGCGAGATCCAACATATGAACGATTTTGTCCCGAGAAGATCACAGGTTGCTAGTCATTTCCATCATTGCCATGATTCCTTCGGCCCTTTTGACAACTTTCATCGATAAGATTACGGCCTACCCATGATTTCCATCTCGGCCATAATTCTCTCGGACTCCTTGCGACAGACTTTGACGATAAGATTATGGTATGGCCGTGATCATAATCATGGTTGTAATTACTTCCGCTAGCGATGGAGGCAGAAATCACAAGCCACGAAGATACAAATGGAGTCTGCAAGTACCCTAACCAAAAACTTGGAGGTTTTCGAATAAGCTAGCATGGTCGCTCTTAAACCATGCTCAATAATAGGGAAAGGACTATTTCAACTACACAATAAATTTCAGAAATCAAGCCAATCCATCTATATTCCTACGCGCCTCAAATCAGCGAATCATGGACCTCATCCAACGTCCATCCTCATGCCAACAGGGATGAAATCTTCTCCAGCTGAGCAGCAAATCTCCAACGAAGTTCAGCAATGGAAACAAGCTCACGATGGAAGCCTTGCAACGTCTCGAAACCTTGCAACGCTAACTTGTAGCCAAGAAAGGAATCATCAATGTCTCTTGCACTCACCCTCGCTCAATAATAGCTCAACACAAGGAAAGCTGCAACGACTTTGTGCTACCGAAGAAGGAAAGAACAACGTTCGGCTCCAACGTTCCTCCAATTTCTCCCTATATGTATCACGCTGATCCTTGTAATCGACAGAATTTTTGAATCAATGAAATAGTTTTCTTCCAATGGAATCAGATGTTTCCCATCCTCTTCCCCTTTGAGGTGCTTGTGTCACCTAGCTTCCCCTTCTTCCTCCTTCCCTAATCTTTCTTTCCCCCCATAATCGAACCAGCCTGTAACAAATGTTCCTAGGATTTCTGAAAATTTGTGAGCACGCCGCCGACGATCCGCCAGTCTGATCCTCACGAAAATTTGGGCATCACTCCTCCTCCCCAAGACTAAGCTCCAGCCGCTGGCATCCGTCCATCCGCCAGTCCGATCACTGGATTCGAAATGCCAACCAAATCCCCTGTTAATGCCCTATTTCCAGCCTAGTTCAACCTTTCTTCATCGTTCTCCTCCGACCAGCCACAAATTGCTCTCAAACTCTGGCCACCACTTCGCCATCGTCAGAGGGACCTCCAACTATAACAGGTTCGGATTTGGTGCATCACCGGACGAACGGCGAGGCACCCTGCTTCACTCGTGCAACTTCCCCTGTTCCGGCCAACATTTGCTTCCTCGCCTCCTCCCCCGCCTCCCATCGGTGCTCCAACGTCTTTAGCAACCATTCATCTTGATTCCAACACCGCCGACGAACGATCCATGCCCCAGCGCCATTGATCAGTGCCAGATTCCCTACCTCTGTTTCTCATACTTGTTGCTTCAAGCTTCCCGTTGTTCTTAATACTAACTTGATTATGCTTATTTTTGCAGGATTTTAACATGCTCGGACAAGCCTCTAGCTTTGATCCCTGGATCCAATAGCAAGACCTGATCCTCCTCTATCATTCGGACCAGTTGGCACGAATTAAGATTGAACAGATCAACCTACAAGAGACACCAACTTTTGCTAATTGATTAAATTCCTGCACTTGTTTCAAAACTAATATGATTAGCTTTCTTCATGCAGGTGCTTTAAGCAATCGGTGTAACCAAGGTCTTCAACTTTGGTTAGATAATGACGCACGCATCTTGCTCCTTCATGAGGACTAGTTGATGCATACCCAGATCCAATAGTTCAACCTAAAAGGCTTTGCTAAATCTGCAATCTGAAACACTTCTTTGCAGTCTTAACTTTCCAATCTGACTAGCTATATTGTTGCATTTATTATACATGCATGATAGCCCCTCACCATCTGATTTTTATTGGATTCAAAAGAACTAGTTTAGTACTAGCTCTTGGTTTAATTAGATCAAATTTTGGATCTATAGATTTTCCTACAAGGCATAGTAACTTTTCTTAAATGATATAT
This sequence comes from Costus lasius, assembly GCA_027563935.2. Classification (NCBI taxonomy): domain Eukaryota; kingdom Viridiplantae; phylum Streptophyta; class Magnoliopsida; order Zingiberales; family Costaceae; genus Costus; species Costus lasius. The sequence continues at coordinate 52,916,556 of CM050453.2, forward strand.
TTCTACAACACTATGTTTCTAGCTATTTTCTGAATTTTGACTTTAATTTTGAAAATAAATAATAATAATAATAATCGGACTTTTAGTTAGTATCATATTTCGTGTCTCCACCCCACATCAGCGAGTCACAATTTTGGCTCCGTTTAGCAAAAATTTGAGGAAAACTTATTTGGAAGGTTCGTAAGGTGATGATCCAATTGGGGAAGGATTATTGGGACAATTTGGTTTGGCAAGTATTCACATGAGACTCAGTGAAAGGTTGAAAACTACAACGACAGGCAGCGAAAGAAGGATTTTTCATAGGAAAAATTTTGTCTACGGTCAGCTGGCTTCGATCTTCATGAGGGATCCCAAGCTTTCATCTTCCATGTCAGTTTTATACTTGTCTTGCCTTTTTGTAATCAAGAACATGTTAGCGTAAACTTTATTTCGGGATTAGCGCGTAGCCCTCTTATTTTATGGTTTGAACAATGATTTTCGTCTATTGAAGTTATTATTTTGCTTGATTTGATTATTGTTGCATTTATTATGTGTTTATTACTAGCTATGATTTACCTGTCTTTAGACGTCGCATGATGTAGTGAAAGGCGAAATGCAAAATTGGATATGCAATTTTCGGACAGGTCGATAGGATAACGAAAATAGTTCGAATTGATATGAGGGATTTTCATATTTGTCCATACCTCATTAGGTTTATTTCAAGTTGAAAACCCCAAAAATAGAGGATTAACTTGGGTAAACACTAGGCTGTGCTGCTGAAAAGGAGCAATCTTTAGATGAAATTTATTCGTAGAATCATTTAATCTAGAGCGGTGATCCCAATATCCCGATCTCTCATAACTTGATTACAACACTGTTGTGTTTCATTAGTCTTTATAGCTACTTAGTTCTGTTATACTTTTTATTCAACTCTCTTTTCTGAATCATCTAGCTAATGATCCTGAGATAGGTTGGTACTTCGTTATTGGCCTATGTGGGATAATATTGTTGTATAACTTCAATATGCCATGCACTTGTCGCGAGCCTTAAAGCCATGAGCTATAGGAGAAGAAGACCTGATCAAGAATCACCCCATAAGGACATACTGTGAGTTTACAAGGTGCTCGGGGCTTGTATTCTCCCAGCCGTGCTGTTAACCTTTGTTGTAAGTCAATTAATGGGAGATTTTATGGGTGGCAGCTCTAGGGCTTCGGCTCGGAACTCCAGTCCGTTCATCTTGCCGGAGATGAAGAGAGACTGCGGGCGACTATAGGGCGGCTTTACGAGAAGCAATTCTAGGGCTTGCGCGAGCTGCTGAGGCAGGCTCCCCTCTTTCTCACTTGGCTCCACAGGAGGCGGATTCGTCTTCTACTAGGGTCTTCTCGCCGGGTATTCCTCTCTTTCTACTTCATGCAGATGCTTCTGTCGGATTTCTCGTCGACATTTGTGCTCGTGATGTTCATGCGAATCTAGGGCTTGTGCTTCGGTCTGTTTTCCTGCAGCTTTACTAGTGATTTCTTATTTTGCTGCTAATTGCTGTTTACGGAATTTTCGTTCCGTGGTCTGCCTCTGGGGCCATTTTCCACCTTTTCTTTTTGGCGCAATTATCTTCCTTTTCCTGCTCTTGTTCCCGTGAGGGATCTGGGAGGAGGTTTTCAGTCGGGTTAGTATGCATTTCGGGATTTATTTCTTCCTTGGTTGTGCGGTTGTTTGGAGGGAATGGCAATTGCTGGGTTTGGCAACCAAGTTGGTAAAGCATGCCGAGTGCTGATTTTGGGCGATTCACATACCTTGCATCCTGAGCAGAAAAGCAACTCTGGTGCCCCTTTTACCATCAGCTTGAATGGGACTTCATAGATCATATTCTGAGGGCATACAAATTTCCTACTTGGCTTGTCGAGAGAATTATGACTTGTGTGACGTCTCCCACTTTTACCATCAGCTTGAATGGGCATGACGTGGGTTTCTTTAAGGGTACGCGCGGTCTCCGACAGGGATGTCCTATGTCTCCATACTTATTCATTATTGCTATGCAGTACCTCACTAACCTTCTTGCTGAGCAATACCGCGATGGCCGCCTATGCCCCCATGATAAGTGCAAGAATTTGGGTATCACTAATCTCCAATTTGCTAACGATGTTATAATTTTCTGTGATGGTTCAGAGAGTTCCGCTGAGGCAGTTTCTAGGGTGCTGGAAAAATTCTACCAAGCTACCGGTCTCAAAATAAACAAGGATAAATCACATATTTTCTTCTCTGCTTCATGCAGTTCGCATATTCAAAGAAAAATTTTAGGCATTCTTGGGATCCCAACGGGCATTATGCCCTTTCGTTACCTGGGTATCCCAATCACTACTAGGCAAATCAGATCGAGGGATTGTATGCCTCTTATTGAAAAAATCTAGAAATGCCTCTCTGCGTGGAGAGCAAAGAGCCTATCATATGCTGGGCGGATCGAGCTAATGAAATCTGTCTGCTATGGTAATATTAATTTTTGGTGCAATGCGCTCACGCTTCCTGCTGGGGTGATCATATCTTTAAACTCTATGCTCGTGAATTTTCTTTAGTTGTCAGGCCGTAAGAAGGGTATTGCTAAAGTCGCTTGGATCAATATTACTAAACCCACAAATCTTGGCAGTATTGGGTTGAGGGACCTTGGGAAGCTGAATAAAGCTTTCCTTATGCGACACATTTGGAGCATCGCTACGGATAAGAACTCACTATGGGTGAAATAGATCCATGAAAGGTATTTGCGGTTTGATACTATTTGGTCTGTAAAGTTGTCTAAAAGAGCCCCTTGGCCCATCAGGAGCATTCTATCTGCTCGAAATATTTGCATGCGGATGGTCGGGTATTCAATTGCAAATGGCACTTCTATCCGACTTTGGCAGGACCCATGTTCGCTTCTTGTATTCTTCTTGACTTGGTAGATGATATTAGATTCGAGAACCCACCTGGGAAGGACACGTGCCTCAACTCGTTGATTGTGAATAATGAATGAAAGTTACCCGAACCCGAGATCTATTGGGTTGATTGACATTTATAGGGCCATTCCATAGGTCCCCATAAACCCAAGCCAAAATGAAGACCGCATTTACTGGAAACTGACTACGCATGGGAAATTCTCTATTAAATCGGCCTACGAGGAGCAATTTCAGGACAATGAGGTGCCTTGGAGGGATGTAGTATGGTTTAAAGGGCGTATTCCGCGTTACTAGTTTACTTTGTGGCTTCTTTGTTTGAGGAGGCTAAGTACCCGGGCTAGGCTTTATAGTTGGGATATTATATAGGATCCGGTTTGTGTACTTTGCAAATCTGCGCCGGAAACCCATAACCACTTATTTTTCCAATGTTCGGCCTTAGATGAATTTTGGGGGCGGATCAAGAGGGGCTGTGGAATCATTAATAATGAGAACACTTGGGAGGGTATGGAAAGATAGCTTCTACTTCAGTGGAAGTCTGGGGATGCCAAGAAAAACTACATTAGAAACCTTTTTTTCATAGGGGCAGTTTATTATATATGGAGATATAGGAATGCAATGATCTTCGGCTCTCATGAAGCGGGCCTTATGGCATTCTATAATATCTTGGTTTCCGATGTAAAGAGAAAAGTGTTGAACCATTTTCGTTCCCCCGAGCTTGAGCAGAATATTATTGCCTATATCCAGTTATGGGACAACTTGGGTTGACATGCATATTGCACACACCTTTGAGCTAGTACAGGCTAGATTGGCATGTTTTTCTTCTATTGTTGCTCTTTCGTTTTCTCCTGGCAATCTGGGTCATCTTTTTCTGGATATTTGTAGACACATTGGACTTGTTGCTTTTTCTCATGTGGATATGACTGTTGGGCAGGTTGGCGGCGCACTTTTTCTATGAGCTCTCTGAGGTGGCAGCCCGTCGGATTCATGGGGAGAAAAAGGCATATTGCTTACGGGTTTTATTTTGCAAGCTGTAATATGTTGCTTGGGTGCTGATGTATATTGTTGTTTTGTTTTGGTTTTTTATGGGTGTGTGATTGTATATGTTTTTAGTATATGTAGCAGGATCCATGCGACACTAGGTACAGGGGAAACTCTGCCGAAATTTTTCAGATCCTGGGGTGGAAAGATGGGGGATAGTGCTTGTATATATCTTGTAATATACTTTTCTTTGGTTTATATAAAATCTCATTCTTGCCTTCGGTAAAAAAAAAAGTCAATTAATCACCTCTTTATTATAATCCTCAATGCCAAGATCCGGGAGTTGGGGGATTCAAAGAAAGGGGTTGGTCCCTTCCCTAAAGGGGCCATTCAATAAACTCTCTCCAAGTAGTTATTATGATTTTCTAGGTTGCATGATAGAGAGTTTGTTACTTCTTTTTGTTTCAATCAATGGTGCATGCCTGATTGTTCATTAGAGAGCTACATACCTTAGGTCATCCCTGGGTCTTGTCCTACTTCACCCCTCTTTAAGTGTTATTCACCACCATGCCCCAATGCCTGAGAATGTTGTTTTGATCAAGTGGATATGCTCCTAGGCCAGTCACTACCTTCTCCCCTATTTTTCACCCTTTTCTACTGATGCCCATGGCTAAACCACAACTATCCATGGACGCGCTACCATTGGCCACTATCACTGCCATGTGCTACCACACCACTACTATTGACTTTCATTGACATCTTGATTGAGATGGGCAATGAAGAATGCTTTGATAGCTATGAGATCGACATCGGCTCTCTTTTGTAGATTTTGGTTTTATATTGTTGTGATCTTATTTAATCATTCATTAATATATAAATTTGATGGTAATTGATGCTTCATGAGTTGTGTGATAGTATCACATTGCATTTATTGATATAGATGGGATTGAGTTTGGTATAATATAGTGGTTATTTAAATAGATTATTAGTTAAAGGATTGTGGTGAATACAGTAAATGGTCACTGGTATGTGCTTCTAAGCCTATGATTTATATCTTATACGGTTGTGTTATGGCACATTGATATATGCTTATGTGATATTGATGTCTCATAATTTTATAGTCTTTTGGACCTATATTTACTAGTGAATCGAGACATATTATCATGTGTTTACATCCCTTTCTAGTTTATTTTATCGACTTTCTTCAGAAGCTTCACTACTTGTCATGTTTGATGGCTAGAGGACATTTTACTCACTTGTTAAGCTATTTGGATGTATATTTACACCCCCGTGTGAATCTAGAACCTTGACAAAAAGTTTGGCTTCAAACGAGACCAATTTCCAGAATTACGGCCGAGACCATAATCTAAATCATGACCGTAATTCCTAGTTTGACTTCCCAAAGATCCCATTTTTTATGCATGCATAGTCATATTCCGAAGACATGCCCTTAACTTTCTCAACAGAAGCCTTTCGGAAGACAAAAACTTTGATAGAAGACATTACGAGTATGGCCATAATTTTAGCTTGGCCGTAACCTTCACATCGGCAACCTTTGACATCATACTATGGCCAAAATTCGTGTCAAGTCAAACATTAACTCACCTACAAAATTTCATATCAAATGGAGTTTTCCACCAAAATTACGGGTATGCCAATTATCTCATTACACACATAATGACATTAAGAGCATTAAAGACCAGCATTAAAATGGTCATAACTTCTCCTTTACAAGTCCGTTTCGAGCATTCTTGGGACCAAAATGATGAGCATTCAATGGGCCATAATTTTATTAGTGTTTTGGGAATAAAGAGCAACAATGTTGGCATTACGGGTAGGGCCATAATGTTGATTATGCCCATATTCTCTACATAGCCCAAATTTAAAATAGCCATAATTCCCTCATTATAGCTTCATTTTGGATGTTTTTGGTGCCAAAACGTAGATTATTAAGAGAGCTATCAATGTAGCATTTAGATGTTACATTCAACTCTATATAATGGCTCAAAACCCTCTTGGAAATGGGCGATGAGTCATGGCATGGGGTGGTGATCTTGGCAAAAAATTGGGAGAAGAAGATCTTTTGTGCGTCCATTCCAAGAAGGTTTGGAGGAAGAGGATTGCAGCCCTTCTTGAAGAGATTGCTCTTTTCTATCTTCAAACCTTTCCTTTGTTACTTTCTTCTTTTGGAGATTTGTACTCAAATGACGCTATGATAGTGTAATTTTTTTATCGCAACTAAGGGTATAGTCTCGTTGTTTGTATCTTATGTTTAAACTTGTTATTACATAGCAAATACAAATTTTATCTTGTGTTTATTCATTCTATGCTGTTTTACTACTAGTGTTACCTTGGTTACAAAATTACTATTCTTGGACGCCGCAAGGACTAAAATGTGAATTGCAATGCAAGATCTACTAGATCGAACATACTCTGAGCTGTTAATAAATGGGGCATGATTTGTATGAGGAACCTTATATTATCTCTAAACCCATTGGGTCAATCTAGATCTGGTTAGTCACGAAAGTAGGACGCCGATCTAGATTGATACTAGATTATACTGTGGAAAGAGGGTAATCTATACCTTTTCATATTTCCTTGAACACTTTTAAAATTGCAATGTTATGATTTTACCATGTTTGAATTTAAGATCCATCAATGAACTCGACGTTCCGATATCTCTAACCCATGTTTTCTACCCAAAACATTCTCTTGCCTGATTCGGTTTACTTTAAGTTATATTTGCTTTACTTTCTATAATCTCAAATCACTTTACCTGATTGTCTAGCTACTAATGCATAATCTCTTGGTACTTGATCATTGTCCCTGTGGGATCGACACTTAAGTATTATCACGATAAAATCGTCAAGCTTGCTGTTAGTAGTGCAATAGTACAACACACAACAAGTTTTGGCACCATTGCCGGGGACAGGCAACCAATATCTAAGTGATTTAACAATTGGTAAACTAGACGTCTTGCTTTTGTTTTTGTTTCTTTGTATTTTTTTTTGTTTCGTTATTCAGTTTTTCTCTCTAACATTGTCTATTGAGCTTAATTGTTATATGCGTAGAGGTTTACGATCAGGTGGATTAGAAGATCTGTATGAGTTTGATAAGGAAATCAAAAGGATGTTCCATCGCAGAAGAATACTGAATGAATTGAGTTCTAAAGAGATATTGAGAAGAATTGAACCTATTCCTATTGATCTGATGATGGCAAACAACAATAGAACTCTGAAAGATTTCGCTGCTCCAAATGTGCAGGGTCTTCACTCAAGTATTTCTCGACCTCCTGTGGAGGCTAATAATTTTGAGATTAAGCCCTCTCTATTATCGATGGTTCAGCAGAACCAATTCGGAGGACTACCTTCTGAAGATCCGTACATGCACCTATCAATATTCTTCGAGTTATGCGACACGATGAAAATGAAAGGAGTTTCTAGCGATGCGCTACGATTACAACTCTTCCGATTATCTCTTCATGATAGAGCTCGAAACTGGCTATATTCGCTACAACCGGAATTGCTAACAACTTGGGAACAACTTTCCCAAGTGTTTCTCTCAAAATACTTCCCCCGAAGCAAAGCTGTTCAACTACAAAACTAGATCATCGGTTTCACCCAAAAAGACGGGGAATCCCTATATGTAAGTCCTCACAAGGTGGCGAAACCCTAGATAGGCGCATGAAAAATTTCTTCTAAAGCAGCGGAGTGGGATTCTTAGTATCATCGCATGCAATATGATCAACTTAACAACATGAAAAGAATTCATACCGAAGCCATGTGTTGGATGGCGTCTTGGAAAGAGAGAGCAAGAGAGATCTCCTCCAAATGATGCGCACACAAGAATGAGGATGCGCTCACTTCCTTGGTGCTCCTTGTGCTAGCAAGGTTCCAAGAGGTGTCTTTGATCGAATGGAAGGGATGGATGAAGCTTTGCTCGCTTTGCCAAATGACTCTCCAAGGCGTCCAAGACTCGTCACACACGAATGCCCTCTCGAGAGTAAGTGGGGAAAGGCGAGAGAGAAGTTCTCTTGGCGTGAACGTGAGATGTGGTCACGTTAGAGAACATGCTATCTAAAAATAGCAATGTCTCAACGTTCATGCGACCATGCATTACCCCAATCGCCAATGCCTCTTTACTTGAACCATGCGCTCACCCAATGAGCTGGTTCAAATCGATTTGGTTCAATAACCAAATAAACCAAGCAACTAGTCCAGATCATAACAAAAACCCCTAAGGCTTAAGATCTGACCGTTCATCTCTTGATGCTCCTGATCTCACCGATCTAGCACCCATTCTCTCAATCGAAGCTTACCGATCTCAAGCCCTTATCAATCAAACATGATCAGACTGGATCTCACTTACAATCAGAGATTAAATCCCTTTAAACTGAACCCAAACAATTCAGTCCACACGATCTGACTTAAGTAAGCCATATCATCAAATTGTGCGACCCTAAGGGTTTCCTTTAAATGTCGGTAACGATAACTTACGTTATCACGATCAGTGAGGGGTATCTAGCAACACATCACTGTCTCCCGATATAAAGGAAAGAGTCTTCCAAGACTACACCCAAACCAAAGCACAAGTGTGAATCCAATTCACAAGGCATGCAAATTTCCTTTGCCACTGGATGTTCTTATTGGACAAGCGTGTCAAGCCTGTAGCTCCAATATGATGAGCATGATTAGATCAAATGAACACTGTCATCTGGGTATGGCCATACACTTTCTCAATCATCTCATACAGAGGGGGGGCCCCTTTAGAACATCATACTCCAATTAAGGAGACGGCAATCCTTTATCTATCACTAGTGCCCTAACCTGACTCAAGCTCACCATCCAAGATAGTCTATAATCATTATGTTTCAAATGATATTGAACTACCTCAAAACAATGACAATCATCATTTAGAAATACAAGTGATCTCAAGTCAGAGGAAATGTGCCACTTGTTGCAATCAAGGATTATTCACATTGTGACAAGCAATTGAATATCCTAGTAGGGTCTGTCCAGTACATCCAATGTACCCATGAGTCTACATCTTATTCCATGCTCGAAGCATCCTATAAGATTAGAACACATATTAGTCTCAATCATATCAAGGCTGTCTCATGTTCACCAAGATATCTTGACTAAGGACATAACTGCATGTCAGCCTAGCTGAACAGCTTTGAGACATTATTCAGAAGTACACTTATTGCAGCAGATAATGTAACAAACTGAATAACAACCATGCCTCTACAAACATAAGAGTTTTTACATGATACTGATACAATCCCAAGGCCTCAAACATTAGCCTTAAGGGCATACCCCAACAATCTCCCACTTGCACTTAATCTAATGGTTGAGAAATTTCAAACCCATATAATTACAGTGCTTCTCATGCTTCTGCTGCGCCAGAGGCTTGGTAAGCGGGTCAGCCAGATTGTCATCTGTATGAACCTTGCAGACTTTGATCTCGCCACGATCAATGATCTCCCGGATCAAATGAAACCGTCTCTGTATGTGCTTAGACTTCTGGTGCGACCGTGGTTCCTTTGCTTGTGCAATTGCTCCAGTGTTATCACAAAAGATAACCAAAGGATCAGCACTGGAAGGAACAACACCAAGTTCCTGAACGAACTTACGAATCCACACTGCCTCCTTGGATGCTTCCGAGGCTGCAACATAGTCGGCTTCTGTTGTGGAATCAGCAACAATAGACTGTTTGAAACTCTTCCACACCACCGCTCCTCCATTCAAGCTAAAAACATAGCCTGATTGCGATCGGAAATCATCCTGGTCAGACTGGAATGAAGCGTCAGTATATCCTTCAATACTGAGTTCTTCCTGACCACCATATATCAAGAACATATCTTTGGTCCTCCGCAGATATTTTAAGATGTTCTTGACTGCAATCCAGTGTGCCTGACCTGGATTACTTTGGAACCGACTGGTCACGCTTAATCCGTAAGCGACGTCTGGGCGAGTACACAACATCACATACATAATGGACCCAATAGCCGAAGCATAAGGCATATTGTCCATCTCATCTTTCTCAGTCTGTGTTTGTGGACACTGACTCTTCAAAAGATTCAGACCATGTCTGACTGGAAGATATCCTCTTTTAGAATTCTCTAAATGAAATCTCTCCAGGACTTTATCGATGTAAGTACTCTGGCACAGCCCGAGAAGCCTCTTAGATCTATCCCTGTAGATCTTCACACCTAATACATAGGCTGCTTCTCCTAAATCTTTCATCTGAAAACATTTCCTTAACCATGCTTTAACCGCATGCATTTCAGGAATATCATTTCCAATGATTAAGATATCATCGACGTAGAGGACTAGGAAAGTAATCACGCTCCCACTAAACCTCTTATATACACACAGGTCATCCTCGTTCTTGATGAAACCAAATTCAGAGATTGATTCATCAAAACGAATATTCCAGCTTCTCGATGCTTGTTTAAGTCCATAAATAGACTTCTTTAACTTGCATATTATATGACGATCTGATGGATTAGTGAAACCTTCAGGTTGTGTCATATAGACATCCTCGTTCAGATTTCCATTAAGGAAAGCGGTCTTCACATCCATCTGCCAGATCTCATAATCATAATATGCAGCTATCGCGAAAAGAATCCGAATAGACTTAAACATAGCTACAGGTGAGAAAGTTTCATCATAATCTATCCCATAGATTTGTTTGAAACCTTTCGCAACTAGCCTGCCTTTATAAGTAACCACGTTACCATCCATGTCAATCTTCTTCTTAAAGATCCATTTACAGCCTATAGGGATAACTCCCGGAGGCGGATCAACCAAATCCCAGACTTGGTTATCTGACATGGAGTCCATCTCGGCGCGCATAGCTTCAAGCCATCTCGCTGAGTCCGGTCCACTGACTGCATCCGCATAAGTTAGGGGTTCATCATTATCAATGATGTAGACTCCGTCATAGCGCTCAGGCTGTCGACGGATCCTTCCCGATCTTCGCGGTTCCCGTGATATCTGAGCCTCAGGTTGTTCAGTAACCTGTTCTACCGGCTCAGGCTCATCCAACTGTACTTGAGCACTTTGTCCTTCCTCTGGATTCTCATCCAGCTTTATTTCTCTCCCAATGGCCTCTTGCAGAAGAAACTCCTTCTCAAGAAATATGGCCGTCCGAGCAACAAACACCTTGTTCTCTTTGGGATCGTAGAAATAATAACCCTTAGTTTCCTTGGGGCAACCGACAAAGATACATTTCTCAGATCTGCTCTCTAGTTTCCCAGAGGCGAGTTTTTTGACATAAGCCTCGCAGCCCCAGATCCTGATAAATGTCAAGCTCGGCTGTTTCCCATACCATAACTCATATGGAGTCTTTGAAACTGCCTTGGATGGCACTCGGTTTAGTACCTTTGCAGCTGTTTCCAGTGCAAATCCCCAAAAGGAGTAAGGTAGAGTAACCTGACACATCATAGAACGAACCATATCAAGTAACGTTCTATTTTTCCTCTCGGACACACCATTCCATTGCGGTGTTCCTGGCGGAGTGAGCTGTGAGATAATCCCACACTCCTTCAGATAGTCAGTAAACTCTCGACTTAGGTATTCTCCACCTCGATCAGAACGAAGTGCCTTGATATTTTGGCCTAACTGATTCTGTACTTCATTCTTGAACTCTTTGAACTTGTCAAAAGATTCACTTTTATGTCTCATAAGATAGACATACCCATATCTACTGAAATCATCAGTGAAGGTAATGAAGTACTGATAGCCACCTCTGGCATGTTTACTAAAAGGCCCACACACATCACTGTGTATAAGGTCAAGTAAACCTGAAGTCCTTTGACCTTTATGAGGAAAAGGTGACTTCGTCATTTTGCCCATCAAACAAGCTTTGCATATATCAATCTCCTCATAGGAGAATGATCCCAGCAGTCCATGATCATGCAACCACTTAATGCGTTTCTTGTTAATATGGCCTAAACGACTATGCCATAGCAAGGTGCTGTCATCAGCATATTTGGCTTTCTTATTATCAATATTGTGTATAGAACATTCCATGTCCAACATGAATAACCCATTGTTAATTGAACCAGTAGCATAAACAATATTATCTAAAGAAAGAACACACTTTGAAATATTGCATTCAAAGGAAAACCCTTTCCTGACAAGAGCAGGAATTGAGATAATATTTTTAGTAATGCTTGGAACAAAGTAACAACTGTTTAATTCTAACACAAGTCCAGATGGTAAAGAGATGAAATAGTCTCCTACAGCAACAGCAGCAACCCGTGCCCCGTTTCCAACTCGTAGGTCCACCTCATGCTGTCCCACCTGTCTTCTTCTCTTGAGTTCCTGTACATTTGAACAAATGTGAACTCCACATGCAGTGTCCAACACCCATGAAATAGAAGAAGAAGATATCATGACTTCCATCACATAAATACCTGAGCCAGAAGCGATGCTTCCCCTCTTGTCTCCCTGGAGCGCTTTACAGTCCTTTTTCCAGTGACCCAACTGGCCACTGTGGAAACATCTGTATTCCTTCGACCGCTTGACCTTTTGCTTCAGAGCCTTGCTGTAGCTCTTGACAGGGGTCTTGCCCTTCTTCCCCTTCTTCTTGTTCCTTGAAGGAAACATCAAGACAGAGGTTGAAGGCTTTCCCTTCAGAGTCTCCTCAGTAGTCAAGAGCATATTGAGTAACTCTGCCGGAGTACAATCGATTTTGTTCATATTAAAGTTAATAATGAACGCATCGAAAGAGGGCGGGAGAGACTGCAGAATAATGTCTACAGCAAGCTCCTGATTGATGGTATGCCCCAGTTTCTCTAGAGCCTCCTTGTGCCCAATCATCTTGAGCACGTGAGCTCCCACTGGACTCCCTTCAGCCAGTTTGCTCTGAAAGAAAAGCTTAGTCAGATTATAGCGTTCTGTCCTCGCCTGTGCAGCATACAGCATTTTGAGGTTCGCTATAATCTCTATAGCCGACATATCCTCATGCTGACGCTGCAGCGGTGGCGTCATAGACGCTAGCATCAGGCAAGCGACATCAATGCTATCATTGACGTGCTTTTCATAAGCTTCCCGAACCGCCCTTGCGGCGTTCGGAGCGGGCTGAGGCGGTATAGCCGTCTCGAGGACATACAGTTTCCTCTCTGCCTTAAGAACAATCTTAAGGTGTCCGTACCAGTCTGAGAAGTTCGGCCCAGCAAACTTCTCCCTTTCCAGTAGGGATCGCACATTGAAGTTCATGGTGTTCGTTGCTGCAGGTATCTACAACAATGCAAGAACAGCAAGGTCAGTATCAATGTTAAGAATCGATCAGGACTTAAGAAAGATTCCTTTTCTCACTATTTTATCTAGCTGAAAAATCCAGCAAAAACAGCCCGAAAGAGTAGAACTCTTTTAGTGAGATGGGATCCAGATTTCATACTTGGTCTCCGCGTCCCGCTCAGGCGAGATAAGATGCACAGAGGGTACAAGTACTAATCTCTGGTAGGCTGTCCCGGCCAATCGCCAACCCGTGCGATTCCCCTTCATCTGGGCAATCCAGCAGACTGTGCCAACTGAGTTGGTACAACACAGTCTCTGACCCCACAGATGGCTGCCTCCATGTGCTACCATATGCGCCACATATGTAGCCTACATGGTCAAGCTAACCCGACCTACTCCCTGGACCACCACGTGCTATGCTGAGCAACGAGAAGCGATAAATCCCTTCCCTGTAACACGCAGGTGTAATCCCGCACCGTCTGAAGATAGATGGACGTGCCCACTGAGTGGGTACAACACGGCTCCAACGATAATCAGAACAGTGAGGTTTCGCGTCAGAAGGCTTACGAGCTTGATATTTTAGCGTTGGATTTTAACGGTCTTTTATCTTCTTATCTATCATGCAATTCCTATGGTGATAGCAGCAGATTTAAATCATGCTATTCTAATTGTAATTAAACAATAAAAGAAAGCAAGCTGATCTTATGTGGTAAAAGCCCATAAGCCTAAGTAAGACCTTAATTTCACTTAAGTCTTCACTTGCTTTTCTTCATGGGTCTTTTGCTGCTCATCTGGCCCAAACCAGGGCCCAAGCGCCTACTGCAGCTCAGGTGCGCCTACCAGGGAAAGTGCGCCTGGTCCCAGAGTCGAACCCTGGACCTCCCACCTGGTCAAGCCACTGCTGCATGCGCCTCTGCCAAGTGTGCTCTGTGCACTTGTCTAATTAAATTACAATTTAACTATCTAGACAAGATTGACACGCAGGTCAATAACACTTTATAAATTAATGGAAATGTGATGCGCAGATCACAATAAAATAATTTACATTTAATTTCTAGGCACGCAGGCCCCAGCACAGCACACATTAAACGGGCAGCCCACATAAGATAAAATAAACACACATATGGCATCCAAACAGCATGTGATCCAATTAAGAAATTAAAGTTTTGAAAACCCCTTTGGCATCAATTTTAATATTCTTATATATCCTACAACCTTACAACGGTCCATTAATAGGGATCCACTCATCCAATCTAATCAGATCCAGTGCCCTTGCATGCACCAAGTCCTAACTGACTTGAGTCGACCCAGTGGTCAACTATGCATGCGCCAAGGGCTGAACCACCCCATGAGTTCTGGCAAGCGGGTGTGACCCCGGGCCTAACTCATGTGCGTTCATGGGTTGTCTCAACCAGACATCGCTACACGCCTGTGATGCAGTCGACCTACAGCCACCTCTTGCTTGCGCAAAGGTGCTATCTGGTCGACCCATCTAGGCTGTCAGATGATCTGATCAGACTGGTTGGATCTAACTTAGAGGATGACATCAACCCTACTAACCCGTCTAAGGATTTATAGTAAGACCTTAGATCTAGTGAGGTCGCGCAAGTAATATACGTTTGATAAAACATCAACAATAAAGATGCGCCGACTTTCATACATGCTCAAACATGAAAAACATATGTAATCATTTTCGCATGTAACCTAACCTATAGATCTAAGCATGTTGCGCAAACATGGATCACAAAACATGGTATAGCAATCATAAAACATGCATCAACCAAGCCTCTGATACCAATTGTAAGTCCTCACAAGGTGGCGAAACCCTAGATAGGCGCATGAAAAATTTCTTCTAAAGCAGCGGAGTGGGTTTCTTAGTATCATCGCATGCAATATGATCAACTTAACAACATGAAAAGAATTCATACCGAAGCCATGTGTTGGATGGCGTCTTGGAAAGAGAGAGCAAGAGAGATCTCCTCCAAATGATGCGCACACAAGAATGAGGATGCGCTCACTTCCTTGGTGCTCCTTGTGCTAGCAAGGTTCCAAGAGGTGTCTTTGATCGAATGGAAGGGATGGATGAAGCTTTGCTCGCTTTGCCAAATGACTCTCCAAGGCGTCCAAGACTCATCACACACAAATGCCCTCTCAAGAGTAAGTGGGGAAAGGCGAGAGAGAAGTTCTCTTGGCGTGAACGTGAGATGTGGTCACGTTAGAGAACATGCTATCTAAAAATAGCAATGTCTCAACGTTCATGCGACCATGCATTACCCCAATCGCCAATGCCTCTTTACTTGAACCATGCGCTCACCCAATGAGCTGGTTCAAATTGATTTGGTTCAATAACCAAATAAACCAAGCAACTAGTCCAGATCATAACAAAAACCCCTAAGGCTTAAGATCTGACCGTTCATCTCTTGATGCTCCTGATCTCACCGATCTAGCACCCATTCTCTCAATCGAAGCTTACCGATCTCAAGCCCTTATCAATCAAACATGATCAGACTGGATCTCACTTACAACCAGAGATTAAATCCCTTTAAACTGAACCCAAACAATTCAGTCCACACGATCTGACTTAAGTAAGCCATATCATCAAATTGTGCGACCCTAAGGGTTTCCTTTAAATGTCGGTAATGATAACTAACGTTATCACGATCAGTGAGGGGTATCTAGCAACACATCACTATCTCCCGATATAAAGGAAAGAGTCTTCCAAGACTACACCCAAACCACAGCACAAGTGTGAATCCAATTCACAAGGCATGCAAATTTCCTTTGCCACTGGATGTTCTTATTGGACAAGCGTGTCAAGCCTGTAGCTCCAATATGATGAGCATGATTAGATCAGATGAACACTGTCATCTGGGTATGGCCATACACTTTCTCAATCATCTCATACAGAGGGGGGCCCCTTTAGAACATCATACTCCAATTAAGGAGACGGCAATCCTTTATCTATCACTAGTGCCCTAACCTGACTCAAGCTCACCATCCAAGATAGTCTATAATCATTATGTTTCAAATGATATTGAACTACCTCAAAACAATGACAATCATCATTTAGAAAGACAAGTGATCTCAAGTCAGAGGAAATGTGCCACTTGTTGCAATCAAGGATTATTCACATTGTGACAAGCAATTGAATATCCTAGTAGGGTCTGTCCAGTACATCCAATGTACCCATGAGTCTACATCTTATTCCATGCTCGAAGCATCCTATAAGATTAGAACACATATTAGTCTCAATCATATCAAGGCTGTCTCATGTTCACCAAGATATCTTGACTAAGGACATAACTGCATGTCAGCCTAGCTGAACAGCTTTGAGACATTATTCAGAAGTACACTTATTGCAGCAGATAATGTAACAAACTGAATAACAACCATGCCTCTACAAACATAAGAGTTTATTACATGATACTGATACAATCCCAAGGCCTCAAACATTAGCCTTAAGGGCATACCCCAACACTATATGTAGCATAGGAGCGATTCAAGGAGCTTCAACGCTTATGCTCACACCAGGACATCGAAAGATGGGTAATTTTTTATACCTTTTACCATGTCTTAATTATTATATGTCTTACTGTAGATGCGGCCATTGGTGGAGTGATCATGAGCAAGAACGTCGATGATGCGATGAATCTATTGGAAGACATGACACTAAACCACAACCAATGTGCTAGTGAACAACGAGGTACATCATCTAGGGCCGTTGCACTAGGTAAGTATGTATTAGATGCCTTAAGTTATTTAGCTGCCAATGTTGATTCATTATCTCCTAAATTAGATTCAATGAATGTTAGTTCTATTAATTCAAATTCTGCTATATGTGAGATTTTTTGTATTATTGGCCACAGCCATGCTAATTAGTTGTTTCCCAACCCTCTGAACCACACCAAGAAAATGTTAATGATGTAGAGAACCAAAATCTTAGACCTCAATTTGATCCCTACTCCACTACATATAATCCTGGATGGAGAAACCATCCTAACTTTGCTTACAGGAACAACCCCATCCGTGCTCCACATTTGAACTATAGACCACCACCTGGTTTTCAACCTCGACCATATACACCACAACCTCAGAAGACCTCACTTGAAACTGATGCAGGAGCAACTTCGGGATTTATTTTGCAATGTTTCTCATTTACTTTCATGTCTTAGAATAGGAGTAGCCTAGGATTTTATTTTCTTTTAAATGTTTTTAATTTCCTGGATGATGTAGTACGTTGTTCTTTAGCCTTGGGTTTATTGCACCTGTAATTCACTACAAGGAACCAACTCCTTCCCAAGACTCAAGATCAGCCCTCCATCTAGCTCCTCAATGATCCAATCAAGATCCACCATCCACCAAGGAAATATTCAAGATCAGCCCTCCATCAAAGCTCCTTCAAGTGAAGACAATCTCCACCATACATCAAAGCTTCGCCCATCTTAGCGCCACCCTCCATTGCACCAAACCACCACCATGACAATTAGATGCCACCTCATCAAGATGACATGTCAAGGGCGCCCAAAATTCTGGTCAAATATCATTTAGCCGCCACCTTCAAAAGACACATTCAAAATCCACCTCCAAATTCAGCCAATGAGCTTCAAGGCATCTCTTCACCAACCAATAAGAGATGCATGCGCCAACCAGCCTCCAAGACACTTAATGAAGCCTTGCATGCATCCCTAGCATGCAGCCAATGAATAGCAAGACTCTAATCAGCTTCAAGGGGTGCCAAGAAAGGGTCAATCACCACCATCCATTCAAAACTAGTATCATTCTAAGCCATTAGTTTGAAATTCGAAAGAGGGCTATTTTGTAACTTCCCCTATGTGAATGTTGAGGGAAGGGGAGGGTTTAAAGTCCTTGTATTCTCACTTTGCATGGATTCTATCCATTTTTGAGAAAAAAACCATGTGTTGATGCGTGAGCATTGTTTTAGTTTGGTGGACTCCAAACGCATACCCCTCTTCCCCCTTCTCTTCCTCTTGTGCGAGAGTTCCTTCTTCTTCTTCTCTTCTTCTTCACGACCAAATCCCTCTCCCTCTCCTTGAAGACTCTCATGCCTTGGCGCCAACAACAAGGTGACTTCCAACCATCTCCAACGCCAACCAAAAGTGAAGACTACTTGAAGCCATGATCAAGAACCCCTAAGTACTATTTGTTGTAGTTTATGGGGAGTTTGGGGACATTGTTTTTCGTCCTCCCCATGTTTATTTGATTTGAGTGTTGATCATTTGAATACTCTCTTCTAAGCCTCATCGCCAAGATTCGGGAGCGAGGACAAAGAAAGGGGTTTATGTCCCTTCCCTAATAGGGGCCGCAAGGTGATTTCTACCCTCTTCCCTTCTAGTTTAGTTCTTTCCTTGTTTTTCTTTAGAAACACATGCTTAGGGTTTTGTTGTGTTTTGTGCTTCATACCTAGAGATGTTCCTAATGTCAAACCCTAGAATCATCCCCTACTTGAGTGGTATCAGAGCAAACTCTAGGTGCTCAAAGTGTTTATTAGGGTTTACATGGTTGTTGTGATGTTCTTGTGATTTCGGCCATGCCCAAATTTCTATGTTTTATGCTCTTGGTTTTATTAGTATTCTGGTAAAAATGTTCTACAAACATGCTGTGGTTCTCGGATTTTAGTGATCATAACTTGAGAAAGGGGTTACCTAATCAATAGGTAGTTCAATCCCTTGGAGTGCTCTTTGTGTTGGTGTTTCACTTGACCTTTGCGCAACTTGTATTCTATGTTTTCTGTTTGAAAATGTTTCTGATCAAAAGTATTATGTGTCACGCTATGTTTTCTAAAATTTGATGGATTATGTTATCTACTTGAGCAAAGGGACTATCTAACCAATAGCTTGTCTTCTCCACTTGAAGATCTACATCCTTAATGTGTTTGTGGCATTTAGTCTTGATCTCAACACTCTTTGCCCGAATCTTGTGTTGGATTTTTCTAGTTAGATCTTTGGTAAACTCTGGTTTTTGAAGATATATGCGCTTGTGGTTTCTGATTTGGTGCCTAGCTTGAGTTGGGAAACACCTAAAACAATAGGTGACCTCCTCACTCAAAGCATGAACCTCTCTTGTATTTGTGCTGTTTTTCTTGGGTTATTACTTGGATTTGTTCTACCTCAAACATCTTAGCCGAGACTTAGTGCACCCTATTTTGATAGGTGAGGCTTAGGTAAAGGGCTAAGTGGGCTAAGAGTTGATCTAACCCAATAGATATAACTCTTGCAAGAAGAATGCGCAAGTGGATTCTTATGAGGGAGTTGGGTGATGCACTAGTGCCTTGCCCTAATTTGATTTCTACTTGTGTTGGGCTTCCTCTTTAAATATTTTGTTGGATTTATGTTCAGCAAGGTGATATTCTCTAGTAGCTTTCTGATTTATGATACATTCGGTTTGGGTGGAAACAACTAAGCAAATAGGTGATTTCCATGCTCAAACCCTTAAAGCTTGTGAATTTGTGTGTCTACCTTTGAAAACAGAGACTTGGATTGCATTTCTTTGATTTGTATTCTGATTGGCTAAGACTTAAGGATCCCTAATATGATAGGGAAGGCTTGAGTCATAGGCTAAAAGTGTTTGGGGGCTACCTTCATCACATAGGTGGATCTCCTTGCAAGTGATTAGTTTAAGCACCATTGCTTACCCCAATTTGAACTTCTTTGATTGAATATTTTGGTTCTCATCCTTGCTGAGACTCTACTTTTGTTTAAGGAACCATCTTGCTGGGATTATTAGCTGCTAAGTCTCACGCCTATAAACCGTATAGTATTGCTAGAAGTCACACACCAAACTAGGGTTTTGCTCAAAATTGCTTGTGTTGCTAAGCTATTCTAAACCTCTATTTTCTGAATTGTATGCTGAGAACTTGCTGTGGGAATTTGCTCTTGTTGGATTTATGAGCTAATTACTTTGGTATTCTATTCAAAACTCTAAGCTTGCTTAATTATGGAACTGCATTGTCCCTAACAAATTGCAATGATTGATTATGCAACTTGTTTGAGTATTGTTTATGCTGAAATTCTATGCACTATCCACTTGCTTAAGCTGAAAATTTGCATGTTTAGTTCTGCTCCATATTTTTGTACACCCTCAAATCAAGACAACAACATGTTTAGGGGATCAAATCAATATAAGGACCAAAACTAAACCCAATCAGTTGAACCAAACCAAACATACAACATTAGCATGATCTATGACAAATTCAAGGCCATCTTTGAGGAGCACCATAACCTATACATGGATAGACTTCCAACATATAGGGTCACCCTTAGATCAGACTATTTTCATACTTACACTAAGATTGATGATAGGGTTTGTAAGATTACCATTGATGAACACATAAGGTTCAACTTTATAACTCCCCAAGCAATTGACAAGTTTCAATTGACCACCAAGCCTAATCTTTACCCTTATACCATTACTTGGGAAGATGGAACCCGGACCTTAGTGGACCGTAGCTGCCTAGTTCCTCTTAATATGTCTGTTCAACAAAAGGTTTGGTGTGATGTCTTGCCCCTAAAGGGTACTTACCATGTTCATCTAGGTAAACCATGGTTATATGATTTTGATGGATATTATCACAGGTTAGATGATAGCTATGTTTTTTGGTCCTATGCACCAAGGCTTAAAATTAAGAGACCCAAGCCTAGAGCCCCCAAGGTAGACAACTTTCCTGAAGAAACCATAGAGCCTAGTCTACCTATATCATCACCTGATAACCTAACAATATATGTAGATCCTGCTATGCTGTCCTCACTTTTGGACCCGAGAGCAGAATCTGAACTAATAACTTCTTTAGGATTACCCCAGCCCAATCCCACTTTAAAGTATGAAATTGAACCAAACCAAAACAAAATTAAGGGTACACAGCTTCAAGAACCTTCTACCCCTGAGTTTGAAGTGGACATTCTTGTCATTGATCATGTCAAAGTTTCCCATCCGAATAAGACTAGTGGGCTGAACCATAGTATGACTCCACCAGGACCTAACCATAGTATGACTCCACCAGGACCTATAATATGTCATCGGTACCCACTAAGATCATCATTAGTGCCATCTCTTTTAGGGCCTATACCCGAGCACCTAAAATCTCTATCTTTAGAAACACCTCAGCCCTCTCCTAAACTTGACCCAATTGAAAACCTTGAGAAAATTGTGAAGGGTGAATTAGGGCACGCTGAACTTGAATCACCATCCTTGGAACCATCACCATTAGAATCAACCCAACCCATTCCCACACTTGACTTGACAACACTTCCAATCATACCAAGGGGACCCAACATTGAACTTTGTCCTAAACCACCCATGATCTCCATCCTAAACCATACTTTAATGGGCACACTTTCCCTAAGTAAGGACTACCCAATGATGCACAAGGTCTTTTGCTATAATGCTTTAAAATTTCAAATATGTGTTGATCATACCATGACTATGCATATGTTGGGGTATGCCCTTAAGGCTAATGTTTGAGGCCTTGGGATTGTATCAGTATCATGTATAAACTCTTAAGTTTATAAAGGCAATGGTTGTTATTCAGTTTGTTACATCATCTGCTGCAATATGTATACTTCTGAATAATGTCTCAATGCTGTTCAGCTAGGCTGACATGCTATATGTCCTTAGTTGAGATATCTTGGTGAACATGAGACAGCCTTGATATGATTGAGACTAATATGTGTTCTAATCTTATAGGATGCTTCGAGCATGGAATAAGATGTAGACTCATGGGTACATTGGTTGTACTGGACAGACCCTACTAGGATATTCAATTGCTTGTCACAATGTGAATAATCCTTGTATGCAACAAGTGGCACATTTCCTCTGACTTGAGATCACTTGTGTTTCTAAATGATGGTTGTCATTGTTTTGAGGTAGTTCAATATCATTTGAAACATAATGGTTATAGACTATCTTGGATAATGATCATGAGTCAGGTTAGGGCACTAGTGATAGATATAGGATTGCCGTCTCCTTGATTGGAGTGTGATGTTCTAAATGGGCCCCCCTGGATGAGATGATTGAGAAAGTGTATGGCCATACCCAGATGACTGTGATCATCTGATCTAATCATGTTCATCATATTGGAGTTACAGGGTTGACTAGCTTGTCCAATAAGAACATCCAGTGGCAAAGAAAACTTGTATGCCTTGTGAGTAGATTCACACTTGTGCTGTGGTTTGGGTGTAGTCTTGGAAGACTCTTTCCTTTATATCGGGAGACAGTGATGTGTTGCTAGATACTCCTCACTGATCGTGATAACGTAAGTTATCGTTACCAACATTTAAAGGAAACCCTCAGGGTCGCACAATTTGATGATATGGCTTACTTAAGTCAGATCGTGTTGACTGAATTGTTTGGGTTCAGTTTAAAAGGGATTTAATCTCTGATTGTAAGTGAGATCTGGTCTGATCATGTTTGATTGATTAGGGCTTGAGATCAGTAAGCTTTGATCGAGAGAATGGATGTTAGATCGGTGAGATCAGCAGCATCAGAGATGAGCGGTTAGATCTGGAACCATTGGGTCCAATTAGATCTAGACCATGACTTGGGCTATTTTGGTTTGGTCTTTGAACCAACCTTATTAGAACCGGTTCACTTAGTGAACGCTTGGTTCAAAGAGAGTGGCGTATGCGATCGGTTCACTTGATGTAAACGCTTGATCGCATGAGAGTTGAAGGCGAGTTTATGGCTTGCTATTTTTAGAAACCACGCCCCACGTTCAATGTGAACGTTACTCTCGTCGCTCCTCTTCGCTCTTGTTCTCGTGTGGCTTGTGTCAACGAGAGATAGAGAAGCATTCGGCCAAGGAGAATTCGCCAAGCAACTCATCTCATCTTCCCTCACGGATCGAGACCTCTTGGAGCCTTGCTAGCACAAGGAGTACCAAGGGAGTAGGCGACTTCTTCATCTAGTGTGCACATCCTTTGGAGGAGATCCTCTCGCTCTCTCTTCTTCCAAATCGCCATCCAAGCGAAATGGCTATGGTATGAATCCAATCTTTATGAAGTTGATCATGTGTTCTTGCTAATGATCTTATGAAACCCTTGATTCCGCATGAAATTTTATTTGCGCCACTTATTGGGTTTCGCCCCCCCCCCCTCTAGAAAGGGGTCTTACAGCATATGCTTCACATGACATCATTATTTGCTTTAAATGAAAAATTACATAGCAAAATTGCTCATGAATATGATATTGGCTTAATTCTTCCAAATCATAATTTACAAATAACATCAATGCCTGTGCTTCCTTGCTCATACCTGCCATGTTTCTCATTCAAAGCTATTACATTCAGTTATCATATTTTCAAATCATATATTACCGTGGCACAAAAGAATACAATTGCTTTAAAAAATCTTTCACTTATTGGTAGGAATGATGACATAAAGAAGGCTGAAGACAATCTTCATACATTGGGGTGTGAAAGTACCCCTTAAACTAAGGGGGGTCCCCTTCTAGGGGGAGCGAAAACCCTAGGCAGTGGCGCATAAAATTTTTGGGCAGCGGATTAGGGTTTCAAGAATCGGTTCATGTGATATGATCAACCAAATGGAAACGATTGCATGTAAGAGATAAAACTCATACCATAGCCATTTCGAATGGCGCCTAGGAAGCAAAGATCAAAGCAGATCTTCTCCAGAGGTGACGCACACAGTTGATGTCGCCTACTCCTCTTTGCGATCCTTGTGCTAGCAAGATCCAAAGAAGTCTTTGATCGAAAATGAGAAAGGGATGAAGAGATCTTTTCTTTGCCGATTTCTCCTCCAAATCCAAGGCGTCGTCACCCTCGGAAAAAACCCAAGAGGAATGCGTTCAAGTGGCGAGAATAGAGAGAGCACTCTCTTTCGAACGTGAGAGTCTCCAAGTGGAGATCATGGTTGCTAAAAATAGCACCACTAACCGCCCAACATGTTCACGCCAAGTGAACTTGTCGCCAATGCTTGAACCATTTTGGTTTAATTTAATTTTGGTTCAATTACCAAATAAACCAAACGACATGGCCTAGATCATATTAAAACCCTAAGGTTCCAGATCTAGCCGTTGATCTCTATGATGCTCCTGATCTGACCGATCTAGCATCTCTTCTCTCGATCGAAGCTTACCGATCTCAAGCCCTAATCAATCAAACATGATCAGACCAGATCTCACTCACAATCAGAGATTAAATCCCTTTAAACTGAACCCGAAACAATTCAGTCCACACGATCTGACTTAAGTAAGCCATATCATCAATTGTGCGACCCTGAGGGTTTCCTTAAAACATCGGTAACGATAATTTACATTATCACAACCAGTGAGGGGTATCTAGCAACACATCACTGTCTCCCGATATCAAGGAAAGAGTCTTCCAAGACTTCACCCAAAAACAGCACAAGTGTGAATCAATTCACAAAGCATACATGTTTCCTTTGCCACTGGATGTTCTTATTGGACAAGCCTGTCAAGCTCGTAACTCCAATATGATGAGCATGATTAGAACAGATGAGCACTGTCACCTGGGTATGGCCATACACTCTCTCAATCATCTCATCCAGGGGGCCCCTTTAGAACATCACACTCCTTAAACAAGGAGACGGCAATCCTATGTCTATCACTAGTGCTCTAACCTGATTCAAGCTCACCATCCAAGATAGTCTATAATCATTATGTTTCAAATGATATTGAACTACCTCAAAACAATGACAATCATCATTTAGAAAACACAAGTGATCTCAAGTCAGAGGAAATGTGCCACTTGTCTTAATCAAGGAATATTCACATTGTGACAAACAATTGAACATCCTAGTAGGGTCTGTCCAGTACATCCCATGTACCCATGAGTCTACATCTTATTCCATGCTCGAAGCATCCTATAAGATTAGAACACATATTAGTCTTAACCATATCGAGGCTGTCTCATGTTTACCAAGATATATCGACTAAGGACATAATAGCATGTCAGCCCAGCTGAACAGCTTTGAGACATTATTCAGAAGAACATATATTGCAGCAGACAATGTAGCTAACTGAATAACAACCATGCCTTTATAAACACATAGAGTTTATTACATGATACTTGTTACATTCCCATAGGCCTCAAACATTAGCCTTAAGGGCATACCCCAACAGGGTGGCCCCCAAAACTAGAACTCTATAGCAAAGATCACCTAGGTTTCCCTAACTGAGATGATCTTTGTACCTTGGGTTGGCCACCATAGGCTACAATTTGGGACCTCAATTTTAATTCTTCAGAGAAAAATTCTTTTGCCCCCGAGAAAGCTGATGCAGGAGCATCTTCGGGATTTATTTTGCAATGTTTCACATTTACTTTCATGTCTTAGAATAGGAGTAGCCTAGGATTTTATTTTCATTTAAGTGTTTTTAATTTCCTAGATGATGTAGTAGGTTGTTCTTTAGCCTAGGGTTTATTGCACCTGTAATTCACTACAAGGCACCAACTCCATCCCAAGACTCAAGATCAGTCCTCCATCTATCTCCTCAATGATCCAATCTAGATCCACCATCCATCAAGGAAATATTCAAGATCAGCCCTCCATCAAAGCTCCTTCAAGAGAAGACAATCTCCACCATACATCAAAGGTTCACCCATCTTAGCGCCACCCTCCAATGCACCAAACCACCACCATGACACTTGGATGCCACTTCATCAAGATGACATGTCAAGGGCACCCAAAATTTTGGTCAAATATCATTTAGGCGCCACCTTCAAATGACACATTCAAAATCCACCTCCAAATTCAGCCAATGAATTTCAAGGCATCTCTTCACCAACCATTAAGAGATGCATGCGCCAACCAGCCTCCAAGACACTTAATGAGGCCTTGCATGCGTCCCTAGCATGCAGCCAATGAGTAGCAAGACTCCAATCAGATTCAAGGGGAGCCAAGAAAGGATCATTCACCACCATCCATTCAAAACTAGTATCATTCTAAGCCATTAGTTTCAAATTCGAAAGAGGGCTATTTTGTAACTTCCCCTATGTGAACGTTGAGGGAAGGGGAGGGTTTAAAGTCCTTGTATTCTCACTTTGCATGGATGCTACCCATTTTTGAGAAAAAAAAAACATGTGTTGATGCGTGAGCATTGTTTTAGTTTGGTTGACTCCAAACGCATACCCCTCTTCCCCCTTCTCTTCCTCTTGTGCGAGAGTGCCTTCTTCTTCTTCTCTTCTTCTTCTCCACCAAAGCCCTCTCCCTCTCCTTGAAGACTCTCATGCCTTGGCGCCAACAACAAGGTGACTTCCAACCATCTCCAATGCCAACCAAAAGGGGAGACTACTTGAAGCCATGATCAAGAACCCTTAAGGACCATTTGTTGTAGTTTATAGGGAGTTTGGGGACATTGTATTTCAACAACAAGGGCCGCAAGGTGATTTCTACCCTCTTCCCTTCTAGTTTAGTTCTTTCCTTGTTTTTCTTTAGAAATGCATGCTTAGGGTTTTGTTGTGTTTTCACCTTCATACCTAGAGACGGTCCTAATGTCAAACCCTAGAATCATCCCCTACATTAGAAACCATTATAGAAAATTTGATATCCTCCCTAACAAATACTAACAAGAGTGTTAATGATATGCTACGTCATGTGACTACTAGACTGGATTCCATCGAAGCCCATAACAAACAAATGGATATACAGTTGGCAAACATTGCCACCAATCTAGCAAGGCCCTCAGGTAGGTTACCTGAACAGAACCCACAAGAGAATTGTAGTGCAATGACAACTCATAGTGGTAAGCAATTGGAGGAACTGAGAATACCTTATTCTAACCTAAGTCGTGACGCATCTACCAGTGATAGACCTGAACCTAAGAGACCAAGTGAGGAGAAAGAAGATGAATTGAGTCAACTAGCTAATGTTCCACCACCGCCTTACAAGCCAACAATTCCATTTCCCCAATGTCTGGCCCGGGCGAAGTTGGATAAACAATTACGAAAATTTTTAGAAATTTTGAAAAAAATGTATATTAACATGCCCTTTACTGAAGCTTTAACGCAGATACCCACGTATGCAAAGCTTTTAAAGGACATTCTTTCAAATCGATGGAAGCTAGAGCAACTAGGCATAGTGGTGCTAACTGAAGAGTGCAACACCATTATTCTAAATAAGCTTCCAGAGAAATTGAAAGATCTGGGCAGCTTTTCCATACCATGCAAAATAGGGGATTTATCTTTTTACCATGCACTATGTGATTTAGGAACCAGTGTCAGTTTAATGCCTTTTTCTATATGTAGGAAACTAGACATTGGCAATGTAAAGGCAACACCGATTTCTCTACAACTTGCTGACCGCTCAGTGCGCAAGCCGACAGGAATACTAGAAGACATCCCAATCAAAGTCAGAGATTTCTTCATTCCAATCGACTTTGTCGTGCTTGAGATGGAGGAGGACACGAAACAACCAATAATTCTGGAAAGACCATTCCTAGCGACTGTCGGAGTAGTCATTAATGTGAAAAATGGAAAACAAGCCTTAAACATCCGTGAGGAGGCTATTGAATTTGATTTAGCACGAAACCTGAAACACTCTTCTATTGCTGATTCATGGTTGGATGTTATCAACGAGTTTGTTAAAGATGAAAATCCCATGGCTGATTGGATGAACATGGACCTACTAGAGGTTTGCCTCTTGGAGAGTCCAGATGCTGAAAAGAATGAACAAGCGCAAGCTTATGCGAAACTAATGAGCTCCGCTGAAAAACATCATACTTACACCTACAATGCGGACTCTGAATGACACTGCGGTCGAGCTAAAGACCCTAAACAAGTGCTTCATGGGAGGCAACCCAAGTGCTTTATTTGTATTCTTATTTATTGATGTTAGCTTGTTATATATGACGTATGTTATTTATTTCAAGTTTATAATAGGTTATCTGATGTAGAGGAAATTAAGATTACGGATATAGCCATAACCTAAAAGAAAAAGTATTATAGGCACAGTCGTAATACCCATTACGGCCATAATTTGGCTGAAAAACTAGGGCAGTCATAATTCTCTCCTACTCATGGCAATCAAGGGATACGGGTGCCTCCTTTAATCCAAACAAAATCTACGTCGCTTTTCAACTGAAATCTCCATTACTCAATCCGGAGACGCCCCTATCTCCAGCTTCAACGGAAAGCAGCCACTTCAAATCGGTGTCGCCCTTCCAGATCTACAACCAAAATAGCCCCCACCCTTATGCGTCTTCAACCGTTCACCATTCGCCGGTTTTCTTGGATTAATGGAGGTGACAATCCCCCTTCTGAGCTGCTCCTTCAAGCATCATTAACCAGCCGCAACAAGTGATCAGCCTCTTCATCAAATCAGCGCCACCTCTTCCACTCGATTAATTGAGGTGGTTTTCTTCCTTTTGCAGTTGTGCAATCAGGAAAATTATTTAGCTGCGGCGTGCGTTTAATGCCATTATCAGTTTAATGCCGCCTCTTCCAAGCTATTGATGCTATCCTCACTTATGATTCCTAGGTTCGCTACCCTATTTAAAGGTTTTATCATGAGCTATTTCTTCTTCGCAGCTTGTTCTTGCCGACAACTGTACTTTGCTCTATTCACAAGGTCTTCTCTGTCGAGTTCTCTTCATGTGTTCATTCGCTGATTTTGCTCTGCCTAGAGCAACATTATCTATTTTTGGCGATTGTCACTACTTCTCTCTTCCATCATATCAACTGCTGGTGTTGGCTGTTGATTTCTCTTCTTCAAGTTATTACTTATTCCATGCTTTCGACGACCGAAGTGCCGACATCTGCTACTCCTTCCATCCCAGCCTCTACTGCTACGGCTTTTTCTCCAGGGAACTTCCTTGCCACTAAAGAAAGAAGGGAACTGTTGGAACTCTGCCTACTCTACCACAGAGATTATTTTGCCGTAATTGACAACGACTGCTATTGCCATCTTCACGAGCGCCGACCACCTAGTCTTGCTGCACGTTCTGCTGTTATCGTCGAGGGCCTGATTTCCATATCCTGATTTCTTACACCTCCAACTCACGGCGATCCTCCAGGTTTTGGTACAATTCTTGCTGCTACCTTTTTTGATTTTAACTATTCACTTGCTGCATTTGCCATGGACCCTAAATGGAAGATCAGACCTAAAAAATCTACCATGCACATCCCTGTGACTCCCTTCCACCAGCCTGCATCTTCTGCTGTTCCACCCTCTTCATCAGATGCTATTCCGAGGTCCGTCGAGATGGTGACAATGACGAGGAGGACCATGAGGAGGAGGATTAGCTCTAATACGGATGGCTCTAACTGATTTTGTGAGTTTCCTCACCCCTATCTTCAAATTTTTGAGTTATTTCATTGCTATGAATATTCCACGTCTGCGAGATAGAGGGTTCACTTTTCAAAATTTGTTATGCACTTTGCTTTTGTAGTAACTTTTAACTTGTTATGATGGTTAACTACAATACTTTGTTTTTGTTATGGTATAATACAATACTTGTGTTTTGCTTAATGTTGATGTGTTTTGTTTCGTTATATTGATGCTTGTGTTGGTGTATATGCCCTAAGACCTATATTTGGTCAACTTTTGTACTACTTGACTTTGATGTTTATCATTCTGGCATTGTCGTTATCGTTGTTTGTCTACATCTGCGATTGTGTGCTTACATGATAATGCCCTTTCTAAGAGAAGTATGATATCCATAGAGCTCCTCTATGGTTCTATGACTGCAAGTGTATGGTCATACCCAGGTGAAAACCTGATTTAGTCATAACCATGTGATCGTGTGAGAACAAGTGATGACACACTTGTCCAATCGGATATCAGTTCGGCAAAGGGACTGTAATGTATCTGTACCTAGTTGCGATAATGAGGATGTCAATGTCGATATCCATTCCGAAAACTTGGGTAGCAGTGATGCATTGCTAGGTGCACTCACTGCTTGTGGTGACCTTAGGCCAACACTGCCAATGTCAAAGGAACCTACAGGGTCGCATACTAAGATACTCGAGTTCTCGTATTGATCAAGAAGCCTTATGGTCAAGTTATTGGATAACTCGGATCTATTTTGGAGATTTCATCAGCGCCAATAGGCTTGATGAAATGGAAGAGAGTTATTGGAGCCAAACTTCATTTTTGGCAGGTTGACCCGAAATTGACCAAGATTGGTCACATTTGGACTAAGGTTGCATTGGATTGGATCCAATGGCTTAATCAACCTATGTAATGAAGTTTGAGCTAGCTCATTATCCAATGAGGCCCAATAACTAGTTGTCACGAAGAAGTAATGGGCTAAAAGGGTATAATGGGGAGAAATCATCCCCATTGGCGCCTAAGGGGTATAATGGGGTAAAGGAGGCGCCTTTTGCTTCATTTGGAAGCTTTATGCGCCTAGCCTTTGTGCATTTGATGGTATGCTTGCCTCTAAGGCAAGTCTTGGGGCTGATATGGCTCGAGAGCTTCTAAGGAAACTCTTGGGGTGCATGTGGATTAGTGGGAGAGGTTTGTGGTAAAGTCTTGGAGACTTTCCTTACCTCAAACCCTAATTGTCAACCCCTTCATCCTAGCCGAACACTTGTCATGATCTGTGCCCATCCCTAACCGCCTCTTGCTCTTATAAAAGAGACCCCTTGTCGCCCCCTCTTGAGGGCACTAATTCTCTTGTTGGTGTGAACAAGTAAGGGGGTGAGAGCAAGGAGGTGGCACAAGTTCTTCTCTTCCTCTTGAAGCTGCAAGACCTCTTCTTTTTCTCCATCTCTTCTTGACATGAGGAGTGCTTGGACTTGGTGGCGTCTTCTCCTCTTCCTTCTCTTCCATTGGCGCAACCTCTCTTGAAGGTGGCGCAAGGCTTGAAGGAGGAACCCTATGGTGTGAATCTTCTTCATGAGGCTAGCACCGGGTGAGTAAGAAGAGAGCTCGAGGCATCCGTGTGTGTGAGACTATAGAGGGCAAACGCTTGGGCATTTTTCTCAACATCAACCTCCTCGCTTGCTATAGGTACTTTCTATCACATCGTGTCGACCCCCCCGCTTGACGATCTTCACTGGGTTTTTGGGACTGGCCTATTTCGGGGATATTCTTCCGCTGTGCAATGTAATATGTATTGTCTATCTCTGAAAAATTGTGAAATATCCCCCGGGTTTTCCAACAGTCGTATCAGAGGAAACTGCGAGCCTCGAACGATGTTTCTTTCATGCTTTTCCATGCTCACATGCCATATCTATTTTTTCGCATATTGCATAGATGTTGGCACATCTTTTTCTTAAAGAAGAAAAATTATAGTTTCTTGTTCCTATCCTCTTTTCAATATCTTTTGGATTTTTGGCTTATTTTTCTTGATTGATTTAAGATCAAAGGCGCACGTAGTTTTGTCAAGTAGGATAGACATTTTGTCTTCGGACTGGCCAAGTCACTTGATCTAACAAAATTGCCAGCCGATAGGATCTATGAGATCATCATGAAAAGTTAATCACAAATAACCAAAAGATTTGTGAGAAGAAGATGAGTAAAGGAGACTTGTTTTATTGAAAAGTAAAATTTCAGATTTTATGTTTTTCATGAGCATATAGAATTGCATGAGCAAGTGCCTTGTTTGTGCATGGTGTTGTGATCGTCAATCAAGCCCCCTTTGCATGCCTATGATGTATCCTTGTGAGGCTAGCATCCCAGTTTTCTTTTTGCTTTTAACTAAGAAGAAGATTAGGGTGGTGCATCTATTTGGAGCATGGCACATGCATGAAGCTTGCGCACCTTGCATGGTGGCGCAACAAGCATCAAAGGTGGTGGCGCAAGAGAGCAGGGCCGAGCCTTATGGCTTGTGAGCTAGCTTTCTTGGCCCTTGCAAGGAGGCGGTTCATCCTTGGAGGACCTTGGAGCCAACCTTGAAGATCAACTCTAGAGGTCGGTTAGGTAAGGTCTTATCTTGGGGGCTTGAGTCCTAGGTCAAGAGTTGAACCTCCTTTTGGCATGGGTTGGTTCAATGTCTTGAATGGGCTATGATCATATCATCCCTTTACTGCTTTCATTATCTACTAAAGTATGCCTGTGATGTTTTATCATTATGTTATCACTATAGGATTGCATGCCTGTAATGTTAGACATAAGATAAAACTGAGTTGATGAGACATCAAAAACCCTCAAATAAAATATCAAGTCTACTAGCCTTCTAATACGTAGCCCTCATCAAACTATCGATCAGTGGTGTTGTGAACTATTTCCCACCCTCGTGGGACACACCCACTTATCTTTAGAAGGTGTTTAGTGGCAATGGTTACCCCAGTTCGTTTTAACCGGGCGCGACTTCGCAAGGAAACTCGTTGGCCCTGGGCATAACGATTAGGAATGGACTTGACTAGATTTTCATATGTGCTGGGCACATAATGAAACTCTAGAGGCATCATTGAGAGGTTAGGGTTTCATGATGTATCCAACCCTCGTTGGACATGAAATGACTAGACTGTCTCAATAAGGGGAATTGCTTGGAGCAATCGGCTGGCGTGCCCACCTTAGGAAGCATGGGTCACTTTGTGCATCTCATCCCACCATCATGGGATGCGAAGCCTAATGTGGAACAAGGATCTCATCTCACTAGGAAATCTTAAATTTCCCGATTGACTTTGTGGATTGTCAATTATATTAAAATAGTGGGAGCCATGGTCATTTAATACAAGTCCAGATTAAATGATCTGAAAGTAGTACTAATCTATTGTTTCTTGGTTGTTGTAGAACCATGGCTATAAACAATGGCAGATGGTCACTATGATCTACCCTGGAAAGGGATAAGTTGGTTGGATCCAAATTATTGTATTGGTATATGAACTTGAGAAATGTGCTCAAGCTCGAGAGGAAGCTCTATGTCCTTAAGCGGCCAATTCCCGAGCCACTTCCATGCTCGGCCTCAACGGCTGAGAAGGATGCTTATGATAAGCATCAGGCTGATACTTTGGAGGTTGCTAATTTAATACTAACCAACTTGTCGCCCGAATTAAGAGGGCAATATGAATCTAAGAATGCCTCTGAGATTATTTCTAATCTAAGGCAGCTATTTGATGAATTGGTTGAGCTCAACCCTCCTAAAGTAGACGTTCAATGTGTTGAGCCCAAAGGCTTAACTAAGACATTGAAGATAAAGATGAAAAGAGTGAGGAATAACAAGTGCTACTCATGTGGGGGACCACCTCACATGATAAAGGACATAATGTGACTTCAGAATGAGAAGAGAGGCAAGGCTTCATCTTCATACTCAGGTATTTATGTTACTGAAGTCAACCTTTCTACTTCTATATCATGGGTATTGGATACCGCATGCGGAGCTCATATTTGTACAAATATGTAGGGGCTTAAGAAGAGTAGATCGGTACGGGCTGGAGAGATTGACCTACGTGTAGGAAACAGAGCACAAGTTGCTGCTGTTGCCGTATAAGTTTTGACACTCTCCCTTCCTTCAGGACTTCAATTAGAACTAGAGAATTGCTATTATGTACCTTCGTTAACCAAAAACTTTATATCTATTCCTTGCTTAGCAAGAAAAGGTTTTATATTTGAAATAAAGGAGAACTCGTGTTCTTTTTCATTTGCAAATATGTCTTATGGGAAGGGCAGGTTGTGCAATAGTTTATATGTTTTGGACATAAATAGTTCTATTTGTAACATAAATAACAAAAGGACCAAACTAAGTGGTTCAGTTGGTGTTTTCCTATGGCATTGTCGATTAGCCCATATAAACAAGAATCGCATTCAACAACTCCATGCAAATGGGTTGTTAGATTCAAGTTCCTTGGAGTAATTTGATACGTGTGAGCCTTGTTTATTAGGGAAAATGACAAAGGCACCCTTCACCAAGACTGTGTTGGGGTATGCCCTTAAGGCTAATGTTTGAGGCCTATGGGAATGTATCTGTATCATGTAATAAACTCTTATGTTTATAAAGGCATGGTTGTTATTCAGTTAGCTACATTGTCTGCTGCAATATATGTTCTTCTGAATAATGTCTCAAAGCTGTTCAGCTGGGCTGACATGCTATTAAGTCCTTAGTCGATGTATCTTGGTGAACATGAGACAGCCTTGATATTGTTAAGACTAATATGTGTTCTAATCTTATAGGATGCTTCGAGCATGGAATAAGATGTAGACTCATGGGTACATGGGATGTACTGGACAGACCCTACTAGGATGTTCAATTGTTTGTCACAATGTGAATATTCCTTGATTATGACAAGTGGCACATTTCCTCTGACTTGAGATCACTTGTGTTTTCTAAATGATGATTGTCATTGTTTTGAGATAGTTCAATATCGTTTGAAACATAATGATTATAGACTATCTTGGATGATGAGCTTGAGTCAGGTTAGGGCACTAGTGATAGACATAGGATTGCCGTCTCCTTGTTTAAGGAGTGTGATGTTCTAAAGGGGCCCCCTGGATGAGATGATTGAGAGAGTGTATGGCCATACCCAGGTGACTATGATCATCTGATCTAATCATGCTCATCATATTGGAATTACAAGCTTGACAGGCTTGTCCAATAAGAACATCCAGTGGCAAAGGAAAAATGCATGCCTTGTGATTTGATTCACACTTGTGCTGTTTTTGGGTGTAGTCTTGGAAGACTCTTTTCTTTATATCGGGAGACAGTGATGTGTTGCTAGATACCTCTCACTGATCGTGATAACGTAAGTTGTCGTTACCGACATTTAAAGGAAACCCTTTGGGTCGCACAATTTGATGATATGGCTTACTTAAGTCAGATCGTGTGGACTGAATTATTTGGGTTCAGTTTAAAGGGATTTAATCTCTGATTGTAAGTGAGATCTGGTCTGATCATGTTTGATTGATTAGGGCTTGAGATCGGTAAGCTTTGATCGAGAGAATGCATGCCAGATCGGTCAGATCAGGGGCATCGTTGAGATCGACGGTTAGATCGTGAACCTTAGGGTTTATTTAAGATCTAGACTAGATCATTGGCTTGATTGGTTCTTAAACCGAACCAAAGTGAACCGGCTCACTAAATGAGCGCTTGGTTCATAGGGAGAGGAGTAGGCGACAAGTTCACTTGGCGTGAACGTTGTGGTGAGGAGTGGTTACTATTTTTAGTAACCATGATCTCCACTTGAGGGGGCTCTCGTCCGAATAGAGTATGCTCTACTTTCGCCACTTCTCATATTCCTCTCGCCCATTTTTCCTCTCGACATTCTTGTGTGAGTGCGGCGACGCTTGACGGATTGAGGAGGATTCGGCCAAGAGAGATTGACATCTCATTTTCCCTTCACTCGTCAAAGGACCTCTTGGAACCTTGCTAGCACAAGGAGCACCAAGAGAGATAGCGACATCATCTTGTGTGTGACGACAAGGAGAAGATCTCGTTTGATCTTTACTTCCAAGGTGCCATCTAGAAATGGCAATGGTATGGATCGAATCATCTCTTATGCAATCGGTTTTTCCTTTAAGTTGATTATATAAGGTGCATGCGATTCTTAGAGACCCTATCCGCTGCTTGAAATTTGTTTTGCACCATGCTGGGTTTCGCCCCCCTCTTGAAAGGGGTTCCTACAGACTGGTGAGAGGGCAAGAGGTTTGTTGGATCTCATTCATACTTATGTGTGCGGGCCATTCAATAAACAAGCTAGAGGAGGACATAGCTACTTCATTAACTTCACTGATGACATCAGTAGGTATGGTTATGTCTACTTAATGAGACATAAATCTGAATCCTTTGAGAAATTTAAGGAGTTCAGACATGGAGTAGAGAACCAGCTTGGAAGATCCATCAAAGCTCTTTGATCCGATGGTGGAGGAGAGTAGCTAAGCGGTAAGTTCTTTGACTATCTTAGGGAGTGTGGGATCATATCCCAACTCACTCCTCCTAGAACACCTCAATGGAATGGTGTGTATGAGAGGATAAATCGAACTTTGGTGGACATGGTTCGGTCCATGATGAGTCATGTGATGACACCAAAATATATAGTATATTTTGTATCATTTTATGTATCTTTACATGCTAAATTGAAGATCTTTTACTTATTTTTAAGCTGAATTTATCAAATATTGCAAAGTCTACTTCTATTTTGGTTTTTCATAATTTTTAGGTAAAAGGCACTATTTTGAGGCATTTTCAAGCAAAATCAAAGACATAGAAGAGTTACCATCATCAAGAGGAGATCACCCGTCAAATTTCATACAAATCGGAGCAACTTACCAAAATACGGCAGTGCCGTATTCTATTTTACGGTACCGTATTTTCTTACGCTACCATAAAATCATGAACACTGCCGTAATTTGGAGCCCGAATAGAAGATTTTGCCAAAAATACGGCACTGCCGTAAAATATAACACGGCCGTATTTTTAAGCGTTTTCAGAACAGAGACCTTTGCTAATTTTACGGCACTACCGTAAGGAATTACACGAGCCGTAATTTCTATATGTTTTCGACCAGAGAGTTTATCCGATTTTATGGTGGTGCCGTAAACCATTTAATGGTACCGTATTTTCGAGACAACATCAGAACAGAATACATGAGCGAAAATACGGCACTGCCGTAAAATATAACACGGCCATATTTTCAAGTCAAATTCGCGAGTTTTGCGGGTCTGATTCTTGCGCGGACCATAACTTTTGATCCATATCTCCAAATTAAAATCCGAAAGTTGTTGCGGACTCGTCTTAAAGAGGAGAAGACACAGGAAGTGAAAAGGAGAAATTTGTATCTAGTATTGAGAGAGAAATTGATAGAGAGGCGGTTAGGGTTTGGCCTCTTGCCGAGAGGCGTAGAGGGCACCTCAGGCTGTGATTTTCACTCAGAAGCTTCGCCTGCAGGAGAGGAGGATGCACCAGATGTTTTAGAGTAGAAGGAGTTCGATTGGAGGAGGAATCAATGATAGAACGCCACCGGCACTGTTCATACGCGTGATTACGGCTGTAATTTCTATTACAGCCGTGTTGTAACGTCTATTCTCTCCTTCTTTTTGATTTATGACGCTTTGAAACTACGGTTGATTGTATTTCTTTCTCCATGCAAGCTTAAACATATTTTGGGACATGGGTGAAATCCCTTTGATATTATATGATTGGATAACTTTTTATTTCGTCAAGATAATTTTGCCATGATAATTTTACCTATGTGATTATTGGTCTAAATTTCTCCTTAGTTACTTCTTACCATCATGTTTAGAGTTCTCGCAATAAGGACCGAAAGGTGACTTGCTTGGGAATTGGAACCCTAAAATTGATAAATAGGAACTCACCGTAAGAGATTAGGTTAAAGTTCTTATTTCTTTATTTTAGTTATGTGATTGCCATGTTGATAATTATGAACCTAGCAATAAGTTAGTGTGTCAAATGTGGAGATCTTGCATGAAAGTGAGGATCGGAACGTTGGAGAACCATAGGTAGAACTTGTGTTGAGTCTCGGATGCACGAAAGTGATCCTTGATATTCCGCTCGAGACAATCAACTTAGAATTCAAATGCACGAAAGTGATCTTTGAATTCTTTGATTGATGATTTACTTATCTTTAGCGTTGGGATAAATCTTGCGCGAAAGCGAAGATTGATCCCTGCATGATTGTCTGCACAAAAATGAGATGATCCCTTTATGAAGTAAATTAAGTCTTTATCATGATAAGATTAGTCTGACGACCCTTTATTTATGTCTAGTCATTGAAATTATAGTGGATGAAACCCTAGTCCCAATTTTCTCTCTGTGATTATCTCTTTAGCATATTCTTTGCATAGTTATTTCTATCATATTCGGCTTGCTTAGCTAGTGAGAAAACATTTATTTGGTACTTAACAATAAGGTCTCTATGGTTCGATATCTTTCTTTATTACTTCGAGTATCCGTGCACTTCGAGTATCCGTGTACTTAACAATAAGGTCTCTGTTGTCGGGGACCTTAGTTTTGTTAATATCAAAATAGTTGTTAGTATTGCTAGACTAGGTTTTATTTGTTTTAGATTTAACTTTGTTTTCTGTTTTTGTAGGTTTTGGATATTCACAAGTTGTGGCAGAACTGTGATTTCTGAAATTTATTATTATTATTATTTGCTCGTGTTTTTTGTTTTTATATATTCTAAAAAAACAAAAAAGGTTTTTGATTGATTGGTGTTGGATTATCTTTCTATTCTTGATATATTTGAAGATGTCTTTTAATTTCGACTCATGGGAAACTGAAAGGGGTAAGGTTCACATGCCACAAGGCAAGCATGATAATGATTCACGATGCACTCTTGCAGATATATGGAAATTACACTCTCTTCCTCTTATTTATTGTAAAATTTGTAAAGGTAATGATCATTATTTTTATGAATGTCAATTCAGAAATCATGCAAATCCCAATTTACCATGTTATCAAGATGATTATTATTATTCTAGTTGGGAAAATCAAACTTCTTTTGATGATTGCTCTGATCATGTTTCTGTTCCATGCTTTGAGGATACTGAAAAATCTAGCTTAAAGACTGTTAGAAAGATTGATTGCTGATCAAGAAAAATTTATTGCTAATCAAAACCAAATTCTGAGCAATCAAAGTAAGCAAATTGAGGATCTTAAGGGTTTAGTTAATCAAATTTATTTTCAAGAAGAATCTTTGACTGCTAATACTGAATTGCAAGAAACCCAAATTGCACAACAAGCTTGTTTATTTGAGTTTGATACTGAAGAAATTGATTTAGAAAATTCCCCCTATGATCATGATTGTTTTGAAATTGAGCCTTATGTTAATATTAATGAATCTCCTTTAGAATTTGATTGTTGTGAAATTGATTCATTTGATAATTTATTCGAGAAAAAGGTTGAGAAAATTGAAATTGAAAAAAACCTTCTTTTGATGATAATTCTGATTTTGATGAAAGCTTATTTATGGTTAAATCTGATGAGCATGATGAAGGTTTGAAAATTATAGACATTAATGAACCCCACTGTGATTTTGGTGATATTTTTGAAATTAATGATAAATCTCTTGTGGTTAACTCTGTTTTTATTAATTCTTATTCATATGATTCTGATTTTGACTCTTCCGATGATGAATTATTTGTGGGGAAGCATGAGGAAATTAATTTTGAAGAGTCTTATCTTGACTTTAATGATGATTTTGAAATTGATAAATTATTTGATGAAGTGCATGAAGAACCTGTAGATGATTTGAAAATTATGAAAATTGATAAATCTCATGTTTTGCCCATATCTAATGTTAAATCTCCTGATATATTTGGAAATTTATGCTTTATTGACGAATCTAATGTAGAACATAAAGACTATTATTATGATGATCCAATGCTTGATTATTTTGATCAAAATCCTGTTGCAATTAAAGATTTAAATTTGACGAAAGGACTAATGATTTTACTCTCTGACAAACATAGGAAGATTATTGAATATATTGATTTTGATTTCTACATATTTGAGAAAGCCACTTTGATTGTGATTTAGATGAAATTCTAGATTTTTAGATTAGTGGCTAAACTTTTTAGACAAAGGAAAAGGAGGAAAATACAAGCTATCTACTTTGGAACTGATTCACCTGCTTCACCATGATGTTTGAGTTTTGGTCAAGCTATGGACCTAAAATTAGCGCTTCTTGGGAGGCAACCCAAGCACTTTTACCTTAGTTTTGTTTCTTTTATTTTAGTTTATTTTTTGAACTAATTTTTCTTCTCTTTTTGTAGGTGAAAACAATTTTTGCGCAAAATATGACACTGCCGTAATCCATTTTACGGCACCATATTTTTGGTCCGATTTCCACCCGAGAGTTTTTTTTAGTATTTTACGGTACTGCCGTAACATTTTTCACGTGCCGTAATTTTGAATGATTTCTTCCCCGAGAGTTCTTTGTAAATTACGGCACTGCCGTAAAGCATTTCACGGTACCGTATTTTAAAGCTGCTTTTTGCATATTGAGTAGGTGTTTTCTCCTTGCGATTTTAAGAAACTGGGTTGAGAAAAATTTTGATCTTTGGCACAACATCGAAGTACTCATCTTTGTCTATCATCTGGATATTTTTTTTTGAATTTTAAAGTCTATGGATCATTCTAAAACACATAGCAACTTTTTGATTATGATTAATTTCTGCAGCAGTTTTCTTTTGACTAATCTGATTTACAATTTTGCTGCAACTTTTTAATATGCTTAAATAAGTTGAAACCCAGATTTTTCACTTGGAATATGAAGTTCGTGTGTCGTTCTATCTTTTGGAATAGTTATTTTCATGAAAATATTTTCGGATCATTCTAGGACACATAGCAACTTTTCAAATTTGATTAACTTTTGTGCAGTTTTTGCGGTTTTGTAATATGAGTAGCCTTCTTTCTGTTGATATCCTAAATTTCTGATAGATTTTGATCCTTTAATTTTCATACGTCTGAAAAGAACATATCTTATTCAACAACTTGGTTCTGTCCATTTTCTATTTGGATCATTAAATTTTATTCTAGGCTATGGCTACTTTTCATAAAAAAATTCAAAAACTGCACAGTTTGCTTTCTACCAGTTATTGCTTATTTTGCCTCCAGATTCAGAAGTCTTCAAGAGCAACTGTCTTCTACCTCTAGCCACCACTGCATCTGCCTTTGACATCACTGTATCCTGCCGTCGACACTGGATTATACCATCTGCAGATTCTTACTTCTTTTGTTGTCTCTTATTCCATTTATTTTATTTATGCATCAGACTCTTCATTAGTGACTGATATTTTTTTTTCTATGCAGTGCTATCTCTCACACCCACCGGCCGATGATCTCACCTCTAGGACTGTATTCTCTAATAGACCACTAGAGATTACTCACTCTACTGTCGGCACCACCACCATCATTGCTAGCAGCTTTTCAGCTAGCATCTGTTCCACCTCTACCCGCCTGCATCAGCATCTTTCTGGATCATCCATGATATGTCTTATTCCTCTTTGAGAAAATTATTTCTATCATTATTAGTTTTTTTAGAGACTATTTTTAGACTGAGCCTTATGTGCCTTAAATTGTGCAGGTAAAATTTTTCAAAAGGCACATCTTTGGACCTAGCAGCATCTCCCCCGACACTATTTTTGATCTGAGCCTTATGTATTTTCAGTTAGAGCTTGCAATAAGATTTTGTGAGTATTGTTTGCACTTTCTAGTGATTATTTGATTTGATATGATTCTATCACTATACACCCTCTGCATTGTTCGAGCCTTATGTGATTATATGGATCTACTACTTTACATATTTTGACTTGTTGAGTTTGATGTTTCACACCTTTTGCACTGATTTTGACATATTTTGATGATTAAATTTATTTATTTTTATCCATGTGATGAGAAGTCTATAGATTTTTCTATGATGATGACTGTGTTCATGCATAAGATTAGAAAAACCCTATCATGTTAGATTTATTTCTTCAACGCATATCTATTTTTGAAATTTGACATTGGTTGATGCATGAAATTTTAGGTAGATGTGCTATTTGAGGAATAAGATCTAAGGTGAACCTATTCTTTTGTATAAAATGAGTATATGAGCATGATTTGAGAATTGAGATCAATTGATCAACCTAGTAGATGTTTAGTCTATTTTGCTATTTGTTGGGAAATAAGAATCCAAGATCCATAAAAATAGTGAGAGACTCCCCTACTTGGCACTATATAAAATTGATAGTGGTACCTAAGACATGGGTTGAAGTCTATGCATGAAAAATAATGAGAGATAAAAAGATTAAGACTCCTCTACTTTGCACTATGTAAAATTGATAGTGGTACCGAAGATAAGAGTTGAAGTCAAAAATAAAAAAGTGTGTATCTAAGTGGGTACATGCCATCTTTACAAAAACAAACAAAAAAGAAAGGAAAAAATTATGTGTGGAAAAAGATCTTGGAAGCCTAATTCTTATAAACAAAAGCATGATAGAGTTGAACTGAAAACTAGGTGAAATCATGAGATTGAAAATTCTATTTATTATACAAGTTGCAAAGTTTTATTTGATTGAATTGTGGATCTAGAGGGTTGAGTTATAAGGATGATATGTTTACTTGAAGTTTTGTGAAACAATTGATGGAATTTTTCATTGATGATTGTATTTTAGAATTTTATTGAGCATGAAAAGGTTTATCTTTTAATCAATTTTTTATTTTTGCTTGAGGACAAGCAAAGTTTGATCCTTTTGTATTTTGATGACATCAAAATATATAGTATATTTTGTATCATTTTTTGTATCTTTTCATGCTAAATTGAAGATCTTTTACTTGTTTTTATGCTGAATTTATCGAATATTGCAAAGTCTACTTCTATTTTGGTTTTTCATGATTTTTAGGTAAAAAGGCACTATTTTGAGGTATTTTCAAGCAAAATCAAAGACATAGAAGAGTTACCATCATCAAGAGGAGATCACCCGTCAAATTTCATGCAAATCGGTGCAACTTATCAAAATACGGCAGTGCCGTATTCTATTTTACGGTACCGTATTTTCGTACGCTACCGTAAAATCAAGAACACTGCCGTAATTTGGAGAGAGCCTGAACAGAAGATTTTGCCAAAAATACGGCACTACCGTAAAATATAACACGACCGTGTTTTCAAGCGTTTTCAGAACATAGACCTTTTCTGATTTTACGGCACTGCCGTAAGGAATTACACGGGTCGTAATTTACAAACGTTTTCGACCAGAGAGTTCAAGCGATTTTACGGCAGTACCGTAAACCATTTAACGATACCGTATTTTTGAGACAACATCAGAATAGAACACGCGAGCGAAAATACGGCACTGCCGTAAA
The DNA here is from genome assembly GCA_027563935.2 of Costus lasius. Lineage (NCBI taxonomy): Eukaryota > Viridiplantae > Streptophyta > Magnoliopsida > Zingiberales > Costaceae > Costus > Costus lasius. The sequence continues at coordinate 52,959,364 of CM050453.2, forward strand.
ATATAACAAGGCCGTATTTTCAAGTCAAATTCGCGAGTTTTGCGGGTCCGATTGTTGCGCGGACCATAACTTTTGATCCAGAGCTCCAAATTGAAATCCGAAAGTTGCTGTGGACTCGTCATTAAGGGGAGAACATACACGAAGTGAAAGGAGAAATTTTTATCCAGTATTGAGAGAGAAATTGATAGAGAGGCGGTTAGAGTTTGGCCTCACGCCGAGAGGCGTAGAGGGCACCTCAAGCCGTGATTTTAACTCAGAAGCTTCGTCTGGAGCAGAGGAGGACACACCAGAATTTTAGAGTAAAAGGAGTTCAATTGGAGGAGGAATCAACGAAAGAACGCCACCGGCATTGTTCATACGCGTGATTACGGCTGTAATTTCTATTACAGCCGTGTTGTAACGTCTATTCTCTCCTTCTTTTTGATTTCTGATGCTTTGAAACTATGGTTGATTGTATTTATTTCTCCATGTAAGCTTAAACATATTTTGGGACATGGGTGTAATCCTTTTGATTTTATATGATTAGATAACTTTTTATTTCGTCAAGATAATTTTGCCATGATAATTTTACCTTTGTGATTATTGGTCTAAATTTCTCCTTATTTTACTTCTTGTCATCATGTTTAGAGTTATCGCAATAAGGACCGAAAGGTGACTTGCTTGAGAATTGGATCCCAAAAATTGATAAATAGGAACTCACCGTAAGAGATTAGGTTAAAGTTCTTATTTCTTTATTTTAGTGACGTGATTGCCATGTTGATAATTATGAACCTAGGATTAAGTTAGTGTGTCAAACGAGGAGATCTTGCACGAAAGTGAGGATCGGAATGTTGGAGAACCATAGGTAGAACTTGTGTTGAGTCTCGGATGCACGAAAGTGATCCTTGAGATTCTGCTCGAGACAATCAACTTAGAATTCAGATGCACGAAAGTGATCTTTGAATTATTTGATTGATGATTTACTTATCTTTAGCGTTGGGATGAATCTTGCGCAAAAGCGAAGATTGATCCCTGCATGATTGTCTGCCCGAAAGTGAGATGATCCCTTTATGAAGTAAATTAAGTCTTTATCATGATAAGATTAGTCTGACGACCCTTTATTTATGTCTAGTCATTGAAATTAAGGTGGATGAAACCCTAGTCCTAGTTTTCTCTCTGTGATTATCTCTTTAGCATATTCTTTGCATAGTGATTTCTATCATATTCAGCTTGCTTAGCTAGTGAGAAAACATCTATTTGATACTTAACAATAAGGTCTCAGTGGTTTGATATCTTTCTTTATTACTTCGAGTATCCGTGCACTTGCGGATCACAACATCATGCAACTCTACCACCCTCATTCTGGGGTCATGCACTTGAGACAGCTTCTCTGATACAGAATAATGTTCCATCTAAGTGTGTCTCCAAGATACCATACGAGGTATGGAGTGGGAGACGTCCTAACCTCTCTTTTATCTGGATCTGGGGATGTGATACTTATGTCAAACGTCAGGATTCTAGCAAGCTAGATCCTAGATCTGATAAATGTATCTTTGTGGGGTATCCTAAGGAAACTAAAGGATACTACTTCTATGTTCCCACCGAGAACAAGGTTTTTGTTGCTCTTGGTGCTATCTTTCTAGAGAAAAAATTTCTCATGAAAGAAGTCAGTGGGAGTAAGTTTAACTAGGATGAGGTCCAAGTGCGACCAGAAGACAAATAGATGGATCCTAAGCCACTTGCACCGGTTGCCAGGCAACCTGAGGCTCAGACACAGGTCCCATGTAGATCTGGGAGGATTCGTCGTGCACTTGAGAGGTATGGGTCGCTGCCGACCCAACACAAAATGATCTTCATCATTGAGGATGAACCCAGAACCTATGATGAGGCAGTTAGTGGACCGAACTCCGAGAGATGGCTTGAGGCCATGCGGTACAAGATAGATTCCATGTGAGCTAACCAAGTCTGGGATTTGGTTGAGCTACCTGATGGGGTAAAACCCATAGGGTGCAAATGAGTCATCAAAAGGAAGACTAACATGGATGGCAACATAGTTACCTACAAAGGTAGACTAGTGGCTAAAGGATTCAGACAGGTCCACGAAGTGGACTATGATGAAACCTTTTCGCCAGTTGCCATTATTAAATCCATTCGGATTCTACTTGCTATACCTACATTTCATGATTATGAGATATGGTAGTTGGATTATGTGTATATGACACAACCTGATGGATTCATCCAACCTACAGATACAAGTAAGGTATGCAAGTTAAAGAAATCCATTTATGGATTAAAGCAAGCATCCCGAAGTTAGAATCTTCGGTTTGTGAACCTGTGAGAGATTATGGCTTTATCAAAAGCGAAGATGACGCCTGTATATACAGAAAATTCAGTGGGAGATTGGTGACTTTTCTAGTCTTGTATGTCGATGACATACTACTCATTGGAAACAACATCCCTATTCTTCATTCTATGAAGACATGGTTAGGGAAATATTTTGAAATGAAAGACTTAGGGGAGGCCGCCTATATTTTAGGTGTGAAGATCTACCGGGATAGATCCAAGAGGCTCTTCGCCCTTAGTCAGAGTACCTACATTGATAAGGTCTTGGAAAGGTTCTATATGGAGCAATCCAAAGGAGGATACCTACCAATAAGACATGGCCTTACTCTCTCAAGGAGCCAGTGTCCTACTACACAGCCTGAGAGGGATGAAATGAGTCGAGTTCCCTAGGCTTCGGCAGTCGGATCGATCATGTTTGCAATGTTGTGTACTAGACCAGATGTGGCATATGCTTGTTGGGGTATGCCCTTAAGGCTAATGTTTGAGGCCTTGGGATTATATCAGTATCATGTATAAACTCAATGTTTATAAAGGCAATGGTTGTTATTCAGGTTGTTGCATTATCTGCTGCCATATGTATACTTCTGAATAATGTCTCAATGCTGTTCAGCTTGGCTGACATGCAGTATAGTCATTAGTCGAGATATCTTGGTGAACATGAGACATCCTTGATATGATTGAGACTAATATGTGTTCTAATCTTATAGGATGCTTCGAGCATGGAATAAGATGTAGACTCATGGGTACATTGGATGTACTGGACAGATCCTACTTAGGATATTCAATTACTTGTCACAATGTGAATAATCCTTATATGCTAACAAGTGGCATATTTCCTCTGACTTGAGATCACTTGTGTTTCTAAATGATGATTGGCATTGTCTTGAAGTAGTTCAATATCATTTGAAACATAATGGTTATAGACTATCTTGGATAATGAACATGAGTCATGTTAGGGCGCTAGTGATAGATATAGGATTGCCTTCTCCTAGTTTGGAGTGTGATGTTCTAAAGGGGCCCCCTGGATGAGATGGTTGAGAAAGTGTATGGCCATACCCAGATGACTATGTTCATCTGATCTAACCACTCTCATCATATTGGATTTATAGGCTTGACACGCTTATCTGATAAGAACATCCAGTGGCAAAGGAAACATGTATGTCATGTGAATTGGATTCACACTTGTGCTATGGTTTGGGTGTAGTCTTGGAAGACTCTTTCCTTTATATCGGGAGACAGTGATGTGTTGCTAGATACCCCTCTCTGTTCGTGATAGCGTAAGTTATCGTTACCGACATTTAAAGGAAACCCTTAGGGTCGCACAATTTGATGATATGGCTTACTTATGTCAGATCGTGTGGACTGAATTGTTTTGGTTCAGTTTAAAGGAGTTTAAACTCTGATTGTAAGTGAGATCTGGTCTGATCATGTTTGATTGATTAGGGCTTGAGATCGGTAAACTTCGATCGAGAGAACTGATGCTAGATCGATGAGATCAAGAGCATCAAGAGATGTGTGGTTAGATCTTGAGCCATTTGGTTTTATATGATCTAGACCAAGGCTTGGTTTGATTTGGTCTTTGAACCAAATATAATTGAACCGGCTCATCACATGAGTGCATGGTTCAAAAGAAGGAGTTTGCGGTTGGTTCATGAACGCATGAACGCATGAAGTAATGACTTGCTATTTTTGGAAGTCATGGTTTCCAAAATAGACTTCACGCCTCACGTTCGAGATGAACGCTCGCCTCTCTTCTCCTTTCGACGCCTCTCTCATGTAAGGAGCATTTTCACGCCAAGGAGGTTGTGTGACAAGCAAAAGACATCATCATATTCCTTTCACACGATCAGGAGACTTGGAGATCCTTGCTAGCACAAGGAACGACAAGGAGAAAGCCATCAATCATCTTGTGTGCGCACGCTTTGGAGAAGAAGCACACGCTTCTTTGCTTCCAAGTCGCCATCCAAGAAATGGCATTGGTATGATCTCTCTTTTGATCTATACAAGTTGATCATATATTCATGCTAATCGATCCTTAGAAACCCTAGCGTCCGCTATGCAAAATTTTAATCTGCGCATATTAGGGTTTTCCCCACTTTCAATTGGTATCAGAGCATGGTATTGATATGATTCATATGATTGCTTTGTGTGATCCATGTTTGCGATTTGTAGATCTAAACCTAAGCAACATGCGAAAATACATGCTAGTTATGAAATGTTGGCGCATGTATGATTTTCATGTTTATACATGTTACTTATTGGCGCATGATGTTTGTTTGCGCTTTGTTCAAATGTTTTTGTCAAAACTTGTAACATCTTGCGCGACTCACTTAGATCTATAAGCACCTACTTTAAAAACCTTAGACGGGTTATTAGGGTTGAAGTCGTCGTCCAGTCTAGACCCAACAGCCTGATCAGACCATCTGACAGCCTAGATGGGTCGACCAGATAGCACTTGTGCGCAAGCATGAGGTGGCTATAGGTCGACTGCACAAAGGCGTGTAGCGATGTCTGATTGAGGGAACCAATGAACGCTCATGATTAAGGCCCGGGGTCACACCCACTTGCCAGAAATCATGAGGGACGTTCAGCCCTTAAAGCATGCATTGTTGACCATAAGGTCGACTCAAGTCGGTTATGACTTGGTGCATGCAAGGGCAGTGGGTCTGACTAGGTCTGATGAGTGGATCCCTATTAATGGACCGTTGTAAGGTAGTAGGGCGCATAAGGAAATAAAATTGATGCCAATGGGATTTTCGGAAATTTTATTTTCTTGATTGGATCACATGATGTTTGTATAACATGATTGAATGTCTATTTCATCTTATGTGGGTTGCCCAATTTTTGTGTGCTGTGCTGGGGCCTGCGAGCCTGGATTAATAATTGTAAATTATTATTGTGATCTGCGCATCACATTTTAAGATTATGATAAAGTGTAATTGACCTGCGTGTCAATCATGTCTAGATAGATTAAAATGTATTTTGATCAGACATGAGCACAGAGCACACTTGGCAGAGGCGCATGCAGCAAGTGGCTTCACCAGTGGGAGGTCTAGGGTTCGACTCTAGGACAGGCGCATTTTACCTGGTGGGCGCATCTTAGCTGCACAGGGCGCTTGGGCCCGGGTTGGGCCAGATGAAATGATAAAGACCCATGAAGAGCTCAAGTGAAGACTTAAGTTAATTTAAGGTCTAACTTAGGTTTAATGGGCTTTTACCACATAAGATCATCATGCTTTCTATTTACTGTTTAAGTAAATTTAATATCTGCATGATTTATTCTTCTGCTATCACCATAGGATTTGCATGATAGTTAAGAAGATAAAAGGACCGTTAAAATCCAACGATGAATATCAAGCACGTAAGCCTTCTGACGCGAAACCTCACTGTTCTGACTATCGTTGGGGCCGTGTTGTACCCACTCAGTGGGCACGCCCATCTATCTTCAGACGGTATGGGATTACACCTGCGTGTTACAGAGAAGGGATTTATCGCTTCTCGTTGCTCAGCATAGCACGTGGTGGTCCAGGGAGTAGGTCAGGTCAGCTTGACCATGTAGGCTACATATTGAGCATGTGTTAGTTATATGGAGGCAGCCATCTGTGGAATCAGAGACTGTGTTGTACCAACTCAGTTGGCACAGTCTGCTGGATTGCCCAGATGAAGGGGAATCGCACGGGTTGGCGATTGGCAGGGATTGCCTACCAGAGTTTAGTGCTTGTACTCTCTGTGCATCTTATCTCGCCTGAGCGGGACGCGGAGACCCAGTATGAAATCTGGATCCCATCTCACTAAAAGAGTTTTACTCTTTCGGACTGTTTTACTGGATTTTTCAGTCAGATAAAATAGTGAGAAAAGAATCATTCTTAAGTCCTGGATTGATTCTAACATTGATACTGACCTTGTTGTTCTTGCAATGTTGTAGATTACTGCAGCAACGAACACCACAGCGTTCAATGTGCGATACTTACTGGAAAGGGAGAAGTTTGCTGGGCCAAACTTCTCAGACTGGTAGGACACCTTAAGATTGTTCTTAAGGCTGAGAGGAAACTGTATGTCCTTGAGACGGCAATACCGCCTCAACCCGCTGCGAATGCCGCAAGGGTGGTTCGGGATGCTTATGAGAAGCATGTCAATGATAGCATTGATGTCGCTTGCCTTATGCTTGCGTCTATGACGCCAGAGCTTCAGCGTCAGCATGAGGATTTATCTGCTATTGAAATTATAGCAAATCTCAAGATGCTGTATGCTGCACAGGCAAGGACTGAACGCTATAACTTGACAAAACTTTTCTTTCAGAGCAAACTGACTGAAGGGAGTCCAGTGGGAGCTCACGTACTCAAGATGATTGGGTACAAGGAGGCTCTAGAGAAACTGGGACACACCATCAATCAGGAGCTTGTTGTAGACATTATCCTGCAGTCTCTCCCGGCCTCTTTCGATCCGTTCATCATTAATTTTAATATGAACAAGATCGACTGTACCCCGGCAGAGTTACTGAACATGCTCTATACTACAGAGCAGACTCTTGAAAAGGGAAAGCCTTCATCCTCTGTCCTAATGGTTCCTTCCAAGAACAAGAAGAAGGGGAAGAAGGGCAAAGCCCCTATCAAGAGCTACAACAAGGCTCTAAAGCAAAAGATAAAGCGGTCGAAGGAATACAGATGTTTCCATTGTGGCCAGCTGGGTCACTGGAAGAAGGACTGTAAAGCGCTCCAAGGAGATAAGAAGGAAGCAAGCCTTTCACTTCTGGCTCAGGTATTTTCGTGACTGAAGTCATGGTGTCTTCTTCTTCTATTTCATGGGTGTTGGACACTGCATGTGGAGTTCACATTTGTTCAAATGTACAGGAACTCAAGAGAAGAAGACAGGTGGGATAGCATGAGGTGGACCTACGAGTAGGAAACGGGGGACGGGTTGCTGCTGTTGCTGTAGGAGAATATCACATCTCTTTACCATCTGGTCTTGTATTAGAACTGGACAATTGTTATTTTGTACCAAGCATAACTAAGAATATTATCTCTATTCCTGCTCCGATCAAGAAAGGGTTTTCCTTTGAATGCAAAACTTCAAAGTGTTATATTTCTTTTGATAATATTGTTTATGCTACTGGGTCGATTAACAATGGGTTATTCATGTTGGACATGGAATGTTCTATACAACAAATTGATAATAAGAAAGCCAAGTATGCTGATGACAGCACCTTGCTATGGCATAGTCGTTTAGGCCACATTAACAAGAAGCGCATTAAGCGGTTGCATGACCATGGACTGCTGGGATCATTCTCCTATGAGGAGCTTGATACATGCAAAGCTTGTTTAATGGGCAAAATGTAAGTCCTCACAAGGTGGCGAAACCCAAGATAGGCGCATGAAAAATTTCTTCTAAAGCAGCGGAGTGGGTTTCTTAGTATCATCGCATGCAAAATGATCAACTTAACAACATGAAAAGAATTCATACCGAAGCCATGTGTTGGATGGCATCTTGGAAAGAGAGAGCAAGAGAGATCTCCTCCAAATGATGCGCACACAAGAATGAGGATGCGCTCACTTCCTTGGTGCTCCTTGTGCTAGCAAGGTTCCAAGAGGTGTCTTTGATCGAATGGAAGGGATGGATGAAGCTTTGCTCGCTTTGCCAAATGACTCTCCAAGGCGTCCAAGACTCGTCACACACGAATGCCCTCTCGAGAGTAAGTGGGGAAAGGCGAGAGAGAAGTTCTCTTGGCGTGAACGTGAGATGTGGTCACGTTAGAGAACATGCTATCTAAAAATAGCAATGTCTCAACGTTCATGCGACCATGCATTACCCCAATCGCCAATGCCTCTTTACTTGAACCATGCGCTCACCCAATGAGCTGGTTCAAATCAATTTGGTTCAATAACCAAATAAACCAAGCAACTAGTCCAGATCATAACAAAAACCCTTAAGGCTTAAGATCTGACCGTTCATCTCTTGATGCTCCTGATCTCACCGATCTAGCATCCATTCTCTCAATCGAAGCTTACCGATCTCAAGCCCTTATCAATCAAACATGATCAGACTGGATCTCACTTACAATCAGAGATTAAATCCCTTTAAACTGAACCCAAACAATTCAGTCCACATGATCTGACTTAAGTAAGCCATATCATCAAATTGTGCGACCCTAATGGTTTCCTTTAAATGTCGGTAACGATAACTTACGTTATCACGATCAGTGAGGGGTATCTAGCAACACATCACTATCTCCCGATATAAAGGAAAGAGTCTTCCAAGACTACACCCAAACCACAGCACAAGTGTGAATCCAATTCACAAGGCATGCAAATTTCCTTTGCCACTGGATGTTCTTATTGGACAAGCGTGTCAAGCCTGTAGCTCCAATATGATGAGCATGATTAGATCAGATGAACACTGTCATCTGGGTATGGCCATACACTTTCTCAATCATCTCATACAGAGGGGGGCCCCTTTAGAACATCATACTCCAATTAAGGAGACGGCAATCCTTTATCTATCACTAGTGCCCTAACCTGACTCAAGCTCACCATCCAAGATAGTCTATAATCATTATGTTTCAAATGATATTGAACTACCTCAAAACAATGACAATCATCATTTAGAAACACAAGTGATCTCAAGTCAGAGGAAATGTGCCACTTGTTGCAATCAAGGATTATTCACATTGTGACAAGCAATTGAATATCCTACTTGGGTCTGTCCAGTACATCCAATGTGCCCATGAGTCTACATCTTATTCCATGCTCGAAGCATCCTATAAGATTAGAACACATATTAGTTTCAATCATATCAAGGCTGTCTCATGTTCACCAAGATATCTTGACTAAGGACATAACTGCATGTCAGCCTAGCTGAACAGCTTTGAGACATTATTCAGAAGTACACTTATTGCAGCAGACAATGTAACAAACTGAATAACAACCATGCCTTTATAAACATAAGAGTTTATTACATGATACTGATACAATCCCAAGGCCTCAAACATTAGCCTTAAGGGCATACCCCAACAATCTCCCACTTGCACTTAATCTAATGGTTGAGAAATTTCAAACCCATATTATTACAGTGCTTCTCATGCTTCTGCTACGCCAGAGGCTTGGTAAGCGGGCAGCCAGATTGTCATCTGTATGAACCTTGCAGACTTTGATCTCGCCACGATCAATGATCTCCCGGATCAAATGAAACCGTCTCTGTATGTGCTTGGACTTCTGGTGCGACCGTGGTTCCTTTGCTTGTGCAATTGCTCCAGTGTTATCACAAAAGATAACTAAAGGATCAGCACTGGAAGGAACAACACCAAGTTCCTGAACGAACTTACGAATCCACACTGCCTCCTTGGATGCTTCCGAGGCTGCAACATACTCGGCTTCTGTTGTGGAATCAGCAACAATAGACTGTTTGAAACTCTTCCACACCACCGCTCCTCCATTCAAGCTAAAAACATAGCCTGATTGCGATCGGAAATCATCCTCGTCAGACTGGAATGAAGCGTCAGTATTGTTGGGGTATGCCCTTAAGGCTAATGTTTGAGGCCTTGGGATAGTAACATTATCATGTATAAACTTTTTAGTTTATAAAGGCAATGGTTGTTATTCAGGTTGTTACCTTGTCTGCTGTAATAAGTGTACTTCTGAATAATGTCTCAAATGCTGTTCAGCTGGGCTGACATGCAGTAAAGTCCTTAGTCGATATATCTTGGTGAACATGAGACAGCCTTGATATGATTGAGACTAATATGTGTTCTAATCTTATAGGATGCTTCGAGCATGGAATAAGATGTAGACTCATGGGTACATTGGATGTACTGGACAGACCCTACTAGGATATTCAATTGCTTGTCACAATGTGAATAATCCTTGTATGTGTACAAGTGGCACATTTCCTTTGACTTGAGATCACTTGTGTTTCTAAATGATGATTGTCATTGTTTTGAGGTAGTTCAATATCATTTGAAACATAATGATTATAGACTATCTTGGATGGTGTGCTTAAGTCATGTTAGGGCACTAGTGATAGATATAGGAATGCCGTCTCCTTAATTGGAGTGTGATGTTCTAAAGGAGCCCCCTGGATGAGATGATTGAGAAAGTGTATGGCCATACCCAGATGACTGTGTTCATCTGATCTAATCATGCTCATCATATTGGAGTTACGAGCTTGACAGGCTTGTCCAATAAAGAACATCCAGTGGCAGAGGAAGCATGTATGCCTTGTTAGTTGGATTCACACTTGTGCTGTGTTTTGGGTGTAGTCTTGGAAGACTCTTTTCTTTATATCGGGAGACAGTGATGTGTTGCTAGATACCCCTCACTGATCGTGATAACGTAAGTTATCGTTACCGACATTTAAAGAAAACCCTTAGGGTCGCACAATTTGATGATATGGCTTACTTAAGTCAGATCGTGTGGACTGAATTGTTTGGATTCAGTTTTAAAGGGATTTAATCTCTGATTGAAAGTGAGATCTGGTCTGATCATGTTTGATTGATTAGGGCTTGAGATCGGTAAGCTTCGATTGAGAGAATTGATGCTAGATTGGTGAGATCAAGAGCATCAAGAGATCAACGGTCAGATCTTAAGCCTTGGGGGTTTAATTTGATCTGGACTAAAGGCTTGGGCTGGTTTGATTTGGTCTTTGAACCAAATGCAATTGAACCATGGCTCGGTTCAAAGAGGAGCGATTGGTTCACTTGAAGTGAACGCATGATCGCATGAGAGTATGAGGCGAGTTTTTGGCTTGCTATTTTTAGAAGCCACGCTCCCACGTTCAACGAGAACGTTGCACTCGTCGCCTCTTTATGGCTCTCGCTCTCGCGTGGTGACAAGGCTACACGAAAAGAGGGGTGCAAGAGCTTCATCGACCTAGCCGCAAGAGATATCATCTCCTCCATACGAAGGACTCCTTGAAGATTTGCTAGCACAAAGTCGCCAAGGAAGTAGTCGCCTTCTCATTGTGTGCGTCATCTTTGGAGAAAAGGCATTTGCGTTTTTGCTTCCAAGGCGCCATCCAGAAATGACTATGGTATGAATTCTTATCATGAATACATGTTGTTAAAAGTTACTCATGTGACATGTTTTCGATCCTATGAAACCCTAGCATCCGCTGCCCATATTATGTTTGCGCCACTTTAGGGTTTCGCCCCCCTTAGATTTAGGGGACTCTCAATTGGTATCAGAGCCATGTTTGATGCATGATTCATATGATTGCTTTATGTTATGTATTGTGATCCATGTTTGCGCAAGCTGAATAGACCTAGGGTTATCTTCATGCGAAAATTTTACATGCTTGTCTTGTCGCATGTTTAGTCATTTGTGGCGCATGAATGATGCTTCTTTGGTTGCGCTTATGGGTTAGATCTATAGTTTATGCGAAAGTTTACATGATACTTTCTGCATGTCGAAACTCAATATTTGTTTCCTTTAGTTGGCGCATGCTTTGGTTTTTCTGAAAAAACAAAACTCTTGCGCGACTCACATTAGATCTAACTAGCGCCTGCTTTAAACCCTTAGACGGGTTATTAGGGTTGAAGTCATCTTCTAAATAGATCCAAACAGTCTGATCAGACTATCTGACAGCCTAGATGGGTCGACCAGATAGCACCTTGGCGCAAGCCTGAGGTGGCTATAGGTCGACTGCAGACGGCGTGTAGCGATGTCTGGTTGAGACACCCTATGAACGCACATGAGTTAGGCCCGGGGTCACACCCGCCTGCCAGACCTCATTGTGGTCGTTCAGCCCTAGGCGCATGCATGGTTGACCATTTGGTCGACTCAAGTCAGTTAGGACTTGGTGCATGCAAGGGCAATGGATCTGACTAGATTGATGAGTGGATCCCTATTAATGGACCGTTGTAAGGCAGCAGGGCAAATAAGGAAATTAAAATTGATGCCAATGCGGTTTTTCAAAATTTTATTTTCCTGATTGGATCACATGATATTTGATGCCATTTGCTTGTTTATTTCATCTTATGTGGGCTGCCCGTTTAATTGTGTGCTGTGCTGGGGCCTGCGTGCCTGGAACTTAAATGTAAATTAATAGTTATTGTGATCTGCGCATCACATATTATTTAATTTATAAAATGTAATTGACCTGCGTGTCAATCTTGTCTAGATAGATTAATTTGTATGTTAATCAGACAAGAGCACAGAGCACACATGGCAGAGGCGCATGCAGCAGAGGCTTGACCAGGTGGGAGGTCCACGGTTCGACTCTAGGACCAGGCGCATTTTCCCTGGTAGGCGCACCTGAGCTGCAGATGGCGCTTGGGCCTTGGTTTGGGCCAGATGAGCAGCAAAAGACCCATGAAGAAAAGCAAGTGAAGACTTAAGTTAATTAAGGTCTTACTTAGGCTATGGGCTTTTACCACATAAGATCCATGCTTTCTTTTATTGTTGTTTAAATAAGTAGAACAGCATGATTTATTTATCTTCTGCTATCACCATAGGAATTGCATGATAGTGAACAAGATAAAAGACCGTTAAAATCCAACACTAAAAATATCAAGCTCCTAAGCCTTCTGACGTGAAACCTCACTGTTCTGATTATCGTTGGAGCCGTGTTGTACCCACTCAGTGGGCACGTCCATCTATCTTTAGACGGTGCGTGATTACACCTGCGTGTTACAGAGAAGGGATTTATCGCTTCTCGTTGCTCAGCATAGCACGTGGTGGTCCAGGGAGTAGGTCGGGTCAGCTTGACCATGTAGGCTACATATGTGGCGCATATGGTAGCACATGGAGGCAGCCATCTGTGGGGTCAGAGACTGTGTTGTACCAACTCAGTTGGCACAGTCTGCTGGATTGCCCAGATGAAGGGGAATCGCATGGGTTGGCGATTGGCTGGGACAGCCTACCAGAGATTAGTGCTTGTACTCTCTGTGCATCTTATCTCGCCTGAGCGGGACGCGGAGATCAAGTATGAAATCTGGATCCCATCTCACTAAAAGGGTTCTACTCTTTCGGGCTGTTTTGCTGGATTTTTTCAGCCAGATAAAATAGTGAGAAAAGAATCTTCCTTAAGTCCTGGATTGATTCTTACATTGATACTGACCTTGCTGTTCTTGCATTGTTGTAGATACCTGCAGCAACGAACACCACGAATTTCAATGTGCGATCCCTACTGGAACGCGAGAAGTTTGCTGGGCTGAACTTCTCAGACTGGTACGGACACCTTAAGATCGTTCTTAAGGTAGAGAGGAAACTGTATGTCCTCGAGACGGCGATACCGCCTCAACCCGCTCCGAACGCCGCAAGGGCGGTTCGTGAAGCTTATGAAAAGCATGTCAATGATAGCATTGATGTCGCTTGCCTGATGCTTGCGTCGATGACGCCACAGCTGCAGCGTCAGCATGAGGATAGGTCGGCTATTGATATTATAGCGAACCTCAAGCTGTTGTATGCTGCACAGGCGAGGACTGAACGCTATAATCTGACAAAACTTTTCTTTCAGAGCAAACTGGCTGAAGGCAGTCCAGTGGGAGCTCATGTGCTCAAGATGATTGGGTACAAGGAGTCTCTAGAGAAACTGGGACATACCATCAATCAGGAGCTTGCTGTAGACATTATTCTGCAGTCTCTCCCGGTCTCTTTCGATGCGTTCATCATTAACTTTAATATGAACAAAATCGACTGTACTCCGGCAGAGCTGCTGAACATGCTCTTGACTACTGAGGAGACTCTGAAGGGAAAGCCTTCAACCTCTGTCTTGATGTTTCCTTCAAGGAACAAGAAGAAGGGGAAGAAGGGCAAAGCCCCAGTCAAGAACTACAACAAGGCTCTGAAGCAAAAGCTGAAGCTGAAAGTCCCCTAAAGAGGGAAGGAAACCCTAATAGGCGCAACTAAGGGATTTGAAACAGCGGAAGAGGGTTTCTAAGATCGCATAGCATGTATTATGATCAACTTTAAAATATGAAAAAGAATTCATACCATGGCCATTTCAAGATGGCGCCTTGGAAGCAAAGATCAAATGAGATCTTCTCCTTGTCGTCACACACAGGATGATGACGCTATCTCCCTTGGTGCTCCTTGTGCTAGCAAGGTTCCAAGAGGTCCTTGTCGAGTGAAAGGGAATGATGAGATCTCGATCTCTCTTGGCCGAATCCTCCTCTATCCTTCAAGCGTCGCCGCACTCACACAAGGTGTCGAGAGGAATATGGGCGAGAGGGAAAAAAAAACGTAGAGGCGAAAATAGAGCATACTCTATTTGGACGAGAGCACTCTCCAAGTGGAGATCATGGTTACTAAAAATAGTAACCACTCATCGCCCCAACGTTCACACCAAGTGAACATGTCGTCAACTCCTCTCCCCTTGAACCATGCGCTCATTTAGTGAGCCGGTTCATTTTGGTTCAATTTAAGAACCAATCAAGCCAAGCAACTAGCCCAAATCATAATTAAACCATAAGGCTTTTGATCTGACCGTTGATCTCTTAATGCTCCTGATCTGACCGATCTAGCATCCATTCTCTCGATCGAAGCTTACCGATCTCAAGCCCTAATCAATCAAACATGATCAGACCAGATCTCACTTACAATTAGAGATTAAATCCCTTTAAACTGAACCCAAACAATTCAGTCCACACGATCTGACTTAAGTAAGCCATATCATCAAATTGTGCGACCCTAAGGGTTTCCTTTAAATGTCGGTAACGATAACTCACGTCATCACGATCAGTGAGGGGTATCTAGCAACACATCACTGTCTCCCGATATAAAGAAAAGAGTCTTCCAAGACTACACCCAAAAACAGCACAAGTGTGAATCAACTTCACTAGGCATACATATGTCCTTTGCCACTGGATGTTCTTATTGGACAAGCGTGTCAAGCTTGTAACTCCAATATGACGAGCATGATTAGAACAGATGAACACTGTCACCTGGGTATGGCCATACTCTTTTCTCAATCATCTCATCCAGGGGGCCCCTTTAGAACATCACACTCCTTTAAACAAGGAGACGGCAATCCTATGTCTATCACTAGTGCCCTAACCTGACTCAAGCTCACCATCCAAGATAGTCTATAATCATTATGTTTCAAATGATATTGAACTACCTCAAAACAATGACAATCATCATTTAGAAAACACAAGTGATCTCAAGTCAAAGGAAATGTGCCACTTGTTGCACTCAAGGATTATTCACATTGTGACAAACAATTGAATAATCTAGTAGGGTCTGTCCAGTACATCCAATGTACCCATGAGTCTACATCTTATTCCATGCTCGAAGCATCCTATAAGATTAGAACACATATTAGTCTCAATCATATCAAGGCTGTCTCATGTTCACCAAGATATCTCGACTAAGGACATATAGCATGTCAGCCCAGCTGAACAGCTTTGAGACATTATTCAGAAGAACATATATTGCAGCAGACAATGTAGACAACTGAATAATAACCATGCCTTTATAAACATAACAGTTTATTACATGATACAGATACATTCCCATAGGCCTCAAACATTAGCCTTAAGGGCATACCCCAACAATCTCCCACTTGCACTTAATCTAATGGTTGAGAAATCTCAAACCCATATTATTACAGTGCTTCTCATGCTTCTGCTGCGCCAGAGGCTTGGTAAGCGGGTCTGCCAGATTGTCATCTGTATGAACCTTGCAGACTTTGATCTCGCCTCGATCTATGATCTCCCTGATCAAATGAAACCGTCTCTGTATGTGCTTGGACTTCTGGTGCGACCGTGGTTCCTTTGCTTGTGCGATTGCTCCAGTGTTATCACAGAAGATAACCAAAGGATCTGCACTCGAAGGAACGACACCAAGTTCTCTCACGAACTTACGAATCCACACTGCCTCCTTGGATGCTTCCGAGGCTGCAACATACTCGGCTTCTGTTGTGGAATCAGCAACAGTTGACTGTTTGAAACTCTTCCACACCAATGCTCCTCCATTCAAGCTAAAAACATAGCCTGATTGCGATCGGAAATCATCCTGGTCCGACTGGAACGAAGCGTCAGTATATCCTTCAATACTGAGTTCTTCCTGACCACCATATATCAAGAACATATCTTTGGTCCTCCGCAGATATTTTAAAATGTTCTTGACTGCAATCCAGTGCGCCATACCTGGATTACTTTGAAAACGACTGGTTACGCTTAACCCGTAAGCGACGTCTGGGCGAGTACACAACATCGCATACATAATGGATCCAATAGCCGAAGCATAAGGCGTATTGTCCATTTCATCTTTCTCAGTCTGTGTTTGTGGACACTGACTCTTTGAAAGATTCAGACCATGTCTGACTGGAAGATATCCTCGTTTAGAATTCTCTAAATGAAATCTCTCCAGGACCTTATCGATGTAAGTACTCTGGCACAGCCCGAGAAGCCTCTTAGATCTATCCCTGTAGATCTTCACACCTAACACATAGGCTGCTTCTCCTAAATCTTTCATCTGGAAACATTTCCTCAGCCATGCCTTCACAGCATGCATTTCAGGAATGTCATTTCCAATGATCAAGATGTCATCGACGTAGAGGACTAGAAAAGTAATCACGCTCCCACTAAACCTCTTATATACACACGGGTCATCCTCGTTCTTGATGAAACCAAATTCAGTAACTGATTCATCAAAACGAATATTCCAGCTTCTTGATGCTAGCTTAAGTCCATAAATGGACTTCTTTAACTTGCATATCTTATGACGATCTGCTGGATTAGTGAAACCTTCTGGTTGTGTCATGTACACATCCTCATCTAGATTTCCATTCAGGAAAGCTGTTTTCACATCCATCTGCCAGATCTCATAATCATAGTATGCAGCTATCGCGAAAAGAATCCGAATAGACTTAAACATGGCTACAGGTGAGAAAGTTTCATCATAATCTATCCCGTAGATTAGTTTGAAACCTTTCGCAACTAGCCTGCCTTTATAGGTAACTACGTTACCATCCATGTCAATCTTCTTCTTGAAGATCCATTTACAGCCTATAGGGATAACTCCCGGAGGCGGATCAACCAAATCCCAAACTTGGTTATCTGACATGGAGTCCATTTCGGCGCGCATAGCTTCAAGCCATCTCGCTGACTCCGGTCCACTGACCGCATCCGCATAAGTGAGGGGTTCATCATTATCAATGATGTAGACTCCGTCATAACGCTCAGGTTGTCGACGGATCCTTCCCGATCTTCGCGGTTCCCGTGATATCTGAGCCTCAGGTTGTTCAATAACCTGTTCTACCGGCTCAGGCTCATCCAACTGTGCTTGACTACTTTGTCCTTCCTCTGGATTCTCATCCAGCTTTATTTCTCTCCCACTGGCCTCTTGCAGAAGAAACTCCTTCTCAAGAAATATGGCCGTCCGAGCAACAAAAACCTTGTTCTCTTTGGGATCGTAGAAATAATAACCCTTAGTTTCCTTAGGGTAACCGACAAAGATACATTTGTCAGATCTGCTCTCTAGTTTCCCAGAGGCGAGCTTTTTGACATAAGCCTCGCAGCCCCAGATTCTGATAAATGTCAAGCTTGGCTGTTTCCCATACCATAACTCATATGGCGTCTTTGAAACTGCCTTGGATGGCACTCGGTTTAGTACCTTTGCAGCTGTTTCCAGCGCAAAACCCCAAAAGGAGTATGGAAGAGTAGCCTGACTCATCATAGAACGAACCATATCAAGTAACGTTCTATTTCTCCTCTCGGACACACCATTCCATTGCGGTGTTCCTGGCGGAGTGAGCTCTGAGATGATCCCACACTCCTTCAGATAGTCAGTAAACGCATGACTTAGGTATTCACCACCTCGATCTGAGCGAAGTGCCTTGATATTTCGGCCTAGCTGATTCTGTACTTCATTTTTGAACTCTTTGAACTTGTCAAAAGATTCACTTTTATGTCTCATTAAAAAGACATACCCATACCTACTGAAATCATCAGTAAAGGTAATGAAGTACTGATAGCCACCTCTGGCATGTTTACTAAACGGCCCACACACATCACTGTGTATAAGGTCAAGTAAACCTGAAGCCCTTTGACCTTTGTGAAGAAAAGGTGACTTCGTCATTTTACCCATTAAACAAGCCTTGCATGTATCAATCTCCTTGTAGGAGAATGATCCCAGCAGTCCATGATCATGCAACCGCTTAATGCGTTTCTCGTTAATATGGCCTAAACGACTATGCCATAGCAAGGTGCTGTCATCAGCATACTTGGCTTTCTTAATATCAATTTGCTGTATAGAACATTCCATGTCCAACATGTATAACCCATTGTTAATTGAACCAGTTGCATAAACAATATTATCAAAAGACAAAATACACTTTGAAATATTGCATTCAAAGGAAAATCCCTTCCTGACAAGAGCAGGAATGGAGATAATATTTTTAGTAATACTGGGAACAAAATAACAATTGTTTAGTTCCAATACAAGTCCAGATGGTAAAGAAATGAAATAGTCTCCTACAGCAACAGCAGCAACCCGTGCCCCGTTTCCAACGCGTAGGTCCACCTCATGCTGTCCCACCTGTCTTCTTCTCTTGAGTTCCTGTACATTTGAACAAATGTGAACTCCACATGCAGTGTCCAACACCCATGATATAGAAGAAGAGAACATGACCTCAGTCACGAATATACCTGAGCCAGAAGCGAAGCTTCCCCTCTTATCTCCTTGGAGCGCTTTACAGTCCTTTTTCTAGTGACCCAGCTGGCCACAGTGGAAACACCTGTATTCCTTGGACCGCTTAACCTTCTGCTTCAGAGCCTCGCTGTAGCTCTTGACAGGGGCCTTGCCCTTCTTCCCCTTCTTCTTGTTCCTAGAAGGAACCATCAAGACAGAGGTTGAAGGCTTACCCTTCAGAGTCTCCTCAGTGGTGAGGAGCATATTCAGCAGCTCTGCCGGAGTACAATCGATTTTGTTCATATTAAAGTTAATAATGAACGCGTCGAATGAAGGCGGAAGAGACTGTAGAATAATATCCACAGCAAGCTCCTGGTTGATGGTGTGCCCCAGTTTCTCCAGAGCTTCCTTGTGCCCAATCATCTTGAGCACGTGAGCTCCCACTGGGCTCCCTTCAGCCAGTTTGCTCTGAAAGAAGAGCTTCGTCAAATTGTAGCGCTCTGTCCTCGCCTGTGCAGCATACAGCATCTTGAGGTTCGCTATAATCTCTATAGCCGACATATCCTCATGCTGACGCTGCAGCGGTGGCGTCATAGACGCTAACATCAGGCAAGCGACATCAATGCTATCATTGACGTGCTTTTCATAGGCTTCCCGAACCGCCCTTGCGGCGTTCGGAGCGGGCTGCGGCGGTATCGCCGTCTCGAGGACATACAGTTTCCTCTCTGCCTTAAGAACGATCTTAAGGTGTCCAAACCAGTCAGAGAAGTTCGGCCCAGCAAACTTCTCCCTTTCCAGTAGGGATCGCACATTGAAGTTCATGGTGTTCGTTGCTGCAGGTATCTACAACAATGCAAGAACAGCAAGGTCAGTATCAATGTATTAGAATCAATCAGGACTTAAGAAAGATTCTTTTTCTCACTATTTTATCTGGCTGAAAAATCCAGCAAAACAGCCCGAAAGAGTAGTACTCTTTTAGTGAGATGGGATCCGGATTTCATACTTGGTCTCCGCGTCCCGCTCAGGCGAGATAAGATGCACAGAGAGTACAAGCACTAATCTCCGGTAGGCATTCCCTGCCGATCGCCAACCCGTGCGATTCCCCTTCATCTGGGCAATCCAGCAGACTGTGCCAACTGAGTTGGTACAACACAGTCTCTGACCCCACAGATGGCTGCCTCCATGTGCTACCATATGCGCCACATATGTAGCCTACACGGTCAAGCTGACCCGACCTACTCCCTGGACCACCATGTGCTATGCTGAGCAACGAGAAGGGATAAATCCCCACTCTGTAACACACAGGTGTAGTCCCACACCGTCTGAAGATAGATGGACGTGCCCACTGAGTGGGTACAACACGGCTCCAACGATAATCAGAACAGTGAGGTTTCGCGTCAGAAGGCTTACGAGCTTGATATTAAGCGTTGGATTTTCACGGTCTTTTATCTTCTTCACTATCATGCAATTCCTATGGTGATAGCAGAAGATAAACTTAATCATGCAATTCTAATATTTAAACAATAAATAAAAGAAAGCATGAATCTTATGTGGTAAAAGCCCATAGCCCTAGTGAGACCTTAACCTAACTTAAGTCTTCACTTGCTCTTCATGGGTCTTTTGCTGCTCATCTGGCCCAAACCAGGGCCCAAGAGCCAATTACAGCACAGGTGCGCCCACCAGGGAAAATGCGCCTGGTCCCAGAGTCGAACCCTGGACCTCCCACCTGGTCAAGCCACTGCTGCATGCGCCTCTGCCAAGTGTGCTCTGTGCTCTTGTCTAATTAAATTACAAATTTAACTATCTAGACAAGATTGACACGCAGGTCAATTACAATTTTATAAATTAAAGCGATGTGATGCGCAGATCACAATAATTAATTTACAATTTTTAAATCCCAGGCACGCAGGCCCCAGCACAGCACACAATTAATATGAGCAGCCCACATAAGACTAAATAGACAAACATATGCATCCAATCAGCAATCATGTGATCCATAAAAATTAAAATTTTCGAAAAACCCCATGGGATCAATTTTAATTTCCTTATTCGCCCTTACTACCTTACAACGGTCCATTACTAGGGATCCACTCATCCAACCTAGTCAGATCCACTGCCCTTGCATGCACCAAGTCCTAACTGACTTGAGTCGACCATAAGGTCAACCATGCATGCGCCAGGGCTGAACAACCACAATGAGGTCTGGCAAGCGGGTGTGACCCCGGGCCTAACTCATGTGTGTTCATAAGTTGTCTCAATCAGACATCGCTACACACCTGTCTGCAGTCGACCTATAGCCACCATAGGCTTGCGCCAAGGTGCTAACTGGTCGACCCATTCAGGCTGTCAGATGGTCTGATCAGACTGTTGGATCTAACCTAGGGGATGACTTCAACCCTAGTAACCTGTCTAAGGGTTTACAGTAAGGCCTTAGATCTATAGTGAGTCGCGCATGTGTTTAAGTTTTTAAGAAAACCAACAACATTGTAAATGCGCCAAGACATCAAACATGCGCAAGATATAGAAACATACATATGGATGTATTTTCGCAAGATGATACATAATATCATGAAACTTTCGCATGTCAATTAGATCTAGGCATATGCGCAAATATGGATCAAACATTAAGCAATCATAAAAACATGCATGATAAACCTGGCTCTGATACCAATTGAAAGTCCCCTAAAGAGGGAAGGAAACCCTAATAGGCGCAACTAAGGGATTTGAAACAGCGGAAGAGGGTTTCTAAGATCGCATAGCATGTATTATGATCAACTTTAAAATATGAAAAAGAATTCATACCATGGCCATTTCAAGATGGCGCCTTGGAAGCAAAGATCAAATGAGATCTTCTCCTTGTCGTCACACACAGGATGATGACGCTATCTCCCTTGGTGCTCCTTGTGCTAGCAAGGTTCCAAGAGGTCCTTGTCGAGTGAAAGGGAATGATGAGATCTCGATCTCTCTTGGCCGAATCCCCCTCTATCCTTCAAGCGTCGCCGCACTCACACAAGGTGTCGAGAGGAATATGGGCGAGAGGGAAAAAAAAACGTAGAGGCGAAAATAGAGCATACTCTATTTGGACGAGAGCACTCTCCAAGTGGAGATCATGGTTACTAAAAATAGTAACCACTCATCGCCCCAACGTTCACACCAAGTGAACATGTCGTCAACTCCTCTCCCCTTGAACCATGCGCTCATTTAGTGAGCCGGTTCATTTTGGTTCAATTTAAGAACCAATCAAGCCAAGCAACTAGCCCAAATCATAATTAAACCATAAGGCTTTTGATCTGACCGTTGATCTCTTAATGCTCCTGATCTGACCGATCTAGCATCCATTCTCTCGATCGAAGCTTACCGATCTCAAGCCCTAATCAATCAAACATGATCAGACCAGATCTCACTTACAATCAGAGATTAAATCCCTTTAAACTGAACCCAAACAATTCAGTCCACACGATCTGACTTAAGTAAGCCATATCATCAAATTGTGCGACCCTAAGGGTTTCCTTTAAATGTCGGTAACGATAACTCACGTCATCACGATCAGTGAGGGGTATCTAGCAACACATCACTGTCTCCCGATATAAAGAAAAGAGTCTTCCAAGACTACACCCAAAAACAGCACAAGTGTGAATCAACTTCACTAGGCATACATATGTCCTTTGCCACTGGATGTTCTTATTGGACAAGCGTGTCAAGCTTGTAACTCCAATATGACGAGCATGATTAGAACAGATGAACACTGTCACCTGGGTATGGCCATACTCTTTTCTCAATCATCTCATCCAGGGGGCCCCTTTAGAACATCACACTCCTTTAAACAAGGAGACGGCAATCCTATGTCTATCACTAGTGCCCTAACCTGACTCAAGCTCACCATCCAAGATAGTCTATAATCATTATGTTTCAAATGATATTGAACTACCTCAAAACAATGACAATCATCATTTAGAAAACACAAGTGATCTCAAGTCAAAGGAAATGTGCCACTTGTTGCACTCAAGGATTATTCACATTGTGACAAACAATTGAATAACCTAGTAGGGTCTGTCCAGTACATCCAATGTACCCATGAGTCTACATCTTATTCCATGCTCAAAGCATCCTATAAGATTAGAACACATATTAGTCTCAATCATATCAAGGCTGTCTCATGTTCACCAAGATATCTCGACTAAGGACATATAGCATGTCAGCCCAGCTGAACAGCTTTGAGACATTATTCAGAAGAACATATATTGCAGCAGACAATGTAGACAACTGAATAATAACCATGCCTTTATAAACATAACAGTTTATTACATGATACAGATACATTCCCATAGGCCTCAAACATTAGCCTTAAGGGCATACCCCAACAGAAGCGGTCAAAGGAATACAGATGTTTCCATTGTGGCCAACCAGGTCACTGGAAAAAGGACTGTAAAGCGCTCCAAGGAGTCAACAGGGGAAGCATTCCTTCTGGCTCAGGTATTTACGTGACGGAAGTCATGATTTCTTCTTCTTCTGTTTCATGGGTGTTGGACACTGCATGTGGAGTTCACATTTGTTCAAATGTACAGGAACTCAAGAGAAGAAGACAGGTGGGACAGCATGAGGTGGACCTACGAGTTGGAAACGGGGCACGGGTTGCTGCTGTTGCTGTAGGAGACTATTTCATCTCTTTGCCATCTGGACTTGTATTGAAACTAAACAATTGTTACTTTGTTCCCAGTATTACTAAAAATATTATCTCTATTCCTGCTCTTGTCAGGAAAGGGTTTTCCTTTGAATGCAATATTTCAAAGTGTGTTTTATCTTATGATAATATTGTTTATGCTACTGGTTCAATTAACAATGGGTTATTCATGTTGGACATGGAATGTTCTATACAGCAAATTGATAATAAGAAAGCCAAGAATGCTGATGAAAGCACCTTGCTATGGCATAGTCGTTTAGGCCATATTAACAAGAAGCGCATTAAGCGGTTGCATGATCATGGACTGCTGGGATCATTCTCCTATGAGGAGATTGATACATGCAAAGCTTGTTTAATGGGTAAAATGACGAAGTCACCTTTTCCTAACAAAGGTCAAAGGGCTTCAGGTTTACTTGACCTTATACACAGTGATGTGTGTGGGCCATTTAGTAAACATGCCAGAGGTGGCTATCAGTACTTCATTACCTTTACTGATGATTTCAGTAGATATGGGTATGTCTATCTTATGAGACATAAAAGTGAATCTTTTGACAAGTTCAATGAGTTCAAAAATGAAGTACAGAATCAGCTAGGCCGAAATATCAAGGCACTTCGTACTAATCGAGGTGGAGAATACCTAAGTCGAGAGTTTACTGACTATATGAAGGAGTGTGGGATTATCTCACAGCTCACTCCGCCAGGAACACCGCAATGGAATGGTGTGTCCGAGAGGAGGAATAGAACGTTACTTGATATGGTTCGTTCTATGATGAGTCAGGCTACTCTTCCTTACTCCTTTTGGGGTTTTGCACTGGAAACAGCTGCAAAAGTACTAAACCGAGTGCCATCCAAGGCAGTTTCAAAGACTCCATATGAGTTATGGTTTGGAAAACAGCCAAGCTTGACATTTATAAAGATCTGGGGATGCGAGGCTTATGTCAAAAAGCTCGCCTCTGGGAAACTAGAGAGCAGATCTGAGAAATGCATCTTTGTCGGATACCCTAAGGAAACTAAGGGTTATTATTTCTACGATCCCAGTGAGAACAAGGTATTTGTTGCTCGGACGGCCATATTTCTTGAGAAGGAGTTTCTTCTGCAAGAGGCCAGTGGGAGAGAAATAAAGCTGGATGAGAATCCAGAGGAAGGACAAAGTGGTCAAGTACAGTTGGATGAGCCTGAGCCGGTAGAACAGGTTACTGAACAACCTGAGGCTCAGATATCACGGGAACCGTGAAGATCGGGAAGGATTCGTCGACAGCCTGAGCGCTATGACGGAGTCTACATCATTGATAATGATGAACCCCTTACTTATGCGGATGCGGTCAGTGGACCGGACTCAGCGAGATGGCTTGAGGCTATGCGCGCCGAGATGGACTCCATGTCAGATAACCAAGTTTGGGATTTGGTTGATCCGCCTCCGGGAGTTATCCCTATAGGCTGTAAATGGATCTTCAAGAAGAAGATTGACATGGATGGTAACGTGGTTACCTATAAAGGCAGGCTAGTTGCGAAAGGTTTCAAACAAATCTACGGGATAGATTATGATGAAACTTTCTCACCTGTAGCTATGTTCAAGTCTATTCGGATTCTTTTCGCGATAGCAGCATATTATGATTATGAGATCTGGCAGATGGATGTGAAGACGGCTTTCCTTAATGGAAATCTGGATGAGGATGTGTATATGACACAACCAGAAGGTTTCACTAATCCATCAGATCGTCATAAGATATGCAAGTTAAAGAAGTCCATTTATGGACTTAAACAAGCATCTAGAAGCTGGAATATTCGTTTTGATGAATCAATCAGTGAGTTTGGTTTCATCAAGAACGAGGATGACCCGTGTGTATATAAGAGGTTTAGTGGGAGCGTGATTACTTTCCTAGTCCTCTACGTCGATGATATCTTGATCATTGGAAACAATATTCCTGAAATGCATGCGGTTAAGGCATGGTTAAGGAAATGTTTTTAGATGAAAGATCTTGGAGAAGCAGCCTATGTATTAGGTGTGAAGATCTACAGGGATAGATCTAAGAGGCTTCTCGGGCTGTGCCAGAGTACTTACATCGATAAAGTCCTGGAGAGATTTCATTTAGAGAATTCTAAAAGAGGATATCTTCTAGTCAGACATGGTCTGAATCTTTCGAAGAGTCAGTGTCCACAAACACAGACTGAGAAAGATGAAATGGACAAAACGCCTTATGCTTCGGCTATTGGGTCCATTATGTATGCGATGTTGTGTACTTGCCCAGACGTCGCTTACGGGTTAAGCGTGACCAGTCGGTTCCAAAGTAATCCAGGTATGGCGCACTGGATTACGGTCAAGAACATTTTAAAATATCTGCGGAGGACCAAAGATATGTTCTTGGTGTATGGTGGTCAGGAAGAACTCAGTATAGAAGGATATACTGACGCTTCATTCCAGTCTGACCAGGATGATTTCTGATCGCAATCAGGCTATATTTTTAGCTTGAATGGAGGTGCAGTGGTGTGGAAAAGTTTCAAACAGTCAATCGTTGCTGATTCCACAACAGAAGCCGAGTATGTTGCAGTCTCGGAAGCATCCAAGGAGGCAGTGTGGATTCGTAAGTTCGTTCAAGAACTTGGTGTTGTTCCTTCGAGTGCAGATCCTTTGGTTATCTTCTGTGATAACACTGGAGCAATTGCACAAGCAGAGGAACCACGGTCGCACCAGAAGTCCAAGCACATACAGAGACGGTTTCACTTGATCAGGGAGATCATAGATCGTGGCGAGATCAAAGTCTTCAAGGTTCATACAGATGACAATCTAGCAGACCCGCTTACCAAGCCTCTGGCGCAGCAGAAGCATGAGAAGCACTGTAATAATATGGGTTTGAGATTTCTCAACCATTAGATTAAGTGCAAGTGGGAGATTGTTGGGGTATGCCCTTAAGGCTAATGTTTGAGGCCTTGGGATAGTAACAGTATCATGTATAAACTTTTTAGTTTATAAAGGCAATGGTTGTTATTCAGGTTGTTACCTTGTCTGCTGTAATAAGTGTACTTCTGAATAATGTCTCAAATGCTGTTCAGCTGGGCTGACATGCAGTAAAGTCCTTAGTCGATATATCTTGGTGAACATGAGACAGCCTTGATATGATTGAGACTAATATGTGTTCTAATCTTATAGGATGCTTCGAGCATGGAATAAGATGTAGACTCATGGGTACATTGGATGTACTGGACAGACCCTACTAGGATATTCAATTGCTTGTCACAATATGAATAATCCTTGTATGTGTACAAGTGGCACATTTCCTTTGACTTGAGATCACTTGTGTTTCTAAATGATGATTGTCATTGTTTTGAGGTAGTTGAATATCATTTGAAACATAATGATTATAGACTATCTTGGATGGTGAGCTTAAGTCATGTTAGGGCACTAGTGATAGATATAGGAATGCCGTCTCCTTAATTGGAGTGTGATGTTCTAAAGGGGCCCCCTGGATGAGATGATTGAGAAAGTGTATGGTCATACCCAGATGACTGTGTTCATCTGATCTAATCATGCTCATCATATTGGAGTTACGAGCTTGACAGGCTTGTCCAATAAAGAACATCCAGTGGCAGAAGAAGCATGTATGCCTTGTGAGTTGGATTCACACTTGTGCTGTGTTTTGGGTGTAGTCTTGGAAGACTCTTTTCTTTATATCGGGAGACAGTGATGTGTTGCTAGATACTCCTCACTGATCGTGATAACGTAAGTTATCATTACCGACATTTAAAGAAAACCCTTAGGGTCGCACAATTTGATGATATGGCTTACTTAAGTCAGATCGTGTGGACTGAATTGTTTGGATTCAGTTTTAAAGGGATTTAATCTCTGATTGAAAGTGAGATCTGGTCTGATCATGTTTGATTGATTAGGGCTTGAGATCGGTAAGCTTCGATTGAGAGAATTGATGCTAGATTGGTGAGATCAAGAGCATCAAGAGATCAACGGTCAGATCTTAAGCCTTGGGGGTTTAATTTGATCTGGACTAAAGGCTTGGGCTGGTTTGATTTGGTCTTTGAACCAAATGCAATTGAACCATGACTCGGTTCAAAGAGGAGCGATTGGTTCACTTGAAGTGAACGCATGATCGCATGAGAGTATGAGGCGAGTTTTTGGCTTGCTATTTTTAGAAGCCACGCTCCCACGTTCAACGAGAACGTTGCACTCGTCGCTGTCACATCCCGTTATCTTAACCCCAAACAAGCAACACAAATCATAGAGAAACAGGATGTTATCATATAAGATCGATTCACATGCTAGGTAAAACCAAGTTCAAGAAAACACGATCTGAAAATTTTCGAGAATGCATATATAGAATCTCCACAAAACACAATTTCATAAATGTACCTGCCACCACGCAATCCTTGCACTAGACATATGCAAGGCAACAGTTATATCAAATCCGTATAAAATCCATAAAATCCATAAATCACATAAATCACATAAGGGTACCTGCCACCAGGCAATACTTGCACTAGACATATGCAAGTTCACATTTATATCAAATCCGATTGCAAAAATACAAATCGACTTGAAATTCAAAACAAAACCACAATGTCGATTCTATAACTTCATAACTAACATCACTGATACCAAACACCGAAACCAGGTCAAAGCCCCGCGGTGACACAAAAATCAAACTCTCAAAACTGCCACAATCCGGCAACACAATTTCACATAGTTCACATAGTTCGGCCACAACTGGCATCACAAGTTCATATAGTTCACATAATTCGGCCACAACCGGCCCCAGATAATTAAGCACAAAAGTCTTATCACAATATCCATATAAAATGCTAACTGGTAATGCGCCCCTGCTCTACACCTGAAAATAGTGAGGGAGTGAGCTACACAGCCCAGTGAGTGGATAGTCTCAAACGACCATCCATAACATACACTCGAAAATACATGCAGATTATTTTAAAAACATTTAACAGAATATCATGTCAACATATAACAAAATTAAAGGACAGAACTCATATAAAACAATCAGATGTAAACTGCTAAGACATCATTGTCCCCAAAGAGTAACCAGGGTTCTAGAGCTATACTTGTTGGGTCCCCTTCAAGGGGGAGCGAAACCCTAAGGTGGCGCAAGCAACCTTATTCTTATGTTTTAGCAGCGGAAGTAGGGTTTCATGAGGATCGGATGCTATACATTCATATGATTAACTTTTAAGAAGCATGAAGATCGAAAGAAGATCATACCGAAGCCATGTGTTGGATGGCGTCAAGGAAGAAGAGATTCGAATGAAACTCCTCCAAAAGGTGCGCACACAAGGTGATGCCGCCTACTCCTTGAGATCCTTGTGCTAGCAAGGTGCTTCAAGGGTCTTTGATCGAATCAAAGGGATGAGATGTCTTCTCCCACTTGGCCGAGACCTCTCCAAGACGTGAAGGAAGTTTTTCACCCAGCAAGAGCGTCGAGAGTAAGCGTCAAAAACGTATTGGCGTTCTCAAGAGGTGGCGCATGAAGACTTACCAAAAATAGCAAGCCATGAAGAGCATGCGCCCACATCTTCATAACCGACAATAATGCTTCAAGATTGAACCATGCGTTCATTGTCTTGAACCGGTTCAATCTAATTGACCCAACTCAATTTGGTTCAAAGACCAAATCAAAACAGCCAAGCCATGGTCTAGATTTCTCTGAACCAAATGGTTCAAAATCTAACCGTTCATCTCTGGATGCTCCCGATCTCACCGATCTAGCATCAATACTCTCGATCGAAGCTTACCGATCTCAAGCCCTAATCAATCAAACATGATCAGACCAGATCTCACTTACAATCAGAGTTTAAATCCCTTTAAACTGAACTCAAACAATTCAGTCCACACGATCTGACTTAAGTAAGCCATATCATCAAATTGTGCGACCCTAAGGGTTTCCTTTAAATGTCGGTAACGATAACTCACGTTATCACGATCAGTGAGGGGTATCTAGCAACACATCACTGTCTCCCGATATAAAGGAAAGAGTCTTCCAAGACTACACCCAAACCACAGCACAAGTGTGAATCCACTTCACAAGGCATACATGTTTCCTTTGCCACTGGATGTTCTTATTGGATAAGCATGTCAAGCCTGTAACTCCAATACGATGAGCATGATTAGATCAGATGAACACAGTCATCTGGGTATGGCCATACACTTTCTCAATCATCTCATCAAGGGGGGCCCTTTAGAACATCACACTCCTTAAACAAGGAGACGGCAATCCTTTATCTATCACTAGTGCCCTAACCTGACTCAAGCTCACCATCCAAGATAGTCTATAATCATTATGTTTCAAATGATATTGAACTACCTCAAAACAATGACAATCATCATTTAGAAACACAAGTGATCTCAAGTCAGAGGAAATGTGCCACTTGATACAATCAAGGAATATTCACATTGTGACAAGCAATTGAATATCCTAGTAGGGTCTGTCCAGTACATCCAATGTACCCATGAGTCTACATCTTATTCCATGCTCGAAGCATCCTATAAGATTAGAACACATACTAGTCTTAACCATATCAAGGCTGTCTCATGTTCACCAAGATACATCGACTAAGGACATATAGCATGTCAGCCTAGCTGAACAGCATTGAGACATTATTCAGAAGTATATTTATTGCAGCAGATAATATAACAAACTGAATAATAACCATGCCTTTATAAACATAAGAGTTTATTACATGATACTGATACAATCCTTAGGCCTCAAACATTAGCCTTAAGGGCATACCCCAACAATCTCCCACTTGCACTTAATCTAATGGTTGAGAAATCTCAAACCCATATTATTACAGTGCTTCTCATGCTTCTGCTGCGCCAGAGGCTTGGTAAGCGGGTCTGCCAGATTGTCATCTGTATGAACCTTGCAGATTTTGATCTCACCACGATCTATGATCTCCCTGATCAAGTGAAACCGTCTCTGTATGTGCTTGGACTTCTGGTGCGACCGTGGTTCCTTTGCCTGTGCGATTGCTCCAGTGTTATCACAGAAGATAACCAAAGGATCTGCACTCGAAGGAACAACACCAAGTTCTCTCACGAACTTACGAATCCACACTGCCTCCTTGGATGCTTCCGAGGCTGCAACATACTCGGCTTCTGTTGTGGAATCAGCAACAGTTGACTGTTTGAAACTCTTCCACACCACTACTCCACCATTCAAGCTAAAAACATAGCCTGATTGCGATCGGAAATCATCCTGGTCAGACTGGAACGAAGCGTCAGTATATCCTTCAATACTGAGTTCTTCCTGACCACCATATATCAAGAACATATCTTTGGTTCTCCGCAGATATTTTAAGATGTTCTTGACCGCAATCCAGTGTGCCTGACCTGGATTACTTTGGAACCGACTGGTCACGCTTAACCCGTAAGCGACGTCTGGGCGAGTACACAACATCGCATACATTATGGACCCAATAGCCGAAGCATAAGGCGTATTGTCCATTTCATCTTTCTCAGTCTGTGTTTGTGGACACTGACTCTTTGAAAGATTCAGACCATGTCTGACTGGAAGATATCCTCTTTTAGAATTCTCTAAATGAAATCTCTCCAGGACTTTATCGATGTAAGTACTCTGGCACAGCCCGAGAAGCCTCTTAGATCTATCCCTGTAGATCTTCACACCTAACACATAGGCTGCTTCTCCTAGATCTTTCATCTGGAAACATTTCCTTAACCATGCCTTAACCGCATGCATTTCAGGAATGTCATTTCCAATGATCAAGATATCATCGACGTAGAGGACTAGGAAAGTAATTACGCTCCCACTAAACCTCTTATATACACACGGGTCATCCTCGTTCTTGATGAAACCAAACTCAGAGATTGATTCATCAAAACGAATATTCCAGCTTCTTGATGCTTGTTTAAGTCCATAAATAGACTTCTTTAACTTGCATATTTTATGACGATCTGATGGATTAGTGAAACCTTCAGGTTGTGTCATATACACATCCTCATCCAGATTTCCATTAAGGAAAGCTGTCTTCACATCCATCTGCCAGATCTCATAATCGTAATATGCAGCTATCGCGAAAAGAATCAGAATAGACTTAAACATAGCTACTGGTGAGAAAGTTTCATCATAATCTATCCCGTAGATTTGTTTGAAACCTTTCGCAACTAGCCTGCCTTTATAGGTAACCACGTTACCATCCATGTCAATCTTCTTCTTGAAGATCCATTTACAGCCTATAGGGATAACTCCCGGAGGCGGATCAACCAAATCCCAGACTTGGTTATCTGACATGGAGTCCATCTCGGCTCGCATAGCTTCAAGCCATCTCGCTGACTCCGGTCCACTGACCGCATCCGCATAAGTCAGGGGTTCATCATGATCAATGATGTAGACTCCGTCATAGCGCTCAGGCTGTCGACGGATCCTTCCCGATCTTCGCGGTTCCCGTGATATCTGAGCCTCAGGCTGTTCAATAACCTGTTCTACCGGCTCAGGCTCATCCAACTGTGCTTGAGCACTTTGTCCTTCTTCTGGATTCTCATCCAACTTTATTTCTCTCCCACTGGCCTCTTGTAGAAGAAACTCCTTCTCAAGAAATATGGCCGTCCGAGCAACAAACACCTTGTTCTCTTTGGGATCGAAGAAATAATAACCCTTAGTTTCCTTAGGGTAACCGACAAAGATACATTTGTCAGATCTGCTCTCTAGTTTCCCAGAGGCGAGCTTTTTGACATAAGCCTCGCAGCCCCAGATCCTGATAAATGTCAAGCTTGGCTGTTTCCCATACCATAACTCATATGGCGTCTTTGAAACGGCCTTGGATTGCACTCGGTTTAGTACCTTTGCAGCTGTTTCCAGTGCAAATCCCCAAAAGGAGTATGGAAGAGTTGCCTGACTCATCATAGAACGAACCATATCAAGTAACGTTCTATTTCTCCTCTCGGACACACCATTCCATTGGGGTGTTCCTGGCGGAGTGAGCTGTGAGATAATCCCACACTCCTTCAGATAGTCAGTAAACGCATGACTTAGGTATTCTCCACCTCGATCAGAGCGAAGTGCCTTGATATTTCGGCCTAGCTGATTCTGTACTTCATTCTTGAACTCTTTGAACTTGTCAAAAGATTTACTCTTATGTCTCATAAGATAGACATAACCATACCTACTGAAATCATCAGTAAAGGTAATGAAGTACGAATAGCCACCTCTGGCATGTTTACTAAATGGCCCACACACATCACTGTGTATAAGGTCAAGTAAACCTGAAGCCCTTTGACCTTTGTGAGGAAAAGGTGACTTCGTCATTTTACCCATTAAACAAGCCTTGCATGTATCAATCTCCTCATAGGAGAATGATCCCAGCAGTCCATGATCATGCAACCGCTTAATGCGTTTCTTGTTAATATGGCCTAAACGACTATGCCATAGCAAGGTGCTGTCATCAGCATACTTGGCTTTCTTAATATCAATATTTTGTATAGAACATTCCATGTCCAACATGAATAACCCATTGTTAATTGAACCAGTTGCATAAACAATATTATCTAAAGATAAAACACACTTTGAAATATTGCATTCAAAGGAAAATCCCTTCCTGACAAGAGCAGGAATAGAGATAATATTTTTAGTAATACTGGGAACAAAGTAACAATTGTCTAGTTCCAATACAAGTCCAGATGGTAAAGAAATGAAATAGTCTCCTACAGCAACAGCAGCAACCCGTGCCCCGTTTCCAATGCGTAGGTCCACCTCATGCTGTCCCACCTGCCTTCTTCTCTTGAGTTCCTGTACATTTGAACAAATGTGAACTCCACATGCAGTGTCCAACACCCATGAAATAGAAGAAGATGAAACCATGACTTCCGTCACGTAAATACCTGAGCCAGAAGCAAAGCTTCCCCTCTTATCTCCTTGGAGCGCTTTACAGTCCTTTTTCCAGTGACCCAGCTGGCCACAGTGGAAACATCTGTATTCCTTGGACCGCTTCACCTTTTGCTTCAGAGCCTTGCTGTAATTCTTGACAGGGGTCTTGCCCTTCTTCCCCTTCTTCTTGTTCCTAGAAGGAACCATTAAGACAGAGGTCGAAGGCTTTCCCTTCAGAGTTTCCTCAGTAGTCAAGAGCATATTCAGCAGCTCTGCCGGAGTACAATCGATTTTGTTCATATTAAAGTTAATGATGAACGCGTCGAATGAAGGTGGGAGAGACTGCAGAATAATGTCTACAGCAAGCTCCTGATTGATGGTATGCCCCAGTTTCTCTAGAGCTTCCTTGTGCCCAATCATCTTGAGCACATGAGCTCCCACTGGGCTCCCTTCAGCCAGTTTGCTCTGAAAGAACAGCTTTGTCAGATTATAGCGTTCTGTCCTCGCCTGTGCAGCATACAGCATCTTGAGGTTCGCTATCATGTCTATAGCAGACATATCCTCATGCTGACGCTGCAGCGGTGGCGTCATAGACGCTAGCATCAGGCAAGCGACATCAATGCTATCATTGACGTGCTTTTCATAGGCTTCCCGAACCGCCCTTGCGGCGTTCGGGGCGGGCTGAGGCGGTATCGCCGTCTCGAGGACATACAGTTTCCTCTCTGCCTTAAGAACGGTCTTAAGGTGTCCGTACCAGTCTGAGAAGTTCGGCCCAGCAAAC
This sequence comes from Costus lasius, assembly GCA_027563935.2. Lineage (NCBI taxonomy): Eukaryota > Viridiplantae > Streptophyta > Magnoliopsida > Zingiberales > Costaceae > Costus > Costus lasius. Next base: position 52,993,552 of record CM050453.2, read on the forward strand.
TTCTCCCTTTCCAGTAGGGATCGCACATTGAAGCTCATGGTGTTCGTTGCTGCAGGTATCTACAACAATGCAAGAACAACAAGGTCAGTATCAATGTTAAGAATCAATCAGGACTTAAGAAAGATTCTTTTTCTCACTATTTTATCTGGCTGAAAAATCCAGCAAAACAGCCCGAAAGAGTAGAACTCTTTTAGTGAGATGGGATCCAGATTTCATACTTGGTCTCCGCGTCCCGCTCAGGCGAGATAAGATGCACAGAGAGTACAAGCACTAATCTCTGGTAGGCTGCCCTAGCCAATCGCCAACCCGTGCGATTCCCCTTCATCTGGGCAATCCAGCAGACTGTGCCAACTGAGTTGGTACAACACAATCTCTGACCCCACATATGGTTGCCTCCATGTGCTACCATAGGCGCCACATATGTAGGCTACATGGTCAAGCTGACCCGACCTACTCCCTGGACCACCACGTGCTATGCTGAGCAACGAGAAGCGATAAATCCCTTCTCTGTAACACGCAGGTGTAATCCCGCACCGTCTGAAGATAGATGGACGTGCCCACTGAGTGGGTACAACACGGCTCCAACGATAATCAGAACAGTGAGGTTTCGCGTCAGAAGGCTAACGAGCTTGATATTTTTAACGTTGGATTTTAACGGTCTTTTATCTTCTTCACTATCATACAATTCCTATGGTGATAGCAGAAGATAAATAAATCATGCTGTTCTACTTATTTAAACAATAAAAGAAAGCATGGATCTTATGTGGTAAAAGCCCATAGCCTAAGTAAGACCTTAAGATACTTAAGTCTTCACTTGCTTTTCTTCATGGGACTTTAGCTGCTCATCTGGCCCAAACCAGGGCCCAAGCGCCATTTGCAGCTGAGGTGCGCCCACCAGGGAAAATGCGCGCCTGGTCCCAGAGTCGAACCCTGGACCTCCCACCTGGTCAAGCCACTGCTGCATGCGCCTCTGCCAAGTGTGCTCTGTGCTCTTGTCTGATTAACTTACAAATTAATCTATCTAGACAAGATTGACACGCAGGTCAATTACACTTTATAAATTAAATACAATGTGATACGCAGATCACAATAATTAATTTACAACTTTAATACAGGCACGCAGGCCCCAGCACAGCACACATTTAACATGGGCAGCCCACATAAGAATAAATAAACAGGCATATGCAACAATCAAACATGTGATCCAACATAGGAAAATAAAATTTCGAAAACCCCATTGGCATCATTTTTAATTTTCCTTATGTGCCCTACTACCTTACAACGGTCCATTACTAGGGATCCACTCATCAGACCTAGTCAGATCCACTGCCCTTACATGCACCAAGTCCTAACTGACTTGAGTCGACCAAATGGTCAACCATGCATGCGCCAGGGCTGAACAACCCTCATGAGTTCTGGCAAGCGGGTGTGACCCCGGGCCTAACTCATGTGTGTTCACTAGTCGTCTCAACCAGACATCGCTACACGCCTGTCTGCAGTCGACCTATAGCCACCAAGTGCTTGCGCACAGGTGCTATCTGGTCAACCCATCAAGGCTGTCAGATGGTCTGATCAGACTGTCTGGATCTAACCTAGGGGATGACTTCAACCCTAATAACCCGTCTAAGGGTTTACAGCAGGCGCCTCTTAGATCTAGTGAGGTCGCGCAAGTGATATATTTTGAGCAAAACTACATCATGCGCCAACATACATGCGCAAAAAGAAAATATGCATTTTCGCCAACTAACACATACTAGAGATTTCGCATGTAACCCTAGATCTAGAGATATGCGTAAGCAATGGATCACACAAGGCTAAAGCAATCATAATAACAATGCATAGAACCCCTCTGATACCAATTGTTGGGTCCCCTTCAAGGGGGAGCGAAACCCTAAGGTGGCGCAAGCAACCTTATTCTTATGTTTTAGCAGCGGAAGTAGGGTTTCATGAGGATCGGATGCTATACATTCATATGATCAACTTTTAAGAAGCATGAAGATCGAAAGAAGATCATACCGAAGCCATGTGTTGGATGGCGTCAAGGAAGAAGAGATTCGAATGAAACTCCTCCAAAAGGTGCGCACACAAGGTGATGCCGCCTACTCCTTGAGATCCTTGTGCTAGCAAGGTGCTTCAAGGGTCTTTGATCGAATCAAAGGGATGAGATGTCTTCTCCCACTTGGCCGAGACCTCTCCAAGACGTGAAGGAAGTTTTTCACCCAGCAAGAGCGTCGAGAGTAAGCGTCAAAAACGTATTGGCGTTCTCAAGAGGTGGCGCATGAAGACTTACCAAAAATAGCAAGCCATGAAGAGCATGCGCCCACATCTTCATAACCGACAATAACGCTTCAAGATTGAACCATGCATTCATTGTCTTGAACCGGTTCAATCTAATTGACCCAACTCAATTTGGTTCAAAGACCAAATCAAAACAGCCAAGCCATGGTCTAGATTTCTCTGAACCAAATGGTTCAAAATCTAACCGTTCATCTCTGGATGCTCCCGATCTCACCGATCTAGCATCAATACTCTCGATCGAAGCTTACCGATCTCAAGTGTAACATCCCTCAGAATCACACCCCACACGCATACAAGTAAAATACGGGGTTTCAAAAATTTTTACTCTTCCATTAAAACACAAGAAGAAAGCGGCATCGAAGGACATTACTACGGAACTGAAAACCGCACAGAACTGAATAGGATCGATTTACTAGGAAATAGAAATCCGGAAATCCAGAAAATCCGACAGCAAGTATAATAATTTACTGCTGCACAGACACGCATATCCTGGAATAAAACAGATGTCCACACGACACATATGTGGAAAACACAAATTCAGATATATTGCGGAATAAGAACAATAACTCTCAAATCGGACATTTCAGAATAAGAATAATTTCAAATCTCACGAATCCAAAACTCGTATCTAACAATTAAAACGAGACAACTATAATATAATATCCTGAAAACAGGCATAAGCCCTTAGGAGATAAAACGTATCATATAATTAAGTTAGGCACGCAGGCCTGACAGATTTTTAGAAGACAACTCTTAGAAATTAAATAAAACATTAGCATCATAGTAAATTCGTGAATTAGCTGTAGCGATCACTGTCCCAATGTCTCACCTGAAAATATTTAAACAACGGGGGTGAGCTAAAAAGCTCAGTGAGTAAAAGACACTAAAAGCCATCCATAGTACACATCAAAAATATCATGCATAAGTTGAAATACATTTTTGTAACAGATAAGATAAATCAACTTAACATGCACACTCATATCAGAAACAAAACATAATCAAATACAGATACTTATAACATTAGGCATCAAGCATGAAGTAGGATATAAGTATACCAACCCCTCCCTACTAAACACACTGCCTAACACATCTATAATACAGATCGAAACAGAACTACAGAAATCAGAACTGACAGACAGAAAATCAGAATTTTCAAAATCCAAACGGATAGTCTACATCGGAAACAGAAAGGCCACAGAAGGCCTGATGACCACAGAAGGTCTGACCCCACCTCTGCCGAGGACGAGACATGCATGCATATCAGAAACAGAATGGTAGAGGAGGTATCAGTGGGTGGCCCCCGTCTTGTCAGGACGTGGCACTCTGGCCTCCAAAACCCAGAACAGAATGGTAGAGGAGGTATCAGTGGGTGGCCCCCGTCTTGTCAAGACGTGGCACTCTGGTCTCCAATACCCAGAACAGAATGGTAGAGGAGGTATCAGTGGGTGGCCCCCGTCTTGTCAGGACATGGCACTCTGGCCTCCAATACCCAGAACAGAATGGTAGAGGAGGTATCAGTGGGTGGCCCCCGTCTTATCAGGACGTGGCACTCTGGCCTCCAATACCCAGAACAGAATGGTAGAGGAGGTATCAGTGGGTGGCCCCCGTCTTGTCAGGACGTGGCACTCTGGTCTCCAATACCCAGAACAGAATGGTAGAGGAGGTATCAGTGGGTGGCCCCCGTCTTGTCAGGACGTGGCACTCTGGCCTCCAATACCTATAACGGAACAGAAATAGTGTCTCAAGGGTCGTAGTAGACTATCAGCACCATTACAGCGCCACAGAAGGAGGGTAAGAACACAGAAGAGTGCTACACTAGGGCATAATTTTACAGAACAGATTATACTGAAACGGAGGAGTAGGACCAACCACTACTTAATTCTTACATCATGCCCAAAGTCTGACAAACCAGAAAATGACACACCCCAATATCCAGTCCTTAACAAATTACAACTTGCAGAAAATCAAAGCTGAACACACTTCATAATTTTTACCATCAACCAGAAGTAATATATGAGTGAATTCCTTAGATTTCATGCAACTATCCTTAATTCATGTCAGACCAGTCTATGTTCTCACAAAGGTTATAACACATTCAAAGTTTTCAGAAAATTCACAACATATAAACAGAACAGAAAATATTCACATAACAAACAATTAAACATAGAACAGAAACTATTCATGAAATAATTTCCTCAAAATTCCTAAAACCGTGAGCTATAAAATTACTGTAAGGGGCGCCAGTTTCAGAACCTTAACAGAACGTACAAATTTCATGTAAATAATTTCAGTCCACCACTACAGATAATTTTAATTACACGTTCGTGAAGAAAATTGACAAAAGCCCCAAAATTGGCTCGAACCATGATTTTCGAAAATTCCTAAGTTCTTAGTTAAATCCCCAATTTTGTTTTCTCTTAAATTTCTCATCAAGCAAATAAATTTTAGAAGAACTACAGACCACAATTTAAGAGATTAAACCATACAGGCTAAATTTTTCTCACAATGGAATATTCGTCTAACCAAAACATAGCAGATTTATATTGTCAGATTGCAACATATATTTTTGGTCCAATTTCGAACCAAAGCTAGTCAATATTATATTCAAAATGAAGCTCTCTGAATCTAGTTTCCAATAAAACTGGTTTCGCAAAATTTTGAATTGTAGGCAGGAAGATATAAGGGTTCGAACATAGGTGGGTCAGAATTTCAGATTTCAAGAAAACAGATTCATATATCAGAATTACGACATATATTTCAGATCCAATAACTAATCGAAAATAGGCGTTATGGGAGTCAAAATGAAGCTCTTCAAGCCTACGGTCTAATAAAACTGGTTTCAAAGGATTTCGAGCTATACCTAGGGAGATACGAGGGTTCGAACACAAAAGGATCAAGATTCTAGATTTTCAGAAAACAGATTTCGTAAGTTATATAACAATGTCGATTGCAACACGAATACAGTTCAGATGTGGTCGATATTACATAAGAATCAAAGCTGAGCGAATCTAGTTTCATACAAAATTTGTTTCGTGTGATTTGGATCTATAGATCATGAGATATTGAGGTTAAAGCACAGTAAGGTTAGATTGGCGACTACAATTTTCAGCAAGACAAAATTTCTGAATCATCATGCATATTCAGATCCGACCTATAGAATAGAAAAACACAGGATCTACTTGCAGATTTTTGGTTCATACAGATAATTATTGCAAATAGGATTAGACTCCTTATGATTGAATTACTCACCGAAAATCGCCCACAGAAAAAAAATGCCACAACAGAGGGTCAGGGATCTCCAGGAACTTCGTCCACCACCAGTCTGCCACCACCAGCGTCAGAAATTTGCAGGAGGCGCCAAACACAGTAAGGGACGACAACCACAGGCGGCTAGGGCAAGAAAACAACAAAAATCGTGAGGGAGAGGAGCTCTCACGATATTTCTCTTTTTCTCCCACTCCAGACGGATCCAAGATCCAATAACCCAGTTAACTTAAGTGAAAATCGGTTTTAAGGGCTCACCTGGGCTTAACCACCATGCGCCACTCCAATAACACAGAAATATGCGCCACCATGGTGGAAGAATTCCAGGAGCAAAGAGTCAAGGTTGAGGGTTCGAAGCCCCAACCAAAATAATTATTTTTGCCCTGTAGGAAAAAGTCCTACAATTAGGCAAAAATCCCAAAACTTTAACAGATAAAAATACAGAAACAGAATTTCTAACCTTAAATTGTAATTCAGAAACTCGAGGGCGTTACATCCTCCCCCCCTTATAGAGCTTTAGTCCTCTAAAGCTGACCAAGCCCGTCACTGAACAGGTGAGGATGCTCCTTTCTCATATCTGCTTCAACCTCCCAAGAGGCTTCTTCAACAGACTGATTTCCCCAGATGACTTTCACAAGTGGAATAACCTTATTTCTCAACACTTTCTCTTTTCAATCTTCAATTCTGAGAGGTTTCACCACAAAAGTCATGTTCTCTTCAAGCTGAAGAGGTTCCAACTCTAGAACATGAGAAGGATCAGAACAATATTTTCTGAGTGCAGAAACATGGAACACATTATGGAGGTGTTCCAGTGATGGGGGCAAAGCAAGTCGGTATGCCACAGGTCCAACCCTCTCAATGATATCAAAGGGACCAATGTACCTGGGACTCAATTTTCCCCTCTTCCCAAATCTCATCACCCCTTTCATAGGTGAGACCTTTAGGAAAACATGCTCTCCCACCAAAAACTCAAGAGGACGCCGCCTCACATCAGCATAACTCTTCTGTCTATCCTGAGCAATCTTCATCTTTCTCTGAATTTCTCTGATCTTCTCAGTAGCTTCCTGAACAGCATCAGACCTTAGCACTGTTCTGTCCCCAGTTTCCTCCCAGCATATAGGTGTTCTGCATTTCCTCCCATATAGAGCCTCATACGGAGCCATCTGTATGCTAGAGTGGAAACTATTGTTGTAGGTGAACTCTATCAGTGATAAGTCCAGATCCCACTCCACAGACCAGTCAACCACATAAGATCTCAGAAGATCCTCAAGTGTCTGAATAGTTCTCTCTGTCTGACCATCAGATTGAGGATGATATGCAGTGCTGAAACTCAGATTAGTTCCCAAATCTTCCTGTAATTTCTTCCAAAACCTGGACAAAAATCGAGGATCACGGTCAGAGACAATGTCCAAGGGAACTCCATGCAATCTGACAATCTCATCGATGTACAGTTTTGCTAACCGATCCAAACTGTAAGTCATTTTGATCGGTAAGAAGTGAGCTGACTTCGTGAGTCTGTCCACAATCACCCATATGGCATCATGATTCCTTCTGGTATTGGGCAGTCCACACACAAAGTCCATACTGATATGCTCCCACTTCCACTGAGGAATAGGGAGAGACTGCATCAAACCGCCCGGCCTCTGATGCTCAGCCTTCACGGTTTGGCAAGTCAAACATCTGGACACAAACAAATGCACATCCTTCTTCATACCATGCCACCAGAAAGTCTTTTTCAGATCCTGATACATCTTGGTACTACCAGGATGAACGGTATACTTAGTGCAATGACTTTCCTTAAGAATTTCATTTCTCAACTCAGGGTCCTCAGGAACACAGACCCTTCCACGGAATCTGAGGAGACCATCATCCGACATACAGAAATTATCCACCCAGCCTTGCTCAGACCTCTCTTTCCACCGTAAAATATCCGGATCTGATTGCTGCCCTGATCTCAATCTCTGCAGTAACTCTGACTGAACCCTGAGAGAAGCTAGAAGACCGCCTCTCTCACCCGGAGTCACACTCAGATGCATGTCACTGAACTCCTGCAATAGTCGCCACTCCTGGACTCGCAGTGCAGCTATCTGAGTCACAGGATACCGACTAAGAGCATCAGCCACCACATTGGCTTTACCAGACTGATATTGGATGGTGAAGTCATAATCCTTTATCAATTCAAGCCATCGCCTCTGTCTCATATTCAGCTCTTTCTGAGTGAAGATATACTTCAAGCTCTGGTGATCTGTCAACAATTCAAATGTCTGTCCAAACAGATAGTGCCTCCAGATTTTCAAGGCAAAAACTACAGCTGCCAACTCCAGATCATGAGTGGGGTAGTTTACCTCGTAGTCTTTGAGTTGCCTTGAAGCATAAGCAACTACTTTTCCTTGCTGCATCAGTACAGCACCCAGACCCTTACCAGAGGCATCAGTGTAAACAGTGAACTTCTCTCCATCACAGGGAATGATGAGGATAGGAGCACTGGTCAGTCTCTTTTTCAGTTCCTGAAAACTAGACTCACAATCATCAGACCACTCAAACTTCAAATTCTTTCTAGTTAGCTTAGTCAGAGGACCAGCCATCTTGGAAAAACCCTCCACAAAACGGCGGTAGTATCCAGCTAAGCCCAGAAAACTTCTGACCTCAGTCGCTGTAGTTGGTCTTCCCCAGTGAAGAATGGCCTCCACCTTCACTGGATCCACAGACACACCCTGGTCAGAAATAATGTGTCCCAGAAAGCCAATCTGATGTAACCAGAACTCACATTTGCTGGCCTTAGCATACAGCTGCTTCAGCCGCAGAATCTCCAGCACCTTGCGCAAATCCTGAGTGTGATCTTGCGCATTCTTGGAGTAGATCAGAATATCATCTATGAAGACGACCACACATTTGTCCAGAAGTTCATGAAATACTCTGTTCATCAGAACCATAAACACTGCAGGGGCATTTGTCAGTCCAAAAGGCATAACAAGAAACTCATAGTGCCCATACCTGGTCCTGAATGCAGTTTTAGGTACATCCTCCTCCTGAACTCTCAACTGATGATAGCCAGACCTCAGGTCAATTTTAGAGAATACAGTAGCACCCTGCAACTGATCAAAGAGATCATCAATACGGGGTAATGGGTACTTATTCCTAACAGTCACTTGATTGAGTTGACGGTAATCGATGCACATGCGCAAAGTACCATCCCCATGGAGAAACACTGGGTCGAATATACCCCTTCTCTAATAGTTCTTCCAGTTGCTTCTTCAGCTCTGTCAGTTCTGAAGTTGCCATCCTGTAAGGAGCTTTAGATATCGGTGCCGTGCCTGGCAACAACTCGATACCAAACTCAACTTCTCTGCTGGGTGGTAACCCAGATGAATCATCAGAGAAGACGTCAGCAAACTCTCTTACCACAGGAATTTTAGCCAGATCCAAATCAGGCTCAGTCTGCACCTTGACATGCGCCAGGTACCCTTTGCAGCCCTGGGCTAAAAGCTTCCTGGCCTGCAGATGAGATATCACCAAAGGCTCCTGTTCTGAAATCCGGCCTTGGATAACCAGTTGCTGTCCATCACTTAGATGCAGAGTAATTAACTTTTCAAAACAATCTAAAGTAGCATGATAGGCAGACAGCCAATCCATGCCCAGAATGATGTCATAGTCTTTCATAGGAAGACTAATCAAATCAATAGGTAAATCATATCCTTCAACCTTAATCAAATAGTCAGGATATGCTATATCTGTAGATACGGCCCCACCCATAGGTGTATGAACAGAAATACTGAAATCAAGTATCCTAGGCAACACAGGCAGACATGGTGCAAAACATGCAGACACAAAAGATAAATTGGCACCAGGATCAAAAAGAATGCGTGCCAAATAACTAAACACATAAAGTGTACCTTCCACCACGGACTTCGAAGCCGAAGCATCCCTCTCCGCGATGGCATACACGCGAGTCTGCACCGTAGGCTTCTCACCCTGTCCTCTAGCATCCGGCATAGGACAGTCCTTAATCATATGTCCCACCTTACCACATCTGAAGCAAGCGCCAGTCTTCCTGTAGCACTCATTATCCTGATGTTTAGTGCTCCCGCAGTAGAGACACTTCCTGCCATTCTGAGAAACTGTGCTGACTGGCTTCTGATAAGGTTGGTATCTGCCCTTACTGTCTTTCTTCTTATTCTTGAAATTCTTCTTATCCTTACCACCCAGAGTGGGTGCGTAAGTCACAGAAGTAGGGACGGGTGCAGTGACTGGAATAGTATCTGCAGCCATCTCAGCAATGCACCTCTCAGCAGTGCGAGCCCTGTCTACCACTTCAGCATAAGATTCCAAGTGTAGCATAGCTACCCTTGTCCTGATATCTTTCCTCAAACCCCGCTGAAACTTCTTGGCTCTTCTTTCCTCGGTGTTGACTAAGTGAGGAGCATACCCCGACAACCGAGCGAATGTGGCCTCATACTGATCCACCGTCAGGTCACCCTGCTCAAGATGAATAAACTCCACCTCGCGCTCCTCAGATAAGCTAGAGGGGAAAAACTTGGCATTGAACTTCATCATGAAATAGTGCCAGTCAACAACTCTGGATTCAGTTGCCGCCAGTCTGACAACTCCCTTCCACCAATCTTCGGCATCTCCACGCAACATGAAGACAGACAAACTTAGCTTGTCTGCATCATCACAGCGCAAAACCTGGAAAATCTTTTCCAGTGTTAAAAGCCAATCCTCAGCTGCTCTGGGCCCCGGACTACCATAAAATGCAGTTGGGTTCAGGTGCTGAAACTCTCGAACCAACCGAGCATATCGTTGATGTGCGCCATCACCCAAAGAAGAACCAGCCGGTTGTGCCTGTGACTGAGACTGTGTCTGCGACAGCCGCTGCAATAACTGTTACTGAACCTCCATGTGCTGCGCCTGCTGCTGCTGCATCATCTGAGTTTGCTGCGGGATGAATGCGTTTTGTTGTTGCATCATAGCAGTCATAGCCTCCATGGTCTGCCTCAGGTCAGACTGTTGATCACCGTTGCTACTGCTAGCTCTTGGTCGCACCAACTTTACCTGCATCACATAACACAGTAGAATAACAACCAATATTCAATCACAAATCAGATCCTAACTTGGTTTCTAGCAATACACAAACAAAGTTTTCCTTCCCCGGAGTTTCTAATTGCTAGTAATATTCCTCTGATACCATCTGTAACATCCCTCAGAATCACACCCCACACGCATACAAGTAAAATACGGGGTTTCAAAAATTTTTACTCTTCCATTAAAACACAAGAAGAAAGCGGCATCGAAGGACATTACTACGGAACTGAAAACCGCACAGAACTGAATAGGATCGATTTACTAGGAAATAGAAATTCGGAAATCCAGAAAATCCGACAGCAAGTATAATAATTTACTGCTGCACAGACACGCATATCTTGGAATGAAACAGATGTCCACACGACACATATGTGGAAAACACAAATTCAGATATATTGCGGAATAAGAACAATAACTCTCAAATCGGACATTTCAGAATAAGAATAATTTCAAATCTCACGAATCCAAAACTCGTATCTAACAATTAAAACGAGACAACTATAATATAATATCCTGAAAACAGGCATAAGCCCTCAGGAGATAAAACGTATCATATAATTAAGTTAGGCACGCAGGCCTGACAGATTTTTAGAAGACAACTCTTAGAAATTAAATAAAACATTAGCATCATAGTAAATTCGTGAATTAGCTGTAGCGATCACTGTCCCAATGTCTCACCTGAAAATATTTAAACAACGGGGGTGAGCTAAAAATCTCAGTGAGTAAAAGACACTAAAAGCCATCCATAGTACACATCAAAAATATCATGCATAAGTTGAAATACATTTTTGTAACAGATAAGATAAATCAACTTAACATGCACACTCATATCAGAAACAAAACATAATCAAATACATATACTTATAACATTAGGCATCAAGCATGAAGTAGGATATAAGTATACTAACCCCTCCCTACTAAACACACTGCCTAACACATCTATAATACAGATCGAAACAGAACTACAGAAATCAGAACTGACAGACAGAAAATCAGAATTTTCAGAATCCAAACGGATAGTCTACATCGGAAACAGAAAGGCCACAGAAGGCCTGATGACCACAGAAGGTTTGACCCCACCTCTGCCGAGGACGAGACATGCATGCATATCAGAAACAGAATGGTAGAGGAGGTATCAGTGGGTGGCCCCCGTCTTGTCAGGACGTGGCACTCTGGCCTCCAAAACCCAAAACAGAATGGTAGAGGAGGTATCAGTGGGTGGCCCCCGTCTTGTCAGGACGTGGCACTCTGGTCTCCAATACCCAGAACAGAATGGTAGAGGAGGTATCAGTGGGTGGCCCCCATCTTGTCAGGACGTGGCACTCTGGCCTCCAATACCCAGAACAGAATGGTAGAGGAGGTATCAGTGGGTGGCCCCCGTCTTATCAGGACGTGGCACTCTGGCCTCCAATACCCAGAACAGAATGGTAGAGGAGGTATCAGTGGGTGGCCCCCGTCTTGTCAGGACGTGGCACTCTGGTCTCCAATACCCAGAACAGAATGGTAGAGGAGGTATCAGTGGGTGGCCCCCGTCTTGTCAGGACGTGGCACTCTGGCCTCCAATACCTATAACGGAACAGAAATAGTGTCTCAAGGGTCGTAGTAGACTATCAGCACCATTACAGCGCCACAGAAGGAGGGTAAGAACACAGAAGAGTGCTACACTAGGGCATAATTTTACAGAACAGATTATACTGAAACGGAGGAGTAGGACCAACCACTACTTAATTCTTACATCATGCCCAAAGTCTGACAAACCAGAAAATGACACACCCCAATATCCAGTCCTTAACAAATTACAATTTGCAGAAAATCAAAGCTGAACATACTTCATAATTTTTACCATCAACCAGAAGTAATATATGAGTGAATTCCTTAGATTTCATGCAACTATCCTTAATTCATGTCAGACCAGTCTATGTTCTCACAAAGGTTATAACACATTCAAAGTTTTCAGAAAATTCACAACATATAAACAGAACAGAAAATATTCACATAACAAACAATTAAACATAGAACAGAAACTATTCATGAAATAATTTCCTCAAAATTCCTAAAACCGTGAGCTATAAAATTACTGTAAGGGGCGCCAGTTTCAGAACCTTAACAGAACGTACAAATTTCATGTAAATAATTTCAGTCCACCACTACAGATAATTTTAATTACACATTCGTGAAGAAAATTGACAAAAGCCCCAAAATTGGCTCGAACCATGATTTTCGAAAATTCCTAAGTTCTTAGTTAAATCCCCAATTTTGTTTTCTCTAAAATTTCTCATCAAGCAAATAAATTTTAGAAGAACTACAGACCACAATTTAAGAGATTAAACCATACAGGCTAAATTTTTCTCACAATGGAATATTCGTCTAACTAAAACATAGCAGATTTATATTGTCAGATTGCAACATATATTTTTGGTCCAATTTCGAACCAAAGCTAGTCAATATTATATTCAAAATGAAGCTCTCTGAATCTAGTTTCCAATAAAACTGGTTTCGAAAAATTTTGAATTGTAGGCAGGAAGATATAAGGGTTCGAACATAGGTGTGTCAGAATTTCAGATTTCAAGAAAACAGATTCATATATCAGAATTACGACATATATTTCAGATCCAATAACTAATCAAAAATAGGCGTTATGGGAGTCAAAATGAAGCTCTTCAAGCCTACGGTCTAATAAAACTGGTTTCAAAGGATTTCGAGCTATACCTAGGGAGATACGAGGGTTCGAACACAAAAGGATCAAGATTCTAGATTTTCAGAAAACAGATTTCGTAAGTTATATAACAATGTCGATTGCAACACGAATATAGTTCAGATGTGGTCAATATTACATAAGAATCAAAGCTGAGCGAATCTAGTTTCATAAAAAATTTGTTTCGTGTGATTTGGATCTATAGATCATGAGATATTGAGGTTAAAGCACAGTAAGGTCAGATTGGCGACTACAATTTTCAGCAAGACAAAATTTCTGAATCATCATGCATATTCAGATCCGACCTATAGAATAGAAAAACACAGGATCTACTTGCAGATTTTTGGTTCATACAGATAATTATTACAAATAGGATTAGACTCCTTAGGATCGAATTACTCACCGAAAATCGCCCACAGAAAAAAAATGCCACAACAGAGGGTCAGGGATCTCCAGGAACTTCGTCCACCACCAGTCTGCCACCACCAGCGTCAGAAATTTGCAGGAGGCGCCAAACACAGTAAGGGGCGACAACCACAGGCGGCTAGGGCAAGAAAACAACAAAAATCGTGAGGGAGAGGAGCTCTCACGATATTTCTCTTTTTCTCCCACTCCAAACGGATCCAAGATCCAATAACCCAGTTAACTTAAGTGAAAATCGGTTTTAAGGGCTCACCTGGGCTTAACCACCATGCGCCACTCCAATAACACAGAAATATGCGCCACCATGGTGGAAGAATTCCAGGAGCAAAGAGTCAAGGTTGAGGGTTCGAAGCCCTAACCAAAATAATTATTTTTGCCCTGTAGGAAAAAGTCCTACAATTAGGCAAAAATCCCAAAACTTTAACAGATAAAAATACAGAAACTGAATTTCTAACCTTAAATCGTAATTCAGAAACTCGAGGGCGTTACATCAAGCCCTAATCAATCAAACATGATCAGACCAGATCTCACTTACAATCAGAGTTTAAATCCCTTTAAACTGAACTCAAACAATTCAGTCCACACGATCTGACTTAAGTAAGCCATATCATCAAATTGTGCGACCCTAAGGGTTTCCTTTAAATGTCGGTAACGATAACTCACGTTATCACGATCAGTGAGGGGTATCTAGCAACACATCACTGTCTCCCGATATAAAGGAAAGAGTCTTCCAAGACTACACACAAACCACAGCACAAGTGTGAATCCACTTCACAAGGCATACATGTTTCCTTTGCCACTGGATGTTCTTATTGGATAAGCATGTCAAGCCTGTAACTCCAATACGATGAGCATGATTAGATCAGATGAACACAGTCATCTGGGTATGGCCATACACTTTCTCAATCATCTCATCAAGGGGGGCCCTTTAGAACATCACACTCCTTAAACAAGGAGACGGCAATCCTTTATCTATCACTAGTGCCCTAACCTGACTCAAGCTCACCATCCAAGATAGTCTATAATCATTATGTTTCAAAAGATATTGAACTACCTCAAAACAATGACAATCATCATTTAGAAACACAAGTGATCTCAAGTCAGAGGAAATGTGCCACTTGATACAATCAAGGAATATTCACATTGTGACAAGCAATTGAATATCCTAGTAGGGTCTGTCCAGTACATCCAATGTACCCATGAGTCTACATCTTATTCCATGCTCGAAGCATCCTATAAGATTAGAACACATACTAGTCTTAACCATATCAAGGCTGTCTCATGTTCACCAAGATACATCGACTAAGGACATATAGCATGTCAGCCTAGCTGAACAGCATTGAGACATTATTCAGAAGTATATTTATTGCAGCAGATAATATAACAAACTGAATAATAACCATGCCTTTATAAACATAAGAGTTTATTACATGATACTGATACAATCCTTAGGCCTCAAACATTAGCCTTAAGGGCATACCCCAACAATACTCTAAACCAACTAATGACTTAATTGACCTAATTGTCCAGCATAATCAATAGTGACCATTATGGTCCAACCCGGCTTTGGCCTAAGCACTGGGAGAAGCCTGCAAATCACATGCAACATATCTGCAAATCACATGCAACATATACATGGACAGTGAGTAGACTCAAGAGGTAATCCCCACCCGGTCAAGATGTGATACCTTGATCTACACCACCCCATAATCACAAAAATCTAAGCGTCTAAGAGTGATGACATCAAGAGGTGGCCCCTGTCCGACCAAGACATGGCACTTTGCGTCTTATATCACTCGTTCTCCCAAAGGGTTCCTTAACTGGACAACACCAGACACATCTTATATCTTATTTCACAAAAGTGGACTCCTAAGTGTCAACTAGACTCTAGGATAGTCATTTTTATCACAATAATCACATCAGGCAGGCTGAACAACAACCCCCTCACATATCACAATACAGGGCTGAAATCTCCAACCCATTTTTATCACAATAATCACATCAGGCAGGCTGAACAACAACCCCCTCACATATCACAATACAGGGCTGAAATCTCCAACCCATTTTTATCACAATAATCACATCAGGCAGGCTGAACAACAACCCCCTCACATATCACAATACAGGGCTGAAATCTCCAACCCTTAACATATCACATATAGACTATCCCCTTGAGTACACAGTTACACTTAGCCTTAGTCCTAACCATTCCATGACCACAGCACATATTATTCGAAAATCACATAACCACATAATATTCGAAAATCACATAACCACATAATATTCAAAAAATCACATAATCACATAGTAGTGTAGTCCTTAGGTTTCATGCTGATTAGTTCAGTCTAACCTTGCTATGTTATCACCCAAGTTTCTCAAACAAAGATACATGGCCATAAATATATAACCATAAATATATAACATGCTACACACATAAAGAAACATTCATGGATTGCATTTAACAAGCATCCATAAAATCAACATAAAATTAAAACATGTATTCTTACAAACTACTTTACAAATTACTACATGTAACCCACGGTTTTACAACAATTAAACTCTAGTTAACAAAAATCTCATGCTCAAAGGATTAAAATAAAACACATATAGCTCACGGTTTCTAGCATATTATCTACTTAAAATTTAACCCTAGTTAACAAGAATTTAATGCTAAAAAATTACTGATTTAAAGCTACCTAAATTCCACATAAGAAATATCTTAAATTTCAGGTTGCCAGAATTCGGTTTTCATGATAGATATACCTTACAAATTTCGGTTTTCATGAATAATATCAAGATTTCGGTTTTCATAAAAAAATATCAAGATTCAATTCACATGTGAACATGTTAATTACAAATATTAAGATTTCGGTTTTCATAAACAAATATCAAGTTTTCGGTTTTCATAAATGGTGTCTTAAATTCGATTTTTTAGCATAGTAAAGTTTTCCAAGCAATCAAAGGTATCATCTAACAAGATTAAATGGACAAACTCGAATAAGACACCCCACTCACCTCTTAACCGTGAACACTAAGGTGAAATCTTCCCTCACAAAACTCGTCTAAAGCCTTTAAGCCGCCCAAAGAATCTCCAAGAACTCGCCAAGAAAGTTTCTTCACCTCAAGGAAATTCGCCAAGGGGAAGAAGATGGAGAATTCGCCTCAATAACTCCAAGAACACCAAGATCGCCTTCTTCCTCCAAGGTGGCGTCAAGCTCTAGGGTTGCATGAACGATCAGCCGCCAAAAGTCCTCTTCACGCCATATTTGAATTAACGGATTGGATCTTCAAGTCGCCAAGCATCCTAACCGCCAATTAGAGGATCCAAGTCCATGTCGCCAAGTGATGATCCAATTAGGTGAGAAGACTTAATCCACTAACTAATTAATTCGAATCCATCTAATTTAAGTGTAAACCCAATAACCCATAGTTAACTAATTAATTTAACCATTAACTAACAATTAACCATTCACTTAAACGAAAATCCAATAAGGATTAAATTAACATCCAATAAGGTCTATTTAATTAATTATAAATTAACAACCAATAAACTCTAATCAATTAATTACAAATTAACAATCAATAAGCCAGTTAATTAACATCCAATAAGCTAGTTAATTAACATCCAATACTGCTTAACGTAATATCCACAATCAATGATTTTATTTAAATCAAAATAATACTTACCAGGACTTAAGATCCTTGGATCTTATAGTCGCCTCTTTATGGCTCTCGCTCTCGTGTGGTGACAAGGCTACACGAAAAGAGGGGTGCAAGAGCTTCATCGACCTAGCCGCAAGAGATCTCATCTCCTCCATACGAAGGACTCCTTGAAGATTTGCTAGCACAAAGTCGCCAAGGAAGTAGTCACCTTCTCATTGTGTGCGTCATCTTTGGAGAAAAGGCATTTGCGTTTTTGCTTCCAAGGCGCCATCCAGAAATGGCTATGGTATGAATTCTTATCATGAATACATGTTGTTAAAAGTTAATCATGTGACATGTTTTCGATCCTATGAAACCCTAGCATCCGCTGCCCATATTATGTTTGCGCCACTTTAGGGTTTCGCCCCCCTTAGATTTAGGGGACTCTCAAGTATATCCTTCAATACTGAGTTCTTCCTGACCACCATATATCAAGAACATATCTTTGGTCCTCCGCAGATATTTTAAGATGTTCTTGACTGCAATCCAGTGTGCCTGACCTGGATTACTTTGGAACCGTGTAACATCCCTCAGAATCACACCCCACACGCATACAAGTAAAAATACGGGGTTTTAAAAATTTTTACTCTTCCATTAAAACATAAGAAGAAAGCGGCATCGAAGGACATTACTACGGAACTGAAAACCGCACAGAACTGAGTAGGATCGATTTACTAGGAAATAGAAATCCGGAAATCCAGAAAAAATCCGGCAGCAAGTATACTAAATTACTGCTGCACAGACCCACATATCCTGGAACAAAACAAATGTCCACACTACACATATGTGGAGAACACAATTGTCAGAAATATTGCAGAAACGGATTATTCAGATACCAAATACAACAAAAATTCGGTCACACAGCTCAAAGTATTCCGACTACAATAAATCTCAAATCGGACATTTCAGAATAATAACAATTTCAATTCTCATGAATCCAAAACTCGTATCCAACAATTAAAACGAGACAACTATAACATAATATAATATCCTGAAAACAGGCATAAGCCCTTAGGAGATAAAACGTGTCATATAATTAAGTTAGGCACGCAAGCCTAATAGATCTTTAGAAGACAACTCTTAGAAATTATATAAAACATAGCATCATAACAAATTTAGTAGCTGTAGCAATCACTGTCCTGATGTCTCACCTGAAAATATTTAAACAACGGGGGTGAGCTAAAAAGCTCAGTGAGTAAAAGACACTAAAAGCCATCCATAGTACACATCAAAAATATCATGCTTAACAGATAAGATACTTAACATGAACACTCATATCAAAACAAAACATAATCAAATACAAATACTTATAACAATAAGCATCAAGCATGAAGTAGGATATAAGTATACCAACCCATTCCAACTAATCACACTGCCCAACACGTCTATACTACAGATCGAAACAGAACTACAGAAATCAGAGCTGACAGACAGAAAATCAGAATTTTCAGAATCCAAACGGATAGTCTACATCGGAAACAGAAAGGCCACAGAAGGCCTGAAGACCACAGAAGGTCTGATGACCACAGAAGGTCTGACCCCACCTCTGCCGAGGATGAGACATGCATGCATATCAGAAACAGAATGGTAGAGGAGGTATCAGTGGGTGGCCCCCATCTTGTCAGGACGTGGCACTCTGGCCTCCAATACCCAGAACAGAACAGAAATAGTGGAGGGAGAACGGAAGGTGAGACCAGCTCACATCTACCCTTCACTAGTGTCTCATGGGTCATAGTAGACTATCAGCACCATTACAGCGCCACAGAGGGAGGGTAAGGACACGGAAGAGTGCTACACTAGGGCATAATTTTTACAGAACAGGTCAAGCTGAAACGGAGGAGTAGGACTAACCACTACCCAATTCTCACATCATGCCCAAAGTGTCTCTCAAACCAGAAAATGACACACCCTAATATCCAGTCCTTAACAAAATTACAATTTTGCAGAAAATCAAAGCTGAACACACTTCATAATTTTTTACCATCAACCAGAAGTAATATATGAGTGAATTCCTTGAATTCCTTAGATTTCATGCAACTATCCTTAATTCATGTCAAACCATTCTATGTTCTCACAAGGTTATAACACCTTCAAAGTTTCAGAAATTCACTACACATGTACAGAACAGAAATTATTCGCGTAACAAACAATTAAACAGATGTTTCAGAAAAAAATAGATTAATATATCATACTTGCAATAGATGTTTCAGACCGAGTAAGTAATCTAAAATAGGCAATATGATATTCACAATGAAGCTATTTGGACCTACTTTCCAATAGAACTGAATCCATCGGATTTGGAGTTATAACCGGGGAGGTATGGGTGTTCGAACGTAGAAAGGTCGGGATTTCATAATTCCAGAAAACAGATTCGTAAATCAGAATTGCGACACAAATTTCAGATCCAATAACTAACAGAAAATAGGCGATATGGTAATAAAAATGAATCCCTTCGAGTCTACTTTCTAATAAAACTGATTTGACAAGATTTCGAGCTATACCTAGGGAGATATGATGGTTCGAACACATAAAGGTCAAAATCCAGATTTCCAGAAAACTGATTTTGTACAGCTAGATTGCAATACAGATTGAAATATTAATACAGCTCGGATATCGTCGATATCATATTCAAATTAAAGCCGAATGTATCTAGTTTCATACAAAATTTATTTCGTGCGATTTGGATCTATAGGCCATGAGATATTGGGGTTATAGTACACAAAGGTCAGATTAGAGAATGCAGATTTCAGCAGAACAAGATTTTAAAACCCTATAAATATTTGAATTCGACCCCATACGGATAATCATTGCAAATAACGAATTTTAATTGAATGATAATCTACAATTTAGCGGATTAGACTCCTTAGGATTGAATTACTCACCAGAAAAATCATCCACAGAGAAAAACGCCAAGACAGAGGATCACTAGGAAGTTCATCCACCACTAGTCTGCCACCACCAGCGTCAGAAATCTCAGGAGGCGCCAAGCACAGTGAGGGGCGACAACCAAAGGCGGCTAGGGCAAGAAAAACCAACAAAAGTCGTGAGGGAGAGGAGCCCTCACGCAATTCCTCTTTTTCTCCCACCCCAAACGGATCCAAGATCCAATAACCCAGTTAACTTAAGTGAAAAATCGGTTTTATGGGCTTACCTGGGCTTAACCACCCTGCGCCACTCCAATAATATCAGAAATATGCGCCACCATGGTGGAAGGAATTCCAGGAGCAAAGAATCAAGGTTGAGGGTTCGAATCCCCAAGCAAAATAATTATTTTTGCCCTGTAGGAAAAATTCCTACACTTAGGCAAAAATCCCAAAATTTTAATAGATAAAAATACAGAAACAGAATTTCTAACCTTAAATCATAATTCAGAAAAATTGAGGGCGTTACATTCTCCCCCCCTTATAGAGCTTTAGTCCTCTAAAGCTGACCAAGCCCGTCACTGAACAGGTGAGGATGCTCCTTTCTCATATCTGCTTCAACCTCCCAAGAGGCTTCTTCAACAGACTGATTTCCCCAGATGACTTTCACAAGTGGAATAACCTTATTCCTCAGCACTTTCTCTTTTCTATCTTCAATTCTGAGAGGTTTCACCACAAAAGTCATGTTCTCTTCAAGCTGAAGAGGTTCCAACTCTAGAACATGAGAAGGATCAGAACAATATTTTCTGAGTGCAGAAACATGGAACACATTATGGAGGTGTTCCAGTGATGGGGGCAGAGCAAGTCGGTATGCCACAGGTCCAACCCTCTCAATGATATCAAAGGGACCAATGTACCTGGGACTCAATTTTCCCCTCTTCCCAAATCTCATCACCCCTTTCATAGGTGAGACTTTTAGGAAAACATGCTCTCCCACCAAAAACTCAAGAGGACGCCGCCTCACATCAGCATAACTCTTCTGTCTATCCTGAGCAATCTTCATCTTTCTCTGAATTTCTCTGATCTTCTCAGTGGCTTCCTGAACAGCATCAGACCTTAGCACTGTTCTGTCCCCAGTTTCCTCCCAGCATATAGGTGTTCTGCATTTCCTCCCATATAGGGCCTCATACGGAGCCATCTGTATGCTAGAGTGAAAGCTATTGTTGTAGGTGAACTCTATCAGTGATAAGTCCAGATCCCACTCAACAGACCAGTCAACCACATAAGATCTCAGAAGATCCTCAAGTGTCTAAATAGTTCTCTCTGTCTGACCATCAGATTGAGGATGATATGCAGTGCTGAAACTCAGATTAGTTCCCAAATCTTCCTGTAATTTCTTCCAAAACCTGGACAGAAATCGAGGATCACGGTCAGAGACAATGTCCAAGGGAACTCCATGCAATCTGACAATCTCATCGATGTACAGTTTTGCTAACCGATCCAAACTGTAAGTCATTTTGATCGGTAAGAAGTGAGCTGACTTCGTGAGTCTGTCCACAATCACCCATACAGCATCATGATTCCTTCTGGTATTGGGCAGTCCACACACAAAGTCCACACTGATATGCTCCCACTTCCACTGAGGAATAGGGAGAGACTGCATCAAACCGCCCGGCCTCTGATGCTCAGCCTTCACGGTTTGGCAAGTCAAACATCTGGACACAAACAAATGCACATCCTTCTTCATACCATGCCAGATCCTGATACATCTTGGTACTACCAGGATGAACGGTATACTTAGTGCAATGGCTTTCCTTAAGAATTTCATTTCTCAACTCAGGGTCCTCAGGGACACAGACCCTTCCACGGAATCTGTGGAGACCATCATCCGACATACTGAAATTCTCAACACAGCCTTGCTCCGACCTCTCTTTCCACCGTAGAATATCCGGATCTAACTGCTGCCCTGATCTCAGTCTCTGCAGTAAGTCTGACTGAACCCTGAGAGAAGCTAGAAGACCGCCTCTCTCACCCGGAGTCACACTCAGATGTAAGTCACTGAACTCCTGCAATAGTCGCCACTCCTGGACTCGCAGTGCCGCTATCTGAGTTACAGGATACCGACTAAGAGCATCAGCCACCACATTGGCTTTACCAGACTGATATTGGATGGTGAAGTCATAATCCTTTATCCATTCAAGCCATCGTCTCTGTCTCATATTCAGCTCTTTCTGAGTGAAGATATACCTCAAGCTCTGGTGATCTGTAAACAATTCAAATGTCTGTCCAAACAGATAGTGCCTCCAGATCTTCAAGGCAAAAACTACAGCTGTGAACTCCAGATCATGAGTGGGGTAGTTTACCTCATAGTCTTTGAGTTGCCTTGAAGCATAAGCAACTACCTTTCCTTGCTGCATCAGTACAGCACCCAGACCCTTACCAGAGGCATCAGTGTACACAGTGAACTTTTCTCCATCACAGGGAACGATGAGGATAGGAGCACTGGTCAGTCTCCTTTTCAGTTCCTGAAAACTAGACTCACAATTATCAGACCACTCAAACTTCAAATTCTTTCTAGTTAGCTTAGTCAGAGGACCAGCTAGCTTGGAAAAACCCTCCACAAAGCGGCGGTAGTATCCAGCTAAGCCCAGAAAACTTCTGACCTCAGTCGCTGTAGTTGGTCTTCCCCAGTGAAGAATGGCCTCCACCTTCACTGGATCCACAGACACACCCTGGCCAGAAATAATGTGCCCCAGAAAGCCAATCTGACATAGCCAGAACTCACATTTGCTGGCCTTAGCATACAACTGCTTCAGCCGCAGAATCTCCAGCACCTTGCGCAAATCCTGAGAGTGATCTTGCGCATTCTTGGAGTAGATCAGAATATCATCAATGAAGACGACCACACATTTGTCCAGGAGCTCATGAAATACCCTGTTCATCAGATCCATAAACACCGTAGGGGCATTTGTTAGTCCAAAGGGCGTAACAAGAAACTCATAGTGCCCATACCTGGTCCTGAATGCAGTTTTAGGTACATCATCCTCCTGAACTCTCAGCTGATAATAGCCAGACCTCAGGTCAATTTTAGAGAATACAGTAGCACCCTGCAACTGATCAAAGAGATCATCAATACGGGGTAATGGGTACTTATTCTTAACGGTCACTTGGTTGAGTTGACGGTAATCGATGCACATGCGCAAAGTACCATCCTTCTTCTTCACAAATAACACAGGGGCTCCCCATGGAGAAACACTGGGTCGAATATACCCCTTCTCTAATAGTTCTTCCAGTTGCTTCTTCAGCTCTGTCAGTTCTGAAGTTGCCATCCTGTAAGGAGCTTTAGATACCGGTGCCGTGCCTGGCAACAACTCGATACCAAACTCAACTTCTCTGCTGGGTGGTAACCCAGATAAATCATCAGAGAAGACGTCAGTAAACTCTCTTACCACAGGAATTCTAGCCAGATCCAAATTAGGCTCAGTCTGCACCTTGACATACGCCAGATACCCCTTGCAGCCCTGGGCTAAAAGCTTCCTGGCCTGCAGATGAGATATCACCAAAGGCTCCTGTTCTGAAATCCGGCCTTGGATAACCAGTTGCTGTCCATCACTTAGATGCAGAGTAATTAACTTTTCAAAACAATCTAAAGTAGCATGATAGGCAGACAGCCAATCCATGCCCATAATGATGTCATAGTCTTTCATAGGAAGACTAATCAAATCAATAGGTAAATCATATCCTTCAACCTTAATCAAACAGTCAGGATATGTTATATCTGTAGATACGGCCTCACCCATAGGTGTATGAACAGAAATACAGAAATCAAGTATCCTAGGCAACACAGGCAGACATAGTGCAAAACATGCAGACACAAAGGATAAATTGGCACCAGGATCAAAAAGAATGCGTGCCAAATTACTAAACACATAAAGTGTACCTTCCACCACAGACTTCGAAGCCGAAGCATCCCTCTCCGCGATGGCATACACGCGAGTCTGCACAGTAGGCTTCTCACCCTGTCCTCTAGCATCCGGCATAGGACAGTCCTTAATCATATGCCCCACCTTACCACATCTGAAGCAAGCGCCAGTCTTCCTGTAGCACTCATTATCCTGATGTTTAGTGCTCCCACAGTGGAGACACTTCTTGCCGTTCTGAGAAACTGTGCTGGCTGGCTTCTGATAAGGTTTGTATCTGCCCTTATTGTCTTTCTTCTCTTTCTTGAAATTCTTCTTATCCTTACCACCCAGAGTGGGTGCGTAAGTCACAGAAGTAGGGGCGGATGCAGGGACTGAAATAGTATCAATAGCCATCTCAGCAATGCACCTCTCAGCAGTGCGAGCCCTGTCTACCACTTCAGCATAATACTCCAAGTGTAGCATAGCTACCCTTGTCCTGATGTCTTTCCTCAAACCCCGCTGAAACTTCTTGGCTCTTCTTTCCTCGGTGTTGACTAAGTGAGGAGCATACCCCGACAACCGAGCGAATGTGGCCTCATACTGATCCACCGTCAGGTCGCCCTGCTCAAGATGAATAAACTCCACCTCGCGCTTCTCAGATAAGCTAGAGGGGAAAAACTTGGCATTGAACTTCATCATGAAGTACTGCCAATCAACAACTCTGGATTCAGTTGCCGCCAGTCTGACGACTCCCTTCCACCAGTCTTCGGCATCACCACGCAACATGAAGACAGATAAACATAGCTTGTCTGCATCATCACAGCGCAAAACCTGGAAAATCTTTTCCAGTGCCAAAAGCCAATCCTCAGCCGCTCTGGGCCCCGGACTACCATAAAATGTAGTCGGGTTCAGGTGCTGAAACTCTCGAACCAACCGAAAATATCATTGATGTGCGCCATCACCCAGAGGAGAACCAGCGCCACCCACACCGTTTCCAGCCGGTTGTGACTGTGACTGAGGCTGTGTCTGCGACAGCCGCTGCAATAACTGTTGCTGAACCTCCATGTGCTGCGCCTGCTGCTGCTGCATCATCTGAGTTTGCTGCTGGATGAACGCGTTCTGTTGTTGCATCATAGCAGTCATAGCCTCCATGGCCTGCCCCAGATCAGACTGTTGATCACCATTGCTACTGCTAGATCTTGGTCGCACCATTTTTTTTTACCTGCATCACATAACACGGTAGAATAACAACCAATATTCAATCACGAATCAGATCCTATCTTGGTTTCTAGCAATACACAAACAGAGTTTTCCATTCCCGGAGTTTCTAATTGCTAGTAATATTCCTCTGATACCATCTGTAACATCCCTCAGAATCACACCCCACACGCATACAAGTAAAAATACGGGGTTTTAAAAATTTTTACTCTTCCATTAAAACATAAGAAGAAAGCGGCATCGAAGGACATTACTACGGAACTGAAAACCGCACAGAACTGAGTAGGATCGATTTACTAGGAAATAGAAATCCGGAAATCCAGAAAAAATCCGGCAGTAAGTATACTAAATTACTGCTGCACAGACCCACATATCCTGGAACAAAATAAATGTCCACACTACACATATGTGGAGAACACAATTGTCAGAAATATTGCAGAAACGGATTATTCAAATACCAAATACAACAAAAATTCGGTCACACAGCTCAAAGTATTCCGACTACAATAAATCTCAAATCGGACATTTCAGAATAATAACAATTTCAATTCTCATGAATCCAAAACTCGTATCCAACAATTAAAACGAGACAACTATAACATAATATAATATCCTGAAAATAGGCATAAGCCCTCAGGAGATAAAACGTGTCATATAATTAAGTTAGGCACGCAGGCCTGATAGATCTTTAGAAGACAACTCTTAGAAATTATATAAAACATAGCATCATAACAAATTTAGTAGCTGTAGCAATCACTGTCCTGATGTCTCACCTGAAAATATTTAAACAACGGGGGTGAGCTAAAAAGCTCAGTGAGTAAAAGACACTAAAAGCCATCCATAGTACACATCAAAAATATCATGCTTAACAGATAAGATACTTAACATGAACACTCATATCAAAACAAAACATAATCAAATACAGATACTTATAACAATAAGCATCAAGCATGAAGTAGGATATAAGTATACCAACCCATTCCAACTAATCACACTGCCCAACACGTCTATACTACAGATCGAAACAGAACTACAGAAATCAGAGCTGACAGACAGAAAATCAGAATTTTTAGAATCCAAACGGATAGTCTACATCGGAAACAGAAAGGCCACAGAAGGCCTGAAGACCACAGAAGGTCTAATGACCACAGAAGGTCTGACCCCACCTCAGCCGAGGACGAGACATGCATGCATATCAGTAACAGAATGGTAGAGGAGGTATCAGTGGGTGGCCCCCGTCTTGTCAGGACGTGGCACTCTGGCCTCCAATACCCAGAACAGAACAGAAATAGTGGAGGGAGAACGGAAGGTGAGACCAGCTCACATCTACCCTTCACTAGTGTCTCATGGGTCGTAGTAGACTATTAGCACCATTACAGCGCCACAGAGGGAGGGTAAGGACACGGAAGAGTGCTACACTAGTGCATAATTTTTACAGAACAGGTCAAGCTGAAACGGAGGAGTAGGACTAACCACTACCCAATTCTCACATCATGCCCAAAGTGTCTCTCAAACCAGAAAATGACACACCCTAATATCCAGTCCTTAACAAAATTACAATTTTGCAGAAAATCAAAGCTGAACACACTTCATAATTTTTTACCATCAACCAGAAGTAATATATGAGTGAATTCCTTGAATTCCTTAGATTTCATGCAACTATCCTTAATTCATGTCAAACCATTCTATGTTCTCACAAGGTTATAACACCTTCAAAGTTTCAGAAATTCACTACATATGTACAGAACAGAAATTATTCGCGTAACAAACAATTAAACAGATATTTCAGAAAAAAACAGATTAATATATCATACTTGCAACAGATGTTTCAGACCGAGTAAGTAATCTAAAATAGGCAATATGATATTCACAATGAAGCTATTTGGACCTACTTTCCAATAGAACTGAATCCATCGGATTTGGAGTTATAACCGGGGAGGTATGGGTGTTCGAACATAGAAAGGTCGGGATTTCAGAATTCCAGAAAACAGATTCGTAAATCAGAATTGCGACACAAATTTCAGATCCAATAACTAACAGAAAATAGGCGATATGGTAATAAAAATGAATCCCTTCGAGTCTACTTTCTAATAAATCTGATTTGACAAGATTTCGAGCTATACCTAGGGAGATATGATGGTTCGAACACATAAAGGTCGAAATCCAGATTTCCAGAAAACTGATTTTGTACAGCTAGATTGCATTACAGATTGAAATACGAATACAGCTCGGATATGGTCGATATCATATTCAAATTAAAGCCGAATGTATCTAGTTTCATACAAAATTTATTTCGTGCAATTTGGATCTATAGGCCATGAGATATTGGGGTTATAGTACACAAAGGTCAGATTAGAGAATGCATATTTCAGCAGAACAGGATTTTAAAACCCTATAAATATTTGAATTCGACCCCATACGGATAATCATTGCAAATAACGAATTTTAATTGAATGATAATCTACAATTTAGCGGATTAGACTCCTTAGGATCGAATTATTCACCAGAAAAATCGTCCACAGAGAAAAACGCCAAGACAGAGGATCACCAGGAAGTTCGTCCACCACCAGTCTGCCACCACCAGCGTTAGAAATCTCAGGAGGCGCCAAGCATAGTGAGGGGCGACAACCAAAGGCGGCTAGGGCAAGAAAAACCAACAAAAGTCATGAGGGAGAGGAGCCCTCACGCAATTCCTCTTTTTCTCCCACCCCAAACGGATCCAAAATCCAATAACCCAGTTAACTTAAGTGAAAAATCGGTTTTATGGGCTTACCTGGGCTTAACCACCCTGCGCCACTCCAATAATATCAGAAATATGCGCCACCATGGTGGAAGGAATTCCAGGAGCAAAGAATCAAGGTTGAGGGTTCGAATCCCCAACCAAAATAATTATTTTTGCCCTGTAGGAAAAATTCCTACACTTAGGCAAAAATCCCAAAATTTTAACAGATAAAAATACAGAAACAGAATTTCTAACCTTAAATCATAATTCAGAAAAATCGAGGGCGTTACAAACCGACTGGTCACGCTTAATCCGTAAGCGACATCTGGGCGAGTACACAACATCGCATACATAATGGACCCAATAGCCGAAGCATAAGGCGTATTGTCCATCTCATCTTTCTCAGTCTGTGTTTGTGGACACTGACTCTTCGAAAGATTCAGACCATGTCTGACTGGAAGATATCCTCTTTTAGAATTCTCTAAATGAAATCTCTCCAGGACTTTATCGATGTAAGTACTCTGGCACAGCCCGAGAAGCCTCTTAGATCTATCCCTGTAGATCTTCACACCTAATACATAGGCTGCTTCTCCTAAATCTTTCATCTGAAAACATTTCCTTAACCATGCTTTAACCGCATGCATTTCAGGAATATCATTTCCAATGATTAAGATATCATCGACGTAGAGGACTAGGAAAGTAATCACGCTCCCACTAAACCTCTTATATACACACGGGTCATCCTCGTTCTTGATGAAACCAAATTCAGAGATTGATTCATCAAAACGAATATTCCAGCTTCTCGATGCTTGTTTAAGTCCATAAATAGACTTCTTTAACTTGCATATTTTATGACGATCTGATGGGTTAGTGAAACCTTCAGGTTGTGTCATATAGACATCCTCGTTCAGATTTCCATTAAGGAAAGCGGTCTTCACATCCATCTGCCAGATCTCATAATCATAATATGCAGCTATCGCGAAAAGAATCCGAATAGACTTAAACATAGCTACAGGTGAGAAAGTTTCATCATAATCTATCCCGTAGATTTGTTTGAAACCTTTCGCAACTAGCCTGCCTTTATAGGTAACCACGTTACCATCCATGTCAATCTTCTTCTTAAAGATCCATTTACAGCCTATAGGGATAACTCCCGGAGGCGGATCAACCAAATCCCAGACTTGGTTATCTGACATGGAGTCCATCTCGGCGCGCATAGCTTCAAGCCATCTCGCTGAGTCCGGTCCACTGACTGCATCCGCATAAGTTAGGGGTTCATCATTATCAATGATGTAGACTCCGTCATAGCGCTCAGGCTGTCGACGGATCCTTCCCGATCTTCGTGGTTCCCGTGATATCTGAGCCTCAGGTTGTTTAGTAACCTGTTCTACCGGCTCAGGCTCATCCAACTGTACTTGAGCACTTTGTCCTTCCTCTGGATTCTCATCCAGCTTTATTTCTCTCCCAATGGCCTCTTGCAGAAGAAACTCCTTCTCAAGAAATATGGCCGTCCGAGCAACAAACACCTTGTTCTCTTTGGGATCGTAGAAATAATAACCCTTAGTTTCCTTAGAGTAACCGACAAAGATACATTTCTCAGATCTGCTCTCTAGTTTCCCAGAGGCGAGCTTTTTGACATAAGCCTCGCAGCCCCAGATCCTGATAAATGTCAAGCTCGGCTGTTTCCCATACCATAACTCATATGGAGTCTTTGAAACTGCCTTGGATGGCACTCGGTTTAGTACCTTTGCAGCTGTTTCCAGTGCAAATCCCCAAAAGGAGTAAGGTAGAGTAACCTGACACATCATAGAACGAACCATATCAAGTAACGTTCTATTTCTCCTCTCGGACACACCATTCCCTTGCGGTGTTCCTGGCGGAGTGAGCTGTGAGATAATCCCACACTCCTTCAGATAGTCAGTAAACTCTCGACTTAGGTATTCTCCACCTCGATCAGAACGAAGTGCCTTGATATTTCGGCCTAACTGATTATGTACTTCATTCTTGAACTCTTTGAACTTGTCAAAAGATTCACTTTTATGTCTCATAAGATAGACATACCCATATCTACTGAAATCATCAGTGAAGGTAATGAAGTACTGATAGCCACCTTTGGCATGTTTACTAAAAGGCCCACACACATCACTGTGTATAAAGTCAAGTAAACCTGAAGTCCTTTGACCTTTATGAGGAAAAGGTGACTTCGTCATTTTGCCCATCAAACAAGCTTTGCATATATCAATCTCCTCATAGGAGAATGATCCCAGCAGTCCATGATCATGCAACCGCTTAATGCGTTTCTTGTTAATATGGCCTAAACGACTATGCCATAGCAAGGTGCTGTCATCAGCATATTTGGCTTTCTTATTATCCATATTGTGTATAGAACATTCCATGTCCAACATGAATAACCCATTATTAATTGAACCAATAGCATAAACAATATTATCTAAAGAAAGAACACACTTTGAAATATTGCATTCAAAGGAAAACCCTTTCCTGACAAGAGCAGGAATTGAGATAATATTTTTAGTAATGCTTGGAACAAAGTAACAACTGTTTAATTCTAACACAAGTCCAGATGGTAAAGAGATGAAATAGTCTCCTACAGCAACAGCAGCAACCCGTGCCCCGTTTCCAACTCGTAGGTCCACCTCATGCTGTCCCACCTGTCTTCTTCTCTTGAGTTCCTGTACATTTGAACAAATGTGAACTCTACATGCAGTGTCCAACACCCATGAAATAGAAGAAGAAGATATCATGACTTCCGTCACATAAATACCTGAGCCAGAAGCGATGCTTCCCCTCTTGTCTCCCTGGAGCGCTTTACAGTCCTTTTTCCAGTGACCCAACTGGCCACAGTGGAAACAACTGTATTCCTTCGACCGCTTGACCTTTTGCTTCAGAGCCTTGCTGTAGCTCTTGACAGGGGTCTTGCCCTTCTTCCCCTTCTTCTTGTTCCTTGAAGGAAACATCAAGACAGAGGTTGAAGGCTTTCCCTTCAGAGTCTCCTCAATAGTCAAGAGCATATTGAGCAACTCTGCCGGAGTACAATCGATTTTGTTCATATTAAAGTTAATAATGAACGCATCGAAAGAGGGCGGGAGAGACTGCAGAATAATGTCTACAGCAAGCTCCTGATTGATGGTATGCCCCAGTTTCTCTAGAGCCTCCTTGTGCCCAATCATCTTGAGCACGTGAGCTCCCACTGGACTCCCTTCAGCCAGTTTGCTCTGAAAGAAAAGCTTAGTCAGATTATAGCGTTCTGTCCTCGCCTGTGCAGCATACAACATTTTGAGGTTCGCTATAATCTCTATAGCCGACATATCCTCATGCTGACGCTGCAGCGGTGGCGTCATGGACGCTAGCATCAGGCAAGCGACATCAATGCTATCATTGACGTGCTTTTCATAAGCTTCCCGAACCGCCCTTGCGGCGTTCGGAGCGGGCTGAGGCGGTATAGCCGTCTCGAGGACATACAGTTTCCTCTCTGCCTTAAGAACAATCTTAAGGTGTCCGTACCAGTCTGAGAAGTTCGGCCCAGCAAACTTCTCCCTTTCCAGTAGGGATCGCACATTGAAGTTCATGGTGTTCGTTACTGCAGGTATCTACAACAATGCAAGAACAGCAAGGTCAGTATCAATGTTAAGAATCGATCAGGACTTAAGAAAGATTCCTTTTCTCACTATTTTATTTGGCTGAAAAATCCAGCAAAAACAGCCCGAAAGAGTAGAACTCTTTTAGTGAGATGGGATCCAGATTTCATACTTGGTCTCCGCATCCCGCTCAGGCGAGATAAGATGCACAGAGGGTACAAGTACTAATCTCTGGTAGGCTGTCCCAGCCAATCGCCAACTCGTGCGATTCCCCTTCATCTGGGCAATCCAGCAGACTGTGCCAACTAAGTTGGTACAACACAGTCTCTGACCCCACAGATGGCTGCCTCCATGTGCTACCATATGCGCCACATATGTAGCCTACATGGTCAAGCTGACCCGACCTACTCCCTGGACCACCACGTGCTATGCTGAGCAACGAGAAGCGATAAATCCCTTCCCTGTAACACGCAGGTGTAATCCCGCACCGTCTGAAGATAGATGGACGTGCCCACTGAGTGGGTACAACACGGCTCCAACGATAATCAGAACAGTGAGGTTTCGCGTCAGAAGGCTTACGAGCTTGATATTTTAGCGTTGGATTTTAACGGTCTTTTATCTTCTTATCTATCATGCAATTCCTATGGTGATAGCAGAAGATTTAAATCATGCTATTCTAATTGTAATTAAACAATAAAAGAAAGCAAGCTGATCTTATGTGGTAAAAGCCCATAAGCCTAAGTAAGTCCTTAATTTCACTTAAGTCTTCACTTGCTTTTCTTCATGGGTCTTTTGCTGCTCATCTGGCCCAAACCAGGGCCCAAGCGCCTACTGCAGCTCAGGTGTGCCTACCAGGGAAAGTGCGCCTGGTCCCAGAGTCGAACCCTGGACCTCCCACCTGGTCAAGCCACTGCTGCATGCGCCTCTGCCAAGTGTGCTCTGTGCACTTGTCTAATTAAATTACAATTTAACTATCTAGACAAGATTGACACGCAGGTCAATAACACTTTATAAATTAATGGAAATGTGATGCGCAGATCACAATAAAATAATTTACATTTAATTTCCAGGCACGCAGGCCCCAGCACAGCACACATTAAACGGGCAGCCCACATAAGATAAAATAAACACACATATGGCATCCAAACAGCATGTGATCCAATTAAGAAATTAAAGTTTTGAAAACCCCTTTGGCATCAATTTTAATATTCTTATATGCCCTACAACCTTACAACGGTCCATTAATAGGGATCCACTCATCCAATCTAATCAGATCCAGTGCCCTTGCATGCACCAAGTCCTAACTGACTTGAGTCGACCCAGTGGTCAACTATGCATGCGCCAAGGGCTGAACCACCCCATGAGTTCTGGCAAGCGGGTGTGACCCCGGGCCTAACTCATGTGCGTTCATGGGTTGTCTCAACCAGACATCGCTACACGCCTGTGATGCAGTCGACCTACAGCCACCTCTTGCTTGCGCAAAGGTGCTATCTGGTCGACCCATCTAGGCTGTCAGATGATCTGATCAGACTGGTTGGATCTAACTTAGAGGATGACATCAACCCTACTAACCCGTCTAAGGATTTATAGTAAGACCTTAGATCTAGTGAGGTCGCGCAAGTAATATACGTTTGATAAAACATCAACAATAAAGATGCGCCGACTTTCATACATGCTCAAACATGAAAAACATATGTAATCATTTTCGCATGTAACCTAACCTATAGATCTAAGCATGTTGCGCAAACATGGATCACAAAACATGGTATAGCAATCATAAAACATGCATCAACCAAGCCTCTGATACCAATTGTAAGTCCTCACAAGGTGGCGAAACCCTAGATAGGCGCATGAAAAATTTCTTCTAAAGTAGCGGAGTGGGTTTCTTAGTATCATCGCATGCAATATGATCAACTTAACAACATGAAAAGAATTCATACCGAAGCCATGTGTTGGATGGCGTCTTGGAAAGAGAGAGCAAGAGAGATCTCCTCCAAATGATGCGCACACAAGAATGAGGATGCGCTCACTTCCTTGGTGCTCCTTGTGCTAGCAAGGTTCCAAGAGGTGTCTTTGATCGAATGGAAGGGATGGATGTAGCTTTGCTCGCTTTGCCAAATGACTCTCCAAGGCGTCCAAGACTTGTCACACACGAATGCCCTCTCGAGAGTAAGTGGGGAAAG
The DNA here is from genome assembly GCA_027563935.2 of Costus lasius. Lineage (NCBI taxonomy): Eukaryota > Viridiplantae > Streptophyta > Magnoliopsida > Zingiberales > Costaceae > Costus > Costus lasius. Next base: position 53,027,498 of record CM050453.2, read on the forward strand.
GCGAGAGAGAAGTTCTCTTGGCGTGAACGTGAGATGTGGTCACGTTAGAGAACATGCTATCTAAAAATAGCAATGTCTCAACGTTCATGCGACCATGCATTACCCCAATCGCCAATGCCTCTTTACTTGAACAATGCGCTCACCCAATGAGCTGGTTCAAATCGATTTGGTTCAATAACCAAATAAACCAAGCAACTAGTCCAGATCATAACAAAAACCCTTAAGGCTTAAGATCTGACCGTTCATCTCTTGATGCTCCTGATCTCACCGATCTAGCATCCATTCTCTCAATCGAAGCTTACCGATCTCAAGCCCTTATCAATCAAACATGATCAGACTGGATCTCAATTACAATCAGAGATTAAATCCCTTTAAACTGAACCCAAACAATTCAGTCCACACGATCTGACTTAAGTAAGCCATATCATCAAATTGTGCGACCCTAAGGGTTTCCTTTAAATGTCGGTAACGATAACTTACGTTATCACGATCAGTGAGGGGTATCTAGCAACACATCACTGTCTCCCGATATAAAGGAAAGAGTCTTCCAAGACTACACCCAAACCACAGCACAAGTGTGAATCCAATTCACAAGGCATGCAAATTTCCTTTGCCACTGGATGTTCTTATTGGACAAGCGTGTCAAGCCTGTAGCTCCAATATGATGAGCATGATTAGATCAGATGAACACTGTCATCTGGGTATGGCCATACACTTTCTCAATCATCTCATACAGAGGGGGGCCCCTTTAGAACATCATACTCCAATTAAGGAGACGGCAATCCTTTATCTATCACTAGTGCCCTAACCTGACTCAAGCTCACCATCCAAGATAGTCTATAATCATTATGTTTCAAATGATATTGAACTACCTCAAAACAATGACAATCATCATTTAGAAACACAAGTGATCTCAAGTCAGAGGAAATGTGCCACTTGTTGCAATCAAGGATTATTCACATTGTGACAAGCAATTGAATATTCTAGTAGGGTCTGTCCAGTACATCCAATGTACCCATGAGTCTACATCTTATTCCATGCTCGAAGCATCCTATAAGATTAGAACACATATTAGTCTCAATCATATCAAGGCTGTCTCATGTTCACCAAGATATCTTGACTAAGGACATAACTGCATGTCAGCCTAGCTGAACAGCTTTGAGACATTATTCAGAAGTACACTTATTGCAGCAGACAATGTAACAAACTGAATAACAACCATGCCTTTATAAACATAAGAGTTTATTACATGATACTGATACAATCCCAAGGCCTCAAACATTAGCCTTAAGGGCATACCCCAACACAAAATGACGAAGGCTCCTTTTTCTAATAAAGGTCAAAGGGCTTCAGGTTTACTTGACCTCATTCACAGTGATGTGTGTGGGCCATTTAGTAAACATGCCACAGGTGGCTATTCATACTTCATTACCTTTACTGATGATTTCAGTACGTATGGTTATGTCTATCTAATGAGACATAAGAGTGAATCTTTTGACAAGTTCAAAGAGTTCAAAAATGAAGTACAAAATCAGCTAGGCCGAAATATCAAGGCACTTCGTTCAGATCGAGGTGGAGAATACTTGAGTCGAGAGTTTACTGACTATCTGAAGGAGTGAGGGATTATCTCACAGCTCACTCCGCTAGGAACACCGCAATGGAATGGTGTGTCCGAGAGGAGAAATAGAACCTTACTGGATATGGTTCGTTCTATGATGAGTCAGGCTACTCTACCTTACTCCTTTTGGGGATTTGCACTGGAAACAGCTGCAAAGGTACTAAACCGAGTGCCATCCAAGGCCGTTTCGAAAACTCCATATGAGTTATGGTATGGGAAACAGCCGAGCTTGACATTTATTAAAATCTGGGGTTGCGAGGCTTATGTCAAAAAGCTCGCCTCTGGGAAACTAGAGAGCAGATCTGATAAATATATCTTTGTCGGTTACCCTAAAGAAACTAAGGGTTATTATTTCTACGATCCCAAGGAGAACAAAGTATTTGTTGCTCGTACGGCTATTTTTCTTGAGAAGGAATTTCTTCTGCAAGAGGCCAGTGGGAGAGAAATAAAGCTGGATGAGAATCTAGAGGAAGGACAAAGTAGTCAAGCACAGTTGGATGAGCCTGAGCCAATAGAACAGGTTACTGACCAACCTGAGGCTCAGATATCACGGGAACCGCCGAGATCGGGAAGGATCCGTCGACAGCCTGAGCGCTATGACGGAGTCTACATCATTGATGATGAACCCCTCACTTATGCGGATGCGGTCAGTGGACCGGAATCAGCGAGATGGCTTGAAGCTATGCGAGCCGAGATGGACTCCATGTCAGATAACCAAGTCTGGGATTTGGTTGATCCGCCTCCGGGAGTAATCCCTATAGGCTGTAAGTGGATCTTCAAGAAGAAGATTGACATGGATGGTAACGTGGTTACCTATAAAGGCAGGCTAGTTGCGAAAGGTTTCAAACAAATCTACGGGATAGATTATGATGAAACTTTCTCTCCTGTAGCCATGTTCAAGTCTATTCGGATTATTCTTGCGATAGCAGCATATTATGATTATGAGATCTGGCAGATGGATGTGAAGACCGCTTTCCTTAATGGAAAACTAGAAGAGGATGTGTATATGACACAACCTGAAGGTTTCATCAATCCATCAGATCTTCATAAAATATGCAAATTAAAGAAGTCCATTTATGGACTTAAATAAGCATCGAGAAGCTGGAATATTCGTTTTGATGAATCAATCTGTAAGTTTGGTTTCATCAAGAATGAAGATGACCCGTGTGTATATAAGAGGTTTAGTGGGAGCGTGATTACTTTCCTAGTCCTCTACGTCGATGATATCTTGATCATTGGAAACGATATTCCTGAACTGCATGCCGTCAAGGCATGGTTAAGAAAATGTTTCCAGATGAAAGATTTAGGAGAAGCAGCCTATGTATTAGGTGTGAAGATCTACAGAGATAGATCTAAGAGGCTTCTCGGGCTGTGTCAGAGTACTTACATCGATAAAGTCCTGGAGAGATTCCATTTAGAAAATTCTAAAAGAGGATATCTTCCAGTCAGACATGGTCTGAATCTTTCAAAGAGTCAGTGTCCACAAACACAGACTGAGAAAGATGAAATGGACAATACGCCTTATGCTTCGGCTATTGGGTCCATAATGTATGCGATGTTATGTACTCGCCCAGACGTCGCTTACGGGTTAAGCGTGACCAGTCGATTCCAAAGTAATCCAGGAAAGGCACACTGGATTGCAGTCAAGAACATTTTGAAATATCTTCGGAGGACCAAAGATATGTTCTTGATATATGGAGGTCAGGAAGAACTCAGTATTGAAGGATATACTGACGCTTCGTTCCAATCTGACCAGGATGATTTCCGATCGCAATCAGGCTATGTTTTTAGCTTGAATGGAGGAGCAGTGGTGTGGAAAAGTTTCAAACAATCAATTGTTGCTGATTCCACAACAGAAGCCGAGTATGTTGCAGCCTTAGAAGCATCCAAGGAGGCAGTGTGGATTCGTAAGTTCGTTCAGGAACTTGGTGTTGTTCCTTCGAGTGCAGATCCTTTGGTTATCTTCTGTGATAACACTGGAGCAATAGCACAAGCAAAGGAACCACGGTCGCACCAGAAGTCCAAGCACATACAGAGAAGGTTTCACTTGATCCGGGAGATCATTGATCGAGGAGAGATCAAGATCTGCAAGGTTCATACAGATGACAATCTAGCTGACCCGCTTACAAAGCCTCTGGCGCAGCAGAAGCATGAGAAGCACTGTAATAATATGGGTTTGAGATTTCTCAACCATTAGATTAAGTGCAAGTGGGAGATTGTTGGGGTATGCCCTTAAGGCTAATGTTTGAGGCCTTGGGATTATATCAGTATCATGTATAAACTCAATGTTTATAAAGGCAATGGTTATTATTCAGGTTGTTGCATTATCTGCTGCCATATGTATACTTCTGAATAATGTCTCAATGCTGTTCAGCTTGGCTGACATGCAGTATAGTCCTTAGTCGAGATATCTTGGTGAACATGAGACAGCCTTGATATGATTGAGACTAATATGTGTTCTAATCTTATAGGATGCTTCGAGCATGGAATAAGATGTAGACTCATGGGTACATTGGATGTACTGGACAGACCCTACTTAGAATATTCAATTGCTTGTCACAATGTGAATAATCCTTATATGCTAACAAGTGGCATATTTCCTCTGACTTGAGATCACTTGTGTTTCTAAATGATGATTGGCATTGTCTTGTGGTAGTTCAATATCATTTGAAACATAATGGTTATAGACTATCTTGGATAATGAACATGAGCCATGTTAGGGCGCTAGTGATAGATATAGGATTGCCTTCTCCTTGTTTGGAGTGTGATGTTCTAAAGGGGCCCCCTGGATGAGATGGTTGAGAAAGTGTATGGCCATACCCAGATGACTATGTTCATCTAATCTAACCACTCTCATCATATTGGATTTATAGGCTTGACACGCTTATCCGATAAGAACGTCCAGTGGCAAAGGAAACATGTATGTCATGTGAATTGGATTCACATTTGTGCTATGGTTTGGGTGTAGTCTTGGAAGACTCTTTCCTTTATATCGGGAGACAGTGATGTGTTGCTAGATACCCCTCTCTGTTCGTGATAACGTAAGTTATCGTTACCGACATTTAAAGGAAACCCTTAGGGTCGCACAATTTGATGATATGGCTTACTTATGTCAGATCGTGTGGACTGAATTATTTTGGTTCAGTTTAAAGGAGTTTAAACTCTGATTGTAAGTGAGATCTGGTCTGATCATGTTTGATTGATTAGGGCTTGAGATCGGTAAGCTTCGATCGAGAGAACTGATGCTAGATCGATGAGATCAAGAGCATCAAGAGATGTGTGGTTAGATCTTGAGCCATTTGGTTTTATATGATCTAGACCAAGGCTTGGTTTGATTTGGTCTTTGAACCAAATATAATTGAACCGGCTCATCACATGAGCGCAAGGTTCAAAAGAAGGAGTTTGCGGTTGGTTCATGAACGCATGAAGTGATGACTTGCTATTTTTGGAAGTCATGGTTTCCAAAATAGACTTCACGCCTCACGTTCGAGATGAACGCTCGCCTTGTTGGGGTATGCCCTTAAGGCTAATGTTTGAGGCCTTGGGATTGTATCAGTCTCATGTAATAAACTCTTGTGTTTATAAAGGCATGGTTGTTATTCAGTTTGTTACCTTGTCTGCTGTAATAAGTGTACTTCTGAATAATGTCTCAGAGCTGTTCAGCTAGGCTGACATGCTATAAAGTCCTTAGTCGAGATATCTTGGCGAACATGAGACAGCCTTGATATGCTTGAGACTAATATGTGTTCTAATCTTATAGGATGCTTCGAGCATGGAATAAGATGTAGACTCATGGGTACATTGGATGTACTAGACAGACCCTACTAGGATATTCAATTGCTTGTCACAATGTGAATGATCCTTGAGTGCAACAAGTGGCACATGTCCTCTGACTTGAGATCACTTGTGTTTCTAAATGATGATTGTCATTGTTTTGAGGTAGTTCAATATCATTTGAAACATAATGGTTATAGACTATCTTGGATAATGATCATGAGTCAGGTTAGGGCACTAGTGATAGATAGAGGATTGCCGTCTCCTTGTTGAAGGAGTGTGGTGTTCTATAGGGGCCCCCTAGATGAGATGATTGAGAAAGTGTATGGCCATACCCAGGTGACTATGTGCATCTGATCTAATCATGCTCATCATATTGGAGCTACAGGCTTGACACGCTTGTCCAATAAGAACATCCAGTGGCAAAGGATACATGCATGCCTTGTGAATAGATTCACACTTGTGCTGTGGTTTGGGTGTAGTCTTGGAAGACTCTTTCCATTATATCGGGAGACAGTGATGTGTTGCTAGATACCCCTCACTGATCGTGATAACGTGAGTTATCGTTACCGACATTTAAAGGAAACCCTCAGGGTTGCACAATTTGATGATATGGCTTACTTGAGTCAGATCGTGTGGACTGAATTGTTTGGGTTCAGTTTAAAGGGATTTAATCTCTGATTGTAAGTGAGATCTGGTCTAATCATGTTTGATTGATTAGGGCTTGAGATCGGTAAGCTTCGATTGAGAGAGATGATGCTAGATCGGTGAGATCAGGAGCATCAGGAGATGAACGGTTAGATCTTGAGCCTTAGGGTTCAATTTGGTCTAGACCAAGTGGCTTGAGCTATTTTGGTTTGGTTTATGAATCAAATTCGATTGGACATTTTGGCTTGAACTGGTTCACAAAGGTGAACGCTTGGTTCAATGCCAATATGCGTTTTTGGGTTGGCATGAGCGCATGGCTTGATTATCTTCCATTTATGGAAAGTCATCAAGGCCGATTTCACTTTCAACGCCAAAAGGCATATGCGTTGTGCACTTCACTTCAACGCCTTGAACTTTCGTTTGAAGGAGGTTGACGAAGTGGAGAGGTTTTGCAAGAGGAGCTCTCGGCCAAAAGGGAATCATCTCATCATCCCCTTCCATTCGACAAGAAAGATTGGGTGCCTTGCTAGCACAAGGGACGCCAAGGAAGTAAGCGCTCTTCATCTTGTGTGTGAACTTTTGGAGGAGATCTAAGTTGCTCTCTTCTTCCAAGCCGACCTCCAAGCCAATGGCGTTGGTATGAATCTCCTTCTTGATCCAATCAATAGATCTAAGTTGATTATATGAGCATATATGCGATTGTCTTGATGAAACCCTAGCAAAATGCATGCGCCCCCTGAATTAGGGTTTTTCATCTGCTTGCGCTCCCCCTCGAAGGGGACTCTTCACGCCTCTCTTCTCCTTTCGACGCCTCTCTCGTGTAAGGAGCGTTTTCATGCCAAGGAGGTTGTGTGACAAGCAAAAGACATCATCATATTCCTTTCACACGATCAGGAGACTTGGAGATCCTTGCTAGCACAAGGAACGACAAGGAGAAAGCCATCAATCATCTTGTGTGCGCACGCTTTGGAGAAGAAGCACACGCTTCTTTGCTTCCAAGTCGCCATCCAAGAAATGGCATTGGTATGATCTCTCTTTTGATCTATACAAGTTGATCATATATTCATGCTAATCGATCCTTAGAAACCCTAGCTTCCGCTATGCAAAATTTTAATCTGCGCATATTAGGGTTTTCCCCACTTTCAATGCTGTGAGCATAACCAGCCGATACCAATCCTATCCTGGTCTGTAGCACTGGGTGGCTGTAAAGAACATCCTTAAGTATCTAAGAAAAACTAAGGAACTGTTCTTGGTCTACGGGGGAGAGGAAGAGCTCAGTGTTCAGGGCTACACTAATGAGTCATTCTAGTCTGACCCTGACAACTATAGATCGCAGGCCTGCTATGTGTTCAAATTAAATGGAGGCGCTGTTTCAAGCAGTCCACCATAGTTGATTCTACAACAAAGCCCGAGTATGTTGCTGCTTCTGAGGCAGCCAAAGAAGCTATTTGGATAAGGAAGTTCATATCTGACCTTCAAGTGGTTCCAACTGCTGTGGATCCCATTGAGCTCTACTGTGACAACAATGGAGCCATTACACCGGCAAAGGAACCACGGTCTCATCAAAGGTCCAAACACATACTTAGGAGATTTCACCTGATCAGATAAATTATTAATCGAGGTGATGTCAAGATTAGCAGAGTTGATACAGAGAACAATCTAGTAGATGCACTGACCAAGGCTTTGGCATAGTAGAAGCATGATGATCATGCCAAGGATATGGGGTTGAGAATCCTGAATGATGACATGCAAATATATGATATATCGCGGCTTAATTTTATCATTATTTCAGAGTAAAATGCATGCTTTGCCTCATTTTTGCACTTAAATGCTTCATATTATTCAGAATTGGTGGAATTTGGAAGATCTGAAGACATGAGGCGATTCCTCATGATGAGATGAAGCTACACGTGAAATTTCAGCCCAATCGGAGTCCTCCACGCACTTCAAGGTCATGGGTGTGTATCCATGCACGGCCATGCATGAGCTGACTAGCCCAAACTCTGACGAGACATTCACGGGCATGGCTATTCATCCATGCATGGCCCGTGCATCCATGCACGGCCGTGTACCGTTCTGTGCAATTTCGACAGGCATCCGGTTTTTCACCGATAACCTTCTATTTTGGTAGTGGAATTGAACAAAATTTTAGGGAGACCTTCCTAACTCACACACAGACATTTTGGGACTAGAATCATTGGATTTGATCAAGCAGTTGAGGAGAATGAAGTGAAACGGTGACCACCTAGGGTTTGGGGCAATTTTTTGGGCGACAACACTGTTCCGGCGTGATTCTTCCACCGTTCCGACGTGGATCTTAATGCAGGACCTTCTTCCATCAAGGATCTACCCTCCCCTTTGTTTTGATTTCATTTGCATGAGAGATTTGATGTGTTTCATGATGTATACGATAGCGTAAACTCTCCTTTCGGGGTTTGGGTGTAGCCCACTATATGAATGTTGAATATTATGACTTGATCTATATATTTCTCCACTTATGTTTGTTCTTATTCATGCCTAGGAAGTTTTCACTCATGTTTATGTACTGGCCATATGTATGCATGTTTTAGATGCTATGGGAAGGACTGAGAGGTGAACCACAGTCATTAGAATCCCTTAGACTGGACTGGTGATTTTGTTTGGCGAAAGCACTCGAAATCACTCGAGGAAGCCTAATCCTTCACATAACCCATTGGATCCGCTTAACCTAGTAAGCCACGAGAGTATGAGACTTGGGTTAAGTCGGATATCGGATTGTGTCTTCAGAGGGAGCGTGTCTATACCCTAGGAAGGATTACCTTGAGAACTTAGATAAAACTCGATTAGAACATCAAACCTTAATATTTCTTCATGTTTCAGTGCAGTGAAACCCGATACCCCGATTCTCTCTCATAGACTTAAAACCCCATTTGTTTTGCTCTCTACTCTGCTTAATTTTAGCTTGATTTTTGTTTGCTTTAGTCTAATCTCTTGCAATAGGATATTAGCCATTTCTCCATTAACTATTAACCTAGCTATTAGTTGACTGATTAGTTAAAACTTGACCCCTAGTCCTCGTAGGATTGATACTTATTATATTACGCGATAGACCGTGCACTTGCGATAGCAGCCGTTCAAGCCCTGTCAAGTTTTTGGCGCTGTTGTCGAGGACTAGGTTGCCAATATTAACATGATCTGGAGATTGATAGACTAGGTTTAGTTAGATTTTATTTGCCTTTTTATTCTGTTCATTTGTTTTTTGTCTTTAGTTGTAATTTTTGTTTGGTGCGGTGCTACTAATCTCTTTTGTTCAAGGTACTTGTTTATGCCTAGGAATACTGTGCGAACAGGGGAACTTGTACCTATAGATCTAGAGATAGAGCGTACTTTCCGTTTGGTCAGCAGAAATTTGAAAAGATTAAAGCATGAAGGATAATTTTCTGACTGTCAGACAATGGAAGCAAATGTGAATCACTCTCTGAAGGACTTTGCAGCACCCACCATCTCTGGTGTGCACTCGAGTATATCACGTTCGGCTATCGAAGCTAACAACTTCGAGATAAAAGCCGTCACTTGTACAAATGGTGCAACAGAACCAATCCAGTGGAGCAGCCACTGACGATCCTAACCTCCACTTGTCTATTTTTTTAGAATGGTGCAACACATTAAAGATTAATAGTGCTCATCCTGATGCTATCAAATTAAGACTGTTGCATTTTTCTCTCAGGGATCGAGCTAGGGCGTTGCTGTTGTCTTTACCGCATGCCTCTATTACAACGTGGGAACAGCTGTCTTAAGCTTTTCTATCAAAATATTTCCCACCGAGCAAAACAGCCAAACTCAGAAATCAAATCACCAACTTTGCCCAACGAGAAGGAGAGTCCATATATGAAGCATGGGATCGGTTCAAAGAACTATTGAAGATGTGCCTGCACCATAGTCTATAGAAATGGGTGATCATTCACACCTTGTATAGTGGATTGCTATACCAGACCAGACTTTCTATAGATCCTGCTGCTGGTGGGGCACTAATGAACAAGAACTATGATGAAGCGATGGAGTTGATTGAGGACATGGCCCTCAACCATTATCAGTGGTCAGGAGAGAGGAGCCAACTAGTTCGAAGTTTTGGGAAGTTTGATATGAACATGATTAACTCCCTAGTAGCAAAAGTAGATTCACTTTCTTCGAAGTTTGACTCTATCAATGTTTCTATTTCTAATTCTATGACTTGTGATATTTGTGGAGTAATAGGACATTCCTCTAATGATTGCCACATTTTGAATGTTCCCTCTAAACAAGTCCACGCTATTGGGAATTTCAGGAATCAGAATGACCCTTTCTTCAACACATACAATCCAAGATGGAGAAATCATCCCAATTTCTCCTACATGTTAAATCAAGGGCAAGTCCCTCCTTCAAACTTTTATAATCAGAATTTCTCTTTTAATTTCAGGCCGCCTCCTGGAATACAACATCCAACTGCCAATCAAAGACAATAAGATCCTCCTCATAAATGCAGATTAGAGTCGATGTTGGAAAATTTCATGGCGAGTTAAATGAAGCACAACGATTCAATCAGTGAACAAATTCGCCAGTTGAACATGAAGGTGGACTCTGTTTCCACTTACTCGAAAATAATGGAAAACTAGATCACACAACTGGATCAAAGAACCAGTTCGCTCCAAGAGAGAATCAACTTCAGTGAGCACTGTAATGCGATTACAACAAGGAGCGGAATCCAATTAGAAGACCCTAAGGTGCCCGAACCTAAGGAAAGAACAAGGCCAACTTCATATGAGGAAGTTCCTCCTGAAGAGGACTCGGCAATTAATCCAAAGTCAGAACAGCAAGGCTTGAATGCGTCGAAAGAGCATGTTTACATTCCACCTCCGCCATACAAACCGCCCGTCCCTTTCCCTCAGCGGCTAGCTAAGGCTAAACTAGATCGACAATTTGGAAAATTTTTTGAGGTATTAAAAAAACTCTATATCAATATTCCTTTTACTGACACTCTTTCACAAATGCCAGCATACGCTATGTTTTTAAAGGAAATCCTATCCAATAAGCGAAAGATTGAGGTGCAAGGAATAGTTGCCCTAACTGAAGAATGCAGTGTCATCCTCCAAAATAAGCTAACAACCAAACTCAAAGATCCAGGGAGTTTTTCCATTCCATGTCAAATTGGAAATATGCCTTTTGATAGAGCTCTATGTGATTTAGGAGCTAGCGTTAGCTTAATTCCATTGTCTATCTGTAGGAAGTTAGGTATGGGCGAAATGAAACCCACCTCTATATCCCTTCAGCTAGCCGACTGATAAGTGCGCCGACCAGTTGGAATCATTGAAGATCTACCAATAAAGGTTGGAGAATTCTTCATCCCTGTAGATTTTGTGGTGCTAGAGATGGAGGAGGATACTCGACTACCCATCATCTTGGGGTGCCCCTTCCTCGCGACTGCTGGGGCCGTTATCGATGTGAAAAATGTGAAATTGGCGCTGAACGTTGGTGTGGAGGAGTTAGAATTTGACTTGTCTTCTACCCTGAAAAAGCCATCTTTTGTAGGGGTTTGCTGTGACATGGAAACGATGGAGGACAATATTGAGCTCACTTCACCAACCATCGAGGTGACTTTCGATGTCTATCTGCTGAGTGATGAACACAAGATTGATACTAATGAACCTCAGGACTAAGTGAAAAGTTTGGGGACTGCCAACACTGAGAGATTCAGAAGACCGCAATTTGAGAGTCTTGGAGAGGTTAAGTCTAGCCCTTTTGCAAAGAAGGAGTTAGAATTTAAACCCCTTCCGGATAATCTCAAATATGAGTTTCTTGATGCTAACTCCACTAGTCATGTGATAATTAGTGCTGATCTGAATGTAGAGGAGACTAAGAAGCTACTAAAAGAATTTCGCCTCCATAAATAGGTAATTGGATATTCATTAGAAGATACCAAAGGAATTAATCCTTCGTTCTGCATGCACAGGATCTTTTTGGAGAGCGATAGTAAAGCAAAGATGCATGGTTTCAATTTTCTCTGATTTTATAGAAAATATAATGGATGTTTTCATGGACGATTTCTCAGTTTATGGTACTTCATTTGACGTTTGCTTGGCTAACCTTATCTTAAACTGGGAGAAGTGTCATTTTATGGTATGAGAAGGGATAGTGCTTAGACACCTAATCTCATAACGCGGCATCGAGGTCGACCGGTCCAAAGGAGATGCCATTGAAAAGATGCCACCACCTTCATTTGAAAGGGGAGTCCAAAGTTTTCTTGGGCATGCCGGCTTTTACCGTCGTTTTATAAAAGACTTTTCTAAAATCGCTAGGCCAGTGACTAATCTGCTCGCTAAAGATGTTCCTTTCTCTTATGATCAGGACTACAAGGCATCATTTGAAAAATTGAAGAAAGCATTGACCTCAGCTACCATCATGCAGCCACCAGACTGGTCACTCCCGTTCGAGCTTATGTGCGATGCTAGCAACTTCGTAATCGGGGCAGTTCTAGGACGACGGGAGGACAACAAACTACACGCAATCTATTATGCTAGTCGGACGTTGAACGAGGCTCAAATCAACTACGCTCCTACGGAAAAGGAGCTCCTTGCTCTTATATTTGCCTTTGACAAATTTAGATCCTATGTCGTTGATTCAAAAGCGATTATTTACACTGACCACGCAGCTATTAGGTATCTCCTGGCTAAGAAAGACACGAAGCCAAGATTAATTCGCAGGATCCTCTTGCTTCAGGAATTTGATCTGAAAATCCGCGATAAGAAAGGCTCAGAGAACTTAGTTACTGATCACTTATCACAATTACCAAATGATGAAAAAGAAGAAAAGGACTGCTGAGACATTAATGAATATTTCCCTGATGAACAGCTCTTAGCTCTAACAAGAATCGAAGCACCCTAGTATGCTGACTTTGTTAATTATTTAGTATTTGATATCATTCCCTTTGATCTTTCATGGCAGCAATAGAAGCGATTTTTGCATGACGTCAAACACTATTATTGGGATGATTCCCTCTTATTTCGACGATGTGCTGATGGGCTTTTCCGACGCTGCATACCCAAAGAGGAAGTCTAGGATGTCTTATATCATTGTCACTCATCTCCTTACGGGGGCCACACAAGTGCTTCAAAGACGGCCTTTAAAGTGTTACAATCCGGACTTTACTAGCCCACTATGTTTCGGCATGCCTCGCGATTCATCACCCGTTGTGACCAGTGTCAGCGGTCAGGGAACATCTCCAAACGAGATGAATTACGGTTAAATAGCATCCTGGTGCTAGAGATGTTCGATGTATGTGGAATAGATTTCATGAGACCATTCCCATCATCTTATGGACATCAATTCATACTGGTAGCTGTGGATTACGTTTCTAAGTGGGTGGAGGCCTCTGCTGAACACACATATGGTATGAAGGCGGTAACCAGGATGCTTAAGCGCACCATTTTCCCTAGATTTGGTGTACCGTGAGTATTGATCAGTGATGGGGGATCTCATTTTTTGAGTCACAAGTTAGCCTCCTTGTTGAAGAAATATGGCGTAATCCACAAAGTTGCAAACCCTTATCATCCACAGACTAGTGGGTAGGTAGAAGTCTCTAACAGAGAAATAGAGAACATCCTGTAAAAGACAGTCAACTTCTCGCGAACTGATTGGTCAATGAAGCTAGATGATGCACTTTGGGCTTATAGGACAACCTTCAAGACCCCACTAGGGATGTCTCCCTATCATCTAGTGTACGGAAAATCATGTCATTTGCTGGTTGAAGTCGAGCACAGAGCCTATTGGGCAATCCAAAAATTGAACTATGACCTCCAAAGTGCTGGTGAAAAAAGAAAGCTTCAACTCAATGAACTGGATGAAGTCCATCTCTCTGCCTATCAAAATTCGAAGATCTACAAAGAACGAACAAAGAGATGGCATGATCAGTATATAGTCATAAAGAATTTTCACGTGGGAGATCGAGTTCTTCTCTTCAACTCTCGTCTGAAACTCTTTCTTGGAAAATTGAGGACTCGATGGTCTGGGCCATTCATTGTAAAAAAGATCTTTCCACATGGAGCTGTTGAAATATGGAGCCAAAGAACAGGGAATTTTAAAGTAATCGGCCAACGATTGAAACTCTACTTCGAACATGATATCATCGATAAGGGCCTCTCTTTGCATATCTCTGATCCCCCACCACCTGACCCACCATGAGCATCACGATGGTCAAGTTAGTGACCTTAAAGGAGCGCTTGTTGGGAGGCAACCCAACCTCTTGTTCACTCTTTTACTTTCTTATTTCTTTTCCTCACTTAGACATTGTTATTTTTTAGTTTTTATTTCATATTCGTGCTCTCTAAGCTGTATCATGCTGATGAAATTTTTTCTAGATTTTTCAGGAATCACCAAGCCATGCACGGTCCCAGTCGTGCATCCTTGCACAGTTGTGATAGGGTTCCGCAAGTGCACGGAATTATCTAAGTAATAAAAATATCGATCCACAGAGACCTTATTGTTAATTACCAAATAATTGTTTTCTTGCTAGCTAAGTAAACCGAATATGATGAAAGTATGAAGTATAGCTAACACGAAGGATAATCAGAGAGATTAACATGGGACTAGGGTTTCATCCACCTTGATTTCAATGATAAGATATAAATAAAAGGTTCGTCAATCAAATCTTGCTATGATAAAGACCTAATTTACTTCATAAAAGGATTATCTCACTTTCGTGCAGACAATCACGCAAGGACCAATCCTCGCTTTTGCACAAGATCTATCCCAATGTTGCGGATAAGTAAACCATCAACAAAGAACAAAAGAATCACTTTCGTGCATCCGAATTCTAAGTTGATCATCACAAGTGGAGCCTCAAGGATCACTTTCGTGCATCCGAAACTCAACATAAGTTCTAATTAAGGCTTTCCAACGGATCGTTACTCACTTTCGCACAATAACTATTAACGTTTATAACATTAATTAAATCCTAAATCGATATTATCAAACATGGCAATAAATCTACTAGAACAGATCAAATTGGATCTAACCTAAGGAAGGGATCTCAACATGCAATTCTAGGGTTCCAAGTTCTCAAGCAAATCACCTTTCAGTCTCATTGAAAAAACTCTAAAGCATGGATAATAACATAGATCTATGGAAAATTAAAGACAATTCATCACAAAAGTAGAATTATCACAACGAAGATTATTATGACGAAAGAGAAGAATTATCTAATCATTAAAATTTAAGGGGATTACACCCCATGTCGCAAAAGAGTATTAAGCTTACATGGAGAAAGAGATACAATAAATTATGGTCTTAGAATGATCAGAAAACAAAAGGAAAGGAGAAACAACGTTACAACACGACTGTAAAAGTGTTTACTGCCGTAATTTGCTTCGATGAACAGTGCTGTCACCGCTGTTTTATTGATTTCTCCTCTGATCGGACTCCAAATACTATGAAAATTCTGTTGTATCTTCCTCTCCTCTAGGCGAAGCTTCTGAGTGAAAATCGTGGCCTAAGCTGCCCTCTACGCCTCTCAAGGTGAGGCCAAACCCTAGCTGCCTCTCTGGTGATTTCTCTCTGGATACGCAATAAAAGTCCCTCATTTCGATGCATGTGTCTTCTCCTCTTAAATACGAAGCGGCAGAAACTTTCAGATCTCAATTTGGAGCTCTGGATCAAAAGTTATGGCCCGAACAAGTTTCAGCCGCGGAAAACTCGCGATTTTAACTAGAAATTACAGCGGTGTAATAGTTCATGGTAGTGCCGTAGAATCGGTCGAGGTTTCTGATCTGATGTCGTCTGGAAAATACGGCCCATAAACTAGTTTATGGCACTGCCGTAAAATCCAGCAAAGTTTCTATTCTGAAGTGCTCCAAAATACGGTACCGTAATATCTTTTACGGCGGTGCTATAAAATCCAAAAATCTTTCTGGTTGCAAACTCCTCAAAATACGGCAGGGCTCGGATTTTACGGTAGCGTCTGAAATTATGGTACCGTAAAATGGATTACGACACTGCCGTAATTTGCTGAGTTGCTCCGTTTTGCCTGAAATTTCTTGGGTGATCTCTTCTTGATGATCGTAATTCTTCTATTGTTTGATTTTGCTTGAAAACTCCTTGAAATAGTGTCTTTTTACCTGAAAATCATGAAAAACCAAAATAGTAGTAGTCTTTGCAATATTTGATAAATTCAGCATAAAAATAAGTAAAAAGATCCTCAATTTAGCATGAAAAGATACATAAAATAATACAAAATATACTATATATTTTGGTGTCATCAAAATACATAAGGCTCAAACTTTGCTTGTCCTCAAGCAAAAATCAAAAATTGATAAAAAAGAATAACCTTTTCATGCTCAATAAATTTCTAAAATACAATCATTAATGAAAAATTCCATCAATTGATTTATAAAACTTCAAGCAAACATATCATTCTTAGAATTCAACCCTCTAGATCCACAATTCAATCAAATAAAGCTTTGCAACTTATATAATAAATAGAATTTTCAATCTCATGATTTCACCCAGTTTTCAGTTCAAATCTATCATGCTTTTGTTTACAGGAATTATGTTTTCAAGATCTTTTTCCGCACATGATTTTTTTTTTTATTTTTATTTTGTATGTTTTTGTGAAGATGCCATGTACCCACTTAGATACAGACTTTTTATTTTTGACTTCAACTCTTGTCTTTGGTACCACTGTCAATTTTACACAGTGCCAAGTAGAGGAGTCTTATTATTTTTCACTCTCATTATTTTTCATGCATAGACTTCAACCCATGTCTTAGGAACCACTATCAATTTTGCATAGTGCCAAGTAGGGGAGTCTCTCACTATTTTTATGGATCTTGGATTCTTATTTCCCAATAAATAGCAAAAATAGACTAAGCCTCAACTAGGTTGATCAATTGATTTAAATTCTCAAATCATACTAATATACTCATTTTATTCAAAAGAGAAGTATAAATACTCACATCATCAAGGAAGATATTTTATCAATAGAAATTTTATCAATAAATCATGCCATCATATAGTAGAAAGTGGATCATATGCTTTCATCAATTTTAATAACAAATTTGAATTATACCATCATCAAAACAATGAGTTCCATATATCTATAAAATCATTTTTCATGAAAAAAAACCAATAAGTAGTATAAATATGATAAAGTCAAAGATGCACTATAAGAAATAGTCATTAATAAGAGAGTGCAAGTGATACTCACAAAACTATATAGATCATGCTCAATCATTGTCAGGCCAATGCAGCTGGGTCCAAAGATGTGCCTTTTGAAAATTTTCTACAAAATTTAAGGTACATAAGGCTCACATAAGGCTCAGATAAAAAATAGTCTTAAAATAATAATGATAAAAATAAATTTCTCAAAGAAGAATCAGAGACGTCGCCGAAGGTCTGAAGAGTGCTGGTGGAAAAAGCTGAGAAGCAGAGGTCGAATAGATGCTAGCTGAAAAGCTGCTGTCAATGATGATGATGCCGACAGTTGAGTGAGTAATCTCTAGTGGCCTGCTAGAGATCACAGTCCTGGAGGTGAGATCGTCGGCCGGTGGGTGTGAGAGATAGCACTGCAAAAATAAAAAATCAGTCAATAATAAATATTCTACTGCATAAATAAATAAAATAAATAGAATAAGAGGCAGTAGAAGAAGTAAGAGTCAGCATATGGTATGATATTGTGTCGATGGCTGAATACAGTGATGTCAGAGATAGATGCAGTGGTGGCTAGAGGTGGAAGACAGTTGCTCTTGAAGGTTTTCTAAATCTGGATGCAAAATAAGCAATAACTGGTAGAAAGAAAACTGTGCAGTTTTTAAATTTTTTTATGAAAAGTAGCCATACCCTAGAATAAAATTTAATGATCCAAATAGAAAATGGACAGAACCATGAAATAGAATAAGATATGTTCTTTTCAGAAGTATAAAAATCAAAGGATCAAAATCTATCAGTAATTTAGGGCATCAGCAGAAAGAAGGCTACTCAGATTACAAAACTGCACAAAAGTTAATCAAATTCGAAAAGTTGCTATGTGTCCTAGAATGATCGGAAAATATATTCATGAAAATAACTATTCCATGAGATAGAACAACACACGAACTTCATACTCCAAGTGAAAAATCAGGGTTTCAAGTCACCAAAATATCTTAAAAAGTGGCAGCAAAAGTGCTAGTCAGAACAGTCAGAAACAAAACTGCTGCAGAAATTAATCATAATCAAAAAGTTGCTATATGTTTCAGAGAGATCCATGGACTTTAAAATTCAGAAAAAATATCCAGAGGATAGAGAAAGATGAGTACTTCAATGTTGTGCCAAAGAGCAAAAATTTTCTCAACCCAATTTCTTAAAATTAATGCGAGAAAGCACCTACTCAATAAGCAGAAAGTAGCTTTAAAATATGGTACCGTGAAAGGCCTTACGGCAGTGCCGTATTTTTCAAAGAACTCTTGGGAAAGAAATGACTCAAAAATACGGTACCGTGAACAATATTACGGTAGTGTCATAAAATACCAAAAACTCTCGGGTGGAAATCAGACCAAAAATACGGTACCGTAAAGAAGATTACGACAGTGCCGTATTTTGCAAAAAAATTTATTCTCCCGGAAAACAAAAAGAAAAATTAATCCTAAAAATTAACTAAAATGAAAGCAACTAAACTAAGCAAAAGTGCTTGGGTTGCCTCCCAAGAAGCACTAATTTTAGATCCATAGCTTGACCAAAAGTATCATGGTGAAGCTGGTGAATCAGTTCCAAAGTAAAGAGCAAATAATTTTCTGCATTTCCTTTGTCTTAAAAGTTTAGCCACTAATCAAAAAATCCAGAAATTCATATAAATCACAATCAAGGTGGCTTTCTTAAATATGTAGAAATTAAAATCATATTTCTCAAATCCACTCAAAGAAATCTTTATGATCTTCCTATGTTTATCAAAAAGCAAAATCATAAGTCCCTTCTTCAGATTAATATTCTCAATAGCATTAAAAGTAGGACTTTGATCAAAATAATCAAGCATTGGATCATCATAATGAAAGTCCCCTAAACAAGGGGGGGCGAAACCCTACTGGCGCATATGGAGGTTTTAAAGCAGCGGAATGGATTTCTAGGGATCGATTGCATGAGATATGATCAACTACAAAAACCCCGATTGCAAACATAAGAAGGATCATACCATCGCCATCCTTTGGATGGTGCCTTGGAAGCAAAGATCGAAAGGGATCTTCTCCAAAAGTGACGCACACAAGGTGATGCCGCCTACTCTTTGTTGATCCTTGTGCTAGCAAGGTTCTTCAAAGGTCTTTGTCGTATGAAAGGGAAGAGAAGATTTTCCTTGCTTAGCGAGACCTCTCCCTTGTCGTCAAGAAAACTCTACCACACGAATGTGTCAAGAACCAAAAACCAACAGGCGACAAGACGGCGAGAGGGAGGCGTGAAGAGAGGCGACGTGAGATGTGGTCACGTAAGTGACATGCTATCTAAAAAAATAGCAAAACCACTTCTCATCATGAAATGCGCTCATGAACAAATCGCAAATCTCTTCTCCCATGAACCATGCGCTCACTTGATGAGCTGGTTCAATTTGGTTTGGTTCAAAGACCAATTAACCCAAGCCATTTGGTCTAGATCACAATAAACCCTAAAGGTTCAAGATCTAACCGTTCATCTCTTGATGCTCTTGATCTCACCGATCTAGCATCCATTCTCTCAATCAAAGCTTACCAATCTTAAGCCCTAATCAATCAAACATGATCAGACCAGATCTCAGTTACAATCAGAGATTAAATCCCTTTAAACTGAACCAAAACAATTCAGTCCACACGATCTGACTTAAGTAAGCCATATCATCAAATTGTGCGACCCTAAGGGTTTCCTTTAAATGTCGGTAATGACAACTCACGTTATCACGATCAGTGAGGGGTATCTAGCAATACATTACTGTCTCCCGATATAAAGGAAAGAGTCTTCCAAGACTACACCCAAACCACAGCACAAGTGCGAATCCACTTCAAAGGCATACATGTTTCCTTTGCCACTGGATGTTCTTATTGGACAAGCGTGTCAAGCCTGTAACTCCAATAAGATGAGAATGATTAGATCAGATGAACAAAGTCATCTGGGTATGGCCATACACTTTCTCAATCATCTCATTCAAGGGGGCCCCTTTAGAACATCACACTCCAATTAAGGAGACGGCAATCCTATATCTATCACTAGTGCCCTAACGTGACTCATGAGCATTATCCAAGATAGTCTATAACCATTATGTTTCAAATGATATTGAACTACCTCAAAACAATGACAATCATCATTTAGAAACACAAGTGATCTCAAGTCAGAGGACATGTGCCACTTGTTGCAAACAAGGATTATTCACATTGTGACAAGCAATTGAATATCCTAGTAGGGTCTGTCCAGTACATCCAATGTACCCATGAGTCTACATCTTATTCCATGCTCGAAGCATCCTATAAGATTAGAACACATATTAGTCTCAATCATATCAAGGCTGTCTCATGTTCACCAAGATATCTCGACTAAGGACATTACAGCATGTCAGCCAAGCTGAACAGCATTGAGACATTATTCAGAAGCACACTTATTGCAGTAGACAATGTAACAAACTGAATAACAACCATTGCCTTTATAAACATAAGAGTTTATACATGATACTGAAAGAATCCCAAGGCCTCAAACATTAGCCTTAAGGGCATACCCCAACAATCTCCCACTTGCACTTAATCTAATGGTTGAGAAATCTCAAACCCATATTATTACAGTGCTTCTCATGCTTCTGCTGCGCCAGAGGCTTGGTAAGCGGGTCAGCCAGATTGTCATCTGTATGAACCTTGCAGATTTTAATCTCACCACGATCTATGATCTCCCGGATCAAGTGAAACCGTCTCTGTATGTGCTTGGACTTCTGGTGCGACCGTGGTTCCTTTGCTTGTGCGATTGCTCCAGTGTTATCACAGAAGATAACCAATGGATCTGCACTCGAAGGAACAACACCAAGTTCTTGAACGAACTTACGAATCCACACTGCCTCCTTGGATGCTTCCGAGGCTGCAACATACTCGGCTTCTGTTGTGGAATCAGCAACGATAGACTGTTTGAAACTTTTCCACACCACTGCTCCTCCATTCAAGCTAAAAACATAGCCTGATTGCGATCGGAAATCATCCTGGTCAGATTGGAATGAAGCGTCAGTATATCCTTCAATACTGAGTTCTTCCTGACCTCCATATATCAAGAACATATCTTTGGTCCTCCGAAGATATTTCAAAATGTTCTTGACCGCAATCCAGTGCGCCTGACCTGGATTACTTTGGAATCGACTGGTCACGCTTAACCCGTAAGCGACGTCTGGGCGAGTACACAACATCGCATACATAATGGACCCAATAGCCGAAGCATAAGGCGTATTGTCCATTTCATCTTTCTCAGTCTGTGTTTGTGGACACTGACTCTTTGAAAGATTTAGACCATGTCTGACTGGAAGATATCCTCTTTTAGAATTCTCTAAATGAAATCTCTCCAGGACTTTATCGATGTAAGTACTTTGGCACAGCCCGAGAAGCCTCTTAGATCTATCCCTGTAGATCTTCACACCTAACACATAGGCTGCTTCTCCTAGATCTTTCATCTGGAAACATTTTCTTAACCATGCTTTAACAGCATGCAGTTCAGGAATATCGTTTCCAATGATTAAGATATCATCGACGTAGAGGACTAGGAAAGTAATCACGCTCCCACTAAACCTCTTATATACACACGGGTCATCTTCATTCTTGATGAAACCAAATTCACATATTGATTCATCAAAAAGAATATTCCAGCTTCTAGATGCTTGCTTAAGTCCATAAATGGACTTCTTTAACTTGCATATTTTATGACGATCTGATGGATTAGTGAAACCTTCAGGTTGTGTCATATACACACCCTCATCCAGTTTTCCATTAAGGAAAGCGGTCTTTGAAGAGTCCCCTTCAAGGGGGAGCGTAAAGGGGTTGAAACCCTAAAGGGGGCGCATGTAATTTCCAAGGGGTTTCAACATGAGATCGCATGTAATATATGTTCAAATGATCAACCTTAAGGAATGTGGAGATCGAAAGAAGATCATACCAAAGCCATCTATTTGGATGGTGTCTTGGAAGCAAAGATCGAAAGGGATCTTCTCCAAAGATGAAGCACACAAGATGAGGAATGGCTTCTCCTTGTCGTCTTTGTGCTAGCAAAGCTTCAAGGTGTCCTTTGCGTGGAGGAAGTTTGAGATGCGAGAACAAGCTTCACCTTGGACGAAAACCTTCCCTTCTTCTCGTCAATCCACCACTTGCGAGAGTGCAAGCAAAACCACAAGAGAAGAGGGGAACGCATATGCGTTTTGGCGTTGAGAGGAATCGGCCTTAATGACTTTCCATAAATGGAACATCATTAAGCCATGCGCTCATGCCAACCCAAAAACGCTTACTAGCATTGAACCAAGCGTTCACCTTTGTGAACCGGTTCAAGCCAAAATGTCCCAATCGAATTTGGTTCATAAACCAAATCAAAATAGCTCAAGCCATTTGGTCTAGACCATAGTAAACCCTAAGGTTTCAGATCTAACCGTTCATCTCTTTGATGCTTTTGATCTCACCGATCTAGCATCAAATCTCTCGATCGAAGCTTACCGATCTCAAGCCCTAATCAATCAAACATGATCAGACCAGATCTCACTTACAATCAGAGTTTAAACTCCTTTAAACTGAACCTAAACAATTCAGTCCACACGATCTGACTTAAGCAAGCCATATCATCGAATTGTGCGACCCTAAGGGTTTCCTCTAAATGTCGGTAACGATAACTTACATTATCACGATCAGTGAGGGGTATCTAGCAACACATCACTGTCTCCCGATATAAAGGAAAGAGTCTTCCAAGACTACACCCAAACCACAGCACAAGTGTGAATCCACATCACTAGGCATACATGTTTCCTTTGCCACTGGATGTTCTTATTGGACAAGCGTGTCAAGCCTGTAGCTCCAATATGATGAGCATGATTAGACCAGATGACATCGTCACCTGGGTATGGCCATACACTTTCTCAATCATCTCATTTAAGGGGGCCCCTTTAGAACATCACACTCCAATTAAGGAGACGGCAATCCTATATCTATCACTAGTGTCCTAACCTGACTCATGATCATTATCCAAGATAGTCTATAACCATTATGTTTCAAATGATATTGAACTACCTCAAAACACTGACAATCATCATTTAGAAACACAAGTGATCTCAAGGCAGAGGACATGTGCCACTTGTTGCATACAAGGATTATTCACATTGTGACAAGCAATTGAATATCCTAGTAGGGTCTGTCCAGTACATCCAATGTACCCATGAGTCTACATCTTATTCCATGCTCGAAGCATCCTATAAGATTAGAACACATATTAGTCTCAATCATATCAAGGCTGTCTCATGTTTACCAAGATATCTCGACTAAGGACATTACAGCATGTCAGCCTAGCTGAACAGCATTGAGACATTATTCAGAAGTACACTTATTGCAGCAGACAATGTAACAAACTGAATAACAACCATTGCCTTTATAAACATAAAAGTTTATGTACATGATACTGATACAATCCCAAGGCCTCAAACATTAGCCTTAAGGGCATACTCCAACAGTCTTCACATCCATTTGCCAGATCTCATAATCATAATATGCCGCTATCGCCAGAATAATCCAAATTGACTTGAACATGGCTACAGGAGAGAAAGTTTCATCATAATCTATCCCGTAGATTTGTTTGAAACCTTTCGCAACTAGCCTGCCTTTATAGGTAACCATGTTACCATCCATGTCAATCTTCTTCTTGAAGATCCATTTACAGCCTATAGGGATTACTCCCGGAGGCGGATCAACCAAATCCCAAACTTGGTTATCTGACATGGAGTCCATCTCGGCTCGCATAGCTTCAAGCCACCTAGCTGACTCCGGTCCACTGACCGCATCCGCATAAGTGAGGGGTTTATCATGATCAATGATGTAGACTCCGTCATAGCGCTCAGGCTGTCGACGGATCCTTCCCGATCTACGCGGTTCCCGTGATATCTGAGCCTCAGGTTGTTCAATAACCTGTTCTACTGGCTCAGGCTCATCCAACTGTGCTTGACTACTTTGTCCTTCCTCTGGATTCTCATCCAACTTTATTTCTCTCCCACTGGCTTCTTGCAGAAGAAACTCCTTCTCAAGAAAAATAGCCGTCCGAGCAACAAATACTTTGTTCTCTTTGGGATCGTAGAAATAATAACCCTTAGTTTCCTTAGGGTAACCGACAAAGATGCATTTGTCAGATCTGCTCTCTAGTTTCCCAGAGGTGAGCTTTTTGACATAAGCCTCGCAACCCCAGATCTTAATAAATGTCAAGCTCGGCTGTTTCCCATACCATAACTCATATGGAGTCTTTGAAACTGCCTTGGATGGCACTCGGTTTAGTACCTTTGCAGCTGTTTCCTGTGCAAATCCCCAAAAGGAGTAAGGTAGAGTAGCCTGACTCATCATAGAACGAACCATATCTAGTAAGGTTCTATTTCTCCTCTCGGACACACCATTCCATTGCGGTGTTCCTGGTGGAGTGAGCTGTCAGATAATCCCACACTCCTTCAGATAGTCAGTAAACTCTCGACTTAGGTATTCACCACCTCGATCTGAGCGAAGTGCCTTGATATTTTGGCCTAGCTGATTTTGTACTTCATTTTTGAACTCTTTGAACTTGTCAAAAGATTCACTCTTATGTCTCATCAGATAGACATAACCATATCTACTGAAATCATCAGTAAAGGTAATGAAGTATGAATAGCCACCTCTGGCATGTTTACTAAATGGCCCACACACATCACTGTGTATAAGGTCAAGTAAACCTGAAGCCCTTTGACCTTTATGAGGAAAAGGAGACTTCATCATTTTGCCCAATAAACAAGCTTTGCATGTATCAATCTCCTCATAGGAGAATGATCCCAGCAGTCCATGATCATGCAACCGCTTAATGCGTTTCTTGTTAATATGGCCTAAACGACTATGCCATAGCAAGGTGCTGTCATCAGCATACTTGGCTTTCTTATTATCAATGTTTTGTATAGAACATTCCATGTCCAACATGAATAACCCATTGTTAATTGACCCAGTAGCATAAACAATATTATCAAGAGAAAGATAACACTTTGAAGTCTTGCATTCAAAGGAAAACCCTTTCCTGACAAGAGCAGGAATAGAGATAATATTTTTCGTAATGCTTGGTACAAAATAACAATTGTCTAGTTCTAATACAAGTCCAGATGGTAATGAGATGTAATAAACCCCTACAGCAACAGCAGCAACCCGTGCCCCGTTTCCAACTCGTACGTCCACCTCATGCTGTCCGACCTGTCTTCTTCTCTTGAGTTCCTGTACATTTGAACAAATGTGAACTCCACATGCAGTGTCCAACACCCATGATATAAAAGAAGAAACCATGACTTCAGTCACGAAAATACCTGAGCCAGAAGCGATGCTTCCCTTCTTATCTCCTTGGAGCGCTTTACAGTCCTTTTTCCAGTGACCCAGCTGGCCACAATGGAAACATCTGTATTCCTTCGACCGCTTAACCTTTTGTTTCAGAGCCTTGTTGTAGTTCTTGACAGGGGCTTTGCCCTTCTTCCCCTTCTTCTTGTTCCTGGAAGGGAACATCAAGACAGAGGTTGAAGGCTTTCCCTTTAGAGTCTCCTCTGTAGTCAAGAGCATATTCAGCAACTCTGCCGGAGTACAGTCGATCTTGTTCATATTAAAATTAATAATGAACGGATCGAAAGAGGCCGGGAGAGACTGCAGAATAATGTCTACAGCAAGCTCCTGATTGATGGTATGCCCCAGTTTCTCTAGAGCCTCTTTGTGCCCAATCATCTTGAGCACGTGAGCTCCCACTGGACTCCCTTCAGCCAGTTTGCTCTGAAAGAAAAGCTTCGTCAAATTATAGCGTTCAGTCCTCGCCTGTGCAGCATACAGCATCTTGAGGTTTGCTATAATTTCTATAGCAGACATATCCTCATGCTGACGCTGCAGCTGTGGCGTCATAGACGCTAGCATCAGGCAAGCAACATCAATGCTATCATTGACATGCTTTTCATAGGCATCCCGAACCGCCCTTGCGGCGTTCGGAGCGGGTTGAGGCGGTATAGCCGTCTCGAGGACATACAGTTTCCTCTCAGCCTTAAGAACAATCTTAAGGTGTCCGTACCAGTCTGAGAAGTTTGGCCCAGCAAACTTCTCCCTTTCCAGTAGGGATCGCACATTGAAGCTCATTGTGTTCGTTGCTGCAGGAATCTACAACAATGCAAGAACAGCAAGGTCAGTATCAATGTTTAGAATCAATCCAGGACTTAAGAAAGATTCTTTTCTCACTATTTTATCTGACTGAAAAATCCATTAAAACAGTCCGAAAGAGTAAGACTCTTTTAGTGAGATGGGATCCAGATTTCATACTTGGTCTCCGCGTCCCGCTCATGCGAGATAAGATGCACAGAGAGTACAAGCACTAATTTCTGGTAGGCAGTCCCTGCCAATCGCCAACCCGTGCGATTCCCCTTCATTTGGGCAATCCAGCCGACTGTGCCAACTGAGTTGGTACAACACAGTCTCTGATCCCACAGATGGCTGCCTCCATATAGCTAACATATGCCCCATATGTAGCCTACATGGTCAAGCTGACCTGACCTACTCCCTGGACCACCACGTGCTATGCTGAGCAACGAGAAGCGATAAATTCCTTCCCTGTAACACGCAGGTGTAATCACACACCGTCTGAAGATAGATGGGCGTGCCCACTGAGTGGGTACAACACGGCCCCAACGATAGTCAGAACAGTGAGGTTTCGCGTCAGAAGGCTTACGTGCTTGATATTATAGCGTTGGATTTTAACGGTCTTTTATCTTCTTAACTATCATGCAATTCCTATGGTGATAGCAGAAGATTAAATCATGCAATTCTAATTATAAAAACGATTAGTAGAAAGCATGCTGATCTTATGTGGTAAAAGCCCATTAACCCTAAGTAAGACCTTAATTTTAACTTAAGTCTTCACTTGAGCTCTTCATGGGTCTTTTGCATCTCATCTGGCCGAACCCAGGGCCCTAGCGCCCTTTGCAGCTCAGGTGCGCCCACCAGGTAAATGCGCCTGTCCCAGAGTCGAACCCTGGACCTCCCACCTGGTCAAGCCACTACTGCATGCGCCTCTACCAAGTGTGCTCTGTGCTCATGTCTGATTAAACTTACAATTTAATCTATCTAGACATGATTGACTCGCAGGTCAATTACACAATAAATTAATTAAAATGTGATGCGCAGATCACAATAAATAATTTACATTTTTATTAACCAGGCACGCAGGCCCCAGCACAGCACACATTAACACGGGCAGCCCACATAAGATTAAATAAACAAGCATATGCTTACAATCAACATGTGATCCAATGAGAAAATAAAATTTTGAAAAAACCGCATTGGCATCATTTTATTTTTCCTTATGTACCCTACTACCTTACAACGGTCCATTATTAGGGATCCACTCATCAGACCTAGTCAGATCCACTGCCCTTGCATGCACCAAGTCCTAACTGACTTGAGTCGACCAAATGGTCAATCATGCATGCGCCAAGGGCTGAACGACCTCATGAGTTCTGGCAAGCGGGTGTGACCCCGGGCCTAAACCATGTGCGTTCATAGGTTGTCTCAACCAGACATCGCTACACGCCTGTCCGCAGTCGACCTATAGCCACCTCGTGCTTGCGCACAGGTGCCATCTGGTCGACCCATCTAGGCTGTCAGATAGTCTGATCAGACTGGTTGGATCTTGACTAGATTGTGACTTCAACCCTAATAACCCGTCTAAGGGTTTAAAGTAGGCGCCACTCAGATCTAATGGTAAGCGCGCAAGTCATTAAGTTTTGTGAAAAACATCAACAACAATATGAAAGAAGCGCTACCTTCATACATGCACCAAGATTAATATACAACTTGTAAGTTTTCGCATGTAACCTATAGATCTAGCAATATGGCGCAAACATGGATCACAAATCAAACATAGCAATCATATTAACATGCATAAGAACCTCGCTCTGATACCAGTTGAAAGTCCCCTAAACAAGGGGGGGGGGCGAAACCCTACTAGCGCATATGGAGGTTTTAAAGCAGCGGAATGGATTTCTAGGGATCGATTGCATGAGATATGATCAACTACAAAAACCCCGATTGCAAACATAAGAAGGATCATACCATCGCCATCCTTTGGATGGTGCCTTGGAAGCAAAGATCGAAAGGGATCTTCTCCAAAAGTGACGCACACAAGGTGATGCCGCCTACTCTTTGTTGATCCTTGTGCTAGCAAGGTTCTTCAAAGGTCTTTGTCGTATGAAAGGGAAGAGAAGATTTTCCTTGCTTGGCGAGACCTCTCCCTTGTCGTCAAGAAAACTCTACAACACGAATGTCTCAAGAACCAAAAAACAACAGGCGACAAGAGGGCGAGAGGGAGGCGTGAAGAGAGGCGACGTGAGATGTGGTCACGTAAGTGACATGCTATCTAAAAATAGCAAAACCACTTCTCATCATGAAATGCGCTCATGAACAAATCGCAAATCTCTTCTCCCATGAACCATGCGCTCACTTGATGAGCTGGTTCAATTTGGTTTGGTTCAAAGACCAATTAACCCAAGCCATTTGGTCTAGATCACAATAAACCCTAAAGGTTCAAGATCTAACCGTTCATCTCTTGATGCTCTTGATCTCACCGATCTAGCATCCATTCTCTCAATCAAAGCTTACCGATCTTAAGCCCTAATCAATCAAACATGATCAGACCAGATCTCACTTACAATCAGAGATTAAATCCCTTTAAACTGAACCAAAACAATTCAGTCCACACGATCTGACTTAAGTAAGCCATATCATCAAATTGTGTGACCCTAAGGGTTTCCTTTAAATGTCGGTAACGACAACTCACGTTATCACGATCAGTGAGGGGTATCTAGCAACACATCACTGTCTCCCGATATAAAGGAAAGAGTCTTCCAAGACTACACCCAAACCACAGCACAAGTGTGAATCCACTTCACAAGGCATACATGTTTCCTTTGCCACTGGATGTTCTTATTGGACAAGCGTGTCAAGCCTGTAACTCCAATAAGATGAGAATGATTAGATCAGATGAACATAGTCATCTGGGTATGGCCATACACTTTCTCAATCATCTCATTCAAGGGGGCCCCTTTAGAACATCACACTCCAATTAAGGAGACGGCAATCCTATATCTATCACTAGTGCCCTAACATGACTCATGATCATTATCCAAGATAGTCTATAACCATTATGTTTCAAATGATATTGAACTACCTCAAAACAATGACAATCATCATTTAGAAACACAAGTGATCTCAAGTCAGAGGACATGTGCCACTTGTTGCAAACAAGGATTATTCACATTGTGACAAGCAATTGAATATCCTAGTAGGGTCTGTCCAGTACATCCAATGTACCCATGAGTCTACATCTTATTCCATGCTCGAAGCATCCTATAAGATTAGAACACATATTAGTCTCAATCATATCAAGGCTGTCTCATGTTCACCAAGATATCTCGACTAAGGACATTACAGCATGTCAGCCAAGCTGAACAGCATTGAGACATTATTCATAAGCACACTTATTGCAGCAGACAATGTAACAAACTGAATAACAACCATTGCCTTTATAAACATAAGAGTTTATACATGATACTGAAAGAATCCCAAGGCCTCAAACATTAGCCTTAAGGGCATACCCCAACACATAATAATGTTTATGTCTTTCATTAGATTCCTCAGTAAAACATAATTTTTCAAATAAACCATAAGATTCAACAGTAGACATGGGCAACATATCAACAGGGTGAGATTCATCAATTTTCACAATATTCAAATCATCTACAGATTCTTCATGCACTTCATCAAAAATTTATCAATTTCAAAATCATCATTAAAGTCAAGATGAGACTCTTCAATATTAATTTTCTCATGCTTCCCCACAAATAATTCATCATCAGAAGAGTCAAAATCAGAATCATATGAAAAAGAAGTAATAGAATCAGAGTTAACCACAAGAGATTTATCATTAATTTCCAAAATATCACCAAAATCAAAGTGGGGCTCATCAATGTCTGTAATTTTTAGCCCTTTATCAAACTCATCAGATTCAACCATAAATGATACAACATCAAAAGAGGGTTTTGAAAGGTCCCTAAAGCCAAAGGGGGCGAAACCCTAATAGGTGGCGCATATAAAACTTTTGCAACGGAAGCTAGGGTTTCAAGATCAACTTGCATGTTATATGATCAACTAGATAAAAAGCTTGCAAAGATCAACAAAACGATCATACCATTGCCATAGCTTAGATGGCGCCTTGGAAGCAAAGAGTCGATTGCTTCTTCTCCAAAGGGAATCGCACACAAGAGGAAGATGGCCTACTCCTTTGTCACTCCTTGTGCTAGCAAGGCTCCAAAGTATCCTTGATCGCTTGAAGGGATGAAGAGACGATTACTAGGCTTGCCCCACTCTTCCTTTGCGTGAGTTCTATTTCCACACACGAGAGTCGTCGTGAGGAAGAGGCGAGAGGATGTCACAAAACGAAGTGGAGTCGTTTCACTCAAAACGTGGAGACGTTTTCTCAAATTGAAAACCGACTTTCCAAATATAGAAAGTCCCTAACTCCAAGCGTTCACGCGTTCATGAACCTTTCGAAACTCATTCTCCAATTGAACCAAGCGCTCACTTGATGAGCCGGTTCAAATTGGTTTGGTTCAAAGACCAATTAAGCCAAGCCTTTGGTCCAGATCAAATTAAACCCTAAGGTTCTAGATCTGACCGTTCATCTCTTGATGTTCATGATCTCACCGATCTAACATCCATTCTCTCGATCGAAGCTTACCGATCTCAAGCCCTAATCAATCAAACATGATCAGACTAGATCTCACTTACAATCAGAGATTAAATCCCTTTAAACTGAACCCAAACAATTCAGTCCACACGATCTGACTTAAGTAAGCCATATCATCAAATTGTGCGACCCTAAGGGTTTCCTTTAAATGTCGGTAACGATAACTTACGTTATCACGATCAGTGAGGGGTATCTAGCAACACATCACTGTCTCCCGATATAAAGAAAAGAGTCTTCCAAGACTACACCCAAACCACAGCACAAGTGTGAATCCACTTCACTAGGCATACATGCTTCCTTTGCCACTAGATGTTCTTATTGGACAAGCGTGTCAAGCCTATAACTCCAATATGATGAGCATGATTAGATCAGATGAACATAGTCACCTGGGTATGGCCATACACTTTCTCAATCATCTCATTCAGGGGGGGCCCCTTTAGAACATCACACTCCAAACAAGGAGACGGCAATCCTATATCTATCACTAGCGTCCTAACCTGATTCATGATCATTATCCAAGATAGTCTATAACCATTATGTTCCAAATGATATTGAACTACCTCAAAACAATGACAATCATCATTTAGAAACACAAGTGATCTCAAGTCAGAGGAAATGTGCCACTTGTTGCAAACAAGGATTATTCACATTGTGACAAGCAATTGAATATCCTAGTAGGGTCTGTCCAGTACATCCAATGTACCCATGAGTCTACATCTTATTCCATGCTCGAAGCATCCTATAAGATTAGAACACATATTAGTCTCAATCATATCAAGGCTGTCTCATGTTCACCAAGATATCTCGACTAAGGACATTACAGCATGTCAGCCAAGCTTGTAACATCCCACATTCTTAACCCCAAACAAATGGCACATTTCATAAAAGAAACAGGATGTTTCGTATAAGATCGATCATATGCTAGGTAAAACCGAGTTCAAGAAAAAAACACGATCTGAAAATTTCCAAAAAAAAACCCATACATAAATATCCACAAAACCCAATTATCATAAATCACATAAGGGTACCTGCCACCACGCAATCCTTGCACTAGACATATGCAAGGCAACAGTTATATCAAATCCGATTCAAATTCATAAAATCCATAAAGGTACCTGCCACCAGGCAATACTTGCACTAGACATATGCAAGTTACAGGGTATATCAAAACCGATTTCACAGAATATACAACAAGCCGAAATTCAAAACAAAATCACAAAATCGATTTTATAAACTCATACCAAACACCGAAACCAGGCTGAAGCCCGCGGTGACACAAAAATCAAACTCATTTAATTGCCACAATTAGGCAACACAAATTCACATAGTTCACATGGTTCACATCACATGGTTCACATAGTTCATAAAATTCATATTCGGCCACAGCCGGCCTCAAATTAATTAAGCATAAACATAGGGCCACAACCGGCATTATAAGCATAAATCACAACATCAATATCATGCTAACTGCGCCCCTGCTCTATACCTGAAAATAATGAGGGGTGAGCTACACAGCCCAGTGAGTGGATAGTCTAAATCGACCATCCATAACATACACTCAAAAATATAGGCAGATTATTTTAAAAATCTTTAGCAAGAACATTATGTCAACATATAACAAAATCAAGAAATAGAAATCATATAGACAGTCAGATGTACACACTAGCATATAACAAACTCAGGGTACTAGAGTTATACTCTAAACCAACTAAACACATATATTCTAAACCAACTAAACACATATAACTTAGGTTCACAAACTCAGGTTCTAGAGTTATACTCTAAACCACTAAACACACCAACACATAATCAACCTAGTTGTCCAGCATATTCAGTAGTGACCAATATGGTCTAACCCGGCTTGGCCAAAGCACTGGGAGCCGCATGCAACACATAAACATGGATAGTGAGTAGAATCAAGAGGTGGCCCCCGCCAGGTCACGACGTGGCACTTTGGTCCCTCACCCCATAACACATCAGAGTGACGACATCAAGAGGTGGCCCCTGTCTGATCAAGACATGGCACTTTGCGTCTTATATCACCCCATCACATAAAGAGTAATGACATCAAGAGGTGGCCCCTGTCTGATCAAGACATGGCACTTTGGGTCTTATATTACCCCATCACAAAAAGAGTAGTGACATCAAGAGGTGGCCCCTGTCTGACCAAGACATGGCACTTTGGGTCAAAACCCGTTCTCCCAAAAGGTTCCTACTGGACAACAGACACATCTTAATTCATATTTCACATAGGTGAACATATTTCACAAAGGTGGACTCCTAAGTGTCAACTAGACTCTAGGATAGTCATCACAAAAATCATATCGGGCAGGCTGAACATCAACCCCCATCACAATAATCATAATAGGCAGGCTGAACATCAACCTCCTCACATATCACAATACAGGGCTGAAATTCAAACCCTTAACATAACACATAAGGACTATCCCCTTGAGTTCATAGTTACACCTAGCCTTAGTCCTAACCATCACATAATCACATAATTTTCCAAATTCACATAACCCATAATTTTCCAAATTCACAAAACCCATCACATAACACTTATTGTTCAAAATCACATAGTCACACATATTGTTCAAAATCATATAACATAACACATAATATTTTCACCGAATATTGTGTAGTCCTTAAATTTCAGGCTGGTCAGTTCAGTGTAATTTTGCTAAATTATCACCCAATGTTTTCAAACATAATTACATGATCTTAATTAAATAAACATGAGTTTTACAACATAACATTATTGGCAATTTATCAAGCATCCATAAAATTCGACATATAACATTTATCATGCGCCCCAAAATCAATATAAAATTAAAGCATAATTGCTTTACAAATCACACATGTAACCCACGGTTTCAAACATAATATCAATTTAAAAATACACCTTAGTTAACAAGAATTTCATACTTAAGATCAATGATTTAATGCTTCCTAAACTCCACACAATAATTACCCTAAATTCGGTTTTCATGGAGATATGCCTTAAATTCGGTTTTCATGGAAAATACCCTAAACTAACTTTTCATGGAGAAATATCAAGATTTAATTCACATGGAAACATGTTAACCACAATATCAAATTTCGGTTTAACTACAATTAACAAGGTTTCGGCTACAAAAAATCATTGGTTTAATATTGCCAAAATTCTCTATAAAATATCTAATTAACAAGAAATTCATGCTCAATGTTCGATGATTTAATGCTACCAAAATACCTTAAATTTCATACAAATTTTCGGTTAAACAATCATCAAATTAATTCGGTTTTTACAATAGTTTTCGAGATTGTTTCGTTTCTCATAGTCAACACCAACATTCGGTTTTCATAGCAATTTTTTTTTTTTCCAAGAATTCGATTTTAAACATGGTAATTTTCCCAAGAATCCAATTGCATCATATAATACAATCACAACCAATCTAATAGATCAAACAAGACCTTCCACTCACCTTGAACCGAGAATACTATGGTGAAAAATCCTCCACAAAATCGCCTAAAGCCTTTAAGTCGCCTAAGGAATCTCCAAGAATTCACCAAGGAAGTTCCACCTCAAAGAATTTCGTCAAAAGGAAGAAGAAAATCGCCTCCAAGCTTCCAAGAATCGCCTTCTTCTTTCAAGCCGTCGCCTAGGGTTCTTCCAAGCTAGAATTTCGCCAAAAACTCTTACCCTAAGCGCAAATCCCACTTAAACTTTGGATTTTAAAATTTTAAACCCATTAACCCATTAATTCAAATAGGGTTTAATTTATTTAGCTAATAAATTTGAATTTCAAATCCAATTAGCGCCAACCCAATATCTCATAATTAACCAATTAATTTAATTAACTTAACCAATAACCATTCACTTAAACGAAATCCATTAAGGATTTTAATTAACATCCAATAAGGATTTAATTAACCAATAAGCCCAATTAATTAACCAATAAGTTCTAATTAATTACTTACAATAATTTAACAAGCAATAAACCAGTTAATTAACAACAAAATCTCTAGTTAATTAACTATAATTATTAACTAAAAATCTCTAATTAATTTATCATAAATTAACTATCAATACTCAGGAATAATAACTCAGTCCATAATTTTATTTAAATCAAAAATAATGCTTACCAGGACTTAAGATCCTTGGATCTTACATCCCTCCCTCCTTATAAAGCTTTAGTCCTCTAAAGCTCAGCATCCATATCATCAAAGAGGTAAGCATAAAATTTCCTCATATCAGCTTCAGTCTCCCAAGTCGCCTCCTCAACAGCCTGATTTCCCCAGATAACCTTTACCAAAGGTATAGTCTTGTTCCTCAGAACATTATCCTTTCTATCCACAATCCGGAGAGGTCTTTCCTCAAAAGTCAAATCACTCTGAATCTGAAGAGGTTCCAACTCCAACACATGAGATGGATCAGGATGATATTTCCTCAAAATAGAAACATGGAATACATTATGCACATGATCCATAGCAGGAGGTAAAGCCAATCGGTAAGCCACTGGACCAACTCTCTCAATAATATCAAAAGGGCCTACAAACCTAGGGCTCAACTTGCCCTTTTTGCCAAACCTCATAACACCCTTAGTAGGTGACACCTTCAAGAACACATGATCCCCTACCATAAACTCCAAGGAACGACGACGGTCATCAGCATAACTCTTCTGTCTGTCCCGAGCAATTTTCAGTTTATCCTGGATCTCTCTGACCTTATCAGTAGTCTCCTGAACTGCATCAGATCTCAAAATCATCCTGTCACCAGTTTCCTCCCAACACAAGGGAGTCCTACACCTTCTCCCATACAAGGCCTCATAAGGAGCCATCTGAATACTGGAGTGGAAACTATTATTATAAGTGAACTCTATCAAAGATAGATCCCGGTTCCACTCAGAACTCCAATCAACCACATAGGCTCTCAACAAATCTTCTAGAGTCTGTATAGTACGCTCTGTCTGGCCATCAGACTGAGGATGGTATGCTGTACTAAAACTCAACTTAGTACCCAAACCCTCCTGTAAACTCCTCCAAAATCTGGACAGAAATCGAGAATCCCTATCAGACACAATATCAACTGGCACTCCATGTAGTCTGACTATCTCATCAATGTACAATCTGGCCAGTCTCTCTAAAGAATAAGTCATTTTAATCGGAAGAAAATGGGCTGATTTGGTGAGTCTATCAACAATCACCCAAATAGCATCATGACCCAATCTGGTTCTGGGCAAACCACACACAAAATCCATACTGATGCATTCCCACTTCCACTCAGGAATAGGAAGAGACTGCAACAAACCCCCAGGCTTCTGGTGTTCGGCCTTTATAGTCTGACAGGTCAAACACCTAGAGACAAAATCAAGCACTTCTTTCTTCATACCCGGCCACCAAAAACTTTTCTTGAGGTCCTGATACATCTTAGTCACGCCAGGATGTAGAGAATATTTGGAGTTATGGCTGTCCTCCAATATTTCTTTCCTCAAGCTCGGTTCCTCAGGGACACATACCCTTCCACGAAACCGAAGAATACCATCATCAGACAGGCTAAAATCCTGAACTGCGCCATCAACCAGACTATCCCTGATCTGAACTAATCTCGGATCCACAGACTGCTGATCTCTGATCTTCTGCAACAAAGCAGACTGTACTCTGAGAAAAGCCACATAACCAGACTGAACTTTAGGAGAAACACTGATCCTGAGATCGCTGAACTCCTGCAGTAACCGCCACTCACTAACCCGTAAAGCAGCTACTGAAGTAACTGGATGTCTGCTCAGAGCATCCGCCACTACATTGGCCTTTCCAGCCTGATACTGAATAGAGAAGTCATAATCTTTGATCAACTCCATCCATCTTCTCTGTCTCATATTCAACTCCTTCTGAGTGAAGATATACTTGAGACTCTGGTGATCAGTGAACAGATCAAACTCCTGACCCAACAAATAGTGACGCCATATCTTCAAAGCAAAGACTACAGCCGCCAACTCTAAATCATGAGTAGGGTAGTTCAATTCATACTCCTTTAGTTGTCTCGAAGCATAGGCTACCACAGAACCCTTCTGCATCAAGACACAACCCAACCCTTTGCCAGAAGCATCTGTATAAACAGTAAACCTTTCCCCATCACTAGGAATAATGAGGATCGGTGTACTAGTCAATCTCCTTTTCAGCTCTTGAAAGCTCTCTTCACACTTATCATCCCAAATAAACTTAGCCTCCTTTCTGGTCAATTTAGTTAAAGGACCCGCCAGCTTGGAGAACCCCTCAACAAATCTCCGGTAGTAACCTGCTAAACCCAGGAAACTCCTGATCTCAGTAGCACTAGTCGGTCTTCCCCAATTAAGGATAGCTTGCACTTTAATTGGATCTACAGACACCCCCTGACCAGAAATCACATGCCCAAGGAAACTAATCTTTTCCAGCCAGAATTCACACTTACTAGACTTGGCATATAATCGGTTCTTCCTCAAGATCTCGAGTACTCTGCGCAAATCACTGACATGATCTGAGGTAGTCTGAGAGTACACCAATATATCGTCTATAAAGACCACCACACAAGAGTCAAGCAACTCATGGAATACCCTATTCATCAAATCCATGAAGACAGCAGGTGCATTCGTCAGTCCAAAAGGCATAACTAAAAATTCGAAATGCCCATACCTGGTCCTGAAAGCAGTCTTAAATATATCCTCATCCTTGACCCTAAGCTGATAATACCCTGATCTCAGATCAATCTTAGAGAACACTGTCGCTCCCTGTAATTGATCAAATAGATCATCAATTCTGGGAAGAGGATACTTATTCTTGATAGTCACTTGGTTCAATTGCCTGTAGTCTATACACATCCTCAGGGTTCCATCTTTCTTCTTTACAAACAACACTGGTGCTCCCCAAGGTGAAGCACTAGGCCGAATATACCCTTTCTCTAACAATTCCTCCAGTTGTTTCTTAAGCTCGGCCAACTCTGAAGTAGCCATACGATAAGGAGCTCTGGAGATAGGTGCCGTACCTGGCGCCAACTCAATGCCAAATTCCACTTCTCTAATCGGTGGCAAACCTGAAAATTCTTCAGAGAACACATCAGGAAATTCTTTCACCACCGCCATCTGAGTCAAATCAGAAGTAGGATCATCCTGCACCTTAACATGCGCAAGATAACCCTTGCATCCACTAGCCAGTAATTTCCTGGCCTGCAGGAAAGATATCACATGTGGTCCTTGGTCTGACACTAGACCTCTCACAAACATTCGATTCCCATCTAACAAATTCAAAGTGATTACTTTCTCAAAGCAATCCACAGAGGCATGATGGGAAGACAACCAATCCATTCCTAAGATGATATCATAATCTTGCATGTCTAAGAGGATTAGATCTACCAGAAACTCATAACCCTCTACATGTACTACACAGTCAGCACAAACAGTATCTGTAGATAACGATTTTCCTAAGGGAGTACTCACAGACACAGCATAATTCATCACCTTAGGTAACACAAGTAAACATGCAGCAAACTTAACAGATACAAAAGATAAATTTGCACCAGGGTCAAATAATATGCGGGCTAACTGATCAAATACGAATAAAGTACCTTCCACGACGGATCGGGAAGCTCGTGTATCCTTCTCAGCCACAGCATACACTCTAGTCTGGACTGTAGGCTTATCTGCGCCTCTAGGTTGTACCTCAGGTTCTTTGCAGTCCTTAGCCATGTGTCCTGGTTTCTTACACCTGAAGCATATACCATTCTTTCTATGACAGTCTTTCACTAAATGTCCCCTGAGCCCACAATGACTACAAGTGATACCGTTTCTTGCATCCCTGGCATCCCTGAACTGCTGCGGTGCATCACTGGACTGCTGCGGTGCCTTGTAGGAGTAAGGCTTATACCTGCTCTTCTTATAATCTTTATGCCTAGGGTACTTCTTACCCTTGCCGCCACTGCCATACTGAGGAACCGCCGCCTCAGCTGCAGGAACCACTGCCACGGCAACATGAGAACTCCTCTCAGATATATACCTCTCAATGGTGCGTGCTCGCCCAACAGTCTCAACATAGGTCTCCAAATGTTGAGCACCAACCTGCTCTCTAATGTCCCATCTGAGACCTCTGAGAAACTTAGTAGCTCTCCTCTTTTCAGTGTTTATCAGATGAGGAGCATACTTTCCCAATTTCGTGAACTGTAATTCATACTGGTCCACTGTCATATCACCCTGCTCCAGGTGAATAAATTCCACCTCTCGGTCCTCAACCAAGCTATCTGGGAAATACTTCTCGTTAAATCGAGACAAGAAGTAAGGCCAGTCTACAGTCTCATGTCTTTCTTCGGCAAGTCTCACCACACCTTTCCACCACTCATCTGCGTCAGCACGCATCATGTAGGTGGTCAGACATAACTTGTCTTCGTCCGAGCAACGCATAACTTGGAAAATCTTTTCCAAGCACACCTGCCAATTTTCGGCATTACTGGATTCTGAGCCCCCATAAAAAGAGCTCGGACCCAGTTTCTGGAATTCACTCACAAGTGAAGCATAGCGCCTGTGAGCGCCCTCCTGAGAGTCATCCCCCACTGCCCGAGTAGTAGTCTGGGGTCTCTCTCGAGTCAGCTGCTGCAAAAGCTGCTGTTGTGCTTCTTGGTGCTGAGTCTGCTGCTGCTGCAGCATCTGAGCTTGCCTTTCTATCATAGCACCTTGTTGCTGAACCATGCCAGTCAGAGCCTCAATAGTTCTCGTGAGGTTCGGGGTCTGCTCGCCCTCATCACTAGC
The DNA here is from genome assembly GCA_027563935.2 of Costus lasius. NCBI lineage: Eukaryota > Viridiplantae > Streptophyta > Magnoliopsida > Zingiberales > Costaceae > Costus > Costus lasius. The sequence continues at coordinate 53,067,278 of CM050453.2, forward strand.
ATTTCCTCTGGTTCGCACCATCTTAAATGCCTACACATGCATATCATAGTCACACACATATCATAGTCAGGAAAACAATCATAAACCTATTAGGTGTCTAGCAATACACAAACATGTTTTCCCCCAAACTAAGTTTTAGCTAGCCAACTTGCTCTGATACCATTCTGTAACATCCCACATTCTTAACCCCAAACAAATGGCACATTTCATAAAAGAAACAGGATGTTTCGTATAAGATCGATCATATGCTAGGTAAAACCGAGTTCAAGAAAAAAACACGATCTGAAAATTTCCAAAAAAAAACCCATACATAAATATCCACAAAACCCAATTATCATAAATCACATAAGGGTACCTGCCACCACGCAATCCTTGCACTAGACATATGCAAGGCAACAGTTATATCAAATCCGATTCAAATTCATAAAATCCATAAAGGTACCTGCCACCAGGCAATACTTGCACTAGACATATGCAAGTTACAGGGTATATCAAAACCGATTTCACAGAATATACAACAAGCCGAAATTCAAAACAAAATCACAAAATCGATTTTATAAACTCATACCAAACACCGAAACCAGGCTGAAGCCCGCGGTGACACAAAAATCAAACTCATTTAATTGCCACAATTAGGCAACACAAATTCACATAGTTCACATGGTTCACATCACATGGTTCACATAGTTCATAAAATTCATATTCGGCCACAGCCGGCCTCAAATTAATTAAGCATAAACATAGGGCCACAACCGGCATTATAAGCATAAATCACAACATCAATATCATGCTAACTGCGCCCCTGCTCTATACCTGAAAATAATGAGGGGTGAGCTACACAGCCCAGTGAGTGGATAGTCTAAATCGACCATCCATAACATACACTCAAAAATATAGGCAGATTATTTTAAAAATCTTTAGCAAGAACATTATGTCAACATATAACAAAATCAAGAAATAGAAATCATATAGACAGCCAGATGTACACACTAGCATATAACAAACTCAGGGTACTAGAGTTATACTCTAAACCAACTAAACACATATATTCTAAACCAACTAAACACATATAACTTAGGTTCACAAACTCAGGTTCTAGAGTTATACTCTAAACCACTAAACACACCAACACATAATCAACCTAGTTGTCCAGCATATTCAGTAGTGACCAATATGGTCTAACCCGGCTTGGCCAAAGCACTGGGAGCCGCATGCAACACATAAACATGGATAGTGAGTAGAATCAAGAGGTGGCCCCCGCCAGGTCACGACGTGGCACTTTGGTCCCTCACCCCATAACACATCAGAGTGACGACATCAAGAGGTGGCCCCTGTCTGATCAAGACATGGCACTTTGCGTCTTATATCACCCCATCACATAAAGAGTAATGACATCAAGAGGTGGCCCCTGTCTGATCAAGACATGGCACTTTGGGTCTTATATTACCCCATCACAAAAAGAGTAGTGACATCAAGAGGTGGCCCCTGTCTGACCAAGACATGGCACTTTGGGTCAAAACCCGTTCTCCCAAAAGGTTCCTACTGGACAACAGACACATCTTAATTCATATTTCACATAGGTGAACATATTTCACAAAGGTGGACTCCTAAGTGTCAACTAGACTCTAGGATAGTCATCACAAAAATCATATCGGGCAGGCTGAACATCAACCCCCATCACAATAATCATAATAGGCAGGCTGAACATCAACCTCCTCACATATCACAATACAGGGCTGAAATTCAAACCCTTAACATAACACATAAGGACTATCCCCTTGAGTTCATAGTTACACCTAGCCTTAGTCCTAACCATCACATAATCACATAATTTTCCAAATTCACATAACCCATAATTTTCCAAATTCACAAAACCCATCACATAACACTTATTGTTCAAAATCACATAGTCACACATATTGTTCAAAATCATATAACATAACACATAATATTTTCACCGAATATTGTGTAGTCCTTAAATTTCAGGCTGGTCAGTTCAGTGTAATTTTGCTAAATTATCACCCAATGTTTTCAAACATAATTACATGATCTTAATTAAATAAACATGAGTTTTACAACATAACATTATTGGCAATTTATCAAGCATCCATAAAATTCGACATATAACATTTATCATGCGCCCCAAAATCAATATAAAATTAAAGCATAATTGCTTTACAAATCACACATGTAACCCACGGTTTCAAACATAATATCAATTTAAAAATACACCTTAGTTAACAAGAATTTCATACTTAAGATCAATGATTTAATGCTTCCTAAACTCCACACAATAATTACCCTAAATTCGGTTTTCATGGAGATATGCCTTAAATTCGGTTTTCATGGAAAATACCCTAAACTAACTTTTCATGGAGAAATATCAAGATTTAATTCACATGGAAACATGTTAACCACAATATCAAATTTCGGTTTAACTACAATTAACAAGGTTTCGGCTACAAAAAATCATTGGTTTAATATTGCCAAAATTCTCTATAAAATATCTAATTAACAAGAAATTCATGCTCAATGTTCGATGATTTAATGCTACCAAAATACCTTAAATTTCATACAAATTTTCGGTTAAACAATCATCAAATTAATTCGGTTTTTACAATAGTTTTCGAGATTGTTTCGTTTCTCATAGTCAACACCAACATTCGGTTTTCATAGCAATTTTTTTTTTTTTCCAAGAATTCGATTTTAAACATGGTAATTTTCCCAAGAATCCAATTGCATCATATAATACAATCACAACCAATCTAATAGATCAAACAAGACCTTCCACTCACCTTGAACCGAGAATACTATGGTGAAAAATCCTCCACAAAATCGCCTAAAGCCTTTAAGTCGCCTAAGGAATCTCCAAGAATTCACCAAGGAAGTTCCACCTCAAAGAATTTCGTCAAAAGGAAGAAGAAAATCGCCTCCAAGCTTCCAAGAATCGCCTTCTTCTTTCAAGCCGTCGCCTAGGGTTCTTCCAAGCTAGAATTTCGCCAAAAACTCTTACCCTAAGCGCAAATCCCACTTAAACTTTGGATTTTAAAATTTTAAACCCATTAACCCATTAATTCAAATAGGGTTTAATTTATTTAGCTAATAAATTTGAATTTCAAATCCAATTAGCGCCAACCCAATATCTCATAATTAACCAATTAATTTAATTAACTTAACCAATAACCATTCACTTAAACGAAATCCATTAAGGATTTTAATTAACATCCAATAAGGATTTAATTAACCAATAAGCCCAATTAATTAACCAATAAGTTCTAATTAATTACTTACAATAATTTAACAAGCAATAAACTAGTTAATTAACAACAAAATCTCTAGTTAATTAACTATAATTATTAACTAAAAATCTCTAATTAATTTATCATAAATTAACTATCAATACTCAGGAATAATAACTCAGTCCATAATTTTATTTAAATCAAAAATAATGCTTACCAGGACTTAAGATCCTTGGATCTTACAAAGCTGAACAGCATTGAGACATTATTCAGAAGCACACTTATTGCAGCAGACAATGTAACAAACTGAATAACAACCATTGCCTTTATAAACATAAGAGTTTATACATGATACTGAAAGAATCCCAAGGCCTCAAACATTAGCCTTAAGGGCATACCCCAACAGGTTTTTCAATTTTAATTTCCTCAATCTTTTCCACAATTAAATTATCAGAAGAATCAATTTTACAATCATCAAAATCAGAGTGAGATTCATGAATATTCAGATAAGGCTCAATCTCAAAACAATCATGATCATAGGGGGAGTTTTGTAAATCAAGCTTTTCTGTTTCGAACTCAAATAAACAATCATGCTGTGCAATCTGGGTTTCTAGCAATTCAGTATTAATAGTCAAAGATTGATGATTTTCCCATCTAGAATACAATTCAGCAGATTCTTTCAATGATAAATTGGGATTTAGAAATGGACAATAAGAGGAATAATGATCAAAATATCCACAAATATCACATCTAATAGAATCATCATGATCATCTTGATACCATGGTGAATTAGGATTTGCATGATTAAATTTGCAATCAGAAGTATAATGACCAGAAGACTTACAAATATTACATGAAACAATATGAGAGTGTAATTCCCATATTTCTCCAAAAGTCATCTGTGAATAATCTTTATTCTCACCTTGAGGCATGTATCCCTTACTTCTTTTAGAAGCCCATGAATTTTGATAAAAAGATATATTTACCAAATCTATCAACAGTACAGAGATAATCCAATTGTGTTGAGTTTCGGATGCACGAAAGTGATCCTTGAGGCTCCACTTGTGATGATCAACTTAGAATTCGGATGCACGAAAGTGATCCTTGAGCTCTTTGTTCATGGTTTACTTATCTGCAGCATTGGGACAAATCTTGCGCGAAAGCAAGGATTGGTCCCTGCATGATTGTCTGCACGAAAGTGAGATAATCTTTTTATGAAGTAAATTAGGTCTTTATCATAGCAAGATTTGATTGCCGAACCTTTTATTATATCTAATCATTGAAGTTAAGGTGGATGAAACCCTAGTCCCATGTATCTCTCTTTGATTATCCCTTATTTTGCGTGCTTTCCTATTGTTTACTCGCATCATACTCGATTGCTTAGCTAGTGAGAATACAACTATTTGGTACTAACCTAAGGAAGGGATCTCAATATGCAATTCTAGAGTTCCAAGTTCTCAAGCAAATCACCTTTCAGTCTCATTACGAAAACTGTAAAGCATGGATAATAACATAAATCTATGGAAAATTAAAGACAATTCATCACAAAAGTAGAATTATCACTGAAAGTGGGGGGGCGAAAACCCTGAACGCATGCACTTCTAAAATTTGCATGGGCGGAAATAGGGATTTCATGAAGATCGCATGTGGCATGAACATATGATTAACCTTATGTTTGTAAAGATCAAGTTGTGATCTTACCAAAGCCATTGTTTGGATGGCGACTTGGAAGCAAGAGGGCAAGCGGCTCTCCTCCAAAGTGGACGCACACAAGGTGATGATGGCTTTCTCCCTTGGCGTGAACCTTGTGCTAGCAAAGCTCTTCAAGGAGTCCTCGATGCGTGAAGGAGATGAGATGCTTTTCTTGGCTGACCGAATCTCCTTCTTGGCGTGAAGACAACCCAAAATGAGAGGAGAAGAGGCGAGAGCACGATGGCGTTCGAACGTGGGAGCGTTTCTTTTCTCAAAGAAAAACGCCTTCCAAATATAGTATGTTCACAACTCCACTTGAAGCCACCACTTAAAGCCATCGATAACTCCTCTCCTCTTTGAACCATGCGTTCACATAAGTGAACCGGTTCAATTTAATTCGGTTCAATTGCATTTGGTTCAAAGACCAAATCAAACCAGCATTGGTTCAGATCTTGTCAAAACAAATGGCACAAGATCTAACCATTCATCTCTTGATGCTCCTGATCTCATCGATCAAGCATCAATTCTCTCGATCGAAGCTTACCGATCTCAAGCCCTAATCAATCAAACATGATCAGACCAGATCTCACTTACAATCAGAGTTTAAACTCCTTTAAACTGAACCAAAACAATTCAGTCCACACGATCTGACATAAGTAAGCCATATCATCAAATTGTGCGACCGTAAGGGTTTCCTTTAATGTCGGTAACAATAACTTACGTTATCACGAACAGAGAGGGGTATCTAGCAACACATCACTGTCTCCCGATATAAAGGAAAGAGTCTTCCAAGACTACACCCAAACACAGCACAAGTGTGAATTCAATTCACTAGGCATACATGTTTCCTTTGCCACTGGATGTTCTCGTTGGACAAGCGTGTCAAGCCTGTAACTCCAACATGATGAGAGTGGTTAGATCAGATGAACATAGTCATCTGGGTATGGCCATACACTTTCACAACCACCTCATACAGGGGGGCCCTTTAGAACATCACACTCCAAACAAGGAGAGGCAATCCTATATCTATCACTAATGCCCTAACATGACTCATGCCCATTATCCAAGATAATCTATAACCATTATATTTCAAATGATATTGAACAACCTCAAGACAATGCCAATCGTCATTTAGAAACACAAGTGATCTCAAGTCAGAGGAAATATGCCACTTGTTTGCACATAAGGATTATTCACATTGTGACAAGCAATTGAATATCCTAAGTAGGGTCAGTCCAGTACATCCAATGTACCTATGAGTCTACATCTTATTCCATGCTCGAAGCATCCTATAAGATTAGAACACATATTAGTCTCAATCATATCAAGGTTGTCTCATGTTCACCAAGATATCTCGACTAAGGACAACACTGCATGTCAGCCAAGCTGAACACCATTGAGACATTATTCAGAAGTATACATATAGCAGCAGATAATACAACAACCTGAATAACAACCATTGCCTTTATAAACATAGAGTTTATACATGATACTGATAACAACCCAAGGCCTCAAACATTAGCCTTAAGGGCATACCCCAACAATCTCCCACTTGCACTTAATCTAATGGTTGAGAAATCTCAAACCCATATTATTACAGTGCTTCTCATGCTTCTGCTGCGCCAGAGGCTTTGTAAGCGGGTCAGATAGATTGTCATCTGTATGAACCTTGCAGATCTTGATCTCTCCACGATCTATGATCTCACGGATCAAATGAAACCTTCTCTGTATGTGCTTGGACTTCTGGTGTGACCGTGGTTCCTTTGCTTGTGCTATTGCTCCAGTGTTATCACAGAAGATAACCAAAGGATTTGCACTCGAAGGAACAACACCAAGTTCCTGAACGAACTTATGAATCCACACTGCCTCCTTTGATGCTTCTGAGGCTGCAACATACTCGGCTTCTGTTGTGGAATCAGCAACAATTGATTGTTTGAAACTTTTCCACACCACTGCTCCTCCATTCAAGCTAAAAACATAGCCTGATTACGATTGGAAATCATCCTGGTCAGATTGGAACGAAGCGTCAGTATATCCTTCAATACTGAGTTCTTCCTGACCTCCATATATCAAGAACATATCTTTGGTCCTCCGAAGATATTTCAAAATGTTCTTGACTGCAATCCAGTGTGCCTTACCTGGATTACTTTGGAATCGACTAGTCACGCTTAACCCGTAAGCGACGTCTGGGCGAGTACACAACATCGCATACATAATGGACCCAATAGCCGAAGCATAAGGCGTGTTGTCCATTTCATCTTTCTCAGACTGTGTTTGAGGACACTGGCTCTTCGAAAGATTCAGACCATGTCTCACTGGAAGATTTCCTCTTTTAGAATTTTCTAAATGGAATCTCTCCAGGACTTTATCAATGTAAGTACTCTGGCACAGCCCGAGAAGCCTCTTAGATCTATCTCTGTAGATCCGCACACCTAATACATAGGCTGCTTCTCCTAAATCTTTCATCTGGAAACATTTTCTTAACCATGCTTTGACGGCATGCAGTTCAGGAATATCATTTCCAATGATCAAGATGTCATCGACGTAGAGGACTAGGAAAGTAATCACGCTCCCACTAAACCTCTTATATACACACGGGTCTGAAAGTCCCCACAAGGGGGTGAAACCCTAAAGCATTGGCGCATATGGAAGATGCAAGCAGCGGAAAGGGGGTTTCTAGATCTTGCATGCTATATGATTAACAAAAGGAACCCGATTGCATATAGAGAAGGATCATACCATAGCCATTTCTAGATGGCGCCTTGGAAGCAAAGATCAAACTGGATCTTCTCCAGAGGTGACGCACACAATTGATGTCGCCTACTCCTCCTTGCGATCCTTGTGCTAGCAAGGTCCAAAGATGTCTTGGTCGAGTGAAAGGGAAAAGAAAGAACTTCTTGGCTTGGCGATTTTTCCTTATCGTCTCTTCCTCTCCTCCACGCGAGAATGCCCCAAGAGCCAAAGCCAAGTTGGCGACAAAGCGTGAAGGCGTGAAGAGGGAGGACGTGAAAACGTGGTCACGTTGAGAAGTGTTATCCAAAAATAGCATATAACTTCTCCACATGCGAACTTGGGCTTACCCCAATCGCAAACTCCACTTCACCCTTGAACCATGCGCTCATTCATGAGCCGGTTCACTTGAATTTGGTTCAATAACCAAATAAACCAAGCCATAAGTCCAGATCACATTAAAACCCTAAGGTATTTGATCTGACCGTTCATCTCCTGATGCTCCTGATCTCACCGATCCAGCATCCATTCTCTCAATCGAAGCTTACCGATCTTAAGCCCTAATCAATCAAACATGATCAGACCAGATCTCACTTACAATCAGAGATTAAATCCCTTTAAACTGAACCTGAACAATTTAGTCCACACGATCTGACTCAAGTAAGCCATATCATCAAATTGTGCGACCCTGAGGGTTTCCTTTAAATGTCGGTAACGATAACTCACGTCATCACGATCAGTGAGGGGTATCTAGCAACACATCACTGTCTCCCGATATAAAGAAAAGAGTCTTCCAAGACTACACCCAAAAATAGCACAAGTGTGAATCAACTCACTAGGCATGCATATTTCCTTTGCCACTGGATGTTCTTATTGGACAAGCGTGTCAAGCTTGTAACTCCAATATGACGAGCATGATTAGAACAGATGAACACTGTCACCTGGGTATGGCCATACTCTTTTCTCAATCATCTCATCCAGGGGGGCCCCTTTAGAACATCACACTCCTTAAACAAGGAGACGGCAATCCTATGTCTATCACTAGTGCCCTAACCTGACTCAAGCTCACCATCCAAGATAGTCTATAATCATTATGTTTCAAATGATATTGAACTACCTCAAAACAATGACAATCATCATTTAGAAACACAAGTGATCTCAAGTCAGAGGAAATGTGCCACTTGTCGCAATCAAGGAATATTCACATTGTGACAAGCAATTGAATATCCTAGTAGGGTCTGTCCAGTACATCCAATGTACCCATGAGTCTACATCTTATTCCATGCTCGAAGCATCCTATAAGATTAGAACACATATTAGTCTCAATCATATCAAGGCTGTCTCATGTTCACCAAGATATCTCGACTAAGGACTTTACTGCATGTCAGCCTAGCTGAACAGCTTTGAGACATTATTCTGAAGTACACTTATTACAGCAGACAAGGTAACAACCTGAATAACAACCATGCCTTTATAAACATAAGAGTTTATTACATGATAATGATACAATCCCAAGGCCTCAAACATTAGCCTTAAGGGCATACCCCAACAATCTCCCACTTGCACTTAATCTAATGGTTGAGAAATCTCAAACCCATATTATTACAGTGCTTCTCATGCTTCTGCTGCGCCAGAGGCTTGGTAAGCGGGTCTGCCAGATTGTCATCTGTATGTACCTTGCAGACTTTGATCTCGCCACGATCTATGATCTCCCGGATCAAATGAAACCGTCTCTATATGTGCTTGGACTTCTGGTGCGACCGTGGTTCCTTTGCCTGTGGGATTGCTCCAGTGTTATCACAGAAGATAACCAAAGGATCTACACTCGAAGGAACAACACCAAGTTCTCTCACGAACTTACGAATCCACACTGCCTCCTTGGAAGCTTCCGAGGCTGCAACATACTCGGCTTATGTTGTGGAATCAGCAACAGTTGACTGTTTGAAACTTTTCCACACCACTACTCCTCCATTCAAGCTAAATACATAGCATGATTGCGATCGAAAATCATCCAACTGTGCTTGACTACTTTGTCCTTCTTCTGGATTCTCATCCAGCTTTATTTCTCTCCCACTGGCTTCTTGCAGAAGAAACTCCTTCTCAAGAAAAATAGCCGTCCGAGCAACAAATACTTTGTTCTCCTTGGGATCGTAGAAATAATAACCCTTAGTTTCCTTAGGGTAACCGACAAAGATGCATTTCTCAGATCTGCTCTCTAGTTTCCCAGAGGCGAGCTTTTTGACATAAGCCTCGCAACCCTAGATCTTAATAAATGTCAAGCTCGGCTGTTTCCCATACCATAACTCATATGGCGTCTTTGAAACTGCCTTGGATGGCACTCGGTTTAGTACTTTTGCAGCTGTTTCCAGTGCAAATCCCCAAAAGGAGTAAGGTAGAGTAGCTTGACTCATCATAGAGCGAACCATATCCAGTAAGGTTCTGTTCCTCCTCTCGGACACACCATTCCATTGCGGTGTTCCTGGCAGAGTGAGCTGTGAGATAATCCCACACTCCTTCAGATAGTCAGTAAACTCTCGACTTAGGTATTCACCACCTCGATCAGAACGAAGTGCCTTGATATTTCGGCCTAGCTAATTCTGTACTTCATTTTTGAACTCTTTGAACTTGTCAAAAGATTCACTTTTATGTCTCATTAGATAGACATATCCATACCTACTGAAATCATCAGTAAAGGTAATGAAGTATGAATAGCCACCTCTGGCATGTTTACTAAAAGGCCCACACACATCACTGTGTATAAGGTCAAGTAAACCTGAAGCCCTTTGACCTTTGTGAGGAAAAGGAGACTTCGTCATTTTACCCATTAAACAAGCTTTGCATGTATCAATCTCCTCATAGGAGAATGATCCCAGCAGTCCATGATCATGCAACCGCTTAATGCGCTTCTTGTTAATATGGCCTAAACGACTATGCCATAACAAGGTGCTGTCATCAGCATACTTGGCTTTCTTATTATCAATGTTTTGTATAGAACATTCCATGTCCAACATGAATAACCCATTGTTAATTGATCCAGTAGCATAAACAATATTATCACAAGAAATAACACACTTTGAAATATTGCATTCAAAGGAAAATCCTTTCCTGACAAGAGCAGGAATAGAGATAATATTTTTCGTAATGCTCGGTACAAAGTAACAATTGTCTAGTTCTAATACAAGTCCAGATGGTAATGAGATGTAATATTCTCCTACAGCAACAGCAGCAACCCGTGCCCCGTTTCCAACTCGTAGGTCCACCTCATGCTGTCCCACCTGTCTTCTCCTCTTGAGTTCCTGTACATTTGAACAAATGTGAACTCCACATGCAGTGTCCAACACCCATGAAATAGAAGAAGAGGAAATCATGACTTCAGTCATGAAAATACCTGAGCCAGAAGCGATGCTTCCCTTCTTGTCTCCTTGGAGCGCTTTACAGTCCTTTTTCCAGTGACCCAGCTGGCCACAATGGAAACATCTGTATTCCTTCGACCGCTTAACCTTTTGTTTCAGAGCCTTGTTGTAGTTCTTGACAGGGGCTTTGCCCTTCTTCCCCTTCTTCTTGTTCCTGGAAGGGAACATCAAGACAGAGGTTGAAGGCTTTCCCTTTAGAGTCTCCTCTGTAGTCAAGAGCATATTCAGCAACTCTGCTGGAGTACAGTCGATCTTGTTCATATTAAAATTAATAATGAACAGATCGAAAGAGGCCGGGAGAGACTGCAGAATAATGTCTACAGCAAGCTCCTGATTGATGGTATGCCCCAGTTTCTCTAGAGCCTCTTTGTGCCCAATCATCTTGAGCACATGAGCTCCCACTGGACTCCCTTCAGCCAGTTTGCTCTGAAAGAAAAGCTTGGTCAAATTATAGCGTTCAGTCCTCGCCTGTGCAGCATACAGCATCTTGAGTTTTGCTATAATTTCTATAGCAGACATATCCTCATGCTGACGCTGCAGCTGTGGCGTCATAGACGCTAGCATCAGGCAAGCGACATCAATGCTATCATTGACATGCTTTTCATAGGCTTCCCGAACCGCCCTTGCGGCGTTCGGAGCGGGTTGAGGCGGTATAGCCGTCTCGAGGACATACAGTTTCCTCTCAGCCTTAAGAACAATCTTAAGGTGTCCGTACCAGTCTGAGAAGTTTGGCCCAGCAAACTTCTCCCTTTCCAGTAGGGATCGCACTTTGAAGCTCATGGTGTTCATTGCTGCAGGAATCTACAACAATGCAAGAACAGCAAGGTCAGTATCAATGTTCAGAATCAATCCAGGACTTAAGAAAGATTCTTTTCTCACTATTTTATCTGACTGAAAAATCCATTAAAATAGTCCGAAAGAGTAAGACTCTTTTAGTGAGATGGGATCCAGATTTCATACTTGGTCTCCGCGTCCCGCTCAGGCGAGATAAGATGCACAGAGAGTACAAGCACTAATTTCTGGTAGGCAGTCCCTGCCAATCGCCAACCCGTGCGATTCCCCTTCATCTGGGCAATCCAGCAGACTGTGCCAACTGAGTTGGTACAACACAGTCTCTGATCCCACAGATGGCTGCCTCCATATAGCTAACATATGCCCCATATGTAGCCTACATGGTCAAGCTGACCTGACCTACTCCCTGGACCACCACGTGCTATGCTGAGCAACGAGAAGCGACAAATCCCTTCCCTGTAACACGCAGGTGAAATCACACACCGTCTGAAGATAGATGGGCGTGCCCACTGAGTGGGTACAACACGACCCCAACGATAGTCAGAACAGTGAGGTTTCGCATCAGAAGGCTTACGTGCTTGATATTTAACGTTGGATTTTAACGGTCTTTTATCTTCTTAACTATCATGCAAACCCTATGGCGATAGCAGAAGATAAATAACTCATGCAATTCTACTTATTTAAACAATAAAAGAAAGCATGATGATCTTATGTGGTAAAAGCCCATGGACCCTAAGTAAGACCTTAATTTAACTTAAGTCTTCACTTGAGCTCTCCATGGGTCTTTTGCATCTCATCTGGCCCAACCCAGGGCCTAAGCGCCCACTGCAGCTCAGGTGCGCCCACCAGGTAAATGCGCCTGTCATAGGGTCGAACCCTAGACCTCCCACCTAGTCAAGTCACTGCTGCATGCGCCTCTACCATGTGTGCTTTGAGCTCTTATCAGATTAAAATATAATTTAATCTATCTAGACAAGATTGACACACAGGTCAATTACACAATAAATTAATTAAAATGTGATGCGCAGATCACAAATATAATAATTTACATTTTTAATCCAGGCACGCAGGCCCCAACACAGCACACATTAACACGGGTAGCCCACATAAGAATAAATAAACAAGCACTATGCTTACAATCAACATGTGATCCAATAAGAAAATAAAATTTTGAAAAACCCCATTGGCAGCAATTTTATTTGCCTTATGTGCCCTACTACCTTACAACGGTCCATTAATAGGGATCCACTCATCATGTCTAGTCAGATCCACTGCCCTTGCATGCACCAAGTCCTAACTGACTTGAGTCGACCTAATGGTCAACCATGCATGCGCAAAGGGCTGAACAACCTTCATGAGTTCTGGCAAGCGGGTGTGACCCCGGGCCTAACTCAAGAGTGTTCATTGGTTGTCTCAACCAGACCTCGCTACACGCCTGTCTGCAGTCGACCTATAGCCACCTCGTGCTTACGCACAGGTGCCATCTGGTCGACCCATCTAGGCTGTCAGATGGTCTGATCAGACTGATTGGATCTTACCTAGAGGATGACTTCAACCCTACTAACCCGTCTAAGGGTTTATAGCAGGCATCACTTAGATCTAGTGGTAAGCCCGCAAGTCATTAAGTTTTGAGAAAAACATCAACAACAACATGATAGATGCGCTACCTTCGTACATGCGCCAACATGAAAATGCAACATGTAAGTTCTCGCATGTATCCTATAGATCTATGTTATGCGCAAACATGGATCACAACAGCAAACATAGCAATCATAGTAACATGCATAAAACTGCTCTGATACCAATTGAAAAGTCCCCTTCAAGGGGGAGCGAAACCCTAGATAGGCGCATGTAAAATATTTGCAGCGGAAATGAGGGTTTCTAGGGATCGATTGCATGAGATATGATCAACTATAAAACCCGATTGCAAACATCAATGAAGGATCATACCATCGCCATTCTTTGGATGGTGCCTTGGAAGCAAAGATCGAAAGAGATCTTCTCCAAAAGTGACGCACACAAGGTGATGTCGCCTACTCCTTGTTGATCCTTGTGCTAGCAAGGTTCTTCAAGTCTCCTTGTCGAATGGAAGGGAAGAGGAGATGTTTTCTTGGCCGAGACCTCCTTGTCGTCAACCCCTTCAATCACACGAGAGTGTATGCGTCAAGAGGAATAGGCGACAAATTTAGTGAAGAGAAGTGAACGTGAGGCGTTGAGAAGCTATTTTGGAAACCGCCACTTCCAAAAATAGCAAGCCTTCACTTCATGCGTTGATGCGTTCACCAAAGTGAACCGAACGCATATTCTTCTCCCCTTTGAACCATGCGCTCACGTATGAGCCGGTTCATATTGGTTTGGTTCAAAAACCAATCAAGCCAAGCCTTTAGTCCAGATCAAATTAAACCCTAAGGTTCTAGATCTGACCGTTCATCTCTTGATGTTCCTGATCTCTCCGATCTAGAATCATCTCTCTCGATCGAAGCTTACCGATCTCAAGCCCTAATCAATCAAACATGATTAGACCAGATCTCACTTACAATCAGAGTTTAAATCCCTTTAAACTGAACAAAAACAATTCAGTCCACACGATCTGACATGAGTAAGCCATATCATCAAATTGTGCGACCCTAAGGGTTTCCTTTAAATGTCGGTAACGATAACTTACGTTATCACGATCAGTGAGGGGTATCTAGCAACACATCACTGTCTCCCGATATAAAGGAAAGAGTCTTCCAAGACTACACCCAAACCACAGCACAAGTGTGAATCCACTTCACTAGGCATACATGTTTCCTTTGCCACTGGATGTTCTTATTGGACAAGCGTGTCAAGCCTGTAGCTCCAATATGATGAGCATGATTAGATCAGATGAACATAGTCACCTGGGTATGGCCATACACTTTCTCAATCATCTCATCCAGGGGGGCCCCTTTAGAACATCACACTCCAATCAAGGAGACGGCAATCCTATATCTATCACTAGTGTCCTAACCTGACTCATGATCATTATCCAAGATAGTCTATAACCATTATGTTTCAAATGATATTGAACTACCTCAAAACAATGACAATCATCATTTAGAAACACAAGTGATCTCAAGTCAGAGGACATGTGCCACTTGTTGCAAACAAGGATTATTCACATTGTGACAAGCAATTGAATATCCTAGTAGGGTCTGTCCAGTACATCCAATGTACCCATGAGTCTACATCTTATTCCATGCTCGAAGCATCCTATAAGATTAGAACACATATTAGTCTCAATCATATCAAGGCTGTCTCATGTTCACCAAGATATTTCGACTAAGGACATATAGCATGTCAGCCTAGCTGAACAGCATTGAGACATTATTCAGAAGTATACTTATTGCAGCAGACAATGTAACAAACTGAATAACAACCATTGCCTTTATAAACACAAGAGTTTATACATGATACTGAAAGAATCCCAAGGCCTCAAACATTAGCCTTAAGGGCATACCCCAACATTTGCCAGATCTCATAATCATAATATGCAGCTATCGCGAGAATAATCCGAATAGACTTGAACATGGCTACAGGAGAGAAAGTTTCATCATAATCTATCCCGTAGATTTGTTTGAAACCTTTCGCAACTAGCCTGCCTTTATAGGTAACCACGTTACCATCCATGTCAATCTTCTTTTTGAAGATCCACTTACAGCCTATAGGGATTACTCCCTGAGGCGGATCAACCAAATCCCAGACTTGGTTATCTGACATGGAGTTCATCTCGGCTCGCATAGCTTTAAACCATCTTGCTGATTCTGGTCCACTGACCGCATCCGCATAAGTGAGGGGTTCATCATCAATGATGTAGAGCTAGGGTTGCATTGGAAGGAACAAGAAGATGCGCCACTTCTTGGTGTTGTCGCCCTTCAAGCCCTTGCTTTCGCCCCTCCTCTTGTTGTCACGCCTCTAAGGATTGTAACCTCATAAGAGGGGGCAGCTAGGGTCACTTATAAAGAGCTAGAGGCGGTTAGGGCAAGGGTTGAGATCATGACAAGTGTATGGCTTGGATGAGAAGGTTTGCTGTAAGGAAAGTCTCCAAGACTTGACCATAAACCTCATTCAACCTTTCCATAAGCTACCAAGCCTTGCCTTGTGTGCCAAGGCCTAGCCTTGCGCCCCAAGCAATGCCTTAATGCATTCACACTATCAATGGGAGAGGGCTAGGCGCAAAAAGCTTCCTTAATGAAGCAAATTTGCCATCCAAACCCCATTATGCCCCTTAGGCGCCAATGGGCTTGGCTTCCTCCCCATTATACCCTTTTAGCCTATTGCCTCTTCATGACAACTTATTATTGGGCCTCATTGGTGTTGGGATATGCCCTTAAGGCTAATGTTTGAGGCCTTGGGATTGTAACAGTATCATGTATAAACTCTTATGTTTATAAAGGCATGGTTGTTATTCAGGTTGTTACATTGTCTGCTGCAATAAGTGTACTTCTGAATAATGTCTCAAAGCTGTTCAGCTGGGCTGACATGCTATAAAGTCCTTAGTCGAGATATCTTGGTGAACATGAGACAGCCTTGATATTATTGAGACTAATATGTGTTCTAATCTTATAGGATGCTTCGAGCATGGAATAAGATGTAGACTCATGGGTACATTGGATGTACTGGACAAACCCTACTAGGTTATTCAATTGCTTGTCACAATGTGAATAATCCTTGATTGCGACAAGTGGCACATTTCCTCTGACTTGAGATCACTTGTGTTTCTGAATGATGATTGTCATTGTTTTGAGGTAGTTCAATATCATTTGAAACATAATGATTATAGACTATCTTGGATGGTGAGCTTGAGTCAGGTTAGGGCACTAGTGATAGACAAAGGATTGCCGTCTCCTTGTTTAAGGAGTGTGATGTTCTAAAGGGCCCCCTGGATGAGATGATTGAGAATAGTGTATGGCCATACCCAGGTGACTATGTTCATCTGATCTAATCATGCTCATCATATTGGAGTTACAAGCTTGACACGCTTGTCCAATAAGAACATCCAGTGGCAAAGGAAACATGCATTGTTGGGGTATGCCCTTAAGGCTAATGTTTGAGGCCTTGGGATTGTATAAGTATCATGTAATAAACTCTTAAGTTTATAAAGGCATGGTTATTATTCAGGTTGTTACCTTGTCTGCTGTAATAAGTGTACTTCTGAATAATGTCTCAAAGCTGTTCAGCTAGGCTGACAGGCTATATGTCCTTAGTCGAGATATCTTGGTGAACATGAGACAGCCTTGATATGATTGAGACTGATATGAGTGCTAATCTTATAGGATGCTTCGAGCATGGAATAAGATGTAGACTCATGGGTACATTGGATGTACTGGACAGACCCTACTCGGATATTCCATTGCTTGTCACAATGTGAATGATCCTTGTAAGCACTAAGTGGCACATGTCCTTTGACTTGAGATCACTTATGTTTCTAAATGATGATTGTCATTGTTTTGAGGTAGTTCAATATCATTTGAAACATAATGATTATAGACTATCTTGGATGGTGAGCTTGAGTCAGGTTAGGGCACTTGTGATAGATAAAGGATTGCCGTCTCCTTATTTAAGGAGTGTGATGTTCTAAAGGGCCCCCCTATATGAGATGATTGAGGAAGTGTATGGCCATACCCAGATGACTATGTGCATCTGATCTAATCATGCTCATCGTATTGGAGTTACAGGCTTGACATGCTTGTCCAATAAGAACATCCAGTGGCAAAGGAATCATGCATGCCTAGTGAGTTGATTCACACTTATGCTGTGGTTGGGTGGAGTCTTGGAAGACTCTTTCCTTTATATCGGGAGACAGTGATGTGTTGCTAGATACCCCTCGCTGATCGTGATAACGTAAGTTATCGTTACCGACATTTAAAGGAAACCCTTAGGGTCGCACAATTTGATGATATGGCTACTTAAGTCAGATCGTGTGGACTGAATTGTTCGAGTTCAGTTTAAAGGAGATTAAACTCTGATTGTAAGTGAGATCCAGTCTGATCATGTTTGATTGATTAGGGCTTGAGATCGGTAAGCTTAGATCGAGAGTGTGGATGCTAGATCGAAGAGATCAAGAGCATTAAAAGGATGAACGGTCAGATTTTGAACCTTAGGGTTTAATTTGGTCTGAACCGATTATTGGGCTGATTTGGTTTGGTCATTGGACCAATTGAATTGAACCGGCTCACATGTGAGCGCTTGGTTCATTTGAGAGGAGAGCTATGCGTTTGGTTCACTTCATGTGAACGCATAACGCAAGCTTTGATGACTTGCCATTTATGGCATTTCGGTTTGACAATTGTGATGAATGTCTCCACATTCGATCACAAGTTTGGCTAACGCTCCTCTCCATCATCTTGCTCTCGACGACACACACTTTCTTGTGTGGTGAAAGTGACGAGAAGAAAGATCGGCCAAGAGTTCATCATCTCCTTCATGCGATAAGACCCCTTGAAGCTTTTGCTAGCACAAAGTTGAGAAGGGAGTTGTCTTTGTCTTCTTGTGTGCGCACCTTTTGGAGGAGATCAACCTTGTTTTCTTCTTCCAAGCCGCCTTCCATCCATGGCAATGGTAAGATCATATCATGATCTTAAGTTGGTTTAAGTTGATTATATAGTTCATATGCGATCTTTAGAAGCCCTTTTTCCGCATTGCATGCTAGATTGCGCATGTATAGGGTTTCCCCCCCCCCCCCTTATTAGGGGTTCCTACATGCATGCCTTGTGAGTTGGATTCACACTTGTGCTGTGGTTTGGGTGTAGTCTTGGAAGACTCTTTTCTTTATATCGGGAGACAGTGATGTGTTGCTAGATACCCCTCACTGATCATGATAACGTGAGTTATCGTTACCGACATTTAAAGGAAACCCTCAGGGTCGCACAATTTGATGATATGGCTTACTTAAGTCAGATCGTGTGGACTGAATTATTCAGGTTCAGTTTAAAGGGATTTAATCTCTGATTGTAAGTGAGATCTGGTCTGATCATGTTTGATTGATTAGGGCTTGAGATCGGTAAGCTTCGATCGAGAGAATGGATGCTAGATCAGTGAGATCAGCAGCATCAAGAGATCGATGGTCAGATCAAGAGCCTTAGGGTTTATTGTGGTCTGGACTGATTGCTTGGTTTATTTGGTTATTAAACCAAACCAAATTGAACCAGCTCATTGAGTGAGCGTGTGGTTCAAATTGAGAGGAGTTTGCGATAGGGGTAAACCCATGATCGCATGTGAGTAAGTGGCTTTCTATTTTTAGAAAGCATGATCACATACGTGACCATTACTCACGTTCATGCCTAAGGCGCTCTACTCTCACGCTTCTCCTCCTCTCTCGTCGCCAACTTGAGTATTCGGCACTTGCACTCTCGTGTGGAGAAGTGTAGACGAAAAAGAGGAAGTGTTCGGCCAAGCAAGGTGATCTTTCCCTTCCATTCGACAACGACTTCTTGGAACCTTGCTAGCACAAGGAGCACCAAGAGAAGAGTAGGCGACACCAATTGTGTGCGTCACCTTAGGAGAAGGAGCATTTGCGCCTTTCCTTCCAAGACATCATCTAAGCGATGGCAATGGTAAGAATCGCTTTTCATTGAAAGTTGAATATGTTACATGCTATGCGATCCTGTTAGAAACCCTAGATTCCGCTAGAGGTTTTGTTGTGCCTCCTATTAGGGTTTCGCCCCCCCTGTTCTAGGGGACTTTCAATTGGATAATGAGCTAGCCCACACTTCATTACATGGCTTGATTAAGCACTTTGATCCAATCCAATGCAACCCTAATCCAAATGTAGCCAACCATGGTCAATTTCAGGTCAACCTGCCAAAAATGATGTTTGGCTCCAATAACATTCTTCCATCTCATCAGGCCCATTGGCGCTGATGAAATCTCCCAATTAGATCCGAGTTATCCAATAACTCGATCATAAGGCTTCCCGATCAATACGAGAACTCAAGTATCTAGGTGTGCGACCCTGTAGGTTCCTCTGACGTTGGCTGTGCTGACCAAATGTCACCATAAGTAGTGAGTGGCACCTAGCAGTGCATCGCTGCTACCCAAGTCATCGGAATGGATATCGACATCGACATCCCCATCATTGCAACAAGGTACAGATGCATTACAGTCTCTTTGCCAAACTGATATCCGATTGGACAAGTGTGTCACCACTTGTTTTCACCCAATCACATGGTTATGACTAAATCAGGTTCTCACTTGGGTATGGCCATACACTTTCAGTCATAGAACCATAGAGGAGCTCCATGGATATCATACTTCCCTTAGGAAGGGGCAAATCCTATGTCTATCCATTGACCTTCTCATATGGGTCGTGACATGCTCAATGACAACCATTATTACCTCCCAACTACGGCGAGGTTTTAGGTTGTATCAAAGCAAGTCCCTAACCATATACAATGGTCAATGACCTCAAGTCAAGGGATCAATGCATCTCCTGTCACTTGTGAGGATAACTCATGACACCAAGTCATAGCCTCACAGCGGGTCGGTCCAGTATATCCACCACTGATATACCCATAAGTCTGCGTTAGCACCTCATGCCTAACCAGCCCATATACTAGTCTCACAAGTACCAGAGATGTCCCACATCCACTCAGGTACATCGACTGGGGACAATCATTTGAGCACAGATCCAATCTGTCTCCAGGGACATTATCATGTAAGTACACAATCGCAGGTGTAGACAAACAATAATAACGACAATGCCAGAAAGATATATATATGAATATCAGAGTCAAGTAGTACAAAGATGGACCAAAACTAGGTCCTAGGGCATATACACCAACAATCTTGTTGGGGTATGCCCTTAAGGCTAATGTTTGAGGCCTTGGGTTATTATCAGTATCATGTATAAACTATGTTTATAAAGGCAACGGTTGTTATTCAGTATGTTACATTGTCTGCTGCAATAAGTGTGCTTCTGAATAATGTCTCAATGCTGTTCAGCTAGGCTGACATGCTATAAAGTCCTTAGTCGAGATATCTTGGTGAACATGAGACAACCTTGATATGATTGAGACTAATATGTGTTCTAATCTTATAGGATGCTTCGAGCATGGAATAAGATGTAGACTCATAGGTACATTGGATGTACTGGATTGACCCTACTTAGGATATTCAATTGCTTGTCACAATGTGAATAATCCTTATGTGTAAACAAGTGGCATATTTCCTCTGACTTGAGATCACTTGTGTTTCTAAATGATGATTGGCATTGTCTTGAGGTAGTTCAATATCATTTGAAATATAATGGTTATAGACTATCTTGGATAATGAGCATGAGTCATGTTAGGACACTAGTGATAGATATAGGATTGCCTTCTCCTTGTTTGGAGTGTGATGTTCTAAAGGGGCCCCCTGGATGAGATGATTGAGAAAGTGTATGGCCATACCCAGATGACTATGTTCATCTGATCTAATCATTCTCATCATATTGGAATTACAGGCTTGACACGCTTGTCCAATAAGAACGTCCAGTGGCAAAGGAAACATGTATGTCAAGTGAATTGGATTCACACTTGTGCTGTGGTTTGGGTGTAGTCTTGGAAGACTCTTTCCTTTATATCGGGAGACAGTGATGTGTTGCTAGATACCCCTCTCTGATCGTGATAACTTAAGTTATCGTTACCGACATTTAAAGGAAACCCTTAGGGTCGCACAATTTGATGATATGGCTTACTTATGTCAGATCGTGTGGACTGAATTGTTTAGGTTCAGGTTAAAGGAGTTTAAACTCTGATTGTAAGTGAGATCTGGTCTGATCATGTTTGATTGATTAGGGCTTGAGATCGGTAAGCTTCGATCGAGAGAATTGATGCTTGATCGATGAGATCAAGAGCATCAAGAGATGTGTGGTTAGATCTTGAGCCTTTCGGTTTAATAAGGTCTAGACCAAGGCTTGGTTTGATTTGGTCTTTGAACCAAATTCTATAGAACCGGTTCATTATATGAACGCATGGTTCAAAGGGAGAAGAAGATACGATCGGTTCACTTGGAGTGAACGCATCATGCGTTGAGGGCTTGCTATTTTTGGAAGTTGAATTTTTTCCAAAATAGAAGCACGCCTCCACGTTCGAGGGTAACGCTTCTCTCGTCGCCCATCTTCCACTCTCGAGACTCCTCTCTCATTTTGGTAGAGTGACTTCACGCCAAGGAAGAGGTTCGAAAAACGCCAAGAGAGCATCTCATTCTCCTCACACGGCTAGGACACCTTGGAGAGCTTTGCTAGCACAAGGAACGCCAAGAAGGAAGCCATCACCATCTTGTGTGCGTTCACTTTGGAGGAGAGCCACATCGCCCTCTTATTTCCAAGTCGCCATCTAAACAATGGCTATGGTAAAATCTTTGTGTTGATCTATGAAGGCTTTAAGTTAATCATATGTTCATGCCACATGCGATCTACTTGAAATCCTTATTTCCGCCCATGCAAAATTCTAGAAGTGCATGCGTTTAGGGTTTCGCCCCCCTTTCAAATCTCCCACTTGCACTAAGACCTAGAGGTTGAGCAACCTCAACCCCATATCTCTAGTACGACCATCATGCTTCTACTCCACCAAAGCCTTGGTCAGTGGGTCTGCTAGATTGCTCTCTGTGTCAAATCTGCTAATCTTGACATCACCTCAATCAATGATCTCTCTGATCAGGCGAAATCTCTTGAGTATGTGTTTGGACCTTTGATGAGACAGTGGTTCCTTAGCATGTGCAGTTCCCATTGTTTGTCATAGTAGAGCTCAATGGGATCATTGCACTTAGAACCACCTGAAGTTCAGAAAAGAACTTCCTGATCCAAACGGCTTCATTAGCTGCCTCATAAACAACCACATACTCAGCTTTGGTTGTAGAATTCGCTATGGTGGATTGCTTGAAGCTCTTCCAGCATACAGCACCTCCAACCATCTTAAACAAATAGCCGGTCTGCGATCTGAAGTCGTCAGTATCAGATTGGAACGACTCATCAGTGAAGCCCTGCACACTGAGCTCTTCCTGTCCCCCGTAGACCATATAGAATAAATCCTTACTCCTTTTCAGGATACTCAAGGATATTCTTTACTGCCACCCAATGCTGCAGACCTGGATTGGATTGGTATCGGCTGGTTATGCTTACAGCATAAGCCACATCTGGTCTAGTACACAGCATTGCATACATGATTGATCCCACTACCGATGCATAGGGAATTCGACTCATGTTATCCCTCTCAGTCTGTGTTGTAGGACACTGGCTCTTTGAGAGAGTAAGGCCATGTCTCACTGGAAGGTATCCTTTCTTGGATTGCTCCAAGTTGAACCTCTCCAGGACCTTATCAATGTGGGTACTCTGACTAAGGGCCAAGAGCCTCTTGGATCTATCCCGGTAGATCCTCACGCCTAGAATGTAGGCGGCCTCCCCTAAGTCCTTCATCTCGAAACACTTCCCTAACCATGTCTTTACATCTTGAAGACTAGGGATTTCATTTCCGATGAGCAGTATGTCATCGACATACATGACCAGAAAAGTCACCAAGCTCCCACTGAATTTTCTGTATACACAGGCGTCATCTTCACTTTTGATAAAGCCATAATCTCTCACAGCTTCATCAAACTGAAGATTCCAACTTCGAGATGCTTGCTTTAATCCATAAATGGATTTCTTTTGCCTGCAGACCTTACTAGCATCTGCAGGATGGATGAAGCCATCAGGTTGTGTCATATAGACATCCTTAGTCAGCTTCCCATTAAGGAACGCTGTCTCCATGTCCATCTATCATATCTCATAATCATGATATGCAGCTATAGCAAGCAGAATCCGAATGGATTTGATCATGGCAACTAGCGAGAAGGTTTCATCATAGTCCACCCTGTGGACTTGTTTGAATCCTTTAGCCACTAGTCCACCTTTATAGGTAACTATGTTGCCATCTATGTCTGTCTTCCTCTTAAAGACCTATTTACACCCTATGGGTTTTACCCCATCAGGTAGCTCAACCAAATCCCAGACTTGGTTAGCCGACATGGAATCCATCTTGGATCGCATGGCGTCAAGCCATCTCTCGGAGTCTGGTCCACTGACCACCTCATCATAAGTCCTGGGTTCATCCTTAATGATGAAGATCCCGTCGCGTTGGGTCGGCAGCGACCCATACCTCTCAGGTGCACGACGAATCCTCCCAGACCTACATGGGGCCTGTGTCTGAGCCTCAGGTTGCCTAGCAACCGGTGCAGGTGGCTCAAGTTCCATCTCTATGTCTTGTGGTTGCAGTTGGACCTCGTCCAAGTCAAACTTCCTCCACTAACTTCTTTCATGAGAAATTCTTTCTCTAGAAAGACAACACCCTGAGCAAAAAATTTTGTTCTCGGTGGGAACATAGAAGTAGTAACCCTTAGTCTCCTTAGGGTACCCCACAAACATACACTTATCAGATCTAGGTTCTAGCTTGCTAGAATCTTGACGTTTGACATAAGCCTTACATCCCTAGATCCTGATAACAGTGAGATTAGGGCGTCTCCCACTCCATACCTCGTATGGAATCTTTGAGACACTCTTAGATGGAACATTATTCAGTATTAGAGAAGCTGTCTCAAGTGCATGTCCCCAGAATGAGGGAGGTAGAGTTGCATGACTCATCATAGATCGAACCATAAGCGATTCTTGGGATTCCTAGTTTTTCCGATGCAAGTTTGTTTTAGTCGCTTGTTAACTAGGTTATCTAATAGTGGTATCAGAGCGAGGTTTTCGGCTTGATGCATATGATTGCCTTTTTGTGATCCATGCTTGAGTAGATCTAATATGGATGCGCATGTCTCTGTTCTCATGCGAATAAATGATGTATGTTTACATGCGCATATTATAGTTGTTTTCACAAAAACTTACCTTCATGCGCGACTTCATTAGATTTTTCTGTGCGCCTATTTTAAATACTTAGACGGGTTAGCAGGTTTGAAATCGTTTGTCAAGTCTGAACCCCAGCCTAACCAGACTATCTGACAGCCTGGATGGGCGGCTGGATAGCACTTGTGCGCAAGACGTACAGGTGGCTATAAGCCGACTGCGGAAGGGCATGTAGTGATGTCTGTTTCAGGCAAAAAGATGAACGATCATGATACTGGCCCGGGGTCGCACCCGCTTGCCGGGATTCATGTAGGACGTTCGGTCCTTAAGGCATGCATAGTCGATCATTGGGTCGACGCTAGTCAGTTATGACTGGGTACATGCAAGGACAGTGGGTCTGACTTGCTCTGACGAGTGGATACCTGTTAATGGACCGTTGTAAGGTAGTAGGGCACATAAGGAAACAAAATTGATGCCATATTTTTTTTTTCATGTGTTGTACATGTTTTACATGTTGCCATGAATGATTGAACTCGAGTCAAGTAAGTTTGAGTGTTTATTTAATCTTATGTGGGCTGCCCTTTTTGTATGCTGTGCTGGGGCCTGCGTGCCTGGAAATTAATATATTTGTTGTGATCTGCGAGTCACATTTGATTTATTTGAATGTATAAATGACCTGCGTGTCAATCCATGTCTAGATAGTTTTAAATGTAATTTCATCAGACATGAGCACACAGCACATATGGCAGAAGCGTTTGCAGCAATTGGCTTCACTAGTTGGGTGGTCTAGAGTTCGACTCTAGAACAGGCGCGTTCTGTCAGGTGGACGCATTTAGGCTACAGATGGCGTTTGGGCCGCATGAGGTACAAGAATGCCATAAAGAGCTCAAGTGAAGACTTTTACTTGTTTCTAAAAGTCAAACTAGGGTTTTACTTATAATTTTAGGGGCGTTTACCACATAAGATAATTGTGCTTTCTATTTACTGTTTTAAGTAATATTAGCACATGTATGATTTATTCTTCTGCTATCACTATAGACTTTGCATGATAGTAAGAAGATAAAAGACCGATAAAATCCAACGTCAATATCAAGCTTTCAATTGCCTTCTGACGCGAAACCTCACTGTTCTGACTATCGTTGGGGCCGTGTTGTACCCACTCAGTGGGCATGCCCAGCTATCTTCAGACGGTGCGAGATTACACCTACATGCTACAGAGAAGGGATTTATCGCTTCTCGTTGCTCAGCAAAGCACGTGGTTGTTGGGGTATGCCCTTAAGGCTAATGTTTGAGGCCTTGGGATACTATCAGTATCATGTATAAACTCTTATGTTTATAAAGGTAATGGTTGTTATTCAGGTTGTTACATTGTCTGCTGCAATAACTGTGCTTCTGAATAATGTCTCAATGCTGTTCAGCTAGGCTGACATGCTATATGTCCTTAGTCGAGATATCTTGGTGAACATGAGACAGCCTTGATATGGTTAAGACTAATGTGTGTTCTAATCTTATAGGATGCTTCGAGCATGGAATAAGATGTAGACTCATGGGTACATTGGATGTACTGGACAGACCCTACTAGGATATTCAATTGCTTGTCACAATGTGAATAATCCTTGTTTGCAACAAGTGGCACATGTCCTCTGACTTGAAATCACTTGTGTTTCTAAATGATGATTGTCATTGTTTTGAGGTAGTTCAATATCATTTGAAACATAATGGTTATAGACTATCTTGGATGGTGAACTTGAGTCATGTTAGGGCGCTAGTGATAGATATAGGATTGCCGTCTCCTTATTTGGAGTGTGATGTTCTAAAGGGGCCCCCCTGGATGAGATGATTGAGAAAGTGTATGGCCATACCCAGGTGACTATGTTCATCTGATCTAATCATGCTCATCATATTGGAGCTACAGGCTTGACACGCTTGTCCAATAAGAACATCCAGTGGCAAAGGAATCATGTATGCCTAGTGAAGTGGATTCACACTTGTGCTGTGGTTTGGGTGTAGTCTTGGAAGACTCTTTCTTTTATATCGGGAGACAGTGATGTTTGCTAGATACCCCCTCACTGATCGTGATGACGTAAGTTATCGTTACCGACATTTAAAGGAAACCCTTAGGGTCGCACAATTTGATGATATGGCTTACTTAAGTCAGATCGTGTGGACTGAATTGTTTAGGTTCAGTTTAAAGGGATTTAATCTCTGATTGTGAGTGAGATCTGGTCTGATCATGTTTGATTGATTAGGGCTTGAGATCGGTAAGCTTCGATTGAGAGAATGGATGCTAGATCGGTGAGATCAGGAGCATCAAGAGATCAACGGTCAGATCAAGAACCTTAGGGTTTAATGTGATCTGGACTAATAGCTTGGGTTAATTGGTCTTTGAACCAAACAAAATTGAACCAGCTCATCATGTGAGCACACGGTTCAAGTTAAGAGAAATATGCGATTGGGAAAAACCCTTGATCGCATGTTGAGGAGTTGTAACGCCCTCGAGTTTCTGAATTACGATTTAAGGTTAGAAATTTTGTTTCTGTATTTTTATCTGTTAAAGTTTTGGGATTTTTGCCTAATTGTAGGACTTTTTCCTACAGGGCAAAAATAATTATTTTGGTTGGGGCTTCGAACCCTCAACCTTGACTCTTTGCTCCTGGAATTCTTCCACCATGGTGGCGCATATTTCTGTGTTATTGGAGTGGCGCATGGTGGTTAAGCCCAGGTGAGCCCTTAAAACCGATTTTCACTTAAGTTAACTGGGTTATTAGATCTTGGATCCGTTTGGAGTGGGAGAAAAAGAGAAATATCGTGAGAGCTCCTCTCCCTCACGATTTTTGTTGTTTTCTTGCCCTAGCCGCCTGTGGTTGTCGCCCCTTACTGTGTTTGGCGCCTCCTGCAAATTTCTGACGCTGGTGGTGGCAGACTGGTGGTGGACGAAGTTCCTGGAGATCCCTGACCCTCTGTTGTGGCGTTTTTTTTTCTGTGGGCGATTTTCGGTGAGTAATTCGATCCTAAGGAGTCTAATCCTATTTGCAATAATTATCTGTATGAACCAGAAATCTGCAAGTAGATCCTGTGTTTTTCTATTCTATAGGTCGGATCTGAATATGCATGATGATTCAGAAATTTTGTCTTGCTGAAAATTGTAGTCGCCAATCTGACCTTACTGTGCTTTAACCTCAATATCTCATGACCTATAGATCCAAATCACACGAAACAAATTTTGTATGAAACTAGATTCGCTCAGCTTTGATTCTTATGTAATATCGACCACATCTGAACTATATTCGTGTTGCAATCGGCATTGTTATATAACTTACGAAATCTGTTTTCTGAAAATCTAGAATCTTGACCCTTTTGTGTTCGAACTCTCGTATCTCCCTAGGTATAGCTCGAAATCCTGTGAAACCAGTTTTATTAGACCATAGGCTTGAAGAGCTTCATTTTGACTCCCATAACGCCTATTTTCGATTAGTTATTGGATCTGAAATATATGTCGTAATTCTGATATATGAATCTGTTTTCTTGAAATCTGAAATTCTGACCCACCTATGTTCGAACCCTTATATCTTCCTGCCTACAATTCGAAATTTTGCGAAACCAGTTTTGTTGGAAACTAGATTCAGAGAGCTTCATTTTGAATATAATATTGACTAGCTTTGGTTCGAAATTGGACCAAAAATATATGTTGCAATCTGACAATATAAATCTGCTATGTTTTGGTTAGACGAATATTCCATTGTGAGAAAAATTTAGCCTGTATGGTTTAATCTCTTAAATTGTGGTCTGTAGTTCTTCTAAAATTTATTTGCTTGATGAGAAATTTTAGAGAAAACAAAATTGGGGATTTAACTAAGAACTTAGGAATTTTCGAAAATCATGGTTCGAGCCAATTTTGGGGCTTTTGTCAATTTTCTTCACGAACGTGTAATTAAAATTATCTGTAGTGGGGGACTGAAATTATTTACATGAAATTTGTACGTTCTGTTAAGGTTCTGAAACTGGCGCCCCTTACAGTAATTTTATAGCTCACGGTTTTAGGAATTTTGAGGAAATTATTTCATGAATAGTTTCTGTTCTATGTTTAATTGTTTGTTATGTGAATATTTTCTGTTCTGTTTATATGTTGTGAATTTTCTGAAAACTTTGAATGTGTTATAACCTTTGTGAGAACATAGACTGGTCTGACATGAATTAAGGATAGTTGCATGAAATCTAAGGAATTCACTCATATATTACTTCTGGTTGATGGTAAAAATTATGAAGTGTGTTCAGCTTTGATTTTCTGCAAATTGTAATTTGTTAAGGACTGGATATTGGGGTGTGTCATTTTCTGGTTTGTCAGACTTTGGGCATGATGTAAGAATTAAGTAGTGGTTGGTCCTACTCCTCCGTTTCAGTATAATCTGTTCTGTAAAATTATGCCCTAGTGTAGCACTCTTCTGTGTTCTTACCCTCCTTCTGTGGCGCTGTAATGGTGCTGATAGTCTACTACGACCCTTGAGACACTATTTCTGTTCCGTTATAGGTATTGGAGGCCAGAGTGCCACGTCCTGACAAGACGGGGGCCACCCACTGATACCTCCTCTACCATTCTGTTCTGGGTATTGGAGACCAGAGTGCCACGTCCTGACAAGACGGGGGCCACCCACTGATACCTCCTCTACCATTCTGTTCTGGGTATTGGAGACCAGAGTGCCACGTCCTGACAAGACGGGGGCCACCCACTGATACCTCCTCTACCATTCTGTTCTGGGTATTGGAGACCAGAGTGCCACGTCCTGACAAGACGGGGGCCACCCACTGATACCTCCTCTACCATTCTGTTCTGGGTTTTGGAGGCCAGAGTGCCACGTCCTGACAAGACGGGGGCCACCCACTGATACCTCCTCTACCATTCTGTTTCTGATATGCATGCATGTCTCGTCCTCGGCAGAGGTGGGGTCAGACCTTCTGTGGTCATCAGGCCTTCTGTGGCCTTTCTGTTTCCGATGTAGACTATCCGTTTGGATTCTGAAAATTCTGATTATCTGTCTGTCAGTTCTGATTTCTGTAGTTCTGTTTCGATCTGTATTATAGATGTGTTAGGCAGTGTGTTTAGTAGGGAGGGGTTGGTATACTTATATCCTACTTCATGCTTGATGCCTAATGTTATAAGTATCTGTATTTGATTATGTTTTGTTTCTGATATGAGTGTGCATGTTAAGTTGATTTATCTTATCTGTTACAAAAATGTATTTCAACTTATGCATGATATTTTTGATGTGTACTATGGATGGCTTTTAGTGTCTTTTACTCACTGAGCTTTTTAGCTCACCCCCATTGTTTAAATATTATCAGGTGAGACATTGGGACAGTGATCGCTACAGCTAATTCACGAATTTACTATGATGCTAATGTTTTATTTAATTTCTAAGAGTTGTCTTCTAAAAAATCTGTCAGGCCTGCGTGCCTAACTTAATTATATGATACGTTTTATCTCCTGAGGGCTTATGCCTGTTTTCAGGATATTATATTATAGTTGTCTCGTTTTAATTGTTAGATACGAGTTTTGGATTCGTGAGATTTGAAATTATTCTTATTCTGAAATGTCCGATTTGAGAGTTATTGTTCTTATTCCGCAATATATCTGAATTTGTGTTTTCCACATATGTGTAGTGTGGACATCTGTTTTATTCCAGGATATGCGTGTCTGTGCAGCAGTAAATTATTATACTTGCTGTCGGATTTTCTAGATTTCCGGATTTCTATTTCCTAGTAAATCGATCCTATTCAGTTCTGTGCGGTTTTCAGTTCCGTAGTAATGTCCCTCGATGCCGCTTTCTTCTTGTGTTTTAATGGAAGAGTAAAAATTTTTGAAACCCCGTATTTTACTTGTATGCGTGTGGGGTGTGATTCTGAGGGATGTTACAGATGGTATCAGAGCATATTACTAGCAATTAGAAACTCCGGGAAAGGAAAACTCTGTTTGTGTATTGCTAGAAACCAAGCTAGGATCTAATCCGTGATTGAATATTGGTTGTTATTCTACCGTGTTATGTGATGCAGGTAAAAAAAAAATGGTGCGACCAAGATCTAGCAGTAGCAACGGTGATCAACAGTCTGATCTGAGGCAGGCCATGGAGGCTATGACTGCTATGATGCAACAACAGAACGCATTCATCCAGCAGCAAACTCAGATGATGCAGCAGCAGCAGGCGCAGCACATGGAGGTTCAGCAACAGTTATTGCAGCGGCTGTCGCAGACACAGCCTCAGTCACAGTCACAACCGGCTGGACACGGTGTGGGTGGTGCTGGTTCTCCTCTGGGTGATGGCGCACATCAACGATATGCTCGGTTGGTTCGAGAGTTTCAGCATCTGAACCCGACTACATTTTATGGTAGTCCGGGGCCCAGAGCGGCTGAGGATTGGCTTTTGGCACTGGAAAATATTTTCCAGGTTTTGCGCTGTGATGATGCAGACAAGCTATGTTTATCTGTGTTCATGTTGCGTGGAGATGCCGAAGACTGGTGGAAGGGAGTCGTCAGACTGGCGGCAACTGAATCCAAAGTTGTTGATTGGCAGTACTTCATGATGAAGTTCAATGCCAAGTTTTTCCCCTTTAGCTTATCTGAGGAGCGCGAGGTGGAGTTTATTCATCTTGAACAGGGCGACCTGACGGTGGATCAGTATGAGGCCACATTCGCTCGGTTGTCGGGGTATGCTCCTCACTTAGTCAACACCGAGGAAAGAAGAGCCAAGAAGTTTCAGCGGGGTTTGAGGAAAGACATCAGGACAAGGGTAGCTATGCTACACTTGGAGTTTTATGCTGAAGTGGTAGACAGGGCTCGCACTGCTGAGAGGTGCATTGCTGAGATGGCTGTTGATACTACAGTCACTGCATCCACCCCTACTTCTGTGACTTACGCACCCACTCTGGTTGGTAAGGATAAGAAGAATTTCAAGAAAGAGAAGAAAGACAATAAGGGCAGATACAAACCTTATCAGAAGCCAGCCAGCACAGTTTCTCAGAACGGCAAGAAGTGTCTCCACTGTGGGAGCACTAAACATCAGGATAATGAGTGCTACAGGAAGACTGGCGCTTGCTTCAGATGTGGTAAGGTGGGGCATATGATTAAGGACTGTCCTATGCCGGATGCTAGAGGACAGGGTGAGAAGCCTACTGTGCAGACTCGCATGTATGCCATCGCGGAGAGGGATGCTTCGGCTTCGAAGTCCGTGGTAGAAGGTACACTTTATGTGTTTAGTTATTTGGCACGCATTCTTTTTGATCCTGGTGCCAATTTATCCTTTGTGTCTGCATGTTTTGCACCATGTTGCCTGTGTTGCCTAGGATACTTGATTTCTGTATTTCTGTTCATACACCTATGGGTGAGGCCGTATCTACAGATATAACATATCCTGACTGTTTGATTAAGGTTGAAGGATATGATTTACCTATTAATTTGATTAGTCTTCCTATGAAAGACTATGACATCATTCTGGGCATGGATTGGCTGTCTGCCTATCATGCTACTTTAGATTGTTTTGAAAAGTTAATTACTCTGCATCTAAGTGATGGACAGCAACTGGTTATCCAAGGCCGGATATCAGAACAGGAGCCTTTGGTGATATCTCATCTGCAGGCCAGGAAGCTTTTAGCCCAGGGCTGCAAGGGGTATCTGGCGCATGTCAAGGTGCAGACTGAGCCTGATTTGGATCTGGCTAGAATTCCTGTGGTAAGAGAGTTTACTGACGTCTTCTCTGATGATTTATCTGGGTTACCACCCAGCAGAGAAGTTGAGTTTGGTATCGAGTTGTTGCCAGGCACGGCACCGATATCTAAAGCTCCTTACAGGATGGCAACTTCAGAACTGACAGAGCTGAAGAAGCAACTGGAAGAACTATTAGAGAAGGGGTATATTCGACCCAGTGTTTCTCCCTGGGGAGCACCTGTGTTATTTGTGAAGAAGAAGGATGGTACTTTGCGCATGTGCATCGATTACCGTCAACTCAACCAAGTGACTGTTAGGAATAAGTACCCATTACCCCGTATTGATGATCTCTTTGATCAGTTGCAGGGTGCTACTGTATTCTCTAAAATTGACCTGAGGTCTGGCTATCATCAGCTGAGAGTTCAGGAGGAGGATGTACCTAAAACTGCATTTAGGACCAGGTATGGGCACTATGAGTTTCTTGTTATGCCCTTTGGACTGACAAATGCCCCTGCGGTGTTTATGGATCTGATGAACAGGATATTTCATGAGCTTCTGGACAAATGTGTGGTCGTCTTCATTGATGATATTCTGATCTACTCCAAGAATTCGCAAGATCACTCTCAGGATTTGCGCAAGGTGCTGGAGATTCTGCGGCTGAAGCAGCTGTATGCTAAGGCCAGCAAACGTGAGTTCTGGCTATATCAGATTGGCTTTCTGGGGCACATTATTTCTGGCCAGGGTGTGTCTGTGGATCCAGTGAAGGTGGAGGCCATTCTTCACTGGGGAAGACCAACTACAGCGACTGAGGTCAGAAGTTTTCTGGGCTTAGCTGGATACTACCGCCGCTTTGTGGAGGGTTTTTCCAAGCTAGCTGGTCCTCTGACTAAGCTAACTAGAAAGAATTTGAAGTTTGAGTGGTCTGATAATTGTGAGTCTAGTTTTCAGGAACTGAAAAGGAGACTGACCAGTGCTCCTATCCTCATCGTTCCCTGTGATGGAGAAAAGTTCACTGTGTACACTGATGCCTCTGGTAAGGGTCTGGGTGCTGTACTGATGCAGCAAGGAAAGGTAGTTGCTTATGCTTCAAGGCAACTCAAAGACTATGAGGTAAACTACCCCACTCATGATCTGGAGTTGGCAGCTGTAGTTTTTGCCTTGAAGATCTGGAGGCACTATCTGTTTGGATAGACATTTGAATTGTTTACAGATCACCAGAGCTTGAAGTATATCTTCACTCAGAAAGAGCTGTATATGAGACAGAGACGATGGCTTGAATGGATAAAGGATTATGACTTCACCATCCAATATCAGTCTGGTAAAGCCAATGTGGTGGCTGATGCTCTTAGTCGGTATCCTGTGACTCAGATAGCGGCACTGCGAGTCCAGGAGTGGCGACTATTGCGGGAGTTCAGTGACTTACATCTGAGTGTGACTCCGGGTGAGAGAGGCGGTCTTCTAGCTTCTCTCAGGGTTCAGTCAGATTTACTGCAGAGACTGAGATCAGGGCAGCAGTCAGATCTGGATATTTTACGGTGGAAAGAGAGGTCTGAGCAAGGCTGGGTTGATAATTTCAGTATGTCGGATGATGGTCTCCTCAGATTCCGTGGAAGGGTCTGTGTCCCTGAGGACCCTGAGTTGAGAAATGAAATTCTTAAGGAAAGCCATTGCACTAAGTATACCGTTCATCCTGGTAGTACCAAGATGTATCAGGATCTGAAAAAGACTTTCTGGTGGCATGGTATGAAGAAGGATGTGCATTTGTTTGTGTCCAGATGTTTGACTTGCCAAACCGTGAAGGCTCAGCATCAGAGGCCGGGCGGTTTGATGCAGTCTCTCCCTATTCCTCAGTGGAAGTGGGAGCATATCAGTATGGACTTTGTGTGTGGACTGCCCAATACCAGAAGGAATCATGATGCTGTATGGGTGATTGTGGACAGACTCACGAAGTCAGCTCACTTCTTACCGATCAAAATGACTTACAGTTTGGATCGGTTAGCAAAACTGTACATCGATGAGATTGTCAGATTGCATGGAGTTCCCTTGGACATTGTCTCTGACCGTGATCCTCGATTTCTGTCCAGGTTTTGGAAGAAATTACAGGAAGATTTGGGAACTAATCTGAGTTTCAGCACTGCATATCATCCTCAATCTGATGGTCAGACAGAGAGAACTATTCAGACACTTGAGGATCTTCTGAGATCTTATGTGGTTGACTGGTCTGTTGAGTGGGATCTGGACTTATCACTGATAGAGTTCACCTACAACAATAGCTTTCACTCTAGCATACAGATGGCTCCGTATGAGGCCCTATATGGGAGGAAATGCAGAACACCTATATGCTGGGAGGAAACTGGGGACAGAACAGTGCTAAGGTCTGATGCTGTTCAGGAAGCCACTGAGAAGATCAGAGAAATTCAGAGAAAGATGAAGATTGCTCAGGATAGGCAGAAGAGTTATGCTGATGTGAGGCGGCGTCCTCTTGAGTTTTTGGTGGGAGAGCATGTTTTCCTAAAGGTCTCACCTATGAAAGGGGTGATGAGATTTGGGAAGAGGGGAAAATTGAGTCCCAGGTACATTGGTCCCTTTGATATCATTGAGAGGGTTGGACCTGTGGCATACCGACTTGCTCTGCCCCCATCACTGGAACACCTCCATAATGTGTTCCATGTATCTGCACTCAGAAAATATTGTTCTGATCCTTCTCATGTTCTAGAGTTGGAACCTCTTCAGCTTGAAGAGAACATGACTTTTGTGGTGAAACCTCTCAGAATTGAAGATAGAAAAGAGAAGGTGCTGAGAAATAAGGTTATTCCACTTGTGAAAGTCATCTGGGGAAATCAGTCTGTTGAAGAAGCCTCTTGGGAGGTTGAAGCAGATATGAGAAAGGAGCATCCTCACCTGTTCAGTGACGGGCTTGGTCAGCTTTAGAGGACTAAAGCTCTATAAGGGGGGGAGGATGAAACGCCCTCGAGTTTCTGAATTACGATTTAAGGTTAGAAATTCTGTTTCTGTATTTTTATCTGTTAAAGTTTTGGGATTTTTGCCTAATTGTAGGACTTTTTCCTACAGGGCAAAAATAATTATTTTGGTTGGGGCTTCGAACCCTCAACCTTGACTCTTTGCTCCTGGAATTCTTCCACCATGGTGGCGCATATTTCTGTGTTATTGGAGTGGCGCATGGTGGTTAAGCCCAGGTGAGCCCTTAAAACCGATTTTCACTTAAGTTAACTGGGTTATTAGATCTTGGATCCGTTTGGAGTGGGAGAAAAAGAGAAATATCGTGAGAGCTCCTCTCCCTCACGATTTTTGTTGTTTTCTTGCCCTAGCCGCCTGTGGTTGTCGCCCCTTACTGTGTTTGGCGCCTCCTGCAAATTTCTGACGCTGGTGGTGGCAGACTGGTGGTGGACGAAGTTCCTGGAGATCCCTGACCCTCTGTTGTGGCGTTTTTTTTTCTGTGGGCGATTTTCGGTGAGTAATTCGATCCTAAGGAGTCTAATCCTATTTGCAATAATTATCTGTATGAACCAGAAATCTGCAAGTAGATCCTGTGTTTTTCTATTCTATAGGTCGGATCTGAATATGCATGATGATTCAGAAATTTTGTCTTGCTGAAAATTGTAGTCGCCAATCTGACCTTACTGTGCTTTAACCTCAATATCTCATGACCTATAGATCCAAATCACACGAAACAAATTTTGTATGAAACTAGATTCGCTCAGCTTTGATTCTTATGTAATATCGACCACATCTGAACTATATTCGTGTTGCAATCGGCATTGTTATATAACTTACGAAATCTGTTTTCTGAAAATCTAGAATCTTGACCCTTTTGTGTTCGAACTCTCGTATCTCCCTAGGTATAGCTCGAAATCCTGTGAAACCAGTTTTATTAGACCATAGGCTTGAAGAGCTTCATTTTGACTCCCATAACGCCTATTTTCGATTAGTTATTGGATCTGAAATATATGTCGTAATTCTGATATATGAATCTGTTTTCTTGAAATCTGAAATTCTGACCCACCTATGTTCGAACCCTTATATCTTCCTGCCTACAATTCGAAATTTTGCGAAACCAGTTTTGTTGGAAACTAGATTCAGAGAGCTTCATTTTGAATATAATATTGACTAGCTTTGGTTCGAAATTGGACCAAAAATATATGTTGCAATCTGACAATATAAATCTGCTATGTTTTGGTTAGACGAATATTCCATTGTGAGAAAAATTTAGCCTGTATGGTTTAATCTCTTAAATTGTGGTCTGTAGTTCTTCTAAAATTTATTTGCTTGATGAAAAATTTTAGAGAAAACAAAATTGGGGATTTAACTAAGAACTTAGGAATTTTCGAAAATCATGGTTCGAGCCAATTTTGGGGCTTTTGTCAATTTTCTTCACGAACGTGTAATTAAAATTATCTGTAGTGGGGGACTGAAATTATTTACAAGAAATTTGTACGTTCTGTTAAGGTTCTGAAACTGGCGCCCCTTACAGTAATTTTATAGCTCACGGTTTTAGGAATTTTGAGGAAATTATTTCATGAATAGTTTCTGTTCTATGTTTAATTGTTTGTTATGTGAATATTTTCTGTTCTGTTTATATGTTGTGAATTTTCTGAAAACTTTGAATGTGTTATAACCTTTGTGAGAACATAGACTGGTCTGACATGAATTAAGGATAGTTGCATGAAATCTAAGGAATTCACTCATATATTACTTCTGGTTGATGGTAAAAATTATGAAGTGTGTTCAGCTTTGATTTTCTGCAAATTGTAATTTGTTAAGGACTGGATATTGGGGTGTGTCATTTTCTGGTTTGTCAGACTTTGGGCATGATGTAAGAATTAAGTAGTGGTTGGTCCTACTCCTCCGTTTCAGTATAATCTGTTCTGTAAAATTATGCCCTAGTGTAGCACTCTTCTGTGTTCTTACCCTCCTTCTGTGGCGCTGTAATGGTGCTGATAGTCTACTACGACCCTTGAGACACTATTTCTGTTCCGTTATAGGTATTGGAGGCCAGAGTGCCACGTCCTGACAAGACGGGGGCCACCCACTGATACCTCCTCTACCATTCTGTTCTGGGTATTGGAGACCAGAGTGCCACGTCCTGACAAGACGGGGGCCACCCACTGATACCTCCTCTACCATTCTCGTGGAAGAGGCTTTGACGACAAGGAAGAATCGCCAAGCAGTGGATCTCATCTTCTTCATCCCTTCTCACACGACAAGGTCACTTGGAGAACCTTGCTAGCACAAGGAGCGTCCAAGGAGCAAGCCATCGATCATCTTGTGTGTGGCGCTTTGGAGGAGAACCCCATCGTTCTCTCTTCTTCCTAGACACCATCCAAGCGATGGCCATGGTATGAGTCGCTACCATTCTATGCAATTGATTTTAAAGTTGATCATATATCTTGCATTCGATCCCTAGAAACCCCTTCCGCTACATGAAAACCTCCATATGCGCCTATTAGGGTTTCGCTCCCCGAATCTTAGGGGACTTTCAATTGGTATCAGAGCCAGGTTATATGCATGTTTGTATGATTGCTTAACTTTAGTGATCCGTGTTTGCGCAACCCCTTAGATCTAAACTACATGCGAAAGTTATTCATGCGAAAACTACATGATGTATGATTTTTATCATTAGCGCATGTATCTGGTTGGCGCATCCATTTAGTTTTTCTCAAAAACTTCTTTACTTGCGCGACTCACCTTAGATCTAAGTGCCGCCTGCTATAAGTCCTTAGACGGGTTAGTAGGGTTGAAGTCATCTCTAGTTAAGATCCAACTAGTCTGATCAGACCATCTGACAGCCTAGATGGGTCGACCAGGTGGCACCTATGCGCAAGCATAAGGTGGCTATAGGTCGACTGCATCAAAGGCGTGTAGCGAGGTCTGGTTGAGACAACCAGTGAACACGCATGAGTTAGGCCCGGGGTCACACCCGCTTGCCAACACTCATGTAGGTTGTTCAGCCCATGGCGCATGCATAGTTGACCACTGGGTCGACTCAAGTCAGTTAGGACTTGGTGCATGTAAGGGCAGTGGATCTGACTAGTGTTGGGGTATGCCCTTAAGGCTAATGTTTGAGGCCTTGGGAATGTATCAGTATCATGTATAAACTCTTATGTTTATAAAGGTAATGGTTGTTATTCAGTTTGTTACATTGTCTGCTGCAATAAGTGTACTTCTGAATAATGTCTCAAAGCTGTTCAGCTAGGCTGACATGCAGTTATGTCCTTAGTCAAGATATCTTGGTGAACATGAGACAGCCTTGATATGATTGAGACTAATATGTGTTCTAATCTTATAGGATGCTTCGAGCATGGAATAAGATGTAGACTCATGGGTACATTGGATGTACTGGACAGACCCTACTAGGATATTCAATTGCTTGTCACAATATGAATAATCCTTGAATGCGACAAGTGGCACATTTCCTCTGACTTGAGATCACTTGTGTTTTCTAAATGATGATTGTCATTGTTTTGAGGTAGTTCAATATCATTTGAAACATAATGATTATAGACTATCTTGGATGGTGAGCTTGAATCAGGTTAGGGCACTAGTGATAGATATAGGATTGCCGTCTCCTTAAGTGGAGTGTGATGTTCTAAAGGGGCCCCCCTGGATGAGATGATTGAGAAAGTGTATGGCCATACCCAGATGACTATGTTCATCTGATCTAATCATGCTCATCATATTGGAGCTACAAGCTTGACACGCTTGTCCACTAAGAACATCCAGTGGCAAAGGAAGCATGTATGCCTTGTGAATTGGATTCACACTTGTGCTGTGGTTTGGGTGTAGTCTTGGAAGACTCTTTCCTTTATATCGGGAGACAGTGATGTGTTGCTAGATACCCCTCACTGATCGTGATAACGTGAGTTATCGTTACCGACGTTTAAAGGAAACCCTTAGGGTCGCACAAATTGATGATATGGCTTACTTAAGTCAGATCGTGTGGACTGAATTATTTGGGTTCAGTTTAAAGGGATTTAATCTCTGATTGTAAGTGAGATCTGATCTGATCATGTTTGATTGATTAGGGCTTGAGATCGGTAAGCTTCGATTGAGAGATTGGATGCTAGATCGGTGAGATCAGGAGCATCAAGAGATGAACGGTTAGATCTGGAGCCTTAGGGTTTAATTAAGATCTAGACTGGATCGCTTGGCTTGATTGGTTCTTAAACCGAACCAAATTGAACCGGCTCATTATATGAGCGCATGGTTCAAAAGGAGATGGCGTGAACGTGTGAGCGAAGTGTGGTTTCTATTTTTAGAAACCATGATCTCCACTTGGAGATCTCTCATGTTCGAATGGGGATAATCCTATTCTCGCTCGTCTCCCTATCGTGACTTCTCTCTCTCGACACTTTTGTGTGTGGCGGCGCTTGAAGCTACTGAGGAGGAGGATTCGGCCAAGAGTGATCAACATCTCCATCCCTTTCATTCGACAAAGACCCTTTGAAAGGCTTTGCTAGCACAAAGGATTCAAAGGAGTGAGCGCATCGATCTTCTTGTGTGCGTCAACTTTGGAGAAGGTTCATTCGCGCCTTTGCTTCCAAGGCACCATCAAACCGATGGCTATGGTATGAGTTCTACTTCATCCATTTAATCATTTAAAAGTTAATTATATGACATATAAAGATCTCTTGAAACCCTAGCTTCCCATGCGAAAATATTGTTATGCGCCATCTTTAGGGTTTCACCCCCCCCCCTTTGGGGTTAGGGGACTTTTCAATTGGTATCAGAGTGCAGGTTTTATATGTTCATATGATTGCTTTGTGATCCATGTATGCTTAGATCTTCATAACATGCGAAAAATACATGATAAGTTTTCATATGCGAAAATACTTGTATTTGTTTGTTTTCAGTTGGCGCATGTTGATTGGCGCATAGTTGTTTTCTTCAAAACTACTTCACATGCGCGCCTCTCATTAGATCTAAGGCCTTACTGTAAACCCTTAGACGGGTTATTAGGGTTGAAGTCATCATCTAGGTTAGATCCACACAGTCTGATCAGACCATCTGACAGCCTAGATGGGTTGACCAGATAGCACCTGTGCGCAAGCACGAGGTGGCTATAGGTCGACTGCAGACAGGCGTGTAGCGATGTCTGATTGAGACAACCATGAACGCACATGAGTTAGGCCCGGGGTCACACCCGCTTGCCAGACCTCATTGTGGTCGTTCAGCCCTCGCGCATGCATAGTTGACCATTTGGTCGACTCAAGTCAGTTAGGACTTGGTGCATGTAAGGGCAGTGGATCTAACTAGAAATGATGAGTGGATCCCTAGTAATGGACCGTTGTAAGGTAGTAAGGGCATATAAGGAAAATAAAATTGATGCCAATGGGGTTTTTCAAAAAATTTTATTTTCATGGTTGGATCGCATGTTGATTGATGCCATATGTATGTTTATTTATTCTTGTGTGGGCTGCCCATGTTAAATGTGTGCTGTGCTGGGGCCTGCGTGCCTGTATTAAAGTTGTAAATTAATTATTGTGATCTGCGTATCACATTGTATTTAATTTATAAAGTGTAATTGACCTGCGTGTCAATCTTGTCTAGATAGATTAATTTGTAAGTTAATCAGACAAGAGCACAGAGCACACTTGGCAGAGGCGCATGTAGCAGAGGCTAGACCAGGTGGGAGGTCCAGGGTTCGACTCTAGGACCAGGCGCATTTTCCCTGGTAGGCGCACCTGAGCTGCAGATGGCGCTTGGGCCCTGGGTTGGGCTAGATAAGCAGCAAAAGTCCCATGAAGAAAAGCAAGTGAAGACTTAAGTTAATTAAGGTCTTACTTAGGCTATGGGCTTTTACCACATAAGATCCATGCTTTCTTTTATTGTTTATATAAGTAGAACAGCATGATTAATTTATCTTCTGCTATCACCATAGGAATTGCATGATAGTGAAGAAGATAAAAGACCGTTAAAATCCAACGCTAAAATATCAAGCTCGTAAGCCTTCTGACGCGAAACCTCACTGTTCTGACTATCGTTGGAGCCGTGTTGTACCCACTCAGTGGGCACGTCCATCTATCTTCAGACGGTGCTGGATTACACCTGCGTGTTACAGAGAAGGGATTTATCGCTTCTCGTTGCTCAGCATAGCACGTGGTGGTCCAGGGAGTAGGTCGGGTCAGCTTGACCATGTAGGCTACATATGTGGCGCATATGGTAGCGCATGGAGGCAGCCATCTGTGGAATCAGAGACTGTGTTGTACCAACTCAGTTGGCACAGTCTGCTGGATTGCCCAGATGAAGGGGAATCGCACGGGTTGGCGATTGGCTGGGACAGCCTACCAGAGATTAGTGCTTGTACTCTCTGTGCATCTTATCTCGCCTGAGCGGGACGCGGAGACCAAGTATGAAATCTGGATCCCATCTCACTAAAAGAGTTCTACTCTTTCGGGCTGTTTTTGCTGGATTTTTCAGCCAGATAAAATAGTGAGAAAAGAATCTTTCTTAAGTCCTGGATTGATTCTGAACATTGATACTGACCTTGCTGTTCTTGCATTGTTGTAGATTCCTGCAGCAACGAACACCATGAACTTCAATGTGCGATCCCTACTGGAAAGGGAGAAGTTTGCTGGGCTGAACTTCTCAGACTGGTACGGACACCTTAAGATTGTTCTTAAGGCAGAGAGGAAACTGTATGTCCTCGAGACGGCGATACCGCCTCAACCCGCTCCGAACGCCGCAAGGGCGGTTCGGGAAGCCTATGAAAAGCATGTCAATGATAGCATTGATGTCGCTTGCCTGATGCTAGCGTCTATGACGCCACCGCTGCAGCGTCAGCATGAGGATATGTCTGCTATAGAAATTATAGCAAACCTCAAGATGCTGTATGCTGCACAGGCGAGGACTGAGCGCTACAATTTGACCAAGCTTTTCTTTCAGAGCAAACTGGCTGAAGGGAGCCCAGTGGGAGCTCACGTGCTCAAGATGATTGGGCACAAGGAGGCTCTAGAGAAACTGGGGCATACCATCAATCAGGAGCTTGCTGTAGACATTATTCTACAGTCTCTCCCGCCCTCTTTCGATGCGTTCATTATTAATTTTAATATGAACAAAATCGATTGTACTCCGGCAGAGCTGCTGAATATGCTCTTGACTACTGAGGAGACTCTGAAGGGAAAGCCTTCAACCTCTGTCTTAATGGTTCCTTCTAGGAACAAGAAGAAGGGGAAGAAGGGCAAAGCCCCAGTCAAGAACTACAACAAGGCTCTGAAACAGAAGGTCAAGCGGTCGAAGGAATACAGATGTTTCCACTGTGGCCAGCTGGGTCACTGGAAAAAGGACTGTAAAGCGCTCCAAGGAGACAAGAAGGGAAGCATCGCTTCTGGCTCAGGTATTTATGTGACTGAGGTCATGTTTTCTTCTTCTATTTCATGGGTGTTGGACACTGCATGTGGAGTTCACATTTGTTCAAATGTACAGGAACTCAAGAGAAGAAGACAGGTGGGACAGCATGAGGTGGACCTACGAGTTGGAAACGGGGCACGGGTTGCTGCTGTTGCTGTAGGAGACTATTTCATCTCTTTGCCATCTGGGCTTGTATTAGAACTAAACAGTTGTTACTTTGTTCCCAGCATTACTAAGAATATTATCTCTATTCCTGCTCTTGTCAGGAAGGGATTTTCCTTTGAATGCAATATTTCAAAGTGTGTTCTTTCTCTTGATAATATTGTTTATGCTACTGGTTCAATTAACAATGGGTTATTCATGTTAGACATGGAATGTTCTATACACAATATTGATATTAAGAAAGCCAAGTATGCTGATGACAGCACCTTGCTATGGCATAGTCGTTTAGGCCATATTAACGAGAAACGCATTAAGCGGTTGCATGATAATGGACTGCTGGGATCAT
The DNA here is from genome assembly GCA_027563935.2 of Costus lasius. Lineage (NCBI taxonomy): Eukaryota > Viridiplantae > Streptophyta > Magnoliopsida > Zingiberales > Costaceae > Costus > Costus lasius. The sequence continues at coordinate 53,110,539 of CM050453.2, forward strand.
TCTCCTATGAGGGGATTGATACATGCAAAGCTTGTTTAATGGGTAAAATGACGAAGTCACCTTTTCCTCACAAAGGTCAAAGGGCTTCAGGTTTACTTGACCTTATACACAGTAATGTGTGTGGGCCATTTAGTAAACATGCCAGAGGTGGCTATCAGTACTTCATTACCTTTACTGATGATTTCAGTAGGTATGGTTATGTCTATCTGATGAGACATAAAAGTGAATCTTTTGACAAGTTCAAAGAGTTCAAGAATGAAGTACAAAATCAGCTAGGCCAAAATATCAAGGCACTTCGTTCTGATCGAGGTGGAGAATACTTGAGTCATGCGTTTACTGACTATCTGAAGGAGTGTGGGATTATCTCACAGCTCACTCCGCCAGGAACACCGCAATGGAATGGTGTGTCCGAGAGGAGGAACAGAACCCTACTTGATATGGTTCGTTCTATGATGAGTCAGGCTACTCTACCTTACTCCTTTTGGGGATTTGCACTGGAGACAGCTGCAAAGGTACTAAACCGAGTGCCATCCAAGGCAGTTTCAAAGACGCCATATGAGTTATGGTATGGGAAACAGCCGAGCTTGACATTTATCAGGATCTGGGGCTGCGAGGCTTATGTCAAAAAGCTCGCCTCTGGGAAACTAGAGTGCAGATCTGAGAAATGTATCTTTGTCGGTTACCCTAAGGAAACTAAGGGTTATAATTTCTACGATCCCAAAGAGAACAAGGTATTTGTTGCTCGGACGGCCATATTTCTTGAGAAGGAGTTTCTTCTGCAAGAGGCCAGTGGGAGAGAAATAAAGCTGGATGAGAATCCAGAGGAAGGACAAAGTAGTCAAGCAAATTTGGATGAGCCTGAGCTAGTAGAACAGGTTATTGAACAACCTGAGGCTCAGATATCACGGGAACCGCGAAGATCGGGAAGGATTCATCGACAGCCTGAGCGCTATGACGGAGTCTACATCATTGATAATGATGAACCCCTCACTTATGCGGATGCAGTCAGTGGACCGGAGTCAGCTAGATGGCTTGAAGCTATGCGAGCCGAGATGGACTCCATGTCAGATAACCAAGTATGGGATTTGGTTGATCCGCCTCTGGGAGTAATCCCTATAGGCTGCAAATGGATCTTCAAGAAGAAGATTGACATGGATGGTAATGTGGTTACCTATAAAGGCGGGCTAGTTGCGAAAGGTTTCAAACAAATCTACGGGATAGATTATGATGAAACTTTCTCACCTGTAGCCATGTTTAAGTCTATTCGGATTCTTTTCGCGATAGCAGCATATTACGATTATGAGATCTGGCAAATGGATGTGAAAACGGCTTTCCTGAATGGAAATCTGGATGAGGATGTGTATATGACACAACCTGAGGGTTTCACTAATCCATCAGATCGTCATAAAATATGCAAGTTAAAGAAGTCCATTTATGGACTTAAGCAAGCATCAAGAAGCTGGAATATTCGTTTTGATGAATCAGTCACTGAATTTGGTTTCATCAAGAACGAAGATGACCCGTGTGTATATAAGAGGTTTAGTGGGAACGTGATTACTTTCCTAGTCCTCTACGTCGATGATATCTTGATCATTGGAAATGACATTCCTGAAATGCATGCCGTAAAGGCATGGCTAAGGAAATGTTTCCAGATGAAAGATCTTGGAGAAGCAGCCTATGTATTAGGTGTGAAGATCTACAGGGATAGATCTAAGAGGCTTCTCGGGTTGTGCCAGAGTACTTACATCGATAAAGTCCTGGAGAGATTCCATTTAGAGAATTCTAAAAGAGGATATCTTCCAGTCAGACATGGTCTGAATCTTTCGAAGAGTCAGTGTCCACAAACACAGACTGAGAAAGATGAAATGGACAATACGCCTTATGCTTCGGCTATTGGGTCCATAATGTATGCGATGTTGTGTACTCGCCCAAACGTCGCTTACGGGTTAAGCGTGACCAGTCGGTTCCAAGGTAATCCAGGTATGGCGCACTGGATTGCAGTCAAGAACATTTTAAAATATCTGCGGAGGACCAAAGATATGTTCTTGATATATGGTGGACAGGAAGAACTCAGTATTGAAGGATATACTGACGCTTCGTTCCAGTCTGACCAGGATGATTTCCGATCGCAATCAGGCTATATTTTTAGCTTGAATGGAGGAGCGGTGGTGTGGAAGAGTTTCAAACAGTCAATAGTTGCTGATTCCACAACAGAAGCCGAGTATGTTGCAGCCTCGGAAGCATCCAAGGAGGCAGTGTGGATTCGTAAGTTTGTTCAGGAACTTGGTGTTGTTCCTTCGAGTGCAGATCCTTTGGTTATCTTTTGTGATAACACTGGAGCAATCGCACAAGCAAAGGAACCACGGTCGCACCAGAAGTCCAAGCACATACAGAGACGGTTTCATTTGATTCGGGAGATCATTGATCGTGGCGAGATCAAAGTCTGCAAGGTTCATACAGATGACAATCTGGCAGACCCGCTTACTAAGCCTCTGGCGCAGCAGAAGCATGAGAAGCACTGTAATAATATGGGTTTGAGATTTCTCAACCATTAGATTAAGTGCAAGTGGGAGATTGTTGGGGTATGCCCTTAAGGCTAATATTTGAGGCCTTGGGAATGTATCAGTATCATGTATAAACTCTTATGTTTATAAAGGTAATGGTTGTTATTCAGTTTGTTACATTGTCTGCTGCAATAAGTGTACTTCTGAATAATGTCTCAAAGCTGTTCAGCTAGGCTGACATGCAGTTATGTCCTTAGTCAAGATATCTTGGTGAACATGAGACAGCCTTGATATGATTGAGACTAATATGTGTTCTAATCTTATAGGATGCTTCGAGCATGGAATAAGATGTAGACTCATGGGTACATTGGATGTACTGGACAGACCCTACTAGGATATTCAATTGCTTGTCACAATATGAATAATCCTTGAATGCGACAAGTGGCACATTTCCTCTGACTTGAGATCACTTGTGTTTTCTAAATGATGATTGTCATTGTTTTGAGGTAGTTCAATATCATTTGAAACATAATGATTATAGACTATCTTGGACGGTGAGCTTGAATCAGGTTAGGGCACTAGTGATAGATATAGGATTGCCGTCTCCTTAAGTGGAGTGTGATGTTCTAAAGGGGCCCCCCTGGATGAGATGATTGAGAAAGTGTATGGCCATACCCAGATGACTATGTTCATCTGATCTAATCATGCTCATCATATTGGAGCTACAAGCTTGACACGCTTGTCCAATAAGAACATCCAGTGGCAAAGGAAGCATGTATGCCTTGTGAATTGGATTCACACTTGTGCTGTGGTTTGGGTGTAGTCTTGGAAGACTCTTTCCTTTATATCGGGAGACAGTGATGTGTTGCTAGATACCCCTCACTGATCGTGATAACGTGAGTTATCGTTACCGACATTTAAAGGAAACCCTTAGGGTCGCACAAATTGATGATATGGCTTACTTAAGTCAGATCGTGTGGACTGAATTATTTGGGTTCAGTTTAAAGGGATTTAATCTCTGATTGTAAGTGAGATCTGGTCTGATCATGTTTGATTGATTAGGGCTTGAGATCGGTAAGCTTCGATGGAGAGATTGGATGCTAGATCGGTGAGATCAGGAGCATCAAGAGATGAACGGTTAGATCTGGAGCCTTAGGGTTTAATTAAGATCTAGACTGGATCGCTTGGCTTGATTGGTTCTTAAACCGAACCAAATTGAACCGGCTCATTATATGAGCGCATGGTTCAAAAGGAGATGGCGTGAACGTGTGAGCGAAGTGTGGTTTCTATTTTTAGAAACCATGATCTCCACTTGGAGATCTCTCATGTTCGAATGGGGATAATCCTATTCTCGCTCGTCTCCCTATCGTGACTTCTCTCTCTCGACACTTTTGTGTGTGGCGGCGCTTGAAGCTACTGAGGAGGAGGATTCGGCCAAGAGTGATCAACATCTCCATCCCTTTCATTCGACAAAGACCCTTTGAAAGGCTTTGCTAGCACAAAGGATTCAAAGGAGTGAGCGCATCGATCTTCTTGTGTGCGTCAACTTTGGAGAAGGTTCATTCGCGCCTTTGCTTCCAAGGCACCATCAAACCGATGGCTATGGTATGAGTTCTACTTCATCCATTCAATCATTTAAAAGTTAATTATATGACATATAAAGATCTCTTGAAACCCTAGCTTCCCATGCGGAAATATTGTTATGCGCCATCTTTAGGGTTTCGCCCCCCCCCTTTGGGGTTAGGGGATTTTTCAACTAGGACTGATGAGTGGATCCCTAGTAATGGACCGTTGTAAGGTACTAGGGCGTATAAGGAAATTAAAATTGATGCCAATGGGGTTTTTCAAAAATTTAATTTCTTGATTGGATCACATGATGATTGATGCCATTTGCTTGTTTATTTCATCTTATGTGGGTTGCCCTTTAATGTGTGCTGTGCTGGGGCCTGCGTGCCTGGTTAATTATAAATTAATATTTATTTGTGATCTGCGAATCACATTGTATTAAATTTATAAGATGTAATTGACCTGCGAGTCAATCTTGTCTAGATAGATTAAATTGTATTTTAATCAGACAAGAGCACAGAGCACACTTGGCAGAGGCGCATGCAGCAGTGGCTTGACCAGACGGGAGGTCTAGGGTTCGACCCTAGGACAGGCGCATTTTCCCTGGTGGGCGCACCTGAGCTGCAGTTGGCGCTTGGGCCCTAGGTTGGGCCAGATGAGAAGCAAAAGCCCCATGAAGAAAAGCAAGTGAAGACTTAAGTTAGGTTAAGGTCTTACTTAGGCTTAATGGGCTTTTACCACATAAGATCAGCATGCTTTCTATTTATTGTTTATATAATTAGAATTGCATGATTTATTTATCTTCTGCTATCACCATAGGAATTGCATGATAGTTGAGAAGATAAAAGACCGTTAAAATCCAACGTTAAATATCAAGCACGTAAAGCCTTCTGACGCGAAACCTCACTGTTCTGACTATCGTTGGGGCCGTGTTGTACCCACTCAGTGGGCACGCCCATCTATCTGTTGGAACCCCTTTCGAGAGGGGGGCAAAAACCCTAATCATGGTGCAAATGAAATTTATGCAAGCGGAAGCAAGGGTTTCAAGATCTTTTGCATGCCATATGTTCAACTATCATAGATTGATAAGAACAAGGGGAGATTCATACCAACGCCATAGGCTTGGAATTCGGCTTGGAAGAAGAGAACAAGTTAGGTCTCCTCCACAAGTCCACACACAAGATGAAGATGCTCACTTCCTTGACGTCCCTTGTGCTAGCAAGGCACCCAAGCTATCTTGTCGAATGGAAAGGGGGTGATTAGATGAATCCCTATGGCCGAGAGCTCCTCTTCCTTGTCTTCCTCTTTCGTCAACCACCAAACGAAAAGGATCAAGGCGTTGTCGTCAAGAGACCAACGCTTAAGCGTTTTGGCGTTTTAGCATAACCGGCTTTGATGACTTTCCATAAATGGAAGACAATCAAGCCATGCGCTCAAGACAAACCAAAAACGCCTATTGGCATTGAACCAAGCGTTCACATTTGTCAACCGGTTCAAGCCAAATCGTCCAATCGAATTTGGTTCATCAAACCAAACCGAAATAGCTCAAGCCACTTGGTCTAGACCAAATTGAACCCTAAGGCTCACGATCTAACCACTCATCTCTTGATGCCCCTGATCTCCCCGATCTAGCATCATTTCTCTCGATCGAAGCTTACCGATCTCAAGCCCTAATCAATCAAACATGATCAGACCAGATCTCACTTACAATTAGAGATTAAATCCCCTTTAATCTGAACTCAAAGAATCCAGTCCATACGATCTGACTCAAGTAAGCCATATCATCAAATTGTGCGACCCTGAGGGTTTCCTTTAAATGTCGGTAACGATAACTTACGTTATCACGACCAGTGAGGGGTATCTAGCAACACATCACTGTCTCCCGATATAAAGGAAAGAGTCTTCCAAGACTTCTCCCAAACCATAGCACAAGTGTGAATCAAACTCACGAGGCATACATGTGTCCTTTGCCACTGGATGTTCTTATTGGACAAGCGTGCCAAGCCTGTAATTCCAATATGATGAGCATGATTAGATCAGATGCACATAGTCATCTGGGTATGGCCATACACTATCTCAATCATCTCATAAGGGGGCCCTTTAGAACACCACACTCCTTAAACAAGGAGACGACAATCCTATGTCTATCACTAGTGTCCTAACCTGACTCATGATCATTATCCAAGATAGTCTATGATCATTATCTTTCAAATGATATTGAACTACCTCAAAACAATGACAGTCATCATTTAGAAACACAAGTGATCTCAAGTCAGAGGACATGTGCCACTTGTTGCAATCAAGGAATATTCACATTGTGACAAGCAATTGAATATCCTAGTAGGGTCTGTCCAGTACATCCAATGTACCCATGAGTCTACATCTTATTCCATGCTCGAAGCATCCTATAAGATCAGCACACATGTTAGTCTCAATCATATCAAGGCTGTCTCAGGTTCACCAAGATATCTCGACTAAGGACATATAGCATGTCAGCCTAGCTGAACAGCTTTGAGACATTATTCAGAAGTACACTTATTACAGCAGACAAGGTAACAACCTGAATAATAACCATGCCTTTTATAAACATAAGAGTTTATTACATGATACTTTTACAATCCCAAGGCCTCAAACATTAGCCTTAAGGGCATACCCCAACAATCTCCCACTTGCACTTAATCTAATGGTTGAGAAATCTCAAACCCATATTATTACAGTGCTTCTCATGCTTCTGCTGCGCCAGAGGCTTGGTAAGCGGGTCTGCCAGATTGTCATCTGTATGAACCTTGCAGATTTTGATCTCGCCTCGATCAATGATCTCCCGGATCAAGTGAAACCGTCTCTGTATGTGCTTGGACTTCTGGTGCGACCGTGGTTCCTTTGCTTGTGCGATGGCTCCAGTGTTATCACAGAAGATAACCAAAGGATCAGCACTCGAAGGAACGACACCAAGTTCTCTCACGAACTTACGAATCCACACTGCCTCCTTGGATGCTTCCGAGGCTGCAACATACTCGGCTTCTGTTGTGGAATCAGCAACAGTTGACTGTTTGAAGCTCTTCCACACCACTGCTCCACCATTCAAGCTGAAAACATAGCCTGATTGCGATCGGAAATCATCCTGGTCCGACTGGAACGAAGCGTCAGTATATCCCTCTATACTGAGTTCTTCCTGACCACCATATATCAAGAACATATCTTTGGTCCTCCGCAGATATTTTAAAATGTTCTTGACTGCAATCCAGTGCGCCAAACCTGGATTACTTTGGAATCGACTGGTCACGCTTAACCCGTAAGCGACGTCTGGGCGAGTACACAACATCGCATACATAATGGACCCAATAGCCGAAGCATAAGGCGTATTGTCCATTTCATCTTTTTCAGTCTGTGTTTGTGGACACTGACTCTTTGAAAGATTCAGACCATGTCTGACTGGAAGATATCCACGTTTAGAATTCTCTAAATGGAATCTATCCAGGACCTTATCGATGTAAGTACTCTGGCACAGCCCGAGAAGCCTCTTAGATCTATCTCGGTAGATCTTGACACCTAATACATAGGCTGCTTCTCCGAGATCTTTCATCTGGAAACATTTTCCTAACCATGCTTTAACAGCATGCAGTTCAGGAATATCATTTCCAATGATTAAGATATCATCGACGTAGAGGATTAGGAATGTAATTACGCTCCCACTAAACCTCTTATAAACACACGGGTCATCGTCGTTCTTGATGAAACCAAACTCAGAGATTGATTCATCAAAACGAATGTTCCAGCTTCTAGATGCTTGTTTCAGTCCATAAATGGACTTCTTTAACTTGCATATTTTATGACGATCTGATGGATTAGTGAAACCCTCAGGTTGTGTCATATACACATCCTCATCCAGATTTCCATTAAGGAAAGCTGTTTTCACATCCATCTGCCAGATCTCATAATCGTAATATTCTGCTATCGCGAAAAGAATCCGAATAGACTTAAACATGGCTACAGGTGAGAAAGTTTCATCATAATCTATCCCGTAGATTTGTTTGAAACCTTTCGCAACTAGCCTGCCTTTATAGGTAACCACGTTACCATCCATGTCAATCTTCTTCTTGAAGATCCATTTACAGCCTATAGGGATTACTCCCGGAGGCGGATCAACCAAATCCCAGACTTGGTTATCTGACATGGAGTCCATTTCGGCTCGCATAGCTTCAAGCCATCTAGCTGACTCCGGTCCACTGACCGCATCCGCATAAGTGAGGGGTTCATCATTATCAATGATGTAGACTCCGTCATAGCGCTCAGGCTGACGACGGATCCTTCCCGATCTTCGCGGTTCCCGTGTTATCTGAGCCTCAGGTTGTTCAATAACCTGTTCAACTGGCTCAGGCTCATCCAACTGTGCTTGACTACCTTGTCCTTCCTCTGGATTCTCATCCAGCTTTATTTCTCTCCCACTGGCCTCTTGCAGAAGAAATTCCCTCTCAAGAAATATAGCCGTCTGAGCAACAAAAACCTTGTTCTCTTTGGGATCGAAGAAATAATAACCCTTAGTTTCCTTAGGGTAACCAACAAAGATACATTTCTCAGATCTGCTCTCCAGTTTCCCAGAGGCGAGCTTTTTGACATAAGCCTCGCAACCCCAGATCCTGATAAATGTCAAGCTAGGCTGTTTCCCATACCATAACTCATACGGCGTCTTTGAAACTGCCTTGGATGGCACTCGGTTTAGTACCTTTGCAGCTGTTTCCAGTGCAAAACCCCAAAAGGAGTATGGAAGAGTAGCCTGACTCATCATAGAACGAACCATATCAAGTAACGTTCTATTTCTCCTTTCGGACACACCATTCCATTGCGGTGTTCCTGGCGGAGTGAGCTGTGAGACAATCCCACACTCCTTTAGATAGTCAGTAAATGCATGACTCAGGTATTCACCACCTCGATCAGAATGAAGTGCCTTGATATTACGGCCTAACTGATTTTGTACTTCATTTTTGAACTCTTTGAGCTTGTCAAAAGATTCACTTTTATGTCTCATCAGATAGACATACCCATACCTACTGAAATCATCAATAAAGGTAATGAAGTACTGATAGCCACCTCTGGCATGTTTACTGAAAGGTCCACACACATCACTGTGTATAAGGTCAAGTAAACCTGAAGTCCTTTGACCCTTTTGAAGAAAAGGTGACTTCGTCATTTTACCCATTAAACAAGCTTTGCATGTATCAATCTCCTCATAGGAGAATGATCCCAGCAGTCCATGTTCATGCAACCGCTTAATGCGCTTCTCGTTTATATGGCCTAAACGACTATGCCATAGCAAGGTGCTGTCATCAGGATACTTGGCTTTCTTATTATCAATATTTTGTATCGAATATTCCATGTCCAACATGAATAACCCATTGTTAATTGAACCAGTGGCATACACAATATTATCATGAGATAAAACACACTTTGAAATTTTGCATTCAAAGGAAAATCCCTTCCTGACAAGAGCAGGAATGGAGATAATATTCTTGGTAATACTGGGTACAAAATAACAATTGTTTAATTCTAATACAATGCCAGATGGTAAAGAAATGAAATAGTCTCCTACAGCAACAGCAGCAACCCGTGCCCCGTTTCCAACGCGTAGGTCTACTTCATGCTGTCCCACCTGCCTTCTTCTCTTGAGTTCCTGTACATTTGAACAAATGTGAACTCCACATGCAGTGTCCAACACCCATGATATAGAAGAAGATAACATGACCTCAGTCACATATATACCTGAGCCAGAAGCGATGCTTCCCCTCTTATCTCCTTGGAGCGCTTTACAGTCCTTTTTCCAGTGACCCAGCTGGCCACAGTGGAAACACCTGTTGTCCTTCGACCGCTTCACCTTCTGTTTCAGAGCCTTGCTGTAGTTCTTGACAGGGGCCTTGCCCTTCTTCCCCTTCTTCTTGTTCCTTGAAGGAACCATCAAGACAGAGGTCGAAGGCTTTCCCTTCAGAGTCTCCTCAGTAGTCAAGAGCATATTCAGCAGCTCTGCCGGAGTACAATCGATTTTGTTCATATTAAAGTTAATGATGAACGCATCGAAAGAAGGCGGGAGAGACTGCAGAATAATATCTACAGCAAGCTCCTGGTTGATGGTATGCCCCAGTTTCTCCAGAGCCTCCTTGTGCCCAATCATCTTGAGCACGTGAGCTCCCACTGGGCTCCCCTCAGCCAGTTTGCTCTGAAAGAAGAGCTTCGTCAGATTATAGCGTTCTGTCCTCACCTGTGCAGCATACAGCATCTTGAGGTTCGCTATAATCTCTATAGCCGACATATCCTCATGCTGACGCTGCAGCGGTGGCGTCATAGACGCTAGCATCAGGCAAGCGACATCAATGCTATCATTGACGTGCTTTTCATAGGCATCCCGAACCGCCCTTACGGCGTTCGGAGCGGGCTGCGGCGGTATCGCCGTCTCGAGGACATACAGTTTCCTCTCTGCCTTAAGAACGATCTTAAGGTGTCCGAACCAGTCAGAGAAGTTCGGCCCAGCAAACTTCTCCCTTTCCAGTAGGGATCGCACATTGAAGCTCATGGTGTTCGTTGCTGCAGGAATCTACAACAATGCAAGAACAGCAAGGTCAGTATCAATGTTCAGAATCAATCCAGGACTTAAGAAAGATTCTTTTCTCACTATTTTATCTGACTGAAAAATCCAGTAAAACAGTCCGAAAGAGTAAAACTCTTTTAGTGAGATGGGATCCAGATTTCATACTTGGTCTCCGCGTCCCGCTCAGGCGAGATAAGATGCACAGAGAGGACAAGCACTAATTTCTGGTAGGCAGTCCCTGCCAATCGCCAGCCCGTGCGATTCCCCTTTATCTGGGCAATCCAGCAGACTGTGCCAACTGAGTTGGTACAACACAGTCTCTGATCCCACAGATGGCTGCCTCCATGTGCTACCATATGCGCCACATATGTAGCCTACATGGTCAAGCTGACCCACCTACTCCCTGGACCACCACGTGCTATGCTGAGCAACGAGAAGGGATAAATCCCTACTCTGTAACACGCAGGTGTAATCCCGCACCGTCTGAAGATAGATGGACGTGCCCACTGAGTGGGTACAACACGGCTCCAACGATAGTCAGAACGGTGAGGTTTCGCGTCAGAAGGCTTACGAGCTTGATATATTAGCGTTGGATTTTAACGGTCTTTTTATCTTCTTGACTATCATGCAAGTCCTATGGTGATAGCAGAAGATAAACACATGCATTTCTAATTATAAAAGCAATAAATAGAAAGCATGTTGATCTTATGTGGTAAATGCCCATGAACCCTAAGTAAGACCTTAATTTTACTTAAGTCTTCACTTGAGCTCCTTTTGCATCTCATCTGGTCCAACCCAGGGCTCTAGCTCCTAGAGCACCTCAGGTGCACCACCAGCTGAATGCCCCTTGGGATGTGTGCCTTTGTGCTCCTGTCTAATCAAATACAATTTGATCTATCTAGACAAGATTGACTCGCAGGTCAATTACATATTATAAATTAAGTACAATGTGATTCGCAGATCACAAATTAATTTACAATTTTAAATCCAGGCACGCAGGCCCCAGCACAGCACACAATAGGGCAACCCACATAAGATTAAATAAACAAGCATAGGCATCAATCAACATGTGATCCATTCATGAAATTAAAATTTTTGAAAAACCCCATGGCATCAATTTTAATTTCCTTATGAGCCCTATAACCTTACAACGGTCCATTGATGGGGATCCACTCATCAAGTCTAGTTAGATCCTTGCCCTTGCATGCACCAAGTCCTAACTGACTCGCGTTGACCTGATGGTCAACCATGCATGCGCCAAGGGCTGAACCACCAACATGAGTTCTGGCAAGCGGGTGTGACCCCGGGCCTAACTCATGTGTGTTCACTGGTTGTCTCAACCAGACCTCGCTACACGCCTGTGATGCAATCGACCTATAGCCACCTCGTGCTTGCGCACAGGTGCCATCTGGTCGATCCATCTAGGCTGTCAGATGGTCTGATCAGACTAGTTTGATCTAACATAGAGGATGCTTTCAACCCCATCAGCCCGTCTAAGGGTTTACAATAGGTGCAACTTAGATCTAATTCATGGGCGCGCAAGATGTTTTGTTTTGTCAAAAACAACATGTAAGAAGCGCCAATCAAACATGCGCCAACAACAACACTTGTAGAGTCCCCTTCAAGGGGGAGCGCAACTTTGACAACAACAAACAACAAGCACCTATACATGCGGCTTAGAACAACAAACATCATGCATGAAGTTTTCGCATCATAAATTTTTCATGAGCTTGCGCATGTAACCAACCATAGATCTAAGCATAAATGTAAACATGGATCACATCAGCAAACATAATAGCATGCATAGACGGCTCTGATACCAATTGTTGGAACCCCTTTCGAGAGGGGGGCAAAAACCCTAATCATGGCGCAAATGAAATTTATGCAAGCGGAAGCAAGGGTTTCAAGATCTTTTGCATGCCATATGTTCAACTATCATAGATTGATAAGAACAAGGGGAGATTCATACCAACGCCATAGGCTTGGAATTCGGCTTGGAAGAAGAGAACAAGTTAGGTCTCCTCCACAAGTCCACACACAAGATGAAGATGCTCACTTCCTTGACGTCCCTTGTGCTAGCAAGGCACCCAAGCTATCTTGTCGAATGGAAAGGGGGTGATTAGATGAATCCCTATGGCCGAGAGCTCCTCTTCCTTGTCTTCCTCTTTCGTCAACCACCAAACGAAAAGGATCAAGGCGTTGTCGTCAAGAGACCAACGCTTAAGCGTTTTGGCGTTTTAGCAAAACCGGCTTTGATGACTTTCCATAAATGGAAGACAATCAAGCCATGCGCTCAAGACAAACCAAAAACGCCTATTGGCATTGAACCAAGCGTTCACATTTGTGAACCGGTTCAAGCCAAATCGTCCAATCGAATTTGGTTCATCAAACCAAACCGAAATAGCTCAAGCCACTTGGTCTAGACCAAATTGAACCCTAAGGCTCACGATCTAACCACTCATCTCTTGATGCCCCTGATCTCCCCGATCTAGCATCATTTCTCTCGATCGAAGCTTACCGATCTCAAGCCCTAATCAATCAAACATGATCAGACCAGATCTCACTTACAATCAGAGATTAAATCCCCTTTAATCTGAACTCAAAGAATCCAGTCCATACGATCTGACTCAAGTAAGCCATATCATCAAATTGTGCGACCCTGAGGGTTTCCTTTAAATGTCGGTAACGATAACTTACGTTATCACGACCAGTGAGGGGTATCTAGCAACACATCACTGTCTCCCGATATAAAGGAAAGAGTCTTCCAAGACTTCTCCCAAACCATAGCACAAGTGTGAATCAAACTCACGAGGCATACATGTGTCCTTCGCCACTGGATGTTCTTATTGGACAAGCGTGCCAAGCCTGTAATTCCAATATGATGAGCATGATTAGATCAGATGCACATAGTCATCTGGGTATGGCCATACACTATCTCAATCATCTCATAAGGGGGCCCTTTAGAACACCACACTCCTTAAACAAGGAGACGACAATCCTATGTCTATCACTAGTGTCCTAACCTGACTCATGATCATTATCCAAGATAGTCTATGATCATTATCTTTCAAATGATATTGAACTACCTCAAAACAATGACAGTCATCATTTAGAAACACAAGTGATCTCAAGTCAGAGGACATGTGCCACTTGTTGCAATCAAGGAATATTCACATTGTGACAAGCAATTGAATATCCTAGTAGGGTCTGTCCAGTACATCCAATGTACCCATGAGTCTACATCTTATTCCATGCTCGAAGCATCCTATAAGATCAGCACACATGTTAGTCTCAATCATATCAAGGCTGTCTCAGGTTCACCAAGATATCTCGACTAAGGACATATAGCATGTCAGCCTAGCTGAACAGCTTTGAGACATTATTCAGAAGTACACTTATTACAGCAGACAAGGTAACAACCTGAATAATAACCATGCCTTTTATAAACATAAGAGTTTATTACATGATACTTTTACAATCCCAAGGCCTCAAACATTAGCCTTAAGGGCATACCCCAACACTATCTTCAGACGGTGTGTGATTACACCTGCGTGTTACAGAGAAGGGATTTATCGCTTCTCGTTGCTCAGCATAGCACGTGGTGGTCCAGGGAGTAGGTCAGGTTCGCTTGACCATGTAGGCTACATATGGGGCATATGTTAGCTATATGGAGGCAGCCATCTGTGGGATCAGAGACTGTGTTGTACCAACTTAGTTGGCACAGTCTGCTGGATTGCCCAGATGAAGGGGAATCGCACGGGTTGGCGATTGGCAGGGACTGCCTACCAGAAATTAGTGCTTGTACTCTCTGTGCATCTTATCTCGCCTGAGCGGGACGCGGAGACCAAGTATGAAATCTGGATCCCATCTCACTAAAAGAGTGTTACTCTTTCGGACTGTTTTAATGGATTTTTCAGTCAGATAAAATAGTGAGAAAAAGAATCTTTCTTAAGTCCTGGATTGATTCTATACATTGATACTGACCTTGCTGTTCTTGCATTGTTGTAGATTCCTGCAGCAACGAACACCATGAACTTCAATGTGCGATCCCTACTGGAAAGGGAGAAGTTTGCTAGGCCAAACTTCTCAGACTGGTACGGACACCTTAAGATTGTTCTTAAGGCAGAGAGGAAACTGTATGTCCTCGAGACGGCTGTGCCGCCTCAACCCGCTGCGAACGCCGCAAGGGCGGTTCGTGAAGCCTATGAAAAGCATGTCAATGATAGCATTGATGTCGCTTGCCTGATGCTAGCGTCTATGACGCCACCGCTGCAGCGTCAGCATGAGGATATGTCTGCTATAGAAATTATAGCAAACCTCAAGATGCTGTATGCTGCACAGGCGAGGACTGAGCACTATAACTTGACCAAGCTGTTCTTTCAGAGCAAACTGGCTGAAGGGAGTCCAGTGGGAGCTCACGTGCTCAAGATGATTGGGCACAAGGAGGCTCTGGAGAAACTGGGGCATACCATCAATCAGGAGCTTGCTATAGACATTATTCTGCAGTCTCTCCCGCCTTCTCTCGATGCGTTCATTATTAACTTTAATATGAACAAAATCGACTGTACTCCGGCAGAATTGCTGAATATGCTCTTGACTACTGAGGAGACTCTGAAGGGAAAGCCTTCAACCTCTGTCTTAATGGTTCCTTCTAGGAACAAGAAGAAGGGGAAGAAGGGCAAAGCCCCAGTCAAGAACTACAACAAGGCGCTGAAACAAAAGGTTAAGCGGTCGAAGGAGTACAGATGTTTCCACTGTGGCCAGCTGGGTCACTGGAAAAAGGACTGTAAAGCGCTCCAAGGAGACAAGAAGGGAAGCATCGCTTCTGGCTCAGGTATTTATGTGACTGAGGTCATGTTTTCTTCTTCTATTTCATGGGTGTTAGACACTGCATGTGGAGTTCACATTTGTTCAAATGTACAGGAACTCAAGAGAAGAAGACAGGTGGGACAGCATGAGGTGGACCTACGAGTTGGAAACGGGGCACGGGTTGCTGCTGTTGCTGTAGGAGAATATTACATCTCATTACCATCTGGACTTGTATTAGAACTGAACAATTGTTATTTTGTTCCTAGCATTACCAAAAATATTATCTCTATTCCTGCTCTTGTCAGGAAAGGGTTTTCCTTTGAATGCAATATTTCAAAGTGTGTTTTATCTTTAGATAATATTATTTATGCTACTGGATCAATTAGCAATGGGTTATTCATGTTGGACATGGAATGTTCTATACAAAACATTGATAATAAGAAAGCCAAGTATGCTGATGACAGCACCTTGCTATGGCATAGTCGTTTAGGCCATATTAACAAGAAGCGCATTAAGCGGTTGCATGATCATGGACTGCTGGGATCATTCTCCTATGAGGAGATTGATACATGCAAAGCTTGTTTAATGGGCAAAATGACGAATGTAACATCCCTCAGAATCACACCCCACACGCATACAAGTAAAAATACGGGGTTTTAAAAATTTTTACTCTTCCATTAAAACATAAGAAGAAAGCGGCATCGAAGGACATTACTACGGAACTGAAAACCGCACAGAACTGAGTAGGATCGATTTACTAGGAAATAGAAATCCGGAAATCCAGAAAAATCCGGCAGCAAGTATACTAAATTACTGCTGCACAGACCCATATATCCTGGAACAAAACAAATGTCCACACTACACATATGTGGAGAACACAATTGTCAGAAATATTGCAGAAACAGATTATTCAGATACCCAATACAACAAAAATTCGGTCACACAGCTCAAAGTATTCCGACTACAATAAATCTCAAATCGGACATTTCAGAATAATAACAATTTCAATTCTCATGAATCCAAAACTCGTATCCAACAATTAAAACGAGACAACTATAACATAATATAATATCCTGAAAACAGGCATAAGCCCTCAGGAGATAAAATGTGTCATATAATTAAGTTAGGCACGCAGGCCTGATAGATCTTTAGAAGACAACTCTTAGAAATTATATAAAACATAGCATCATAACAAATTTAGTAGCTGTAGCAATCACTGTCCTGATGTCTCACCTGAAAATATTTAAACAACGGGGGTGAGCTAAAAAGCTCAGTGAGTAAAAGACACTAAAAGCCATCCATAGTACACATCAAAACTATCATGCTTAACAGATAAGATACTTAACATGAACACTCATATCAAAACAAAAGATAATCAAATTCAGACACTTATAACAATAGGCATCAAGCATGAAGTAGGATATAAGTCTACCAACCCATTCCAACTAATCACACCGCCCAACACATCTATAATACAGATCGGAACAGAACTACAGAAAATCAGAGCTGACAGACAGAACAGATCGAAACAGAACTACAGAAATCAGAACTGACAGACAGAAAATCAGAATTTTCAGAATCCAAACGGATAGTCTACATCGGAAACAGAAAGGCCACAAAAGGCCTGAAGACCACAGAAGGTCTGATGACCACAGAAGGTCTGACCCCACCTCTGCCGAGGACGAGACATGCATGCATATCAGAAACAGAATAGTAGAGGAGGTATCAGTGGGTGGCCCCCGTCTTGTCAGGACGTGGCACTCTGGCCTCCAATACTGGTAGAGGAGGTATCAGTGGGTGGCCCCCGTCTTGTCAGGACGTGGCACTCTGGCCTCCAATACCCAGAACAAAACAGAAATAGTGGAGGGAGAACGGAAGGTGAGACCAGCTCACATCTACCCTTCACTAGTGTCTCATGGGTCGTAGTAGACTATCAGCACCATTACAGCGCCACAGAAGGAGGGTAAGGACACGGAAGAGTGCTACACTAGGGCATAATTTTTACAGAACAGATCATGCTGAAACGGAGGAGTAGGACTAACCACCACTCAATTCTCACATCATGCCCAAAGTGTCTCACAAACCAGAAAATGACACACCCTAATATCCAGTCCTTAACAAAATTACAATTTGCAGAAAATCAAAGCTGAACACACTTCATAATTTTTGCCATCAACCAGAAGTAATATATGAGTGAATTCCTTGAATTCCTTAGATTTCATGCAACTATCCTTAATTCATGTCAAACCATTCTATGTTCTCACAAAGGTTATAATACATTCAAAGTTTCAGAAAATTCACAACATATATATACAGAATAGAAATTTTTCACATAACAAACAATTAAACAGATGTTTCAGAAAAACAGATTAATATATCATACTTGCAACAGATGTTTTAGACCGAGTAAGTAACCTAAAATAGGTAATATGATATTCACAATAAAGCTGTTTGAATCTACTTTCCAATAGAACTGAATCCGTCGGATTTGGAGTTATAACCGGGGAGATATGGGTGTTCGAACATAGAAAGGTCGGGATTTCAGAATTCCAGAAAACAGATTCGTATATCAGAATTGTGACACAAATTTCAGATCCAATAACTAACAGAAAATAGGCGACATGGTAGTCAAATTGAACCCCTTCGAGTCTACTTTCTAATAAAACTGATTTGACAAGATTTCGAGCTATACCTAGGGAGATATGATGGTTCGAACACATAAAGGTCGAAATCCAGATTTCCAGAAAACTGATTTTGTACAGCTGGATTACAATACGGATTGAAATACGAATACAGTTCGGATATGGTCGATATCATATTCCAATTAAAGCCGAATGTATCTAGTTTCATAAAAAATTTATTTCGTGCAATTTGGATCTATAGGCCATGAGATATTGGGGTTATAGTACACAAAGGTCAGATTAGAGAATGCAGATTTCAGCAGAACAGGATTTTAAAACCCTATAAATATTTGAATTCGACCCCATACGGATAATCATTGCAAATAACGAATTTTAATTGAAATAATCTACAATTTAGCGGATTAGACTCCTTAGGATCGAATTACTCACAGAAAAATCGTCCACAGAGAAAAACGCCAAGACAGAGGATCACCAGGAAATTCGTCCACCACCAGTCTGCCACCACCAGCGTCAGAAATCTCAGGAGGCGCCATGCACAGTAAGGGGCGACAACCAAAGGCGGCTAGGGCAAGAAAACACAAAAGTCGTGAGGGAGAGGAGCCCTCACGCAATTCCTCTTTTTCTCCCACCCCAAACGGATCCAAGATCCAATAACCCAGTTAACTTAAGTGAAAAATCGGTTTTATGGGCTTACCTGGGCTTAACCACCCTGCGCCACTCCAATAATATCAGAAATATGCGCCACCATGGTGGAAGGAATTCCAGGAGAAAAGAATCAATGTTGAGGGTTCGAATCCCCAACCAAAATAATTATTTTTGCCCTGTAGGAAAAATTCCTACACTTAGGCAAAAATCCCAAAATTTTAACAGATAAAAATACAGAAACAGAATTTCTAACCTTAAATCATAATTCAGAAAAATCGAGGGCGTTACATTCTCCCCCCCTTATAGAGCTTTAGTCCTCTAAAGCTGACCAAGCCCGTCACTGAACAGGTGAGGATGCTCCTTTCTCATATCTGCTTCAACCTCCCAAGAGGCTTCTTCAACAGACTGATTTCCCCAGATGACTTTCACAAGTGGAATAACCTTATTTCTCAGCACTTTTTCTTTTCTATCTTCAATTCTGAGAGGTTTCACCACAAAAGTCATGTTCTCTTCAAGCTGAAGAGGTTCCGACTCTAAAACATGAGAAGGATCAGAACAGTTTTTTCTGAGTGACATGGAACACATTATGGAGGTGTTCCAGTGATGGGGGCAGAGCAAGTCTGTATGCTACAGGTCCGACCCTCTCAATGATATCAAAGGGACCAATGTACCTGGGACTCAATTTCCCCCTCTTCCCAAATCTCATCACCCCTTTCATAGGTGAGACTTTTAGGAACACATGCTCTCCCACCAAAAACTCAAGAGGACGACGCCTCACATCAGCATAACTCTTCTGTCTATCCTGAGCAATCTTCATCTTTCTCTGAATTTCTCTGATCTTCTCAGTGGCTTCCTGAACAGCATCAGACCTTAGCACTGTTCTGTCCCCAGTTTCCTCCCAGCATATAGGTGTTCTGCATTTCCTCCCATATAGGGCCTCATACGGAGCCATCTGTATGCTAGAGTGAAAGCTATTGTTGTAGGTGAACTCTATCAGTGATAAGTCCAGATCCCACTCAACAGACCAGTCAACCACATAAGATCTCAGAAGATCCTCAAGTGTCTGAATAGTTCTCTCTGTCTGACCATCAGATTGAGGATGATGAAGGAACCCCTTATAAGGGGGGGGGGGAAACCCTATACATGCGCAATCTAGCATGCAATGCGGAAAAAGGGCTTCTAAAGATCGCATATGAACTATATAATCAACTTAAACCAACTTAAGATCATGATATGATCTTACCATTGCCATGGATGGAAGGCGGCTTGGAAGA
Source organism: Costus lasius (assembly GCA_027563935.2). Taxonomy (NCBI): domain Eukaryota; kingdom Viridiplantae; phylum Streptophyta; class Magnoliopsida; order Zingiberales; family Costaceae; genus Costus; species Costus lasius. Next base: position 53,130,556 of record CM050453.2, read on the forward strand.
AGAAAACAAGGTTGATCTCCTCCAAAAGGTGCGCACACAAGAAGACAAAGACTACTCCCTTCTTAACTTTGTGCTAGCAAAAGCTTCAAGGGGTCTTATCGCATGAAGGAGATGATGAACTCTTGGCCGATCTTTCTTCTCGTCACTTTCACCACACAAGAAAGTGTGTGTCGTCGAGAGCAAGATGATGGAGAGGAACGTTAGCCCAACTTGTGATCGAATGTGGAGACATTCATCACAATTGTCAAACCGAAATGCCATAAATGGCAAGTCATCAAAGCTTGCGTTATGCGTTCACATGAAGTGAACCAAACGCATAGCTCTCCTCTCAAATGAACCAAGCGCTCACATGTGAGCCGGTTCAATTCAATTGGTCCAATGACCAAACCAAATCAGCCCAATAATCGGTTCAGACCAAATTAAACCCTAAGGTTCAAAATCTGACCGTTCATCCTTTTAATGCTCTTGATCTCTTCGATCTAGCATCCACACTCTCGATCTAAGCTTACCGATCTCAAGCCCTAATCAATCAAACATGATCAGACTGGATCTCACTTACAATCAGAGTTTAATCTCCTTTAAACTGAACTCGAACAATTCAGTCCACACGATCTGACTTAAGTAGCCATATCATCAAATTGTGCGACCCTAAGGGTTTCCTTTAAATGTCGGTAACGATAACTTACGTTATCACGATCAGCGAGGGGTATCTAGCAACACATCACTGTCTCCCGATATAAAGGAAAGAGTCTTCCAAGACTCCACCCAACCACAGCATAAGTGTGAATCAACTCACTAGGCATGCATGATTCCTTTGCCACTGGATGTTCTTATTGGACAAGCATGTCAAGCCTGTAACTCCAATACGATGAGCATGATTAGATCAGATGCACATAGTCATCTGGGTATGGCCATACACTTCCTCAATCATCTCATATAGGGGGGCCCTTTAGAACATCACACTCCTTAAACAAGGAGACGGCAATCCTTTATCTATCACAAGTGCCCTAACCTGACTCAAGCTCACCATCCAAGATAGTCTATAATCATTATGTTTCAAATGATATTGAACTACCTCAAAACAATGACAATCATCATTTAGAAACATAAGTGATCTCAAGTCAAAGGACATGTGCCACTTAGTGCTTACAAGGATCATTCACATTGTGACAAGCAATGGAATATCCGAGTAGGGTCTGTCCAGTACATCCAATGCACCCATGAGTCTACATCTTATTCCATGCTCGAAGCATCCTATAAGATTAGCACTCATATCAGTCTCAATCATATCAAGGCTGTCTCATGTTCACCAAGATATCTCGACTAAGGACATATAGCCTGTCAGCCTAGCTGAACAGCTTTGAGACATTATTCAGAAGTACACTTATTACAGCAGACAAGGTAACAACCTGAATAATAACCATGCCTTTATAAACTTAAGAGTTTATTACATGATACTTATACAATCCCAAGGCCTCAAACATTAGCCTTAAGGGCATACCCCAACAATCTCCCACTTGCACTTAATCTAATGGTTGAGAAATCTCAAACCCATATTATTACAGTGCTTCTCATGCTTCTGCTGCGCCAGAGGCTTGGTAAGTGGGTCTGCCAGATTGTCATCTGTATGAACCTTGCATATTTTGATCTCGCCACGATCAATGATCTCCCGGATCAAGTGAAACCGTCTCTGTATGTGCTTGGACTTCTGGTGCGACCGCGGTTCCTTTGCTTGTGCAATTGCTCCAGTGTTATCACAGAAGATAACCAAAGGATCAGCACTCGAAGGAACGACACCAAGTTCTCTCACGAACTTACGAATCCACACTGCCTCCTTAGATGCTTCCGAGGCTGCAACATACTCGGCTTCTGTTGTGGAATCAGCAACAGTTGACTGTTTGAAACTCTTCCACACCACTGCTCCACCATTCAAGCTAAAAATATAGCCTGACTGCGATCGGAAATCATCCTGGTCCGACTGGAACGAAGCGTCAGTATATCCCTCTATACTGAGTTCTTCCTGACCACCATATATCAAGAACATATCTTTGGTCCTCCGCAGATATTTTAAAATGTTCTTGACCGCAATCCAGTGCGCCAATCCTGGATTACTTTGGAATCGACTGGTCACGCTTAACCCGTAAGCGACGTCTGGGCGAGTACACAACATCGCATACATAATGGACCCAATAGCCGAAGCATAAGGCGTATTGTCCATTTCATCTTTCTCAGTCTGTGTTTGTGGACACTGACTCTTCGAAAGATTCAGACCATGTCTGACTGGAAGATATCCACGTTTAGAATTCTCTAAATGGAATCTCTCCAGGACCTTATCGATGTAAGTACTCTGGCACAGCCCGAGAAGCCTCTTAGATCTATCTCTGCAGATCTTCACACCTAGTACATAGGCTGCTTCTCCTAAATCTTTCATCTGAAAACATTTTCCTAACCATGCCTTAACAGCATGCAGTTCAGGAATATCGTTTCCAATGATTAAGATATCATCGACGTAGAGGATTAGGAATGTAATTACGCTCCCACTAAACCTCTTATATACACACGGGTCATCCTCGTTCTTGATGAAACCAAACTCAGAGATTGATTCATCAAAACGAATGTTTCAGCTTCTTGATGCTTGTTTCAGCCCATAAATGGACTTCTTTAACTTGCATATTTTATGACGATCTGATGGATTAGTGAAACCTTCCGGTTGTGTCATATACACATCCTCGTCCAGATTTCCATTGAGGAAAGCTGTTTTCACATCCATCTGCCAGATCTCATAATCGTAATATGCTGCTATCGCGAAAAGAATCCGAATAGACTTAAACATGGCTACAGGTGAGAAAGTTTCATCATAATCTAACCCGTAGATTTGTTTGAAACCTTTCGCAACTAGCCTGCCCTTATAGGTAACCACGTTACCATCCATGTCAATCTTCTTCTTGAAGATCCATTTACAGCCTATAGGGATTACTCCCGGAGGCGGATCAACCAAATCCCAGACTTGGTTATCTGACATGGAGTCCATCTCGGCTCGCATAGCATCAAGCCATCTAGCTGACTCCGGTCCACTGACCGCATCCGCATAAGTTAGGGGTTCATCATTTTCAATGATATAGACTCCGTCATAGCGCTCAGGCTGTCGACGGATCCTTCCCGATCTTCGCGGTTCCCGTGTTATTTGAGCCTCAGGTTGTTCAGTAACCTGTTCTACCGGCTCAGGCTCATCCAACTGTGCTTGACTACTTTGTCCTTCCTCTGGATTCTCATCCAGCTTTATTTCTCTCCCACTGGCCTCTTGCAGAAGAAATTCCTTCTCAAGAAATATGGCCGTCCGAGCAACAAACACCTTGTTCTCTTTGGGATCGTAGAAATAATAACCCTTCGTTTCCTTAGGGTAACCGACAAAGATGCATTTGTCAGATCTGCTCTCTAGTTTCCCAGAGGCGAGCTTTTTGACATAAGCCTCGCAACCCCAGATCCTGATAAATGTCAAGCTAGGCTGTTTCCCATACCATAACTCATATGGCGTCTTTGAAACTGCCTTGGATGGCACTCGGTTTAGTACCTTTGCAGCTGTTTCCAGTGCAAAACCCCAAAAGGAATATGGAAGAGTAGCCTGACTCATCATAGAACGAACCATATCAAGTAACGTTCTATTTCTCCTCTCGGACACACCATTCCACTGCGGTGTTCCTGGCGGAGTGAGCTGTGAGATAATCCCACACTCCTTCAGATAGTCAGTAAACGTATGACTCAGGTATTCTCCACCTCGATCAGAACGAAGTGCCTTGATATTTCGGCCTAACTGATTTTGTACTTCATTTTTGAACTCTTTGAACTTGTCAAAAGATTCACTTTTATGTCTCATTAAATAGACATATCCATACCTACTGAAATCATCAGTAAAGGTAATGAAGTACTGATAGCCACCTCTGGCATGTTTACTAAATGGCCCACACACATCACTGTGTATAAGGTCCAGTAAACCTGAAGTCCTTTGACCTTTGTGAGGAAAAGGTGACTTCGTCATTTTACCCATCAAACAAGCTTTGCATGTATCAATCTCCCCATTGGAGAATGATCCCAGCAGTCCATGATCATGCAACCGCTTAATGCGCTTCTCGTTTATATGGCCTAAACGACTATGCCATAGCAAGGTGCTGTCATCAGCATACTTGGCTTTCTTATTATCAATGTTTTGTATAGAATTTTCCATGTCCAACATGTATAACCCATTGTTAATTGAACCAGTTGCATACACAATATTATCTAGAGATAAAACACACTTTGAAATATTGCATTCAAAGGCAAATCCTTTCCTGACAAGAGCAGGAATAGAGATAATATTCTTTGTGATACTTGGTACAAAATAACAATTGTTTAATTCTAATACAATGCCAGATGGTAAAGTAATGAAATAGTCTCCTACAGCAACAGCAGCAACCCGTGCCCCGTTTCCAACTCGTAGGTCTACCTCATGCTGTCCCACCTGCCTTCTTCTCTTGAGTTCCTGCACATTTGAACAAATGTGAACTCCACATGCAGTGTCCAACACCCATGATATAGTAGAAGAAGATAACATGACCTCAGTCACATATATACCTGAGCCAGAAGCGATGCTTCCCCTCTTATCTCCTTGGAGCGCTTTACAGTCCTTTTTCCAGTGACCCAGCTGGCCACAGTGGAAACACCTGTTGTCCTTCGACCGCTTCACCTTCTGTTTCAGGGCCTTGCTGTAATTCTTGACAGGGGCCTTGCCCTTCTTCCCCTTCTTCTTGTTCCTAGAAGGAACCATCAAGACAGAGGTTGAAGGCTTACCCTTCAGAGTTTCCTCAGTGGTCAAGAGCATATTCAGCAGCTCTGCCGGCGTACAATCGATTTTGTTCATATTAAAGTTAATGATGAACGCATCGAAAGAAGGCGGGAGAGACTGCAGAATAATATCCACAGCAAGCTCCTGGTTGATGGTATGCCCCAGTTTCTCCAGAGCCTCCTTGTGCCCAATCATCTTGAGCACGTGAGCTCCCACTGGGCTCCCCTCAGCCAGTTTGCTCTGAAAGAAGAGCTTCGTCAGATTATAGCGTTCAGTCCTCGCCTGTGCAGCATACAGCATCTTGAGGTTCGCTATAATTTCTATAGCCGACATATCCTCATGCTGACGCTGCAGCGGTGGCGTCATAGACGCTAGCATCAGGCAAGCGACATCAATGCTATCATTGACGTGCTTTTCGTAGGCATCCCGAACCGCCCTTGCGGCGTTCGGAGCGGGCTGCGGCGGTATCGCCGTCTCGAGGACATACAGTTTCCTCTCTGCCTTAAGAACGATCTTAAGGTGTCCAAACCAGTCAGAGAAGTTCGGCCCAGCAAACTTCTCCCTTTCCAGTAGGGATCGCACATTGAAGCTCATGGTGTTCGTTGCTGCAGGAATCTACAACAAGCAAGAACAGCAAGGTCAGTATCAATGTTCAGAATCAATCCAGGACTTAAGAAAGATTCTTTTCTCACTATTTTGTCTGACTGAAAAATCCAGTAAACAGTCCGAAAGAGTAATACTCTTTTAGTGAGATGGGATCCAGATTTCATACTTGGTCTCCGCGTCCCGCTCAGGCGAGATAAGTTGCACAGAGATGACAAGCACTAATTTCTGGTAGGCTGTCCCAGCCAATCGCCAACCCGTGCGATTCCCCTTCATCTTGGCAATCCAGCAGACTGTGACAACTGAGTTGGTACAACACAGTCTCTGATCCCAGAGATGGCTGCCTCCATGTGCTACCATATGCGCCACATATGTAGCCTACATGGTCAAGCTGACCTGACCTACTCCCTGGACCACCACGTGCTATGCTGAGCAACGAGAGGGGATAAATCCCAACTCTGTAACACGCAGGTGAAATCCAGCACCGTCTGAAGATAGATGGACGTGCCCACTGAGTGGGTTCAACACGGCTCCAACGATAATCAGAAAGGTGAGGTTTCGCGTCAGAAGGCTTATCGAGCTTGATATGTTAGCGTTGGATTTTAACGGTCTTTTATCTTCTTACTATCAGGCATATCCTATGGCTATAGTAGAAGATAAACTTAAACATGCAATTCTAATTATTAGCAATAAGTAGAAAGCATGATCTTATGTGGTAAAAGCCCATGAACCCTAGTAAGACCTTAATTTTACTTAAGTCTTCACTTGAGCTCCTTGGCATCTCATCTGGTCCAACCTAGGGCCCTAGCACCAAGAGCACCTCAGGTGCACCACCAGGTGAATGCCCCTCTTGGATGTGTGCTTTTGTGCTCTTGTCTAATCAAAGTACATTTGATCTATCTAGACAAGGTTGACTCGCAGGTCAACAACATATTATAAATTAAGTACAATGTGATTCGCAGATCACAAATTAATTTACAATTTTTTTAAATCCAGGCACGCAGGCCCCAGCACAGCACACAAATGGGCAACCCACATAAGACTAAATAAACAAGCATATGGTTCAATCAACATGTGATCCAATCAAGAAATTAAAATTTTGAAAAAACCCCATGGCATCAATTTTAATTTCCTTATGAGCCCTACAACCTTACAATGGTCCATTGATGGGGATCCACTCATCCATCTAGTTAGATCTTTTGCCCTTGCATGCACCGAGTCCTAACTGACCCGTGTTGACCTGATGGTCAACCATGCATGCGTCAAGGGCTGAACCACCCTCATGAGTTTTGGCAAGCGGGTGTGACCCCGGGCCTAACTCAAGTATGTTCAGTAATTGTCTCAACCAGACCTCGCTACACGCCTTTGATGCAGTCAACCTATAGCCACCTCGTGCTTGCGCACAGGTGCTATCTGGTCGACCCATCTAGGCTGTCAGATGGTCTGATCAGACTAGCTTGATCTATACTAGATGATGCCTTCAACCCCATCAACCCATTTAAGGATTTAATGTAGTGGCACCTTAGATCTAATCAACCGCGCAAGATGTAAGTTTTGTAAAACACTTAGAGCATGCGCAAACATACAAACAAAGTTGATAACCCTTAGATCTAAGGGGGTCCCCTTCAAGGGGGAGCGCAAACTTTAGGGGGTCCCCTTCAAGGGGGAGCGCATACATAGCCCATGATACAAGCGCAATCTACATGTTAGCATGATACAAGCGCAATCTACATGTACATGTAACCATGCATCATGAAAACAAAGCATCAAGTAAGCGCAAGAAGCATGGATCACAAACACTTCTAGCAATCATATAGATCATATGGAGAGCCTAGCTCTGATACCAGTTGAAGGAACCCCTTATAAGGGGGGGGGAAACCCTATACATGCGCAATCTAGCATGCAATGCGGAAAAAGGGCTTCTAAAGATCGCATATGAACTATATAATCAACTTAAACCAACTTAAGATCATGATATGATCTTACCATTGCCATGGATGGAAGGCGGCTTGGAAGAAGAAAACAAGGTTGATCTCCTCCAAAAGGTGCGCACACAAGAAGACAAAGACTACTCCCTTCTTAACTTTGTGCTAGCAAAAGCTTCAAGGGGTCTTATCGCATGAAGGAGATGATGAACTCTTGGCCGATCTTTCTTCTCGTCACTTTCACCACACAAGAAAGTGTGTGTCGTCGAGAGCAAGATGATGGAGAGGAACGTTAGCCCAACTTGTGATCGAATGTGGAGACATTCATCACAATTGTCAAACCGAAATGCCATAAATGGCAAGTCATCAAAGCTTGCGTTATGCGTTCACATGAAGTGAACCAAACGCATAGCTCTCCTCTCAAATGAACCAAGCGCTCACATGTGAGCCGGTTCAATTCAATTGGTCCAATGACCAAACCAAATCAGCCCAATAATCGGTTCAGACCAAATTAAACCCTAAGGTTCAAAATCTGACCGTTCATCCTTTTAATGCTCTTGATCTCTTCGATCTAGCATCCACACTCTCGATCTAAGCTTACCGATCTCAAGCCCTAATCAATCAAACATGATCAGACTGGATCTCACTTACAATCAGAGTTTAATCTCCTTTAAACTGAACTCGAACAATTCAGTCCACACGATCTGACTTAAGTAGCCATATCATCAAATTGTGCGACCCTAAGGGTTTCCTTTAAATGTCGGTAACGATAACTTACGTTATCACGATCAGCGAGGGGTATCTAGCAACACATCACTGTCTCCCGATATAAAGGAAAGAGTCTTCCAAGACTCCACCCAACCACAGCATAAGTGTGAATCAACTCACTAGGCATGCATGATTCCTTTGCCACTGGATGTTCTTATTGGACAAGCATGTCAAGCCTGTAACTCCAATACGATGAGCATGATTAGATCAGATGCACATAGTCATCTGGGTATGGCCATACACTTCCTCAATCATCTCATATAGGGGGGCCCTTTAGAACATCACACTCCTTAAACAAGGAGACGGCAATCCTTTATCTATCACAAGTGCCCTAACCTGACTCAAGCTCACCATCCAAGATAGTCTATAATCATTATGTTTCAAATGATATTGAACTACCTCAAAACAATGACAATCATCATTTAGAAACATAAGTGATCTCAAGTCAAAGGACATGTGCCACTTAGTGCTTACAAGGATCATTCACATTGTGACAAGCAATGGAATATCCGAGTAGGGTCTGTCCAGTACATCCAATGCACCCATGAGTCTACATCTTATTCCATGCTCGAAGCATCCTATAAGATTAGCACTCATATCAGTCTCAATCATATCAAGGCTGTCTCATGTTCACCAAGATATCTCGACTAAGGACATATAGCCTGTCAGCCTAGCTGAACAGCTTTGAGACATTATTCAGAAGTACACTTATTACAGCAGACAAGGTAACAACCTGAATAATAACCATGCCTTTATAAACTTAAGAGTTTATTACATGATACTTATACAATCCCAAGGCCTCAAACATTAGCCTTAAGGGCATACCCCAACAGATGATATGCAGTGCTGAAACTCAGATTAGTTCCCAAATCTTCCTGTAATTTCTTCCAAAACCTGGACAGAAATCGAGGATCACGGTCAGAGACAATGTCCAAGGGAACTCCATGCAATCTGACAATCTCATCGATGTACAGTTTTGCTAACCGATCCAAACTGTAAGTCATTTTGATCGGTAAGAAGTGAGCTGACTTCGTGAGTCTGTCCACAATCACCCATACAGCATCATGATTCCTTCTGGTATTGGGCAGTCCACACACAAAGTCCATACTGATATGCTCCCACTTCCACTGAGGAATAGGGAGAGACTGCATCAAACCGCCCGGGCTCTGATGCTCAGCCTTCACGGTTTGGCAAGTCAAACATCTGGACACAAACAAATGCACATCCTTCTTCATACCATGCCACTAGAAAGTCTTTTTCAGATCCTGATACATCTTGGTACTACCAGGATGAACGGTATACTTAGTGCAATGGCTTTCCTTAAGAATTTCATTTCTCAACTCAAGGTCCTCAGGGACACAGACCCTTCCACGGAATCTGAGAAGACCATCATCCGACATACTGAAATTCTCAACACAGCCTTGCTCCGACCTCTCTTTCCACCGTAGAATATCCGGATCTGACTGCTGCCCTGATCTCAGTCTCTGCAGTAACTCTGACTGAACCCTGAGAGAAGCTAGAAGACCGCCTCTCTCACCCGGAGTCACACTCAGATGCATGTCACTGAACTCCTGCAATAATCGCCACTCCTGGACTCGCAGTGCAGCTATCTGAGTCACAGGATACCGACTAAGAGCATCAGCCACCACATTGGCTTTACCAGACTGATATTGGATGGTGAAGTCATAATCCTTTATCAATTCAAGCCATCGCCTCTGTCTCATATTCAGCTCTTTCTGAGTGAAGATATACTTCAAGCTCTGGTGATCTGTAAACAATTCAAATGTCTGTCCAAACAGATAGTGCCTCCAGATCTTTAAGGCAAAAACTACAGCTGCCAACTCCAGATCATGAGTGGGGTAGTTTACCTCATAGTCTTTGAGTTGCCTTGAAGCATAAGCAACTACCTTTCCTTGCTGCATCAGTATAGCACCCAGACCCTTACCAGAGGCATCAGTGTACACAGCGAACTTTTCTCCATCACAGGGAACGATGAGGATAGGAGCACTGGTCAGTCTCCTTTTCAGTTCCTGAAAACTAGACTCACAATTATCAGACCACTCAAACTTCAAATTCTTTCTAGTTAGCTTAGTCAGAGGACCAGCCAGCTTGGAAAAACCCTCCACAAAGCGGCGGTAGTATCCAGCTAAGCCCAGAAAACTTCTGACCTCAGTCGCTGTAGTTGGTCTTCCCCAGTGAAGAATGGCCTCCACCTTCACTGGATCCACAGACACACCCTGCAACTGATCAAAGAGATCATCAATACGGGGTAATGGGTACTTATTCCTAACAGTCACTTGGTTGAGTTGACGGTAATCGATGCACATGCGCAACGTACCATCCTTCTTCTTCACAAATAACACAGGTGCTCCCCATGGAGAAACACTGGGTCGAATATACCCCTTCTCTAATAGTTCTTCCAGTTGCTTCTTCAGCTCTGTCAGTTCTGAAGTTTCCATCCTGTAAGGAGCTTTAGATATCGGTGCCGTGCCTGGCAACAACTCGATACCAAACTCAACTTCTCTGCTGGGTGGTAACCCAGATAAATCATCAGAGAAGACGTCAGTAAACTCTCTTACCACAGGAATTTTAGCCAGATCCAAATCATACTCAGTCTGCACCTTGACATGCGCCAGATACCCCTTGCAGCCCTGGGCTAAAAGCTTCCTGGCCTGCAGATGAGATATCACCAAAGGCTCCTGTTCTGAAATCCGGCCTTGGATAACCAGTTGCTGTCCATCACTTAGATGCAGAGTAATTAACTTTTCAAAGCAATCTAAAGTAGCATGATAGGCAAACAGCCAATCCATGCCCAGAATGATGTCATAGTCTTTCATAGGAAGACTAATCAAATCAATAGGTAAATTATATCCTTCAACCTTAATCAAACAGTCAGGATATGCTATATCTGTAGATACGGCCTCACCCATAGGTGTATGAACAGAAATACAGAAATCAAGTATCCTAGGCAACACAGGCAGACATAGTGCAAAACATGCAGACACAAAGGATAAATTAGCACCAGGATCAAAAAGAATGCGTGCCAAAGAACTAAACACATAAAGTGTACCTTCCACCACAGACTTCGAAGCCGAAGCATCCCTCTCCGCGATGGCATACACGCGAGTCTGCACAGTAGGCTTCTCACCCTGTCCTCTAGCATCCGGCATAGGACAGTCTCTAATCATATGCCCCACCTTACCACATCTGAAGCAAGCGCCAGTCTTCCTGTAGCACTCGTTATCCTGATGTTTAGTGCTCCCACAGTGGAGACACTTCTTGCCATTCTGAGAAACTGTGCTGGCTGGCTTCTGATAAGGTTTGTATCTGCCCTTATCATCTTTCTTCTTATTCTTGAAATTCTTCTTATCCTTACCACCCAGAGTGGGTGCGTAAGTCACAGAAGTAGGGGCGGATGCAGTGACTGTAGTATCAACAGCCATCTCAGCAATGCACCTCTCAGCAGTGCGAGCCCTGTCTACCACTTCAGCATAAAACTCCAAGTGTAGCATAGCTACCCTTGTCCTGATGTCTTTCCTCAAACCCCGCTGAAACTTCTTGGCTCTTCTTTCCTCGGTGTTGACTAAGTGAGGAGCATACCCCGACAACCGAGCGAATGTGGCCTCATACTGATCCACCGTCAGGTCACCCTGCTCAAGATGAATAAACTCCACCTCGCGCTCCTCAGATAAGCTAGAGGGGAAAAACTTGGCATTGAACTTCATCATGAAGTACTGCCAATCAACAACTCCGGATTCAGTTGCCGCCAGTCTGACGACTCCCTTCCACCAGTCTTCGGCATCTCCACGCAACATGAAGACAGATAAACATAGCTTGTCTGCATCATCACAGCGCAAAACCTGGAAAATCTTTTCCAGTGCCAAAAGCCAATCCTCAGCCGCTCTGGGCCCCGGACTACCATAAAATGTAGTCGGGTGCAGGTGCTGAAACTCTCGAACCAACCGAGCATATCGTTGATGTGCGCCATCACCCAGAGAAGAACCAGCGCCACCCACACAGTGTGCAGCCGGTTGTGACTGTGACTGAGACTGTGTCTGCGACAGCCGCAGCAATAACTGTTGCTGAACCTCCATGTGCTGCGCCTGCTGCTGCTGCATCATCTGAGTCTGCTGCTGGATGAATGCGTTCTGTTGTTGCATCATAGCAGTCATAGCCTCCATGGCCTGCCTCAGATCAGACTGTTGATCACTGTTGCTACTGCTAGATCTTGGTCGCACCATTTTTTTACCTGCATCACATAACACGGTAGAATAACAACCAATATTCAATCACGGATCAGATCCTATCTTGGTTTCTAGCAATACACAAACAGAGGTTTTCCTTTCCTGGAGTTTCTAATTGCTAGTAATATTCCTCTGATACCATCTGTAACATCCCTCAGAATCACACCCCACACGCATACAAGTAAAAATACGGGGTTTTAAAAATTTTTACTCTTCCATTAAAACATAAGAAGAAAGCGGCATCGAAGGACATTACTACGGAACTGAAAACCGCACAGAACTGAGTAGGATCGATTTACTAGGAAATAGAAATCCGGAAATCCAGAAAAATCCGGCAGCAAGTATACTAAATTACTGCTGCACAGACCCATATATCCTGGAACAAAACAAATGTCCACACTACACATATGTGGAGAACACAATTGTCAGAAATATTGCAGAAACAGATTATTCAGATACCCAATACAACAAAAATTCGGTCACACAGCTCAAAGTATTCCGACTACAATAAATCTCAAATCGGACATTTCAGAATAATAACAATTTCAATTCTCATGAATCCAAAACTCGTATCCAACAATTAAAACGAGACAACTATAACATAATATAATATCCTGAAAACAGGCATAAGCCCTCAGGAGATAAAATGTGTCATATAATTAAGTTAGGCACGCAGGCCTGATAGATCTTTAGAAGACAACTCTTAGAAATTATATAAAACATAGCATCATAACAAATTTAGTAGCTGTAGCAATCACTGTCCTGATGTCTCACCTGAAAATATTTAAACAACGGGGGTGAGCTAAAAAGCTCAGTGAGTAAAAGACACTAAAAGCCATCCATAGTACACATCAAAACTATCATGCTTAACAGATAAGATACTTAACATGAACACTCATATCAAAACAAAAGATAATCAAATTCAGACACTTATAACAATAGGCATCAAGCATGAAGTAGGATATAAGTCTACCAACCCATTCCAACTAATCACACCGCCCAACACATCTATAATACAGATCGGAACAGAACTACAGAAAATCAGAGCTGACAGACAGAACAGATCGAAACAGAACTACAGAAATCAGAACTGACAGACAGAAAATCAGAATTTTCAGAATCCAAACGGATAGTCTACATCGGAAACAGAAAGGCCACAAAAGGCCTGAAGACTACAGAAGGTCTGATGACCACAGAAGGTCTGACCCCACCTCTGCCGAGGACGAGACATGCATGCATATCAGAAACAGAATAGTAGAGGAGGTATCAGTGGGTGGCCCCCGTCTTGTCAGGACGTGGCACTCTGGCCTCCAATACTAGTAGAGGAGGTATCAGTGGGTGGCCCCCGTCTTGTCAGGACGTGGCACTCTGGCCTCCAATACCCAGAACAAAACAGAAATAGTGGAGGGAGAACGGAAGGTGAGACCAGCTCACATCTACCCTTCACTAGTGTCTCATGGGTCGTAGTAGACTATCAGCACCATTACAGCGCCACAGAAGGAGGGTAAGGACACGGAAGAGTGCTACACTAGGGCATAATTTTTACAGAACAGATCATGCTGAAACGGAGGAGTAGGACTAACCACCACTCAATTCTCACATCATGCCCAAAGTGTCTCACAAACCAGAAAATGACACACCCTAATATCCAGTCCTTAACAAAATTACAATTTGCAGAAAATCAAAGCTGAACACACTTCATAATTTTTGCCATCAACCAGAAGTAATATATGAGTGAATTCCTTGAATTCCTTAGATTTCATGCAACTATCCTTAATTCATGTCAAACCATTCTATGTTCTCAGAAAGGTTTTAATACATTCAAAGTTTCAGAAAATTCACAACATATATATACAGAATAGAAATTTTTCACATAACAAACAATTAAACAGATGTTTCAGAAAAACAGATTAATATATCATACTTGCAACAGATGTTTCAGACCGAGTAAGTAACCTAAAATAGGTAATATGATATTCACAATAAAGCTGTTTGAATCTACTTTCCAATAGAACTGAATCCGTCGGATTTGGAGTTATAACCGGGGAGATATGGGTGTTCGAACATAGAAAGGTCGGGATTTCAGAATTCCAGAAAACAGATTCGTATATCAGAATTGTGACACAAATTTCAGATCCAATAACTAACAGAAAATAGGCGAAATGGTAGTCAAATTGAACCCCTTCGAGTCTACTTTCTAATAAAACTGATTTGACAAGATTTCGAGCTATACCTAGGGAGATATGATGGTTCGAACACATAAAGGTCGAAATCCAGATTTCCAGAAAACTGATTTTGTACAGCTGGATTGCAATACGGATTGAAATACGAATACAGTTCGGATATGGTCGATATCATATTCCAATTAAAGCCGAATGTATCTAGTTTCATAAAAAATTTATTTCGTGCAATTTGGATCTATAGGCCATGAGATATTGGGGTTATAGTACACAAAGGTCAGATTAGAGAATGCAGATTTCAGCAGAACAGGATTTTAAAACCCTATAAATATTTGAATTCGACCCCATACGGATAATCATTGCAAATAACGAATTTTAATTGAAATAATCTACAATTTAGCGGATTAGACTCCTTAGGATCGAATTACTCACAGAAAAATCGTCCACAGAGAAAAACGCCAAGACAGAGGATCACCAGGAAATTCGTCCACCACCAGTCTGCCACCACCAGCGTCAGAAATCTCAGGAGCCGCCAAGCACAGTAAGGGGCGACAACCAAAGGCGGCTAGGGCAAGAAAACACAAAAGTCGTGAGGGAGAGGAGCCCTCACGCAATTCCTCTTTTTCTCCCACCCCAAACGGATCCAAGATCCAATAACCCAGTTAACTTAAGTGAAAAATCGGTTTTATGGGCTTACCTGGGCTTAACCACCCTGCGCCACTCCAATAATATCAGAAATATGCGCCACCATGGTGGAAGGAATTCCAGGAGAAAAGAATCAAAGTTGAGGGTTCGAATCCCCAACCAAAATAATTATTTTTGCCCTGTAGGAAAAATTCCTACACTTAGGCAAAAATCCCAAAATTTTAACAGATAAAAATACAGAAACAGAATTTCTAACCTTAAATCATAATTCAGAAAAATCGAGGGCGTTACAACGAAGTCTCCTTTTCTTAACAAAGGTCAAAGGGCTTCAGGTTTACTTGACCTTATACACAGTGATGTGTGTGGGCCATTTAGTAAACATGCCAGGGGTGGCTATCAATACTTCATTACCTTTACTGATGATTTCAGTAGATATGGGTATGTCTATTTAATGAGACATAAAAGTGAATCTTTTGATAAGTTCAAAGAGTTCAAGAATGAAGTACAAAATCAGCTAGGCCGAAATATCAAGGCACTTCGTTCTGATCGAGGTGGAGAATACTTGAGTCATGCGTTTACTGACTATCTAAAGGAGTGTGGGATTATCTCACAGCTCACTCCGCCAGGAACACCTGGAATGGTGTGTCTGAGAGGAGAAATAGAACGTTACTTGATATGGTTCGTTCTATGATGAGTCAGGCTACTCTACCTTACTCCTTTTGGGGATTTGCACTGGAAACAGCTGCAAAGGTACAAAACCGAGTGTCATCCAAGGCAGTTTCAAAGACTCCATATGAATTATGGTATGGGAAACAGCCAAGCTTGACATTTATCAGGATCTGGGGTTGCGAGGCTTATGTCAAAAAGCTCGCCTCTGGGAAACTAGAGAGCAGATCTGAGAAATGCATCTTTGTCGGTTACCCTAAGGAAACTAAGGGTTATTATTTCTACGATCCCAAGGAGAACAAAGTATTTGTTGCTCGGACGGCCATTTTTCTTGAGAAGGAGTTTCTTCTGCAAGAGGCCAGTGGGAGAGAAATAAAGCTGGATGAGAATCCAGAGGAAGGACAAAGTAGTCAAGCACAGTTGGATGAGCCTGAGCCGGTAGATCAGGTTATTGAACAACCTGAGGCTCAGATATCACGGGAACCGCGAAGATCGGGAAGGATCCGTCGTCAGCCTGAGCGCTATGACGGAGTCTACATCATTGATAATGATGAACCCCTCACTTATGCGGATGTGGTCAGTGGACCGGACTCAGCTAGATGGCTTGAAGCTATGCGAGCCGAGATGGACTCCATGTCAGATAACCAAGTTTGGGATTTGGTTGATCCGCCTCCGGGAGTTATCCCTATAGGCTGTAAATGGATCTTCAAGAAGAAGATTGACATGGATGGTAACGTGGTTACCTATAAAGGCAGGCTAGTTGCGAAAGGTTTCAAACAAATCTACGAGATAGATTATGATGAAACTTTCTCTCCTGTAGCCATGTTTAAGTCTATTCGGATTCTTCTCGCGATAGCTGCATATTATGATTATGAGATCTGGCAAATGGATGTGAAGACTGCTTTCCTTAATGGAAATTTGCAGGAGGATGTGTATATGACACAACCTGAAGGTTTCACAAATCCATCAGATCGTCATAAAATATGCAAGTTAAAGAAGTCCATATATGGACTTAAACAAGCATCAAGAAGCTGGAATATTCATTTTGATGAATCAATCAGTGAATTTGGTTTCATCAAGAATGAAGATGACCCGTGTGTATATAAGAGGTTTAGTGGGAGCGTAATTACTTTCCTAGTCCTCTACGTCGTTGATATCTTAATCATTGGAAACGATATTCCTGAACTGCATGCTGTTAAAGCATGGTTAAGAAAATGTTTCCATATGAAAGATCTAGGAGAAGCAGCCTATGTGTTAGGTGTGAAGTGTTGGGGTATGCCCTTAAGGCTAATGTTTGAGGCCTAAGGATTGTATCAGTATCATGTAATAAACTCTTATGTTTATAAAGGCATGGTTATTATTCAGTTTGTTATATTATCTGCTGCAATAAATATACTTCTGAATAATGTCTCAATGCTGTTCAGCTAGGCTGACATGCTATATGTCCTTAGTCGATGTATCTTGGTGAACATGAGACAGCCTTGATATGGTTAAGACTAGTATGTGTTCTAATCTTATAGGATGCTTCGAGCATGGAATAAGATGTAGACTCATGGGTACATTGGATGTACTGGACAGACCCTACTAGGATATTCAATTGCTTGTCACAATGTGAATATTCCTTGATTGTATCAAGTGGCACATTTCCTCTGACTTGAGATCACTTGTGTTTCTAAATGATGATTGTCATTGTTTTGAGGTAGTTCAATATCATTTGAAACATAATGATTATAGACTATCTTGGATGGTGAGCTTGAGTCAGGTTAGGGCACTAGTGATAGATAAAGGATTGCCGTCTCCTTGTTTAAAGAGTGTGATGTTCTAAAGGGCCCCCCTTGATGAGATGATTGAGAAAGTGTATGGCCATACCCAGATGACTGTGTTCATCTGATCTAATCATGCTCATCGTATTGGAGTTACAGGCTTGACATGCTTATCCAATAAGAACATCCAGTGGCAAAGGAAACATGTATGCCTTGTGAAGTGGATTCACACTTGTGCTGTGGTTTGGGTGTAGTCTTGGAAGACTCTTTCCTTTATATCGGGAGACAGTGATGTGTTGCTAGATACCCCTCACTGATCGTGATAACGTGAGTTATCGTTACCGACATTTAAAGGAAACCCTTAGGGTCGCACAATTTGATGATATGGCTTACTTAAGTCAGATCGTGTGGACTGAATTGTTTGAGTTCAGTTTAAAGGGATTTAAACTCTGATTGTAAGTGAGATCTGGTCTGATCATGTTTGATTGATTAGGGCTTGAGATCGGTAAGCTTCGATCGAGAGTATTGATGCTAGATCGGTGAGATCGGGAGCATCCAGAGATGAATGGTTAGATTTTGAACCATTTGGTTCAGAAAAATCTAGACCATGGCTTGGGCTGTTTTGATTTGGTCTTTGAACCAAATTGAGTTGGGTCAATTAGATTGAACCGGTTCAAGACAATGAACGCATGGTTCAATCTTGAAGCGTTATTGTCGGTTACGAAGATGTGGGTGCATGCTCTTCATGGCTTGCTATTTTTGGTAAGTCTTCATGCGCCACCTCTTGAGAACGCCAATACGTTTTTGACGCTTACTCTCGACGCTCTTGCTGGGTGAAAAACTTCCTTCACGTCTTGGAGAGGTCTCGGCCAAGTGGAAGAAGACATCTCATCCCTTTGATTCGATCAAAGACCCTTGAAGCACCTTGCTAGCACAAGGATCTCAAGGAGTAGGCGGCATCACCTTGTGTGCGCACCTTTTGGAGGAGTTTCATTCGAATCTCTTCTTCCTTGACGCCATCCAACACATGGCTTCGGTATGATCTTCTTTCGATCTTCATGCTTCTTAAAAGTTGATCATATGACTGTATAGCATCCGATCCTCATGAAACCCTACTTCCGCTGCTAAAACATAAGAATAAGGTTGCTTGCGCCACCTTAGGGTTTCGCTCCCCCTTGAAGGGGACCCAACAATTGGTATCAGAGGGGTTCTATGCATTGTTATTATGATTTCTTTAGCCTTGTGTGATCCATTGCTTACGCATATCTCTAGATCTAGGGTTACATGCGAAATCTCTAGTATGTGTTAGTTGGCGAAAATGCATATTTTCTTTTTGCGCATGTATGTTGGCGCATGATGTAGTTTTGCTCAAAATATATCACTTGCGCGACCTCACTAGATCTAAGAGGTGCCTGCTGTAAACCCTTAGACGGGTTATTAGGGTTGAAGTCATCCCCTAGGTTAGATCCAGACAGTCTGATCAGACCATCTGACAGCCTTGATGGGTTGACCAGATAGCACCTGTGCGCAAGCACTTGGTGGCTGTAGGTCGACTGCAGACAGGCGTGTAGCGATGTCTGGTTGAGACGACTAGTGAACACACATGAGTTAGGCCCGGGGTCACACCCGCTTGCCAGAACTCATGAGGGTTGTTCAGCCCTGGCGCATGCATGGTTGACCATTTGGTCGACTCAAGTCAGTTAGGACTTGGTGCATGTAAGGGCAGTGGATCTGACTAGGTCTGATGAGTGGATCCCTAGTAATGGACCGTTGTAAGGTAGTAGGGCACATAAGGAAAATTAAAAATGATGCCAATGGGGTTTTCGAAATTTTATTTTCCTATGTTGGATCACATGTTTGATTGTTGCATATGCCTGTTTATTTATTCTTATGTGGGCTGCCCATGTTAAATGTGTGCTGTGCTGGGACCTGCGTGCCTGTATTAAAGTTGTAAATTAATTATTGTGATCTGCGTATCACATTGTATTTAATTTATAAAGTGTAATTGACCTGCGTGTCAATCTTGTCTAGATAGATTAATTTGTAAGTTAATCAGACAAGAGCACAGAGCACACTTGGCAGAGGCGCATGCAGCAGTGGCTTGACCAGGTGGGAGGTCCAGGGTTCGACTCTGGGACCAGGCGCATTTTCCCTGGTGGGCGCACCTCAGCTGCAAATGGCGCTTGGGCCCTGGTTTGGGCCAGATGAGCAGCTAAAGTCCCATAAAGAAAAGCAAGTGAAGACTTAAGTATCTTAAGGTCTTACTTAGGCTATGGGCTTTTACCACATAAGATCCATGCTTTCTTTTATTGTTTAAATAAGTAGAACAGCATGATTTATTTATCTTCTGCTATCACCATAGGAATTGCATGATAGTGAAGAAGATAAAAGACCGTTAAAATCCAACGTTAAAAATATCAAGCTCGTTAGCCTTCTGACGCGAAACCTCACTGTTCTGATTATCGTTGGAGCTGTGTTGTACCCACTCAGTGGGCACGTCCATCTATCTTCAGACGGTGCGGGATTACACCTGCATGTTACAGAGAAGGGATTTATCGCTTCTCGTTGCTCAGCATAGCACGTGGTGGTCTAGGGAGTAGGTCGGGTCAGCTTGACTATGTAGGCTACATATGTGGCGCATATGGTAGCACATGGAGGCAGCCATCTGTGGGGTCAGAGATTGTGTTGTACCAACTCAGTTGGCACAGTCTACTGGATTGCCCAGATGAAGGGGAATCGCACGGGTTGGCGATTGGCTAGGGCAGCCTACCAGAGATTAGTGCTTGTACTCTCTGTGCATCTTATCTCTCCTGAGCGGGACGCGGAGACCAAGTATGAAATCTAGATCCCATCTCACTAAAAGAGTTCTACTCTTTCGGGCTGTTTTGCTTGATTTTTCAGCCAGATAAAATAGTGAGAAAAAGAATCTTTCTTAAGTCCTGATTGATTCTTAACATTGATACTGACCTTGTTGTTCTTGCATTGTTGTAGATACCTGCAGCAACGAACACCATGAGCTTCAATGTGCGATCCCTACTGGAAAGGGAGAAGTTTGCTGGGCCGAACTTCTCAGACTGGTACGGACACCTTAAGATCGTTCTTAAGGCAGAGAGGAAACTGTATGTCCTTGAGACGGCGATACCGCCTCAGCCCGCCCTGAACGCCGCAAGGGCGGTTCGGGAAGCCTATGAAAAGCACGTCAATGATAGCATTGATGTCGCTTGCCTGATGCTAGCGTCTATGACGCCACCGCTGCAGCGTCAGCATGAGGATATGTCTGCTATAGACATGATAGCGAACCTCAAGATGTTGTATGCTGCACAGGCGAGGACAGAACGCTATAATCTGACAAAGTTGTTCTTTCAGAGCAAACTGGCTGAAGGGAGCCCAGTGGGAGCTCATGTGCTCAAGATGATTGGGCACAAGGAAGCTCTAGAGAAACTGGGGCATACCATCAATCAGGAGCTTGCTGTAGACATTATTCTGCAGTCTCTCCCGCCTTCATTCGACGCGTTCATCATTAACTTTAATATGAACAAAATCGATTGTACTCCGGCAGAGCTGCTGAATATGCTCTTGACTACTGAGGAAACTCTGAAGGGAAAGCCTTCGACCTCTGTCTTAATGGTTCCTTCTAGGAACAAGAAGAAGGGGAAGAAGGGCAAGACCCCTGTCAAGAATTACAGCAAGGCTCTGAAGCAAAAGGTGAAGCGGTCCAAGGAATACAGATGTTTCCACTGTGGCCAGCTGGGTCACTGGAAAAAGGACTGTAAAGCGCTCCAAGGAGATAAGAGGGGAAGCTTTGCTTCTGGCTCAGGTATTTACGTGACGGAAGTCATGGTTTCATCTTCTTCTATTTCATGGGTGTTGGACACTGCATGTGGAGTTCACATTTGTTCAAATGTACAGGAACTCAAGAGAAGAAGGCAGGTGGGACAGCATGAGGTGGACCTACGCGTTGGAAATGGGGCACGGGTTGCTGCTGTTGCTGTAGGAGACTATTTCATTTCTTTACCATCTGGACTTGTATTGGAACTAGACAATTGTTACTTTGTTCCCAGTATTACTAAAAATATTATCTCTATTCCTGCTCTTGTCAGGAAGGGATTTTCCTTTGAATGCAATATTTCAAAGTGTGTTTTATCTTTAGATAATATTGTTTATGCAACTGGTTCAATTAACAATGGGTTATTCATGTTGGACATGGAATGTTCTATACAAAATATTGATATTAAGAAAGCCAAGTATGCTGATGACAGCACCTTGCTATGGCATAGTCGTTTAGGCCATATTAACAAGAAACGCATTAAGCGGTTGCATGATCATGGACTGCTGGGATCATTCTCCTATGAGGAGATTGATACATGCAAGGCTTGTTTAATGGGTAAAATGACGAAGTCACCTTTTCCTCACAAAGGTCAAAGGGCTTCAGGTTTACTTGACCTTATACACAGTGATGTGTGTGGGCCATTTAGTAAACATGCCAGAGGTGGCTATTCGTACTTCATTACCTTTACTGATGATTTCAGTAGGTATGGTTATGTCTATCTTATGAGACATAAGAGTGAATCTTTTGACAAGTTCAAATAGTTCAAGAATGAAGTACAGAATCAGCTAGGCCGAAATATCAAGGCACTTCGCTCTGATCGAGGTGGAGAATACCTAAGTCATGCGTTTACTGACTATCTGAAGGAGTGTGGGATTATCTGACAGCTCACTCCGCCAGGAACACCCCAATGGAATGGTGTGTCCGAGAGGAGAAATAGAACGTTACTTGATATGGTTCGTTCTATGATGAGTCAGGCTACTCTTCCATACTCCTTTTGGGGATTTGCACTGGAAACAGCTGCAAAGGTACTAAACCGAGTGCCATCCAAGGCCGTTTCAAAGACGCCATATGAGTTATGGTATGGGAAACAGCCAAGCTTGACATTTATCAGGATCTGGGGCTGCGAGGCTTATGTCAAAAAGCTCGCCTCTGGGAAACTAGAGAGCAGATCTGACAAATGTATCTTTGTCGGTTACCCTAAGGAAACTAGGGGTTATTATTTCTTCGATCCCAAAGAGAACAAGGTGTTTGTTGCTCGGACGGCCATATTTCTTGAGAAGGAGTTTCTTCTACAAGAGGCCAGTGGGAGAGAAATAAAGTTGGATGAGAATCCAGAAGAAGGACAAAGTGATCAAGCACAGTTGGATGAGCCTGAGCCGGTAGAACAGGTTATTGAACAGCCTGAGGCTCAGATATCACGGGAACCGTGAAGATCGGGAAGGATCCGTCGACAGCCTGAGCGCTATGACGGAGTCTACATCATTGATCATGATGAACCCCTCACTTATGCGGATGCGGTCAGTGGACCGGAGTCAGCGAGATGGCTTGAAGCTATGCGAGCCGAGATGGACTCCATGTCAGATAACCAAGTCTGGGATTTGGTTGATCCGCCTCCGGGAGTTATCCCTATAGGCTGTAAATGGATCTTCAAGAAGAAGATTGACATGGATGGTAACGTGGTTACCTATAAAGGCAGGCTAGTTGCGAAAGGTTTCAAACAAATCTACGGGATAGATTATGATGAAACTTTCTCACCAGTAGCTATGTTTAAGTCTATTCGGATTCTTTTCGCGATTGCTGCATATTACGATTATGAGATCTGGCAGATGGATGTGAAGACAGCTTTCCTTAATGGAAATCTGGATGAGGATGTGTATATGACACAACCTGAAGGTTTCACTAATCCATCAGATCGTCATAAAATATGCAAGTTAAAGAAGTCTATTTATGGACTTAAACAAGCATCAAGAAGCTGGAATATTCGTTTTGATGAATCAATCTCTGAGTTTGGTTTCATCAAGAACGAGGATGACCCGTGTGTATATAAGAGGTTTAGTGGGAGCGTAATTACTTTCCTAGTCCTCTACGTGGATGATATCTTGATCATTGGAAATGACATTCCTGAAATGCATGCGGTTAAGGCATGGTTAAGGAAATGTTTCCAGATGAAAGATCTAGGAGAAGCAGCCTATGTGTTAGGTGTGAAGATCTACAGGGATAGATCTAAGAGGCTTCTCGGGCTGTGCCAGAGTACTTACATCGATAAAGTCCTGGAGAGATTTCATTTAGAGAATTCTAAAAGAGGATATCTTCCAGTCAGACATGGTCTGAATCTTTCGAAGAGTCAGTGTCCACAAACACAGACTGAGAAAGATGAAATGGACAATACGCCTTATGCTTCGGCTATTGGGTCCATAATGTATGCGATGTTGTGTACTCGCCCAGACGTCGCTTACGTGTTAAGCGTGACCAGTCGGTTCCAAAGTAATCCAGGTCAGGCACACTGGATTGCGGTCAAGAACATCTTAAAATATCTGCGGAGAACCAAAGATATGTTCTTGATATATGGTGGTCAGGAAGAACTCAGTATTGAAGGATATACTGACGCTTCGTTCCAGTCTGACCAGGATGATTTCCGATCGCAATCAGGCTATGTTTTTAGCTTGAATGGTGGAGCAGTGGTGTGGAAGAGTTTCAAACAGTCAACTGTTGCTGATTCCACAACAGAAGCCGAGTATGTTGCAGCCTCGGAAGCATCCAAGGAGGCAGTGTGGATTCGTAAGTTCGTGAGAGAACTTGGTGTTGTTCCTTCGAGTGCAGATCCTTTGGTTATCTTCTGTGATAACACTGGAGCAATCGCACAGGCAAAGGAACCACGGTCGCACCAGAAGTCCAAGCACATACAGAGACGGTTTCACTTGATCAGGGAGATCATAGATCGTGGCGAGATCAAAATCTGCAAGGTTCATACAGATGACAATCTGGCAGACCCGCTTACCAAGCCTCTGGCGCAGCAGAAGCATGAGAAGCACTGTAATAATATGGGTTTGAGATTTCTCAACCATTAGATTAAGTGCAAGTGGGAGATTGTTGGGGTATGCCCTTAAGGCTAATGTTTGAGGCCTAAGGATTGTATCAGTATCATGTAATAAACTCTTATGTTTATAAAGGCATGGTTATTATTCAGTTTGTTATATTATCTGCTGCAATAAATATACTTCTGAATAATGTCTCATTGCTGTTCAGCTAGGCTGACATGCTATATGTCCTTAGTCGATGTATCTTGGTGAACATGAGACAGCCTTGATATGGTTAAGACTAGTATGTGTTCTAATCTTATAGGATGCTTCGAGCATGGAATAAGATGTAGACTCATGGGTACATTGGATGTACTGGACAGACCCTGCTAGGATATTCAATTGCTTGTCACAATGTGAATATTCCTTGATTGTATCAAGTGGCACATTTCCTCTGACTTGAGATCACTTGTGTTTCTAAATGATGATTGTCATTGTTTTGAGGTAGTTCAATATCATTTGAAACATAATGATTATAGACTATCTTGGATGGTGAGCTTGAGTCAGGTTAGGGCACTAGTGATAGATAAAGGATTGCCGTCTCCTTGTTTAAGGAGTGTGATGTTCTAAAGGGCCCCCCGTGATGAGATGATTGAGAAAGTGTATGGCCATACCCAGATGACTGTGTTCATCTAATCTAATCATGCTCATCGTATTGGAGTTACAGGCTTGACATGCTTATCCAATAAGAACATCCAGTGGCAAAGGAAACATGTATGCCTTGTGAAGTGGATTCACACTTGTGCTGTGGTTTGGGTGTAGTCTTGGAAGACTCTTTCCTTTATATCGGGAGACAGTGATGTGTTGCTAGATACCCCTCACTGATCGTGATAACGTGAGTTATCGTTACCGACATTTAAAGGAAACCCTTAGGGTCGCACAATTTGATGATATGGCTTACTTAAGTCAGATCGTGTGGACTGAATTGTTTGAGTTCAGTTTAAAGGGATTTAAACTCTGATTGTAAGTGAGATCTGGTCTGATCATGTTTGATTGATTAGGGCTTGAGATCGGTAAGCTTCGATCGAGAGTATTGATGCTAGATCGGTGAGATCGGGAGCATCCAGAGATGAACGGTTAGATTTTGAACCATTTGGTTCAGAAAAATCTAGACCATGGCTTGGGCTGTTTTGATTTGGTCTTTGAACCAAATTGAGTTGGGTCAATTAGATTGAACCGGTTCAAGACAATGAACGCATGGTTCAATCTTGAAGCGTTATTGTCGGTTATGAAGATGTGGGCGCATGCTCTTCATGGCTTGCTATTTTTGGTAAGTCTTCATGCGCCACCTCTTGAGAACGCCAATACGTTTTTGACGCTTACTCTCGACGCTCTTGCTGGGTGAAAAACTTCCTTCACGTCTTGGAGAGGTCTCGGCCAAGTGGAAGAAGACATCTCATCCCTTTGATTCGATCAAAGACCCTTGAAGCACCTTGCTAGCACAAGGATCTCAAGGAGTAGGCGGCATCACCTTGTGTGCGCACCTTTTGGAGGAGTTTCATTCGAATCTCTTCTTCCTTGATGCCATCCAACACATGGCTTCGGTATGAACTTCTTTCGATCTTCATGCTTCTTAAAAGTTGATCATATGAATGTATAGCATCCGATCCTCATGAAACCCTACTTCCGTTGCTAAAACATAAGAATAAGGTTGCTTGCGCCACCTTAGGGTTTCGCTCCCCCTTGAAGGGGACCCAACATGAAGATCTACAGAGATAGATCTAAGAGGCTTCTCGGGCTGTGCCAGAGTACTTACATCGATAAAGTCCTGGAGAGATTTCATTTAGAGAATTCTAAAAGAGGATATCTTCCAGTCAGACATGGTCTGAATCTTTCAAAGAGTCAGTGTCCTCAAACACAGACTGAGAAAGATGAAATGGACAATATGCCTTATGCTTCGGCTATTGGGTCCATTATGTATGCGATGTTGTGTACTCGCCCAGACGTCGCTTACGGGTTAAGCGTGACCAGTCGATTCCAAAGTAATCCAGGTATGGCGCACTGGATTGCAGTCAAGAACATTTTAAAATATCTTCGGAGGACCAAAGATATGTTCTTGATATATGGAGGTCAGGAAGTACTCAGTATTGAAGGATATACTGACGCTTCGTTCCAATCTGACTAGGATGATTTCCGATCGCAATCAGGCTATGTTTTTAGCTTGAATGGAGGAGTAGTGGTGTGGAAAAGTTTCAAACAGTCTATCGTTGCTGATTCCACAACAGAAGCCGAGTATGTTGCAGCCTCAGAAGCATCTAAGGAGGCAGTATGGATTCGTAAGTTCATTCAGGAACTTGGTGTTGTTCCTTCGAGTGCAGATCCTTTGGTTATCTTCTGTGATAACACTGGAGCAATCGCACAAGCAAAGGAACCACGGTCGCACCAGAAGTCCAAGCACATACAGAGACGGTTTCACTTGATCCGGGAGATCATTGATCGTGGCGAGATCAAAGTCTGCAAGGTTCATACAGATGACAATCTGGCTGACCCGCTTACCAAGCCTCTGGCGCAGCAGAAGCATGAGAAGCACTGTAATAATATGGGTTTGAGATTTCTCAACCATTAGATTAAGTGCAAGTGGGAGATTGTTGGGGTATGCCCTTAAGGCTAATGTTTGAGGCCTTGGGATACTATCAGTATCATGTATAAACTCTTATGTTTATAAAGGCAATGGTTGTTATTCAGGTTGTTACATTGTCTGCTGCAATAACTGTGCTTCTGAATAATGTCTCAATGCTGTTCAGCTAGGCTGACATGCTATATGTCCTTAGTCGAGATATCTTGGTGAACATGAGACAGCCTTGATATGGTTAAGACTAATGTGTGTTCTAATCTTATAGGATGCTTCGAGCATGGAATAAGATGTAGACTCATGGGTACATTGGATGTACTGGACAGACCCTACTAGGATATTCAATTGCTTGTCACAATGTGAATAATCCTTGTTTGCAACAAGTGGCACATGTCCTCTGACTTGAAATCACTTGTGTTTCTAAATGATGATTGTCATTGTTTTGAGGTAGTTCAATATCATTTGAAACATAATGGTTATAGACTATCTTGGATGGTGAACTTGAGTCATGTTAGGGTGCTAGTGATAGATATAGGATTGCCGTCTCCTTGTTTGGAGTGTGATGTTCTAAAGGGGCCCCCCTGGATGAGATGATTGAGAAAGTGTATGGCCATACCCAGGTGACTATGTTCATCTGATCTAATCATGCTCATCATATTGGAGCTACAGGCTTGACACGCTTGTCCAATAAGAACATCCAGTGGCAAAGGAATCATGTATGCCTAGTGAAGTGGATTCACACTTGTGCTGTGGTTTGGGTGTAGTCTTGGAAGACTCTTTCTTTTATATCGCGAGACAGTGATGTGTTGCTAGATACCCCTCACTGATCGTGATGACGTAAGTTATCGTTACCGACATTTAAAGGAAACCCTTAGGGTCGCACAATTTGATGATATGGCTTACTTAAGTCAGATCGTGTGGACTGAATTGTTTAGGTTCAGTTTAAAGGGATTTAATCTCTGATTGTGAGTGAGATCTGGTCTGATCATGTTTGATTGATTAGGGCTTGAGATCGGTAAGCTTCGATTGAGAGAATGGATGCTAGATCGGTGAGATCAGGAGCATCAAGAGATCAACGGTCAGATCACGAACCTTAGGGTTTAATGTGATCTGGACTAATAGCTTGGGTTAATTGGTCTTTGAACCAAACAAAATTGAACCAGCTCATCATGTGAGCGCACGGTTCAAGTTAAGAGAAATATGAGATTGGGAAAAACCCTTGATCGCATGTTGAGGAGTGGCTTTCTATTTTTAGAAAGCATGATCACATACGTGACCACGCCTCACCTCTTCACTCCTATTGTTGTCGCCCCTCTCTTCTCGTGTAATTTTTTTTTGAGCATTCTCGTGGAAGAGGCTTTGACGACAAGGAAGAATCGCCAAGCAGTGGATCTCATCTTCTTCATCCCTTCTCACACGACAAGGTCACTTGGAGAACCTTGCTAGCACAAGGAGCGTCCAAGGAGCAAGCCATCGATCATCTTGTGTGTGGCGCTTTGGAGGAGAACCCCATCGTTCTCTCTTCTTCCTAGACACCATCCAAGCGATGGCCATGGTATGAGTCGCTACCATTCTATGCAATTGATTTTAAAGTTGATCATATATCATGCATTCGATCCCTAGAAACCCCTTCCGCTGCATGAAAACCTCCATATGCGCCTATTAGGGTTTCGCTCCCCGAATCTTAGGGGACTTTCAGTGGTGGTCCAGGAAGTTGGTCAGGTCAGCTTGACCATATAGGCTACATATTGAGCATATGATAGCTATATGGAGGCAGCCATCTGAGGAATCAGAGATTGTGTTGTACCAACTCAGTTGGCACAGTCTTCTGGATTACCTAGATGAAGGGGAATCGCACGGGTTGGCGAGTGGCATGGATTGCCTACCAGTGATTAGTGCTTGGGCTCTCTGTGCATCTTATCTCGCCTGAGCGGGACGCGGAGATCAAGTGTGAAATCTGGATCCCATCTCACTAAAAGAGTTTCACTCTTTCGGGCTTTTTATTGGATTTTCAGTCAGATAAAATAGTGAGAAAAAGGAATCACTCTTAAGTCCTGGAATGATTCTAACATGGTTACTGACCTTGTTGTTCTTGCTATGTTGTAGATTCCTGCAGCAACGAACACCACAGGGCTCAACTTGCGATCCATATTGGAAAAAGAGAAGTTTGCTGGGCCAAACTTCTCAGACTGGTACAGACAGCTGAGGATTGTCCTTAAAGCTGAGAGGAAGCTGTACGTCCTTGAGTCGGCAATACCGGCTCAACCTGCTACGAACGCCGTAAGGGTGGTTCGAGATGCTTATGAAAAGCACGTCAGTGATAGTACTGATGTCGCTTGCCTTATGCTTGCGTCAATGACGCCCGAGTTCCAGCGTCAACATGAGGATTTATCTGCTATTGATAGTATAGCAAATCTGAAATTGTTGTATGCTGCTCAGGCAAGGACAAAATGCCATAACTTGACGAAACTTTTCTTTCATAGCAAACTGGCTGAAGGGAGTCCAGTCAGAGCTCACGTACTCAAAATGATAGGGTACAAAGAAGCTCTAGAGAAACTGGGTCATACCATCAATCAAGAACTTGTTGTAGACATCATCTTGCAGTCTCTTCCGGCTTCTTTCGATGCGTTCATCATTAATTTCAATATGAACAAAATCGATTGTACTCCGACAGAATTATTGAATATGCTCTGTACTACAGAGCAGACTCTTGAGAAGGGAAAGCCTTCATCCTCTGTCTTGATGGTTCCTTCTGGGAATAAGAAGAAGGGGAAGAAGGGCAAAACCCCTATCAAGAGCTACAACAAGGCTTTGAAACAAAAGGTGAAGCGGTCAAAGGACAACAGATGCTTCCATTGTGGGCAGCTGGGTCACTGGAAGAAGGACTGTAGAGCGCTCCGAGGAGAGAAGAAGGGAAGCAAGCCTTCCACTTCTGGCTCAGGTATTTTCGTGACTGAAGTCATGGTTGCTTCTTCTATTTCATGGGTGTTGGACACTGCATGTAGAGTTCACATTTGTTCAAATGTGCAGGAACTCAAGAGAAGAAGACAGGTGGGACAGCATGAGGTCAACCTACGAGTTGGAAACGGGGCACGAGTTGCTGCTGTTGCTGTAGGAGAATATCACATCTCTTTACCATCTGGATTTGTATTAGAACTTGACAATTGTTATTTCGTACCAAGCATAACAAAGAATATTATCTCTATTCCTGCTCTTGTCAGGAAAGGTTTTTTATTTGAATGCGGACCTTCACAGTGCTGTATTTCATTTGATAGTATTGTTTATGCAACTGGGTCGATTATCAATGGGTTATACATGTTAAACATGGAATGTTCTGTACAACAAATTGATAGTAAGAAAGCCAAACATACTGATGACAGCACCTTGTTATGGCATAGTCGTCTAGGCCATATTAACAAGAAGCGCATTAAGCGGTTGCATGACCATGGACTGCTGGGATCATTCTCCTATGAGGAGCTTGACACATGCAAAGCTTGTTTAATGGGTAAAATGACGAAGACTCCTTTTACTAATAAAGGAGAAAGGGCTTCAGGTTTACTTGACCTTATTCACAGTGATGTGTGTGGGCCATTTAGTAAACATGCCAGAGGTGGCTATTCATATTTTATTACTTTTACTGATGATTTCAGTAGGTATGGTTATGTCTATTTAATGAGACATAAGAGTGAATCTTTTGACAAGTTCAAAGAATTCAAAAATGAAATACAGAATCAGTTAGGCCGAAATATCAAAGCACTTCGATCAGATCGAGGTGGAGAATACTTGAGTCGTGAGTTTACTGACTATCTGAAGGAGTGTGGGATTATCTCACAGCTCACTCCGCCAGGAACACCGCAATGGAATGGTGTGTCCGAGAGGAGGAATCGAACCTTATTGGATATGGTTCATTCTATGGTGAGTCAGGCTACTCTACCTTACTCCTTTTGGGGATTTGCACTGGAAACAGCTGCAAAGATACTAAACCGAGTGCCATCCAAGGCCGTTTCAAAGACGCCATATGAGTTATGGTATGGGAAACAGCCGAGCTTGACATTTATCAAAATCTGGGGTTGCGAGGCTTATGTCAAAAAGCTCGCCTCAGGGAAACTGGACAGTAGATCTGATAAATGCATATTTGTCGGATACCCTAAAGAAACTAAGGGTTATTATTTCTACAATCCCAAGGAGAATAAAGTATTTATTGCTCGAACAGCTATTTTTCTTGAGAAGGAGTTTCTTCTGCAAGAGGCCAGTGGGAGAGAAATAAAACTGGATGAAATTCCAGAAGAGGGACAAAGTAGTCAAGCACACTTGGATAAGCCTGAGCCAATAGATCAGGTTAATGTTCAACCTGAGGCTCAGACATCACGGGAACTGCGTAGATCGGGAAGGATTCGTCGTCAGCCTGAGCGCTATGACGGAGTCTACATCATTAATGATGAACCTGTTGGGGTATGCCCTTAAGGCTAATGTTTGAGGCCTTGGGATTGTAATAGTATCATTGTATAAACTCTTAAGTTTATAAAGGCAATGGTTGTTATTCAGGTTGTCACCTTGTCTGCTGTAATAAGTGTACTACTGAATAATGTCTCAAAGCTGTTCAGCTAGGCTAACATGCAGTAATGTCCTTAGACGATATATCTTGGTGAACATGAGACAGCCTTGATATGGTTAAGACTAATATGTGTTCTAATCTTATAGGATGCTTCGAGCATGGAATAAGATGTAGACTCATGGGTACATTGGATGTACTGGACAGACCCTACTAGGATATTCAATTGCTTGTCACAATGTGAATAATCCTTGTATGCTACAAGTGGCACATGTCCTTTGACTTGAGATCACTTGTGTTTCTAAATGATGAATGTCATTGTTTTGAGGTAGTTCAATATCATTTGAAATATAATGGTTATAGACTATCTTGGATAATGATCATGAGTCAGGTTAGGACACTAGTGATAGATAAAGGATTGCCGTCTCCTTGTTTAAGGAGTGTGATGTTCTAAGGCCCCCCTATATGAGATGATTGAGAAAGTGTATGGCCATACCCAGATGACTATGTTCATCTGATCTAATCATGCTCATCGTATTGGAGTTACAGGCTTGACATGCTTGTCCAATAAGAACATCCAGTGGCAAAGGAAACATATATGCCTCGTGAAATGGATTCACACTTGTGCTGTGATTTGGGTGTAGTCTTGGAAGACTCTTTCCTTTATATCGGGAGACAGTGATGTGTTGCTAGATACCCCTCACTGATCGTGATAACGTAAGTTGTCATTACCGACATTTAAAGGAAACCCTTAGGGTCGCACAATTTGATGACATGGCTTACTCAAGTCAGATCGTGTGGACTGAATTGTTTGGATTCAGTTTAAAGGAGTTTAGACTCTGATTGTAAGTGAGATCTGGTCTGATCATGTTTGATTGATTAGGGCTTGAGATCGGTAAGCTTCGATCGAGAGTGTGGATGCTAGATCGGAGAGATCAAGAGCATCCAGAGATGAACGGTTGGATCTTGAACCATTTGGTTCAAAGAGATCTAGACCATGGCTTGGGCTAGTTTGATTTGGTTTTTTGAACCGAATTGAGTTGAACCTAATTGGCTTGAACCGGTTCACATGGGTGAACGTATGGTTCAAGGATTGAAGGCATTTTGGGCGGTTTTTCTTCAAGTGGTCGCATGGCTTCATAACCTTCCATATTTGGAAGTGTAACGCCATCACTTGAATGAAAGCCTTAACGCCATTTGCCCAATTACTCTCTTGTCATCTTCATTCGACAAGAAAGAAAAGAAAGGGGAACTCTTGTACTACGAAGCTCTCGGCCAAGCACCTCGCTTCATCTACACACGACAAGGAAGTTTTGGAGATCCCTTGCTAGCACAAGGAACATCCGAAAGGGTAGCCATCTCTCATCTAGTGTGCGTTATCTTTGGAGGAGTGCTTACTTGCCCTCTTGCTTCCAAGTCGCCACCCTTTATCATGGCTATGGTAAGAGATCTTCTCTTGATCTTTATAAGCAAACAAAGTTAATCTTATAGATATACAACATGCGATCTATGGAAACCCTAATTCCGCCCATGCAATTGAGATTTGTGCATGCTTAGGGTTTGCGCTCCCCCTTGAAGGGGACCTACAATTGGTATCAGAGCATAGGGTTTTTCAGTATCATCTATATGATTGCTTTGCTGAGGTTGTGATCCATTCATGATGCCATATTGCGCTCACTTCATGCTTTGTTTTCTTGCGCTTACATGATGTTGTGTGCACATAAGTTTGTTTGCGCTTGTATCATTGCTTGGAGAAGTTTGCGCTTATGCCTAGATCTTTGGTTTATCAACATGCAAAGAATGACATGCTAGATATTTGATGTATCTTGTTTATCAAAGTGGCGCATGTTACTTGTTTGCGCTTGTTGTAGTTGTTTTTCAAAGAAAAACCTTACATCTTGCGCGCCTATCACCATAGATCTAAGTGGCGCCTGCTATAATCCCTTAGACGGGTTAGTAGGGTTGAAGGCATCCTCTAGGGAAGATCCAACTAGTCTGATCAGACCATCTGACAGCCTAGATGGGTTGACCTGATAGCACCTGTGCGCAAGCACGAGGTGGCTATAGGTTGACTGCATCAAGGGCGTGTAGCGAGGTCTGGTTGAGACGACTAATGAACACACATGAGTTAGGCCCGGGGTCACACCCGCTTGCCAAAACTCATGAGGGTTGTTCAGCCCTTGTAGCATGCATGGTTGACCATTAGGTCAACTCGAGTCAGTTAGCACTTGGTGCATGCAAGGGCAAAGGATCTGACTAGCTGGATGAGTGGATCCCTATTAATGGACCGTTGTAAGGTAGTAGGGCTCATAAGAAAATTAAAATTGATGCCAATGGGGTTTTTAAAATTTTATTTTCTTTGTAATGGATCACATCTTGATTGAATGATGCCATGATGCTTGTTTATTTATTCTTATGTGGGCTGCCCATGTTAAATGTGTGCTGTGCTGGGGCCTGCGTGCCTGGACTTAAACTTGTAAATTAATTTTTATTGTGATCTGCGAATCACTTTTTAATTAATTTATTGTATATTTGACCTGCGAGTCAACCTTGTCTAGATAGATCAAAATGTATTTGATTAGACAAGAGCACAAAAGCACACATTAAAGAGGCGCATTCAGCTGGTGGGCGCACCTGAGCTGAACTTGGCGCAAGGGCCCTGGGATGGACCTGATGAGATAAAAGACCCATGAAAAGAAAGTGAAGACTTAAGTAAAATTAAGGTCTTACTTAGGCTATGGGCTTTTACCACATAAGATCAGCATGCTTTCTATTTATTGCTTTTATAATTAGAATTGCATGAGTTTATCTTCTGCTATCACCATAGGACTTACATGATAGGTATGAAGATAAAAGACCGTTAAAATCCAAACGCTAACATATCAAGCTCGTAAGCCTTCTGACGCGAAACCTCACTGTTCTGACTATCGTTGGAGCCGTGTTGTACCCACTCAGTGGGCACGTCCATCTATCTTCAGACGGTGCGGGATTACACCTGCGTGTTACAGAGTAGGGATTTATCCCTTCTCGTTGCTCAGCATAGCACGTGGTGGTCCAGGGAGTAGGTCGGGTCAGCATGACCATGTAGGCTACATATGTGGCGCATATGGTAGCACATGGAGGCAGCCATCTGTGGGGTCAGAGACTGTGTTGTACCAACTCAATTGGCATAGTCTGCTGGGTTGCCCAGATGAAGGGGAATCGCACGGGTTGGCGATTGGCTGGGACAGCCTACCAGAGATTAGTGCTTGTACTCTCTGTGCATCTTATCTCGCCTGAGCGGGACGCGGAGACCAAGTATGAAATCTAGATCCCATCTCACTAAAAGAGTTCTACTCTTTCGGGCTGTTTTGCTGGATTTTTCAGCCAGATAAAATAGTGAGAAAAAGAATCTTTCTTAAGTCCTGGATTGATTCTAAACATTGATACTAACCTTGCTGTTCTTGCATTGTTGTAGATTCCTGCAGCAACGAACACCATGAGCTTCAATGTGCGATCCCTACTGGAAAGGGAGAAGTTTGCTGGGCCAAACTTCTCAGACTGGTTCGGACACCTTAAGATCATTCTTAAGGCTGAGAGGAAACTGTATGTCCTCGAGACGGCTGTGCCGCCTCAACCCGCTGCGAACGCCGCAAGGGCGGTTCGCGAAGCCTATGAAAAGCATGTCAATGATAGCATTGATGTCGCTTGCCTGATGCTAGCGTCTATGACGCCACCGCTGCAGCGTCAGCATGAGGATATGTCGGCTATAGAGATTATAGCGAACCTCAAGATGCTGTATGCTGCACAGGCGAGGACAGAACGCTATAATCTGACCAAGCTTTTCTTTCAGAGCAAACTGGCTGAAGGGAGCCCAGTGGGAGCTCACGTGCTCAAGATGATTGGGCACAAGGAAGCTCTAGAGAAACTGGGGCATACCATCAACCAGGAGCTTGCTGTAGACATAATTCTGTAGTCTCTCCCGCCCTCTTTCGATGCGTTCATTATTAATTTTAATATGAACAAGATCGATTGTACTCCGGCAGAGCTGCTCAATATGCTCTTGACTACTGAGGAAACTCTGAAGGGAAAGCCTTCAACCTCTGTCTTGATGGTTCCTTCGAGGAACAAGAAGAAGGGGAAGAAGGGCAAGGCCCCTGTCAAGAACTATAGTAAGGCTCTGAAACAAAAGGTGAAGCGGGCGAAGGACAACAGGTGTTTCCACTGTGGCCAGCTGGGTCACTGGAAAAAGGACTGTAAAGCGCTCCAAGGTGATAAGAGGGGAAGCATCGCTTCTAGCTCAGGTATATTTGTGACTGAGGTCATGATATCATCTTCTTCTATTTCATGGGTGTTGGACACTGCATGTGGAGTTCACATTTGTTCAAATGTACAGGAACTCAAGAGAAGAAGGCAGGTGGGACAGCATGAGGTGGACCTACGCGTTGGAAACGGGGCACGGGTTGCTGCTGTTGCTGTAGGAGACTATTTCATCTCATTACCATCTGGCATTGTATTAGAACTAAACAGTTGTTACTTTATTCCCAGTATTACTAAAAATATTGTCTCTATTCCTGCTCTTGTCAGGAAAGGATTTGCCTTTGAATGCAATATTTCAAAGTGTGTTTTATCTTTAGATAATATTGTTTATGCAACTGGTTCAATTAACAATGGGTTATACATGTTGGACATGGAAAGTTCTATACAAAGTGTTGATATTAAGAAAGCCAAGTATGCTGAAGACAGCACCTTGTTATGGCATAGTCGTTTAGGCCATATTAACAAGAAGCGCATTAAGCGGTTGCATGATCATGGACTGCTGGGATCATTCTCCTATGAGGAGATTGATACATGCAAAGCTTGTTTAATGGGTAAAATGACGAAGTCTCCTTTTCCTAACAAAGGTCAAAGGGCTTCAGGTTTACTTGACCTTATACACAGTGATGTGTGTGGGCCATTTAGTAAACATGCCAGAGGTGGCTATCAGTACTTCATTACCTTTACTGATGATTTCAGTAGGTATGGTTATGTCTATCTTATGAGACATAAGAGTGAATCTTTTGACAAGTTCAAAGAGTTCAAAAATGAAGTACAGAATCAGCTAGGCCGAAATATCAAGGCACTTCGTTCTGATCGAGGTGGAGAATACCTAAGTCGAGAGTTTACTGACTATCTAAAGGAGTGTGGGATTATCTCACAGCTCACTTCGCCAGGAACACCACAATGGAATGGTGTGTCCGAGAGGAGAAATAGAACGTTACTTGATATGGTTCGTTCTATGATGAGTCAGGCTACTCTTCCATATTCCTTTTGGGGATTTGCACTGGAAACAGCTGCAAAGGTACTAAACCGAGTGCCATCCAAGGCCGTTTCAAAGACGCCATATGAACTATGGTATGGGAAACAGCCGAGCTTGACATTTATCAGGATCTGGGGTTGCGAGGCTTATGTCAAAAAGCTCGCCTCTGGGAAACTGGAGAGCAGATCTGAGAAATGTATCTTTGTCGGTTACCCTAAGGAAACTAAGGGTTATTATTTCTTCGATCCCAAAGAGAACAAAGTATTTGTTGCTCGGACGGCCATATTTCTTGAGAAGGAGTTTCTTCTGCAAGAGGCCAGTGGGAGAGAAATAAAGCTGGATGAGAATCCAGAGGAAGGACAAAGTAGTCAAGCACAGTTGGATGTGCATGAGCCAGTGGATCAGGTTATTGAACAACCTGAGGCTCAGATATCACGGGAACCGCGAAGATCGGGTAGGATCCGTAGACAGCCTGAGCGCTATGACGGAGTCTACATCATTGATAATGATGAACCCCTTACTTATGCGGATGCGGTCAGTGGACCGGAGTCAGCTAGATGGCTTGAAGCTATGCGAGCCGAGATAGACTCCATGTCAGATAACCAAGTCTGGGATTTGGTTGATCCGCCTCCGGGAGTAATCCCTATAGGCTGTAAATGGATCTTCAAGAAGAAGATTGACATGGATGGTAACGTGGTTACCTATAAAGGCAGGCTAGTTGCGAAAGGTTTCAAACAAATCTACGGGATAGATTATGATGAAACTTTCTCTCCTGTAGCTATGTTTAAGTCTATTCGGATTCTTTTCGCGATAGCAGCATATTACGATTATGAGATCTGGCAGATGGATGTGAAAACAGCTTTCCTTAATGGAAATCTGGGTGAGGATGTGTATATGACACAACCTGAAGGTTTCACTAATCCATCAGATCGTCATAAAATATGCAAGTTAAAGAAGTCCATTTATGGACTGAAACAAGCATCAAGAAGCTGGAATATTCGTTTTGATGAATCAATCTCTGAGTTTGGTTTCATCAAGAACGAAGATGACCCGTGTGTGTATAAGAGGTTTAGTGGGAGCGTGATTACATTCCTAATCCTCTACGTCGATGATATCTTAATCATTGGAAACGATATTCCTGAAATGCATGCTGTTAAAGCATGGCTAAGGAAATGTTTCCAGATGAAAGATCTAGGAGAAGCAGCCTATGTATTAGGTGTGAAGATCTACAGGGATAGATCTAAGAGGCTTCTCGGGCTGTGCCAGAGTACTTACATCGATAAAGTTCTGGAGAGATTCCATTTAGAGAATTCTAAAAGAGGATATCTTCCAGTCAGACATGGTCTGAATCTTTCAAAGAGTCAGTGTCCACAAACACAGACTGAGAAAGATGAAATGGACAATACGCCTTATGCTTCGGCTATTGGGTCCATTATGTATGCGATGTTATGTACTCGCCCAGACGTTGCTTACGGGTTAAGCGTGACCAGTCGTTTCCAAAGTAATCCAGGTCAGGCACACT
The DNA here is from genome assembly GCA_027563935.2 of Costus lasius. NCBI lineage: Eukaryota > Viridiplantae > Streptophyta > Magnoliopsida > Zingiberales > Costaceae > Costus > Costus lasius. The sequence continues at coordinate 53,168,999 of CM050453.2, forward strand.
GGATTGCAGTCAAGAACATTTTAAAATATCTGCGGAGGACCAAATATATGTTCTTGATATATGGTGGTCAGGAAGAACTCAGTATAGAAGGATATACTGACGCTTCGTTCCAGTCGGACCAGGATGATTTCCGATCGCAATCAGGCTATGTTTTTAGCTTGAATGGTGGAGCAGTGGTGTGGAAGAGTTTCAAACAGTCAACTGTTGCTGATTCCACAACAGAAGCCGAGTATGTTGCAGCCTCGGAAGCATCCAAGGAGGCAGTGTGGATTCATAAGTTCGTGAGAGAACTTGGTGTTGTTCCTTCGAGTGTCGATCCTTTGGTTATCTTCTGTGATAACACTGGAGCCATCGCACAAGCAAAGGAACCACGGTCGCACCAGAAGTCCAAGCACATACAGAGACGGTTTCACTTGATCCGGGAGATCATAGATCGTGGCGAGATCAAAATATGCAAGGTTCATACAGATGACAATCTGGCAGACCCGCTTACCAAGCCTCTGGCGCAGCAGAAGCATGAGAAGCACTGTAATAATATGGGTTTGAGGTTTCTCAACCATTAGATTAAGTGCAAGTGGGAGATTGTTGGGGTATGCCCTTAAGGCTAATGTTTGAGGCCTTGGGATTGTAATAGTATCATTGTATAAACTCTTAAGTTTATAAAGGCAATGGTTGTTATTCAGGTTGTCACCTTGTCTGCTGTAATAAGTGTACTACTGAATAATGTCTCAAAGCTGTTCAGCTAGGCTAACATGCAGTAATGTCCTTAGTCGATATATCTTGGTGAACATGAGACAGCCTTGATATGGTTAAGACTAATATGTGTTCTAATCTTATAGGATGCTTCGAGCATGGAATAAGATGTAGACTCATGGGTACATTGGATGTACTGGACAGACCCTACTAGGATATTCAATTGCTTGTCACAATGTGAATAATCCTTGTATGCTACAAGTGGCACATGTCCTTTGACTTGAGATCACTTGTGTTTCTAAATGATGAATGTCATTGTTTTGAGGTAGTTCAATATCATTTGAAATATAATGGTTATAGACTATCTTGGATAATGATCATGAGTCAGGTTAGGACACTAGTGATAGATAAAGGATTGCCGTCTCCTTGTTTAAGGAGTGTGATGTTCTAAGGCCCCCCTATATGAGATGATTGAGAAAGTGTATGGCCATACCCAGATGACTATGTTCATCTGATCTAATCATGCTCATCGTATTGGAGTTACAGGCTTGACATGCTTGTCCAATAAGAACATCCAGTGGCAAAGGAAACATATATGCCTCGTGAAATGGATTCACACTTGTGCTGTGATTTGGGTGTAGTCTTGGAAGACTCTTTCCTTTATATCGGGAGACAGTGATGTGTTGCTAGATACCCCTCACTGATCGTGATAACGTAAGTTGTCGTTACCGACATTTAAAGGAAACCCTTAGGGTCGCACAATTTGATGACATGGCTTACTCAAGTCAGATCGTGTGGACTGAATTGTTTGGATTCAGTTTAAAGGAGTTTAGACTCTGATTGTAAGTGAGATCTGGTCTGATCATGTTTGATTGATTAGGGCTTGAGATCGGTAAGCTTCGATCGAGAGTGTGGATGCTAGATCGGAGAGATCAAGAGCATCCAGAGATGAACGGTTGGATCTTGAACCATTTGGTTCAAAGAGATCTAGACCATGGCTTGGGCTGGTTTGATTTGGTTTTTTGAACCGAATTGAGTTGAACCTAATTGGCTTGAACCGGTTCACATGGGTGAACGTATGGTTCAAGGATTGAAGGCATTTTGGGCGGTTTTTCTTCAAGTGGTCGCATGGCTTCATAACCTTCCATATTTGGAAGTGTAACGCCATCACTTGAATGAAAGCCTTAACGCCATTTGCCCAATTACTCTCTTGTCATCTTCATTCGACAAGAAAGAAAAGAAAGGGGAACTCTTGTACAACGAAGCTCTCGGCCAAGCACCTCGCTTCATCTACACACGACAAGGAAGTTTTGGAGATCCCTTGCTAGCACAAGGAACATCCGAAAGGGTAGCCATCTCTCATCTAGTGTGCGTTATCTTTGGAGGAGTGCTTACTTGCCCTCTTGCTTCCAAGTCGCCACCCTTTATCATGGCTATGGTAAGAGATCTTCTCTTGATCTTTATAAGCAAACAAAGTTAATCTTATAGATATACAACATGCGATCTATGGAAACCCTAATTCCGCCCATGCAATTGAGATTTGTGCATGCTTAGGGTTTGCGCTCCCCCTTGAAGGGGACCTACAAAACCCCTCACCTATGCGGATGCGGTCAGTGGACCGGAGTCAAAAAAAAGGATTGAAGCTATGCGAGACGAGATGGACTCCATGTCAGATAACCAAGTCTGGGATTTGGTTGATCCGCCTCCGGGAGTAATCCCTGTAGGCTGTAAGTGGATCTTCAAAAAGAAGAAAGACATGGATGGTAACGTAGTTACCTATAAGGGCAGACTAGTTGTGAAAGGTTTCAAACAAATCTACGGGATAGATTATGATGAAACTTTCTCTCCTGTAGCCATGTTCAAGTCCATTCGAATTATTCTCGCGATAGCAGCATATTTTGATTATGAGATCTGGCAAATGGATGTGAAAACCGCTTTCCTTAACGGAAAACTGGAAGAGGATGTGTATATGACACAACCTGAAGGTTTCATCAACCCGTCAGAAGGTCATAAAATATGCAAATTAAAGAAGTCCATTTATGGACTAAAACAAGCATCGAGAAGCTGGAATATTCGTTTTGATGAATCAATTTCTGAATTTGGTTTCATCAAAAATGAAGATGAACCGTGTGTATATAAAAGGTTTAGTGGGAGCGTGATTACTTTCCTAGTCCTCTACGTCGATGATATTTTAATCATTGGAAACGATATTCCTGAACTGCATGCAGTCAAGGCATGGTTAAGAAAATGTTTCCAAATGAAAGATTTGGGAGAAGCAGCCTATATACTAGGCGTGGAGATCTATAGAGATAGATCTAATAGGCTTCTCGGGCTGTGCCAGCGTACTTACATCGATAAGGTCCTGGAAAGATTCCATTTAGAAAATTCTAAAAGAGGTTATCTTCCAGTCAGACATGGTCTGAATCTTTCAAAGAGCTAGTGTCCTCAAAGACAGTCTGAGAAAGATGAGATGGACAATACGCCTTATGCTTCGGCTATTGGGTCCATCATGTATGTGATGTTGTGTACTCGCCCAGACGTCGCTTACGGATTAAGCGTGACCAGTCGGTTCCAAGGTAATCCAGGGAAGGCACACTGGATTGTAGTCAAGAACATTTTGAAATATCTTCGCAGAACCAAAAATTTGTTCTTGATTTATGGAGGTCAGGAAGAGCTCAGTATCGAAGGATATACTGATGCTTCCTTCCAGTCTGACCAAGATGATTTCCGATCGCAATCAGGCTATGTTTTTAGCTTGAATGGAGGAGCAGTGGTGTGGAAGAGTTTCAAGCAATCAACTGTTGCTGATTCCACAACAGAAGCCAAGTATGTTGCAGCCTCAGAGGCATCAAAGGAGGCAGTTTGGATTCGTAAATTCGTTCAGGAACTTGGTGTCGTTCCTTCGAGTGCAGATCCATTGGATATCTTCTGTGATAACACTGGAGCGATTGCACAAGCGAAGGAACCACTGTCACACCAGAAGTCCAAGCACATACAGAGAAGGTTTCACCTGATTCGTGAGATCAGTAATCGAGGAGACGTCAAGCTCTGCAAGGTTTATACAGATGACAATCTAGCTGACCCGCTTACAAAGCCTCTGCGCGCAGCAGAAGCATGAGAAGCACTGTAACAATATGGGTTTGAGATACCTCAACCATTAGTTTAAGTGCAAGTGGGAGATTGTTGGGGTATGCCCTTAAGGCCAATGTTTGAGGCTTTGGGCTATTTTCATTATCATGTATAAATATATATATGTTTTATAAAGGCAATTGTTATTATTCAGATTGTTACATTATCTGCTGCTGTATGTATGAAGAGTCCCCTTCAAGGGGGAGCGAAACCCTACTTGGCGCAAATTAATTCTTTTGGCAGCGGAAATTAGGGTTTCAAAGATAAGATCGCATGTAGTTCATATGATCAACTTGTAACAATGCAATAGATCATAAGGGATCATACCAACGCCATTGGATTGGATGGTGTCTTGGAAGCAAAGACACAATTGCTTCTTCTCCAAAGATGACGCACACAACGAATGAAGATGGCTTCTCCTTGTCGTCTTTGTGCTAGCAAAGCTTCAAGGGGTCCTTTGTGTGGAGGAAGATGGAGATGCGAGAGTGATGTTCACCTTGGCCGAAATCTTCTCAACTCCCTCGTGAAGACAATCCACACACGAGAGCGCAAATGAGAGAGGCGAGCGTTGAAGCGTTTTTGGCGTTGAAGGGAACATGCGCTAATGACTTTCCAAAAATAGGAAAGACACGAAGGCATGCGCCCATGATGTCAAAACCGATCAAAAATGCCTCAAGCATTGAACCATGCGTTCACTCTCTTGAACCGGTTCAATGCAATTGCATTTGGTCCAAAGACCAAATCAAACCAGCCCAAGCCATTTGGTCTAGATCATCTTAAACCCTAAGGCTCCAGATCTAACCGTTCATCTCCTGATGCTCTTGATCTTACTGATCCAGCATCAATTCTCTCGATCGAAGCTTACCGATCTCAAGCCCCAATCAATCAAACATGATCAGACCAGATCTCACTTACAATCAGAGTTTAAACTCCTTCAAACTGAACCTAAACAATTCAGTCCACACGATCTGACTTAAGTAAGCCATATCATCGAATTGTGCGACCCTAAGGGTTTCCTTTAAATGTCGGTAACGATAACTTACGTTATCACGATCAGTGAGGGGTATCTAGCAACACATCACTGTCTCCCGATATAAAGGAAAGAGTCTTCCAAGACTACACCCAAACCACAGCACAAGTGTGAATCCACTTCACTAGGCATACATGTTTCCTTTGCCACTGGATGTTCTTATTGGACAAACATGTCAAGCCTGTAGCTCCAATATGATGAGCATGATTAGATCAGATGAACATAGTCACTTGGGTATGGCCATACACTTTCTCAATCATCTCATTTAGGGGGGCCCTTTAGAACACCACACTCCAATCAAGGAGATGGCAATCCTATATCTATCACTAGTGTCCTAACCTGACTCATGATCATTATCCAAGATAGTCTATAACCATTATGTTTCAAATGATATTGAACTACCTCAAAACAATGACAATCATCATTTAGAAACACAAGTGATCTCAAGTCAGAGGATATGTGCCACTTGTTGCAAACAAGGATTATTCACATTGTGACAAGCAATTGAATATCCTAGTAGGGTCTGTCCAGTACATCCAATGTACCCATGAGTCTACATCTTATTCCATGCTCGAAGCATCCTATAAGATTAGAACACATATTAGTCTCAATCATATCAAGGCTGTCTCATGTTCACCAAGATATCTCGACTAAGGACTTTATAGCATGTCAGCCTAGCTGAACAGCATTGAGACATTATTCAGAAGCACACTTATTGCAGCAGACAATGTAACATACTGAATAACAACCGTTGCCTTTATAAACATAAGAGTTTATATACATGATACTGATAGAATCCCAAGGCCTCAAACATTAGCCTTAAGGGCATACCCCAACAATCTCCCACTTGCACTTAATCTAATGGTTGAGAAATCTCAAACCCATATTATTACAGTGCTTCTCATGCTTCTGCTGCGCCAGAGGCTTGGTAAGCGGGTCAGCCAGATTGTCATCTCTATGAACCTTGCAGATTTTGATCTCACCACGATCAATGATCTCCCGGATCAAGTGAAACCGTCTCTGTATGTGCTTGGACTTCTGGTGCGACCGTGGTTCCTTTGCCTGTGCGATTGCTCCAGTGTTATCACAGAAGATAACCAAAGGATCTGCACTCGAAGGAACAACACCAAGTTCCTGAACGAACTTGCGAATCCACACTGCCTCCTTGGATGCTTCCGAGGCTGCAACATACTCGGCTTCTCTTGTGGAATCAGCAACAATAGACTGTTTGAAACTTTTCCACACCACTGCTCCTCCATTCAAGCTAAAAACATAGCCTGATTGCGATCAGAAATCATCCTGGTCTGACTGGAACGAAGCATCAGTATATCCTTCTATACTGAGTTCTTCCTGACCACCATATATCAAAAACATATCTTTGGTCCTCCTCAGATATTTTAAAATGTTCTTGACCGCAATCCAGTGCGCCTGACCTGGATTACTTTGGAATCGACTGGTCACGCTTAACCCGTAAGCGACGTCTAGGCGAGTACATAACATCGCATACATAATGGACCCAATAGCCGAAGCATAAGGCGTATTGTCCATTTCATCTTTCTCAGTCTGTGTTTGTGGACACTGACTCTTTGAAAGATTCAGACCATGTCTGACTGGAAGATATCCTCTTTTAGAATTCTCTAAATGGAATCTCTCCAGGACTTTATCGATGTAAGTACTCTGGCACAGCCCGAGAAGCCTCTTAGATCTATCCCTGTAGATCTTCACACCTAATACATAGGCTGCTTCTCCTAGATCTTTCATCTGGAAACATTTTCTTAACCATGCTTTAACAGCATGCAGTTCAGGAATATCGTTTCCAATGATTAAGATATCATCGACGTAGAGGACTAGGAAAGTAATCACGCTCCCACTAAACCTCTTATATACACACGGGTCATCTTCATTCTTGATGAAACCAAATTCACAGATTGATTCATCAAAACGAATATTCCAGCTTCTCGATGCTTGTTTAAGTCCATAAATGGACTTCTTTAATCTGCATATTTTATGACGATCTGATGGATTAGTGAAACCTTCAGGTTGTGTCATATACACATCCTCATCCAGTTTTCCATTAAGGAAAGCGGTCTTCACATCCATTTGCCAGATCTCATAATCGTAATATGCTGCTATCGCGAGAATAATCCGAATAGACTTGAACATGGCTACAGGAGAGAAAGTTTCATCATAATCTATCCCGTAGATTTGTTTGAAACCTTTCGCAACTAGCCTGCCTTTATAGGTAACCATGTTACCATCCATGTCAATCTTCTTCTTGAAGATCCATTTACAGCCTATAGGGATTACTCCCGGAGGCGGATCAACCAAATCCCAGACTTGGTTATCTGACATGGAGTCCATCTCGGCTCGCATAGCTTCAAGCCATGTAGCTGACTCCAGTCCACTGACCGCATCCGCATAAGTGAGGGGTTCATCATTATCAATGATGTAGACTCCGTCATAGTGCTCAGGCTGTCGACGGATCCTTCCCGATCTTCGTGGTTCCCGTGATATCCGAGCCTCAGGTTGTTCAATAACCTGCTCCACTGGCTCATGCTCATCCAACTGTGCTTGACTACTTTGTCCTTCCTCTGGATTCTCATCCAGCTTTATTTCTCTCCCACTGGCCTCTTGCAGAAGAAACTCCTTCTCAAGAAAAATGGCCGTCCGAGCAACAAATACCTTGTTCTCTTTGGGATCGTAGAAATAATAACCCTTAGTTTCCTTAGGGTATCCGACAAAGATACATTTCTCATATCTGCTCTCTAGTTTCCCAGAGGCGAGCTTTTTGACATAAGCCTCGCAACCCCAGATCTTAATAAATGTCAAGCTCGGCTGTTTCCCATACCATAACTCATATGGAGTCTTAGAAACTGCCTTGGATGGCACTCGGTTTAGTACCTTTGCAGCTGTTTCCAGTGCAAATCCCCAAAAGGAGTAAGGTAGAGTAGCCTGACTCATCATCGAACGAACCATATCCAGTAAGGTTCTGTTCCTCCTCTCGGACACACCATTCCACTGCGGTGTTCCTGGTGGAGTGAGCTGTGAGATAATCCCACACTCCTTGAGATAGTCAGTAAACTCTCGACTTAGGTATTCTCCACCTCGATCAGAATGAAGTGCCTTGATATTACGGCCTAGCTGATTCTGTACTTCATTTTTGAACTCTTTGAACTTGTCAAAAGATTCACTCTTATGTCTCATCAGATAGACATACCCATATCTACTGAAATTATCAGTAAAGGTAATGAAGTACGAATAGCCACCTCTGGCATGTTTACTAAATGGCCCACACACATCACTGTGTATCAGGTCAAGTAAACCTGAAGCCCTTTGACCTTTGTGAGGAAAAGGTGGCTTCGTCATTTTACCCATTAAACAAGCTTTGCATGTATCAATCTCCTCATAGGAGAATGATCCCAGCAGTCCATGATCATGCAACCGCTTAATGCGTTTCTTATTAATATAGCCTAAACGACTATGCCATAACAAGGTGCTGTCATCAGCATACTTGGCTTTCTTATTATCAATGTTTTGTATAGAACATTCCATGTCCAACATGAATAACCCGTTGTTAATTGATCCAGTAGCATAAACAATATTATCACAAGATAGAACACACTTTGAAATATTGCATTCAAAGGAAAATCCTTTCCTCACAAGAGCAGGAATAGAGATAATATTCTTCGTTATGCTAGGTACAAAATAACAATTGTCTAGTTCTAATACAAGTCCAGATGGTAATGAGATGTAATATTCTCCTACAGCAACAGCAGCAACCCGTGCCCCGTTTCCAACTCGTAGGTCCACCTCATGCTGTCCCACCTGTCTTCTTCTCTTGAGTTCCTGTACATTTGAACAAATGTGAACTCCACATGCAGTGTCCAACACCCATGAAATAGAAGAAGAGGATATCATGACTTCAGTCACAAATATACCTTAGCCAGAAGCGATGCTTCCCTTCTTTTCTCCTTGGAGCGCTTTACAGTCCTTTTTCCAGTGACCCAGCTGGCCACAGTGGAAACATCTGTATTCCTTCGACCGCTTCACCTTTTGTTTCAGAGCCTTGTTGTAATTCTTGACAGGGGCTTTGCCCTTCTTCCCCTTCTTCTTGTTCCTGGAAGGGAACATCAAGACAGAGGTTGAAGGCTTTCCCTTCAGAGTCTCCTCCGTAGTCAAGAGCATATTCAGCAACTCTGCCGGAGTACAGTCAATCTTGTTCATATTAAAGTTAATAATGAACGGATCGAAGGAGGCCGGGAGAGACTGCAGAATAATGTCTACAGCAAGCTCCTGATTAATGGTATGCCCCAGTTTCTCTAGAGCCTCTTTGTGCCCAATCATCTTGAGCACATGAGCTCCCACTGGACTCCCTTCAGCCAGTTTGCTCTGAAAGAAAAGCTTGGTCAAATTATAGCGTTCAGTCCTCGCCTGTGCAGCATATAGCATCTTGAGGTTTGCTATAATTTCCATAGCAGACATATCCTCATGCTGACGCTGCAGCTGTGGCGTCATAGACGCTAGCATCAGGCAAGCGACATCAATGCTATCATTGACATGCTTTTCATAGGCATCGCGAACCGCCCTTGCGGCGTTCGCTGCGGGTTGAGGCGGTATAGCCGTCTCGAGGACATACAGTTTCCTCTCTGCCTTAAGAACAATCTTAAGGTGTCCGTACCAGTCTGAGAAGTTTGGCCCAGCAAACTTCTCCCTTTCCAGTAGGGATCGCACATTGAAGTTCATGGTGTTCGTTGCTGCAGGAATCTACAACAATGCAAGTGAAAGTCCCCTTCAAGGGGGAGCGAAACCCTAGATAGGCGCATAACAATAATTTTTCGAGCGGAAGCAAGGGTTTCTCATGACCTTTTGTATGTCATATGATCAACTTTCATGAACTAGTATAGATCAGAGAAGATTCATACCATGGCCATCGCTTTGATGGAGCTTTGGAAGAAGATCGCAAGAGAGCTTTCCTCCTAAGGTACCGCACACAAATGATGTCGCCTACTCCCTTAGTGCTCCTTGTGCTAGCAAGGTTCTAAGGAGTTCTTGTCGAGTGAAAGGGATGAGAAGAATTTTGCTTGGCCGAAACCTTCACGAATGTCGTCCACCTTCTTCTCTCGCAAAAGAGTGTAAGAAGCCAAAAAACAAGAGACGACAAGAGGGCGAGAGGAAAGCGTGAAGATACAACGTGAGTTGTGGTCACGTAGTGATCATGTTTTCTAAAAATAGAAAACCACTCCTCCACATGCGACCATGGGTTTATCCCAATCGTAAAAACCTCTTCACTTGAACCATACGCTCACATGATGAGCTGGTTCAATTTGGTTTGGTTCAAAGACCAATTAACCCAAGCAATTTGGTCTAGATCATAATAAACTCTAAGGTTTCAGATCTAACCGTTCATCTCTTGATGCCCCTGATCTCACCTATCTAGCATCCATTCTCTCGATCGAAGCTTACCGATCTCAGGCCCTAATTAATCAAACATGATCAGACTAGATCTCACTCACAATCAGAGATTAAATCCCTTTAAACTGAACCCAAATAATTCAGTCCACACGATCTGACTTAAGTAAGCCATATCATCAAATTGTGCGACCCTGAGGGTTTCCTTTAAATGTCGGTAACGATAACTCACGTTATCACGATCAGTGAGGGGTATCTAGCAACACATCACTGTCTCCCGATATAAAGGAAAGAGTCTTCCAAGACTACACCCAAACCACAGCACAAGTGTGAATCAACTCACAAGGCATACAAATTTCCTTTGCCACTGGATGTTCTTATTGGACAAGCGTGTCAAGCTTGTAGCTCCAATATGATAAGTATGATTAGAACAGATGAACACAGTCACCTGGGTATGGCCATACACTTTCTCAATCATCTCATCCAGGGGGGCCCTTTAGAACATCACACTCCTTAAACAAGGAGACGGCAATCCTTTGTCTATCACTAGTGCCCTAACCTGACTCAAGCTCACCATCCAAGATAGTCTATAATCATTATGTTTCAAATGATATTGAACTACCTCAAAACAATGACAATCATCATTTAGAAACACAAGTGATCTCAAGTCAGAGGAAATGTGCCACTTGTCGAATTCAAGGATTATTCACATTGTGACAAGCAATTGAATAACCTAGTAGGGTCTGTCCAGTACATCCAATGTACCCATGAGTCTACATCTTATTCCATGCTCGAAGCATCCTATAAGATTAGAACACATATTAGTCTTAACCATATCAAGGCTGTCTCATGTTCACCAAGATATATCGACTAAGGACTTTACTGCATGTCAGCCTAGCTGAACAGTACTGAGACATTATTCAGAAGTACACTTATTACAGCAGACAAGGTAACAACCTGAATAACAACCATTGCCTTTATAAACATAAAAGTTTATACATGATACTGATACAATCCCAAGGCCTCAAACATTAGCCTTAAGGGCATACCCCAATAATCTCCCACTTGCACTTAATCTAATGGTTGAGAAATCTCAAACCCATATTATTACAGTGCTTCACAAGCTTCTGCTGCGCCAGAGGCTTAGTAAGCGGGTCTGCCAGATTGTCATCTGTATGTACCTTGCAGACTTTGATCTCGCCACGATCTATGATCTCCCTGATCAAGTGAAACTGTCTCTGTATGTGCTTGGACTTCTGGTGCGACCGTGGTTCCTTTGGTTGTGCGATTGCTCCAGTGTTATCACAGAAGATAACCAAAGGATCTGCACTCGAAGGAACAACACCAAGTTCCTGAACGAACTTACGAATCCATACTGCCTCCTTGGATGCTTCCGAGGCTGCAACATACTCGGCTTCTGTTGTGGAATCAGCAACAGTTGACTGTTTGAAACTTTTCCACACCACTGCTCCTCCATTCAAGCTAAAAACATAGCCTGATTGCGATCGAAAATCATCCTGGTCAGACTGGAACGAAGCGTCAGTATATCCTTCAATACTGAGTTCTTCCTGACCACCATATATCAAGAACATATCTTTGGTCCTCCGCAGATATTTTAAAATGTTCTTGACTGCAATCCAGTGTGCCTGACCTGGATTACTTTGGAACCGACTGGTCACGCTTAACCCGTAAGCGACGTCCGGGCGAGTACACAACATCGCATACATTATGGACCCAATAGCTGAAGCATAAGGCGTATTGTCCATTTCATCTTTCTCAGTCTGTGTTTGTGGACACTGACTCTTCGAAAGATTCAGACCATGTCTGACTGGAAGATATCCTCTTTTAGAATTCTCTAAATGAAATCTCTCCAGGACTTTATCGATGTAAGTACTCTGGCACAGCCCGAGAAGCCTCTTAGATCTATCCCTGTAGATCTTCACACCTAATACATAGGCTGCTTCTCCTAGATCTTTCATCTGAAAACATTTCCTTAACCATGCCTTAACCGCATGCATTTCAGGAATATCGTTTCCAATGATCAAGATATCATCGACGTAGAGGACTAAGAAAGTAATCACGCTCCCACTAAACCTCTTATATACACACGGGTCATCCTCGTTCTTGATGAAACCAAATTCACTGACTGATTCATCAAAACGAATATTCCAGCTCCTAGATGCTTGTTTAAGTCCATAAATAGACTTCTTTAACTTGCATATCTTATGACGATCTGATGGATTAGTGAAACCTTCTGGTTGTGTCATATACACATCCTCATCCAGATTTCCATTAAGGAAAGCCGTCTTCACATCCATTTGCCAGATCTCATAATCGTAATATGCTGCTATCGCGAAAAGAATCCGAATAGACTTAAACATAGCTACAGGTGAGAAAGTTTCATCATAATCTATCCCGTAGATTTGTTTGAAACCTTTCGCAACTAGCCTGCCTTTATAGGTAACCACGTTACCATCCATGTCAATCTTCTTCTTGAAGATCCATTTACAGCCTATAGGGATAACTCCCGGAGGCGGATCAACCAAATCCCAGGCTTGGTTATCTGACATGGAGTCCATCTCGGCGCGCATAGCTTCAAGCCATCTCGCTGACTCCGGTCCACTGACCGCATCCGCATAAGTAAGGGGTTCATCATTATCAATGATGTAGACTCCGTCATAGCGCTCAGGCTGTCGACGGATCCTTCCCGATCTTCGCGGTTCCCGTGATATCTGAGCCTCAGGTTGTTCAGTAACCTGTTCTACCGGCTCAGGCTCATCCAACTGTGCTTGACCACTTTGTCCTTCCTCTGGATTCTCATCCAGCTTTATTTCTCTCCCACTGGCCTCTTGCAGAAGAAACTCCTTCTCAAGAAATATGGCCGTCCGAGCAACAAATACCTTGTTCTCTTTGGGATCGTAGAAATAATAACCCTTAGTTTCCTTAGGGTAACCGACAAAGATACATTTCTCAGATCTGCTCTCTAGTTTCCCAGAGGCGAGCTTTTTGACATAAGCCTCGCAGCCCCAGATCCTGATAAATGTCAAGCTCAGCTGTTTCCCATACCATAACTCATATGGCGTCTTTGAAACTGCCTTGGATGGTACTCGGTTTAGTACCTTTGCAGCTGTCTCCAGTGCAAATCCCCAAAAGGAATATGGAAGAGTAGCCTGACTCATCATAGAACGAACCATATCAAGTAACGTTCTATTTCTCCTCTCGGACACACCATTCCATTGCGGTGTTCCCGGCGGAGTGAGCTGTGAGATAATCCCACACTCCTTCAGATAGTCAGTAAACGCATGACTCAAGTATTCTCCACCTCGATCAGAACGAAGTGCCTTGATATTTCGGCCTAGCTGATTCTGTACTTCATTCTTGAATTCTTTGAACTTGTCAAAAGATTCACTTTTATGTCTCATCAGATAGACATACCCATACCTACTGAAATCATCAGTAAAGGTTATGAAGTACTGATAGCCACCTCTGGCATATGTACTAAATGGCCCACACACATCACTGTGTATAAGGTCAAGTAAACCTGAAGCCCTTTGACCTTTGTTAAGAAAAGGTGACTTCGTCATTTTACCCATTAAACAAGCCTTGCATGTATCAATCTCCTCATAGGAGAATGATCCCAGCAGTCCATGATCATGCAACCGCTTAATGCGCTTCTTGTTAATATGGCCTAAACGACTATGCCATAGCAAGGTGCTGTCATCAGCATACTTGGCTTTCTTAATATCAATATTTTGTATAGAACATTCCATGTCCAACATGAATAACCCATTATTAATTGAACCAGTAGCATAAACAATATTATCAAAAGATAAAACACACTTTGAAATATTGCATTCAAAGGAAAATCCCTTCCTGACAAGAGCAGGAATGGAGATAATATTTTTAGTAATGCTGGGAACAAAGTAACAATTGTCTAGTTCCAATACAAGTCCAGATGGCAATGAGATGAAATAGTCTCCTACAGCAACAGCAGCAACCCGTGCCCCGTTTCCAACTCGTAGGTCCACCTCATGCTGTCCCACCTGTCTTCTTCTCTTGAGTTCCTGTACATTTGAACAAATGTGAACTCCACATGCAGTGTCCAACACCCATGAAATAGAAGAAGATGAAACCATGACTTCCGTCACGTAAATACCTGAGCCAGAAGCGATGCTTCCCCTCTTGTCTCCTTGGAGTGCTTTACAGTCCTTTTTCCAGTGACCCAGCTGGCCACAGTGGAAACATCTGTATTCCTTTGACCGCTTAACTTTTTGCTTCAGAGCCTTGCTGTAACTCTTGACAGGGGCCTTGCCCTTCTTCCCCTTCTTCTTGTTCCTAGAAGGAACCATTAAGACAGAGGTCGAAGGCTTTCCCTTCAGAGTCTCCTCAGTAGTCAAGAGCATATTCAGCAGCTCTGCCGGAGTACAATCGATTTTGTTCATATTAAAGTTAATAATGAACGCATCGAAAGAGGGCGGGAGAGACTGCAGAATGATGTCTACAGCAAGCTCCTGGTTGATGTTATGCCCCAGTTTCTCTAGAGCCTCCTTGTGCCCAATCATCTTGAGCACGTGAGCTCCCACTGGGCTCCCTTCAGCCAGTTTGCTCTGAAAGAACAACTTTGTCAGATTATAGCGTTCTGTCCTCGCCTGTGCAGCATACAGCATCTTGAGGTTTGCTATCATGTCTATAGTAGACATATCCTCATGCTGACGCTGCAGCGGTGGCATCATAGACGCTAGCATCAGGCAAGCGACATCAATGCTATCATTGACGTGCTTTTCATAAGCTTCCCGAACCGCCCTTGCGGCGTTCGGAGCGGGCTGAGGCGGTATCGCCGTCTCGAGGACATACAGTTTCCTCTCTGCCTTAAGAACAATCTTAAGGTGTCCGAACCAGTCTGAGAAGTTCGGCCCAGCAAACTTCTCCCTTTCCAGTAGGGATCGCACATTGAAGCTCATGGTGTTCGTTGCTCAAGGAATCTACAACAATGCAAGAACAGCAAGGTCAGTATCAATGTAAAGAATCAATTCAGGACTTAAGAATGATTCTTTTTCTCACTATTTTATCTGGCTGAAAAATCCAGCAAAACAGCCCGAAAGAGTAGAACTCTTTTAGTGAGATGGGATCCAGATTTCATACTTGGTCTCCGCGTCCCGCTCAGGCGAGATAAGATGCACAGAGAGTACAAGCACTACTTTCTGGTAGGCAGTACCTGCCAATCGCCAACCCATGCGATTCCCCTTCATCTGGGCAATCCAGCAGACTGTGCCAACTGAGTTGGTACAACACAATCTCTGACCCCACAGATGGCTGCCTCCATGCGCTACCATATGCTCCACATATGTAGCCTACATGGTCAAGCTGACCCGACCTACTCCCTGGACCACCACGTGCTATGCTGAGCAACGAGAAGCGATAAATCCCTTCTCTGTAACACGCAGGTGTAATCCCGCACCGTCTGAAGATAGATGGACGTGCCCACTTAGTGGGTACAACACGGCTCCAACGATAATCAGAACAGTGAGGTTTCGCGTCAGAAGGCATACGAGCTTGATATTTTAGCGTTGGATTTTAACGGTCTTTTATCTTCTTCACTATCATGCAATTCCTATGGTGATAGCAGAAGATAAATAAATCATGCTGTTCTACTTATTTAAACAATAAAAGAAAGCATGGATCTTATGTGGTAAAAGCCCATAGCCAAAGTAAGACCTTAATTAACTTAAGTCTTCACTTGCTTTTCTTCATGGGTCTTTTAGCTGCTCATTTGGCCCAAACCAGGGCCCAAGCGCCAACTGCAGCTCAGGTGCGCCCACCAGGTAAATGCGCCTGTCCCAGAGTCGAACCCTGGACCTCCCACCTAGTCAAGCCACTGCTGCATGCGCCTCTGCCAAGTGTGCTCTGTGCTCTTGTCTGATTAACTTACAAATTAATCTATCTAGACAAGATTGACACGCAGGTCAATTACACTTTATAAATTAAATACAATGTGATACGCAGATCACAATAATTAATTTACAACTTTAATTTCCAGGCACGCAGGCCCCAGCACAGCACACAATTAACATGGGCAGCCCACATAAGAATAAATAAACATACATAGGCATCAATCAACATGTGATCCAATCATGAAAATTAAATTTCGAAAACCCCATAGGCATCAATTTTAATTTCCTTATTTGCCCTACAACCTTACAACGGTCCATTACTAGGGATCCACTCATCCAACCTAGTCAGATCCACTGCCCTTGCATGCACCAAGTCCTAACTGACTTGAGTCGACCCAGTGGTCAACTATGCATGCGCCAGGGCTGAACGACCACTATGAGGTCTGGCAAGCGGGTGTGACCCCGGGCCTAACTCATGTGCGTTCATTAGTTGTCTCAACCAGACATCGCTACACGCCTGTCTGCAGTCGACCTATAGCCACCAGGTGCTTATGCACAGGTGCTATCTGGTCAACCCATCAAGGCTGTCAGATGGTGTGATCAGACTGTCTGGATCTAACCTAGGGGATGACTTCAACCCTAATAACCCGTCTAAGGGTTTAAAGCAGGGCCTTAGATCTATAATGAGTCGCGCATGTAATATAAGGTTTTGAGAAAACATACAATATGCGCCAAGGAGAAAAACATCTCTAACAAGCATGTAAAATTCGCATGTTAACTCTAGATCTATGCATAAGCGCATTCATGGATCAAACATGAAGATTAAGCAATCATATGAACAAGCAAGAACCGCATGCTCTGATACCAATTGAAAGTCCCCTTCAAGGGGGAGCGAAACCCTAGATAGGCGCATAACAATAATTTTTCGAGCGGAAGCAAGGGTTTCTCATGACCTTTTGCATGTCATATGATCAACTTTCATGAACTAGTATAGATCAGAGAAGATTCATACCATGGCCATCGCTTTGATGGAGCTTTGGAAGAAGATCGCAAGAGAGCTTTCCTCCTAAGGTACCTCACACAAATGATGTCGCCTACTCCCTTAGTGCTCCTTGTGCTAGCAAGGTTCTAAGGAGTTCTTGTCGAGTGAAAGGGATGAGAAGAATTTTGCTTGGCCGAAACCTTCACGAATGTCGTCCACCTTCTTTACTCGCAAAAGAGTGTAAGAAGCCAAAAAACAAGAGACGACAAGAGGGCGAGAGGAAAGCGTGAAGATACAACGTGAGTTGTGGTCACGTAGTGATCATGTTTTCTAAAAATAGAAAACCACTCCTCCACATGCGACCATGGGTTTATCCCAATCGCAAAAACCTCTTCACTTGAACCATACGCTCACATGATGAGCTGGTTCAATTTGGTTTGGTTCAAAGACCAATTAACCCAAGCAATTTGGTCTAGATCATAATAAACTCTAAGGTTTCAGATCTAACCGTTCATCTCTTGATGCCCCTGATCTCACCGATCTAGCATCCATTCTCTCGATCGAAGCTTACCGATCTCAAGCCCTAATCAATCAAACATGGTCAGACCAGATCTCACTCACAATCAGAGATTAAATCCCTTTAAACTGAACCCAAATAATTCAGTCCACACGATCTGACTTAAGTAAGCCATATCATCAAATTGTGCGACCTTGAGGGTTTCCTTTAAATGTCGGTAACGATAACTCACGTTATCACGATCAGTGAGGGGTATCTAGCAACACATCACTGTCTCCCGATGTAACATCCAGTTATCTTAACCCCAAACAAGCAACACAAATCACAAAAGAAACAGGATGTGTCATACAAGATCGATTCACATGCTAGGTAAAACCGAGTTCAAGAAACACAATCTGAAAATTTTCAAAATTCATACATACAATCTCCAAGAAACACAAATTTCATAAATGTACCTGCCACCACGCAATCCTTGCACTAGACATATGCAAGGCAACAGTTATATCAAATCCGATGGCATAAATACAATTCGATTCGAAATTCAAAGCAAAGCCACAAAAATCAATTTTTATAAACTCATACCAAACACCGAAACCAGGCCAAAGCCCGCGGTGACACAAAAATCAAACTCTTAAAACTGCCACAACCGGCAACATAATATCACATAGTTTAGCCACACTGGCAACACAAATTCTCATAATTCACATAGTTCACATAGTTCATATAGTTCATATAATTCATATGGTTCGGCCACAACCGGCCCCAGATAATTAAGCACAAAAATTCTTAAACAGCAAACTAGCATAATATCCACGCCAATGCTAACTCAAGAATTGCGCCCCTGCTCTATGCCTGAAAATAGTGAGGGGTGAGCTACACAGCCCAGTGAGTGGATAGTCTAAATCGACCATCCATAACATACACTCAAAAATATATGCAGGTTATTTTAAAAACATGTAACAGCATATCATGTCAACATATAACAATAATTAAAGCACTGAACTCATATAAAACAGTCAGATGTACACTGCTAAGACATCACACCAGTGTCACCACAGAGTAACCAAGGTTCTAGAGCTATACTCTAAACCAACTAAACATACTAACCGCTTAGTTAACCTAGTTGTCCAGCATATTCAGTAGTGACCATTATGGTCTAACCCGGCTTTGGCCTAAGCACTGGGAGAAGCCTGTAAATCACATGCAACATATAGATGGACGGTGTGTAGATTCAAGAGGTGGCCCCCGCCAGGTCACGACGTGGCACTTTGCTCTACGATCACCCCATAACACAAAAATCTAAGCGTCTAAGAGTGATGACATCAAGAGGTGGCCCCTGTCTGACCAAGACATGGCACTTTGCGTCTTATATCACCCGTTCTCCCAAAGGGTTCCTACTGGACAACACAGACACATCTTATATCTTATTTCACAACGGTGGACTCCTAAGTGTCAACTAGACTCTAGGATAGTCATCACAATAATCACAACAGGCAGGCTGAATAACAACCCCCTCACATATCACAATAATCACATTAGGCAGGCTGAACAACAACCCCCTCACATATCACAATACAGGACTGAAATTCAAACCCTTAACATATCACATATAGACTTTCCCCTTGAGTTTAAGGTAACACTTAGCCTTAGCCCTATCCATTCCATGACCATAACACATAATATTCGAAAATCCCATAACCACATGATATTCATAAATCACATAATATTCAAAAATCACATAATATTCAAAAATCATAGAATATTCAAAAAATCACATAATATTCAAAAATCACAGAGAAGTGTAGTCCTTAGGTTTCATGCTGATTAGTTCAGTCTAACCTTGCTATGTTATCACCCAAATCTCTCAAACAAAATACATGACCATAAAATTATTAGCATTACTGGCAATTATCAGGGCATTCAAAAATTTAACATAGGATTAAAATACAACACATATATAAATTTAAACCCTAGTTAACCATTTAAGAATACATTACATAGGATTAAAATTACAACACATATAGCCCACGATTTCAAGCATATTATCTATTTCAAAAGTGAAACCCTAGTTAGCATTCATGATATATACATCCTTGCAATTTTCGGTTTTTCACATGAAGAAACATCTAATACCTTAAATTCGGTTTTCATCATATAATCCCCTTTACAAAATTCGGTTTTCATGATATAATCACCTTTACAAAATTCGGTTTTCATCATGGTGAAGTCTTGAATTTCGGTTTTAGCATGGTAAGGTTTCCAACAAGCAAATGTATCATCTAACACATCTTTTAACACAAACAAATAGATAGAAATCGATTAGACACCCCACTCACCTCTTAACCGTGAATACCAAGGTGAAAACTTCCACAAGAATTCGTCTAAGGCTTTTAAATACTCCTAGGAAGACGCCAACAATGGACAAGGAACGCCTCCAAACACCAAGACGCCGGCCAAAGGGAGAAAAGGAAGAGGAAGAAGAATTTTCGCCTCCAAGCCTCCAAGCCGTCGCCAATCTCTTCAAGCCGCCACCTTAATTTTTCTCCAAGCCAAAAAAATGCCAAAACGCCTAATTTCTTACCCTAAACACTAATACAATTTTCGGTTAATTAATTATTAAAACCCGTTAACTAGTTGATTCCAATAAGGTTTATAATCCACTAATTCAAATTTTAAACCCAATATCATTTAATTTCATTGCAAACCCAAATAACCCATAATTTTAGCCATTAACTAACCATTCACTTAACCGAAATCCAATAAGAATTTAAGTCTAATTAATTAACCAATAAGCTCTAATTAATTTGACAACCAATAAACTCTAATTAATTAACAATTAACTAACTCAAATTAACAAGCAATAAACTCTAATTAATTAACTGAAAATTAACATCCAATAAGCTAGTTAATTAGTTAACATTAACATCCACAGTCAATGATTTTATTTAAATCAAAAAATAATACTTACCAAGACTTAAGATCCTTGGATCTTACATCCCTCCCTCCTTATAAAGCTTTAGTCCTCTAAAGCTCAGCATTCATATCATCAAAAAGATAAGCATAAAACTTCCTCATATCAGCATCAGTCTCCCATGTCGCCTCCTCAACCGACTGATTTCCCCAAATAACCTTTACCAAAGGTATAGTCTTGTTCCTCAGAACTTTATCCTTTCTATCTTCAATCCGGAGAGGTCTTTCCTCAAAGGTCAAATCACTCTGAATCTGAAGAGGTTCCAACTCCAATACATGAGATGGATCAGGATGATATTTCCTCAAAACAGAAACATGGAACACATTATGCACATGATCCATAGCAGGTGGTAAAGCTAACCTGTAAGCCACTGGACCAACTCTCTCAATAATATCAAAAGGGCCTACAAACCTAGGGCTCAGCTTGCCCTTTTTGCCAAACCTCATAACACCCTTAGTAGGTGACACTTTCAAGAAAACATGATCCCCTACCATAAACTCCAAGGGACGACGACGGTCATCAGCATAACTCTTCTGTCTGTCCCGAGAAATCTTCAGTTTATCCTGAATCTCTCTGACCTTATCAGTAGTCTCCTGAACTGCATCAGATCTCAAAATCATTCTGTCACCAGTTTCCTCCCAACACAAGGGAGTCCTACACCTTCTTCCATACAAAGCCTCATAAGGAGCCATCTGAATACTGGAGTGGAAGCTATTATTATAAGTGAACTCTATCAAAGATAGATCCCGGTTCCACTCAGAACTCCAATCAACCACATAAGCTCTCAACAAGTCTTCTAGAGTCTGTATAGTACGCTCCGTCTGGCCATCAGACTGAGGATGGTATGCTGTACTAAAACTCAACTTAGTACCCAAACCCTCCAGTAAGCTCTTCCAAAATCTGGACAAAAATTGAGAGTCCCTATCAGACACAATATCAACAGGCACTCCATGCAGTCTGACTATCTCATCAATATACAATCTAGCCAGTCTCTCTAAAGGATAAGTCATCTTAATCGGAAGAAAATGGGCTGATTTAGTGAGTCTATCCACAATCACCCAAATAGCATCATGACCCAATCTGGTTCTGGGCAAACCACACACAAAATCCATACTGATGCATTCCCACTTCCACTCAGGAATAGGAAGAGGCTGCAACAAACCACCAGGTTTCTGATGTTCAGCCTTTACAGTCTGACAGGTTAAACACCTAGAGACAAAATCAAGCACTTCTTTCTTCATACCCGGCCACCAAAAGCTCTTCTTGAGATCCTGATACATCTTAGTCACGCCAGGATGTAGAGAATATTTGGAGTTATGGCTGTCCTCCAATATTTCTTTCCTCAAGCTCGGTTCCTTAGGGACACACACCCTTCCACGAAACCGAAGAATACCATCATCAGACAAGCTAAAATCCTGAACTGTACCCGCAACCAAACTATCCCTGATCTGAACTAATCTCGGATCCACAGACTGCTGATCTCTGATCTTCTGCAACAAAGCAGACTGTACTCTGAGGAAAGCCACATATCCAGACTGAACTCTAGGAGTAACACTGATCCTGAGATCTCTGAACTCCTGCAGTAACTGCCACTCACTGACCCGTAAAGCAGCTACTGAAGTAACTGGATGTCTGCTCAGTGCATCCGCCACTACATTGGCCTTTCCAGCCTGATACTGAATAGAGAAGTCATAATCTTTGATCAACTCCATCCATCTTCTCTGTCTCATGTTCAACTCCTTCTGAGTGAAGATGTACTTGAGACTCTGGTGGTCAGTGAACAGATCAAACTCTTGACCCAACAAATAGTGACGCCATATCTTCAGAGCAAAGACTACGGCCGCTAACTCTAAGTCATGAGTAGGGTAGTTCAACTCATACTCCTTCAGTTGTCTCGAAGCATAGGCTACCACAGAACCCTTCTGCATCAAGACACAACCCAACCCTTTGCCTGAAGCATCCGTATAAACAGTAAACCTTTCCCCATCACTAGGAATAATGAGGATCGGTGTACTAGTCAACCTTCTCTTCAGCTCTTGAAAGCTTTCTTCACACTTGTCATCCCAAATAAATTTGGCCTCCTTTCTGGTCAATTTAGTTAAAGGACCCGCCAGCTTGGAGAATCCCTCAACAAATCTCCGGTAGTAACCTGCTAATCCCAGGAAACTTCTAATCTCAGTAGCACTAGTCGGTCTTCCCCAATCAAGGATGGCTTGCACTTTAACTGGATCCACAGACACCCCCTGACCAGAAATCACATGCCCAAGGAAACTGATCTTTTCTAGCCAGAACTGACACTTACTAGCCTTGGCATATAATCGGTTTTTCCTCAGAATCTCTAGCACTCTGCGCAAGTCACTGACATGATCTGAAGTAGTCCGAGAGTACACCAAGATATCATCTATAAAGACTACCACACAAGAGTCAAGTAATTCGTGAAACACCCTGTTCATCAAATCCATAAAGACAGCAGGTGCATTCGTCAGTCCAAAAGGCATAACTAGGAATTCAAAATGCCCATACCTGGTCCTGAAAGCAGTCTTAAATATGTCCTCATCCTTGACCCTAAGCTGGTAATACCCTGATCTCAGATCAATCTTAGAGAACACTGTCGCTCCCTGTAATTGATCAAATAGATCATCAATTCTGGGAAGAGGATACTTATTCTTGATAGTCACTTGGTTCAGTTGCCTGTAGTCTATACACATCCTCAGGGTTCCATCTTTCTTCTTTACGAACAGCACTGGCGCTCCCCAGGGAGAAGCACTAGGCCGGATATACCCTTTCTCTAGCAATTCCTCCAGTTGTTTCTTAAGCTCGGCCAACTCTGAAGTAGCCATACGGTAAGGAGCTCTGGAGATAGGTGCCGCTCCTGGCGCCAACTCAATGCCAAACTCTACTTCTCGAATTGGTGGCAAGCCCGAAAATTCCTCAGAGAACACGTCAGGAAACTCTTTCACCACCGCCATCTGAGTCAAATCAGAAGTAGAATCATCCTGCACCTTAACATGCGCAAGATAACCCTTGCACCCACTAGCAAGTAACTTCCTGGCCTGCAGGAAAGATATCACATGCGGTCCTTGGTCTGACACTAGACCTCTCACAAAAATCCGATTCCCATCTAGCAGATTCAAGGTGATTACTTTCTCAAAGCAATCCACAGCGACATGATGGGAAGATAACCAATCCATACCTAGGATGACATCATAGTCTTGCATGTCTAAGAGGATTAGATCCACAAGAAACTCATAACCCTCTACATGCACTACACAATCAGCACAAACAGTGTCTGTAGATAATGATTTTCCTAAGGGAGTACTCACAGACACCACATAATCTAGCACCTTAGGTATTACAGGTAAACATGCAGCAAATCTAATAGATACAAAAGATAAATTTGCACCAGGGTCAAATAAATTGCGAGCTAACTGATCAAATACAAATAAGGTACCTTCCACGACGGATCGGGAAGCTCGTGTATCCTTCTCAGCCACAGCATAAACTCGGGTTTGGACTGTAGGCTTATCTGCGCCTCTATGCTGCATCTCAGGCTCTTTGCAGTCCTTGACCATGTGCCCAGGTTTCTTACACCTGAAGCAAACACCATTCTTCTTATAACAGTCCTTCATTAGATGTCCCTTGAGCCCACAATAATGACAAGTCCAGTTCTCAGTGTTGCTGTTCTTTACATCCCTGGCATCCCTGAACTGCTGCGGTACATCCCTGGACTGCTGCGGTGCCTTGTAAGAGTAAGGCTTATACCTGCTCTTCTTGTAGTCCTTATGCCTAGGGTACTTCTTACCCTTGCCGCCATTACCATACTGAGGAACTGTCGCCTCAATTGCAGGAATCACAGTCGCGGCAGCATTAGAACTCCTCTCAGATATGTATCTCTCTATGGTGCTGTTGGGGTATGCCCTTAAGGCTAATGTTTGAGGCCTATGGGAATGTATCTGTATCATGTAATAAACTGTTATGTTTATAAAGGCATGGTTGTTATTCAGTTAGCTACATTGTCTGCTGCAATATATGTTCTTCTGAATAATGTCTCAAAGCTGTTCAGCTGGGCTGACAAGCTATTATGTCCTTAGTCGATGTATCTTGGTGAACATGAGACAGCCTCGATATGGTTAAGACTAATATGTGTTCTAATCTTATAGGATGCTTCGAGCATGGAATAAGATGTAGACTCATGGGTGCATGGGATGTACTGGACAGACCCTACTAGGATGTTCAGTTGTTTGTCACAACGTGAATATTCCTTGTATAAGACAAGTGGCACATTTCCTCTGACTTGAGATCACTTGTGTTTCCTAAATGATGATTGTCATTATTTTGAGTTAGTTCAATATCATTTGAAACATAATGATTATAGACTATCTTGGATGGTGAGCTTGAGTCAGGTTAGGGCACTAGTGATAGACACAGGATTGCCGTCTCCTTGTTTAAGGAGTGTGATGTTCTAAAGGGGCCCCCTGGATGAGATGATTGAGAGAGTGTATGGCCATACCCAGGTGACAGTGTTCATCTGATCTAATCATGCTCATCATATTGGAGTTACGAGCTTGACAGGCTTGTCCAATAAGAACATCCAGTGGCAAAGGAAATATGTATGCTTTGTGAAGTCGATTCACACTTGTGCTGTTTTTGGGTGTAGTCTTGGAAGACTCTTTCCTTTATATCGGGAGACAGTGATGTGTTGCTAGATACCCCTCACTGATCGTGATAATGAGAGTTATCGTTACCGACATTTAAAGGAAACCCTCAGGGTCGCACAATTTGATGATATGGCTTACTTAAGTCAGATCGTGTGGACTGAATTGTTCGGGTTCAGTTTAAAGGGATTTAAGCTCTGATTGTGAGTGAGATCTGGTCTGATCATGTTTGATTGATTAGGGCTAGGGATCGGTAAGCTTCGATCGGGAGATTGGATGCTAGATCATTGAGATCAGGAGCATCAAAAGATCAACGGTCAGATCAAGCACCTTAGGGTTTAATGTGATCTGGACTAATTGCTTGGGTTATTTGGTCTTGAACCAAACCAAAATGAACCAGCTCATTGGTTGAGCGTATGGTTCACTTTAAGAGAGATTTGCGATTGGGTAAACCCATGATCGCAAGTGGAAGTATGGTTTTCTATTATTAGAAAACATGTCACTTACGTGACCACGTTCCGTGTGGACTCTCTTCACGCTTCCCTCTCGCCCTATTGTCGCCGCTCGGGGTTGTCCTTGAGACATTCGCTTGTGGAGAAGTGGTGGTCGACATTGGGGAGAGGTTTTCGCCAAGCAAGGAGATCTTCATCCCTTCATACGACAAGCACTTCTTGGAGCCTTGCTAGCACAAGTTGCACCAAGAGAGTAGGCGGCTTCCTCATCTTGTGTGCGAAACTTAGGAGAAGTTCTCGATTGATCTTTCCTTCCAAGGCGCCATCCTCTAATGGCTATGGTATGAATTGCATCTTCTTCTATTATGTTTTAAGGTTGATCACATAATGCATGCGCAATGATTCTTTGAAGCCCTTCCGTCCGCTGCATGTTATAATTTGCGCCACTTTAGGGTTTTCGCTCCCCCTAGAAGGGGACCCCCCTTACAGGTTAAGGGGTACTTTCAATTGGTATCAGAGCGAGGTTAATCGCATGCTTATTTGATTGCTTTGTTTCGGTGATCCTTGAATGAAGATGCATGCTTAGATCTATCATGCGTAATTTTTCATATTAACTTGTTTCATGCCGAAACCAAAGTTATGTTTTAATTGCGCATATGTGTTGAAATGTTGGCGCTTAATGTATGTTTTTCTTCAAAAATATTACTTGCGCGTTTTCACCTTAGATCTAAGCCGCCTACAGTAAACCCTTAGACGGGTTACTAGGGTTGAAGTCAACCCCTAGGTTAGATCCGACCAGTCTGATCAGTTCATCTGACAGCCTGAATGGGTCGACCAGATAGCACCTTGGCGCAAGCCTATGGTGGCTATAGGTCGACTGCAGACAGGTGTGTAGCGATGTCTGATTGAGACGACCAATGAACGCACCTGAGTTAGGCCCGGGGTCACGCCCGCTTGCCAGATCTCAGTGTGGTCGTTCAGCCCTGTCGCATGCATAGTTG
Organism: Costus lasius; assembly: GCA_027563935.2. Classification (NCBI taxonomy): domain Eukaryota; kingdom Viridiplantae; phylum Streptophyta; class Magnoliopsida; order Zingiberales; family Costaceae; genus Costus; species Costus lasius. The sequence continues at coordinate 53,195,729 of CM050453.2, forward strand.
ACCTTTTGGTCGACTCGAGTCAGTTACGACTCGGTGCATGTAAGGGCAGAGGATCTGACTAGGGTGGATGAGTGGATCCCTAGTAATGGACCGTTGTAAGGTTGTAAGGCAAATAAGGAAAATTAAAATTGATCCCATGGGGTTTTTTCAAAATTTATTTTTCCTGACTGGATCACATGATGGTTGTTGAATCTGCTTGTTTATTTAGTCTTATGTGGGCTGCCTGTTTTTAATGTGTGCTGTGCTGGGGCCTGCGTGCCTGGATTAATTGTTGTAAATTAATTTTATTTATGTGATCTGCGAATCACAATTTAATTAATTTATAATGTGAAAGTGACCTGCGTGTCACTCTTGTCTAGATAGTTAAATTTGTAATTTAATTAGACAAGAGCACAGAGCACACTTGGCAGAGGCGCTTGCAGCAGTGGCTGGACCAGGTGGGAGGTCTAGGGTTCGACCCTAGGACCTGGCGCATTTCCTGGTGGGCGCACCAGAGCTGCTAATTGGCGCTTGGGCCCTGGGTTGGGCCAGATAAGCAGTTAAAGACCCATGAAAAGCAAGTGCAGACTTAAGTTAGGTTAAGGTCTCACTAGGGCTATGGGCTTTTACCACATAAGACACATGCTTTCTTTTATAGCTTTATATTAGAATTGCATGAGTAAATTTATCTTCTGCTATCACCATAGGAATTGCATGATAGGCAAGAAGATAAAAGACCGTTAAAATCCAACGCTTAAATATCAAGCTCGTAAGCCTTCTGACGCGAAACCTCACTGTTCTGATTATCGTTGGAGCCGTGTTGTACCCACTCAGTGGGCACGTCCATCTATCTTCAGACGGTGCGGGATTACACCTGTGTGTTACAGATTGGGGATTTATCCCCTCTCGTTGCTCAGCATAGCACATGGTGGTCCAGGGAGTAGGTCGGGTCAGCTTGACCGTGTAGGCTACATATGTGGCGCATATGGTAGCACATGGAGGCAGCCATCTGTGGGGTCAGAGATTGTGTTGTACCAACTCAGTTGGCACAGTCTGCTGGACTGCCCAGATGAAGGGGAATCGCACGGGTTGGCGATCGGCAGGGACTGCCTACCAGAAACTAATGCTTGTACTCTCTGTGCATCTTATCTCGCCTGAGCGGGACGCGGAGACCAAGTATGAAATCTGGATCCCATCTCACTAAAAGAGTTCTACTCTTTCGGGCTGTTTTGCTGGATTTTTCACGCCTGATAAAATAGTGAGAAAAAGAATCTTTCTTAAGTCCTGATTGATTCTTATACATTGATACTGACCTTGCTGTTCTTGCATTGTTGTAGATACCTGCAGCAACGAACACCATGAACTTCAATGTGCGATCCCTACTGGAAAGGGAGAAGTTTGCTGGGCCAAACTTCTCTGACTGGTTTGGACACCTTAAGATTGTTCTTAAGGCAGAGAGGAAACTGTATGTCCTCGAGACGGCGATACCGCCGCAGCCCGCTCCGAACGCCGCAAGGGCGGTTCGGGAAGCCTATGAAAAGCACGTCAATGATAGCATTGATGTCGCTTGCCTGATGCTAGCGTCTATGACGCCACCGCTGCAGCGTCAGCATGAGGATATGTCTGCTAGAGACATGATTACAAACCTCAAGATGCTGTATGCTGCACAGGCGAGGACAGAACGCTACAATTTGACAAAGCTCTTCTTTCAGAGCAAACTGGCTGAAGGGAGCCCAGTAGGAGCTCACGTGCTCAAGATGATTGGGCACAAGGAGGCTCTAGAGAAACTGGGGCATACCATTAACCAGGAGCTTGCTGTAGACATTATTCTGCAGTCTCTCCCGCCATCATTCGACGCGTTCATTATTAATTTTAATATGAACAAAATCGATTGTACTCCGGCAGAGCTGCTGAATATGCTCTTGACCACTGAGGAGACTCTGAAGGGTAAGCCTTCGACCTCTGTCTTAATGGTTCCTTCCAGGAACAAGAAGAAGGGGAAGAAGGGCAAGGCCCCGGTCAAAAGCTACAGCAAGGCTCTGAAGCAGAAGGTGAAGCGGTCTAAGGAATACAGGTGTTTCCACTGTGGCCAGCTGGGTCACTGGAAAAAGGACTGTAAAGCGCTCCAAGGAGATAAGAGGGGAAGCTTTGCTTCTGGCTCAGGTATATTCGTGACTGAGGTCATGTTTTCTTCTTCTGTATCATGGGTGTTGGACACTGCATGTGGAGTTCACATTTGTTCAAATGTGCAGGAACTCAAGAGAAGAAGGCAGGTGGGACAGCATGAGGTGGACCTACGAGTTGGAAACGGGGCACGGGTTGCTGCTGTTGCTGTAGGAGACTACTTTATTTCTTTACCATCTGGACTTGTATTGGAACTAAACAGTTGTTACTTTGTTCCCAGTATAACTAAAAATATTATCTCCATTCCTGCTCTTGTCAGGAAGGGATTTTCCTTTGAATGCAATATTTCAAAGTGTATTTTATCTTTTGATAATATTGTTTATGCAACTGGTTCAATAAGCAATGGGTTGTTCATGTTAGACATGGAAAGTTCTATACATAATGTTGATATTAAGAAAGCCAAGTATGCTGATGACAGCACCTTGCTATGGCATAGTCGTTTAGGCCATATAAACGAGAAACGCATTAAGCGGTTGCATGATCATGGACTGCTGGGATCATTCTCCTACAAGGAGCTTGATACATGCAAAGCTTGTTTAATGGGTAAAATGACGAAGTCACCTTTTCCTCACAAAGGTCAAAGGGCTTCAGGTTTACTTGACCTTATACACAGTGATGTGTGTGGGCCTTTTAGTAAACATGCCAGAGGTGGCTATCAGTACTTCATTACCTTTACTGATGATTTCAGTAGATATGGGTATGTCTATCTGATGAGACATAAGAGTGAATCTTTTGACAAGTTCAAAGAATTCAAGAATGAAGTTCAAAATCAGCTAGGCCGCAATATCAAGGCACTTCGCTCAGATCGAGGTGGTGAATACCTAAGTCATGCATTTACTGACTATCTAAAAGAGTGTGGGATTATCTCACAGCTCACTCCGCCAGGAACACCGCAATGGAATGGTGTGTCCGAGAGGAGAAATAGAACGTTACTTGATATGGTTCGTTCTATGATGAGTCAGGCTACTCTTCCCTACTCCTTTTGGGGTTTTGGGCTGGAAACAGCTGCAAAAGTACTAAACCGAGTGCCATCCAAGGCAGTTTCAAAGACGCCATATGAGTTATGGTATGGGAAACAGCCAAGCTTGACATTTATCAGGATCTGGGGCTGCGAGGCTTATGTCAAGAAGCTCGCCTCTGGGAAACTAGAGAGCAGATCTGACAAATGTATCTTTGTCGGTTACCCTAAGGAAACTAAGGGTTATTATTTCTACGATCCCAAAGAGAACAAGGTTTTTGTTGCTCGGACGGCCATATTTCTTGAGAAGGAGTTTCTTCTGCAAGAGGCCAGTGGGAGAGAAATAAAGCTGGATGAGATTCCAGAAGAAAGACAAAGTGCTCAAGCAGAGTTGGATGAGCCTGAGCCGGTAGAACAGGTTATTGAACAACCTGAGGCTCAGATATCACGGGAACCGCGAAGATCGGGAAGGATTCGTCGACAGCCTGAGCGCTATGACGGAGTCTATATCATTGGTAATGATGAACCCCTCACTTATGCGGATGCGGTCAGTGGACCGGAGTCAGCGAGATGGCTTGAAGCTATGCGCGCCGAGATGGACTCCATGTCAGATAACCAGGTCTGGGATTTGGTTGATCCGCCTCCGGGAGTTATCCCTATAGGCTGTAAATGGATCTTCAAGAAGAAGATTGACATGGATGGTAACGTGGTTACCTATAAAGGCAGGCTAGTTGCGAAAGGTTTCAAACAAATCTACGGGATAGATTATGATGAAACTTTCTCACCTGTAGCCATGTTTAAGTCTATTCGGATTCTTTTCGCGATAGCTGCATATTATGATTATGAGATTTGGCAGATGGATGTGAAAACAGCTTTCCTTAATGGAAATCTGGATGAGGATGTGTATATGACACAACCAGAAGGTTTCACTAATCCAGCAGATCGTCATAAGATATGCAAGTTAAAGAAGTCTATTTATGGACTTAAACAAGCATCCAGAAGCTGGAATATTCGTTTTGATGAATCAGTTACGGAATTTGGTTTCATCAAGAACGAGGATGACCCGTGTGTATATAAGAGGTTTAGTGGGAGCGTGATTACTTTTCTAGTCCTCTACGTCGATGACATCTTGATCATTGGAAATGATATTCCTGAAATGCATGCTGTTAAGGCATGGCTGAGGAAATGTTTCCAGATGAAAGATCTAGGAGAAGCAGCCTATGTGTTAGGTGTGAAGATCTACAGGGATAGATCTAAGAGGCTTCTCGGGCTGTGCCAGAGTACTTACATCGATAAGGTCCTGGAGAGATTTCATTTAGAGAATTCTAAACGAGGATATCTTCCAGTCAGACATGGTCTGAATCTTTCGAAGAGTCAGTGTCCACAAACACAGACTGAGAAAGATGAAATGAACAATACGCCTTATGCTTCGGCTATTGGTTCTATAATGTATGCGATGTTGTGTACTCGCCCAGACGTCGCTTACGGGTTAAGCGTGACCAGTCGTTACCAGAGTAATCCAGGTATGGCGCACTGGATTGCAGTCAAGAACATTTTAAAATATCTGCGGAGGACCAAAGATATGTTCTTGATATATGGTGGTCAGGAAGAACTCAGTATAGAGGGATATACTGATGCTTCGTTCCAGAGTGACCAGGATGATTTCCGATCGCAATCAGGCTATGTCTTTAGCTTGAATGGAGGTGCAGTGGTGTGGAAAAGTTTCAAACAGTCAACTGTTGCTGATTCCACAACAGAAGCCGAGTATGTTGCAGCCTCGGAAGCATCCAAGGAGGCAGTGTGGATTCGTAAGTTCGTGAGAGAACTTGGTGTCGTTCCTTCGAGTGCAGATCCTTTGGTTATCTTCTGTGATAACACTGGAGCAATCGCACAAGCAAAGGAACCACGGTCGCACCAGAAGTCCAAGCACATACAGAGACGGTTTCATTTGATCAGGGAGATCATAGATCGTGGCGAGATCAAAGTATGCAAGGTTCATACAGATGACAATCTGGCTGACCCGCTTACCAAGCCTCTGGCGCAGCAGAAGCATGAGAAGCACTGTAATAATATGGGTTTGAGATTTCTCAACCATTAGATTAAGTGCAAGTGGGAGATTGTTGGGGTATGCCCTTAAGGCTAATGTTTGAGGCCTATGGGAATGTATCTGTATCATGTAATAAACTGTTATGTTTATAAAGGCATGGTTGTTATTCAGTTAGCTACATTGTCTGCTGCAATATATGTTCTTCTGAATAATGTCTCAAAGCTGTTCAGCTGGGCTGACAAGCTATTATGTCCTTAGTCGATGTATCTTGGTGAACATGAGACAGCCTCGATATGGTTAAGACTAATATGTGTTCTAATCTTATAGGATGCTTCGAGCATGGAATAAGATGTAGACTCATGGGTGCATGGGATGTACTGGACAGACCCTACTAGGATGTTCAGTTGTTTGTCACAACGTGAATATTCCTTGTATAAGACAAGTGGCACATTTCCTCTGACTTGAGATCACTTGTGTTTCCTAAATGATGATTGTCATTATTTTGAGTTAGTTCAATATCATTTGAAACATAATGATTATAGACTATCTTGGATGGTGAGCTTGAGTCAGGTTAGGGCACTAGTGATAGACACAGGATTGCCGTCTCCTTGTTTAAGGAGTGTGATGTTCTAAAGGGGCCCCCTGGATGAGATGATTGAGAGAGTGTATGGCCATACCCAGGTGACAGTGTTCATCTGATCTAATCATGCTCATCATATTGGAGTTACGAGCTTGACAGGCTTGTCCAATAAGAACATCCAGTGGCAAAGGAAATATGTATGCTTTGTGAAGTCGATTCACACTTGTGCTGTTTTTGGGTGTAGTCTTGGAAGACTCTTTCCTTTATATCGGGAGACAGTGATGTGTTGCTAGATACCCCTCACTGATCGTGATAATGAGAGTTATCGTTACCGACATTTAAAGGAAACCCTCAGGGTCGCACAATTTGATGATATGGCTTACTTAAGTCAGATCGTGTGGACTGAATTGTTCGGGTTCAGTTTAAAGGGATTTAAGCTCTGATTGTGAGTGAGATCTGGTCTGATCATGTTTGATTGATTAGGGCTAGGGATCGGTAAGCTTCGATCGGGAGATTGGATGCTAGATCATTGAGATCAGGAGCATCAAAAGATCAACGGTCAGATCAAGCACCTTAGGGTTTAATGTGATCTGGACTAATTGCTTGGGTTATTTGGTCTTGAACCAAACCAAAATGAACCAGCTCATTGGTTGAGCGTATGGTTCACTTTAAGAGAGATTTGCGATTGGGTAAACCCATGATCGCAAGTGGAAGTATGGTTTTCTATTATTAGAAAACATGTCACTTACGTGACCACGTTCCGTGTGGACTCTCTTCACGCTTCCCTCTCGCCCTATTGTCGCCGCTCGGGGTTGTCCTTGAGACATTCGCTTGTGGAGAAGTGGTGGTCGACATTGGGGAGAGGTTTTCGCCAAGCAAGGAGATCTTCATCCCTTCATACGACAAGCACTTCTTGGAGCCTTGCTAGCACAAGTTGCACCAAGAGAGTAGGCGGCTTCCTCATCTTGTGTGCGAAACTTAGGAGAAGTTCTCGATTGATCTTTCCTTCCAAGGCGCCATCCTCTAATGGCTATGGTATGAATTGCATCTTCTTCTATTATGTTTTAAGGTTGATCACATAATGCATGCGCAATGATTCTTTGAAGCCCTTCCGTCCGCTGCATGTTATAATTTGCGCCACTTTAGGGTTTTCGCTCCCCCTAGAAGGGGACCCCCCTTACAGGTTAAGGGGTACTTTCAGGTGCGTGCTCGCCCAACAGTCTCAACATAAGTCTCCAAGTGCTGAGCGCCAACCTGCTCCCTGATGTCCCATCTGAGACCTCTGAGAAACTTAGTAGCCCTCCTCTTTTCAGTGTTTATCAGGTGAGGGGCATACTTTCCCAACTTAGTGAACCGTAACTCATACTGGTCCACAGTCATATCACCCTGCTCCAGGTGAATAAATTCCACCTCTCGGTCCTCCACCAAGCTATCAGGGAAGTATTTCTCATTAAATTGAGACAAGAAGTAGGGCCAATCTACTGTTTCATGTTTTTCTTCAGCAAGCCTCACCACGCCCTTCCACCACTCATCTGCGTCACCACGCATCATATAGGTGGTCAGACACAGCTTGTCCTCATCTGTGCAACGCATGACTTGAAAAATCTTGTCCAAAACCAACTGCCAGTTCTCTGCAGTACTTGATTCTGAGCCCCCATAAAAAGAGCTAGGACCCAGTTTTTGGAATTCACTCACAAGTGAGGCATAGCACCTGTGAGTGTCCTCCTGAGAGTCAGTCCCCACTCCTCGAGTAGTAGTCTGGGATCTCTCCTGAGTCAACTGCTGCAAGAGCTGCTGTTGCGCTTCTTGATGCTGAGTCTGTTGCTGCTGCAGCATCTGAGCTTGCCTCTCTATCATGGCACCTTGTTGCTGTACCATGCCTGTCAGAGCCTCAATAGCGCTCGAGAAATTCGAGGGCTGCTCATCCTCGCTGCTAGCATTTCCTCTAGTTCGCACCATTTTAAATTCCTACACACACACACTAAAGTCAGGAAAGCAAACATAAACCTATCTGGTGTCTAGCAATACACAAACATGTTTTCCCCAGAACTATGTTTTAGCTAGCCAACTCCTCTGATACCATTCTGTAACATCCAGTTATCTTAACCCCAAACAAGCAACACAAATCACAAAAGAAACAGGATGTGTCATACAAGATCGATTCACATGCTAGGTAAAACCGAGTTCAAGAAACACAATCTGAAAATTTTCAAAATTCATACATACAATCTCCAAGAAACACAAATTTCATAAATGTACCTGCCACCACGCAATACTTGCACTAGACATATGCAAGGCAACAGTTATATCAAATCCGATGGCATAAATACAATTCGATTCGAAATTCAAAGCAAAGCCACAAAAATCAATTTTTATAAACTCATACCAAACACCGAAACCAGGCCAAAGCCCGCGGTGACACAAAAATCAAACTCTTAAAACTGCCACAACCGGCAACATAATATCACATAGTTTAGCCACACTGGCAACACAAATTCTCATAATTCACATAGTTCACATAGTTCATATAGTTCATATAATTCATATGGTTCGGCCACAACCGGCCCCAGATAATTAAGCACAAAAATTCTTAAACAGCAAACTAGCATAATATCCACGCCAATGCTAACTCAAGAATTGCGCCCCTGCTCTATGCCTGAAAATAGTGAGGGGTGAGCTACACAGCCCAGTGAGTGGATAGTCTAAATCAACCATCCATAACATACACTCAAAAATATATGCAGGTTATTTTAAAAACATGTAACAGCATATCATGTCAACATATAACAATAATTAAAGCACTGAACTCATATAAAACAGTCAGATGTACACTGCTAAGACATCACACCAGTGTCACCACAGAGTAACCAAGGTTCTAGAGCTATACTCTAAACCAAGTAAACATACTAACCGCTTAGTTAACCTAGTTGTCCAGCATATTCAGTAGTGACCATTATGGTCTAACCCGGCTTTGGCCTAAGCACTGGGAGAAGCCTGCAAATCACATGCAACATATAGATGGACGGTGTGTAGATTCAAGAGGTGGCCCCCGCCAGGTCACGACGTGGCACTTTGCTCTACGATCACCCCATAACACAAAAATCTAAGCGTCTAAGAGTGATGACATCAAGAGGTGGCCCCTGTCTGACCAAGACATGGCACTTTGCGTCTTATATCACCCGTTCTCCCAAAGGGTTCCTACTGGACAACACAGACACATCTTATATCTTATTTCACAACGGTGGACTCCTAAGTGTCAACTAGACTCTAGGATAGTCATCACAATAATCACAACAGGCAGGCTGAATAACAACCCCCTCACATATCACAATAATCACATTAGGCAGGCTGAACAACAACCCCCTCACATATCACAATACAGGGCTGAAATTCAAACCCTTAACATATCACATATAGACTATCCCCTTGAGTTTAAGGTAACACTTAGCCTTAGCCCTATCCATTCCATGACCATAACACATAATATTCGAAAATCCCATAACCACATGATATTCATAAATCACATAATATTCAAAAATCACATAATATTCAAAAATCATAGAATATTCAAAAAATCACATAATATTCAAAAATCACAGAGAAGTGTAGTCCTTAGGTTTCATGCTGATTAGTTCAGTCTAACCTTGCTATGTTATCACCCAAATCTCTCAAACAAAATACATGACCATAAAATTATTAGCATTACTGGTGTAACATCCCACATTCTTAACCCCAAACTAATGGCTCATTTCATAAAAGAAACAGGATGTTTCATATAAGATCGATCATATGCTAGGTAAAACCGAGTTCAAGAAAAACACGATCTGAAAAATTTTCGTAATTCATATCATATAAAATCCTTGAAACACAATTCATAAAACTCGAATCTCATAAATCTCATAAATCTCATAAATCTCATAAATCTCATAAGGGTACCTGCCACCACGCAATACTTGCACTAGATATATGCAAGTTACAGTTATATCAAAACCGATTCAAATTCATAAAATCCATAAAGGTACCTGCCACCACGCAATACTTGCACTAGACATATGCAAGTTACAGTTATATCAAAACCGATTTCACAGGATGTACAACAAGCCGAAAATCAAAACAAAATCACAAAATCGATTTTATAAACCCATACCAAACACCGAAACCAGGCTGAAGCCCGCGGTGACACAAAAATCAAATTCACAAGACTGCCATAACTGGCAACACAATTTCACATAGTTCACATGGTTCACATAGTTCATATAAATCATATGGTTTAGCCACAACCGGCCCCAGAAAATTTTAGCATAAAAGTTCTTAAGCAGCAAACATAATATCCACGCCAATGCACTCAAGGCATGCGCCCCTGCTCTATGCCTGAAAATAGTGAGGGGTGAGCTACACAGCCCAGTGAGTGGATAGTCTAAATCGACCATCCATGACATACATTCAAAATATATATATGCAGATTATTATTTTTTTTTTAAAAAAACATTTAACAGAACATTATGTCAACATATAACCAAATAAAGAAACAGAAATCATATAGGCAGTCATATGTACAACTAGCATATAACAAATTCATGTTCACAAACTCAGGTTTTAGAATTTTACTCTAACCCCATATATTTTAAACCAACTATACACATAACAACTTAAGTTCACAAACTCAGGTTCTAGAGTTATACTCTAAACCACTATACACACCAACACATAATCAACCTAGTTGTCCAGCATATTCAGTAGTGACCAATATGGTCTAACCCGGCTTGGCCAAAGCACTGGGAGCCGCATGCAACACATAAACATGGACAGTGAGTGGAATCAAGAGGTGGCCCCCGCCAGGTCACGACGTGGCACTTTGGTCCCTCACCCCATAACACATCAGAGTGACGACATCAAGAGGTGGCCCCTGTCTGATCAAGACATGGCACTTTGGGTCTTATATCACCCCATCACATAAAGAGTAACGACATCAAGAGGTGGCCCCTGTCTGATCAAGACATGGCACTTTGGGTCTTATATTACTCCATCACATAAAAGAGAAATGACATCAAGAGGTGGCCCCTGTCTGACCAAGACATGGCACTTTGGGTCAAATCCCGTTCTCCCAAAAGGTTCCTACTGGACAACAGACACATCTTATTTCATATTTCACATAGGTGAACATATTTCACAAAGGTGGACTCCTAAGTGTCAACTAGACTCTAGGATAGTCATCACAAAAATCACATCGGGCAGGCTGGACATCAACCCCCATCACAATAATCATAATAGGCAGGCTGAACATCAACCTCCTCACATATCACAATACAGGGCTGAAATTCAAACCCTTAACATAACACATAAGGACTATCCCCTTGAGTTCATAGTTACACCTAGCCTTAGTCCTAACCATCACATAATCACATAATTTTCCAAATTCACATAACCTATAATTTTTCCAAATTCACATAATCACACATACTGTTCAAAATTCACAAGATCACATATATTGTTAAAAATTCACATGACCCACAAATCACATAATAAATACATAATATTTCATATTCGAATATCACATGATATAGTGTAGTCCTTAGATTTCATGCTGATAAGTTTAATCAAATTTTGCTATATTATCACTCAAGTTTTCTCAAACAATTTCTCAATAATTCAGTTAACAAGCATCCATAAAAATTAACATAAAACCAAAACATGAGATCATACAAACTATCCATAATATTAGCAAAACTAAAACATGTATTCACATAAATTACTTTACAAATTACCACATGTAACATATTAACTACAAATACCAAGATTCGGTTTTCATAGACCATTATCAAGGTCATCAAGGTTTCGGTTTTCATGTTAATTACAAACATCAATTTCGGTTTTCATAAACAATTATCAAGAACATCAAGATTTCGGTTTTCATGTTAACTACAAACATCAATTTCGGTTTAACCATAATTAACAAGAACTTCATACCCAAAATTCAATGATTTAAGGCTACCAAAATTCCTATAAAATACCTTAAATTTCATGTTATCAACTTTCGGATTTCATAAGGAAAATCATCAAAATTTCGGATTATCATGAGTAATTATCAAAGATTCGGTTCCCATGAAGAACATCTTGAATTTGGTTTACATGAAAAATACATCTTGAGTTTCGGTTTTAACATGATAAAAATTCCAATAATTCAATTGTATCAATTCACAAACGCAACCAAACTAATAGATCAAATAAGACATTCCACTCACCTCCTAAACCGAAAATACCAAGGTGAAAACTTCCACAAGAATTCGTCTAAGACCTTGGAATGCTCCTAGGAAGACGCCAACAATTGACAAGGAACACCTCCAACACCAAGATGCCGGCCAAAGGAAGAAAAGGAAGAGGAAGAAGAAATTTTCGCCTCCAAGAATCGCCCACTCCTCCTTAGCCGTCGCCCAAGTTTTCTTCAAGCCAAAAAAATCGCCAAAGTCTCCACCCTAACCGAAATTACCCACTTAAGTTTCGGTTTTTAATGTTTAACCCTCTAACCAATTAATTCAAAAGGGTCTAACCCATTAACCCAATAATCCCTTAGTTTAAGTGAAAGTCCAATAAGAGTTAAACCAATATCCAATAAGTTAGTTAACTAATTAATTTAACATCCACTAACCCTTCACTTAACGAAATCCATTAAGGATTTAATTAACATCCAATAAGGATTTAATTAACCAATAAGATCTAATTAATTAACCAATAATTTCAAATTAATTAACTTACAACTTACAACCCATAAATCCTAATTAATTTATCATGAACAACTAATAATAATTTATCATAAATTAACAGCCAATAATCAAACAAATAACCTCTAATTAATTTACAATAAATTAAAAACCAAAAAAATCTCTAGTTAATTAACTATACTTTATCAACCACAAATCTCTGGTTAATTAACTATTAACAACCAATACATAGAAAATATCACAATCAATAATTTTATTTAAATCAAAATAATGCTTACCAGGACTTAAGATCCTTGGATCTTACATTCCTCCCTCCTTATAAAGCTTTAGTCCTCTAAAGCTCAGCATCCATATCATCAAAGAGGTAAGCATAACTTTTCCTCATATCAGCTTCAGTTTCCCATGTCGCTTCTTCAACTGATTGATTTCCCCAGATAACCTTTACCAAAGGTATAGTCTTGTTCCTCAGAACTTTATCCTTTCTATCCACAATCCGGAGAGGTCTTTCCTCAAAAGTCAAGTCACTCTGAATCTGAAGGGGTTCCAACTCCAACACATGAGATGGATCAGGATGATATTTCCTCAAAGTAGAGACATGGAAAACATTATGCACATGATCCATAGCAGGAGGTAAAGCTAATCGGTAAGCCACTGGACCAACTCTCTCAATAATATCAAAAGGGCCTACAAACCTAGGGCTCAACTTGCCCTTTTTGCCAAACCTCATAACACCCTTTGTAGGTGACACCTTCAAGAACACATGATCCCCTACCATAAACTCCAAGGAACGACGACGGTCATCAGCATAACTCTTCTGTCTGTCCCGAGCAATTTTCAGCTTATCCTGGATCTCTCTGACTTTATCAGTAGTCTCTTGAACTGCATCGGATCTCAAAATCATCCTGTCACCAGTTTCTTCCCAACACAAGGGAGTCCTACACCTTCTCCCATACAAAGCCTCATAAGGAGCCATCTGAATACTAGAGTGGAAACTGTTATTATAAGTGAACTCTATCAAAGATAGATCCCGGTTCCACTCAGAACTCCAATCAACCACATAGGCTCTCAACAAATCTTCTAGAGTCTGTATAGTACGCTCTGTCTGGCCATCAGACTGAGGATGGTATGCTGTACTAAAACTCAACTTAGTACCCAAACCCTCCTGTAAACTCCTCCAAAATCTGGACAGAAATCGAGAGTCCCTATCAGACACGATATCAACAGGCACTCCATGCAGTCTGACTATCTCATCAATATATAATCTAGCCAGTCTCTCTAAAGAATAAGTCATTTTAATCGGAAGAAAATGGGCTGATTTAGTAAGTCTATCAACAATCACCCAAATAGCATCATGACCCAATCTGGTTCTGGGCAAACCACACACAAAATCCATACTGATGCATTCCCACTTCCACTCAGGAATAGGAAGAGACTGCAACAAACCCCCAGGCTTCTGGTGTTCGGCCTTTATAGTCTGACAGGTCAAACACCTAGAGACAAAATCAAGCACTTCTTTCTTCATACCCGGCCACCAAAAACTTTTCTTGAGGTCTTGATACATCTTAGTCACGCCAGGATGTAGAGAATATTTGGAGTTATGGCTGTCCTCCAATATTTCGTTCCTCAAGCTCGGTTCCTCCGGGACACATACCCTTCCACGAAACCGAAGAATACCATCATTAGACAGGCTAAAATCCTGAACCGCGCCATCAACCAGACTATCCCTGATCTGAACTAATCTCGGATCCACAGACTGCTGACCTCTGATCTTCTGCAACAAAGCAGACTGTACTCTGAGAAAAGCCACATAACCCGACTGAACTCTAGGAGTAACACTGATCCTGAGATCGCTGAACTCCTGCAGTAACCGCCACTCACTGACTCGTAAAGCAGCTACTGAAGTAACTGGATGTCTGCTCAGAGCATCCGCCACTACATTGGCCTTTCCAGCCTGATACTGAATAGAGAAGTTATAATCTTTGATCAACTCCATCCATCTCCTCTGTCTCATGTTCAACTCCTTCTGAGTGAAGATATACTTGAGACTCTGGTGATCAGTGAATAGATCAAACTCTTGACCCAACAAATAGTGACGCCATATCTTCAAAGCAAAGACTACGGCCGCCAACTCTAAATCATGAGTAGGATAGTTCAGTTCATACTCCTTCAGTTGTCTCGAAGCATAGGCTACCACAGAACCACTCTGCATCAATACACAACCCAACCCTTTGCCAGAAGCATCTGTATAAACAGTAAACCTTTCCCCATCACTAGGAATAATGAGGATCGGTGTACTAGTCAATCTCCTTTTCAGCTCTTGAAAACTCTCTTCACACTTATCATCCCAAATAAACTTGGCCTCCTTTCTGGTCAATTTAGTTAAAGGACCCGCCAGCTTGGAGAATCCCTCAACAAATCTCCGGTAATAACCTGCCAAACCCAGAAAACTCCTGATCTCAGTAGCACTAGTCGGTCTTCCCCAATCAAGGATAGCTTGCACTTTAACTGGATCCACAGACACCCCCTGACCAGAAATCACATGTCCCAGAAAACTGATCTTTTCCAGCCAGAATTCACACTTACTAGCCTTGGCATACAACCGATTCTTCCTCAGAACCTCCAGCACTCTGCGCAAGTCACTGACATGATCTGAAGTAGTCTGAGAGTATACCAAAATATCGTCTATGAAGACTACCACACAAGAATCAAGCAGCTCATGGAATACCCTGTTCATCAAATCCATGAAAACAGCAGGTGCATTTGTCAGTCCAAAAGGCATAACCAAGAATTCGAAATGCCCATACCTGGTCCTGAAAGCAGTCTTAAATATATCCTCATCCTTGACTCTAAGCTGATAATACCCTGATCTCAGATCAATCTTAGAGAACACTGTAGCTCCCTGTAACTGATCAAATAGATCATCAATTCTGGGAAGAGGATACTTATTCTTGATAGTCACTTGGTTCAATTGCCTGTAGTCTATACACATCCTCAGGGTTCCATCTTTCTTCTTTACAAATAGCACTGGCGCTCCCCAAGGTGAAGCACTAGGCCGAATGTACCCTTTCTCTAACAATTCCTCCAGCTGTTTCTTAAGCTCGGCCAACTCTGAAGTAGCCATACGATAAGGAGCTCTGGAGATAGGTGCCGTACCTGGCGCCAACTCAATGCCAAATTCTACTTCTCTTATTGGTGGCAAGCCTGAAAATTCCTCGGAGAACACATCAGGAAATTCTTTCACCACCTCCATCTGAGTCAGATCAGAAGTAGACTCATCCTGCACCTTAACATGCGCAAGATAACCCTTGCACCCATTAGCAAGTAATTTCCTGGCCTGCAGGAAAGATATCACATGTGGTCCTTGGTCTGACACTAGACCTCTCACAAAAAGTCGATTCCCATCAAACATATTCAAAGTGATTACTTTCTCAAAGCAATCCACAGAAGCATGATGCGAAGACAACCAATCCATACCTAGAATGACATCATAGTCTTGCATGTCTAGGAGGATTAAATCTACCAGAAACTCATAGCCCTCTACATGCACTACACAATCAGCGCATACAGTGTCTGTAGATAATGATTTTCCTAAGGGAGTACTGACAGACACAACATACTCTAGCATCTTAGGGGACACAGGTAAACATGCAGCAAACTTAACAGATACAAAAGATAAATTTGCACCAGGGTCAAATAATATGCGGGCTAACTGATCAAATACGAATAAAGTACCTTCCACGACGGATCGGGAAGCTCGTGTATCCTTCTCAGCCACAGCATACACTCTAGTCTGGACTGTAGGCTTATCTGCGCCTCTAGGTTGCATCTCAGGTTCTTTGCAGTCCTTAGCCATGTGCCCTGGTTTCTTACACCTGAAGCATACACCATTCTTCCTATGGCAGTCTTTCACTAGATGTCCCTTGAGCCCACAATGACTACAAGTGATACCGTTTCTTGCATCCCTGGCATCGCTGAACTGCTGCGGTGCATCCCTGGACTGCTGCGGTGCCTTGTAGGAGTAAGGCTTATACCTGCTCTTCTTATAATCTTTATGCCTAGGGTATTTCTTACCCTTGCCGCCACTGCCATGCTGAGGAACCGCCGCCTCAGCTGCAGGAACTACTGTCACGGCAACATGAGATCTCCTCTCAGATATATACCTCTCAATGGTGCGCGCTCGCCCAACAGTTTCAACATAGGTCTCCAAGTGTTGGGGTATGCCCTTAAGGCTAATGTTTGAGGCCTGTGGGAATGTATCAGTATCATGTAATAAACTCTTATGTTTATAAAGGCATGGTTGTTATTCAGTTAGCTACATTGTCTGCTGCAATATATGTTCTTCTGAATAATGTCTCAAAGCTGTTCAGCTGGGCTGACATGCTATTAAGTCCTTAGTCGATGTATCTTGGTGAACATGAGACAGCCTTGATATGGTTAAGACTAATATGTGTTCTAATCTTATAGGATGCTTCGAGCATGGAATAAGATGTAGACTCATGGGTACATGGGATGTACTGGACAGACCCTACTAGGATGTTCAATTGTTTGTCACAATGTGAATATTCCTTGATTATGACAAGTGGCACATTTCCTCTGACTTGAGATCACTTGTGTTTTCTAAATGATGATTGTCATTGTTTTGAGATAGTTCAATATCGTTTGAAAGATAATGATTATAGACTATCTTGGATGGTGAGCTTGAGTCAGGTTAGAGCATTAGTGATAGACAAAGGATTGCCGTCTCCTTGTTTAAGGAGTGTGATGTTCTAAAGGGGCCCCCTGGATGAGATGATTGAGAAAAGTGTATGGCCATACCCAGGTGACAGTGTTCATCTGATCTAATCATGCTCATCATATTGGAGTTACGAGCTTGACAGGCTTGTCCAATAAGAACATCCAGTGGCAAAGGAAATATGCATGCCTTGTGAATTGATTCACACTTGTGCTGTTTTTGGGTGTAGTCTTGGAAGACTCTTTCCTTTATATCGGGAGACAGTGATGTGTTGCTAGATACCTCTCACTGGTCGTGATAACGTGAGTTATCGTTACCGACGCTTAAAGGAAACCCTCAGGGTCGCACAATTTGATGATATGGCTTACTTAAGTCAGATCGTGTGGACTGAATTGTTCGGGTTCAGTTTAAAGGGATTTAATCTCTGATTGTAAGTGAGATCTGGTCTGATCATGTTTGATTGATTAGGGCTTGAGATCGGTAAGCTTCGATCGAGAGAACGGATGCTAGATCGGTCAGATCAGAAGCATCAAGAGATCGACGGTCAGATCAAGCACCTTAGGGTTTTTAATGTGATCTGGACTAATTGCTTGGGTTATTTGGTTTATAGACCAGACCGAATTGAACCGGCTCTAGATGTGAGCGCTTGGTTCAAAGTAATGAGGAAAATGCGATTGGTTCATGAGGGCATGAACACATGATCGCATGTAAGAGAGGTTGGCTATTTTTAGCAACCACGCCCCCCATGTTTACATGGAGCGCATCTCTTGTTGCCTCAACCTCTAATTCTCGTCGCTCTCTCTCGTAAGAGACTTCTCTTTTCACGTCTTGGAGACTCGAGAATCAAGCAAGGAAAGGCGATCTTCTTCCCTTCTCACGCGATCAAAGACACCTAGGAATCTTGCTAGCACAAGATATTCCGTAGGGAGTAAGCGCATCCTCATCTTGTGTGCGCGTCCTAAGGAGGAAATCTTCGTTGCTTTCTATCTTCCAAGGCGCCATCTTTAAATGGCATTGGTATGAATCGCATCTCCTTCTTTCATGTTTTAAAGGTTGATCATATATTGCATGTTTTCGATTCTTGAATCCGCTGCCTATCAGAGTTTGCGCCAACTAGGGTTTCGCCCCCCTCTTGAAAGGGGTTCCCTTCAATTGGTATCAGAGCGCAAGGTTTACATGCAAATTTATATGATTGCTTTGATTATGTGTTCCAAGTATTCTAGATCTTCACCATGCGAAATTCATCATGATAACATGTTTCATGCTGAAACTTATTTCATGTTTTACTTGCGCATGTATGTTGGCGCATGTAGTAGTTTTTTCTCAAAAATTATATCATTTGCGCGACTCATTGTAGATCTAAGATGCGCCTGCATTAAAACCCTTAGACGGGTTATTAGGGTTGAAGTCAACCCCTAAGTTAGATCCAAACATGTCTGATCAGATCATCTGACAGCCTGAATGGGTCGACCAGATAGCACCTTGGCGCAAGCCTATGGTGGCTATAGGTCGACTGCAGACAGGTGTGTAGCGATGTCTGATTGAGACGACTACTGAACGCACCTGAGTTAGGCCCGGGGTCACGCCCGCTTGCCACACCTCAGTGTGGTCGTTCAGCCCTGGCGCATGCATAGTTGACCTTATGGTCGACGCAAGTCAGTTAGGACTTGGTGCATGCAAGGGCAGTGGATCTGACTAGGTTGGATGAGTGGATCCCTAGTAATGGACCGTTGTAAGGTTGTAGGGCAAATAAGGAAAATTAAAATTGATCCTATGGGGTTTTCGAAAATTTTAATTTTTATGAATCACATGGTTATTGATTGATGAATATGCTTGTTTATTTAGTCTTATGTGGGCTGCTCATATTATTTGTGTGCTGTGCTGGGGCCTGCGTGCCTGAATTAAAAAATTGTAAATTAATTATTGTGATCTGCGCATCACTGTGTTTTAATTTATAAATGTAAGTGACCTGCGTGTCACTCTTGTCTAGATAGTTAAATTTGTAATTTAATTAGACAAGAGCACAGAGCACACTTGGCAGAGGCGCTTGCAGCAGTGGCTGGACCAGGTGGGAGGTCTAGGGTTCGACCCTAGGACCTGGCGCAATTACCTGGTGGGCGCATCAGAGCTGCTGATGGCGCTTGGGCCCAGGTTTGGGCCAGATGAGCAGCTAAAGACCCATGAAGAGCAAGTGAAGACTTAAGTTAGGTTAAGGTCTCACTAGGGCTATGGGCTTTTACCACATAAGATTCATGCTTTCTTTTATTGCTTAATATTAGAATTGCATGATTAAATTATCTTCTGCTATCACCATAGGAATTGCATGATAGGCAAGAAGATAAAAGACCGTTAAAATCCAACGCTTAAATATCAAGCTCGTAAGCCTTCTGATGCGAAACCTCACTGTTCTGATTATCGTTGGAGCCGTGTTGTACCCACTCAGTGGGCACGTCCATCTATCTTCAGACGGTGCGGGATTACACCTGTGTGTTACAGAGTAGGGATTTATCCCTTCTCGTTGCTCAGCATAGCACATGGTGGTCCAGGGAGTAGGTCGGGTCAGCTTGACCGTGTAGACTACATATGTGGCGCATATGGTAGCACATGGAGGCAGCCATCTGTGGAGTCAGAGATTGTGTTGTACCAACTCAGTTGGCACAGTCTGCTGGACTGCCCAGATGAAGGGGAATCGCACGGGTTGGCGATCGGCAGTGACTGCCTACCAGAAACTAGTGCTTGTACTCTCTGTGCATCTTATCTCGCCTGAGCGGGACGCGGAGACCAAGTATGAAATCTGGATCCCATCTCACTAAAAGAGTTCTACTCTTTCGGGCTGTTTTGCTGGATTTTTCACGCCTGATAAAATAGTGAGAAAAAGAATCTTTCTTAAGTCCTGATTGATTCTTATACATTGATACTGACCTTGCTGTTCTTGTATTGTTGTAGATACCTGCAGCAACGAACACCATGAACTTCAATGTGCGATCCCTACTGGAAAGGGAGAAGTTTGGTGGGCCGAACTTCTCTGACTGGTTTGGACACCTTAAGATCGTTCTTAAGGCAGAGAGGAAACTGTATGTCCTCGAGACGGCGATACCGCCGCAGCCCGCTCCGAACGCCGCAAGGGCGGTTCGGGAAGCCTATGAAAAGCACGTCAATGATAGCATTGATGTCGCTTGCCTGATGCTAGCGTCTATGACGCCACCCGCTGCAGCGTCAGCATGAGGATATGTCTGCTATAGACATGATAGCGAACCTCAAGATGCTGTATGCTGCACAGGCGAGGACTGAACGCTATAATTTGACTAAGCTCTTCTTTCAGAGCAAACTGGCTGAAGGGAGCCCAGTGGGAGCTCACGTGCTCAAGATGATTGGGCACAAGGAGGCTCTAGAGAAACTGGGGCATACCATTAACCAGGAGCTTGCTGTAGACATTATTCTGCAGTCTCTCCCGCCTTCATTCGACGCGTTCATTATTAATTTTAATATGAACAAAATCGATTGTACTCCGGCAGAGCTGTTGAATATGCTCTTGACCACTGAGGAAACTCTGAAGGGTAAGCCTTCAACCTCTGTCTTGATGGTTCCTTCATGGAACAAGAAGAAGGGGAAGAAGGGCAAGGCCCCTGTCAAGAGTTACAGCAAGGCTCTGAAGCAGAAGGTCAAGCGGTCTAAGGAATACAGGTGTTTCCACTGTGGCCAGCTGGGTCACTGGAAAAAGGACTGTAAAGCGCTCCAAGGAGATAAGAGGGGAAGCTTTGCTTCTGGCTCAGGTATATTCGTGACTGAGGTCATGTTTTCTTCTTCTGTATCATGGGTGTTGGACACTGCATGTGGAGTTCACATTTGTTCAAATGTACAGGAACTCAAGAGAAGAAGGCAGGTGGGACAGCATGAGGTGGACCTACGAGTTGGAAACGGGGCACGGGTTGCTGCTGTTGCTGTAGGAGACTACTTTATTTCTTTACCATCTGGACTTGTATTGGAACTAAACAGTTGTTACTTTGTTCCCAGTATAACTAAAATATTATCTCCATTCCTGCTCTTGTCAGGAAGGGGTTTTCCTTTGAATGCAATATTTCAAAGTGTATTTTGTCTTATGATAATATTGTTTATGCAACTGGTTCAATTAACAATGGGTTATTCATGTTGGACATGGAATGTTCAATACAGCAAATTGATATTAAGAAAGCCAAGTATGCTGATGACAGCACCTTGCTATGGCATAGTCGTTTAGGCCATATTAACGAGAAACGCATTAAGCGGTTGCATGAAAATGGACTGCTGGGATCATTCTCCTATAAGGAGATTGATACATGCAAAGCTTGTTTGATGGGTAAAATGACGAAGTCACCTTTTCCTCACAAAGGTCAAAGGGCTTCAGGTTTACTTGACCTTATACACAGTGATGTGTGTGGGCCATTTAGTAAACATGCCAGAGGTGGCTATCAGTACTTCATTACCTTTACTGATGATTTCAGTAGATATGGTTATGTCTATCTGATGAGACATAAAAGTGAATCTTTTGACAAGTTCAAAGAGTTCAAAAATGAAGTACAGAATCAGCTAGGCCGTAATATCAAGGCACTTCGCTCAGATCGAGGTGGTGAATACCTAAGTCATGCATTTACTGACTATCTAAAGGAGTGTGGGATTATCTCACAGCTCACTCCACCAGGAACACCGCAATGGAATGGTGTGTCCGAGAGGAGAAATAGAACGCTACTTGATATGGTTCGTTCTATGATGAGTCAGGCTACTCTACCCTACTCCTTTTGGGGTTTTGCACTGGAAACAGCTGCAAAGGTACTAAACCGAGTGCCATCCAAGGCAGTTTCCAAGACGCCATATGAGTTATGGTATGGGAAACAGCCAAGCTTGACATTTATCAGGATCTGGGGTTGCGAAGCTTATGTAAAGAAGCTCGCCTCTGGGAAACTAGAGAGCAGATCTGACAAATGTATCTTTGTCGGTTACCCTAAGGAAACTAAGGGTTATTATTTCTTCGATCCCAAGGAGAACAAGGTTTTTGTTGCTCGGACGGCCATATTTCTTGAGAAGGAGTTTCTTCTGCAAGAGGCCAGTGGGAGAGAAATAAAACTGGATGAGAATCCAGAGGAAGGACAAAGTGCTCAAGCAGAGTTGGATGAGCCTGAGCCGGTAGAACAGGTTATTGAACAACCTGAGGCTCAGATATCACGGGAACCGCGAAGATCGGGTAGGATCCGTCGACAGCCTGAGCGCTATGACGGAGTCTACATCATTAACAATGATGAACCCCTCACTTATGCGGATGCGGTCAGTGGACCGGAGTCAGCGAGATGGCTTGAAGCTATGCGCGCCGAGATGGACTCCATGTCAGATAACCAAGTCTGGGATTTGGTTGATCCGCCTCCGGGAGTTATCCCTATAGGCTGTAAATGGATCTTCAAGAAGAAGATTGACATGGATGGTAACGTGGTTACCTATAAAGGCAGGCTAGTTGCGAAAGGTTTCAAACAAATCTACGGGATAGATTATGATGAAACTTTCTCACCTGTAGCCATGTTTAAGTCTATTCGGATTCTTTTCGCGATAGCTGCATATTATGATTATGAGATTTGGCAGATGGATGTGAAAACAGCTTTCCTTAATGGAAATCTGGATGAGGATGTGTATATGACACAACCAGAAGGTTTCACTAATCCAGCAGATCGTCATAAGATATGCAAGTTAAAGAAGTCTATTTATGGACTTAAACAAGCATCAAGAAGCTGGAATATTCGTTTTGATGAATCAGTCACTGAATTTGGTTTCATCAAGAACGAAGATGACCCGTGTGTATATAAGAGGTTTAGTGGGAGCGTGATTACTTTCCTAGTCCTCTACGTCGATGACATCTTGATCATTGGAAATGATATTCCTGAAATGCATGCTGTTAAAGCATGGCTAAGGAAATGTTTCCAGATGAAAGATCTAGGAGAAGCAGCCTATGTGTTAGGTGTGAAGATCTACAGGGATAGATCTAAGAGGCTTCTCGGGCTGTGCCAGAGTACTTACATCGAAAAGGTCCTGGAGAGATTTCATTTAGAGAATTCTAAACGAGGATATCTTCCAGTCAGACATGGTCTGAATCTTTCGAAGAGTCAGTGTCCACAAACACAGACTGAGAAAGATGAAATGGACAATACGCCTTATGCTTCGGCTATTGGTTCCATTATGTATGCGATGTTGTGTACTCGCCCAGACGTTGCTTACGGGTTAAGCGTAACCAGTCGTTTCCAAAGTAATCCAGGTGTGGCGCACTGGATTGCAGTCAAGAACATCTTAAAATATCTGCGGAGGACCAAAGATATGTTCTTGATATATGGTGGTCAGGAAGAACTCAGTATTGAAGGATATACTGACGCTTCGTTCCAGTCTGACCAGGATGATTTCCGATCGCAATCAGGCTATGTTTTTAGCTTGAATGGAGGTGCAGTGGTGTGGAAAAGTTTCAAACAGTCAACTGTTGCTGATTCTACAACAGAAGCCGAGTATGTTGCAGCCTCGGAAGCATCCAAGGAGGCAGTGTGGATTCGTAAGTTCGTGAGAGAACTTGGTGTCATTCCTTCGAGTGCAGATCCTTTGGTTATCTTTTGTGATAACACTGGAGCAATCGCACAAGCAAAGGAACCACGGTCGCACCAGAAGTCCAAGCACATACAGAGACGGTTTCACTTGATCCGGGAGATCATTGATCGTGGCGAGATCAAAATCTGCAAGGTACATACAGATGACAATCTGGCAGACCCGCTTACCAAGCCTCTGGCGCAGCAGAAGCATGAGAAGCACTGTAATAATATGGGTTTGAGATTTCTCAACCATTAGATTAAGTGCAAGTGGGAGATTGTTGGGGTATGCCCTTAAGGCTAATGTTTGAGGCCTGTGGGAATGTATCAGTATCATGTAATAAACTCTTATGTTTATAAAGGCATGGTTGTTATTCAGTTAGCTACATTGTCTGCTGCAATATATGTTCTTCTGAATAATGTCTCAAAGCTGTTCAGCTGGGCTGACATGCTATTAAGTCCTTAGTCGATGTATCTTGGTGAACATGAGACAGCCTTGATATGGTTAAGACTAATATGTGTTCTAATCTTATAGGATGCTTCGAGCATGGAATAAGATGTAGACTCATGGGTACATGGGATGTACTGGACAGACCCTACTAGGATGTTCAATTGTTTGTCACAATGTGAATATTCCTTGATTATGACAAGTGGCACATTTCCTCTGACTTGAGATCACTTGTGTTTTCTAAATGATGATTGTCATTGTTTTGAGATAGTTCAATATCGTTTGAAAGATAATGATTATAGACTATCTTGGATGGTGAGCTTGAGTCAGGTTAGAGCATTAGTGATAGACAAAGGATTGCCGTCTCCTTGTTTAAGGAGTGTGATGTTCTAAAGGGGCCCCCTGGATGAGATGATTGAGAAAAGTGTATGGCCATACCCAGGTGACAGTGTTCATCTGATCTAATCATGCTCATCATATTGGAGTTACGAGCTTGACAGGCTTGTCCAATAAGAACATCCAGTGGCAAAGGAAATATGCATGCCTTGTGAATTGATCCACACTTGTGCTGTTTTTGGGTGTAGTCTTGGAAGACTCTTTCCTTTATATCGGGAGACAGTGATGTGTTGCTAGATACCTCTCACTGGTCGTGATAACGTGAGTTATCGTTACCGACGCTTAAAGGAAACCCTCAGGGTCGCACAATTTGATGATATGGCTTACTTAAGTCAGATCGTGTGGACTGAATTGTTCGGGTTCAGTTTAAAGGGATTTAATCTCTGATTGTAAGTGAGATCTGGTCTGATCATGTTTGATTGATTAGGGCTTGAGATCGGTAAGCTTCGATCGAGAGAACGGATGCTAGATCGGTCAGATCAGAAGCATCAAGAGATCGACGGTCAGATCAAGCACCTTAGGGTTTTTAATGTGATCTGGACTAATTGCTTGGGTTATTTGGTTTATAGACCAGACCGAATTGAACCGGCTCTAGATGTGAGCGCTTGGTTCAAAGTAATGAGGAAAATGCGATTGGTTCATGAGGGCATGAACACATGATCGCATGTAAGAGAGGTTGGCTATTTTTAGCAACCACGCCCCCCATGTTTACATGGAGCGCATCTCTTGTTGCCTCAACCTCTAATTCTCGTCGCTCTCTCTCGTAAGAGACTTCTCTTTTCACGTCTTGGAGACTCGAGAATCAAGCAAGGAAAGGCGATCTTCTTCCCTTCTCACGCGATCAAAGACACCTAGGAATCTTGCTAGCACAAGATATTCCGTAGGGAGTAAGCGCATCCTCATCTTGTGTGCGCGTCCTAAGGAGGAAATCTTCGTTGCTTTCTATCTTCCAAGGCGCCATCTTTAAATGGCATTGGTATGAATCGCATCTCCTTCTTTCATGTTTTAAAGGTTGATCATATATTGCATGTTTTCGATTCTTGAATCCGCTGCCTATCAGAGTTTGCGCCAACTAGGGTTTCGCCCCCCTCTTGAAAGGGGTTCCCTTCACCAAGTGTTGAGCACCAACCTGCTCTCTAATGTCCCATCTGAGACCTCTGAGAAACTTAGTAGCTCTCCTCTTTTCAGTGTTTATCAGATGAGGAGCATACTTTCCCAATTTCGTGAACTGTAGCTCATACTGGTCCACTGTCATATCACCCTGCTCCAGGTGAATAAATTCCACCTCTCGGTCCTCAACCAAGCTATCTGGGAAGTACTTCTCGTTGAATCGAGACAAGAAGTAAGGCCAATCTACAGTCTCATGTCTTTCTTCGGCAAGTCTCACCACGCCTTTCCACCACTCATCTGCGTCAGCACGCATCATATAGGTGGCCAGACATAACTTATCCTCGTCCGAGCAACGCATAACTTGGAAAATCTTTTCCAAGCACAACTGCCAATTCTCTGCATTACTGGATTCTGAGCCCCCATAAAAAGAGCTCGGACCCAGTTTCTGGAATTCACTCACAAGTGAAGCATAGCGCCTGTGAGCGCCCTCCTGAGAGTCATCCCCCACTGCCCGAGTAGTAGTCTGGGGTCTCTCTCGAGTCAGCTGCTGCAAAAGCTGCTGTTGTGCTTCTTGGTGCTGAGTCTGCTGCTGCTGCAGCATCTGAGCTTGCCTTTCTATCATAGCACCTTGTTGCTGAACCATGCCAGTCAGAGCCTCAATAGTTCTCGTGAGGTTCGGGGTCTGCTCGCCCTCATCACTAGCATTTCCTCTGGTTCGCACCATCTTAAATGCCTACACACGCATATCATAGTCACACCCATATCATAGTCAGGAAAACAATCATAAACCTAACAGGTGTCTAGCAATACACAAACATGTTTTCCCCCAAACTAAGTTTTAGCTAGCCAACTCCTCTGATACCATTCTGTAACATCCCACATTCTTAACCCCAAACTAATGGCTCATTTCATAAAAGAAACAGGATGTTTCATATAAGATCGATCATATGCTAGGTAAAACCGAGTTCAAGAAAAACACGATCTGAAAAATTTTCGTAATTCATATCATATAAAATCCTTGAAACACAATTCATAAAACTCGAATCTCATAAATCTCATAAATCTCATAAATCTCATAAATCTCATAAGGGTACCTGCCACCACGCAATACTTGCACTAGATATATGCAAGTTACAGTTATATCAAAACCGATTCAAATTCATAAAATCCATAAAGGTACCTGCCACCACGCAATACTTGCACTAGACATATGCAAGTTACAGTTATATCAAAACCGATTTCACAGGATGTACAACAAGCCGAAAATCAAAACAAAATCACAAAATCGATTTTATAAACCCATACCAAACACCGAAACTAGGCTGAAGCCCGCGGTGACACAAAAATCAAATTCACAAGACTGCCATAACTGGCAACACAATTTCACATAGTTCACATGGTTCACATAGTTCATATAAATCATATGGTTTAGCCACAACCGGCCCCAGAAAATTTTAGCATAAAAGTTCTTAAGCAGCAAACATAATATCCACGCCAATGCACTCAAGGCATGCGCCCCTGCTCTATGCCTGAAAATAGTGAGGGGTGAGCTACACAGCCCAGTGAGTGGATAGTCTAAATCGACCATCCATGACATACATTCAAAATATATATATGCAGATTATTATTTTTTTTTAAAAAAAACATTTAACAGAACATTATGTCAACATATAACCAAATAAAGAAACAGAAATCATATAGGCAGTCATATGTACAACTAGCATATAACAAATTCATGTTCACAAACTCAGGTTTTAGAATTTTACTCTAACCCCATATATTTTAAACCAACTATACACATAACAACTTAAGTTCACAAACTCAGGTTCTAGAGTTATACTCTAAACCACTATACACACCAACACATAATCAACCTAGTTGTCCAGCATATTCAGTAGTGACCAATATGGTCTAACCCGGCTTGGCCAAAGCACTGGGAGCCGCATGCAACACATAAACATGGACAGTGAGTGGAATCAAGAGGTGGCCCCCGCCAGGTCACGACGTGGCACTTTGGTCCCTCACCCCATAACACATCAGAGTGACGACATCAAGAGGTGGCCCCTGTCTGATCAAGACATGGCACTTTGGGTCTTATATCACCCCATCACATAAAGAGTAACGACATCAAGAGGTGGCCCCTGTCTGATCAAGACATGGCACTTTGGGTCTTATATTACTCCATCACATAAAAGAGAAATGACATCAAGAGGTGGCCCCTGTCTGACCAAGACATGGCACTTTGGGTCAAATCCCGTTCTCCCAAAAGGTTCCTACTGGACAACAGACACATCTTATTTCATATTTCACATAGGTGAACATATTTCACAAAGGTGGACTCCTAAGTGTCAACTAGACTCTAGGATAGTCATCACAAAAATCACATCGGGCAGGCTGGACATCAACCCCCATCACAATAATCATAATAGGCAGGCTGAACATCAACCTCCTCACATATCACAATACAGGGCTGAAATTCAAACCCTTAACATAACACATAAGGACTATCCCCTTGAGTTCATAGTTACACCTAGCCTTAGTCCTAACCATCACATAATCACATAATTTTCCAAATTCACATAACCTATAATTTTTCCAAATTCACATAATCACACATACTGTTCAAAATTCACAAGATCACATATATTGTTAAAAATTCACATGACCCACAAATCACATAATAAATACATAATATTTCATATTCGAATATCACATGATATAGTGTAGTCCTTAGATTTCATGCTGATAAGTTTAATCAAATTTTGCTATATTATCACTCAAGTTTTCTCAAACAATTTCTCAATAATTCAGTTAACAAGCATCCATAAAAATTAACATAAAACCAAAACATGAGATCATACAAACTATCCATAATATTAGCAAAACTAAAACATGTATTCACATAAATTACTTTACAAATTACCACATGTAACATATTAACTACAAATACCAAGATTCGGTTTTCATAGACCATTATCAAGGTCATCAAGGTTTCGGTTTTCATGTTAATTACAAACATCAATTTCGGTTTTCATAAACAATTATCAAGAACATCAAGATTTCGGTTTTCATGTTAACTACAAACATCAATTTCGGTTTAACCATAATTAACAAGAACTTCATACCCAAAATTCAATGATTTAAGGCTACCAAAATTCCTATAAAATACCTTAAATTTCATGTTATCAACTTTCGGATTTCATAAGGAAAATCATCAAAATTTCGGATTATCATGAGTAATTATCAAAGATTCGGTTCCCATGAAGAACATCTTGAATTTGGTTTACATGAAAAATACATCTTGAGTTTCGGTTTTAACATGATAAAAATTCCAATAATTCAATTGTATCAATTCACAAACGCAACCAAACTAATAGATCAAATAAGACATTCCACTCACCTCCTAAACCGAAAATACCAAGGTGAAAACTTCCACAAGAATTCGTCTAAGACCTTGGAATGCTCCTAGGAAGACGCCAACAATTGACAAGGAACACCTCCAACACCAAGATGCCGGCCAAAGGAAGAAAAGGAAGAGGAAGAAGAAATTTTCGCCTCCAAGAATCGCCCACTCCTCCTTAGCCGTCGCCCAAGTTTTCTTCAAGCCAAAAAAATCGCCAAAGTCTCCACCCTAACCGAAATTACCCACTTAAGTTTCGGTTTTTAATGTTTAACCCTCTAACCAATTAATTCAAAAGGGTCTAACCCATTAACCCAATAATCCCTTAGTTTAAGTGAAAGTCCAATAAGAGTTAAACCAATATCCAATAAGTTAGTTAACTAATTAATTTAACATCCACTAACCCTTCACTTAACGAAATCCATTAAGGATTTAATTAACATCCAATAAGGATTTAATTAACCAATAAGATCTAATTAATTAACCAATAATTTCAAATTAATTAACTTACAACTTACAACCCATAAATCCTAATTAATTTATCATGAACAACTAATAATAATTTATCATAAATTAACAGCCAATAATCAAACAAATAACCTCTAATTAATTTACAATAAATTAAAAACCAAAAAAATCTCTAGTTAATTAACTATACTTTATCAACCACAAATCTCTGGTTAATTAACTATTAACAACCAATACATAGAAAATATCACAATCAATAATTTTATTTAAATCAAAATAATGCTTACCAGGACTTAAGATCCTTGGATCTTACAACTGGCAATTATCAGGGCATTCAAAAATTTAACATAGGATTAAAATACAACACATATATAAATTTAAACCCTAGTTAACCATTTAAGAATACATTACATAGGATTAAAATTACAACACATATAGCCCACGATTTCAAGCATATTATCTATTTCAAAAGTGAAACCCTAGTTAGCATTCATGATATATACATCCTTGCAATTTTCGGTTTTTCACATGAAGAAACATCTAATACCTTAAATTCGGTTTTCATCATATAATCCCCTTTACAAAATTCGGTTTTCATGATATAATCACCTTTACAAAATTCGGTTTTCATCATGGTGAAGTCTTGAATTTCGGTTTTAGCATGGTAAGGTTTCCAACAAGCAAATGTATCATCTAACACATCTTTTAACACAAACAAATAGATAGAAATCGATTAGACACCCCACTCACCTCTTAACCGTGAATACCAAGGTGAAAACTTCCACAAGAATTCGTCTAAGGCTTTGAAATACTCCTAGGAAGACGCCAACAATGGACAAGGAACGCCTCCAAACACCAAGACGCCGGCCAAAGGGAGAAAAGGAAGAGGAAGAAGAATTTTCGCCTCCAAGCCTCCAAGCCGTCGCCAATCTCTTCAAGCCGCCACCTTAATTTTTCTCCAAGCCAAAAAAACGCCAAAACGCCTAATTTCTTACCCTAAACACTAATACAATTTTCGGTTAATTAATTATTAAAACCCGTTAACTAGTTGATTCCAATAAGGTTTATAATCCACTAATTCAAATTTTAAACCCAATATCATTTAATTTCATTGCAAACCCAAATAACCCATAATTTTAGCCATTAACTAAGCATTCACTTAACCGAAATCCAATAAGAATTTAAGTCTAATTAATTAACCAATAAGCTCTAATTAATTTGACAACCAATAAACTCTAATTAATTAACAATTAACTAACTCAAATTAACAAGCAATAAACTCTAATTAATTAACTGAAAATTAACATCCAATAAGCTAGTTAATTAGTTAACATTAACATCCACAGTCAATGATTTTATTTAAATCCAAAAATAATACTTACCAAGACTTAAGATCCTTGGATCTTACACCCGATATAAAGGAAAGAGTCTTCCAAGACTACACCCAAACCACAGCACAAGTGTGAATCAACTGACAAGGCATACAAATTTCCTTTGCCACTGGATGTTCTTATTGGACAAGCGTGTCAAGCTTGTAGCTCCAATATGATAAGTATGATTAGAACAGATGAACACAGTCACCTGGGTATGGCCATACACTTTCTCAATCATCTCATCCAGGGGGGCCCTTTAGAACATCACACTCCTTAAACAAGGAGACGGCAATCCTTTGTCTATCACTAGTGCCCTAACCTGACTCAAGCTCACCATCCAAGATAGTCTATAATCATTATGTTTCAAATGATATTGAACTACCTCAAAACAATGACAATCATCATTTAGAAACACAAGTGATCTCAAGTCAGAGGAAATGTGCCACTTGTCGAATTCAAGGATTATTCACATTGTGACAAGCAATTGAATAACCTAGTAGGGTCTGTCCAGTACATCCAATGTACCCATGAGTCTACATCTTATTCCATGCTCGAAGCATCCTATAAGATTAGAACACATATTAGTCTTAACTATATCAAGGCTGTCTCATGTTCACCAAGATATATCGACTAAGGACTTTACTGCATGTCAGCCTAGCTGAACAGTACTGAGACATTATTCAGAAGTACACTTATTACAGCAGACAAGGTAACAACCTGAATAACAACCATTGCCTTTATAAACATAAAAGTTTATACATGATACTGATACAATCCCAAGGCCTCAAACATTAGCCTTAAGGGCATACCCCAACAGCAAGAACAGCAAGGTCAGTATCAATGTTTAGAATCAATCCAGGACTTAAGAAAGATTCTTTTCTCACTATTTTATCTGACTGAAAAATCCATTAAACAGTCCGAAAGAGTAACACTCTTTTAGTGAGATGGGATCCAGATTTCATACTTGGTCTCCGCGTCCCGCTCAGTCGAGATAAGATGCACAGAGAGTACAAGCACTAATTTTTGGTAGGCAGTCCCTGCCAATCGCCAACCCGTGCGATTCCCCTTCATCCGGGCAATCCAGCAGACTGTGCCAACTGAGTTGGTACAACACAGTCTCTGATCCCACAGATGGCTGCCTCCATATAGCTAACATATGCCCCATATGTAGCCTACATGGTCAAGCTGACCTAACCTACTCCCTGGACCACCACGTGCTATGCTGAGCAACGAGAAGCGATAAATCCCTTCTCTGTAACACGCAGGTGAAATCCCACACCGTCTGAAGATAGATGGACGTGCCCACTGAGTGGGTACAACACGGCTCCAACGATAGTCAGAACAGTGAGGTTTCGCGTCAGAAGGCTATCGAGCTTGATATTTTAGCGTTGGATTTTAACGGTCTTTTATCTTCTTAACTATCATGCAAACCCTATGGTGATAGCAGAAGATAAATAAATCATGCAAGTCTAATTATTTAAACAATAAAAGAAAGCATGATGATCTTATGTGGTAAACGCCCATTAAGCCTAAGTAAGACCTTAAGGTATCTTAAGTCTTCACATGCTTCTTGGGTCTTCTGCCTCTCATCTGGCCCAGACCAGGGCCCAAGCGCCCTCTGCAGCTCAGGTGTGCCCACCAGGTAAATGCGCCTGTCCTAGGGTCGAACCCTAGACCTCCCACCTGGTCAAGCCACTGCTGCATGCGCCAATGCCATGTGTGCTCTGTGCCCTTGTCTGATTAAATTACAATGTAATCTATCTAGACAAGATTGACTCGCAGGTCAATAACATTTTATAAATCAATTAAAAAGTGATTCGCAGATCACAATAAAAATTAATTTACAAGTTTAAACCAGGCTCGCAGGCCCCAGCACAGCACACATTAAAAGGGCAACCCACATAAGATGAAATAAACATATATCATGGCATCCAATCATCATGTGATCCATTAACAAGAAAATAAAATGTTTGAAAACCCATTGGCATCAATTTTAATTTTCTTATGTGCCATACAACCTTACAACGGTCCATTGATAGGGATCCACTCATCATGTCTAGGCAGATCCACTACCCTTGCATGCACCAAGTCTTAACTGACTTGAGTTGACCTAATGGTCAACCATGCATGCGCCAAGGGCTGAACAGCCTTCATGAGTTCTGGCAAGCGGGTGTGACCCCGGGCCTAACTCATGTGCGTTCACTGGTTGTCTCAACCAGACCTCGCTACACGCCCTTGATGCAGTCGACCTATAGCCACCTCATGCTTGCGCATAGGTGCCATCTGGTCGACCCATCTAGGCTGTCAGATGGTCTGATCTGACTATTTGGATCCTACCTAGAGGATGACTTCAACCCCATCAACCCGTCTAAGGGTTTATAGTAGACGCATTAGATCTAAAGTAGGGGCGCGCAAGTTAAGTTTTGAAAAACATCTAACATGCGCAACAATACATCATACATGCGCAAAGGAGTAAACAAAAACATACATCATGTATTTTCATTACTCTACATGTAGATGCGCAAGATGCTTCCTACTAGATCTACTTATCAAACACAAACAAGGATCACAAATCATCAAGCAATCATATGATTCTACAAGAACCAGCGCTCTGATACCAATTGAAGAGTCCCCTTCAAGGGGGAGCGAAACCCTACTTGGCGCAAATTAATTCTTTTGGCAGCGGAAATTAGGGTTTCAAAGATAAGATCGCATGTAGTTCATATGATCAACTTGTAACAATGGAATAGATCATAAGGGATCATACCAACGCCATTGGATTGGATGGTGTCTTGGAAGCAAAGACGCAATTGCTTCTTCTCCAAAGATGACGCACACAACGAATGAAGATGGCTTCTCCTTGTCGTCTTTGTGCTAGCAAAGCTTCAAGGGGTCCTTTGTGTGGAGGAAGATGGAGATGCGAGAGTGATGTTCACCTTGGCCGAAATCTTCTCAACTCTCTCGTGAAGACAAGCCACACACGAGAGCGCAAATGAGAGAGGCGAGCGTTGAAGCGTTTTTGGCGTTGAAGGGAACATGCGCTAATGACTTTCCAAAAATAGGAAAGACACGAAGGCATGCGCCCATGATGTCAAAACCGATCAAAAACGCCTCAAGCATTGAACCATGCGTTCACTCTCTTGAACCGGTTCAATGCAATTGCATTTGGTCCAAAGACCAAATCAAACCAGCCCAAGCCATTTGGTCTAGATCATCTTAAACCCTACGGCTCCAGATCTAACCGTTCATCTCCTGATGCTCTTGATCTTACTGATCCAGCATCAATTCTCTCGATCGAAGCTTACCGATCTCAAGCCCCAATCAATCAAACATGATCAGACCAGATCTCACTTACAATTAGAGTTTAAACTCCTTCAAACTGAACCTAAACAATTCAGTCCACACGATCTGACTTAAGTAAGCCATATCATCGAATTGTGCGACCCTAAGGGTTTCCTTTAAATGTCGGTAACGATAACTTACGTTATCACGATCAGTGAGGGGTATCTAGCAACACATCACTATCTCCCGATATAAAGGAAAGAGTCTTCCAAGACTACACCCAAACCACAGCACAAGTGTGAATCCACTTCACTAGGCATACATGTTTCCTTTGCCACTGGATGTTCTTATTGGACAAGCATGTCAAGCCTGTAGCTCCAATATGATGAGCATGATTAGATCAGATGAATATAGTCACCTGGGTATGGCCATACACTTTCTCAATCATCTCATTTAGGGGGGCCCTTTAGAACACCACACTCCAATCAAAGAGACGGCAATCCTATATCTATCATTAGTGTCCTAACCTGACTCATGATCATTATCCAAGATAGTCTATAACCATTATGTTTCAAATGATATTGAACTACCTCAAAACAATGAAAATCATCATTTAGAAACACAAGTGATCTCAAGTCAGAGGATATGTGCCACTTGTTGCAAACAAGGATTATTCACATTGTGACAAGCAATTGAATATCCTAGTAGGGTCTGTCCAGTACATCCAATGTACCCATGAGTCTACATCTTATTCCATGCTCGAAGCATCCTATAAGATTAGAACACATATTAGTCTCAATCATATCAAGGCTGTCTCATGTTCACCAAGATATCTCGACTAAGGACTTTATAGCATCTCAGCCTAGCTGAACAGCATTGAGACATTATTCAGAAGCACACTTATTGCAGCAGACAATGTAACATACTGAATAACAACCGTTGCCTTTATAAACATAAGAGTTTATATACATGATACTGATAGAATCCCAAGGCCTCAAACATTAGCCTTAAGGGCATACCCCAACAATGTATACTTCTGAGTAATGTCTCAATGATGTTCAGCTTAGCTGACATTCAGTATTGTCCTTAGTCGAGATATCTCGGTGAACATGAGACAGCCTTGATATGATTGAGACTAATGTGTGTTCTAATCTTGTGGGATGCTTCGAGCGTGGAATAAGATTAGACACATAGGTGCATTGGATGTACTGGACTGACCCTTCTGTGGATATTCAATTGTTTGTCACAATGTGAATAATCCTTGTATGCAAGCAAGTGGTATATTCCCTCTGACTTGAGATCACTTGTGTTTCTAAGTGATGATTGGCATTGTCTTGAGGTAGTTCAATATCATTTGAAAGATAATGGTTAAAGATTATCTTGGATAGTGGGCATGAGTCATGCTAGGGCACTTGTTATAGATATAGGATTGCCTCTCCTGATTGGAGTGTGATGTTCTAAGGGGGCCCTTGGATGAAATGGTTGAGAATGTGTATGGCCATACCCAGATGACTATGTTCATCTGATCTAACCATTTTCATCATGTTGGAATCGCAGGCTTGACACGCTTGTCCAACGGGAACATCCAGTGGTAAAGGGAAACATGTATACCAAGTGAATTAGATTCGCACTTGTGCTGTGGTTTGGGAGGAGTCTTGGAAGACTTTTTCCTTCATATCGGGAGACAGTGATGTGTTGCTAGATACCTCTCTCTGATCGTGATAACGTAAGTTATCGTTACCGACATTGAAGGAAACCCTTAGGGTCGCACAATTTGATGATATGGCTTACTTATGTCAGATCGTGTGGACTGAAATTATTCTAGTTCAGTTTAAAGGAATTTAAACTCTGATTGGAAGTGAGATCTAGTCTAATCATGTTTGATTGATTAGGGCATGTGATCGGTAAGCTTTGATCGGTGGATTGATTCTTGATCGTGTTGATCAGGGGTTTAATGTGATGTGTGGTTAGATCTTGAGCCATTCGGTTCAAAGAGATTTTAGCCAGGGTTGGTTCAATTTTGTGTTTGGACCAAATGGTGTTTGAACCGGTTCACTTGTGAACGCATGGTTCAATTTAAGACGGAGGTTTCGATGGTTTAAGTGGGAGTTATGGAGGTAGTTATGTTTTTCGGTTTCACTATTTTGGTGGCCGAAAATACCTCTCCTTAATCACCCACGGATTCGAGAGAAGAGAAAGGGAGGACTCGTCTTCTTCCTCTTAAGTGGATCGTCTCCATCCAAAAGCTCGAGCCAAGACGCACATCTTCCTTGCAAGGGACGATTAGGACTCCTTGGTATCTTTGCTAGCACAAGGGACGCAAGGGAGGAAGTCTACTTCATCTTGTGTGTGATTTCTTTGGAGAAGAGGCACTCGCCCCTTTTTCTTCCAAGCCGCCTCTCATATCATGGCACAGGTAATGCTTTTACTTGTTCTATACAAGGCAAAAAGGTTGATCATATGCTCGTGATAAGCGATTCTTGGGATTCCTAGTTTTTCCGATGCAAGTTTGTTTTAGTCGCTTGTTAACTAGGTTATCTAATAAGATTAGGGCGTCTCCCACTCCATACCTCGTATGGAATCTTTGAGACACTCTTAGATGGAACATTATTCAGTATTAGAGAAGCTGTCTCAAGTGCATGTCCCCAGAATGAGGGAGGTAGAGTTACATGACTCATCATAGATCGAACCATGTCCAACAAAGTTCGATTTCTCCTTTCAGACACACCTTTGCATTGAGGTGTTCCAGCAGGAGTGAGTTGGGATATGATCCCACACTCTCTCAAATAGTCAAAGAACTCACCGCTCAGGTACTCTCCACCACGATCTGATCGAAGAGCCTTAATGGATTTACCAAGCTGGTTTTCTACTTCATATCTAAAATCCTTAAATTTCTCAAAGGATTCAGACTTATGTCTCATCAGATAGACATAACCATATCTACTGAAGTCATCAGTAAACGTGATGAAATAGTTGTACCCTCCTCTGGCTTGTTTATTGAAAGGCCCACACACATCAGTATGTATGAGATCTAATAAACCTCCTGCCCTCTCACCAGTCTTGGTGAAGGGCGCCTTTGTCATTTTCCCTAATAAACAAGTCTCACATGTATCAAGTTCCTCCAAGGAACTCGAATGTAACAACCCATTTGCATGGAGTTGTCGAATGCGATTCTTGTTTATATGGGCTAATCGACAATGCCGTAGGAAAGCACCAACTGAACCACTTAGTTTGGTCCTTTTATTATTTATGTTACAAATAGAGCTATCCATGTCCAAGACATGCGGACCATTGCACAAAGTACCCTTCCCATAAAACATGTTTGCAAAAGAAAAAGAACATAAGTTCTCTTTTATTTCAAACTTAAATCCTTTCTTTGCCAAGCAAGGAGTGGATACAATGTTTTGGTAAGGGAAGGTACATAATAGCAATTGTCTAGCTTTAACTGAAGTCCAGAAGGCAGGGAGAGAAACTCCTACAGCAACAGCAGCAACTTGTGCCCTGTTACCTATCCGTAGGTCAATCTCTCTAGGCCTTACCGATCTACCCTGTCTGAGCCTTTGCATATTTGTAAAAATATGAGCTCCATATGCGGTATCCAATACCCATGTTATAGGAGTAGAAATGTGAAGAGTCCCCTTCGAGGGGGAGCGCAAGCAGATGAAAAACCCTAATTCAGGGGGGCGCATGCATTTTGCTAGGGTTTCATCAAGACAATCGCTTATATGCTCATATAATCAACTTAGATCTATTGATTGGATCAAGAAGGAGATTCATACCAACGCCATTGCCTTGGAGGTCGGCTTGGAAGAAGAGAGCAACTTAGATCTCCTCCAAAAGTTCACACACAAGATGAAGAGCGCTTACTTCCTTGGCGTCCCTTGTGCTAGCAAGGCACCCAATCTTTCTTGTCGAATGGAAGGGGATGATGAGAGATCAAGCTTGGCCGAGAGCTCCACACCTTTGTCCACCACTTCTTTCACACGCAAAAATTGCAAGAAGCCAAGTGAAGTTCGATCAACCCCCATTTACCACATGGAGGCATTTTGGTTTTCAACATAGAAAACCGCCATCCACAAATGGTAAGTGTTTATGGTTCTTGCGTTCACTCCAAGTGAACGCTCGAAACTTCTCACTAATTGAACCAAACGTTCACATAGTGAACCAGTTCTATTAGATTTGGTTCAAGATCTCAATTAAGCCAAGCCACTTGGTCTAGACCACATTGAACCCTAAGGCTCAAGATCTAACCGTTCATCTCCTGATGCTCCTGATCTCACCGATCTAGCATCATCTCTCTCGATTGAAGCTTACCGATCTCAAGCCCTAATCAATCAAACATGATCAGACCAGATCTCACTTACAATCAGAGATTAAACCCCTTTAAACTGAACCCAAACAATTCAGTCCACACGATCTGACTCAAGTAAGCCATATCATCAAATTGTGCGACCCTGAGGGTTTCCTTTAAATGTCGGTAACGATAACTCACGTTATCACGATCAGTGAGGGGTATCTAGCAACACATCACTATCTCCCGATATAAAGGAAAGAGTCTTCCAAGACTACTCCCAAACCACAGCACAAGTGTGAATCCATTCACAAGGCATGCATGTATCCTTTGCCACTGGATGTTCTTATTGGACAAGCGTGTCAAGCCTGTAGCTCCAATATGATGAGCATGATTAGATCAGATGCACATAG
The DNA here is from genome assembly GCA_027563935.2 of Costus lasius. Lineage (NCBI taxonomy): Eukaryota > Viridiplantae > Streptophyta > Magnoliopsida > Zingiberales > Costaceae > Costus > Costus lasius. The sequence goes on from CM050453.2 coordinate 53,234,699, forward strand.
TCACCTGGGTATGGCCATACACTTTCTCAATCATCTCATCTAGGGGGCCCCTATAGAACACCACACTCCTTCAACAAGGAGACGGCAATCCTCTATCTATCACTAGTGCCCTAACCTGACTCATGATCATTATCCAAGATAGTCTATAACCATTATGTTTCAAATGATATTGAACTACCTCAAAACAATGACAATCATCATTTAGAAACACAAGTGATCTCAAGTCAGAGGACATGTGCCACTTGTTGCAATCAAGGATCATTCACATTGTGACAAGCAATTGAATATCCTAATAGGGTCTGTCCAGTACATCCAATGTACCCATGAGTCTACATCTTATTCCATGCTCGAAGCATCCTATAAGATTAGAACACATATTAGTCTCAAGCATATCAAGGCTGTCTCATGTTCACCAAGATATATCGACTAAGGACATTACTGCATGTCAGCCTAGCTGAACAGCTTTGAGACATTATTCAGAAGTACACTTATTACAGCAGACAAGGTAACAAACTGAATAACAACCATGCCTTTATAAACATAAGAATTTATTACATGATACTGTTTCAATCCCAAGGCCTCAAACATTAGCCTTAAGGGCATACCCCAACAAAATGTTGACTTCGGTAACATAAATACCTAAGCATGAAGACAAGGCCTTGCCTTTCTTCTCCTCATTCTGAAGTTGCAACATGTCCTTCAACATGTGAAGTGGCCCTCCACATGAATAGCACCTATTATTCCTGATCATATCCATCTTTAATTTCAGTTCCTTGGTCAAGCCTTTCGGCTCAACACACTGAATATCAACTTTAGGAGGATTGAGCTCAACCAATTCATCAAAGAGCTGCCTTAGATTAAAAATAATCTCAAAGGCACTCTTCGATTCATATCACCCTCTAAATTCAGGTGACATGTTGGTTAGCAACCTCCAAAGTATCAACCTGATGCTTATCATAAGCATCCCTCTCAGCCGCTGAGGCCGAGCATGGAAGTGGCTCAGGAAAAGGACGCTCAAGGACATAAAGCTTCCTTTCGAGCTTGAGCACGATTCTCAAGTTCATATACCAATCCAATAAGTTGGATCCAACCAACTTATCCCTTTCTAGGGTAGATCGCAGTGACCAACTGCTATTGTTCATAGCCATTGTTCTACCACAAACAAGAAACAGCAGATTAGTACTACTTCGAGTCATTTAAACTGGACTTGTTTTAAATGACCATGGCTCCCACTATTTTTAATCGAATTGACAACCCACAAAGTCAATCGAGAAATCCAAGATTTCCTAGTGAGATGAGATCCTCATTCCACACAGGGCTTCGCATCCCACGAGGGTGGGATGAGATGCACAAAGTGACCCATGTTTCATAAGGTGGGCGCGCCGGCCGATTGCTCCAAGCAATTTCCCTTATTGAGATAGTCCAGGCATTTCATATCTAGCGAGGGCTGGATACAGCATGAAACCCTAACCTCTCAACGATGCCTCTAGAGTTTCATCATGTGCCTAGCACACATGAAAATCTAGTCAAGTCCATTCCTAACCGTTATGCCCAGGGCCAACGAGTTTCCTTGCGAAGGCCCGCCCAGGTTAAAATTGGACTGGGGAAACCATTGTCACCACGCACTTTCTAAAGATAAGTGGGTGTGTCCCACGAGGGTGGGAAACAATTCACAACTCCACTGATCGATAGCTTAGTGAGGGCTACGCATTAGAAGGCTACTAGACTTGATATTTTAATTGAGGGTTTTTGTTTAAGTTCTCATCATCTCAGTTTTATCTTATGTCTATCATTACAGGCATGCAATCCTATGGTGATAACATAACGATAAAACATTACAGGCATGCTTCTGCAGATAATAATAAAAGGAGTAAAGAATGATGTGATCATATCCTATTCAAGACATTGAACCAACCCATGCCATGAAAGAGGTTCAACTCTTGTCCTAGAACTCAAGCCCCAAAAACTAGACCTAGCCTAGCCGACCTCCAGCTTGAACTTCAAGATTGGCTCCAAGGTCCTTCTCTCATGGTTTAGCTCTCAAACCCTAGAGGTACATTTTAAAAGTTCCCCATAGGTTTGGCCAATGCCATGGTCTTCCTTCAAGGAAGATGTGCCACCATGCAAGAAGCCAAGTTAGCTAGCTCTCAAACCCAAGGGTTCGGCCATGCCTAACTTGCGCCACTAAGCAAGCTTGCGTCTCTTCCTTTGATGCTTGTTGCGCCACCATCCAAGGTGCGCAAGCTTCATTCATGTGCCAAGCTCCAAGTACATGCGCCACCCTAATCTTCTTTTTAGTTAAAAGAAAAGAGAAAAGCGGCACGCAGGCCTCACAAGGATACATCACAGGCATGCAAAAGGGGAGGCTTGACTAATGATCACAACATCATGCACAATCAAGGTATTTACTCATGCAATTCTTCATGCTCATGAAAAACATAAAATCTGAAATTTTACTTTTCCATAAAACTAGTCTCCTTTTCTCATCTTCTTCTCACAAATCTTTTGGTTAATTGTGATTTATTTTTCATGATGATTTCAGAGATCCTTTCGGCTGGCAATTTTGTTAGATCAAGAGACTTGGCCAGTCCGAAGACACAATGCCCGTCCTACTTGACAAAATTACGTGCGCCTTTGATCTTTAAATCAGACAAGAAAAATAGTCCAAAAATCCAAAAGAGATTGAGAGGATGATAGAAACAAGAAACCCTAATTTTTCTACTTTTAGAAAAATCGTTTGCCATGCATCATGCTATTTACGAAAATAGAGATATGACATGTGAGCATGAAAGAAAAGCATAAAACATCATTCGAGTCTTGCAAGTCGCTCTGATACCACTGTTGGGAAACCCCAGGGATATTTTATAATTTTCAGAGATAGAGATTACAAAATACATTGCACAGCGGAAGCAATATCCCCGAAACAGGCCGGTCCCAAAAACCCAGTGAAGATCGCAAGCAAGAGAGTCGACACGATGAGTTAGGAAATACCTTAGAGCAAGATGAGGTCGATGTCGTGATAGGCGCCCAAGCGTGCGCCCTCTGCAGTCTCACACACACGGACCCCTTGAGTCCTCTTCTTCCACGCCCGGTGCTAGCCTCGGGAAGAAGATCCAAGCCTTGTGCTCCTTCTTCAAAATATGCGCCACCTCCAAGGTAGATGCGCCCGGTGCTAGCCACTTCTTGGTGTTGTCGCCCTTCAAGCCCTTGCTTTCGCCCCTCCTCTTGTTGTCACGCCTCTAAGGATTGTAACCTCATAAGAGGGGGCGGCTAGGGTGACTTATAAAGAGCTAGAGGCAGTTAGGGCAATGGTTGAGATCATGACAAGTGTATGGCTTGGATGAGAAGGTTTGAGGTAAGGAAAGTCTCCAAGATTTTACCATAAACCTCATTCAACCTTTCCATAAGCTACCAAGCCTTGCCTTGTGCGCCAAGGCCTAGCCTTGCGCCCCAAGCAATGCCTTAATGCATTCACACTATCAATGGGAGAGGGCTAGGCGCAAAAAGCTTCCGTAATGAAGCAAATTTGCCATCCAAAGCCCATTATGCCCCTTAGGCGCCAATGGGCTTGGCTTCCTCCCCATTATACCCTTTTAGCCTATTGCTTCTTCATGACAACTTATTATTGGGCCTCATTGTATAATGAGCTAGCCCACACTTCATTACATGGCTTGATTAAGCACTTGGATCCAATCCAATGCAACCCTAATCCAAATGTGGCCAACCATGGTCAATTTCGGGTTAATCTGCCAAAAATGAAGTTTGGCTCCATTTACATTCTTCAATCTCATCAGGCCCATTGGTGCTGATGAAATCTCCCAATTAGATCTGAGTTATCCAATAACTCGATCATAAGGCTTCTCGATCAATACGAGAACTCAAGTATCAAGGTGTGCGACCCTATAGGTTCCTCTGACGTTGGCAGTGCTGACCAAATGTCACCACAAGCAGTGAGTGGCACCTAGCAGTGCATCGCTGCTACCCAAGTCATCGGAATGGATATCGACATCGACATCCCCATCATTGCAACAAGGTACAGATGCATTACAGTCTCTTTGCCGAACTGATATCCGATTGGACAAGTGTGTCACCACTTTTTTTCACCCAATCACATGGTTATGACTAAATCAGGTTCTCACCTGGTATGGCCATACACTTTCAGTCATAGAACCATAGAGGAGCTCCATGGATATCATACTTCCCTTAGGAAGGGGCAAATCCTATGTCTATCCATTGACCTTCTCATATGGGTCGTGACATGCTCAATGACAACCGTTATTACCTCCCAACTACAGCGAGGTTTTATGTTGTATCAAAGCAAGTCCCTAACTATATAGAATGGTTAATGACCTCAAGTCAAGGGATCAATGCATCTCCTGTCACTTGTGAGGATAACTCATGACACCAAGTCATAGCCTCACAGCGGGTCGGTCCAGTATATCCACCACTGATATACCCATATGTTTGCGTTAGCACCTCGTGCTTAACCAGCCCATATACTAGTCTCACAAGTACCAGAGCTATCCCACATCCACTCAGGTACATCGACTGGGGACAATCATTTGAGCACAGATCCAATCTGTTTCCAGGGACATTATCAAGTAAGTACACAATTGCAGGTGTAGACAAACAATAATAATGACAATGCCAGAAAGATATATATATATGAATATCAGAGTCAAGTAGTACAAAGATGGACCAAAACTAGGTCCTAGCGCATATACACCAACAAAGGTGCCCTCTACGCCTCTCGGCATGAGGCCAAACCCTAGCCACGTCTCTGGTGATTGCTCTCCTTTCGGTGCATCTTCTCCTTTTAAAGACGAAGCGGTAGCAACTTTCGGATCTCAATTTGGACCTCTAGATCAAAAGTTATGGCCCGAACAAGTTTCAGCTGCGGAAAACTCGCGATTCTGACTAGAAATTACGGCCGTGTAATCGTTCAAGGCAGTGCCGTAAAATCGGTCGAGGTTTCTGATCTGATGTCGTTTGGAAAATACAACCCGTAAACTAGTTTACGGCACTGCCGTAAAATCCAGCAAAGTTTCTATTCTGAAGTGCTCCAAAATATGGTATCGTAATATCTTTTACGGCAGTGCCATAAAATCCTAAAATCTTTCTGGTTGCAAACTCCTCAAAATATGGCAGGGCTCGGATTTTATGGTAGCATCCAAAATTATGGTACCGTAAAATGGATTACGTGAAGAGTCCCCTTCAAGGGGGAGCGCAAGGGGGTGAAACCCTAAGGGTGGCGCATATAACATTTTCGCATGAAGATGCAAGGGTTTTCACCAAAATCGCATGTAATATATTCTTATGATCAACTTCATGTGATTGAATGGATCAAGCGGAAGTTCATACCATAGCCATGAGTGGATGCGGCTTGGAAACAAAGACCAAGAGAGATCTTCTCCACAAGTGACGCACACAAGAAGAGAGATGGCTTCCTCTTGTTGATCTTTGTGCTAGCAAAGATCTTCAAGTGTCCTTGCCGAATGGAAGGGATGAAAGATGAGATCTTGCTCGGGCGAGAGCTCCACTTCTTCGTCCACGCCTTCTCCACACGCAAAAATGCAAGGAGACAAGTGAAGTGAAGTCGTGAACGTCTTGGAGTTAGGCGTTTTGAAGAAGAGGTCTTGATGACTTACCATAAATGGAAGCATGCACTCATAAACGACCAAAACGCCTTCACCCTTTCGAACCATGTGTTCACATAAGTGAACCGGTTCTCCCTTTTGGTTCAATTGCATTTGGTTCAAAGAAAACCAAATCAAATAAGCCCAAGCCATGGTCTAGATCATATCAAACCCTATGGTTCCAGATCTAACCGTTTATCTCTTGATGCTTCTGATCTCACCGATCTAGCATCATCTCTCTCGATCGAAGCTTACCGATCTCAAGCGCTAATCAATCAAACAAGATCAGACCAGATCTCACTTACAATCAGAGATTAAATCCCTTTAAACTGAACCCAAATAATTCAGTCCACACGATCTGACTCAAGTAAGCCATATCTTCAAATTGTGCGACCCTGAGGGTTTCCTTTAAATGTCGGTAACGATAACTTATGTTATCAAGATCAGTGAGGGGTATCTAGCAACACATCACTGTCTCCCGATATAAAGGAAAGAGTCTTCCAAGACTACTCCCAAATCACAGCACAAGTGTGAAATCACTTCACGAGGCATACATGTTTCCTTTGCCACTGGATGTTCTTATTGGACAAGCGTGTCAAGCCTGTAGCTCCAATATGATGAGCATGATTAGATCAGATGAACATAGTCATCTGGGTATGGCCATACACTTTCTCAATCATCTCATTTAGGCGGGGGCCCTTTTAGAACATCACACTCCTTAAACAAGGAGACGGCAATCCTATATCTATCACTAGAGTCCTAACCTGACTCATGATCATTATCCAAGATAGTCTATAATCATTATTTTTCAAATGATATTGAACTACCTCAAGACAATGACAATCATCATTTAGAAACACAAGTGATCTCAAGTCAGAGGACATGTGCCACTTGTTGCAAACAAGGATTATACACATTGTGACAAGCAATTGAATATCCTAGTAGGGTCTGTCCAGTACATCCAATGTACCCATGAATCTACATCTTATTCCATGCTCGAAGCATCCTATAAGATTAGAACACATATTAGTCTCAATCATATCAAGGCTGTCTCATGTTCACCAAGATATCTCGACTAAGGACATTACAGCATGTCATCCTAGCTGAACAGCATTGAGACATTATTCAGAAGCACACTTATTGCAGCAGACAATGTAACATACTGAATAACAACCATTGCCTTTATAAACATAAGAGTTTATATACATGATACACATAGAATCCCAAGGCCTCAAACATTAGCCTTAAGGGCATACCCCAACAATCTCCCACTTGCACTTAATCTAATGGTTGAGAAATCTCAAACCCATATTATTACAGTGCTTCTCATGCTTCTGCTGCGCCAGAGGCTTGGTAAGCGGGTCAGCCAGATTGTCATCTGTATGAACCTTGCAGATTTTGATCTCGCCACGATCAATGATCTCCCGGATCAAGTGAAACCGTCTCTGTATGTGCTTGGACTTCTGGTGCGACCGTGGTTCCTTTGCTTGTGCTATTGCTCCAGTGTTATCACAGAAGATAACCAAAGGATCTGCACTCGAAGGAACAACACCAAGTTCCTGAATGAACTTACGAATCCACACTGCCTCCTTGGATGCTTCCGAGGCTGCAACATACTCGGCTTCTGTTGTGGAATCAGCAACGATTGACTGTTTGAAACTCTTCCACACCACCGCTCCTCCATTCAAGCTAAAAATATAGCCTGATTGCGATCGGAAATCATCCTGGTCCGACTGGAACGAAGCGTCAGTATATCCTTCAATACTGAGTTCTTCCTGACCACCATATATCAAGAACATATCTTTGGTCCTCCGCAGATATTTTAAAATGTTCTTGACTGCAATCCAGTGTGCCTGACCTGGATTACTTTGGAATCGACTAGTCACGCTTAACCCGTAAGCAACGTCTGGGCGAGTACACAACATTGCATACATAATGGACCCAATAGCCGAAGCATAAGGCGTATTGTCCATTTCCTCTTTCTCAGTCTGTGTTTGCGGACACTGACTCTTTGAAAGATTCAGACCATGTCTGACTGGAAGATGTCCTCTTTTAGAATTCTCTAAATGAAATCTCTCCAGGACTTTATCGATGTAAGTACTCTGGCACAGCCCGAGAAGCCTCTTAGATCTATCTCTGTAGATCTTCACACCTAATACATAGGCTGCTTCTCCTAGATCTTTCATCTGGAAATATTTCCTTAGCCATGCTTTAACAGCATGCATTTCAGGAATATCGTTTCCAATGATTAAGATATCATCGACGTAGAGGACTAGGAAAGTAATCACGCTCCCACTAAACCTCTTATATACACACGGGTCTGAAGAGTCCCCTTCAAGGGGGAGCGCAAGCAGATGAAACCCCTTTCAAGAGGGGGGGGGGCGAAAAACCCTTAAGGGTGGCGCATAAAAATTGCAAGCGGAAGCAAGGGTTTTTCATGGATCTTAGCAAGATAATATGATCAACTTGATGAAGTTTAGATCCATACCAAAGCCATGAGGAAGATGGTGACTTGGAAGAGAAAGATCGAAAGGGATCTTCTCCCTAGTTGACGCACACAAGATGATGTGCTTGCTCCTTGGAGATCCTTGTGCTAGCAAGGTCCTTCAAGGGTCCCTCTCGTATGGTAAGGAAATGAGAGATGATGTCTAGGCTTGCCGAACCTCCACCAAGACCTCGCCTTCTCCATGCCAAAGTCTCGTCAAGCAAGAGCAAGGAGACGAGAGTTGAATGGAGCGTTCAAGTCATTTCGCGTTCAAGGGAACATGCGCTAAATGACTTTCCAAAATTGGAAAATCCATTAAGCCATGCGTTCATGATCACTAAATCGATCAAAACGCCAAAGCAATGAACCATACGTTCAAGCTCTTGAACCGGTTCAAAGTAAATGTGTTCGGTCCAAAGGCCAAACCAAGCCAGCCCAAGCCAATCGGTCTAGATCAACTAAACCCTAAGGTTTCCAATCTAACCGTTCATCTCATGATGCTCTTGATCTCACCGATCTAGCATCAATCCTCTCGATCGAAGCTTACCGATCTCAAGCCCTAATCAATCAAACATGATCAGACCAGATCTCACTTACAATCAGAGATTAAATCCCTTTAAACTGAACCCAAACAATTCAGTCCACACGATCTGACTCAAGTAAGCCATATCATCAAATTGTGCGACCCTAAGGGTTTCCTTTAAATGTCGGTAACAATAACTTACATTATCACGATCAGTGAGGGGTATCTAGCAACACATCACTGTCTCCCGATATAAAGGAAAGAGTCTTCCAAGACTACACCCAAACCACAGCACAAGTGTGAATCCACTTCACAAGGCATGCATGTATCCTTTGCCACTGGATGTTCTTATTGGACAAGCGTGTCAAGCCTGTGACTCCAATACGATGAGCATGATTAAATCAGATGAACATAGTCATCTGGGTATGGCCATACACTTTCTCAATCATCTCATATAGGGGGGGCCTTAGAACATCACACTCCTTAAACAAGGAGACGGCAATCCTTTATCTATCACTAGTGTCCTAACCTGACTCATGATCATTATCCAAGATAGTCTATAACCATTATGTTTCAAATGATATTGAACTACCTCAAAACAATGACATTCATCATTTAGGAACACAAGTGATCTCAAGTCAAAGGACATGTGCCACTTGTAGCATACAAGGATTATTCACATTGTGACAAGCAATTGAATATCCTAGTAGGGTCTGTCCAGTACATCCAATGTACCCATGAGTCTACATCTTATTCCATGCTCGAAGCATCCTATAAGATTAGAATACATATTAGTCTCAATCATATCAAGGCTGTCTCATGTTCACCAAGATATATCGACTAAGGACATTTAGCATGTCAGCCTAGCTGAACAGCTTTGAGACATTATTCAGTAGTACACTTATTACAGCAGACAAGGTAACAACCTGAATAATAACCATGCCTTTATAAACACAAGAGTTTATTACATGATACTGATACAATCCCAAGGCCTCAAACATTAGCCTTAAGGGCATACCCCAACAATCTCCCACTTGCACTTAATCTAATGGTTGAGAAATCTCAAACCCATATTATTACAGTGCTTCTCATGCTTCTGCTGCGCCAGAGGCTTGGTAAGTGGGTCAGCCAGATTGTCGTCTGTATGAACCTTGCATATTTTGATCTCGCCACGATCTATGATCTCCCGGATCAAGTGAAACCGTCTCTGTATGTGCTTGGACTTCTGGTGCGACCGTGGTTCCTTTGCTTGTGCGATGGCTCCAGTGTTATCACAGAAGATAACCAAAGGATCGACACTCGAAGGATCAACACCAAGTTCTCTCACGAACTTACGAATCCACACTGCCTCCTTGGATGCTTCCGAGGCTGCAACATACTCGGCTTCTGTTGTGGAATCAGCAACAGTTGACTGTTTGAAACTTTTCCACACCACCGCTCCACCATTCAAGCTAAAAACATAGCCTGATTGCGATCGGAAATCATCCTGGTCCGACTGGAACGAAGCGTCAGTATATCCTTCTATACTGAGTTCTTCCTGACCACCATATATCAAGAATATATCTTTGGTCCTCCGTAGATATTTTATAATGTTCTTGACTGCAATCCAGTGCGCCATACCTGGATTACTTTGGAACCGACTGGTCACGCTTAACCCGTAAGCGACGTCTGGGCGAGTACACAACATCGCATACATAATGGATCCAATAGCCGAAGCATAAGGCGTATTGTCCATTTCATCTTTCTCAGTCTGTGTTTGTGGACACTGACTCTTCGAAAGATTCAGACCATGTCTGACTGGAAGATATCCTCTTTTAGAATTCTCTAAATGGAATCTCTCCAGGACTTTATCGATGTAAGTACTCTGGCACAGCCCGAGAAGCCTCTTAGATCTATCCCTGTAGATCTTCACACCTAATACATAGGCTGCTTCTCCTAAATCTTTCATCTGGAAACATTTCCTTAGCCATGCCTTAACCGCATGCATTTCTGGAATATCATTTCCAATGATCAAGATGTCATCGACGTAGAGGACTAGGAATGTAATCACGCTCCCACTAAACCTCTTATATACACACGGGTCATCTTCGTTCTTGATGAAACCAAACTCAGAGATTGATTCATCAAAACGAATATTCCAGCTTCTAGATGCTTGTTTCAGTCCATAAATGGACTTCTTTAGTTTGCATATTTTATGACGATCTGATGGATTAGTGAAACCTTCAGGTTGTGTCATATACACATCCTCATCCATATTTCCATTAAGGAAAGCTGTTTTCACATCCATCTGCCAGATCTCATAATCGTAATATGCTGCTATCGCGAAAAGAATCCGAATAGACTTGAACATGGCTACAGGAGAGAAAGTTTCATCATAATCTATCCCGTAGATTTGTTTAAAACCTTTCGCAACTAGCCTGCCTTTATAGGTAACCACGTTACCATCCATGTCAATCTTCTTCTTGAAGATCCATTTACAGCCTATAGGGATAACTCCCGGAGGCGGATCAACCAAATCCCAGACTTGGTTATCTGACATGGAGTCCATCTCGGCTCGCATAGCTTCAAGCCATCTAGCTGACTCCGGTCCACTGACCGCATCCGCATAAGTAAGGGGTTCATCATTATCAATGATGTAGACTCCGTCATAGCGCTCAGGCTGACGACGGATCCTTCCCGATCTTCGCGGTTCCCGTGATATTTGAGCCTCAGGTTGTTCAATAACCTGTTCTACCGGCTCAGGCTCATCCAACTGTGCTTGACTACTTTGTCCTTCCTCTGGATTCTCATCCAGCTTTATTTCTCTCCCACTGGCTTCTTGCAGAAGAAACTCCTTCTCAAGAAATATGGCCGTCCGAGCAACAAATACTTTGTTCTCTTTGGGATCGTAGAAATAATAACCCTTAGTTTCCTTAGGGTAACCGACAAAGATGCATTTCTCAGATCTGCTCTCCAGTTTCCCAGAGGCGAGCTTTTTGACATAAGCCTCGCAACCCCAGATCCTGATAAATGTCAAGCTCGGCTGTTTCCCATACCATAATTCATATGGCGTCTTTGAAACGGCCTTGGATGGCACTCAGTTTAGTACCTTTGCAGCTGTTTCCAGTGCAAATCCCCAAAAGGAATATGGAAGAGTAGCCTGACTCATCATAGAACGAACCATATCAAGTAACGTTCTATTTCTCCTCTCGGACACACCATTCCATTGCGGTGTTCCTGGCGGAGTGAGCTGTGAGATAATCCCACACTCCTTCAGATAGTCAGTAAACGCATAACTCAGGTATTCTCCACCTCGATCAGAACGAAGTGCCTTGATATTTCGGCCTAGCTGATTTTGTACTTCATTCTTGAACTCTTTGAACTTGTCAAAGGATTCACTCTTATGTCTCATTAGATAGACATAACCATATCTACTGAAATCATCAGTAAATGTAATGAAGTACTGATAGCCACCTCTGGCATGTTTACTAAATGGCCCACACACATCACTGTGTATAAGGTTAAGTAAACCTGAAGCCCTTTGACCTTTGTTAGGAAAAGGTGACTTCGTCATTTTACCCATCAAACAAGTTTTGCATGTATCAATCTCCTCATAGGAGAATGATCCCAGCAGTCCATGATCATGCAACCGCTTAATGCGCTTCTTGTTAATATGGCCTAAACGACTATGCCATAACAAGGTGCTGTCTTCAGCATACTTGGCTTTCTTATTATCAATGTTTTGTATAGAATATTCCATGTCCAACATGAATAACCCATTGTTAATTGAACCAGTAGCATAAACAATATTATCAAGAGAAAGTACACACTTTGAAATATTGCATTCAAAGGCAAATCCTTTCCTGACAAGAGCAGGAATAGAGATAATATTCTTGGTTATACTGGGTACAAAATAACAATTGTTTAATTCCAATACAATGCCAGATGGTAAAGAAATGAAATAGTCTCCTACAGCAACAGCAGCAACCCGTGCCCCGTTTCCAACGCGTAGGTCTACCTCATGCTGTCCCACCTGCCTTCTTCTCTTGAGTTCCTGCACATTTGAACAAATGTGAACTCCACATGCAGTGTCCAACACCCATGAAATAGAAGAAGAAGATAACATGACCTCAGTCACATATATACCTGAGCTAGAAGCGATGCTTCCCCTCTTATCTCCTTGGAGCGCTTTACAGTCCTTTTTCCAGTGACCCAGCTGGCCACAGTGGAAACACCTGTTGTCCTTCGACCGCTTAACCTTTTGTTTCAGAGCCTTACTGTAGTTCTTGACAGGGGCTTTGCCCTTCTTCCCCTTCTTCTTGTTCCTAGAAGGAACCATTAAGACAGAGGTTGAAGGCTTTCCCTTCAGAGTCTCCTCAGTAGTCAAGAGCATATTCAGCAGCTCTGCCGGAGTACAATCGATTTTGTTCATATTAAAGTTAATAATGAACGCATCGAAAGAGGGCGGGAGAGACTGCAGAATAATGTCTACAGCAAGCTCCTGGTTTATGGTATGCCCCAGTTTCTCCAGAGCCTCCTTGTGCCCAATCATCTTGAGCACGTGAGCTCCCACTGGGCTCCCTTCAGCCAGTTTGCTCTGAAAGAAAATCTTTGTCAGATTATAGTGTTCTGTCCTCGCCTGTGCAGCATACAGCATCTTGAGGTTCGCTATAATTTCTATAGCCGACATATCCTCATGCTGACGCTGCAGCGGTGGCGTCATAGACGCTAGCATCAGGCAAGCGACATCAATGCTATCATTGACGTGCTTTTCATAAGCATCACGAACCGCCCTTGCAGCGTTCGCAGCGGGTTGAGGCGGCACAGCCGTCTCGAGGACATACAGTTTCCTCTCTGCCTTAAGAACGATCTTAAGGTGTCCGAACCAGTCTGAGAAGTTTGGCCCAGCAAACTTCTCCCTTTCCAGTAGGGATCGCACATTGAAGCTCATGGTGTTCGTTGCTGCAGGATTCTACAACAATGCAAGAACAGCAAGGTCAGTATCAATGTTTAGAATCAATCCAGGACTTAAGAAAGATTCTTTTCTCACTATTTTATCTGGCTGAAAAATCCAGCAAAACAGCCCGAAAGAGTAGAACTCTTTTAGTGAGATGGGATCCAGATTTCATACTTGGTCTCCGCGTCCCGCTCAGGCGAGATAAGATGCACAGAGATGACAAGCACTAATTTCTGGTAGGCTGTCCCAGCCAATCGCCAACCCGTGCGATTCCCCTTCACATGGGCAATCCAGCAGACTGTGCCAACTGAGTTGGTACAACACAGTCTCTGATCCCACAGATGGCTGCCTCCATGCGCTACCATATGCGCCACATATGTAGCCTACATGGTCAAGCTGACCCGACCTACTCCCTGGACCACCACGTGCTATGCTGAGCAACGAGAAGCGATAAATCCCTTCTCTGTAACACGCAGGTGAAATCACGCACCGTCTGAAGATAGATGGACGTGCCCACTGAGTGGGTACAACACGGCTCCAACGATAATCAGAAAGGTGAGGTTTCGCGTTAGAAGGCATTACGTGCTTGATATTTTAGCGTTTGGATTTTAACGATCTTTTATCTTCTTACTATCAGGCAAATCCTATGGCTATAGCAGAAGATAAATAAATCATGCTGTTCTACTTATTTAAACAATAAAAGAAAGCATGCATCTTATGTGGTAAAAGCCCATAGCCTAAGTAAGACCTTAAGATACTTAAGTCTTCACTTGCTCTTCTTGGGTCTTTAGCATCTCATCTGGTCCAACCCAGGGCCCTTGCGCCAAGAGCACCTCAGGTGCGCCACCAGCTGAATGCCCCTCTGGGATGTGTGCCTTTGTGCTCTTGTCTAATCAAAATACATTTTGATCTATCTAGACAAGTTTGACTCGCAGGTCAATTATACAATAAATTAATTAAAAAGTGATTCCCAGATCACAATAATATTAATTTACAGGTTTAATTCCAGGCACGCAGGCCCCAGCACAGCACACATTTAACATGGGCAGCCCACATAAGAATAAATAAACAAGCATAGGCATCAAACAACATGTGATCCAATTAAAAGAAAATAAATTTTGAAAACCCCATTGGCATCAATTTTAATTTTCTTATGTGCCCTACAACCTTACAATGGTCCATTGATAGGGATCCACTCATTCATCTAGTCAGATCCTCTGCCCCTTGCATGCACCAAGTCCTAACTGACTCGAGTTGACCTAATGGTCAACCATGCATGCGCCAAGGGTTGAACAACCCTCATGAGGTCTGGCAAGCGGGTGTGACCCCGGGCCTAACTCATGTGTGTTCAATGGTTGTCTCAACCAGACCTCGCTACACGCCTAAGATGCAATCGACCTATAGCCACCTCGTGCTTGTGCACAGGTGCCATCTGGTCGATCCATCTCGGCTGTCAGATGGTCTGATCAGACTATTGGATCTAACCTAGAGGTGACTTCAACCCCATCAACCCATCTAAGGGTTTATAGTAGGCGCCACTTAGATCTAGTCATAGGCGCGCATGTTAGGTTTTTGATAAAATAACATGAACTAAGCGCCAACACAAGACATGCGACAAGATGAACAAACAACATGCGCCAACATAAGGTAAACATCTTACTTTCGCATGAAGAAATAACATGTAAGTTTCGCATGTCAACAAGATCTAAGCATACATGTAAATGCGCAACCAAGGATCACAAAATATACCAAGCAATCATATTACATGCTTGAACCGCATGCTCTGATACCAATTGAAGAGTCCCCTTCAAGGGGGAGCGCAAGCAGATGAAACCCCTTTCAAGAGGGGGGGGCGAAAAACCCTTAAGGGTGGCGCATAAAAATTGCAAGCGGAAGCAAGGGTTTTTCATGGATCTTAGCAAGATAATATGATCAAC
This sequence comes from Costus lasius, assembly GCA_027563935.2. Taxonomy (NCBI): domain Eukaryota; kingdom Viridiplantae; phylum Streptophyta; class Magnoliopsida; order Zingiberales; family Costaceae; genus Costus; species Costus lasius. The sequence goes on from CM050453.2 coordinate 53,250,216, forward strand.
TTGATGAAGTTTAGATCCATACCAAAGCCATGAGGAAGATGGCGACTTGGAAGAGAAAGATCGAAAGGGATCTTCTCCCTAGTTGACGCACACAAGATGATGTGCTTGCTCCTTGGAGATCCTTGTGCTAGCAAGGTCCTTCAAGGGTCCCTCTCGTATGGTAAGGAAATGACAGATGATGTCTAGGCTTGCCGAACCTCCACCAAGACCTCGCCTTCTCCACGCCAAAGTCTCGTCAAGCAAGAGCAAGGAGACGAGAGTTGAATGGAGCGTTCAAGTCATTTGGCGTTCAAGGGAACATGCGCTAAATGACTTTCTAAAATTGGAAAATCCATTAAGCCATGCGTTCATGATCACTAAATCGATCAAAACGCCAAAACAATGAACCATACGTTCAAGCTCTTGAACCGGTTCAAAGTAAATGTGTTCGGTCCAAAGGCCAAACCAAGCCAGCCCAAGCCAATCGGTCTAGATCAACTAAACCCTAAGGTTTCCAATCTAACCGTTCATCTCATGATGCTCTTGATCTCACCGATCTAGCATCAATCCTCTCGATCGAAGCTTACCGATCTCAAGCCCTAATCAATCAAACATGATCAGACCAGATCTCACTTACAATCAGAGATTAAATCCCTTTAAACTGAACCCAAACAATTCAGTCCACACGATCTGACTCAAGTAAGCCATATCATCAAATTGTGCGACCCTAAGGGTTTCCTTTAAATGTCGGTAACAATAACTTACATTATCACGATCAGTGAGGGGTATCTAGCAACATATCACTGTCTCCCGATATAAAGGAAAGAGTCTTCCAAGACTACACCCAAACCACAGCACAAGTGTGAATCCACTTCACAAGGCATGCATGTATCCTTTGCCACTGGATGTTCTTATTAGACAAGCGTGTCAAGCCTGTGACTCCAATACGATGAGCATGATTAAATCAGATGAACATAGTCATCTGGGTATGGCCATACACTTTCTCAATCATCTCATATAGGGGGGGCCTTAGAACATCACACTCCTTAAACAAGGAGACGGCAATCCTTTATCTATCACTAGTGTCCTAACCTGACTCATGATCATTATCCAAGATAGTCTATAACCATTATGTTTCAAATGATATTGAACTACCTCAAAACAATGACATTCATCATTTAGGAACACAAGTGATCTCAAGTCAAAGGACATGTGCCACTTGTAGCATACAAGGATTATTCACATTGTGACAAGCAATTGAATATCCTAGTAGGGTTTGTCCAGTACATCCAATGTACCCATGAGTCTACATCTTATTCCATGCTCGAAGCATCCTATAAGATTAGAATACATATTAGTCTCAATCATATCAAGGCTATCTCATGTTCACCAAGATATATCGACTAAGGACATTTAGCTTGTCAGCCTAGCTGAACAGCTTTGAGACATTATTCAGTAGTACACTTATTACAGCAGACAAGGTAACAACCTGAATAATAACCATGCCTTTATAAACACAAGAGTTTATTACATGATACTGATACAATCCCAAGGCCTCAAACATTAGCCTTAAGGGCATACCCCAACAGGGTCATCTTCATTCTTGATGAAACCAAACTCAGAGATTGATTCATCAAAACGAATATTCCAGCTTCTAGATGCTTGTTTAAGTCCATAAATGGACTTCTTTAACTTGCATATTTTATGACGATCTGATGGATTAGTGAAACCTTCAGGTTGTGTCATATACACATCCTCATCCAGTTTTCCATTAAGGAAAGCCGTCTTCACATCCATCTGCCAGATCTCATAATCGTAATATGCTGCTATCGCGAAAAGAATCCGAATAGACTTGAACATGGCTACAGGAGAGAAAGTTTCATCATAATCTATCCCGTAGATTTGTTTGAAACCTTTCGCAACTAGCCTGCCTTTATAGGTAACCACGTTACCATCCATGTCAATCTTCTTCTTGAAGATCCATTTACAGCCTATAGGGATTACTCCCGGAGGCGGATCAACCAAATCCCAGACTTGGTTATCAGACATGGAGTCCATCTCGGCTCGCATAGCTTCAAGCCATCTAGCTGACTCCAGTCCACTGACCGCATCCGCATAAGTAAGCGGTTCATCATTATCAATGATGTAGACTCCGTCATAGCGCTTAGGCTGTCTACGGATCCTTCCCGATCTTCGCGGTTCCCATGATATCTGAGCCTCAGGTTGTTTAATAACCTGATCCATCGGCTCAGGCTCATCCAACTGTGCTTGACTACTTTGTCCTTCCTCTGGATTCTCATCCAGCTTTATTTCTCTCCCACTGGCCTCTTGCAGAAGAAACTCCTTCTCAAGAAAAATGGCCGTCCGAGCAACAAATACCTTGTTCTCCTTGGGATCGAAGAAATAATAACCCTTAGTTTCCTTAGGGTAACCGACAAAGATGCATTTCTCAAATCTGCTCTCCAGTTTCCCAGAGGTGAGCTTTTTGACATAAGCCTCGCAACCCCAGATCCTGATAAATGTCAAGCTAGGCTATTTCCCATACCACAACTCATATGGCGTCTTTGAAACGGCCTTGGATGGCACTCGGTTTAGTACCTTTGCAGCTGTTTCCAGTGCAAATCCCCAAAAGGAGTAAGGTAGAGTAGCCTGACTCATCATAGAACGAACCATATCAAGTAACGTTCTATTTCTCCTCTCGGACACACCATTCCATTGCGGTGTTCCTGGCAGAGTGAGCTATGAGATAATCCCACACTCTTTTAGATAGTCAGTAAACGCATGACTCAAGTATTCTCCACCTCGATCAGAACGAAGTGCCTTGATATTTCGGCCTAACTAATTTTGTACTTCATTCTTGAACTCTTTGAACTTGTCAAAAGATTCACTCTTATGTCTCATAAGATAGACATAACCATATCTACTGAAATCATCAGTAAAGGTAATGAAGTACTGATAGCCACCTCTGGCATGTTTACTAAATGGCCCACACACATCACTGTGTATAAGGTCAAGTAAACCTGAAGCCCTTTGACCTTTGTGAGGAAAAGGAGACTTCGTCATTTTACCCATTAAACAAGCTTTGCATGTATCAATCTCCTCATAGGAGAATGATCCCAGCAGTCCATGATCATGCAACCGCTTAATGCGCTTCTTGTTAATATGGCCTAAACGACTATGCCATAACAAGGTGCTGTCATCAGCATACTTGGCTTTCTTATTATCAATATTTTGTATAGAATATTCCATGTCCAACATGAATAACCCATTGTTAATTGAACCAGTAGCATAAACAATATTATCAAGAGTAAGATAACACTTTGAAATCTTGCATTCAAAGGAAAACCCTTTCCTGACAAGTGCAGGAATAGAGATAATATTTTTGGTAATACTGGGTACAAAGTAACAATTGTTTAATTCTAATACAATGCCAGATGGTAATGAGATGTAATAATCCCCTACAGCAACAGCAGCAACCCGTGCCCCGTTTCCAACTCGTAGGTCCACCTCATGCTGTCCCACCTGTCTTCTTCTCTTGAGTTCCTGCACATTTGAACAAATGTGAACTCCACATGCAGTGTCCAACACCCATGAAATAGAAGAAGAAGATATCATGACCTCAGTCACAAATATACCTGAGCCAGAAGCGATGCTTCCCCTCTTTTCTCCTTGGAGCGCTTTACAGTCCTTTTTCCAGTGACCCAGCTGGCCACAGTGGAAACACCTGTTGTCCTTCGACCGCTTCACCTTTTGTTTCAGAGCCTTACTGTAGTTCTTGACAGGGGCTTTGCCCTTCTTCCCCTTCTTCTTGTTCCTGGAAGGAACCATTAAGACAGAGGTTGAAGGCTTTCCCTTCAGAGTCTCCTCAGTAGTCAAGAGCATATTCAGCAGCTCTGCTGGAGTACAGTCGATTTTGTTCATATTAAAGTTAATAATGAACGCATCGAAAGAAGGCGGGAGAGACTGCAGAATAATGTCTACAGCAAGCTCCTGGTTGATGGTATGCCCCAGTTTCTCCAGAGCCTCTTTGTGCCCAATCATCTTGAGCACGTGAGCTCCCACTGGGCTCCCTTCAGCCAGTTTGCTCTGAAAGAAAAGCTTTGTCAGATTATAGCGTTCTGTCCTCGCCTGTGCAGCATACAGCATCTTGAGGTTTGCTATAATTTCTATAGCAGACATATCCTCATGCTGACGCTGCAGCGGTGGCGTCATAGACGCTAGCATCAGGCAAGCGACATCAATGCTATCATTGACATGCTTTTCATAGGCATCGCGAACCGCCCTTGCGGCGTTCGCAGCGGGTTGAGGCGGCACAGCCGTCTCGAGGACATACAGTTTCCTCTCTGCCTTAAGAACGATCTTAAGGTGTCCATACCAGTCTGAGAAGTTTGGCCCAGCAAACTTCTCCCTTTCCAGTAGGGATCGCACATTGAAGCTCATGGTGTTCGTTGCTGCAGGAATCTACAACAATGCAAGAACAGCAAGGTCAGTATCAATGTTTAGAATCAATCCAGGAGTTAAGAAAGATTCTTTTCTCACTATTTTGTCTGACTGAAAAATCCATTAAACAGTCCGAAAGAGTAACACTCTTTTAGTGAGATGGGATCCAGATTTCATACTTGGTCTCCGCGTCCCGCTCAGGCGAGATAAGATGCACAGAGAGTACAAGCACTAATTTCTGGTAGGCAGTCCCTGCCAATCGCCAACCCGTGCGATTCCCCTTCATCTGGGCAATCCAGCAGACTGTGCCAACTGAGTTGGTACAACACAGTCTCTGATCCCACAGATGGCTGCCTCCATGTGCTACCATATGCGCCACATATGTAGCCTACATGGTCAATCTGACCCGACCTACTCCCTGGACCACCACGTGCTATGCTGAGCAACGAGAAGCGATAAATCCCTTCTCTGTAACATGCAGGTGAAATCGCACACCGTCTGAAGATAGATGGACGTGCCCACTGAGTGGGTACAACACGGCTCCAACGATAATCAGAACAGCGAGGTTTCGCGTCAGAAGGCTATCGAGCTTGATATTTTAGCGTTGGATTTTAACGGTCTTTTATCTTCTTTACTATCATGCAAATCCTATGGTGATAGCAGAAGATAAATAAATCATGCATTTCTAATTATTTAGAAAATAAAAGAAAGCATGGATCTTATGTGGTAAAAGCCCATAGAGCCTAAGTAAGACCTTAAATCAACTTAAGTCTTCACTTGAGCTCTTTTGCATCTCATCTGGTCCAACCCAGGGCCCTAGCGCTCAATGCAGCTCAGGTGCGCCCACCAGCTGAATGCCCCTCTGCGATGTGTGCTTTTGTGCTCTTGTCTAATTAAAATACATTTTAATCTATCTAGACAAGCTTGACTCGCAGGTCAAATATACAATAAATTAATTAAAAATGTGATTCGCAGATCACAAAAATAATAATTTACCAGGCTCGCAGGCCCCAGCACAGCACACATTAAAAGGGCAACCCACATAAGATTAAATAAACAAGCATCATGGCATCATTCAACATGTGATCCTTTTACAAGAAAATAAAATTTTGAAAACCCCATAGGCATCAATTTTATTTTTCTTATGTGCCCTACAAGCTTACAACGGTCCATTGATAGGGATCCACTCATCCATCTAGTCAGATCCACTGCCCTTGCATGCACCAAGTCCTAACTGACTTGCGTTGACCTAATGGTCAACCATGCATGCGCAAAGGGCTGAACGACCCCATGAGTTCTAGCAAGCGGGTGTGACCCCGGGCCTAACTCATGTGTGTTCACAGGTTGTCTCAACCAGACCTCGCTACACGCCTGTGATGCAATCGACCTATAGCCACCTCGTGCTTGCGCACAGGTGCCATCTGGTCGATCCATCTAGGCTGTCAGATGATCTGATCAGACTGATTGGATCTATTCAAGATGATGCTTTCAACCCTATCAACCCGTCTAAGGGTTTATAGTAAGCGCCTCTTAGATCTAGTAAACGCTCAAGTCATCAAGTTTTGTGAAAACATCAAGAACAACATGCGCAACTATCAACTAGCGCCAACATAACTCTCATACATGCGCAACATGAACATACTATCAACTAGTATAATCGCATGAAGAGAAAACATAGATCTAAGCATCAAGCATACATGGATCACACAAAGCAATCATAAGAACATATAAGAACCCATGCTCTGATACCAATTGAAGAGTCCCCTTCAAGGGGGAGCGCAAGGGGGTGAAACCCTAAGGGTGGCGCATATAACATTTTCGCATGAAGATGCAAGGGTTTTCACCAAAATCGCATGTAATATATTCTTATGATCAACTTCATGTGATTGAATGGATCAAGCGGAAGTTCATACCATAGCCATGAGTGGATGCGGCTTGGAAACAAAGACCAAGAGAGATCTTCTCCACAAGTGACGCACACAAGAAGAGAGATGGCTTCCTCTTGTTGATCTTTGTGCTAGCAAAGATCTTCAAGTGTCCTTGCCGAATGGAAGGGATGAAAGATGAGATCTTGCTCGGGCGAGAGCTCCACTTCTTCGTCCACGCCTTCTCCACACGCAAAAATGCAAGGAGACAAGTGAAGTGAAGTCGTGAACGTCTTGGCGTTAGGCGTTTTGAAAAAGAGGTCTTGATGACTTACCATAAATGGAAGCATGCACTCATAAACGACCAAAACGCCTTCACCCTTTCGAACCATGTGTTCACATAAGTGAACCAGTTCTCCCTTTTGGTTCAATTGCATTTGGTTCAAAGAAAACCAAATCAAATAAGCCCAAGCCATGGTCTAGATCATATCAAACCCTATGGTTCCAGATCTAACCGTTTATCTCTTGATGCTTCTGATCTCACCGATCTAGCATCATCTCTCTCGATCGAAGCTTACCGATCTCAAGCGCTAATCAATCAAACATGATCAGACCAGATCTCACTTACAATCAGAGATTAAATCCCTTTAAACTGAACCCAAATAATTCAGTCCACACGATCTGACTCAAGTAAGCCATATCTTCAAATTGTGCGACCCTGAGGGTTTCCTTTAAATGTCGGTAACGATAACTTATGTTATCACGATCAGTGAGGGGTATCTAGCAACACATCACTGTCTCCCGATATAAAGGAAAGAGTCTTCCAAGACTACTCCCAAATCACAGCACAAGTGTGAAATCATTTCACGAGGCATACATGTTTCCTTTGCCACTGGATGTTCTTATTGGACAAGCGTGTCAAGCCTGTAGCTCCAATATGATGAGCATGATTAGATCAGATGAACATAGTCATCTGGGTATGGCCATACACTTTCTCAATCATCTCATTTAGGTGGGGGCCCCTTTAGAACATCACACTCCTTAAACAAGGAGACGGCAATCCTATATCTATCACTAGAGTCCTAACCTGACTCATGATCATTATCCAAGATAGTCTATAATCATTCTTTTTCAAATGATATTGAACTACCTCAAGACAATGACAATCATCATTTAGAAACACAAGTGATCTCAAGTCAGAGGACATGTGCCACTTGTTGCAAACAAGGATTATTCACATTGTGACAAGCAATTGAATATCCTAGTAGGGTCTGTCCAGTACATCCAATGTACCCATGAATCTACATCTTATTCCATGCTCGAAGCATCCTATAAGATTAGAACACATATTAGTCTCAATCATATCAAGGCTGTCTCATGTTCACCAAGATATCTCGACTAAGGACATTACAGCATGTCAGCCTAGCTGAACAGCATTGAGACATTATTCAGAAGCACACTTATTGCAGCAGACAATGTAACATACTGAATAACAACCATTGCCTTTATAAACATAAGAGTTTATATACATGATACACATAGAATCCCAAGGCCTCAAACATTAGCCTTAAGGGCATACCCCAACATTACGGCACTACCGTAATTTGCTGAGTTGCTCCGTTTTGCATGAAATTTCTTGGGTGATCTCTTCTTGATGATGGTAATTCTTCTATGTGTTTGATTTTGCTTGAAAACTCCTCGAAATAGTGCCTTTTTATCTGAAAATCATGAAAAATGAAAATAGAAGTAGACTTTGCAATATTTGATAAATTCAGCATAAAAATAAGCAAGAAGATCCTCAATTTAGCATGAAAAGATATATAAAATGATACAAAATATACTATATATTTTGGTGTCATCAGGTCGCAGCCGTGCATCCATGCACGGCCGTGCACGGTGTTAGTTTTTATGCCCTAGGACCTCAGGATGGTCCATTGGGATATGTGTATCACATATAGTTGATATATGAGTTATCCTGGCATTGTCATTGTTATGCAAGTTTGTACATCTGCGCATATGTACATTTGCATATACAATGTCCCTAAGAGATAGATTTCATCTAGTCTCTGTGTTTATCCCTGGTCGAGAATCATAGTGGATATGGGACAGCTATGATTCACTTGAGACTGGTATATGCGCTGGTTGAGCATGGGTTGCTAACGCAGATATATGGGTATATCAAGGGAGATATACTGGATCGACCCGCCATGAGGATTCATCTCGGTGTCATGATATGAATATCACAGTGACAGAGTTGTGCTTGCCCTAGACTTGAGAGCATCGGTATCTCTATATAGTGATTGATGTACTTTGATGCAACCTAACGCTTCACCGTAAAAGGGAAGTCATAACGATTGTCATTGGGTATGTCATAAGCTGTATGAGAGATTCAATGTGCCAATAAAGGATTTGCCCCTTCCTTACGGGGAAGCTTGATTGTCCATGGCACCCCTATATAAATGACTAAAAGTGTATGGTCATACCCAGGTGAAAACTTGATTTAGTCATGCCATATTATGGTAGACACTGAAAAAAATAATGGTAGACACTGAAAAAAATAATGAGATCAATGACTCCTTCCCTGAAGAACAGCTTTTAACCATTGAACAGATCAGAGCTCCCTAGTATGCCGATATAGTGAATTACCTTGTTGCTAATGTTTTTCCTCCTGATTTGAACTACCAAAAAAGGAAGAAGTTCTTGGCTGAGGTGAAACACTATTTTTGGGATGAGCCTTATGTGTTTCGAAGGTGTACAGACGGTATTTTTAGAAGATGTGTACCTGAAGAAGAAATCACAGATATTTTGTGCCAATGTCATGGATCCTCTTATGGTGGTCATGCCGGTGCTGGAAAGACTGCTTATAAAGTGTTACAATCAAGATTTTATTGGCCCACCATTTTCAAAGATGCTATAAACTTTGTGTTATCTTGTGATAGATGTCAAAGAATAGGGAACATCAGTAGAAGACATGAGATGCCCCTGTCCAATATTCTTGAAGTTGAAATATTTGATGTTTGGGGGATAGACTTTATGGGGCCTTTCCCATCTTCAGGTGGTAACAAGTACATTCTGGTAGCAGTTGACTATGTTCAAAATGGGTTGAAGCTCTCGCTTCACCAACCAATGACTCAAGAGTTGTTGCTAAATTTTTCAAAAAGATCATATTTCCACGGTATGGGACCCCGCGGGTAGTAATCAGTGATGGAGGTTCACATTTCATAGAACACAAATTTTCAGCCTTACTTAGAAAATATGGAGTGAATCATAGAGTGGCAACGCCTTATCATCCTCAAACAAGTGGACAAGTGGAGATATCGAACAGAGAAATCAAGGGAATTTTAGAGAAGACCGTGTCAAGCACTAGGAAAAACTGGGAATACAAGCTTGATGATGCCTTGTGGGCATACCGGACTGCTTTCAAAACACCAATAGATATGTCTCCATTTCAATTAATTTATGGAAAATCATGTCACCTGCCCGTGGAACTTGAACACAAAGCATACTGGGCAATCAAGATGCTGAATTTTGACTTAAAAAGTGCGGGGGAAAAACGAAAATTACAATTGAATGAGCTAGATGAGATCAGACTCTCTACATACGAGAATGCACAAATTTACAAGGAGAGGATGAAAAGATGGCACGATCGACATATTTTCATGAGAGATTTCCAACCAGGTGACTTTGTTCTTTTATTCAATTCTAGATTGAGACTTTTTCCTGGAAAACTTAAGTCTCGATGGTCTGGACCTTTTGAGGTAAAGAAAGCTTATCCTTACGGAGCCATGGATGTATGGAGTGAAGAAACATGAGAATTCAAGGTTAATGGTTAGAGACTTAAACACTATTATCAAGAAGAGCGAGTTGAAGAAAAGGAGAATTTTTATTTGGATGAACCGCTATCAAATCTGAGTGTTAAGGGGTCAAGATAAAGACCTTTAAATTAGTGCTTCTTGGGAGGCAACCCAAGCTTTCTAACTTTAGTTCACTTCCTTTAATTTACCTTTATCTTAGTTTCACTTTAGCATTAATCTTTATTATTTTTATTTTTTTATTTTTATTTATTTATTTTTTTTTTTTGCAAGAAGCATGGAAAGGAAGAAAACTCGACTCAAAAGGTTAACAAAATTTTGTAAGTATCCCCTTCCATTCACCTTTTGGATGTCATCATTAACTCTTATTTTTGTGTCTACCACCACTACTTCATCCACATGAAAATATTTTGATTAACGCATTATGTGGACATGTTTTGAGATGTGATTGATGATTTTTGATGATGAATGATCTCAAATTCATGATTAGAGTTATAACCCCATCATGTCAAAATTTATTTCTTCAATACATATTTGTCTTTTGAAATATGACATTGATTGATGCATAAAATTTTGGATAGGTATATTATTTGAGGAATAAAATTTAAAGGTGAAACTTCTCTTTTGAATAAAATGAGTATATTAGTATGATTTGAGAATTTAAATCAATTGATCAACCTAGTTGAGGCTTAGTCTATTTTTGCTATTTGTTGGGAAATAAGAATCCAAGATCCATAAAAATAGTGAGAGACTCCCCTACTTGGCGCTATGCAAAATTGATAGAGGTACCTAAGAGATGGGTTGAAGTCTAAACATGAAAAATAATGAGAGAGAAAAAGAATAAGACTCCTCTACTTGGCACTGTATAAAATTAACAGTGGTACCGAAGAAAGAGTTGAAATCAAAAATAAAAAAAAAGGTGTGTATCCAAGTGGGTACATGCCATCTTCACAAAAAAAAAAAATTGTGTGTGGAAAAAGATCTTGGAGACTTAATTCCTATAAACGAAAGCCATGATAGATTTAAATTGATACTGGGTGAAATCATGAGATTGAAAATCCTATTTATTATACGGTTGCAAAGTTTTATTTGATTGAGTTGTGAATCTAGAAAATTGAGTTCTAAAGATGATATGTTTACTTGAAATTTTGTAAATCAATTAATAGAATTTTTCATTGACAAGTTGTATTTTAGAAATTTATTGAGCATGAAAAGGTTATTCTTTCAATCAAATTTTGATTTCAAATTTTGATTTTTTAACACATAAGGCTCAAACCTTGCTTGTCCTCAAGCAAATGGATTTAGCATAAAAACAAGTAAAAAGATCCTCGATTTAGCATGAAAAGGTATCTAAAATGATGCAAAATATACTACATATTTCGGTGTCATCAGTTGATGCATGAAATTTTGGGTAGATATATTATTTGAGGGATAAAATCTAAAAGTGAAACTATCCTTTTTAATAAAATGAGTATATGAGTATAATTTGAGAATTGAGATCAATTGATCAACCTAGTACATGTTTAGTCTATTTTTGCTATTTGTTGGGAAATAAGAATCCAAGATCCATAAAAATAGTGAGAGACTCCCCTACATGGCACTATGTAAAATTGTTAGTGGTACCTAAGACATGGGTTGAAGTCTATATAAAAGATAATGAGAGTGGAAAATGATAAGACTCCTCTACTTGGCACCGTGTAAAATTGACAGTGGTATCGAAGACAAGGGTTGAAGTCGAAATAAAAAGTATGTATCTAAGTGGGTACATGCCATCTTTGCAAAAATAAAAAAATACATAAAAAAAAACTTTATGTGTGGAAAAAGATCTTGGAAACCTAATTCCTATAAACAAAAGCATCATAGATTTCAACTGAAATTGGGTGAAGTCTTGAAATTAAAAATTCTAATTATTATACGAGTTGCAAAGTTTTATTGGATTGAATTATGGATCTAGAGGGTTGAGTTCTAAGGATGATATATTTATTTGAAGTTTTATAAAACAATTGATAGAATTTTTCATTGATCATTGTATTTTAGAAATTTATTGAGCATGAAAAGGTTATTCTTTTAATCAATTTTTCATTTTTGCTTGAGGACAAGCAAAGTTTGAGCCTTATGTATTTTGATGACACCAAAATATATAGCATATTTTGTATCATTTTATATATCTTTTCATCCTAAATTGAAGATCTTTTGCTTATTTTTATGATAAATTTATCAAACATTGCAAAATCTACTTCTGTTTTGGTTTTTCATGATTTTTAGGTAAAATGACACTATTTTAAGGCATTTTTAAGCAAAATCAAAGACATCGAAGAGCTACCATCATCAAGAGGAGATCACCTGACATATTTCACGCAAATTAGAGCAACACACCAAAATATGGTAGTGACGTATTCTATATTACGGTACCGTATTTCCGTACGACACCGTAATATCAGAGCACTGCCGTAAATTGGTGGAATTTCTGACTAGAAGGTTTAATGAAAAATACGGTACTGCCATAAAACTTAACACTGCCGTATTTTGAAGCGCATTCAGAATAGAGATAATTCTTGATTTTTCGGCACTACCGTAAACTTTGACACGGGCCGTATTTTCTAGACAATTTTGACGAGAGAGTTTAGCCCATTTTACGGCAGTGCCGTGAACCATTTTATGGTGTCGTATTGTCCAAACAACACCAGATCAGAGAACATGACCAATTTTATGGCACTGCCATGAAATATTACACTATCGTATTTCTGCTTTTGAACGCAACTTCCATAGTCAACTTTGAAGCCCGATTTTTTTGGAGATGATTACGGGAGATCCAGACATCCAAATTGAGATCCAAAAGAAGTGGTGGACTGGTCTCAATGAGGGGAAGATAAAGACACCAAAAGCCCTATTTTTGAGGGGGAATCAAAGGAGCAATCGACAGAGAGGCATTTAGGGTTCGTCCTCATGCCGAGAGGCATGGAGGCACCTCAGGCCATGATTTTTACACAGAGGCTTCGCCTAGAGGAGAGAACGACACCCCAAAAGTTTCAGAGCAAAAGGAGTTCGATTGGAGGAGGAATTAACAAAAGAAGGGTTCGGACACTATTCACAGCGAGTTTCCTTTGCAAAATACGGCTGTAATTTATATTACAGCCGTGGTGTATTTTCTTAAACCCTCTTCTTCGTTGATTTCTGACACTTTGATACTATGGCTTGTTGTATTTCTTCTTCCATGCAATCTTAAACATATTTGGGACATGGGGTGTAATCCCCTTTGATTTCTTAATGATTAGATAAATTTTTATCTTCGTTAGAATAGTTTTATGATGATAATTTTACTTATGTGAATAATTGCACTTTGATTCTCCATAGATTGATGTTATTATTCATGTTTTAGAGTTCTCGCAATAAGGACCGAAAGGTGACTTGCTTGAGAACTTGGAACCCTAAAATTGCATGATAGGAACTTTCCGTAAGAAATTAGGTTAGTTCTTAATTATTTGATTTTAGTGATCTTATTGCCATGATAGATAATTTGAATCTAGGATTGAGTTATTGTGTCAAACGTGGAGATCTTGCACGAAAGTGAGGATCGGAACGTTGGAGAACCATAAGTAGAACTTGTGTTGAATCTTGGATGCACGAAAGTGATCCCTGAGATTCCGCTCGAGACAATCAACTTAGAATTCGAATGCACAAAAGTGATCTTTGAGTTCTTTGATTGATGATTTACTTATCTTAAGCGTTGGGATAGATCTTGCGCGAAAGCGAGGATTGATCCTTACATAATTGTCTACACAGAAGTGAGATAATCCCTTTGTGAAGTAAATTAAGTCTTTATCATGATAAGATTAGTCTAACGACCTTTTATTTATGTCTAGTCATTGAAATTAAGGTGGATGAAACCCTAGTCCCAATGTTTCTCTCTGATTATCTCTTTAGCATATTCTCTGCATAGTTACTTCTATTAAATTTGGTTCGCTTAGCTAATGAGAAAATAATTATTTGGTACTTAACACATAGGTCTCTATGGGTTCGATATCTTTCTTTATTACGTCGAGTATCCATACACATGCGGAGATAACAACAAGTGTGGTAACTCAACAAGTTTTTGGAGTCGTATCAGGGGGTGACAAGCCCCTGTGCGCCATACAATAAGTATTGGCTGCGACTTCAGAAATAAGTTTTGTTTACCTACTTGTTGGCATACAACACTCATCTCCCGAGGCTAGCACCACGTGTGGAGGTAGGAGAGATCTTGAGGAGTCCGTGTGTAAGTCCCCTTCAAGGGGGAGCGAAACCCTAATAGGCGCATGACAAAAAAAATTCGAAGCGGAAGCAAGGGTTTCTATATCGCATGCATGTCATATGATCAACTTGTTAAAAACTTGCAAAGATCGACAAGTGATCTTACCATAGCCATTGCTTTGGATGGCGGCTTGGAAATGAGAGAACGAAATGGTTCTCCTCCAAAGATGACGCACACAAGACGATGGATCGGCTACTTCTTGTTGCTCCTTGTGTTAGCAAGGATCTCCAAGTCTCCTGATCGCGTTGAGGGGATTTAGATGATCTCCTTTCTTGGCTAAAACTCTCTCCAAAGCGTGAAGAAGTTCTCCCACGAGAGAAGAGGCGACAAGACGTGAAGAGACGAGAGAGGGCGTAACTCTCTCGAACGTGTAGTGCGTTACCCTATTTTGGAAAACCAAAAATAGTAACTGCCTAACGTTCATGCGTTCATGCGTTCATGGGTTTACCCCAACGCATTTTGCTCTCTCCCTTGAACCATGCGCTCACTCAATGAGCTGGTTCAATGTCGGTTTGGTTCAAAGACCAATTAACCCAAGCCATATGGTCTAGATCACAATAAACCCTAAAGGTTCAAGATCTAACCGTTCATCTCTTGATGCTCCTGATCTCACCGATCTAGCATCCAATCTCTCAATCGAAGCTTACCGATCTCAAGCCCTAATCAATCAAACATGATCAGACCAGATTGAAGAGTCCCCTTCAAGGGGGAGCGCAGGCAGATAAAACCCCTTTCAAGAGGGGGGCGAACCCTAGAGCATGCGGAAAATGTACTCTTCTAGGGTTTCAATAAAATCGTTTGCATGAACACATATATATGATCAACTTTATATGTATTGCAAAGATCAAGTTTGAGATCTTTTACCATAGCCATGATAAAGGGTGGCGGCTTGGAAGCAAGAGGGCAAGTAAGCACTCCTCCAAAGAAAACACACACTAGATGAGAGATGGCTACCCTTTAGGATCTTCCTTGTGCTAGCAAGAGATCTCCCCAAAGTTCCTTGTCGTGTGTTGATGATGAGATGTGCTTGGCCGAGAGCTACCTTGTCCAAGAGTCCTCTCTTCGTCGAATGAAGGAGACAAGAGAGTAATTGGCAAATTGCGTTGAGGTTTTTTTCATTCAAGTCATTGCGTTACACTTCCAAATATGGAAGGTTATCAAGCCATGCGACCACTTGAAGAAAAACCGCCCAAGATGCCTTTAAACCTTGAACCATACGTTCACCCATGTGAACCGGTTCAAGCCGATTAGGTTCAACTCAATTCGGTTCAAAAACCCAAATTAAACCAGCCCAAGCCATGGTCTAGATCTCTATGAACCAAACGGTTCAAGATCTAACCGTTCATCTCTTGATGCTCTTGATCTCTTCGATCTAGCATCCATACTCTCGATCGAAGCTTACCGATCTGAAGCCCTAATCAATCAAACATGATCAGATCAGATCTCACTTACAATCAGAGTCTAATCTCCTTTTAACTGAACTAAAACAATTCAGTCCACACGATCTGACTTAAGTAAGCCATATCATCAAATTGTGCGACCCTAAGGGTTTCCTTTAAATGTCGGTAACGATAACTCACGTTATCACAATCAGTGAGGGGTATCTAGCAACACATCACTGTCTCCCGATATAAAGGAAAGAGTCTTCCAAGACTACACCCAAACCACAGCACAAGTGTGAATCATTTCACAAGGCATACATGTTTCCTTTGCCACTGGATGTTCTTATTGGACAAGTGTGTCAAACTTGTAGCTCCAATATGATGAGCATGATTAGATCAGATGAACATAGTCATCTGGGTATGGCCATACACTTTCTCAATCATCTCATATAAGGGGGGCCCCTTTAGAACACCACACTCCTTCCACAAGGAGACGGCAATCCTTTATCTATCACTAGTATCCTAACCTGACTCATGATCATTATCCAAGATAGTCTATAACCATTATCTTTCAAATGATATCGAACTACCTCAAAATAATGACATTCATCATTTAGAAACACAAGTGATCTCAAGTCAAAGGACATGTGCCACTTGATGCAAACAAGGATTATTCACATTGTGACAAGCAATGGAATATCCCAGTAGGGTCTGTCCAGTACATCCAATGTACCCATGAGTCTACATCTTATTCCATGCTCGAAGCATCCTATAAGATTAGAACACATATTAGTCTCAATCATATCAAGGCTGTCTCATGTTCACCAAGATATCTCGACTAAGGACATATAGCCTGTCAGCCTAGCTGAACAGCTTTGAGACATTATTCAGTAGTACACTTATTACTGCAGACAAGGTAACAACCTGAATAATAACCATGCCTTTATAAACACAAAAGTTTATTACATGATACTGTTACAATCCCAAAGGCCTCAAACATTAGCCTTAAGGGCATACCCCAACAATCTCCCACTTGCACTTAATCTAATGGTTGAGAAATCTCAAACCCATATTATTACAGTGCTTCTCATGCTTCTGCTGCGCCAGAGGCTTGGTAAGCGGGTCTGCCAGATTGTCATCTGTATGTACCTTGCAAATTTTGATCTTGCCACGATCAATGATCTCCCGGATCAAGTGAAACCGTCTCTGTATGTGCTTGGACTTCTGGTGCGACCGTGGTTCCTTTGCCTGTGCGATTGCTCCAGTGTTATCACAGAAGATAACCAAAGGATCTGCACTCGAAGGAACAACACCAAGTTCTCTCACGAACTTACGAATCCACACTGCCTCCTTGGATGCTTCCGAGGCTGCAACATACTCGGCTTCTGTTGTGGAATCAGCAACAGTTGACTGTTTGAAACTTTTCCACACCACTGCTCCACCATTCAAGCTAAAAACATAGCCTGATTGCGATCGGAAATCATCCTGGTCCGACTGGAATGAAGCGTCAGTATATCCTTCAATACTGAGTTCTTCCTGACCACCATATATCAAGAACATATCTTTGGTCCTCCGCAGATATTTTAAAATGTTCTTGACTGCAATCCAGTGCGCCACACCTGGATTACTTTGGAACCGACTGGTCACGCTTAACCCGTAAGCGACGTCTGGGCGAGTACACAACATCGCATACATAATGGACCCAATAGCCGAAGCATAAGGCGTATTGTCCATTTCATCTTTCTCAGTCTATGTTTGTGGACACTGACTCTTCGAAAGATTCAGACCATGTCTGACTGGAAGATATCCACGTTTAGAATTCTCTAAATGGAATCTTTCCAGGACTTTATCGATGTAAGTACTCTGGCACAGCCCGAGAAGCCTCTTAGATCTATCTCTGTAGATCTTCACACCTAGTACATAGGCTGCTTCTCCTAAATCTTTCATCTGGAAACATTTTCCTAACCATGCTTTAACAGCATGCAGTTCAGGAATATCATTTCCAATGATTAAGATATCATCGATGTAGAGGACTAGGAAAATAATCACGCTCCCACTAAACCTCTTATATACACACGGGTCATCTTCGTTCTTGATGAAACCAAACTCAGAGATTGATTCATCAAAACGAATATTCCAGCTTCTAGATGCTTGTTTAAGTCCATAAATGGACTTCTTTAACTTGCATATTTTATGACGATCTGATGGATTCGTGAAACCTTCAGGTTGTGTCATATACACATCCTCATCCAGATTTCCATTAAGGAAAGCTGTTTTCACATCCATCTGCCAGATCTCATAATCGTAATATGCAGCTATCGCGAAAAGAATCCGAATAGACTTAAACATGGCTACAGGTGAGAAAGTTTCATCATAATCTATCCCGTAGATTTGTTTGAAACCTTTCGCAACTAGCCTGCCTTTATAGGTAACCACGTTACCATCCATGTCAATCTTCTTCTTGAAGATCCATTTACAGCCTATAGGGATTACTCCCGGAGGCGGATCAACCAAATCCCAGACTTGGTTATCTGACATGGAGTCCATCTCGGCTCGCATAGCATCAAGCCATCTAGCTGACTCCGGTCCACTGACCGCATCCGCATAAGTGAGGGGTTCATCATTATCAATGATGTAGACACCATCATAGCGCTCAGGCTGTCGACGGATCCTTCCCGATCTTCGCGGTTCCCGTGATATCTGAGCCTCAGGTTGTTCAGTAACCTGATCTACCGGCTCAGGCTCATCCAACTGTGCTTGACTACTTTGTCCTTCCTCTGGATTCTCATCCAGTTTTATTTCTCTCCCACTGGCCTCTTGCAGAAGAAACTCCTTCTCAAGAAATATGGCCATCCGAGCAACAAATACTTTGTTCTCTTTGGGGTCGTAGAAATAATAACCCTTAGTTTCCTTAGGGTACCCGACAAATATACATTTCTCAGATCTGCTCTCTAGTTTCCCAGAGGCGAGCTTTTTGACATAAGCCTCGCAACCCCAGATCCTGATAAATGTCAAGCTCGGCTGTTTCCCATACCATAACTCATATGGCGTCTTAGAAACTGCCTTGGATGGCACTCGGTTTAGTACCTTTGCAGCTGTTTCCAGTGCAAAACCCCAAAAGGAGTAAGGTAGAGTAGCCTGACTCATCATAGAACGAACCATATCAAGTAACGTTCTATTTCTCCTCTCGGACACACCATTCCATTGCGGTGTTCCTGGCGGAGTGAGCTGTGAGATAATCCCACACTCCTTTAGATAGTCAGTAAACGCATGACTTAGGTATTCTCCACCTCGATCTGAGCGAAGTGCCTTGATATTTCGGCCTAGCTGATTTTGTACTTCATTCTTAAACTCTTTGAACTTGTCAAAAGATTCACTTTTATGTCTCATTAAATAGACATACCCATACCTACTGAAATCATCAGTAAAGGTAATGAAGTACTGATAGCCACCTCTAGCATGTTTACTAAATGGCCCACACACATCACTGTGTATGAGGCCAAGTAAACCTGAAGCCCTTTGACCTTTATTAAGAAAAGGTGACTTCGTCATTTTACCCATCAAACAAGCTTTGCATGTATCAATCTCCTCATAGGAGAATGATCCCAGCAGTCCATGATCATGCAACCGCTTAATGCGTTTCTCGTTTATATAGCCTAAACGACTATGCCATAGCAAGGTGCTGTCATCAGTATTCTTGGCTTTCTTATTATCAATGTTATGTATAGAACTTTCCATGTCCAACATGTATAACCCATTGTTAATTGAACCAGTAGCATAAACAATATTACCATAAGATAAAACACACTTTGAAATGTTGCATTCAAAGGCAAATCCTTTCCTGACAAGAGCAGGAATGGAGATAATATTTTTAGTTATACTGGGAACAAAATAACAACTGTTTAGTTCCAATACAAGTCCAGATGGTAAAGAAATGAAATAGTCTCCTACAGCAACAGCAGCAACCCATGCCCCGTTTCCAACGCGTAGGTCTACCTCATGTGTCCCACCTGCCTTCTTCTCTTGAGTTCCTGTACATTTGAACAAATGTGAACTCCACATGCAGTGTCCAACACCCATGAAATAGAAGAAGATGAAACCATGACTTCCGTCACGTATATACCTGAGCCAGAAGCGATGCTTCCCCTCTTGCCTCCTTGGAGCGCTTTACAGTCCTTTTTCCAGTGACCCAGCTGGCCACAGTGGAAACACCTGTTGTCCTTGGACCGCTTCACCTTCTATTTCAGAGCCTTACTGTAGTTCTTGACAGGGGCCTTGCCCTTCTTCCCCTTCTTCTTGTTCCTGGAAGGAACCATCAAGACAGAGGTTGAAGGCTTTCCCTTCAGAGTTTCCTCAGTAGTCAAGAGCATATTCAGCAGCTCTGCCGGAGTACAATCGATTTTGTTCATATTAAAGTTAATGATGAACGCATCGAAAGAGGGCGGGAGAGACTGCAGAAATATGTCTACAGCAAGCTCCTGGTTAATGGTATGCCCCAGTTTCTCTAGAGCCTCCTTGTGCCCAATCATCTTGAGCACGTGAGCTCCAACTGGGCTCCCTTCAGCCAGTTTGCTCTGAAAGAAGAGCTTTGTCAGATTATAGCGTTCTGTCCTCGCCTGTGCAGCATACAGCATCTTGAGGTTCGCTATAATCTCTATAGCCGACATATCCTCATGTTGACGCTGCAGCGGTGGCGTCATAGACGCTAGCATCAGGCAAGCGACATCAATGCTATCATTGACATGCTTTTCATAGGCTTCACGAACCGCCCTTGCGGCGTTCGTAGCGGGTTGAGGCGGCACTGCCGTCTCGAGGACATACAGTTTCCTCTCTGCCTTAAGAACGATCTTAAGGTGTCCGAACCAGTCAGAGAAGTTCGGCCCAGCAAACTTCTCCCTTTCCAGTAGGGATCGCACATTGAAGCTCATGGTGTTCGTTGCTGCAGGAATCTACAACAATGCAAGAACAGCAAGGTCAGTATCAATGTTCAGAATCAATCCAGGACTTAAGAAAGATTCTTTTCTCACTATTTTGTCTGACTGAAAAATCTAGTAAACAGTCCGAAAGAGTAACACTCTTTTAGTGAGATGGGATCCAGATTTCATACTTGGTCTCCGCGTCCCGCTCAGGCGAGATAAGATGCACAGAGATGACAAGCACTAATTTCTGGTAGGCTGTCCCAGCCAATCGCCAACCCGTGCGATTCCCCTTCATCTGGGCAATCCAGCAGACTGTGCCAACTGAGTTGGTACAACACAGTCTCTGATCCCACAGATGGCTGCCTCCATGCGCTACCATATGCGCCACATATGTAGCCTGATGGAACCCTTTCAAGAGGGGAGCGCAAACCCTATTGTGAGAAGAACCCCTTTCAAGAGGGGGGCGCAAGTCATATCATTCTTTCTCATAGCAGCGGAATTAGGGTTTCCACATAAGATCGCATTCTATACTTTCATATAATCAACTTGAATAACAAGTGAGAGATTCGTTACCATGGCCATGGGAAGGAGTCGGCTTGGAAGCTAGAGAACGATAGGGTTCTCCTCCAAAGTGTGCCACACACAAGAAGAAAAATGGCCTACACCTTGTCGTCCTTGTGCTAGCAAGGCTTCAAGGTTCTTTGCCGTATGGAAGGGAGAGAATAGCTTGCTTGGCGAGACTCCTTTTCCTTGTCTTCATCCTTGTCGTGCTTCACCGAAAATTGGAGAAGCCTTCACAAGCGCATTCCACAAGTGAGTAACCTCCCACACTTATGTGGAGGCGTTACACACATCCCATTTGAAAACCGAATTCCAAATATGGAATGTGTTGAAGGCTTAAGCGTTCACGCTAAGTGAACCAAGCCCTTAACTCACCTTACATGAACCATGCGCTCATCCATGAGCCGGTTCAATGTCGGTTTGGTCCAAGACCAATTAACCCAAGCCAAGCCAATAAATGGTCTAGACCATCTATGAACCTAATGGTTCAAGATCTAACCGTTCATCTCCTGATGCTCTTGATCTCACCGATCTAGCATCATCTCTCTCGATCGAAGCTTACCGATCTCAAGCCCTAATCAATCAAACATGATCAGACCAGATCTCACTTACAATCAGAGATTAAATCCCTTTAAACTGAACCCAAACAATTCAGTCCACACGATCTTACTCAAGTAAGCCATATCTCCAATTTGTGCGACCCTGAGGGTTTCCTTTAAATGTCGGTAACGATAACTCACGTTATCACGATCAGTGAGGGGTATCTAGCAACACATCACTGTCTCCCGATATAAAGGAAAGAGTCTTCCAAGACTACTCCCAAACCATAGCACAAGTGTGAATCAAACTCACGAGGCATGCATGTTTCCTTTGCCACTGGATGTTCTTATTGGACAAGCATGTCAAGCCTGTAACTCCAATACTATGAGCATGATTAGATCAGATGAACACTGTCATCTGGGTATGGCCATACACTTTCTCAATCATCTCTTATAGAGGGGGGGCCCCATTAGAACATCACACTCCCTGAACAAGGAGACGGCAATCCTTTATCTATCACAAGTGCCCTAACCTGACTCAAGCTCACCATCCAAGATAGTCTATAATCATTATGTTTCAAATGATATTGAACTACCTCAAAACAATGACAATCATCATTTAGAAACACAAGTGATCTCAAGTCAAAGGACATGTGCCACTTGCTGCTTACAAGGATCATTCACATTGTGACAAGCAATGGAATATCCCAGTAGGGTCTGTCCAGTACATCCAATGTACCCATGAGTCTACATCTTATTCCATGCTCGAAGCATCCTATAGGAGTAGCACTCATATCAGTCTCAATCATATCAAGGCTGTCTCATGTTCACCAAGATATCTCGACTAAGGACTTATAGCCTGTCAGCCTAGCTGAACAGCTTTGAGACATTATTCAGAAGTACACTTATTACAGCAGACAAGGTAACAACCTGAATAATAACCATGCCTTTTATAAACATAAGAGTTTATTACATGATACTTTTACAATCCCAAGGCCTCAAACATTAGCCTTAAGGGCATACCCCAACAATCTCCCACTTGCACTTAATCTAATGGTTGAGAAATCTCAAACCCATATTATTACAGTGCTTCTCATGCTTCTGCTGCGCCAGAGGCTTGGTAAGCGGGTCTACCAGATTGTCATCTGTATGAACCTTGCATATTTTGATCTCGCCACGATCAATGATCTCCCGGATCAAGTGAAACCGTCTCTGTATGTGCTTGGACTTCTGGTGCGACCGCGGTTCCTTTGCTTGTGCGATGGCTCCAGTGTTATCACAGAAGATAACCAAAGGATCAGCACTCGAAGGAACGACACCAAGTTCTCTCATGAACTTACGAATCCACACTGCCTCCTTGGATGCTTCCGAGGCTGCAACATACTCGGCTTCTGTTGTGGAATCAGCAACAGTTGACTGTTTGAAACTCTTCCACACCACTGCTCCACCATTCAAGCTAAAAATATAGCCTGACTGCGATCGGAAATCATCCTGGTCCGACTGGAACGAAGCGTCAGTATATCCCTCTATACTGAGTTCTTTCTGACCACCATATATCAAAAACATATCTTTGGTCCTCCGCAGATATTTTAAAATGTTCTTGACTGCAATCCAGTGCGCCAAACCTGGATTACTTTGGAATCGACTGGTCACGCTTAACCCGTAAGCGACGTCTGGGCGAGTACATAACATCGCATACATAATGGACCCAATAGCCGAAGCATAAGGCGTATTGTCCATTTCATCTTTCTCAGTCTGTGTTTGTGGACACTGACTCTTTGAAAGATTCAGACCATGTCTGACTGGAAGATATCCACGTTTAGAATTCTCTAAATGGAATCTCTCCAGGACCTTATCGATGTAAGTGCTCTGGCACAGCCCGAGAAGCCTTTTAGATCTATCCCGGTAGATCTTCACACCTAATACATAGGCTGCTTCTCCTAAATCTTTCATCTGGAAACATTTTCCTAACCATGCCTTAACAGCATGCAGTTCAGGAATATCATTTCCAATGATTAAGATATCATCGACGTAGAGGATTAGGAATGTAATTACGCTCCCACTAAACCTTTTATATACACACGGGTCATCTTCGTTCTTGATGAAACCAAACTCAGAGATTGATTCATCAAAACGAATATTCCAGCTTCTTGATGCTTGTTTAAGTCCATAAATGGACTTCTTTAACTTGCATATTTTATGACGATCTGCTGGATTAGTGAAACCTTCCGGTTGTGTCATATACACATCCTCATCCAGATTTCCATTAAGGAAAGCTGTTTTCACATCCATCTGCCAGATCTCATAATCGTAATATGCTGCTATCGCGAAAAGAATCCGAATAGACTTAAACATGGCTACAGGTGAGAAAGTTTCATCATAATCTAACCCGTAGATTTGTTTGAAACCTTTCGCAACTAGCCTGCCTTTATAGGTAACCACGTTACCATCCATGTCAATCTTCTTCTTGAAGATCCATTTACAGCCTATAGGGATTACTCCCGGAGGCGGATCAACCAAATCCCAGACTTGGTTATCTGACATGGAGTCCATCTCGGCTCGCATAGCTTCAAGCCATCTAGCTGACTCCGGTCCACTGACCGCATCCGCATAAGTGAGGGGTTCATCATTATCAATGATGTAGACTCCGTCATAGCGCTCAGGCTGTCGACGGATCCTACCCGATCTTCGCGGTTCCCGTGATATTTGAGCCTCAGGTTGCTCAATAACCTGATTTACCGGCTCAGGCTCATCCAACTCTGCTTGACTACTTTGTCCTTCCTCTGGAATCTCATCCAGCTTTATTTCTCTCCCACTGGCCTCTTGCAGAAGAAACTCCTTCTCAAGAAATATGGCCGTCCGAGCAACAAAAACCTTGTTCTCCTTGGGATCGAAGAAATAATAACCCTTAGTTTCCTTAGGGTAACCGACAAAGATACATTTCTCAGATCTGCTCTCCAGTTTCCCAGAGGCGAGCTTTTTGACATAAGCCTCGCAACCCCAGATCCTGATAAATGTCAAGCTTGGCTGTTTCCCATACCATAGTTCATATGGCGTCTTTGAAACTGCCTTGGATGGCACTCGGTTTAGTACCTTTGCAGCTGTTTCCAGTGCAAAACCCCAAAAGGAGTATGGAAGAGTAGCCTGACTCATCATAGAACGAACCATGTCTAGTAACGTTCTATTTCTCCTCTCGGACACACCATTCCATTGCGGTGTTCCTGGCGGAGTGAGCTGTGAGATAATCCCACACTCCTTCAGATAGTCAGTAAACGTATGACTCAGGTATTCTCCACCTCGATCAGAACGAAGTGCCTTGATATTTCGGCCTAACTGATTTTGTACTTCATTTTTGAACTCTCTGAACTTGTCAAAAGATTCACTTTTATGTCTCATTAAATAGACATACCCATACCTACTGAAATCATCAGTAAAGGTAATGAAGTACTGATAGTCACCTCTGGCATGTTTACTAAATGGCCCACACACATCACTGTGTATAAGGTCAAGTAAACCTGAAGTCCTTTGACCTTTGTTAGAAAAAGGTGACTTCGTCATTTTACCCATCAAACAAGCTTTGCATGTATCAATCTCCTCATAGGAGAATGATCCCAGCAGTCCATGATCATGCAACCGCTTAATGCGCTTCTCGTTTATATGGCCTAAACGACTATGCCATAGCAAGGTGCTGTCATCAGCATACTTGGCTTTCTTATTATCAATGTTTTGTATAGAATTTTCCATGTCCAACATGTATAACCCATTGTTAATTGAACCAGTTGCATACACAATATTATCATGAGATAAAACACACTTTGAAATATTGCATTCAAAGGCAAATCCTTTCCTGACAAGAGCAGGAATAGAGATAATATTCTTGGTAATACTCGGTACAAAATAACAATTGTTTAATTCTAATACAACGCCAGATGGTAAAGAAATGAAATAGTCTCCTACAGCAACAGCAGCAACCCGTGCCCCGTTTCCAACTCGTAGGTCTACCTCATGCTGTCCCACCTGCCTTCTTCTCTTGAGTTCCTGTACATTTGAACAAATGTGAACTCCACATGCAGTGTCCAACACCCATGAAATGGTAGAAGAAGATAACATGACCTCAGTCACATATATACCTGAGCCAGAAGCGATGCTTCCCCTCTTATCTCCTTGGAGCGCTTTACAGTCCTTTTTCCAGTGACCCAACTGGCCACAGTGGAAACACCTGTTATCCTTCGACCGCTTCACCTTCTGTTTCAGGGCCTTGCTGTAATTCTTGACAGGGGCCTTGCCCTTCTTCCCCTTCTTCTTGTTCCTAGAAGGAACCATCAAGACAGAGGTTGAAGGCTTACCCTTCAGAGTTTCCTCAGTGGTCAAGAGCATATTCAGCAGCTCTGCCGGCGTACAATCGATCTTGTTCATATTAAAGTTAATGATGAACGCATCGAAAGAGGGCGGAAGAGACTGCAGAATAATGTCCACAGCAAGCTCCTGGTTGACGGTATGCCCCAGTTTCTCCAGAGCCTCCTTGTGCCCAATCATCTTGAGCACGTGAGCTCCCACTGGGCTCCCTTCAGCCAGTTTGCTCTGAAAGAAGAGCTTCGTCAGATTATAGCGTTCTGTCCTCGCCTGTGCAGCATACAGCATCTTGAGGTTCGCTATAATCTCTATAGCCGACATATCCTCATGCTGACGCTGCAGCGGTGGCGTCATAGACGCTAGCATCAGGCAAGCGACATCAATGCTATCATTGACGTGCTTTTCGTAGGCATCCCGAACCGCCCTTGCGGCGTTCGGAGCGGGCTGCGGCGGTATCGCCGTCTCGAGGACATACAGTTTCCTCTCTGCCTTAAGAACAATCTTAAGGTGTCCGAACCAGTCAGAGAAGTTCGGCCCAGCAAACTTCTCCCTTTCCAGTAGGGATCGCACATTGAAGCTCATGGTGTTCGTTGCTGCAGGAATCTACAACAAGCAAGAACAGCAAGGTCAGTATCAATGTTTCAGAATCAATCCAGGACTTAAGAAAGATTCTTTTCTCACTATTTTGTCTGACTGAAAAATCCAGTAAACAGTCCGAAAGAGTAAACACTCTTTTAGTGAGATGGGATACAGATTTCATACTTGGTCTCCGCGTCCCGCTCAGGCGAGATAAGATGCACAGAGATGACAAGCACTAGTTTCTGGTAGGCTGTCCCAGCCAATCGCCAACCCGTGCGATTCCCCTTCATCTTGGCAATCCAGCAGACTGTGCCAACTGAGTTGGTACAACACAGTCTCTGATCCCAGAGATGGCTGCCTCCATGTGCTACCATATGAAAAAGTATAGATTTGCTCTGATACCAATTGATGGAACCCTTTCAAGAGGGGAGCGCAAACCCTATTGTGAGAAGAACCCCTTTCAAGAGGGGGGCGCAAGTCATATCATTCTTTCTCATAGCAGCGGAATTAGGGTTTCCACATAAGATCGCATTCTATACTTTCATATAATCAACTTGAATAACAAGTGAGAGATTCGTTACCATGGCCATGGGAAGGAGTCGGCTTGGAAGCTAGAGAACGATAGGGTTCTCCTCCAAAGTGTGCCACACACAAGAAGAAAAATGGCCTACACCTTGTCGTCCTTGTGCTAGCAAGGCTTCAAGGTTCTTTGCCGTATGGAAGGGAGAGAATAGCTTGCTTGGCGAGACTCCTTTTCCTTGTCTTCGTCCTTGTCGTGCTTCACCGAAAATTGGAGAAGCCTTCACAAGCGCATTCCACAAGTGAGTAACCTCCCACACTTATGTGGAGGCGTTACACACATCCCATTTGAAAACCGAATTCCAAATATGGAATGTGTTGAAGGCTTAAGCGTTCACGCTAAGTGAACCAAGCCCTTAACTCACCTTACATGAACCATGCGCTCATCCATGAGCCGGTTCAATGTCGGTTTGGTCCAAGACCAATTAACCCAAGCCAAGCCAATAAATGGTCTAGACCATCTATGAACCTAATGGTTCAAGATCTAACCGTTCATCTCCTGATGCTCTTGATCTCACCGATCTAGCATCATCTCTCTCGATCGAAGCTTACCGATCTCAAGCCCTAATCAATCAAATATGATCAGACCAGATCTCACTTACAATCAGAGATTAAATCCCTTTAAACTGAACCCAAACAATTCAGTCCACACGATCTTACTCAAGTAAGCCATATCTCCAATTTGTGCGACCCTGAGGGTTTCCTTTAAATGTCGGTAACGATAACTCACGTTATCACGATCAGTGAGGGGTATCTAGCAACACATCACTGTCTCCCGATATAAAGGAAAGAGTCTTCCAAGACTACTCCCAAACCATAGCACAAGTGTGAATCAAACTCACGAGGCATGCATGTTTCCTTTGCCACTGGATGTTCTTATTGGACAAGCATGTCAAGCCTGTAACTCCAATACTATGAGCATGATTAGATCAGATGAACACTGTCATCTGGGTATGGCCATACACTTTCTCAATCATCTCTTATAGAGGGGGGGCCCCATTAGAACATCACACTCCCTGAACAAGGAGACGGCAATCCTTTATCTATCACAAGTGCCCTAACCTGACTCAAGCTCACCATCCAAGATAGTCTATAATCATTATGTTTCAAATGATATTGAACTACCTCAAAACAATGACAATCATCATTTAGAAACACAAGTGATCTCAAGTCAAAGGACATGTGCCACTTGCTGCTTACAAGGATCATTCACATTGTGACAAGCAATGGAATATCCCAGTAGGGTCTGTCCAGTACATCCAATGTACCCATGAGTCTACATCTTATTCCATGCTCGAAGCATCCTATAGGAGTAGCACTCATATCAGTCTCAATCATATCAAGGCTGTCTCATGTTCACCAAGATATCTCGACTAAGGACTTATAGCCTGTCAGCCTAGCTGAACAGCTTTGAGACATTATTCAGAAGTACACTTATTACAGCAGACAAGGTAACAACCTGAATAATAACCATGCCTTTTATAAACATAAGAGTTTATTACATGATACTTTTACAATCCCAAGGCCTCAAACATTAGCCTTAAGGGCATACCCCAACATAGCCTACATGGTCAAGCTGACCCGACCTACTCCCTGGACCACCACGTGCTATGCTGAGCAACGAGAAGCGATAAATCCCTTCTCTGTAACACGCAGGTGAAATCCCGCACCGTCTGAAGATAGACGGACGTGCCCACTGAGTGGGTACAACACGGCTCCAACGATAATCAGAACAGTGAGGTTTCGCGTCAGAAGGCTTACGAGCTTGATATGTTAGCGTTGGATTTTAACGGTCCTTTTATCTTCTTCACTATCATGCAATTCCTATGGTGATAGCAGAAGATAAACTCATGCAGTTCTAATTATATAAGCAATAAAAAGAAAGCATGGATCTTATGTGGTAAAAGCCCAAAGCCTAAGTAAGACCTTAAGATACTTAAGTCTTCACTTGCTCTTCTTGGGACTTTTGCATCTCATCTGGTCCATCCCAGGGCCCTAGCGCCAAGAGCACCTCAGGTGCGCCACCAGCTGAATGCCCCTCTAGGATGTGTGCCTTTGTGCTCTTGTCTAATCAAATACAATTTGATCTATCTAGACAAGTTTGACTCACAGGTCAATTATACAATCAATTAATTACGAATGTGATTCGCAGATCACAATACAAATTAATTTACAAGTTTAATTCCAGGCACGCAGGCCCCAGCACAGCACACATTAGGGCAATCCACATAAGATTAAATAAACAAGCATCATGGCATCATTCAATCAACATGTGATCCATTACAAAGAAAATAAAATTTTTGAAAACCCCATTGGCATCAATTTTAATTTTCTTATAAGCCCTACAACCTTACAATGGTCCATTGATAGGGATCCACTCATCCAACTAGTCAGATCCACTGCCCTTGCATGCACCAAGTCCTAACTGACTCGAGTTGACCTAATGGTCAACCATGCATGTGCCAAGGGCTGAACAACCCTCATGAGTTCTGGCAAGCGGGTGTGACCCCGGGCCTAACTCATGTGTGTTCACTGAGTTGTCTCAACCAGACCTCGCTACACGCCTAAGATGCAATCGACCTATGGCCACCTCGTGCTTGCGCACAGGTGCCATCTGGTCGATCCATCTAGGCTGTCAGATGGTCTGATCAGACTATTGGATCTAACTTAGAGGTGACTTCAACCCCATCAACCCATCTAAGGGTTTATAGTAGGCGCCACTTAGATCTAGTGAGGCGCGCAAGATGTAATGAATTTTACAAAGACATTCAACAAGCGCCATCAAGAAACATGCGCCAAGAATCATACAAGTAATAACATGTAGTTTCGCATGTTGACATTAGATCTATCCATTAGCGCAAACATGTGATATCAATCATGCGCCAACATCTAATGACTAGCATGTATTCATGGTGATGATAGATCTACAACAATGGCGCAAACATGGATCACTAAAGCAATCATAAGATTCATGCATAACCTGCTCTGATACCAATTGAAGAGTCCCCTTCAAGGGGGAGCGCAGGCAGATAAAACCCCTTTCAAGAGGGGGGCGAACCCTAGAGCATGCGGAAAATGTACTCTTCTAGGGTTTCAATAAAATCGTTTGCATGAACACATATATATGATCAACTTTATATGTATTGCAAAGATCAAGTTTGAGATCTTTTACCATAGCCATGATAAAGGGTGGCGGCTTGGAAGCAAGAGGGCAAGTAAGCACTCCTCCAAAGAAAACACACACTAGATGAGAGATGGCTACCCTTTAGGATCTTCCTTGTGCTAGCAAGAGATCTCCCCAAAGTTCCTTGTCGTGTGTTGATGATGAGATGTGCTTGGCCGAGAGCTACCTTGTCCAAGAGTCCTCTCTTCGTCGAATGAAGGAGACAAGAGAGTAATTGGAAAATTGCGTTGAGGTTTTTTTCATTCAAGTCATGGCGTTACACTTCCAAATATGGAAGGTTATCAAGCCATGCGACCACTTGAAGAAAAACCGCCCAAGATGCCTTTAAACCTTGCACCATACGTTCACCCATGTGAACCGGTTCAAGCCGATTAGGTTCAACTCAATTCGGTTCAAAAACCCAAATTAAACCAGCCCAAGCCATGGTCTAGATCTCTATGAACCAAACGGTTCAAGATCTAACCGTTCATCTCTTGATGCTCTTGATCTCTTAGATCTAGCATCCATACTCTCGATCGAAGCTTACCGATCTGAAGCCCTAATCAATCAAACATGATCAGATCAGATCTCACTTACAATCAGAGTCTAATCTCCTTTTAACTGAACTAAAACAATTCAGTCCACACGATCTGACTTAAGTAAGCCATATCATCAAATTGTGCGACCCTAAGGGTTTCCTTTAAATGTCGGTAACGATAACTCACGTTATCACAATCAGTGAGGGGTATCTAGCAACACATCACTGTCTCCCGATATAAAGGAAAGAGTCTTCCAAGACTACACCCAAACCACAGCACAAGTGTGAATCATTTCACAAGGCATACATGTTTCCTTTGCCACTGGATGTTCTTATTGGACAAGTGTGTCAAACTTGTAGCTCCAATATGATGAGCATGATTAGATCAAATGAACATAGTCATCTGGGTATGGCCATACACTTTCTCAATCATCTCATATAAGGGGGGCCCCTTTAGAACACCACACTCCTTCCACAAGGAGACGGCAATCCTTTATCTATCACTAGTATCCTAACCTGACTCATGATCATTATCCAAGATAGTCTATAACCATTATCTTTCAAATGATATCGAACTACCTCAAAATAATGACATTCATCATTTAGAAACACAAGTGATCTCAAGTCAAAGGACATGTGCCACTTGATGCAAACAAGGATTATTCACATTGTGACAAGCAATGGAATATCCCAGTAGGGTCTGTCCAGTACATCCAAGGTACCCATGAGTCTACATCTTATTCCATGCTCGAAGCATCCTATAAGATTAGAACACATATTAGTCTCAATCATATCAAGGCTGTCTCATGTTCACCAAGATATCTCGACTAAGGACATATAGCCTGTCAGCCTAGCTGAACAGCTTTGAGACATTATTCAGTAGTACAGTTATTACTGCAGACAAGGTAACAACCTGAATAATAACCATGCCTTTATAAACACAAAAGTTTATTACATGATACTGTTACAATCCCAAAGGCCTCAAACATTAGCCTTAAGGGCATACCCCAACACAGATCTCACTTACAATCAGAGTTTAAATCCCTTTAAACTGAACCCAAACAATTCAGTCCACACGATCTGACTTAAGTAAGCCATATCATCAAATTGTGCGACCTTAAGGGTTTCCTTTAAATGTCGGTAACGATAACTTACGTTATCACGATCAGTGAGGGGTATCTAGCAACACATCACTGCCTCCCGATATAAAGGAAAGAGTCTTCCAAGACTACACCCAAACCACAGCACAAGTGTGAATCCACTTCACTAGGCATACATGTTTCCTTTGCCACTGGATGTTCTTATTGGACAAGCGTGTCAAGCCTGTAGCTCCAATATGATGAGCATGATTAGATCAGATGAACATAGTCACCTGGGTATGGCCATACACTTTCTCAATCATCTCATTCAGGGGGGCCCCAGTAGAACATCACACTCCAATCAAGGAGACGGCAATCCTATATCTATCACTAGTGCCCTAACATGACTCATGATCATTATCCAAGATAGTCTATAACCATTATGTTTCAAATGATATTGAACTACCTCAAAACAATGACAATCATCATTTAGAAACACAAGTGATCTCAAGTTAGAGGACATGTGCCACTTGTTGCAAACAAGGATTATTCACATTGTGACAAGCAATTGAATATCCTAGTAGGGTCTGTCCAGTACATCCAATGTACCCATGAGTCTACATCTTATTCCATGCTCGAAGCATCCTATAAGATTAGAACACATATTAGTCTCAATCATATCAAGGCTGTCTCATGTTCACCAAGATATCTCGACTAAGGACATTACAGCATGTCAGCCAAGCTGAACAGCATTGAGACATTATTCAGAAGCACACTTATTGCAGCAGACAATGTAACAAACTGAATAACAACCATTGCCTTTATAAACATAAGAGTTTATACATGATACTGAAAGAATCCCAAGGCCTCAAACATTAGCCTTAAGGGCATACCCCAACACCGTGTTTGCGCGATTGCAGAGGACGGGCCCTTGTGCATCTTCATCTTCAGCCGCTCCTAAAGTTGCATGATAAGGTTTTGCTTTTCACATCCTTCGGTTTTCTCTCATAAGTGATCCTGGTGTTTCTGGAATTCTATTTCGAACCTCCGCTTCCACTATGTTTAAAGTTTTTCTGAGGTCCGGGGATTCCCAGCAGTGGTATCAAAGGGATCTTATGAGGCCCGAAGGTGTCTTTTCTACATGCGCCTACCCCATGTCATAAAAAACATTTTTGAAAGTTTTATGCCATGAATTTTCTATTGAAAATTAATTTCTTTTAATTTTTGCCTCTTAATCGTCTTCTAGTCTCATTTTCTTCACATCTGGGATAGACCCTATGTGGATGAATTTACTCCTCCTTGCGCTCATGGGATAGACCCATGGCGCAAGACCCATAGGAGATTATGGGGCATGGATTGGGTGATTGTCCTAATCTCTATGGGGTAGACCCATGGCGCAAGACCCTATTGCCATGCCTGTGATGTAACAATGTGAGGCTTGCGTGCTGTCTTTCAATTTTGTTTTTCAATTCTGTGTTGTAATTTAAAATTAAAGATTTTGAAGACATTATGGCGTTTCTCTCTCTCTCCCCCTAGCGCATCTCTCAAGGTGGCGCAACCCATGACCTAGCTAAACCCTAGGGTGGCTTCTAGGGTTAAACCTAGGGCTGCATCTAAGGGGGTGGCGGCTAGGGTTAGGGTTGGAACACCTCACCTCCCAATGTGGAGCATCCCCTTATTTGACCTGACCTTGAGTGGCTTCTAGGGTTACCTAGTTGGTTCACTTAAGGGACGATGGTGGATAAGGTGATGGCGAAACCTAGTCAGGTAAGGGGGCTGACCTTCATCCTCTACCGAACCCTCATGGCTTCTAGGTCTCCTAGAGGCGCACACATGGGTTCAAGGGCTGATGATGAAGGAAAAGCAACCTAAGGGGCTGGTCTTATTCCTTAACCAAACCATGGTGCATCCTAGGTTTTGCTAGGTGGCGCATAGAGGTTAATGGGTTGAGGAAGAGGATTGACACTCCAAGTTTGCAAAGGGGCTGATCTTCTATCATTAGCCAAGAGCATGAAGGTCCATTGGACGCTTCTTAAGTTCACGGGTTGATGGAGGAAGGTCGAGCACCAAAGATGCTTGATGGCACATCCAAGCAAAGGGGGCACACCTCTAGGTGGCGCACCTTGCAAGGGATGATTCATATCAAGCATTGAGGTGAGATACCTAGAGTAAAGATGGCACATGGATGTTTGGCCGAATCCTAGGAGGAGCCTAGGGTTTGCGAGCTATCTTCCAGAAGGAGATCTGACTTGGCCGAATCCTAGGAGGACCCTAGGATTTGCGGGCTAGCTCACGGAGAAGATTCGGGCTGGCTGAACCTAAAGGGGGTCTAGGGTTTTCCTGTATGGTGCCTTTGGGGTTCGCGAGTTGACCCATGTAGTTGAAGACCTAGGTGGCGCACCTCGGGGCCTTGGAGCAGAGCCCTTAGTGTTGGGAAACCCCGGGGACATTTTACAATTTTTCAGAGACACATACATACATACATTGCACAGCGGAAGAATGTCCCCGAAACAGGTCGGTCCCAAAAACCCAGTGAAGATCGCATGCAAGGGGGTCGACACGATGAGTTAGAAAATACCTCAGAGCAAGATGAGGTCGATGTCGTGATAGGCGCCCAAGTGTGCGCCCTCTGCAGTCTCACACACACGGATGCCTCGAGTCCTCTTCTTCCACGCCCGGTGCTAGCCTCGGGAAGAAGATCCAAGCCTTAGGGAGATGCTCCAAC
The DNA here is from genome assembly GCA_027563935.2 of Costus lasius. Taxonomy (NCBI): domain Eukaryota; kingdom Viridiplantae; phylum Streptophyta; class Magnoliopsida; order Zingiberales; family Costaceae; genus Costus; species Costus lasius. The sequence continues at coordinate 53,285,020 of CM050453.2, forward strand.
CACCTTGCACCACCAAGAGAGAAAGATGCGCCAAGTGGTAAAGAAGGAGAAGCTTGCGGCCACTTGATGGAGGAGGAAGAGATTACGCCCTTGCTCCTTGCTCTCGCTCCTTTCTTATGTTCACGCCTCCAAGGATGAATCATATAAGAGGGGGCGGCTAGGGTCACATATATAGGGCAAGAGGCGATTAGGGCAAGGGCTAGGATCATGACAAGTGTAGGGCTAGGATGAGGAGGTTTGATGCAAGGAAAGTCTCCAAGACTTTACCATAAACTTCATTCAACCTTTCCATAATTGCCCAAGTACCATATCAGCCCAAGACATGCCTTAAAGGCATTCATACCATCAAGGGAGAAGGGCTAGGCGCAAATTGCTTCCTTAATGAAGCAATTTTGCCACCCTAACCCCATTATGCCCCTTAGGCGCCAATGGGGTTGGGTTTCTCCCCATTATACCCTTTTAGCCTCTCTTCTCTTCATGAGAACATGTTATTGGGCTTCCTTGGATAATGAGCTAGCCCAAACTTCATCCTATGGGTTGATTTAAGCATTTGGATCCAATCCAATGCAACCCTAATCCAAGTGTGACCAACCATGGTCAAATACGGGTCAACCTGCCAAAAATGAAGTTTGGCTCCAATAACATTCTTCCATCTCATCAGGCCCATTGGTGCTGATGAAATCTCCCAATTAGATCCGAGTTATCCAATAACTTGATCATAAGGCTTCTCGATCAATACGAGAACTCAAGTATCAAGGTGTGCGACCCTGTAGGTTCTTCTGACGCTGGCATTGCTGACCAAAGGTCACCACAAGCAGTGAGTGGCACCTAGCAGTGCATCGCTGCTACCCAGGTCATTGGAATGGATATCGACATCGACATCCCCATCATCGTAACTAGGTACAGATGCATTACAGTCTCTTTGCCGGACTGATATCCGATTGGACAAGTGTGTCACCACTTGTTTTCACCCAATCACATGGCTATGACTAAAACAGGTTCTTACCTGGGTATGGCCATACACTCTCAGTCATAGAACCATAGAGGAGCTCCATGGATATTATACTTCCCTAAGGAAGGGGCAAATCCTATGTCTGTCCATTGACCTTCTCATATGGGTCGTGATATGCTCAATGACAACCGTTATGACCTCCCAACTATGGCGAGGTGTTAGGTTGTATCAAAGCAAGTCGCTAACCATATAGAACGATCAATGACCTCAAGTCAAGGGATCAATGCATCTCCTGTCACTTGTGAGGATAACTTATGACACCAAGTCATAGCCTCACAGCGGGTCTTTCCAGTATATCCTCCAATGATATACCCATGTGTCTGCGTTAGCACCACGTACCTAACCAGCTCACATACCAGTCTCTCAAGTACCATAGCTGTCCCATATCCACTAAGGTACATCGACTGGGGATAATAGTTTGAGCACAGATCCAATCTGTCTCCAGGGACATTATCATATTAGTACATGTGCGCAGATGTAAACAAACATTGACAATGACAATGCCAGAATGATATATATAAATATCAAAGTCAAGTAGTACATAAGTGGACCAAAACTAGGTCCTAGGGGATATACACCAACAATCTCCCACTTGCACTAAGACCTAGAGGTTGAGGAATCTTAACCCCATATCTCTAGCGTGACCATCATGCTTCTGCTGCGCCAAAGCCTTGGTCAATGGGTCTGCCAGATTGTTCTCTGTGTCAACTCTGCTAATCTTGACATCACCTCTTTCAATGATCTCTCTGATCAGGTGAAATATTCTGAGTATGTGTTTGGATCTTTGATGAGACCGTGGTTCCTTGGCTTATGCAATTGCTCCATTGTTGTCACAGTAGAGTTCAATGGGATCCATTGCACTAGGGACCACCTGAAGATCAGATATGAACTTCCTCATCCAAATAGCTTCCTTGGCTGCCTCAGAAGCGGCCACATACTCTGCCTCGGTTGTAGAATCTGCTATGGTGGATTGCTTGAAGCTCTTCCAGCATACAGCGCCTCCATTTATCTTGAACACATAGCCGGCCTGCGATCTAAAGTCGTCAGGGTCAGACTGGAATGATGCATCAGTATAGCCCTGGACACTGAGCTCTTCCTGTCCCCCATAGACCAAGAACAAATCCTTAGTTCTCCTCAGATACTTTAGGATGTTCTTTACAGCCACCCAGTGCTGCAGACCTGGATTGGATTGGTATCGGCTGGTTATGCTTACAGCATATGCCACGTCTGGTCTAGTACACAACATTGCATACATGATCGATCCTACTGCCGAAGCATAAGGAATTCGACTCATGTTATCCCTCTCAGCCTGTGTTGTAGGACACTGGCTCTTTGAGAGAGTAAGGCCATGTCTTACTGGAAGGTATCCTTTCTTGGATTGCTCCAAGTTAAACCTCTCCAGGACCTTATCAATGTAGGTACTCTAACTAAGGGCCAGGAGCCTCTTGGATCTTTCTCGGTAGATCCTCACGCCTGGAATATAGGCGGCCTCCCCTAAGTCTTTCATCTCAAAACACTTCCCCAACCATGTCTTCACAGCTTGAAGACTAGGGATGTCGTTTCCGATGAGCAGTATGTCATCGACATACAAGACCAGAAAAATCACCAAGCTCCCACTGAATTTTCTATATACACAGGCGTCATCTTCGCTTTTGATAAAGCCATAATCTCTCACAGCTTCATCAAATCGAAGATTCCAACTTCGAGATGCTTGCTTTAATCCATAAATGGATCTCTTTAGCCTGCAGACCTTACTAGCCTCTGCAGGATGGATGAAGCCATCAGGTTGTGTCATGTACACATCCTCAGTCAGCTTCCCGTTAAGGAACGCTGTCTTCACATCCATCTGCCATATCTCATAGTCATGATATGCAGCTATAGCAAGCAGAATCCGAATGGACTTGATCATGGCAACTGGCGAGAAGGTTTCATCATAGTGCACCCCGTGGACTTGTTTAAAACCTTTAGCCACTAGTCTACCCTTATAGGTAACTATATTGCCATCCATGTCTGTCTTCTTCTTGAAGACCCATTTACACCCTATGGGTTTTACCCCATCAGGCAGCTCAACCAAATCCCAGACTTGGTTAGCCGACATGGAATCCATCTCGGATCGCATGGCGTCAAGCCATCTCTCGGAGTCCGGTCCACTGACCGCCTCATCATAGGTTCTGGGTTCATCCTCAATGATGAAAATTCCATCGTGTTGAGTCGGCAGCGACCCGTACCTCTCAGGTGCACGACGAATCCTCCCAGACCTACGTGGGACCTGTGTCTGAGCCTCAGGTTGTATAACAACTGGTGCAGATGGCTCAGATTCCATCTCTTTGTCTTGTGGTTGCACTTGGACCTCATCCAAGTCAAACTCTCTCCCACTAACTTCTTTCATAAGAAATTCTTTCTCTAGAAAGACAGCACCCCGAGCAACAAAAACTTTGTTCTCGGTTGGGACATAGAAGTAGTATCCTTTAGTTTCCTTCGGATACCCCACAAATACACACTTATCAGATCTAGGTTCTAGCTTGCTAGAATCCTGACGTTTGACATAAGCCTCACATCCCCAGATCCTGATAAACGTGAGATTAGGGCGTCTCCCACTCCATACCTCGTATGGTATTTTGGAGACACTCATAGATGGAACATTATTCAGTATCAGAGAAGCTGTCTCAAGTGCATGCCCCCAGAATGAGGGAGGTAGAGTTGCATGACTCATCATAGATCGAACCATATCCAATAAAGTTCGATTTCTCCTTTCAGACACACCATTCCATTGAGGTGTTCCAGGAGGAGTGAGTTGGGATATGATCCCAGACTCTCTCAGATAGTCAAAGAACTCTCCACTCAGGTATTCTCCACCTCGATCTGATCGAAGAGCTTTAATGGATCTTCCAAGCTGGTTCTCTACTTCATTCTTGAACTCTTTGAATTTCTCAAAGGACTCAGATTTATGTCTCATTAGGTAGACATATCCATACCTACTGAAGTCATCAGTGAAGGTAATGAAGTAGTTGTACCCTCCTCTGGCTTGTTTATTGAAAGGCCCACACACATCAGTATGTATGAGATCCAATAAACCTCCTGCCCTCTCACCAATCTTGGTGAAGGGTGCCTTTGTCATTTTCCCTAATAAACAAGGTTCACAGGTATCAAATTCCCCCAAGGAACTTGAATCTAACAATCTATTTGCATGGAGTTGTTGGATGCGATTTTTGTTTATATGGGCTAATCGACAGTGCCATAGGAAAGCACCAACTGAACCACTCAGTTTGGTCCTTTTATTACTTATGTTACAGATAGAACTTTCCATATCCAAGATATACAGACCATTGCACTAAGTGCCCTTCCCATAGAACATATTTGCAAATGAAAAAGAACAAGAGTTCTTATTTATTTCAAACTTAAATCCCTTCTTTGCTAAGCAAGGAATGGATACAATGTTCTTAGTAAGTGAAGGTACACAAAAGCAATTATCTAGTTCTAATAGAAGTCCAGAAGGCAAGGAGAGAGTCAAGACACCTACAGCAACAGCAGCAACCTGTGCCCCATTTCCAACGCGTAGGTCAATCTCTCCAGGTCGCACCGATCTACTTTTCTTGAGCCCCTGCATATTTGTACAAATATGAGCTCCACATGCGGTATCCAATACCCATGACATAGAAGTAGAAAGATTGACTTCTGTAACATAGATACCTGAGCTAGAAGTTAAGGCCAAGCCCTTCTTCTCCTCATTCTGAAGCTGCTTGCAGTCCCTTCTCCAGTGACCCTGCTTGCCACAGTGAAAACACCTCTGGTCCTTTGACTTCTTTGCCTTTTTCTTCAGTGCCTTGGTAGGACCTTTGGCACTGCCCTTAGCACGTGCCTTACCCTTCTTCTTTATCTTCTTGGTCGCAGGGACCAAAAGAACAGAATTTGGTTTGGTCTTACCCATTTCACGCTCGGCTGTTTGGAGCATATTCATCAATTCCTCCCGTGTGCACTCAATCCGGTTCATGTTGAAGTTAATAATAAACGGACTGAAGCTAGGGGGCAGGGAATGCAGAATAAGATCCACAACCAGCTCATTGTCTATGGCATGACCCAGTCTTCTGAGATGATCCACATTCCCAATGAGCTTGAGAACATGGGGTCTCACTGGTGCACCCTCAGACAACTTACACCGAAAAACTGCTTTAGCGGTGTCAAATCTTTCAGTTCTAGCCTGAGCCTCGAACATCTGTTTCAGGTGAGTGATCATCTGAAAAGCGTTCTGCTCCTCATATTGCACCTGCAGTTCAGGTGCCATGCTGGCTAGCATAAGACATGCAACCTCCAAAGAGTCATCCTGATGCTTTCTATAAGCATCTCTATCTGCCGTTCGGGCATTAGGCGCAGGAGCCGCAGGAAGAGCCTGTTCAAGGACATACAGCTTCTTCTCGAGCTTGAGGACTATCCTCAAGTTCCGATGCCTTTCCATAAAGTTAGTTCCAACTAACTTATCCTTATCAAGGAGTGATCGTAGTGATAATCCGCCAGTGTTCGTAGCCATTATTCTACAACACCCAAGAAAAACAGATTAGTACTACTTCGAATCATTTAAACTGGACTTGTTTTAAATGATTACTGCTCCCACTATTTTAAATTCGAATTGACAACCCACAAGGTCAATCGGGAAGTTTAAGACTTCCTAGTGAGATGGGATCCTTATTTCACATGAGGCTTTGCGTCCCACGAGGGTGGGATGAGATGCACAAAGTAACCCATGTTTCCTAAGGTGGGCGCGCCGGCCGGTTGCTCCAAGCAACTCCCCTTGTTGAGACAGTCTTGGGCATTTCATGTCCAGCGAGGGCTGGATATAACATGAAACCCTAACCTCTCAACGATGCCTCTATACTTTCACTATGTGCCCAGTACATGTGAATTTCTAGTCAAGTCCATTCCTAACCGTTTATGCCCAGGGCCAATGAGTTTCCTTGCGAAGGCACGCCCAGGTTAAAAACTGGACTGGGGAAACCATTGTCACCACACACTTTCTAAAGATAAGTGGGTGTGTCCCACGAGGGTGGGAACCAGTTCACAACTCCACTGATCGATAGCTTAGTGAGGGCTACGCGTTAGAAGGCTTCTAGACTTGATATTTTATGAGGGTTTTTAAGGTCTCATCAGTTTTATCTTATGTCTAACAATACAGGCATGCAATCCTATAGTGATAACATAATGATAAAACATCACAGGCATGCTTTTAGCAGATAAGGAAAGCAGTAAAAGATGATGTGATCAAAGCCCTTTCAAGATATTGAACCAACCCATGCCAAAGGAGGTTCAACTCTTGACATAGGACTCAAGCCCCTAAGAAAGACCTATCCTAGCCGCCCTCTATCTTGGTCTTCATGGTTGGCTCCAAGGTCCTTCCTTCATGGCTTAGCTCTCAAACCTTAAGGGTAGACCTCAAAGGTTCGGCCAATTCCATGATCTTCCTCCAAGGAGAATGCGCCACAATGAAAGATGCCAAGTTAGCTAGCTCTCAAACCAAAGGGTTCGGCCATGCCTAACTTGTGCCATCAAGCAAGCTTGCGCCTTTTCCTTGATGCTTGTTGCGCCACCATGCAAGGTGCGCCAACTTCATGCATGCGCCAAGCTCCAAGTACATGCGCTTCCCTAGTCTTCTTAAAAGCAAAAAGGAAAAGCGGCACGCAGGCCTCACGAGGATACATCACAGGCATGCAAAGGGGGGCTTGACTAATGATCACAACATTATGCACAATCAAGGTATTTACTCATGCAATTCTACATGCTCATGAAAAACATAAAATCTGAAATTTTACTTTTTCATTAAAACTAGTCTCTTTTTCTCATCTTCTTCTCACAAATCTTTTGGTTAATTGCGATTTATTTTTCAAGGTGATTTAAGAGATCCTTTCGGCTGGCAATTTCGTCAGATCAAGAGACTTGGCCAGTCCGTAGACACAATGCCCGTCCTACTTGACAAAACTACGTGCGCCTTTGATCTTTAAATCAGACAAGAAAAATAGTCCAAAATTCCAAAAGAGATTGAGAGGATGATAGAAACAAGAAACCCTAATTTTTCCTACTTAGGAAAAATCGTTTGCCATGCATTATGCTATTTTCGAAAATAGAGATATGGCATGTGAGCATGAAAGAAAAACATAAAACTTCGTTCGAGTCTTGCAAGTCCCTCTGATACCACTGTTGGGAAACCCCGGGGACATTTTACAATTTTTCAGAGACACATACATACATACATTGCACAGCGGAAGAATGTCCCCGAAATAGGTCGGTCCCAAAAACCCAGTGAAGATCGCATGCAAGGGGGTCGACACGATGAGTTAGAAAATACCTCAGAGCAAGATGAGGTCGATGTCGTGATAGGCGCCCAAGTGTGCGCCCATTGCAGTCTCACACACACGGATGCCTCGAGTCCTCTTCTTCCACGCCCGGTGCTAGCCTCGGGAAGAAGATCCAAGCCTTAGGGAGATGCTCCAACCACCTTGCGCCACCAAGAGAGAAAGATGCGCCAAGTGGTAAGGAAGGAGAAGCTTGTGGCCACTTGATGGAGGAGGAAGAGATTGCGCCCTTGCTCCTTGCTCTCGCTCCTTTCTTATGTTCACGCCTCCAAGGATGAATCATATAAGAGGGGGCGGCTAGGGTCACATATATAGGGCAAGAGGCGATTAGGGCAAGGGCTAGGATCATGACAAGTGTAGGGCTAGGATGAGGAGGTTTGATGCAAGGAAAGTCTCCAAGACTTTACCATAAACTTCATTCAACCTTTCCATAATTGCCCAAGTACCATATCAGCCCAAGACATGCCTTAAAGGCATTCATACCATCAAGGGAGAAGGGCTAGGCGCAAATTGCTTCCTTAATGAAGCAATTTCGCCACCCTAACCCCATTATGCCCCTTAGGCGCCAATGGGGTTGGGTTTCTTCCCATTATACCCTTTTAGCCTCTCTTCTCTTCATGAGAACATGTTATTGGGCTTCCTTGGATAATGAGCTAGCCCAAACTTCATCCTATGGGTTGATTTAAGCATTTGGATCCAATCCAATGCAACCCTAATCCAAGTGTGACCAACCATGGTCAAATACGGGTCAACCTGCCAAAAATGAAGTTTGGCTCCAATAACATTCCTCCATCTCATCAGGCCCATTGGTGCTGATGAAATCTCCCAATTAGATCCGAGTTATCCAATAACTTGATCATAAGGCTTCTCGATCAATACGAGAACTCAAGTATCAAGGTGTGCGACCCTGTAGGTTCTTCTGACGCTGGCAGTGCTGACCAAAGGTCACCACAAGCAGTGAGTGGCACCTAGCAGTGCATCGCTGCTACCCAGGTCATTGGAATGGATATCGACATCGACATCCCCATCATCGCAACTAGGTACAGATGCATTACAGTCTCTTTACCAGACTGATATCCGATTGGACAAGTGTGTCACCACTTGTTTTCACCCAATCACATGGCTATGACTAAAACAGGTTCTTACCTGGGAATGGCCATACACTCTCAGTCATAGAACCATAGAGGAGCTCCATGGATATCATACTTCCCTAAGGAAGGGGCAAATCCTATATCTGTCCATTGACCTTCTCATATGGGTCGTGATATGCTCAATGACAACCGTTATGACCTCCCAACTACGGCGAGGTGTTAGGTTGTATCAAAGCAAGTCGCTAACCATATAGAACGATCAATGACCTCAAGTCAAGGGATCAATACATCTCCTGTCACTTGTGAGGATAACTTATGACACCAAGTCATAGCCTCACAGCGGGTCTTTCCAGTATATCCTCCAATGATATACCCATGTGTCTGCGTTAGCACCACGTACCTAACCAGCTCACATACCAGTCTCTCAAGTACCATAGCTGTCCCATATCCACTAAGGTACATCGACTGGGGACAATAGTTTGAGCACAGATCCAATCTGTCTCCAGGGACATTATCATGTTAGTACATGTGAGCAGATGTAAACAAACATTGACAATGACAATGCCAGAATGATATATATAAATATCAAAGTCAAGTAGTACATAAGTGGACCAAAACTAGGTCCTAGGGCATATACACCAACACTTAGGGCACTCAGGGATGAGCTAAGTATTTGTTGGCATGGGCCCATGGCTCATAGCCCTTGGTGGTGCTAGGTGGCTAGGACTAGGTTTAGGGGCTTGTTACCCATGTTTTGGGCTTTGATCACATCATATGTACTCTTTCTGTTCTAGCATGGCTTTACTACTTTTTGGTTTTATTCCACCATAGGATTGCATGCCTATATTGGTAGAATAAGATAAAAAGCTCATGGTGCCAAGACCACAAAAATCCTCACTAAATTATATCAATTCTCATTCCTTAGCCTTCTAACGTGTAACCCTCGTCAAATTGTCCATCGATGGTGCTGTGCACTGTTTCCCACCCTCGTGGGACACACCCATCTATCTTTAGGAGCGTGTGGTGACAATAATTTCTCCAGTCCGGTAAAAACTCTGGACACGCCATTCGCAAGGAAATTGTTAGCCCTGGGTATAACGGTCAGGTCGGACTTGCCTAGATTTTTCATATGTGGTGGTTCACATGATAAAATTTATAGAGGCAGCCTCAAGAGGTTAGGACTTTGTGTTGTATTCAGCCGTCGCTGGACACAAAGTGCCTGAACGGTCTTGAGATGGGGAATTGCCGATTAGCAATTGGCCGGCTAGCCTAACTTTGGAAGCATGCGTCACCTTGTGCAGTACATCCCACCCTCGTGGGATGCAAGGCTGTGTACGAAATGAGGATCCCATCTCACTAAGGAAGTCGGGCGACTTCTTGATCGATTTTTGAGGATTATCGATTCGAATAAAATAGTGAGAAACAGTCATTTATAAAAGGCTAGAATAAATGATTGAAATGTGATACCGATATGCTCTTGTTTGTATTGTAGATGGCTTCTACAAGCAATAACAACAGCGGACTTTCAGCCCGTTCCTTTCTTGAGAGGGAGAAGTTGACTGGAGTTAACTTCATGGACTGGTACCGGCACTTGAGGGTAATCCTCAAGCAGGAGAAGAAGTTGTATGTCTTAGAGCAAGTGCTTTCTCCTCATCTGTCATCCTCAGCCTGCACGGCTGAATGGGATGCTTTTCGCAAGCATCTGGATGACGCCCTGGATGTTGGCTGCCTTATGTTAGCCACGATGTTGTTCGAGTTGCGAATGCAGTATGAGGATCAGAATGCATTTCAGATCATTATGCATCTAAAGCAACTGTTCGAGTCGCAAGCTCGAACAGAAAGGTTTAAGACATCCAAGGCTGCTTTTCATTGCAAGATGCCTGAAGGTGCTCTAGTGGGACAACATGTACTCAAGTTGCTTGGGTACTTGTCACATCTCACTAGACTAGGACACCTGATGGATCAAGATGTGGATACAGACCTTATTTTGCAGTCGCTGCCTCCGAGTTATAGCTCTTTTATCATTAACTTCAATATGAACAAAATTGTTTGTACTCATGAGGAGCAGCTAAAACTGCTGGAAACGACCGAGAAGGAAATGGTCAGGTCCAAACCCAAGTCCGTTCTTATAGTCTCCAAAGACAGTAAGAAGCAGAAAAGGGGTAAGGGCAAGTCCAAGGCCAAGGCACTGAAGAAATGCAGAGTGAGGTAGAACAAGTGCTTCAACTGAGGCCAGGAGGGCCATTGGCGCAAAGACTACAAGCATCCTCAGAAAGAGATGAAGAGAAGTAACCCTTCGTCTTCAGGCTAAGGTAATTTTATTACCAAATCCTATATTGTCTATTTCCATACATGGGTATTCTATACTGCATGGAGAGACTGCTATTTGCAAAAATATGCAGGAGCTCCAGAGAAATAGGACATGGATGATAATAAGAAAAATTTGCTGGAGCATTGATGCTACCGAGCTATTTTTCATTTGTCATTGATAGGATTGTATTATTTTTGCAAATATGTAATTGACATTGTATCTATTCCTTCGGAGTAGAGTTTTTGGAATAAAAGGAATTTGACATTCTTTTCATTTGCAAAACCTTTTGTGATTACATTGTGAAAAATAATGAGGTAATAAAAATGACTTGAATTTAATAAGTGGTTCAAATTGAATGCCAATCTTCTGACCCAAACATTTTATCATAAACAAGTAATGCATCCACTGACTTCATGCACATGAATTCTTGGATTCGAACTCCTTCTAGGAGAATGACTATCTTCACCTCTTTCGAGATGTTATAGATGGGCAAAGACTAGTTTGTTGATAAATGTTTTTCACTAAGTGAGGTGACGTGGTCTAAAAGGTCAAAAGATAGGAATTCGTGATATTACCAAAATATTTATGGAACCAGCTTATCAAAATTCATAAGTGATCTTCAGTCTAGGTTGGATGAAGAGTACTTGAGCCACAGGTGACTATCATAGTTTGTATGAGGTCTGCTCATAGCTCATAACTCCTGAAGTGTTGGAGTATGCCCTTAAGGCTAATGTTTGAGGCCTTTGGGATTGTAATAGTATCATGTAATAAACTCTTATGTTTATAAAAGGCATGGTTATTATTCAGCTTGTTACCTTGTCTGCTGTAATAAGTGTACTTCTGAATAATGTCTCAAAGCTGTTCAGCTAGGCTGACAGGCTATAAGTCCTTAGTCGAGATATCTTGGAGAACATGAGACAGCCTTGATATGATAGAGACTAATATGAGTGCTAATCTTATAGGATGCTTCGAGCATGGAATAAGATGTAGACTCATGGGTACATTGGATGTACTGGACAGACCCTACTGGGATATTCCATTGCTTGTCACAATGTGAATGATCCTTGTAAGCAACAAGTGGCACATGTCCTCTGACTTGAGATCACTTGTGTTTCTAAATGAGGATTGTCATTGTCTTGAGCTAGTTCAATATCATTTGAGATATAATGATTATAGACTATCTTGGATGGTGAGCTTGAATCAGGTTAGGGCACTTGTGATAGATAAAGGATTGCCGTCTCCTTGTTTAAGGAGTGTGATGTTCTATAGGGCCACACTATATGAGATGATTGAGGAAGTGTATGGCCATACCCAGATGACTATGTTCATCTGATCTAATCATGCTCATCGTATTGGAGTTACAAGCTTGACATGCTTGTCCAATAAGAACATCCAGTGGCAAAGGACACATGTATGCCTTGTGAATTGAGTCACACTTGTGCTGTGTTTTGGGTGCAGTCTTGGAAGACTCTTTCCTTTATATCGGGAGACAGTGATGTGTTGCTAGATACCCCTCACTGATCGTGATAACGTAAGTTATCGTTACCGACATTTAAAGGAAACCCTCAGGGTCGCACAATTTGGTGATATGGCTTCCTTAAGTCAGATCGTGTGGACTGAATTGTTTTGGTTCAGTTTAAAGAGATTTAATCTCTGATTGTAAGTGAGATCTGGTCTGATCATGTTTGATTGATTAGAGCTTTAGATCGGTAAGCTTCGATCGAGAGAGATGATGCTAGATCGGTGCGATCAGAAGCGTCAGATGATGAAGGGTCAGATCTAGGACCTTGTGGTCTAATTTGGTCTAGACTTAATTCTGGGCTGATTTGGTTTCGAAATTGAACCAATGAAATTGAACCGGCTCATGGGTTGAGCGCTTGGTTCAAGAGGGAGAAGAGGTTGCGTTTGGTTCATGGAAACATGAACCATGAACGCCAACTCTTAATCGTTGCCATTTATGGAAAGTTCCATAAGCTAAACGCATATGCGTTCATGGCTTGATTACTCTCTAATGCTTTTCGGTTTTGCTCTTTGGGCGTGGAGAAAACGGCTTGCTCTTGGAGAAGGCGTTGTTCTTGCGAAAAGAAGGAAGAGCTCTCGAAAAGAAGGCAGCCCTTTTCATCTAATCTCCTACACACGGTTGAAAGAGCTTGCCAATCTTGCTAGCACAAGACTTGCGCAAGGAGGAAGCTTTCATCCCTTGTGTGTGATTTCTTTGGAGAAGATCCCTTCGGTCTTTCTTCTTCCAAGCCGCACCATCTACATGGCTATGGTATGATCTTGTTCTTATCAATCTTTGATAGTTGAACAATTGGCATGCAAACGATTTTAAAACCCTTGCTTCCGCTTGCATCATTTTTCATTAGTGCCATGCTTAGGGTTTTTGCCCCCTTTATCTTTGGGGTTCCTTCAATTGGTATCAGAGCTTGGCTCTTTGCATGCTATTTTGTTTGCTAATGTGATCCATACTTGTTGCGCCTACTTTGTTTACATGTTGGATGCGCTTACCTTGGTTTGGTTTCATGAAAGTTGCGCTTGTATCATGGCTTCATGAAGGTTGCGCATGTATCATTTGATGACATGTAGTTTGCGCTCCCCCTTGAAGGGGACTCCCTGAAGTTTGCGCTCCCCCTTGAAGGGGACCCCCTTAGATCTAAGGGTTATCAAGCATGTTGTTTGTTTGTTTGCGCATGTACTAGATGTTTTTAAAAACAAACTTACATCTTGCGCGCATGATTAGATCTAAGGTGTCCCTACAATAAACCCTTAGATGGGTTGATGGGGTTGAAGTCACCACTAGGTTAGATCCAAGTCTGATCAGACCATCTGACAGCTCAGATGGGTTGACCCAATAGCACCTATGCGCAAGCACAAGGTGGCTATAGGTTGACTGCATCTAGGGCGTGTAGCGAGGTCTGGTTGAGACAACTACTGAACACACTTGAGTTAGGCTCGGGGTCACACCCGCTTGCCAAAACTCATGGGGTGGTTCAGCCCTTGGGGCATGCATGGTTGACCATTAGGTCAACTCGGGTCAGTTAGGACTCGGTGCATGCAAGGGCAAAGGATCTAGCTAGATGGATGAGTGGATCCCCATCAATGGACCATTGTAAGGTTATAGGGATCATAAGGAAATTAAAATTGATGCCATGGGGTTTTTCAAAACTTTTAATTTCAAGATGATTGGATCACATGTTGATTGAACCATTTGCTTGTTTATTTAGTCTTATGTGGGTTGCCCTATTGTGTGCTGTGCTGGGGCCTGCGTGCCTGGATTTAAAATTGTAAATTAATTTGTGATCTGCGAATCACATTGTACTTAATTTATAATATGTTGTTGACCTACGAGTCAACCTTGTCTAGATAGATCAAATGTATTTGATTAGACAAGAGCAAAGGCACACATCCCAAAGGGGCATTCAGCTGGTAACGCACCTAAGGTGCTCTTGGCGCTAGGGCCCTAGGTTGGACCAGATGAGATGCCAAGGAGCTCAAGTGAAGACTTAAGTAAATTAAGGTCTTACTAGGGTTCATGGGCTTTTACCACATAAGATCATGCTTTCTTCTTATTGCTTATAATTAGAATTGCATGTTTAAGTTTATCTTCTGCTATCACCATAGGACTTGCATGATAGTTAAGAAGATAAAAGACCGATAAAATCCAACGCTAATATATCAAGCTCGTAAGCCTTCTGACGCGAAACCTCACCTTTCTGATTATCGTTGGAGCCGTGTTGAACCCACTCAGTGGGCACGTCCATCTATCTTCAGACGGTGCTGGATTTCACCTGCGTGTTACAGAGTTGGGATTTATCCCCTCTCGTTGCTCAGCATAGCACGTGGTGGTCCAGGGAGTAGGTCAGGTCAGCTTGACCATGTTGGCTACATATGTGGCGCATATGGTAGCACATGGAGGCAGCCATCTCTGGGATCAGAGACTGTGTTGTACCAACTCAGTTGGCACAGTCTGCTGGATCGCCAAGATGAAGGGGAATCGCACGGGTTGGCGATTGGCTGGGACAGCCTACCAGAAATTAGTGCTTGTTATCTCTGTGCATCTTATCTCGCCTGAGCGGGACGCGGAGACCAAGTATGAAATCTGGATCCCATCTCACTAAAAGAGTATTACTCTTTCGGACTGTTTACTGGATTTTTCAGTCAGACAAAATAGTGAGAAAAGAATCTTTCTTAAGTCCTGGATTGATTCTAAACATTGATACTGACCTTGCTGTTCTTGCTTGTTGTAGATTCCTGCAGCAACGAACACCATGAGCTTCAATGTGCGATCCCTACTGGAAAGGGAGAAGTTTGCTGGGCCGAACTTCTCTGACTGGTTCGGACACCTTAAGATTGTTCTTAAGGCAGAGAGGAAACTGTATGTCCTCGAGACGGCGATACCGCCGCAGCCCGCTCCGAACGCCGCAAGGGCGGTTCGGGAAACCTACGAAAAGCACGTCAATGATAGCATTGATGTCGCTTGCCTGATGCTAGCGTCTATGACGCCACCGCTGCAGCGTCAGCATGAGGATATGTCAGCTATAGAGATTATAGCGAACCTCAAAATGCTGTATGCTGCACAGGCGAGGACTGAGCGCTATAATCTGACGAAGCTCTTCTTTCAGAGCAAACTGGCTGAGGGGAGCCCAGTGGGAGCTCACGTGCTCAAGATGATTGGGCACAAGGAGGCTCTAGATAAACTGGGGCATACCATCAACCAGGAGCTTGCTGTAGACATAATTCTACAGTCTCTTCCGCCTTCTTTCGATGCGTTCATCATTAACTATAATATGAACAAAATCGATTGTACGCCGGCAGAGCTGTTGAATATGCTCTTGACAACTGAGGAAACTCTGAAGGGTAAGCCTTCAACCTCTGTCTTAATAGTTCCTTCTAGGAACAAGAAGAAGGGGAAGAAGGGCAAGGCCCCTGTCAAGAATTACAGCAAGGCCCTGAAACAGAAGGTGAAGCGGTCGAAGGACAACAGGTGTTTCCACTGTGGCCAGCTGGGTCACTGGAAAAAGGACTGTAAAGCGCTCCAAGGAGATAAGAGGGGAAGCATCGCTTCTGGCTCAGGTATATATGTGACTGAGGTCATGTTATCTTCTTCTACTATATCATGGGTGTTG
Organism: Costus lasius; assembly: GCA_027563935.2. Taxonomy (NCBI): domain Eukaryota; kingdom Viridiplantae; phylum Streptophyta; class Magnoliopsida; order Zingiberales; family Costaceae; genus Costus; species Costus lasius. Next base: position 53,300,901 of record CM050453.2, read on the forward strand.
GACACCGCATGTGGAGTTCACATTTGTTCAAATGTGCAGGAACTCAAGAGAAGAAGGCAGGTGGGACAGCATGAGGTAGACCTACGAGTTGGAAACGGGGCACGGGTTGCTGCTGTTGCTGTAGGAGACTATTTCATTACTTTACCATCTGGCATTGTATTAGAATTAAACAATTGTTACTTTGTACCCAGTATTACCAAGAATATTATCTCTATTCCTGCTCTTGTCAGGAAAGGATTTGCCTTTGAATGCAAGATTTCAAAGTGTGTTTTGACTTATGATAATATTGTGTATGCGACTGGTTCAATTAACAATGGGTTATACATGTTGGACATGGAAAATTCTATACAAAACATTGATAATAAGAAAGCCAAGTATGCTGATGACAGCACCTTGTTATGGCATAGTCGTTTAGGCCATATAAACGAGAAGCGCATTAAGCGGTTGCATAATCATGGACTGCTGGGATCTTTCTCCTATGAGGAGATTGATACATGCAAAGCTTGTTTGATGGGTAAAATGACGAAGTCACCTTTTCTTCACAAAGGTCAAAGGGCTTCAGGTTTACTGGACCTTATACACAGTGATGTGTGTGGGCCTTTTAGTAAACAAGCCAGAGGTGGCTATCAGTACTTCATTACCTTTACTGATGATTTCAGTAGGTATGGGTATGTCTATTTAATGAGACATAAAAATGAATCTTTTGACAAGTTCAAAGAGTTCAAAAATGAAGTACAAAATCAGTTAGGCCGAAATATCAAGGCACTTCGTTCTGATCGAGGTGGTGAATACCTGAGTCATGCGTTTACTGACTATCTGAAAGAGTGTGGGATTATCTCACAGCTCACTCCGCCAGGAACACCGCAGTGGAATGGTGTGTCCGAGAGGAGAAATAGAACGTTACTTGATATGGTTCGTTCTATGATGAGTCAGGCTACTCTTCCATACTCCTTTTGGGGTTTTGCACTGGAAACAGCTGCAAAGGTACTAAACCGAGTGCCATCCAAGGCAGTTTCAAAGACGCCATATGAGTTATGGAATGGGAAACAGCCTAGCTTGACATTTATCAAGATCTGGGGTTGCGAGGCTTATGTCAAAAAGCTCGCCTCTGGGAAACTAGAGAGCAGATCTGACAAATGCATCTTTGTCGGTTACCCTAAGGAAACTAAGGGTTATTATTTCTTCGATCCCAAGGAGAACAAGGTTTTTGTTGCTCGGACGGCCATATTTCTTGAGAAGGAATTTCTTCTGCAAGAGGCCAGTGGGAGAGAAATAAAGCTGGATGAGAATCCAGAAGAAGGACAAAGTAGTCAAGCACAGTTGGATGAGCCTGAGCCGGTAGATCAGGTTATTGAACAACCTGAGGCTCAAATATCACGGGAACCGCGAAGATCGGGTAGGATCCGTCGACAGCCTGAGCGCTATGACGGAGTCTACATCATTGATAATGATGAACCCCTAACTTATGCGGATGCGGTCAGTGGACCGGAGTCAGCTAGATGGCTTGAAGCTATGCGAGCCGAGATGGACTCCATGTCAGATAACCAAGTCTGGGATTTGGTTGATCCGCCTCCGGGAGTAATCCCTATAGGCTGTAAATGGATCTTCAAGAAGAAGATTGACATGGATGGTAACGTGGTTACCTATAAAGGCAGGCTAGTTGCGAAAGGTTTCAAACAAATCTACGGGTTAGATTATGATGAAACTTTCTCACCAGTAGCCATGTTTAAGTCTATTCGGATTCTTCTCGCGATAGCTGCATATTACGATTATGAGATCTGGCAGATGGATGTGAAGACAGCTTTCCTCAATGGAAATCTGGATGAGGATGTGTATATGACACAACCGGAAGGTTTCACTAGTCCATCAGATCGTCATAAAATATGCAAGTTAAAGAAGTCCATTTATGGACTGAAACAAGCATCAAGAAGCTGGAACATTCGTTTTGATGAATCAATCTCTGAGTTTGGTTTCATCAAGAACGAAGATGACCCGTGTGTATATAAGAGGTTTAGTGGGAGCGTGATTACATTCCTAATCCTCTACGTCGATGATATCTTGATCATTGGAAACGATATTCCTGAACTGCATGCTGTTAAGGCATGGTTAGGAAAATGTTTCCAGATGAAAGATCTAGGAGAAGCAGCCTATGTATTAGGTGTGAAGATCTACCGGGATAGATCTAAGAGGCTTCTCGGGCTGTGCCAGAGTACCTACATCGATAAGGTCCTGGAGAGATTCCATTTAGAGAATTCTAAACGTGGATATCTTCCAGTCAGACATGGTCTGAATCTTTCGAAGAGTCAGTGTCCACAAACACAGACTGAGAAAGATGAAATGGACAATACGCCTTATGCTTCGGCTATTGGGTCCATAATGTATGCGATGTTGTGTACTCGCCCAGACGTCGCTTACGGGTTAAGCGTGACCAGTCGATTCCAAAGTAATCCAGGTTTGGCGCACTGGATTGCGGTCAAGAACATTTTAAAATATCTGCAGAGGACCAAAGATATGTTCTTGATATATGGTGGTCAGGAAGAACTCAGTATAGAGGGATATACTGACGCTTCGTTCCAGTCAGACCAGGATGATTTCCGATCGCAATCAGGCTATGTTTTTAGCTTGAATGGTGGAGCAGTGGTGTGGAAAAGCTTCAAACAGTCTACTGTTGCTGATTCCACAACAGAAGCCGAGTATGTTGCAGCCTCGGAAGCATCCAAGGAGGCAGTGTGGATTCGTAAGTTCGTGAGAGAACTTGGTGTCGTTCCTTCGAGTGCAGATCCTTTGGTTATCTTCTGTGATAACACTGGAGCTATAGCACAAGCAAAGGAACCTCGGTCGCACCAGAAGTCCAAGCACATACAGAGACGGTTTCACTTGATCCGGGAGATCATTGATCGTGGCGAGATCAAGATTTGCAAGGTTCATACAGATGACAATCTGGCAGACCCGCTTACCAAGCCTCTGGCGCAGCAGAAGCATGAGAAGCACTGTAATAATATGGGTTTGAGATTTCTCAACCATTAGATTAAGTGCAAGTGGGAGATTGTTGGAGTATGCCCTTAAGGCTAATGTTTGAGGCCTTTGGGATTGTAATAGTATCATGTAATAAACTCTTATGTTTATAAAAGGCATGGTTATTATTCAGCTTGTTACCTTGTCTGCTGTAATAAGTGTACTTCTGAATAATGTCTCAAAGCTGTTCAGCTAGGCTGACAGGCTATAAGTCCTTAGTCGAGATATCTTGGAGAACATGAGACAGCCTTGATATGATAGAGACTAATATGAGTGCTAATCTTATAGGATGCTTCGAGCATGGAATAAGATGTAGACTCATGGGTACATTGGATGTACTGGACAGACCCTACTGGGATATTCCATTGCTTGTCACAATGTGAATGATCCTTGTAAGCAACAAGTGGCACATGTCCTCTGACTTGAGATCACTTGTGTTTCTAAATGAGGATTGTCATTGTCTTGAGCTAGTTCAATATCATTTGAGATATAATGATTATAGACTATCTTGGATGGTGAGCTTGAATCAGGTTAGGGCACTTGTGATAGATAAAGGATTGCCGTCTCCTTGTTTAAGGAGTGTGATGTTCTATAGGGCCACACTATATGAGATGATTGAGGAAGTGTATGGCCATACCCAGATGACTATGTTCATCTGATCTAATCATGCTCATCGTATTGGAGTTACAAGCTTGACATGCTTGTCCAATAAGAACATCCAGTGGCAAAGGACACATGTATGCCTTGTGAATTGAGTCACACTTGTGCTGTGTTTTGGGTGCAGTCTTGGAAGACTCTTTCCTTTATATCGGGAGACAGTGATGTGTTGCTAGATACCCCTCACTGATCGTGATAACGTAAGTTATCGTTACCGACATTTAAAGGAAACCCTCAGGGTCGCACAATTTGGTGATATGGCTTCCTTAAGTCAGATCGTGTGGACTGAATTGTTTTGGTTCAGTTTAAAGAGATTTAATCTCTGATTGTAAGTGAGATCTGGTCTGATCATGTTTGATTGATTAGAGCTTTAGATCGGTAAGCTTCGATCGAGAGAGATGATGCTAGATCGGTGCGATCAGAAGCGTCAGATGATGAAGGGTCAGATCTAGGACCTTGTGGTCTAATTTGGTCTAGACTTAATTCTGGGCTGATTTGGTTTCGAAATTGAACCAATGAAATTGAACCGGCTCATGGGTTGAGCGCTTGGTTCAAGAGGGAGAAGAGGTTGCGTTTGGTTCATGGAAACATGAACCATGAACGCCAACTCTTAATCGTTGCCATTTATGGAAAGTTCCATAAGCTAAACGCATATGCGTTCATGGCTTGATTACTCTCTAATGCTTTTCGGTTTTGCTCTTTGGGCGTGGAGAAAACGGCTTGCTCTTGGAGAAGGCGTTGTTCTTGCGAAAAGAAGGAAGAGCTCTCGAAAAGAAGGCAGCCCTTTTCATCTAATCTCCTACACACGGTTGAAAGAGCTTGCCAATCTTGCTAGCACAAGACTTGCGCAAGGAGGAAGCTTTCATCCCTTGTGTGTGATTTCTTTGGAGAAGATCCCTTCGGTCTTTCTTCTTCCAAGCCGCACCATCTACATGGCTATGGTATGATCTTGTTCTTATCAATCTTTGATAGTTGAACAATTGGCATGCAAACGATTTTAAAACCCTTGCTTCCGCTTGCATCATTTTTCATTAGCGCCATGCTTAGGGTTTTTGCCCCCTTTATCTTTGGGGTTCCTTCATGAAGAACACCTTGGAAGGTGGTTTTAGTGGGAGGAATTGAAAGTCAACCATATCTCTACTGAAGTTATCCTGATAGTTTCTTCAACACTGAACTATTTCATCTTGAATGTATCTCCAGGTAAGGAGATGACATGACTAATTATCAGGATCGATAGATGTGAGACTTTGGGGGTCATACATCTGAATCTAGTGACATAGATTCAAGATCTGATAAGTGTAGGTGGAGTATCCTAAGATAACTTAGGGATACTAATTTCCATAGACCCATAGGAGAATAAGTGATTGTTGCTCTTGATGCTGGTTTTCTTGGAAAAGTATTTCCTTGAAAATGGCAAGTGGGAGGAAATTGTGACTTTGATTCAGTCCAAGGTCAGCCGCCTAGCACAGATGGTCAAAGATGGAATCTGAGCCTCGCATAAAGGTTGTGGGCGACCTAGGCTCAGAAAGTGTGGGAATAAGGTTGAATCGATTTATGTGTGTCAGTGTTATGGGTAACTCTTAACATAGACAAAGAATCTTCACCTTATAGTACCTAAGTTCAGTGGGAGCTTGATGACATCTCTAGTCTTGTATATTGGGGATATACAGACCATCAAAGACGATAGCCTGATCCTTCACTTGGTGAATAGATGATTGGGAAATGTCTTGTGATGAATGACTTAATGGACATCACCTATGAGGTAGGTGTGTGAGTTTTTGGATAAGTCAAAGAAACTCCAAGTGCTAAGTCAGATAACATACATCAATGATGGTATGGTATAGACCAGATGTGGTTTGTGCCGAGTGCATAACCAAAAGATACCATGTCTAGTCCAGGTGCTCAGCACTGGATAAGGAGTGAAGAACACACTTAGGTTATATGTTGAACTAAGGCCTGGTTCTTGGTCAGTAATGACAGGAAAAGCTTAGTGTATTCACTTGGCAGCTTGTTCTAGTCAGACCAGTGACAGTCTAGCTGTTCCTGTAGTGGTGCTAGAAGCTTTGGGAGCTTCAGAGCAAACTACTTGAAAGCAGAGTATGCAAATGCTTTTGGGAAGCAGTGGGAGTTCTTTGTTGAACTTCGCAGGCGTACTCAGATGCTTATACCTTGTCTTGGGGACAGAGGTACTTAAGATGTAGCAGATATGAACACTGATACAATCGTGATAGGCCCATAGACCGATGCTCAGGCGCAATAGGAGCATGGCAGGTCGTGCTTAGGACACGGTGTTGAGGTTGCTCAATGCAAGGTCCTAGTGCAAGTGGGAGATTGTTAGTGTTTATGCCCTAGGACCTCAGGATGGTCCATTGGGATATGTGTATCACATCTAGTTGATAGATGAGTTATCCTGGCATTGTCGTTGTTATCCAAGTTTGTTCATCTGCGCATATGTACATTTGCATATACAATGTCCCTAAGAGATAGATTTCATCTAGTCTCTGTGTTTATCCCTAGTCGAGAATCATAGTGGATATGGGACAGCTATGATTCACTTGAGACTGGTATATGCGCTGGTTGAGCATGGGTTGCTAACGCAGACATGTGGGTATATCAAGGGAGATATACTGGATCGACCCGCTGTGAGGATTCATCTCGATGTCACGAGATGAATATCATAGTGACAGAGTTGCGCATGTCCTAGACTTGAGGGCATCAGTATCTCTATATAGTGATTGATGTACTTTGATGCAACCTAACGCTTCGCCGTAAAAGGGAAGTCATAACGGTTGTCATTGGGTATGTCATAAGCCGTATGAGCGATTCAATGTGCCAATAGAGGATTTGCCCCTTCCTTACGGGGAAGCTTGATTGTCCATGGCGCCCCTATATGGATGACTGAAATTGTATGGCCATACCCAGGTGAGAACCTGATTTAGTCATGCCATATTATTGGGATTAACATGTGTGACACACTTGCCCAATCTGGACATCAGTTGGCAAAAGGACAAAGCTGCAATTGTACTTTATCGCAGTTTTAGGGGATGTCAATGATGACACCATTCTGATGACTTGAGTAGCAATGATGTACTGCTAGGTGCCACTCATTGCTTGTGATGATTTAGTCATCACTGCCAATGTCTGAAGAACCTACAGGGTCGCACACCTTGACACTCGAGTTCTCATATTAATCGTTTAGCCTCTAATCGAATCATTGTGTGATTCGGATCTTTTTGGGGAACTGATGCATTGAGACTTTTATAGAGGAGATGATGTTTTATTTTAGTTCATGTTTGACCACTAGTTGACTCTAGTGGACCATGTTTGACCTCTGTTGACCTGTGTTGTCAAAATGAGTCAAACAAGGGTCTTGTTGCAAGTTTGGGCCTTGACACTTTAGTCACATGAATAAAATAAAATTATTAATTGGCAAGAGAATTTTTCCCTTATCTAATTAATAAGCTTGGGCACAATTTACAATTAATTGCATCTGCGGAGATTCGAACCCCTGACACTTAATTGTGAGTAGGCGTCTATGCTCATTATCCCACATGGGAAAAATCTCCAGTGTGCGTCTGGCTCTGCTATTATAAATAGAGAGGCCCACCTGGGAGATTGTTTTGTACCAGACTCTTCGCTTGTCTCTAGTTGTCGCCTCCCCTCTGATAGTTCCCTAAAGGGGGGCGAAACCCTAAAGCATGCGCATTAAAACTTTTCTAGGGTTTCATGAGGATCGAATAGTATGAACATATGATCAACTTAAGATTGAAAGCATAGAGATGCGTTACCATTGCCATTTCTTGGATGGCGTCTTGGAATCAAAGAATCGAATGCTTCTTCTCCAAAGGCAACGCACACAAGGTGAAGATGGCTTTCTCCTTGTCGTCCTTTGTGCTAGCAAAGATCTTCAAGTGTCCTTGTCGCGTAAAGGAGTTTTTTAGAGAATGACCTCTTGCTTGCCGAATGGTTTTTCTCTCTTGGCGTGAAGACAACCCAAGTCGAGAGAGGAAGAGGCGATGCGTTGAGGCGTTGTGGAGTTGTGGCGTTACATGACTTCCAAAAATAGAAAGTCATGAAGCCATGCGCCCACGCCATGATAACCGACCTAAACGCCTTCATATTGAACCATGTGTTCACACATGTGAACCGGTTCAAACCAACTCGGTTCAATTGCATTTGGTTCAAAAAACAAATCAAACCAGCATTGGTTCAGATCTTATCAAACCAAATAGTTTAAGATCTAACCGTTCATCTCTTGATGCTCTTGATCTCACTGATCTAGCATCAATACTCTCGATCGAAGCTTACCGATCTCAAGCCCTAATCAATCAAACATGATCAGACCAGATCTCACTTACAATCAGAGTTTAAATTCCTTTAAACTGAACCAAAACAATTCAGTCCACACGATCTGACATAAGAAAGCCATATCATCAAATTGTGCGACCCTAAGGGTTTCCTTTAAATGTCGGTAACGATAACTTACGTTATCACAATCAGTGAGGGGTATCTAGCAACACATCACTGTCTCCCGATATAAAGGAAAGAGTCTTCCAAGACTACACCCAAACCACAGCACAAGTGTGAACCCAAGTCACTTGACATATGTGTTTCCTTTGCCACTGGACGTTCTTATTGGACAAGCGTGTCAAGCCTGTAATTCCAATATGATGAGAATGATTAGATCAGATGATCATAGTCATCTGGGTATGGCCATACACTTTCTCAATCATCTCATCCAGGGGGCCCCTATAGAACATCACACTCCAATCAAGGAGACGGCAATCCTATATCTATCACTAGTGCCCTAACATGACTCATGTTCATTATCCAAGATAGGCTATAACCATTATGTTTCAAATGATATTGAACTACCTCAAAACAATGCCAATCATCATTTAGAAACACAAGTGATCTCAAGTCAGAGGAAATATGCCACTTGTTTGCATATAAGGATTATTCACATTGTGACAAGCAATTGAATATCCTAAGTAGGGTCTGTCCAGTACATCCAATGTACCCATGAGTCTACATCTTATTCCATGCTCGAAGCATCCTATAAGATTAGAACACATATTAGTCTAAATCATATCAAGGCTGTCTCATGTTCACCAAGATATCTCGACTAAGGACAAAACTGCATGTCAGCCAAGCTGAACAGCATTGAGACATTATTCAGAAGTATACATATTGCAGCAGATGATGTAACAACCTAAATAACAACCATTGCCTTTATAAACATAGAGTTTATACATGATACTGAAATAATCCCAAGGCCTCAAACATTAGCCTTAAGGGCATACCCCAACAATCTCCCACTTGCACTTAATCTAATGGTTGAGAAATCTCAAACCCATATTATTACAGTGCTTCTCATGCTTCTGCTGCGCCAGAGGCTTTGTAAGCGGGTCAGCTAGATTGTCATCTGTATCAACCTTGCAGACTTTGATCTCGCCACGATCAATGATCTCCCGGATCAAGTGAAACCTTCTCTGTATGTGCTTGGACTTCTGGTGCGACCGTGGTTCCTTTGCTTGTGCTATTGCTTCAATGTTATCACAGAAGATAACCAAAGGATCTGCACTCGAAGGAACAACACCAAGTTCCTGAACGAACTTACGAATCCACACTACCTCCTTGGATGCTTCTGAGGCTGCAACATACTCGGCTTCTGTTGTGGAATCAGCAACAATTGACTGTTTGAAACTTTTCCACACCACTGCACCTCCATTCAAGCTAAAAACATAGCCTGATTGCGATCGGAAATCATCCTGGTCAGATTGGAACGAAGCGTCAGTATATCCTTCAATACTGAGTTCTTCCTGACCTCCATATATCAAGAACATATCTTTGGTCCTCCGAAGATATTTCAAAATGTTCTTGACTGCAATCCAGTGTGCCTGCCCTGGATTACTTTGGAATCGACTGGTCACGCTTAACCCGTAAGCAACGTCTGGGCGAGTACACAACATCGCATACATAATGGACCCAATAGCCGAAGCATAAGGCGTATTGTCCATTTCATCTTTCTCAGTCTGTGTTTGTGGACACTGACTCTTTGAAAGATTCACACCATGTCTGACTGGAAGATATCCTCTTTTAGAATTTTCTAAATGGAATCTCTCCAGGAATTTATCGATGTAAGTACTCTGGCACAGCCCGAGAAGCCTCTTAGATCTATCTCTGTAGATCTTCACACCTAATACATAGGGTGCTTCTCCTAAATCTTTCATCTGGAAACATTTTCTTAACCATGCCTTAACCGCATGTAGTTCAGGAATATCGTTTCCAATGATTAAGATATCATCGACGTAGAGGACTAGGAAAGTAATCACGCTCCCACTAAACCTCTTATATACACACGGGTCATCTTCATTCTTGATGAAACCAAATTCACAGATTGATTCATCAAAACGAATATTCCAGCTTCTTGATGCTTGTTTAAGTCCATAAATGGACTTCTTTAATTTGCATATTTTATGACGATCTGATGGATTAGTGAAACCTTCAGGTTGTGTCATATACACATCCTCTTCTAGTTTTCCATTAAGGAAAGCGGTCTTCACATCCAGTTGCCAGATCTCATAATCATAATATGCCGCTATCGCAAGAATAATCCGAATAGACTTGAACATGGCTACAGGAGAGAAAGTTTCATCATAATCTATCCCGTAGATTTGTTTGAAACCTTTCGCAACTAGCCTGCCTTTATAGGTAACCACGTTACCATCCATGTCAATCTTCTTCTTGAAGATCCATTTACAGCCTATAGGGATTACTCCCGGAGGCGGATCAACCAAATCCCAAAATGGTTATCTGACATGGAGTCCTGTTGGGGTATGCCCTTAAGGCTAATGTTTGAGGCCTTGGGATTCTTTCAGTATCATGTATAAACTCTTATGTTTATAAAGGCAATGGTTGTTATTCAGTTTGTTACATTGTCTGCTGCAATAAGTGTGCTTCTGAATAATGTCTCAATGCTGTTCAGCTTGGCTGACATGCTGTCATGTCCTTAGTCGAGATATCTTGGTGAACTTGAGACAGCCTTGATATGATTGAGACTAATATGTGTTCTAATCTTATAGGATGCTTCGAGCATGGAATAAGATGTAGACTCATGGGTACATTGGATGTACTGGACAGACCCTACTAGGATATTCAATTGCTTGTCACAATGTGAATAATCCTTGTATGCAACAAGTGGCATATGTCCTCTGACTTGAGATCACTTGTGTTTCTAAATGATGATTGTCATTGTTTTGAGGTAGTTCGATATCATTTGAAACATAATGGTTATAGACTATCTTGGATAATGATCATGAGTCAGGTTAGGACACTAGTGATAGATATAGGATTGCCGTCTCCTTGTTTGGAGTGTGATGTTCTAAAGGGGCCCCCCTGGATGAGGTGATTGAGAAAGTGTATGGCCATACCCAGGTGACTATGTTCATCTGATCTAATCATGCTCATCATATTGGAGCTACAGGCTTGACACGCTTGTCCAATAAGAACATCCAGTGGCAAAGGAAACATGTATGCCTAGTGAAGTGGATTCACACTTGTGCTGTGGTTTGGGTGTAGTCTTGGAAGACTCTTTCCTTTATATCGGGAGACAGTGATGTGTTGCTAGATACCCCTCACTGATCGTGATAACGTGAGTTATCGTTACCGACATTTGAAGGAAACCCTTAGGGTCGCACAATTTGATGATATGGCTTACTTAAGTCACATCGTGTGGACTGAATTGTTTTGGTTCAGTTTAAAGGGATTTAAACTCTGATTGTAAGTGAGATCTGGTCTGATCATGTTTGATTGATTAGGGCTTGAGATCGGTAAGCTTCGATCGAGAGAGTTGATGCTAGATCGGTGAGATCAGGAGCATCAGGAGATGAACGGTTAGATCTGGAGCCTTAGGGTTTAATAGTGATCTAGACCAAATGCTTGGGTTGATTGATCTTTGAACCAAATTGAAATGCATTCAATTTGCTTGAACCGGTTCACATGAGTGAATGCATGGTTCAATGCATGAAGGCATTTTCTTTGGTCGGTTATGAGATCATGGGTGCATGACTTCTATTTTTGTAAAGTCATGAAGGCCACTTCCCTTAACGCCTCAACGCCAAAAACGAAAAAGCGTTCGCTTCTTCCTTTGGATGCTCACACTCTCATGGGTTGAAGGTGTTGACGACAAGGAGGTCTCGGCTAAGCAACCAAGTCATCATCCCTTCCATTCGACAAGCACCCTTGGAGAACCTTGCTAGCACAAGGAACACAAGGAGTAGTCATCATCCTCTTGTGTGCGTCACCTTTGGAGGAGAGCCCTTTCGCCATCTTCTTCCAAGACGCCATTCGAATCAATGGCTATGGTATGTTTTCATTTGATCCATACAAGATAGTTAAGTTGATCATATATCATACATGCGATTGTTGAAACCCTAGTTTCCGCTATGCCAAAAATCTTGATGCGCATAATAGGGTTTATTTCGCCCCCCTCATGAAAGGGGTTCCTACAAGTCCATCTCGGCTCGCATAGCTTCAAACCATCTCGCTGATTCCGGTCCACTGACCGCATCCGCATAAGTGAGGGGTTCATCATCAATGATGTAGACTCCGTCATAGCGCTCAGGCTGTCGAGGGATCCTTCCCGATCTTCGCGGTTCCCGTGATATCTGAGCCTCTGGTTGTTCAGTAACCTGATCTACTGGCTCAGGCTCATCCAACTGTGCTTGACTACTTTGTCCTTCTTCTGGATTCTCATCCAGCTTTATTTCTCTCCCACTGGCTTCTTGCAGAAGAAATTCTTTCTCAAGAAAAATAGCCGTCCGAGCAACAAATACTTTGTTCTCTTTGGGATCGTAGAAATAATAACCCTTAGTTTCCTTAGGGTAACCGACAAAGATACATTTCTCAGATCTGCTCTCTAGTTTTCCAGAGGCGAGCTTTTTGACATAAGCCTCGCAACCCCAGATCTTAATAAATGTCAAGCTCGGCTGTTTCCCATACCATAACTCATATGGAGTCTTTGAAACGGCCTTGGATGGCACTCGGTTTAGTACCTTTGCAGCTGTTTCCAGTGCAAATCCCCAAAAGGAGTAAGGTAGAGTAGCCTGACTCATCATAGAATGAACCATATCCAGTAAGGTTCTATTTCTCCTCTCGGACACACCATTCCATTGCGGTGTTCCTAGCGGAGTGTGTTGGGGTATGCCCTTCAGGCTAATGTTTGAGGCCTTGGGATTATATTAGTATCATGTATAAACTCTAATGTTTATAAAGGCAATGGTTGTTATTCAGGTTGTTACATCATCTGCTGCAATATGTATACTTCTGAATAATGTATCAATGCTGTTCAGCTAGGCTGACATGCAGTTAAGTCCTTAGTCGAGATATCTTGGTGAACATGAGACAGCCTAGATATGATTGAGACTAATATGTATTCTAATCTTATAGGATGCTTCGAGCATGGAATAAGATGTAGACTCATAGGTACATTGGATGTACTGGACAGACCCTACTAGGATATTCAATTGCTTGTCACAATGTGAATAATCCTTGTATGCAACAAGTGGCATATTTCCTCTGACTTGAGATCACTTGTGTTTCTAAATGATGATTGTCATTGTTTTGAGGTAGTTCAATATCATTTGGAACATAATGGTTATAGACTATCTTGGATAATGATCATGAGTCAGGTTAGGATTGCCGTCTCCTTAATAGGAGTGTGATGTTCTAAAGGGCCCCCCTGGATGAGATGATTGAGAAAGTGTATGGCCATACCCAGATGACTATGTTCATCTGATCTAATCATTCTCATCATATTGGAGTTACAGGCTTGACACGCTTGTCCAATAAGAACATCAAGTGGCAAAGGAAACATGTATGCCTAGTGAAGTGGATTCACACTTGTGCTGTGGTTTGGGTGTAGTCTTGGAAGACTCTTTCCTTTATATCGGGAGACAGTGATGTGTTGCTAGATACCCCTCACTGATCGTGATAACGTAAGTTATCGTTACCGATATTTAAAGGAAACCCTTAGGGTCGCACAATTTGATGATATGGCTTACTTAAGTCAGATCGTGTGGACTGAATTGTTTTGGTTCAGTTTAAAGGGATTTAATCTCTGATTGTAAGTGAGATCTGGTCTGATCATGTTTGATTGATTTGGGCTTGAGATCGGTAAGCTTCGATCGAGAGAATTGTTGCTAGATCGGTGAGATCAAGAGCATCAAGAGATGAACGGTTAGATCTTGAACCATTTGGTTCAATGTGATCTAGATCATGGCTTGGGCTGATTTGGTTTGGACTTTGAACCAAATGCAATTGGATTGAATTGGCTTGAACCGGTTCACATGAGTGAACGCTTGGTTCAAAGCATGTAGGCGTTTTGGCGGTTTCATTGAGTGGGCGCATGGCTTCATGTATTTCTATTTTTAGAAAGCATGTAACGCCACTTCTTGTTGAACGCCTCAACGCCTTAAGCCGAAGTTCTTCTCTCTCGTCGCTCACTCTCTCGTGTGGCAAAAAGGACTTCACGCCTTGGAGAAATTTTGACAAGCAAAGTCTCATCTCAATTCCCTTAAAACGATCAAGGATACTTTGAAGAACTTTGCTAGCACAAAGGACTCAAAGGAGCAAGTCATCTTCACCTTGTGTGCGCTACCTTTGGAGAAGACCCCTTTCGATCTTTGCTTCCAAGGCACCATCCAAGCGATGGCAATGGTATGATCTTTCTTCTAGATCTATCTACATTGCAAGGTATTGAAAGTTGATCATATGACATATAAATCGATCTAGGAAACCCTTGCTTCCGCTCGAAAATTTTATATGCGCCTACTATTAGGGTTTCGCCCCCCTTGTTTTAGGGGACTTTCAATTGGTATCAGAGCATGCGGTTCTATATGTGTTCATATGATTGCTTCATGTTACTACTTGTGATCCATGTTTGCGTGGGTAGATCTAATCATCATGCGAATATAACATGTTAAACATTAGATGCTTGTTTTATTCATGGTGGCGCATGTATGATGTTGGCGCAATGTTGTATTTTTGTTTTATCAATCAAAACTTAACTTGCGCGGCTCACTTAGATCTAAGCGCCTGCTGTAAGTCCTTAGACGGGTTAGTAGGGTTGAAGTCACAGTCGAGTCTAGATCCAACCAGTCTGATCAGACTATCTGACAGCCTAGATGGGTTGACCATATAGCACCTGTGCGCAAGCACGAGGTGGCTATAGGTCGACTACAGACAGGCGTGTAGCGATGTCTGGTTGAGACAACCTGTGAACACGCATGAGTTAGGCCCGGGGTCACACCCGCTTGCCAGAACTCATGAGGGTAGTTCAGCCCAACGCATGCATTGTTGACCATTAGGTCGACTCAAGTCGGTTAGGACTTAGTGTATGCAAGGGCAGTGGATCTGACTAAACATGATGAGTGGATCCCTATTAATGGACTGTTGTAAGGTTGTAGGGCACATAAGAAAAATAAAATTGATTCCAATGGGATTTTGAAAATTTTATTTTGTTTATGGATCACATGTTGATTGGATGCCATGATGAGTGTCTATTTTATCTTATGTGGGTTGCCCTTTTGATGTGTGCTGTGCTGGGGCCTGCGTGCCTGGATTAATTTGTAAATTATTATATTTGTGATCTGCGCATCACATTTTAATTAATTTATTGTGTAATTGACCTGCGTGTCAATCATGTCTAGATAGATTAAATTGTATTTTAATCAGACATGAGCACAGAGCACACTTGGCAGAGGCGCATGCAGCAGAGGCTTGACCAGGTGGGAGGTCTAGGGTTCGACCCTATGACAGGCGCATTTACCTGGTGGGCGCACCTGAGCTGCAATGGGCGCTTGGGCCCTGGGTTGGGCCAGATGAGATGCAAAAGACCCATGAAGAGCTCAAGTGAAGACTTAAGTTAAATTAAGGTATTACCTAGGGCTTATGGGCTTTTACCACATAAGATCAGCATGCTTTCTATTTATTGTTTATATAATTAGAATTGCATGATTTAATCTTCTGCTATCGCCATAGGTTATGCATGATAGTTAAGAAGATAAAAGACCGTTAAAATCCAACGCTAAAATATCAAGCACGTAAGCCTTCTGACGCGAAACCTCACTGTTCTGACTATCGTTGGGGCCGTGTTGTACCCACTCAGTGGGCACGCCCATCTATCTTCAGACGGTGTGTGATTACACCTGCGTGTTACAGAGAAGGGATTTATCGCTTCTCGTTGCTCAGCATAGCACGTGGTGGTCTAGGAAGTAGGTCGGGTTAGCTTGACCATGTAGGCTACATACTGAGCATATGTGAGCTATATGGAGGCAGCCATCTGTGGGATCAGAGACTGTGTTGTACCAACTCAGTTGGCACAGTCTGCTGGATTGCCTAGATGAAGGGGAATCGCACGGGTTGGCGATTGGCAGGGACTGCCTACCAGATATTAGTGCTTGTACTCTCTGTGCATCTTATCTCGCCTGAGCGGGACGCGGAGACCAAGTATGAAATCTGGATCCCATCTCACTAAAAGAGTGTTACTCTTTCGGACTGTTTTACTGGATTTTTCAGTCAGATAAAATAGTGAGAAAAGAATCTTTCTTAAGTCCTGGATTGATTCTAAACATTGATACTGACCTTGCTGTTCTTGCATTGTTGTAGATTACTGCAGCAACGAACACCACGAATTTCAATGTGCGATCCCTACTGGAAAGGGAGAAGTTTGCTGGGCCAAACTTCTCGGACTGGTACGGACACCTTAAGATTGTTCTTAAGGCATAGAGGAAACTGTATGTCCTCGAGACGGCTATACCGCCTCAACCCGCTGCGAACGCCGCTAGGGCGGTTCGGGAAGCCTATGAAAAACATGTCAATGATAGTATTGATGTCGCTTGCCTGATGCTTGCGTCTATGACGCCAGAGCTGCAGCGTCAGCATGAGGATCTATCTGCTATACAAATTATAGATAACCTCAAGATGTTGTATGCTGCACAGGCTAGGACTGAACGCTACAATTTGACTAAGCTTTTCTTTCAGAGCAAACTGGCTGAAGGGAGTCCAGTGGGAGCTCACGTACACAAGATGATTGGGTACAAAGAGGCTCTAGAGAAACTGGGACATACCGTCAATCAGGAGCTTGCTGTAGACATCATTCTTCAGTCTCTCCCGGCCTCTTTCGATCCGTTCATTATTAATTTCAATATGAACAAGATCGACTGTACCCCGGCAGAGTTACTGAACATGCTCTTGACTACAGAGCTGACTCTTAAGGGAAAGCCTTCAACCTCTGTCTTAATGGTTCCTTCTAGGAACAAGAAGAAGGGGAAGAAGGGCAAAGCCCCTGTCAAG
Organism: Costus lasius; assembly: GCA_027563935.2. Lineage (NCBI taxonomy): Eukaryota > Viridiplantae > Streptophyta > Magnoliopsida > Zingiberales > Costaceae > Costus > Costus lasius. Next base: position 53,317,929 of record CM050453.2, read on the forward strand.
AGCTACAACAAGGCTCTGAAACAAAAGGTTAAGCGGTCGAAGGAATATAGATGTTTCCATTGTGGCCAGCTGGGTCACTGGAAAAAGGACTGTAAAGCGCTCCAAGGAGACAAGAAGGGAAGCATTGCTTCTGGCTCAGGTATATTTGTGACTGAAGTCATGATATCTTCTTCTTCTATTTCATGGGTGTTGGACACTGCATGTGGAGTTCACATTTCTTCAAATGTACAGGAACTCAAGAGAAGAAGACAGGTGGGACAGCATGAGGTGGACCTACGAGTTGGAAACGGGGCACGGGTTGCTGCTGTTGCTGTAGGAGAATATCACATCTCATTACCATCTGGACTTGTATTAGAATTGAACAATTGTTATTTTGTACCTAGCATAACGAAAAATATTATCTCTATTCCTGCTCTTGTCAGGAAAGGGTTTTCCTTTGAATGCAATATTTCAAAGTGTGTGATTTCTTATGATAATATTGTTTATGCTACTGGATCAATTAACAATGGGTTATTCATGTTGGACATGGAATGTTCTATACAAAATATTGATAATAAGAAAGCCAAGTATGCTGATGACAGCACCTTGCTATGGCATAGTCGTTTAGGCCATATTAACAAGAAACGCATTAAGCGGTTGCATGATCATGGACTGCTGGGATCATTCTCCTATGAGGAGATTGATACATGCAAAGCTTGTTTAATGGGTAAAATGACGAAGGCTCCTTTTCCTAACAAAGGTCAAAGGGCTTCGAGTTTACTTGACCTTATACACAGTGATGTGTGTGGGCCATTTAGTAAACATGCCAGAGGTGGCTATTCATACTTCATTACCTTTACTGATGATTTCAGTAGGTATGGATATGTCTATCTAATGAGACATAAAAGTGAATCTTTTGACAAGTTCAAAGAGTTCAAAAATGAAGTACAGAATCAGCTAGGCTGAAATATCAAGGCACTTCGCTCAGATCGAGGTGGAGAATACCTAAGTCGAGAGTTTACTGACTATCTGAATGAGTGTGGGATTATCTCACAGCTCACTCCGCCAGGAACACCGCAATGGAATGGTGTGTCTGAAAGGAGGAACAGAACCTTATTGGATATGGTTCGTTCAATGATGAGTCAGGCTACTCTACCTTACTCCTTTTGGGGATTTGCACTGGAAACAGCTGCAAAGGTACTAAACCGAGTGCCATCCAAGGCAGTTTCAAAGACTCCATATGAGTTATGGTATGGGAAACAGCTGAGCTTGACATTTATTAAGATCTGGGGTTGCGAGGCTTATATCAAAAAGCTCGCCTCTGGGAAACTAGAGAGCAGATCTGAGAAATGTATCTTTGTCGGTTACCCTAAGGAAACTAAGGGTTATTATTTCTACGAGCCCAAAGAGAACAAAGTATTTGTTGCTCGGACGGCTATTTTTCTTGAGAAGGAATTTCTTCTGCAAGAAGCCAGTGGGAGAGAAATAAAGCTGGATGAGAATCCAGAAGAAGGACAAAGTAGTCAAGCACAGTTGGATGAGCATGAGCCAGTAGAACAGGTTATTGAACAACCTGAGGCTCAGATATCACGGGAACCGCGAAGATCGGGAAGGATCCGTCGACAGCCTGAGCGCTATGACGGAGTCTACATCATTGATCATGATGAACCCCTCACTTATGCGGATGCGGTCAGTGGACCGGAATCAGCGAGATGGCTTGAAGCTATGCGAGCCGAGATGGACTCCATGTCAGATAACCAATTCTGGGATTTGGTTGATCAGCCTCCGGGAGTAATCCCTATAGACTGTAAATGGATCTTCAAGAAGAAGATTGACATAGATGGTAACGTGGTTACCTATAAAGGCAGGCTAGTTGCGAAAGGTTTCAAACAAATCTACGGGATAGATTATGATGAAACTTTCTCTCCTATAGCTATGTTCAAGTCTATTCGGATCATTCTCGCAATAGCAGCATATTACGATTATGAGATCTGGCAGATGGATATGAAGACCGCTTTCCTTAATGGAAATCTGGATGAGGATGTGTATATGACACAACCTGAAGGTTTCACTAATCCATCAGATCGTCATAAAATATGCAAGTTAAAGAAGTCCATTTATGGACTTAAACAAGCATCTAGAAGCTGGAATATTCGTTTTGATGAATCAATCTGTAAATTTGGTTTCATCAAGAATGAAGATGACCCGTGTGTATATAAGAGGTTTAGTGGGAGCGTGATTACTTTCCTAGTCCTCTACGTCGATGATATCTTAATCATTGGAAACGATATTCCTGAACTACATGCGGTTAAGGCATGGTTAAGAAAATGTTTCCAGATGAAAGATCTAGGAGAAGCAGCCTATGTATTAGGTGTGTAGATCTATAGAGATAGATCTAAGAGGCTTCTCGGGCTGTGCCAGAGTACTTACATCGATAAAGTCCTGGAGAGATTTCATTTAGAGAATTCTAAAAGAGGATATCTTCCAGTCAGACATGGTCTGAATCTTTCAAAGAGTCAGTGTCCACAAACACAGACTGAGAAAGATGAAATGGACAAAACGCCTTATGCTTCGGCTATTGGGTCCATTATGTATGCGATGTTGTGTACTCGCCCAGACGTCGCTTACGGGTTAAGCGTGACCAGTCGATTCCAAAGTAATCCAGGTCAGGCACACTGGATTGCAGTCAAGAACATTTTGAAATATCTTCGGAGGACCAAAGATATGTTCTTGGTGTATGGTGGTCAGGAAGAACTCAGTATTGAAGGATATACTGACGCTTCGTTCCAATCTGACCAGGATGATTTCCGATCGCAATCAGGCTATGTTTTTAGCTTGAATGGAGGTGCGGTGGTGTGGAAAAGTTTCAAACAATCTATCGTTGCTGATTCCACAACAGAAGCCGAGTATGTTGCAGCCTCGGAAGCATCCAAGGAGGCAGTGTGGATTCGTAAGCCTCTAATGTTTATAAAGGCAATGGTTGTTATTCAGGTTGTTACATCATCTGCTGCAATATGTATTGTAACGCCCCCTCAGAATAAATCCCAAACACATGCAGAAACCGCGGAAGATAGGGAACGTCACACACAAAACAACAAGACAAATACTAGGGAATAATAGCTTACATAAAACGATTCGGAAAATTTCGGCAGCATGTCCCCAGAATTACTAAGGAAATTCCTGTACATGCTCCAAAACACAAATTGAACATACCATTTCGAAAACAAGATTCACAATCCTTTTCACAACATCCAACTAATAAATCACATTAATTAAATAACACTGAACAGAACAGAATTCACCGAAAACAGGCTTAAGCCCTCGGTTTAACACTCGTATCAAAACCAAATGCCAACCTGGCAACAATATCACAGTAGTCGAAAACTAGCAGCCACATCCGGCTAACATGTCAATGAATAAAATCATAAAAACCTCGGCCACATCCGGCCCTCAAAATAGCATAGGCTCGCAGGCCCCAAAATATCAAGTCAGAAAATAATACATCCGCTAGGCTGTAGGCTCCTGCCCTGCATCTGGAAATATAGTGGAATGAGCTACACAGCTCAGTGAGTAGATAGTCTCGTTCGACCATCCACTAATATACAATCAAAAATAGATGCAGATATCTTTTCAAAACTTTTAACGGAAGATGACAAAGCATGATACATAATAAAACTGATAACCATAAATCACAATTATGATCATACAACAATACACCCACCATCCCGGGCAACAAGATCACAAAATAGCCTAACCGGCTAACAGACTCAGACTCACACAACTATTGTCCAGTGATTTCAGAATTGACCCCGAGGGTCCAACCCGGCCTTTGTCAAGGCACTGAGAGTAACATGCACGAACAATGGTGAGGCGTAGATTCAAGAGGTGGCCCCCGCCAGGTCACGACGTGGCACTTTGCTCTACGACACTCAACCACACCCCCTTACCGGGAACACAAACAGAATAGAACGGAAGGTGAATGAATTCAAGAGGTGGCCCCCATCTGACCAAGACGTGGCACTTTGTTTCAAACACCCAACTCTCAAAAGGTTTACCACTTGGACAAAAATACCCTCAACACAAACTGGAAACCTGAACCTCTAACCTGGTCACTAGACTCTAGAACAGTCCCTCCATTACCGGAAACAAATCAGAATAGGTTGGGTGGATTCTCCAACCCCAAGTCAGAATGACTGTTCACTGAGTGCACTAGTTGACCCTTATGTTCAGTCCACTCAAGTCTAGGACCCTTATCGAATGCATTTAACACAGACATTATTTCGAACATCACATAAATCAGGTTCAGAAAGGTCCTTAGATTTCATGCAAGCATGGTTTAACCTTTTCCAGGTTATCATTCTAGGTTTGAAGGTCCCCTAGACAAGGGGGGGGGCGAAAACCCTAATAGGAGGCGCAATAACATTCTAGCGGAATCTAGGGCTTTCAAAATCGCATAGCATGGATTATGATCAACTTTAAAACATGAAATGAACTCATACCGAAGCCATATAATGGAAGGCGCCTTGGAAGCAAGAGAACAAGAGAGCTCTCCTCCAAATCATCACACACAAGATGATGTTGCTTCCTCCCTTGGTGCTCCTTGTGCTAGCAAGGTTCCAAGAGGTCCTTGTCGAGTGAAAGGGAAAGATGAGATGTCCTTCTCTTGGCCGAATCCTCCTCTACCTTCAAGGCGTCGCCACACACGAAAGCGTCGAGAGGAATATGGGCGAGAGGCGAGAATAGAGAGCACTCTATTCGGTCGTGAACAACATCTCCAAGTGGAGATCGTGGTTACTAAAAATAGCCACCACACTTCGCTCCAACGTTCACGCCAAGTGAACATGTCGCTAACTCCTCTCCCCTTGAACCATGCACTCATTTAATGAGCCGGTTCAAATTGGTTTGGTCCAGAGACCAATTAAGCCAAGCAATCAAGTCCAGATCTCAAATAAACCCTAAGGCTCCAGATCTGACCGTTCATCTCTTGATGCTCCTGATCTCATCGATCTAGCATCCAATCTCTCAATCGAAGCTTACCGATCTCAAGCCCTAATCAATCAAACATGATCAGACCAGATCTCACTCACAATCAGAGATTAAATCCCTTTAAACTGAACCCGAACAATTCAGTCCACTCGATCTGACTTGAGTAAGCCATATCATCAAATTGTGCGACCCTGAGGGTTTCCTTTAAATGTCGGTAACGATAACTCACGTTATCACGATCAGTGAGGGGTATCTAGCAACACATCACTGTCTCCCGATATAAAGGAAAGAGTCTTCCAAGACTACACCCAAAACACAGCACAAGTGTGAATCCACATCACTAGGCATACATGTTTCCTTTGCCACTGGATGTTCTTATTGGACAAGCGTGTCAAGCTTGTAGCTCCAATATGATGAGCATGATTAGATCAGATGAACACAGTCACCTGGGTATGGCCATACACTTTCTCAATCATCTCATCCAGGGGGCCCCTTTAGAACATCACACTCCTTAAACAAGGAGACGGTAATCCTATGTCTATCACTAGTGCCCTAACATGACTCAAGTTCATTATCCAAGATAGTCTATAACCATTGTGTTTCAAATGATATTGAACTACCTCAAAACAATGACAATCATCATTTAGAAAACACAAGTGATCTCAAGTCAGAGGAAATGTGCCACTTGTCATATTCAAAGATTATTCACATTGCGACAAACAATTGAACATCCTAGTAGGGTCTGTCCAGTACATCCAATGTACCCATGAGTCTACATCTTATTCCATGCTCGAAGCATCCTATAAGACTAGAACACATATTAGTCTTAACCATATCAAGGCTGTCTCATGTTCACCAAGATACATCGACTAAGGACATTATAGCCTGTCAGCCTAGCTGAACAGCTTTGAGACATTATTCAGAAGAACATATATTGCAGCAGACAATGTAGCTAACTGAATAATAACCATGCCTATATAAACATAACAGTTTATTACATGATACTGATACATTCCCAAGGCCTCAAACATTAGGCTTAAGGGCATACCCCAACAATCTCCCACTTGCACTTAATCTAATGGTTGAGAAATCTCAAACCCATATTATTACAGTGCTTCTCATGCTTCTGCTGCGCCAGAGGCTTGGTAAGCGGGTCTGCCAGATTGTCATCTATATGAACCTTGCAGATTTTGATCTCGCCACGATCTATGATCTCCCTGATCAAATGAAACCGTCTCTGTATGTGCTTGGACTTCTGGTGCGACCGTGGTTCCTTTGCTTGTGCGATTGCTCCAGTGTTATCACAGAAGATAACCAAAGGATCTGCACTCGAAGGAACAACACCAAGTTCTCTCACGAACTTACGAATCCACACTGCCTCCTTGGATGCTTCCGAGGCTGCAACATACTCGGCTTCTGTTGTGGAATCAGCAACAGTTGACTGTTTGAAACTCTTCCACACCACTGCTCCTCCATTCAAGCTAAAAACATAGCCTGATTGCGATCGGAAATCATCCTGGTCAGACTGGAACGAAGCGTCAGTATATCCTTCAATACTGAGTTCTTCCTGACCACAATATATCAAGAACATATCTTTGGTCCTCCGCAGATATTTTAAAATGTTCTTGACTGCAATCCAGTGTGCCTGACCTGGATTACTTTGGAAACGACTGGTCACGCTTAACCCGTAAGCAACGTCTGGGCGAGTACACAATATTGCATACATAATGGATCCAATAGCCGAAGCATAAGGCGTATTGTCCATTTCATCTTTCTCAGTCTGTGTTTGTGGACACTGACTCTTCGAAAGACTCAGACCATGTCTGACTGGAAGATATCCTCGTTTAGAATTCTCTAAATGAAATCTTTCCAGGACTTTATCGATGTAAGTACTCTGGCACAGCCCGAGAAGCCTCTTAGATCTATCTCTGTAGATCTTCACACCTAATACATAGGCTGCTTCTCCTAAATCTTTCATCTAGAAACATTTCCTTAACCATGCCTTCACAGCATGCATTTCAGGAATGTCATTTCCAATGATCAAGATATCATCGACGTAGAGGACTAGGAAAGTAATTACGCTCCCACTAAACCTCTTATATACACACGGGTCATCCTCGTTCTTGATGAAACCAAATTCAGTGACTGATTCATCAAAACGAATATTCCAGCTTCTTGATGCTTGCTTAAGTCCATAAATGGACTTCTTTAACTTGCATATCTTATGACGATCTGATGGATTAGTGAAACCCTCAGGTTGTGTCATATACACATCCTCATCCAGATTTCCATTAAGGAAAGCTGTTTTCACATCCATCTGCCAGATCTCATAATCATAATATGCAGCTATCGCGAAAAGAATCCGAATAGACTTGAACATAGCTACAGGTGAGAAAGTTTCATCATAATCTATCCCGTAGATTTGTTTGAAACCTTTCGCAACTAGCCTGCCTTTATAGGTAACCACGTTACCATCCATGTCAATCTTCTTCTTGAAGATCCACTTACAGCCTATAGGGATAACTCCCGGAGGCGGATCAACCAAATCCCAAACTTGGTTATCTGACATGGAGTCCATCTCGGCTCGCATAGCTTCAAGCCATCTAGCTGACTCCGGTCCACTGACCGCATCCGCATAAGTGAGGGGTTCATCATGATCAATGATGTAGACTCCGTCATAGCGCTCAGGCTGTCGACGAATCCTTCCCGATCTTCGCGGTTCCCGTGATATCTGAGCCTCAGGTTGTTCAATAACCTGATCTACTGGCTCAGGCTCATCCAATTCTGCTTGAGCACTTTGTCCTTCCTCTGGATTCTCATCCAGCTTTATTTCTCTCCCACTGGCCTCTTGCAGAAGAAACTCCTTCTCAAGAAATATGGCCGTCCGAGCAACAAAAACCTTGTTCTCTTTGGGATCGTAGAAATAATAACCCTTAGTTTCCTTAGGGTAACCGACAAAGATGCATTTGTCAGATCTGCTCTCTAGTTTCCCAGAGGCGAGCTTTTTGACATAAGCCTCGCAGCCCCAGATCCTGATAAATGTCAAGCTTGGCTGTTTCCCATACCATAACTCATATGGAGTTTTTGAAACGGCCTTGGATGGCACTCGGTTTAGTACCTTTGCAGCTGTTTCCAGTGCAAAACCCCAAAAGGAGTATGGAAGAGTAGCCTGACTCATCATAGAACGAACCATATCAAGTAACGTTCTATTTCTCCTCTCGGACACACCATTCCATTGCGGTGTTCCTGGCGGAGTGAGCTGTGAGATAATCCCACACTCCTTCAGATAGTCAGTAAACGCATGACTTAGGTATTCTCCACCTCGATCTGAGCGAAGTGCCTTGATATTTCGGCCTAGCTGATTTTGTACTTCATTCTTGAACTCTTTGAACTTGTCAAAAGATTCACTTTTATGTCTCATTAAAAAGACATACCCATATCTACTGAAATCATCAGTAAAGGTAATGAAGTACTGATAGCCACCTCTGGCATGTTTACTAAATGGCCCACACACATCAGTGTGTATAAGGTCAAGTAAACCTGAAGCCCTTTGTCCTTTGTTAGGAAAAGGTGACTTCGTCATTTTGCCCATTAAACAAGCTTTGCATGTATCAATCTCCTTGTAGGAGAATGATCCCAGCAGTCCATGATTATGCAACCGCTTAATGCGTTTCTCGTTAATATGGCCTAAACGACTATGCCATAGCAAGGTGCTGTCATCAGCATTCTTGGCTTTCTTAATATCAATTTTCTGTATAGAACATTCCATGTCCAACATGTATAACCCATTGCTAATTGAACCAGTTGCATAAACAATATTATCATAAGATAAAACACACTTTGAAATATTGCATTCAAAGGAAAAACCCTTCCTGACAAGAGCAGGAATGGAGATAATATTTTTAGTAATACTGGGAACAAAATAACAACTGTTTAGTTCCAATACAAGTCCGGATGGTAAAGAAATGAAATAGTCTCCTACAGCAACAGCAGCAACCCGTGCCCCGTTTCCAACTCGTAGGTCCACTTCATGCTGTCCCACCTGCCTTCTTCTCTTGAGTTCCTGCACATTTGAACAAATGTGAACTCCACATGCAGTGTCCAACACCCATGATATAGAAGAAGAAAACATGACCTCAGTCACGAATATACCTGAGCCAGAAGCGATGCTTCCCTTCTTATCTCCTTGGAGCGCTTTACAGTCCTTTTTCCAGTGACCCAGCTGGCCACAGTGGAAACACCTGTATTCCTTGGACCGCTTCACCTTCTGCTTCAGAGCCTTGCTGTAGCTCTTGACAGGGGTCTTGCCTTTCTTCCCCTTCTTCTTGTTCCTGGAAGGAACCATTAAGACAGAGGTCGAAGGCTTTCCCTTCAGAGTCTCCTCAGTAGTGAGGAGCATATTCAGCAGCTCTGCCGGAGTACAATCGATTTTGTTCATATTAAAGTTAATAATGAACGCGTCGAATGAAGGCGGGAGAGACTGCAGAATAATATCCACAGCAAGCTCCTGGTTGATGGTATGCCCCAGTTTCTCTAGAGCCTCCTTGTGCCCAATCATCTTGAGCACGTGAGCTCCCACTGGGCTCCCTTCAGCCAGTGTGCTCTGAAAGAAAAGCTTTGTCAGATTATAGCGCTCTGTCCTCGCCTGTGCAGCATACAGCATCTTGAGGTTCGCTATCATGTCTATAGCAGACATATCCTCATGCTGACGCTGCAGCGGTGGCGTCATAGACGCTAGCATCAGGCAAGCGACATCAATGCTATCATTGACGTGCTTTTCATAGGCTTCCCGAACCGCCCTTGCGGCGTTCGGAGCGGGCTGAGGCGATATTGCCGTCTCGAGGACATACAGTTTCCTCTCTGCCTTAAGAACGATCTTAAGGTGTCCGAACCAGTTAGAGAAGTTCGGCCCAGCAAACTTCTCCCTTTCCAGTAGGGATCGCACATTGAAGTTCATGGTGTTCGTTGCTGCAGGTATCTACAACAATGCAAGAACAGCAAGGTCAGTATCAATGTTAAGAATCAATCAGGACTTAAGAAAGATTCTTTTTCTCACTATTTTATCTGACTGAAAAATCCATTAAACAGTCCGAAAGAGTAGACACTATTTTAGTGAGATGGGATCCGGATTTCATACTTGGTCTCCGCGTCCCGCTCAAGCGAGATAAGATGCACAGAGAGTACAAGCACTAATCTCCGGTAGGCAGTCCCTGCCGATCGCCAACCCGTGCGATTCCCCTTCATCTGGGCAATCCAGCAGACTGTGCCAACCGAGTTGGTACAACACAGTCTCTGATCCCACAGATGGCTGCCTCCATGTGCTACCATATGCGCCACATATGTAGCCTACATGGTCAAGCTGACCCGACCTACTCCCTGGACCACCATGTGCTATGCTGAGCAACGAGAAGGGATAAATACCTACTCTGTAACACACAGGTGTAATCCCACACCGTCTGAAGATAGATGGACGTGCCCACTGAGTGGGTACAACACGGCTCCAACGATAATCAGAACAGTGAGGTTTCGCGTCAGAAGGCTTACGAGCTTGATATTTTAGCGTTGGATTTTAACGGTCTTTTTATCTTCTTCACTATCATACAATTCCTATGGTGATAGCAGAAGATAAACTAATCATGCAATTCTAATATTTTAAACAATAATAAAAGAAAGCATGAATCTTATGTGGTAAAAGCCCATAGCCCTAGTAAGACCTTAATTTAACTTAAGTCTTGACTTGCTTTTCTTCATAGGGCTTTTGCTGCTCATCTGGCCCAAACCTGGGCCCAAGCGCCATCTGCAGCTCTGGTGCGCCCACCAGGAATTTGCGCCAGGTCCTAGGGTCGAACCCTAGACCTCCCACCTGGTCCAGCCACTGCTGCAAGCGCCTCTGCCAAGTGTGCTCTGTGCTCTTGTCTAATTAAATTACAAATTTAACTATCTAGACAAGATTGACACGCAGGTCAATTACACATTATAAATTAATTAAACTGTGATTCGCATATCACAAAAATAAAAATTAATTTACAATTAATTCCCAGGCACGCAGGCCCCAGCACAGCACACATTAAAAACGGGCAGCCCACATAAGAGTAAATAGACAAACATATGGCATCAATCAACATGTGATCCACTCAAGAAAATTTAAATTTCGAAAACCCATAGGCATCAATTTTAATTTCCTTATTTGCCCTACAACCTTACAACGGTCCATTACTAGGGATCCACTCATCCATCCTAGTCAGATCCACTGCCCTTGCATGCACCAAGTCCTAACTGACTTGAGTCGACCATAAGGTCAACAATGCATGCGCCAGGGCTGAACAACCACAATGAGGTCTGGCAAGCGGGTGTGACCCCGGGCCTAACTCATGTGTGTTCACTAGTTGTCTCAATCAGACATCGCTACACGCCTGTCTGCAGTCGACCTGTAGCCACCAGGTGCTTGCACACAGGTGCTACCTGGTCAACCCATCAAGGCTGTCAGATGGTCTGATTAGACTTTTGGATCTAACCTAGGGGGTGACTTCAACCCTAATAACCCGTCTAAGGATTTAATGTAAGGCCTTAGATCTAGTGGTATACGCGCAAGTGTTTAAGTTTTAAGAAAAACTACAACATAATATATGCGCCAACTTAACATGCGCCAAGGAGAAAATCATATCTATTACTAGCATGCATTTTCGCCAACATAAAGCATGTAACTATAGATCTATGAATTTGCGCAAAACATGGATCACAATCATTTTCAAGCAATCATAAAACATGCATGAAAACCTCCTCTGATACCAATTGAAGGTCCCCTAGACAAGGGGGGGGGGCGAAAACCCTAATAGGAGGCGCAATAACATTCTAGCGGAATCTAGGGCTTTCAAAATCGCATAGCATGGATTATGATCAACTTTAAAACATGAAATGAACTCATACCGAAGCCATATAATGGAAGGCGCCTTGGAAGCAAGAGAACAAGAGAGCTCTCCTCCAAATCGTCACACACAAGATGATGTTGCTTCCTCCCTTGGTGCTCCTTGTGCTAGCAAGGTTCCAAGAGGTCCTTGTCGAGTGAAAGGGAAAGATGAGATGTCCTTCTCTTGGCCGAATCCTCCTCTACCTTCAAGGCGTCGCCACACACGAAAGCGTCGAGAGGAATATGGGCGAGAGGCGAGAATAGAGAGCACTCTATTCGGTCGTGAACAACATCTCCAAGTGGAGATCGTGGTTACTAAAAATAGCCACAACACTTCGCTCCAACGTTCACGCCAAGTGAACATGTCTCTAACTCCTCTCCCCTTGAACCATGCACTCATTTAACGAGCCGGTTCAAATTGGTTTGGTCCAGAGACCAATTAAGCCAAGCAATCAAGTCCAGATCTCAAATAAACCCTAAGGCTCCAGATCTGACCGTTCATCTCTTGATGCTCCTGATCTCATCGATCTAGCATCCAATCTCTCAATCAAAGCTTACCGATCTCAAGCCCTAATCAATCAAACATGATCAGACCAGATCTCACTCACAATCAGAGATTAAATCCCTTTAAACTGAACCCGAACAATTCAGTCCACTCGATCTGACTTGAGTAAGCCATATCATCAAATTGTGCGACCCTGAGGGTTTCCTTTAAATGTCGGTAACGATAACTCACGTTATCACGATCAGTGAGGGGTATCTAGCAACACATCACTGTCTCCCGATATAAAGGAAAGAGTCTTCCAAGACTACACCCAAAACACAGCACAAGTGTGAATCCACATCACTAGGCATACATGTTTCCTTTGCCACTGGATGTTCTTATTGGACAAGCGTGTCAAGCTTGTAGCTCCAATATGATGAGCATGATTAGATCAGATGAACACAGTCACCTGGGTATGGCCATACACTTTCTCAATCATCTCATCCAGGGGACCCCTTTAGAACATCACACTCCTTAAACAAGGAGACGGCAATCCTATGTCTATCACTAGTGCCCTAACATGACTCAAGTTCATTATCCAAGATAGTCTATAACCATTGTGTTTCAAATGATATTGAACTACCTCAAAACAATGACAATCATCATTTAGAAAACACAAGTGATCTCAAGTCAGAGGAAATGTGCCACTTGTCATATTCAAAGATTATTCACATTGCGACAAACAATTGAACATCCTAGTAGGGTCTGTCCAGTACATCCAATGTACCCATGAGTCTACATCTTATTCCATGCTCGAAGCATCCTATAAGACTAGAACACATATTAGTCTTAACCATATCAAGGCTGTCTCATGTTCACCAAGATACATCGACTAAGGACATTATAGCCTGTCAGCCTAGCTGAACAGCTTTGAGACATTATTCAGAAGAACATATATTGCAGCAGACAATGTAGCTAACTGAATAATAACCATGCCTATATAAACATAACAGTTTATTACATGATACTGATACATTCCCAAGGCCTCAAACTCTAGGCTTAAGGGCATACCCCAACAAGGTTATCAATCAATAATTAAAAATACATACTAATACAGAAAATTCACCAATTTCATCCACAAATAACATAAATACTGAATATCACAGATTCATAGTTTTCTCCTAGTTCTTATAACAAAAGACAGAAATACCCCTAGTTCAAAGTTTAAGTCATGCAGGAAAACTTATCCAAAAATTTTGTAAAAATAGTCATTACATCCCCTATGATCCCTAGATTCGTAATTTCAAGTTTTCCCCCAATTTTAACTAGAAAATTTACCCAATTACCCCTAGGTCAATCTCAGTCAACAGAAACTTTTATTTCCAAAAATTCCCAAAAAAAATACGGTAGAGTCCTTATATACCTAATTTCATGAATATCAGTTTTCCCCAATTTTTACCCATACATTTGGGCGTAATTTCATGAAGAAGGGGCGAAATTCTCATTCAAGCCCTAATCTTCATGCAATTGAAAATCTAAAGTTACATACATGTTTAATCAAGGTTTAATTGATGATTAGGAGTCTTAAAAACGAAAAGCCCTAATTGTCATGCAAGCTAGGGTTTCGAAATTTAGGGAAAAACAAAGAAAACGTGTACACATGTGAAAGCAAGAGTTCATGTTATATTTCTAACCCTTAATTTTCTCTAAAACAAGCAATACTACTAATATGCGTGAACTAGGTGAAGAGAAAATCCACTCACCTTGATTTCGGTTTCTTCCAAGTCACAAACCCCCTCACGCCTCCCCTCACACTACTCACGTCGCCGGAAAACACCCAAGGACCGCCGGAAGTCGCCTCCACCACCAATCGCCGCCGGCCACAAGAAGAGGAGAAGGGAGAAGAGATAAGCCGCCACCCTCACTCTAGGAAGAAATCGTGAACGAAAGCAAAGAGGGAAAAACGTGAGTGAACCCTCTTAATTTTCGTTTTCTACCTCCAAAGGATCCAAACCCAATATCAAACATAAGTGGAAGATCCAATAACCCTTTAGTATAAGTTATATTTTCCACTTCACCCTTATCAAGGGCTCTTACCCTTTTCTAATCGAAAGACACCACTAACCTAGTGGTACACAGCACACATTCTACGCCTTAAGTCGCAGGTTCGAATCCTCTCCGCGACCCATATTTTTACATTGCAGGAAAAATACATAAATCGATACATTATCTCAAAGAAAACTTCCACAAAACTGCTAGATAAATAAACTTTCATTTTCTTACCTGCTAATAAATTTCTGGATCTTACATGTATACTTCTAAATAATGTCTCAATGCTGTTCAGCTAGGCTGACATGCAGTTAAGTCCTTAGTCGAGATATCTTGGTGAACATGAGACAGCCTAGATATGATTGAGACTAATATGTGTTCTAATCTTATAGGATGCTTCGAGCATGGAATAAGATGTAGACTCATAGGTACATTGGATGTACTGGACAGACCCTACTAGGATATTCAATTGCTTGTCACAATGTGAATAATCCTTGTATGCAACAAGTGGCATATTTCCTCTGACTTGAGATCACTTGTGTTTCTAAATGATGATTGTCATTGTTTTGAGGTAGTTCAATATCATTTGGAACATAATGGTTATAGACTATCTTGGATAATGATCATGAGTCAGGTTAGGACACTAGTGATAGATATAGGATTGCCGTCTCCTTAATAGGAGTGTGATGTTCTAAAGGGCCCCCCCCCCTGGATGAGATGATTGAGAAAGTGTATGGCCATACCCAGATGACTATATTCATCTGATCTAATCATTCTCATCATATTGGAGTTACAGGCTTGACACGCTTGTCCAATAAGAACATCAAGTGGCAAAGGAAACATGTATGCCTAGTGAAGTGGATTCACACTTGTGCTGTGGTTTGGGTGTAGTCTTGGAAGACTCTTTCCTTTATATCGGGAGACAGTGATGTGTTGCTAGATACCCCTCACTGATCGTGATAACGTAAGTTATCGTTACCGACATTTAAAGGAAACCCTTAGGGTCGCACAATTTGATGATATGGCTTACTTAAGTCAGATCATGTGGACTGAATTGTTTTGGTTCAGTTTAAAGGGATTTAATCTCTGATTGTAAGTGAGATCTGGTCTGATCATGTTTGATTGATTTGGGCTTGAGATCGGTAAGCTTCGATCGAGAGAATTGTTGCTAGATCAGTGAGATCAAGAGCATCAAGAGATGAACGGTTAGATCTTGAACCATTTGGTTCAATGTGATCTAGATCATGGCTTGGGCTGATTTGGTTTGGACTTTGAACCAAATGCAATTGGATTGAATTGGCTTGAACCGGTTCACATGAGTGAACGCTTGGTTCAAAGCATGTAGGCATTTTGGCAGTTTCATTGAGTGGGCGCATGGCTTCATGTATTTCTATTTTTAGAAAGCATGTAACGCCACTTCTTGTTGAACGCCTCAACGCCTTAAGCCGAAGTTCTTCTCTCTCGTCGCTCACTCTCTCATGTGGCAAAAAGGACTTCACGCCTTGGAGAAATTTCGACAAGCAAAGTCTCATCTCAATTCCCTTAAAACGATCAAGGATACTTTGAAGAACTTTGCTAGCACAAAGGACTCAAAGGAGCAAGTCATCTTCACCTTGTGTGCGCTACCTTTGGAGAAGACCCCTTTCGATCTTTGCTTCCAAGGCACCATCCAAGCGATGGCAATGGTATGATCTTTCTTCTAGATCTATCTACATTGCAAGGTATTGCAAGTTGATCATATGACATATAAATCGATCTAGGAAACCCTTGCTTCCGCTCGAAAATTTTATATGCGCCTACTATTAGGGTTTCGCCCCCCTTGTTTTAGGGGACTTTCAGAGTGAGCTGTGAGATAATCCCACACTCCTTCAGATAGTCAGTAAACTCATGACTCAAGTATTCTCCACCTCGATCTGAACGAAGTGCCTTGATATTTCGGCCTAGCTGATTTTGTACTTCATTTTTGAACTCTTTGAACTTGTCAAAGGATTCACTCTTATGTCTCATTAGATAGACATAACCATACCTACTGAAATCATCAGTAAAGGTAATAAAGTATGAATAGCCACCTCTGGCATGTTTACTAAATGGCCCACATGAAGGGTCCCCTAAAAGGAGGGGGGGGGCCGAAACCCTAATAGGTGGCGCATATAGTTCATTTGCAACGGAAGCAAGGGTTTCAAAGGATCTCATGTGATATTCATATGATCAACTTAAAACGATAGCATAGAGATGCGTTACCATGGCCATGAGTAAGGAGGCGGCTTGGAAGAGAAAGAATCAAATGCTTCTTCTCCAAAGGCGACGCACACAAGGTGAAGATGGCTTTCTCCTTGTTGTCCTTTGTGCTAGCAAAGACCTTCAAGAATCCTAATCGCGTGTAGGAGATGTCGAAGAAGAAGTCTTGCTGGCCGAATGTTTTCCTCCTAGCCTCGAGAGACCTTCACACGAGAGGAATCAATGGAGAATAATGGGCGAGCAACGTTACTACGTGGGAGCGTTTCCAATTTGGAAACCGACTTCCAAAATTAGTAACTCCTCAATGTTTCATGCGTTCACCCAAGTGAACCATCGAAACAATCCTTCTCCAATTGAACCAAGCGTTCACTTATGTGAACCGGTTCTATTTATTCGGTCCAATTGAATTTGGTTCAAAAACCAAATGAAACCAGCATAGGCTCAGATCCAATCAAACCAAATGGTTCAAGATCTAACCGTTCATCTCTTGATGCTCTTGATCTCACCGATCTAGCATCAATACTCTCGATCGAAGCTTACCGATCTCAAGCCCTAATCAATCAAACATGATCAGACCAGATCTCACTTACAATCAGAGTTTAAACTCCTTTAAACTGAACCAAAACAATTCAGTCCACACGATCTGACTTAAGTAAGCCATATCATCAAATTGTGCGACCCTAAGGGTTTCCTTTAAATGTCGGTAACGATAACTTACGTTATCACGATCAGTGAGGGGTATCTAGCAACACATCACTGTCTCCCGATATGAAGGAAAGAGTCTTCCAAGACTACACCCAAACCACAGCACAAGTGTGAATCCACTTCACGAGGCATACATGTTTCCTTTGCCACTGGATGTTCTTATTGGACAAGCGTGTCAAGCTTGTAACTCCAATATGATGAGCATGATTAGATCAGATGATCATTGTCACCTGGGTATGGCCATACACTTTCTCAATCATCTCATTCAGGGGGCCCCTTTAGAACATCACACTCCAATCAAGGAGACGGCAATCCTATATCTATCACTAGTGTCCTAACCTGACTCGTGATCATTATCCAAGATAGTCTATAACCATTATATTTCAAATGATATTGAACTACCTCAAAACAATGACAATCATCATTTAGAAACACAAGTGATCTCAAGTCAGAGGACATGTGCCACTCGTTGCAAACAAGGATTATTCACATTGTGACAAGCAATTGAATATCCTAGTAGGGTCTGTCCAGTACATCCAATGTACCCATGAGTCTACATCTTATTCCATGCTCGAAGCATCCTATAAGATTAGAACACTTATTAGTCTCAATCATATCAAGGCTGTCTCATGTTCACTAAGATATCTCGACTAAGGACATTACAGCATGTCAGCCAAGCTGAACAGCATTGAGACATTATTCAGAAGCACACTTATTGCGGCAGACAATGTAACAAACTGAATAACAACCATTGCCTTTATAAACATAAGAGTTTATACATGATACTGAAAGAATCCCAAGGCCTCAAACATTAGCCTTAAGGGCATACCCCAACAATCTCCCACTTGCACTTAATCTAATGGTTGAGAAATCTCAAACCCATGTTATTACAGTGCTTCTCATGCTTCTGCTGCGCCAGAGGCTTAGTAAGCGGGTCAGCCAGATTGTCATCTGTATGAACCTTGCAGATTTTGATCTCACCACGATCAATGATCTCCCGGATCAAGTGAAACCGTCTCTGTATGTGCTTGGACTTCTGGTGCGACCGTGGTTCCTTTGCTTGTGCGATTTCTCCAGTGTTATCACAGAAGATAACCAAAGGATCTGCACTCGAAGGAACAACACCAAGTTCCTGAACGAACTTGCGAATCCACACTGCCTCCTTAGATGCTTCCGAGGCTGCAACATACTCGGCTTCTGTTGTGGAATCAGCAACGATAGACTGTTTGAAAATTTTCCATACCACAGCTCCTCCATTCAGGCTAAAAACATAGCCTGATTGCGATCGGAAATCATCCTGGTCAGATTGGAACGAAGCGTCAGTATATCCTTCAATACTGAGTTCTTCCTGACCTCCATATATCAAGAACATATCTTTGGTCCTCCGAAGATATTTCAAAATGTTCTTGACCGCAATCCAGTGCGCCTGACCTGGATTACTTTGGAATCGACTGGTCACGCTTAACCCGTAAGCGACATCTGGGCGAGTACATAACATCGCATACATAATGGACCCAATAGCCGAAGCATAAGGCATATTGTCCATTTCATCTTTCTCAGTCTGTGTTTGTGGACACTGACTCTTTGAAAGATTCAGACCATGTCTGACTGGAAGATATCCTCTTTTAGAATTCTCTAAATGGAATCTCTCCAGGACTTTATCGATGTAAGTACTTTGGCACAGCCCGAGAAGCCTCTTAGATCTATCTCTGTAGATCTTCACACCTAATACATAGGCTGCTTCTCCTAGATCTTTCATCTGGAAACATTTTCTTAACCATGCTTTAACAGCATGCAGTTCAGGAATATCATTTCCAATGATTAAGATATCATCGACGTAGAGGACTAGGAAAGTAATCACGCTCCCACTAAACCTCTTATATACACACGGGTCATCTTCATTCTTGATGAAACCAAATTCACATATTGATTCATCAAAACGAATATTCCAGCTTCTAGATGCTTGCTTAAGTCCATAAATGGACTTCTTTAACTTGCATATTTTATGACGATCTGATGGATTAGTGAAACCTTCAGGTTGTGTCATATACACATCCTCATCCAGTTTTCCATTAAGGAAAGCGGTCTTCACATCCATTTGCCAGATCTCATAATCGTAATATGCTGCTATCGCAAGAATAATCCGAATTGACTTGAACACGGCTACAGGAGAGAAAGTTTCATCATAATCTATCCCGTAGATTTGTTTGAAACCTTTCGCAACTAGCCTGCCTTTATAGGTAACTACGTTACCATCCATGTCAATCTTTTTCTTGAAGATCCATTTACAGCCTATAGGGATTACTCCCGGAGGCGGATCAACCAAATCCCAGACTTGATTATCTGACATGGAGTCCATCTCGGCTCGCATAGCTTCAAGCCATCTAGCTGACTCCGGTCCACTGACCGCATCCGCATAAGTGAGGGGTTCATCATGATCAATGATGTAGACTCCGTCATAGCGCTCAGGCTGTCGACAGATCCTTCCCGATCTACGCGGTTCCCGTGATATCTGAGCCTCAGGTTGTTCAATAACCTGTTGTACTGGCTCAGGCTCATCCAACTGTGCTTGACTACTTTGTCCTTCCTCTGGATTCTCATCCAGTTTTATTTCTCTCCCACTGGCTTCTTGCAGAAGAAACTCCTTCTCAAGAAAAATAGCCGTCCGAGCAACAAATACTTTGTTCTCTTTGGGATCGTAGAAATAATAACCCTTAGTTTCCTTAGGGTAACCGACAAAGATGAATTTCTCAGATCTGCTCTCTAGTTTCCCAGAGATGAGCTTTTTGACATAAGCCTCGCAACCCCAGATCTTAATAAATGTCAAGCTCGGCTGTTTCCCATACCATAACTCATATGGAGTCTTTGAAACTGCTTTGGATGGCACTCGGTTTAGTACCTTTGCAGCTGTTTCCAGCGCAAATCCCCAAAAGGAGTAAGGTAGAGTAGCCTGACTCATCATAGAACGAACCATATCCAGTAAGGTTCTGTTCCTCCTCTCGGACACACCATTCCATTGCGGTGTTCCTGGTGGAGTGAGCTGTGAGATAATCCCACACTCCTTCAGATAGTCAGTAAATTCTCGACTTAGGTATTCTCCACCTCGATCTGAGCGAAGTGCCTTGATATTTCGGCCTAGCTGATTTTGTACTTCATTTTTGAACTCTTTGAACTTGTCAAAAGATTCACTCTTATGTCTCATTAGATAGACATACCCATATCTACTGAAATCATCAGTAAAGGTAATGAAGTATGAGTAGCCACCTCTGGCATGTTTACTAAATGGCCCACACACATCACTGTGTATAAGGTCAAGTAAACCTGAAGCCCTTTGACCTTTGTTAGGAAAAGGAGACTTCGTCATTTTGCCCAATAAACAAGCTTTGCATGTATCAATCTCCTCATAGGAGAATGATCCCAGCAGTCCATGGTCATGCAACCGCTTAATGCGCTTCTTGTTAATATGGCCTAAACGACTATGCCATAGCAAGGTGCTGTCATCAGCATACTTGGCTTTCTTATTATCAATATTTTGTATAGAACATTCCATGTCCAACATGAATAACCCATTGTTAATTGACCCAGTAGCATAAATAATATTATCAAGAGAAAGATAACACTTTGAAGTCTTGCATTCAAAGGAAAACCCTTTCCTGACAAGAGCAGGAATAGAGATAATATTCTTGGTAATGCTAGGTACAAAATAACAATTGTTCAGTTCTAATACAAGTCCAGATGGCAATGAGATGTAATATTCTCCTACAGCAACAGCAGCAACCCGTGCCCCGTTTCCAACTCGTAGGTCCACCTCATGCTGTCCCACCTGTCTTCTTCTCTTGAGTTCCTGTACATTTGAACAAATGTGAACTCCACATGCAGTGTCCAACACCCATGAAATAGAAGAAGAAGATATCATGACTTCAGTCACAAAAATACCTGAGCCAGAAGTGATGCTTCCCTTCTTGTCTCCTTGGAGCGCTTTACAGTCCTTTTTCCAGTGACCCAGCTGGCTACAATGGAAACATCTGTATTCCTTCGACCGCTTGACCTTTTGTTTCAGAGCCTTGTTGTAGTTCTTGACAGGGGCTTTGCCCTTCTTCCCCTTCTTCTTGTTCCTGGAAGGGAACATCAAGACAGAGGTTGAAGGCTTTCCCTTTAGAGTCTCCTCTGTAGTCAAGAGCATATTCAGCAACTCTGCCGGAGTACAGTCGATCTTGTTCATATTAAAATTAATAATGAACGGATCGAAGGAGGCCGGGAGGGACTGCAGAATAATGTCTACAGCAAGCTCCTGATTGATGGTATGCCCCAGTTTCTCTAGAGCCTCTTTGTGCCCAATCATCTTGAGCACGTGAGCTCCCACTGGACTCCCTTCAGCTAGTTTGCTCTGAAAGAAAAGCTTAGTCAAATTATTGCGTTCAGTCCTTGCCTGTGCAGCATACAGCATCTTGAGGTTTGCTATAATTTCTATAGCAGACATATCCTCATGCTGACGCTGCAGCTGTGGCGTCATAGACGCTAGCATCAGGCAAGCGACATCAATGCTATCATTGACATGCTTTTCATAGGCATCCCGAACCGCCCTTGCGGCGTTCGGAGCGGGTTGAGGCGGTATAGCCGTCTCGAGGACATACAGTTTCCTCTCAGCCTTAAGAACAATCTTAAGGTGTCCGTACCAGTCTGAGAAGTTTGGCCCAGCAAACTTCTCCCTTTCCAGTAGGGATCGCACATTGAAGCTCATGGTGTTCGTTGCTGCAGGAATCTACAACAATGCAAGAACAGCAAGGTCAGTATCAATGTTTAGAATCAATCCAGGACTTAAGAAAGATTCTTTTCTCACTATTTTATCTGACTGAAAAATCCATTAAAACAGTCCGAAAGAGTAAGACTCTTTTAGTGAGATGGGATCCAGATTTCATACTTGGTCTCCGCGTCCCGCTCAGGCGAGATAAGATGCACAGAGAGTACAAGCACTAATTTCTGGTAGGCAGTCCCTGCCAATCGCCAACCCGTGCGATTCCCCTTCATCTGGGCAATCCAGCAGACTGTGCCAACTGAGTTGGTACAACACAGTCTCTGATCCCACAAATGGCTGCCTCCATATAGCTAACATATGCCCCATATGTAGCCTACATGGTCAAGCTGACCTGACCTACTCCCTGGACCACCAGGTGCTATGCTGAGCAACGAGAAGCGATAAATCCCTTCTCTGTAACACGCAGGTGAAATCACACACCGTCTGAAGATAGATGGGCGTGCCCACTGAGTGGGTACAACACAGCCCCAACGATAGTCAGAACAGTGAGGTTTCGCGTCGGAAGGCTTACGTGCTTGATATTTAGTGTTGGATTTTAACGGTCCTTTTATCTTCTTAACTATCATGCAAACCCTATGGAGATAGCAGAAGATAAATAAATCATGCATTTCTAATTATTTAAAAAATAAAGGAAAGCATGATGATCTTATGTGGTAAACGCCCATTAAGCCTAAGTAAGACCTTAAGTTAACTTAAGTCTTCACTTGAGCTCTTCATGAGTCTTTTGCATCTCATCTGGCCCAGACCAGGGCCCAAGCGCCCACTGCAGCTCAGGTGCGCCCACCAGGTAAATGCGCCTGTCCCAGAGTCGAACCCTGGACCTCCCACCTGGTCAAGCCACTGCTGCATACGCCAATGCCATGTGTGCTCTGTGCTCTTGTCTGATTAAAATTACAATTTAATCTATCTAGACAAGATTGACACGCAGGTCAATTACACAATAAATTAATTAAAATATGATGCGCAGATCACAAAAATAATAATTTATAATTAATCCAGGCTCGCAGGCCCCAGCACAACACACATTAAAAGGGCAACCCACATAAGATGAAATAGACAAGCATCATGGCATCCAATCAATATGTGATCCATCAACTAAATAAATTTTTTTCAAAATCCCATCGGAATCAATTTTATTTGTCTTATGTGCCCTACTACCTTACAACGGTCCATTAATAGGGATCCACTCATCATGTCTAGTCAGATCCACTGCCCTTGCATGCACCAAGTCCTAACTGACTTGAGTCGACCTAATGGTCAACCATGCATGCGCAAAGGGCTGAACAACCTTCATGAGTTCTGGCAAGCGGGTGTGACCCCGGGCCTAACTCATGTGCGTTCACTGGTTGTCTCAACCAGACCTCGCTACACGCCTATCTGCAGTCGACCTATAGCCACCTCGTGCTTGCGCACAGGTGCCATCTGGTCGACCCATCTAGGCTGTCAGATGGTCTGATCAGACTGGTTGGATCTTACCTAGAAGATGACTTCAACCCCATCAACCCGTCTAAGGGTTTATAGTAGGCGCTTAGATCTAATATGGGGCGCGCAAGTGAAGGTTTTTGACAAAACAACAACATGCGCCAATACATGCGCCAAAGTGTAACATACATCAAACATATGTATTTTCGCATGATGAACTATCATAAACTTTAGCATGTAAAAACCTTAGATCTTAAGCTTACGCTCAAACATGGATCACACAATAACATCAAGCAATCATATGAACACATATAGAACCGCACCCTCTGATACCAATTGAAGGGTCCCCTAAAAGGAGGGGGGGGGGGCCGAAACCCTAATAGGTGGCGCATATAGTTCATTTGCAACGGAAGCAAGGGTTTCAAAGGATCTCATGTGATATTCATATGATCAACTTAAAATGATAGCATAGAGATGCGTTACCATGGCCATGAGTAAGGAGGCGGCTTGGAAGAGAAAGAATCAAATGCTTCTTCTCCAAAGGCGACGCACACAAGGTGAAGATGGCTTTCTCCTTGTTGTCCTTTGTGCTAGCAAAGACCTTCAAGAATCCTAATCACGTGTAGGAGATGTCGAAGAAGAAGTCTTGCTGGCCGAATGTTTTCCTCCTAGCCTCAAGAGACCTTCACACGAGAGGAATCAATGGAGAATAATGGGCGAGCAACGTTACTACGTGGGAGCGTTTCCAATTTGGAAACCGACTTCCAAAATTAGTAACTCCTCAATGTTTCATGCGTTCACCCAAGTGAACCATCGAAACAATCCTTCTCCAATTGAACCAAGCGTTCACTTATGTGAACCGGTTCTATTTATTCGGTCCAATTGAATTTGGTTCAAAAACCAAATCAAACCAGCATAGGCTCAGATCCAATCAAACCAAATGGTTCAAGATCTAACCGTTCATCTCTTGATGCTCTTGATCTCACCGATCTAGCATCAATACTCTCGATCGAAGCTTACCGATCTCAAGCCCTAATCAATCAAACATGATCAGACCAGATCTCACTTACAATCAGAGTTTAAACTCCTTTAAACTGAACCAAAACAATTCAGTCCACACGATCTGACTTAAGTAAGCCATATCATCAAATTGTGCGACCCTAAGGGTTTCCTTTAAATGTCGGTAACGATAACTTATGTTATCACGATCAGTGAGGGGTATCTAGCAACACATCACTGTCTCCCGATATGAAGGAAAGAGTCTTCCAAGACTACACCCAAACCACAGCACAAGTGTGAATCCACTTCACGAGGCATACATGTTTCCTTTGCCACTGGATGTTCTTATTGGACAAGCGTGTCAAGCTTGTAACTCCAATATGATGAGCATGATTAGATCAGATGATCATTGTCACCTGGGTATGGCCATACACTTTCTCAATCATCTCATTCAGGGGGCCCCTTTAGAACATCACACTCCAATCAAGGAGACGGCAATCCTATATCTATCACTAGTGTCCTAACCTGACTCGTGATCATTATCCAAGATAGTCTATAACCATTATATTTCAAATGATATTGAACTACCTCAAAACAATGACAATCATCATTTAGAAACACAAGTGATCTCAAGTCAGAGGACATGTGCCACTCGTTGCAAACAAGGATTATTCACATTGTGACAAGCAATTGAATATCCTAGTAGGGTCTGTCCAGTACATCCAATGTACCCATGAGTCTACATCTTATTCCATGCTCGAAGCATCCTATAATATTAGAACACATATTAGTCTCAATCATATCAAGGCTGTCTCATGTTCACCAAGATATCTCGACTAAGGACATTACAGCATGTCAGCCAAGCTGAACAGCATTGAGACATTATTCAGAAGCACACTTATTGCGGCAGACAATGTAACAAACTGAATAACAACCATTGCCTTTATAAACATAAGAGTTTATACATGATACTGAAAGAATCCCAAGGCCTCAAACATTAGCCTTAAGGGCATACCCCAACACCACACACATCACTGTGAATGAGGTCAAGTAAACCTGAAGCCCTTTGACCTTTGTTGGAAAAAGGAGTCTTCGTCATTTTGCCCAATAAACAAGCTTTGCATGTATCAAGCTCCTCATAGGAGAATGATCACAGCAGTCCATGTTCATGCAACCGCTTAATGCGCTTCTTGTTAATGTGGCCTAAATGACTATGCCATAGCAAGGTGCTGTCATCAGCATACTTGGCTTTCTTATTATCAATCTGTTGTACAGAACATTCCATGTCCAACATGAATAACCCATTGTTAATCGACCCAGTAGCATAAACAATATTATCAAAAGAAATATAACACTTTGAAGTTTTGCATTCAAAGGAAAACCCTTTCCTGACAAGAGCAGGAATAGAGATAATATTCTTAGTTATGCTCGGTACAAAATAACAATTGTCCAGTTCTAATACATGACCAGATGGTAAAGAGATGTGATATTCTCCTACAGCAACAGCAGCAACCCATGCCCCGTTTCCTACTCGTAGGTCCACCTCATGCTGTCCCACCTGTCTTCTTCTCTTGAGTTCCTGTACATTTGAACAAATGTGAACTCCACATGCAGTGTCTAACACCCATGAAATAGAAGAAGATAACATGACTTCAGTCACGTAAAAACCTGAGCCAGAAGCGAAAGAGTTGCTTCCCTTCTTCTCTCCTTGGAGCGCTTTACAGTCCTTTTTCCAGTGACCCAGTTGGCCACAATGGAAACATCTGTATTCCTTTGACCGCTTGAGCTTTTGTTTCAGTGCCTTGTTGTAGCTCTTGATAGGGGCTTTGCCCTTCTTCCCCTTCTTCTTGTTCCTAGAAGGAAACATTAGGACAGAGGATGAAGGCGTTCCCTTCTCACGAGACTGAGTCTGCTCTGTAGTCAAGAGCATGTTCAGTAACTCTGCCGGGGTACAGTCGATCTTGTTCATATTAAAATTAATGATGAACGGATCGAAAGAGGCCGGGAGAGACTGCAAGATGATATCTACAACAAGCTCCTGATTGATGGTGTGTCCCAGTTTCTCTAGAGCCTCCTTGTACCCAATCATCTTGAGCACGTGAGCTCCCACTGGACTCCCTTCAGTCAGTTTGCTCTGAAAGAAAAGTTTCGTCAAATTATAGCGTTCAGTCCTTGCCTGTGCAGCATACAGCAGCTTGAGGTTTGCTATAATTTCTATAGCTGATAAATCCTCATGCTGACGCTGCAGCTGTGGCGTCATAGACGCTAGCATAAGGCAAGCGACATCAATGCTATCATTGACATGCTTTTCATAAGCTTCCCGAACCGCCCTTGTGGCGTTCGCAGCGGGTTGAGGCGGTATAGCCGTCTCGAGGACATACAGTTTCCTCTCAGCCTTAAGAACAATCTTAAGGTGTCCGTACCAGTCTGAGAAGTTTGGCCCAGCAAACTTCTCCCTTTCCAGTAGGGATCGCACATTGAACGCTGTGGTGTTCGTTGCTGCAGTAATCTACAACAATGCAAGAACAGCAAGGTCAGTATCAATGTTAGAATCAATTTAGGACTTAAGAATGATTCTTTTCTCACTATTTTATCTGACTGAAAAATCTAGCAAAACAGCCCGAAAGAGTAAAACTCTTTTAGTGAGATGGGATCTAGATTTCATACTTGGTCTCCGCGTCCCGCTCAGGCGAGATAAGATGCACAGAGAGTACAAGCACTAATTTCTGGTAAGCATTCCCTGCCAATCGCCAACCCGTGCGATTCCCCTTCATCTGGGCAATCCAGCAGACTGTGCCAACTGAGTTGGTACAACACAGTCTCTGATCCCACAGATGGCTGCCTCCATATGGCTACCATATGCTCAATATGTAGCCTACATGGTCAAGCTGACCCGACCTACTCCCTGGACCACCACGTGCTATGCTGAGCAACGAGAAGCGATAAATCCCTTCTCTGTAACACGCAGGTGTAATCACACACCGTCTGAAGATAGATGGGCGTGCCCACTGAGTGGGTACAACACGGCCCCAACGATAGTCAGAACAGTGAGGTTTCGCGTCAGAAGGCTTACGTGCTTGATATTTAACGTTGGATTTTAACGGTCCTTTTATCTTCTTACTATCATTCAAATCCTATGGTGATAGCAGAAGAATAAATCATGTAGTTACTAAATTACTTAAACAGTAAATTAAAAGCATGATGATCTTATGTGGTAAAAGCCCATTAAGCCTAAGTAACACCTTAATTAACTTAAGTCTTCACTTGAGCTCTTCATGGGTCTTTAGCATTTCCTCTGGCCCAACCCGGGCCCAAGCGCCCACTGCAGCTCAGGTGCGCCCACCAGGTATAATGCGCCTGTCCTAGAGTCGAACCCTAGACCTCCCACTGGTAAAGCCACTTGCTGCATGCGCCTCTGCCATGTGTGCTTTGAGCTCATGTCTGATTAAATTACACTTTAATCTATCTAGACATGAATGACACGCAGGTCAATTACACTTTATAAATTAATTAAAATGTGATGCGCAGATCACAATAATAATTTACAATTTAATCCAGGCACGCAGGCCCCAGCACAGCACACATTAATTGGGCAGCCCACATAAGATGAAATAAACATTCATTCATGTTATACAAACAACATGTGATCCAATCAAGAAAATAAAATTTTCGAAAATCCCATTGGCATCAATTTTATTTCCTTATGTGCCCTACTACCTTACAACGGTCCATTAATAGGGATCCACTCATCAGACCTAGTCAGACCCACTGCCCTTGCATGCACCAAGTCATAACCGACTTGAGTCGACCTCATGGTCAACAATGCATGCGTGAAGGGCTGAACGTCCCTCATGAGTTTTGGCAAGCGGGTGTGACCCCGGGCCTAAATCATGAGCGTTCACTGGTTGTCTCAATCAGACATCGCTACACGCCCAGTATGCAGTCGACCTATAGCCACCTCATGCTTGCGCATAGGTGCCATCTGGTCGACCCATCTAGGCTGTCAGATGGTCTGATCAGACTGTTGGGTCTAGACTGGATGATGATTTCAACCCTAATAACCCGTCTAAGGTTTTATAGCAGGTGCTCATAGATCTAGATGGAGCGCGCAAGATGTTAAGTTTTTACAAAAACACTTTAACATGCGCCAATAAGTAAAAACATACATCATGTAATTTCGCAAACTAACATGTAGTTGCGCAAGATGATAACTTCTAGATCTACATATCAAACGCAAACTAGGATCACAAATTAACATCAAGCAATCATATGATTCATACGATACCAGGCTCTGATACCAATTGATAGTTCCCTAAAGGGGGGCGAAACCCTAGAGCATGCGCATTAAAACTTTTCTAGGGTTTCATGAGGATCGAATAGTATGAACATATGATCAACTTAAGATTGAAAGCATAGAGATGCGTTACCATTGCCATTTCTTGGATGGCGTCTTGGAATCAAAGAATCGAATGCTTCTTCTCCAAAGGCAACGCACACAAGGTGAAGATGGCTTTCTCCTTGTCGTCCTTTGTGCTAGCAAAGATCTTCAAGTGTCCTTGTCGCGTAAAGGAGTTTTTTAGAGAATGACCTCTTGCTTGCCGAATGGTTTTTCTCTCTTGGCGTGAAGACAACCCAAGTCGAGAGAGGAAGAGGCGATGCGTTGAGGCGTTGTGGAGTTGTGGCGTTACATGACTTCCAAAAATAGAAAGTCATGAAGCCATGCGCCCACGCCATGATAACCGACCTAAACGCCTTCATATTGAACCATGCGTTCACACATGTGAACCGGTTCAAACCAATTCGGTTCAATTGCATTTGGTTCAAAGACCAAATCAAACCAGCATTGGTTCAGATCTTATCAAACCAAATGGTTTAAGATCTAACCGTTCATCTCTTGATGCTCTTGATCTCACTGATCTAGCATCAATACTGTCACATCCCGTTATCTTAACCCAAACAAGCAACACAAGTCATAGAGGAACAGGATGTTATCACACAGGATCGATGCACACGCTAAGTAAAACCAAGTTCAGGAAAGGTCCGATGAAAAAAAAATTTTCGAGAATCCATCCATAGAATCTCCACGAAACATAATTTCACAAATGTACCTGCCACCACGCAATCCTTGCACTAGACATATGCAAGGCAACAGTATATCAAAACCATATAAAATACGTAAAATCCATAAATCACATTTATATCAAATCTGATCGAAAAATACAAATCGACCCGAAATTCGAAGCAAAGCCACCATATCGATTCTATAAATTCATAGTACTAACGTTAATGATATCAAACACCGAAACCAGGCCCAAGCCCTTGGTGACACAAAATCAAAATCTCAAAACTGCCACAACCGGCAACGCGAGTTCACAAGGTTTGGCCATAACCGGCCCCAGTTAACTAAGCACAAAAGTCTTGTACATCAAACCAGCATAGTTGTAGAGAAAATCACAATATCCATATCAAACACTAACTCAGGCAGTGGGCTCCTGCTCTACACCTGTAAACAGTAAGGGGTGAGCTACACAGCCCAGTGAGTGGATAGTCTTAATCGACCATCCATAATATACACTTAAAGATACATGCAGATTATTTTAAAAACCTTTAACAGAACATCATGCCAACATATAACAAAAGCAAAGAAAGGAAATCATATAAACAATCAGATGAACACTGCTAAGGCATCACGCAATTGTCACCACAGAGTAACCAAGGATCTAGAGCCATACTCTAAACCAACTAAACACACCAACCACTTAGTTGTCCAGCATAAATCAAGAGTGACCCCTAGGTTCCAACCCGGCTCTGGCCTAAGCACTAGGAGAAGCCTGCAAATCGCATGCAACACAAACATGGACGGTGTGTAGACTCAAGAGGTGATCCCCATCCAGTCAAGATGTGATACCTTGATCTACACCACCCCATAACACAAGAATCTAAAAGTCTAAGAGTGATGAAATCAATGGGTGGCCCCTGTCCGACCAAGACATGGCACTTTGCATCAATCACTCGTTCTCCCAAAGGGTTCTTTACCTGAACAACCACTAGACACACCTTATATCTTATTTCACAAAAGTGGACTCCTAAGTGTCGACCAGACTCTAGGATAGTCACTTCCACCACAATATCACA
This sequence comes from Costus lasius, assembly GCA_027563935.2. Classification (NCBI taxonomy): domain Eukaryota; kingdom Viridiplantae; phylum Streptophyta; class Magnoliopsida; order Zingiberales; family Costaceae; genus Costus; species Costus lasius. The sequence continues at coordinate 53,348,649 of CM050453.2, forward strand.
ACAGGCAGGGCTGAAACATCAACCCCTCACATATCACAATACACAGGGCTGAAATCTCTAACCCCTAACATATCACATATAGACTATCCCCTTGAGTACACAGTTACACTTAGCCTTAGTCCTATCCATCCCATAACGGGTACACAGACCACAACACATAAAACCGCATAACCGCATAATGTAGTGTAGAGTCCTTAGGTTTCATACTGATCAGTTTAGTGTAACCTTGCTAAGTTATCACCCAGGTTTCTCAAACAAGGATACATGGCCATAGATATATATAAATATGCTGCACATAGAGAAACGATCATGGATCCTATAACACTATTAGCATTTATCCGGGCATCCATAAAATCAACATAGGATTAAAATTTGTATTCTTACAATCTACTTCACATGATACCCACATGTAACCCACGGTTTCTACAATTACTAGCATATTATCCACTTAAAATTTAAACCCTAGTTAATAAGAATTTCATGCTCAAGAATCACCGATTTTAAGCTACCTAAATTCCATATAAGAAATATCTTAAATTTCATGTTGTAAAATTTTGGTTTTCATGATAGATACACCTTGAGTTTCGGTTCTTAGCATGGTGAAATTTCCAAGCAATCAAACTTATCATCTAGCACAACCAAGTGGATAGAATTCGAATAAGACACCCCACTCACCTCTTATCTTGAACCGTGAACACCAAGGTGAAATTCACTCCACAAAACTCGTCTAAGGGTCTTAAAGTTCCACCAATGTTCTTAGGTAGACGCCACCAAAGGAAGAGAAAATGCCACCAAGCACCAAGGAACGCCGGCCAAGGGAAAAAGGAAGAAGAAGAATTTCGTCCAAGCCTCCAAGGAATCGCCCATGCCTTCAAACCGCCGCCCCTAAGGTTTTTTTTTTCTTTTCGCCCCAAGTACCAAAATAGGGTTTATGAATTAATCCACTAATTCAAATTTTAAACCCAATATCATTTAATTTAAGTGCAAACCCAAGACCCATAGCTAATTATTCCTGCAACATCCCACATTCTTAACCCCAAACAAATGGCACAATTCACAAATGATACAGGATGTTTCATATAAGATCGATCATATGCTAGGTAAAACCGAGTTCAAGAAAACACGATCTGAAAAATTTCCATAAATCCATACACACAAATTCACAAAACTCAAATCTCATAAGGGTACCTGCCACCACGCAATCCTTGCACTAGACATATGCAAGGCAATAGTTATATCAAAACCGATTCAAATTCATAAAATCCATAAAGGTACCTGCCACCAGGCAATACTTGCACTAGACATATGCAAGTTACAGGGTATATCAAAACCGATTGCACAGAATATACAACAAGCCGAAATTCAAAACAAAATCACAAAATCGATTTTATAAACTCATACCAAACACCGAAACCAGGCTGAAGCCCGCGGTGACACAAAAATCAAACTCATAAGACTGCCATAACTGGCAACATACTTCACATAGTTCACATAGTCTCATGATTCACATAGTTCATATAGTTTATGTTAAGGCCACAACCGGCCCCAAGAATTAAGCATAAAAATTCTTAAAACAGCAAACAGCATAATTATCCACGCCAATGCACTCAAGACATGCGCCCCTGCTCTATGCCTGAAAATAGTGAGGGGTGAGCTACACAGCCCAGTGAGTGGATAGTCTAAATCGACCATCCATAACATACATTCAAAAATATAGGCAGATTATTTTTAAAAATATTTAACAGAACATTATGTCAACATATAACAAAATAAAGAAACAGAAGTCATATAGACAGTTAAATGTACACACTAGCATATAACAAATTCAGGTTCTAGAGTTTTACTCTAACCCAATTAAACACATATATTCTAAACCAACTAAACACACCATACTTAATTAACCTAGTTGTCCAGCATATTCAGTAGTGACCAATATGGTCTAACCCGGCTTGGCCAAAGCACTGGGAGCTGCAAAATCTCGTGCAACACATAAACATGGATAGTGAGTAGAATCAAGAGGTGGCCCCCGCCAGGTCACGACGTGGCACTTTGCTCTCTCACCCCATAACACATCGATGGATTGTGTGTAGATTCAAGAGGTGGCCCCCGTCAGGTCATGACGTGGCACTTTGCTCTACGACACCCAACATCACAAAATGAGAGTGATGACATCAAGAGGTGGCCCCTGTCTGATCAAGACATGGCACTTTGCGTCTTATATCACCCCATCACATAAAAGAGTAATGACATCAAGAGGTGGCCCCTGTCTGATCAAGACATGGCACTTTGCGTCTTATATCACCCCATCACATAAAAGAGTAATGACATCAAGAGGTGGCCCCTGTCTGACCAAGACATGGCACTTTGCGTCAAAACCCGTTCTCCCAAAAGGTTCCTACTGGACAACAGACATATCTTATTTCATATTTCACAAAGGTGGACTCCTAAGTGTCAACTAGACTCTAGGATAGTCATCACAAAAATCATATCGGGCAGGCTGAACATCAACCCCCATCACAAAAATCATAATAGGCAGGCCGAACATCAGCCCCCTCACATATCAAATACAGGGCTGAAATTCAAACCCTTCACATATCACATAAGGACTATCCTATGAGTACACTGTTACACTTAGCCATAGTCCTAACCAACACATAACACATAATATTCAAAATTCTCATAATCACATAATTTTCAAAAATCTCATAACCACATAATGTTCACAATTTACATAACAACATAATATTCCAAAAATCACATAAACACCTAATATTTAAAAATCACATAGTTACATAATATTAACAATCATATAATGTAGTGTGGTCCTTAGGTTTCATGCTGATTAGTTCAGTCAAACCTTACTAGGTTATCATCCAAATTTCTCAAACAATTTCTCAATGATGCAGTTAACAAGCATCCATAAAAATTAACATAAAACTAAAACATGTAGTCATACAAACTATCCATAAAATTAACAAAAATTAAAACATGTATTCATACCAACTATTTTACAAATCTCTACATATAAACCACGGTTAACATAACATACTATCTATTAAATTTTACACCTTGAATTAACATGAATTTCATGCTCAAACCATTGGTCTAAAACTTCCGAATTTCCATAATTTAATACCTTAAATTTCATATTACCAACTTTCGGATTTCATAAAGAAAATCATCAAAATTTCGGTTTTCATGCATATTATCAAGAATTTGGTCTTCATAAATAATATCAAGATTTCGGATTATCATGAATAATTATCAAAGATTCAGTTCACATGAAGAAACATCTTGAATTTGGTTTACATGAAAAATACATCTTGAGTTTCAGTTTTAACATGATAAAAATTCCAATAATTCAATTGTATCAAGTCACAAACACAACCAAACTAATAGATCAAATAAGACATTCCACTCACCTCTTAACCGAGAACACAAGGTGAAAAACTCTCCAAAATAATTCGTCTAAGGCTTGAAGTTCTACCAAGAATCGCCACCAAAGAAAGGAAACACCTCCAACACCAAAGACTCCAAGAGAGAAGGAAGATATTTCACCTCTAAGCCTCCAAGAATCGCCTAAGTTCTTCAAGAAGTCGCCAAGTTCTTCAAGCCGTCGCCCAAGGTTTCTTTCAAGCCAAAAAATCGCCAACACTCTACCCTAACCGAAATTACCTACTTAAATTTCGGTTTTTAACTCTTAACCCATTAACCCATTAATTCAATTCGGGTTTAATCCATTTAATTAATAATTTGAATTTTAAAACCCAATTAGTTTAAACCCATTAATTCAACCATTAACTTAACGAAAATCCAATAAGGTCTAATTAACATCCAATAAGGGTTTAATTAACCAATAGGGTCTAATTAATTAACTTACAAGCTCTAATTAATTAACTTACAATTACAACCCATAAATCCTAATTAATTTATCATGAACAGCCAATAATAATTTATCATAAATTAACAGCCAATAATCAAACAAATAATCCCTAATTAATTTACAATAAATTAACAACCAAAAATCTCTAGTTAAATAACTATTAACAACCAATACATAGAAAAATATCACAGTCAATAATTTTATTTAATTCAAAAATAATGCTTACCAGGACTTAAGATCCTTGGATCTTACATCCCTCCCTCCTTATAAAGCTTTAGTCCTCTAAAGCTCAGCATCCATATCATCAAAGAGGTAAGCATAAAATTTCCTCATATCCGCTTCAGTCTCCCAAGTCGCCTCCTCAACAGCCTGATTTCCCCAGATAACCTTTACCAAAGGTATAGTCTTGTTTCTCAGGACTTTATCTTTTCTATCCACAATCCGGAGAGGTCTTTCCTCAAAAGTCAAATCACTCTGAATCTGAAGAGGTTCCAACTCCAACACATGAGATGGATCAGGATGATATTTCCTCAAAGTAGAGACATGGAATACATTATGCACATGATCCATAGCAGGAGGTAAAGCCAATCAGTAAGCCACTGGACCAACTCTCTCAATAATATCAAAAGGGCCTACAAACCTAGGGCTCAACTTGCCCTTTTTGCCAAACCTCATAACACCCTTAGTAGGTGACACCTTCAAGAACACATGATCCCCTACCATAAACTCCAAGGAACGACGACGGTCATCAGCATAACTCTTCTGTCTGTCCCGAGAAATTTTCAGTTTATCCCGGATCTCTCTGACCTTATCAGTAGTCTCCTGTACTGCATCAGATCTCAAAATCATTCTGTCACCAGTTTCCTCCCAACACAAGGGAGTCCTACACCTTCTTCCATACAAAGCCTCATAAGGAGCCATCTGAATACTGGAGTGGAAACTATTATTATAAGTGAACTATATCAAAGATAGATCCCGGTTCCACTCAGAACTCCAATCAACCACATACGCTCTCAACAAGTCTTCTAGAGTCTGTATAGTACGCTCCGTCTGGCCATCAGACTGAGGATGGTATGCTGTACTAAAACTCAACTTAGTACCCAAACCCTCCTGTAAGCTCTTCCAAAATCTGGACAAAAATCGAGAGTCCCTGTCAGACACGATATCAACAGGCACTCCATGCAGTCTGACTATCTCATCAATATATAATCTAGCCAGTCTCTCTAGAGAATAAGTCATCTTAATCGGAAGAAAATGGGCTGATTTAGTGAGTCTATCAACAATCACCCAAATAGCATCATGACCCAATCTGGTTCTGGGCAAACCACATACAAAATCCATACTGATGCATTCCCACTTCCACTCAGGAATAGGAAGGGGCTGCAACAAACCACCAGGCTTCTGGTGTTCAGCCTTTACAGTCTGACAGGTTAAACACCTAGAGACAAAATCATATACCTCTTTCTTCATGCCCGGCCACCAAAAATTTTTCTTGAGGTCCTGATACATTTTAGTCACGCCAGGATGTAGAGAATATTTGGAGTTATGGCTGTCCTCCAATATTTCTTTCCTCAAGCTCGGTTCCTCAGGGACACATACCCTTCCACGAAACCGAAGAATACCATCATCAGACAGGCTAAAATCCTGAACTGCGCCATCAACCAGACTATCCCTGATCTGAACTAATTTCGGATCCACAGACTGCTGATCTCTGATCTTCTGCAACAAAGCAGACTGTACTCTGAGAAAAGCCACGTAACCAGTCTGAACTTTAGGAGAAACACTGATCTTGAGATCTCTGAACTCCTGCAGTAACTGCCACTCACTAACCCGTAAAGCAGCCACTGAAGTAACTGGATGTCTGCTCAGCGCATCCGCCACTACATTGGCCTTTCCAGCCTGATACTGAATGGAGAAGTCATAGTCTTTGATCAACTCCATCCATCTTCTCTGTCTCATGTTCAACTCCTTCTGAGTGAAGATATACTTGAGACTCTGGTGATCAGTGAACAGATCAAACTCCTGACCCAACAAATAGTGACGCCATATCTTCAAAGCAAAGACTACGGCCGCCAACTCTAAATCATGAGTAGGGTAGTTCAATTCATACTCCTTCAGTTGTCTCGAAGCATAGGCTACTACAGAACCCTTCTGCATCAAGACACAACCCAACCCTTTGCCAGAAGCATCTGTATAAACAGTAAACCTTTCCCCATCACTAGGTATAATAAGGATCGGTGTACTAGTCAATCTCCTTTTCAGCTCTTGAAAACTCTCTTCACACTTATCATCCCAAATAAACTTGGCCTCCTTTCTGGTCAATTTAGTTAGAGGACCCGCCAGCTTGGAGAATCCCTCAACAAATCGCCGGTAGTAACCTGCCAAACCCCGAAAACTCCTGATCTCAGTAGCACTAGTCGGTCTTCCCCAATTAAGAATGGCTTGCACTTTAACTGGATCCACAGACACCCCCTGACCAGAAATCACATGCCCAAGGAAACTAATCTTTTCCAACCAGAATTCACACTTACTAGCCTTGGCATATAATCGGTTCTTCCTCAAGATCTCCAATACTCTGCGCAAATCACTGACATGATCTGAGGTAGTCTGAGAGTACACCAATATATCGTCTATAAAGACCACCACACAAGAGTCAAGCAACTCATGGAATACCCTGTTCATCAAATCCATGAAAACAGCAGGTGCATTCGTCAGTCCAAAAGGCATAACTAAAAATTCGAAATGCCCATACCTGGTCCTGAAAGCAGTCTTAAATATATCCTCATCCTTGACTCTAAGCTGATAATATCCTGATCTCAGATCAATCTTAGAGAACACTGTCGCTCCCTGTAATTGATCAAATAGATCATCAATTCTGGGAAGAGGATACTTATTCTTGATAGTCACTTGGTTCAGTTGTCTGTAGTCTATACACATCCTCAGGGTTCCATCTTTCTTCTTCACAAATAGCACTGGCGCTCCCCAGGGAGAAGCACTAGGCCGAATATACCCTTTCTCTAGCAATTCCTCCAGTTGTTTCTTAAGCTCGGCCAACTCTGAAGTAGCCATACGATAAGGAGCTCTGGAGATAGGTGCCGTACCTGGCGCCAACTCAATGCCAAACTCTACTTCTCTAATCGGTGGCAAGCCTGAAAATTCTTCAGAGAACATATCAGGAAATTCTTTCACCACCGCCATCTGAGTCAGATCAGAAGTAGAATCATCCTGCACCTTAACATGCGCAAGATAACCCTTGCATCCACTAGCCAGTAATTTCCTGGCCTGCAGGAAAGATATCACATGCGGTCCTTGGTCTGACACTAGACCTCTCACAAAAAGTCGATTCCCATCTAACAAATTCAAAGTGATTACTTTCTCAAAGCAATCCACAGAGGCATGATGGGAAGACAACCAATCCATTCCTAAGATGATATCATAATCTTGCATGTCTAAGAGGATTAGATCTACCAGAAACTCATAACCCTCTACATGTACTACACAGTCAGCACAAACAGTATCTGTAGATAACGATTTTCCTAAGGGAGTACTCACAGACACAGCATAATTCATCACCTTAGGTAACACAGGTAAACATGCAGCAAACTTAACAGATACAAAAGATAAATTTGCACCAGGGTCAAATAATATGCGGGCTAACTGATCAAATACGAATAAAGTACCTTCCACGACGGATCGGGAAGCTCGTGTATCCTTCTCAGCCACAGCATACACTCTAGTCTGGACTGTAGGCTTATCTGCGCCTCTAGGTTGCATCTCAGGTTCTCTGCAGTCCTTAGCCATGTGCCCTGGTTTCTTACACCTGAAGCATACACCATTCTTCCTATGGCAGTCTTTCACTAGATGTCCCTTGAGCCCACAATGACTACAAGTGATACCGTTTCTTGCATCCCTGGCATCCCTGAACTGCTGCGGTGCATCCCTGGACTGCTGCGGTGCCTTGTAGGAGTAAGGCTTATACCTGCTCTTCTTATAATCTTTATGCCTAGGGTACTTCTTACCCTTGCCGCCACTGCCATGCTGAGGAACCGCCGCCTCAGCTGCAGGAACTACTGTCACGGCAACATGAGAACTCCTCTCAGATATATACCTCTCAATGGTGCGCGCTCGCCCAACAGTTTCAACATAGGTCTCCAAGTGTTGAGCACCAACCTGCTCTCTAATGTCCCATCTGAGACCTCTGAGAAACTTGGTAGCTCTCCTCTTTTCAGTGTTTATCAGGTGAGGAGCATACTTTCCCAATTTCGTGAACTGTAATTCATACTGATCCACTGTCATATCACCCTGCTCCAGATGAATAAATTCCACCTCTCGGTCCTCAACCAAGCTATCTGGGAAGTACTTCTCGTTAAATCAAGACAAGAAGTAAGGCCAATCTACAGTCTCATGTCTTTCTTCGGCAAGTCTCACTACGCCCTTCCACCACTCATCTGCGTCAGCACGCATCATATAGGTGGCCAGACATAACTTATCCTCATCTGAGCAGCGCATGACTTGGAAAATCTTTTCCAAGCACAACTGCCAGTTCTCTGCATTACTGGATTCTGAGCCCCCATAAAAAGAGCTGGGACCCAGTTTCTGGAATTCACTCACAAGTGAAGCATAGCGCCTGTGAGCGCCCTCCTGAGAGTCATCCCCCACCGCTCGAGTAGTAGTCTGGGGTCTCTCTCGAGTCAGCTGCTGCAAAAGCTGCTGTTGTGCTTCTTGGTGCTGAGTCTGCTGCTGCTGCAGCATCTGAGCTTGCCTCTCTATCATAGCACCTTGTTGCTGAACCATGCCAGTCAGAGCCTCAATAGTTCTCGTGAGGTTCGGGGTCTGCTCGCCCTCATCACTAGCATTTCCTCTGGTTCGCACCATCTTAAATGCCTACACACGCATATCATAGTCACACACATATCATAGTCAGGAAAACAATCATAAACCTATTAGGTGTCTAGCAATACACAAACATGTTTTCCCCCAAACTAAGTTTTAGCTAGCCAACTCCTCTGATACCATTCTGTAACATCCCACATTCTTAACCCCAAACAAATGGCACAATTCACAAATGATACAGGATGTTTCATATAAGATCGATCATATGCTAGGTAAAACCGAGTTCAAGAAAACACGATCTGAAAAATTTCCATAAATCCATACACACAAATTCACAAAACTCAAATCTCATAAGGGTACCTGCCACCACGCAATCCTTGCACTAGACATATGCAAGGCAATAGTTATATCAAAACCGATTCAAATTCATAAAATCCATAAAGGTACCTGCCACCAGGCAATACTTGCACTAGACATATGCAAGTTACAGGGTATATCAAAACCGATTGCACAGAATATACAACAAGCCGAAATTCAAAACAAAATCACAAAATCGATTTTATAAACTCATACCAAACACCGAAACCAGGCTGAAGCCCGCGGTGACACAAAAATCAAACTCATAAGACTGCCATAACTGGCAACATACTTCACATAGTTCACATAGTCTCATGATTCACATAGTTCATATAGTTTATGTTAAGGCCACAACCGGCCCCAAGAATTAAGCATAAAAATTCTTAAAACAGCAAACAGCATAATTATCCACGCCAATGCACTCAAGACATGCGCCCCTGCTCTATGCCTGAAAATAGTGAGGGGTGAGCTACACAGCCCAGTGAGTGGATAGTCTAAATCGACCATCCATAACATACATTCAAAAATATAGGCAGATTATTTTTAAAAATATTTAACAGAACATTATGTCAACATATAACAAAATAAAGAAACAGAAGTCATATAGACAGTTAAATGTACACACTAGCATATAACAAATTCAGGTTCTAGAGTTTTACTCTAACCCAATTAAACACATATATTCTAAACCAACTAAACACACCATACTTAATTAACCTAGTTGTCCAGCATATTCAGTAGTGACCAATATGGTCTAACCCGGCTTGGCCAAAGCACTGGGAGCTGCAAAATCTCGTGCAACACATAAACATGGATAGTGAGTAGAATCAAGAGGTGGCCCCCGCCAGGTCACGACGTGGCACTTTGCTCTCTCACCCCATAACACATCGATGGATTGTGTGTAGATTCAAGAGGTGGCCCCCGTCAGGTCATGACGTGGCACTTTGCTCTACGACACCCAACATCACAAAATGAGAGTGATGACATCAAGAGGTGGCCCCTGTCTGATCAAGACATGGCACTTTGCGTCTTATATCACCCCATCACATAAAAGAGTAATGACATCAAGAGGTGGCCCCTGTCTGATCAAGACATGGCACTTTGCGTCTTATATCACCCCATCACATAAAAGAGTAATGACATCAAGAGGTGGCCCCTGTCTGACCAAGACATGGCACTTTGCGTCAAAACCCGTTCTCCCAAAAGGTTCCTACTAGACAACAGACATATCTTATTTCATATTTCACAAAGGTGGACTCCTAAGTGTCAACTAGACTCTAGGATAGTCATCACAAAAATCATATCGGGCAGGCTGAACATCAACCCCCATCACAAAAATCATAATAGGCAGGCCGAACATCAGCCCCCTCACATATCAAATACAGGGCTGAAATTCAAACCCTTCACATATCACATAAGGACTATCCTATGAGTACACTGTTACACTTAGCCATAGTCCTAACCAACACATAACACATAATATTCAAAATTCTCATAATCACATAATTTTCAAAAATCTCATAACCACATAATGTTCACAATTTACATAACAACATAATATTCCAAAAATCACATAAACACCTAATATTTAAAAATCACATAATTACATAATATTAACAATCATATAATGTAGTGTGGTCCTTAGGTTTCATGCTGATTAGTTCAGTCAAACCTTACTAGGTTATCATCCAAATTTCTCAAACAATTTCTCAATGATGCAGTTAACAAGCATCCATAAAAATTAACATAAAACTAAAACATGTAGTCATACAAACTATCCATAAAATTAACAAAAATTAAAACATGTATTCATACCAACTATTTTACAAATCTCTACATATAAACCACGGTTAACATAACATACTATCTATTAAATTTTACACCTTGAATTAACATGAATTTCATGCTCAAACCATTGGTCTAAAACTTCCGAATTTCCATAATTTAATACCTTAAATTTCATATTACCAACTTTCGGATTTCATAAAGAAAATCATCAAAATTTCGGTTTTCATGCATATTATCAAGAATTTGGTCTTCATAAATAATATCAAGATTTCGGATTATCATGAATAATTATCAAAGATTCGGTTCACATGAAGAAACATCTTGAATTTGGTTTACATGAAAAATACATCTTGAGTTTCGGTTTTAACATGATAAAAATTCCAATAATTCAATTGTATCAAGTCACAAACACAACCAAACTAATAGATCAAATAAGACATTCCACTCACCTCTTAACCGAGAACACAAGGTGAAAAACTCTCCAAAATAATTCGTCTAAGGCTTGAAGTTCTACCAAGAATCGCCACCAAAGAAAGGAAACACCTCCAACACCAAAGACTCCAAGAGAGAAGGAAGATATTTCACCTCTAAGCCTCCAAGAATCGCCTAAGTTCTTCAAGAAGTCGCCAAGTTCTTCAAGCCGTCGCCCAAGGTTTCTTTCAAGCCAAAAAATCGCCAACACTCTACCCTAACCGAAATTACCTACTTAAATTTCGGTTTTTAACTCTTAACCCATTAACCCATTAATTCAATTCGGGTTTAATCCATTTAATTAATAATTTGAATTTTAAAACCCAATTAGTTTAAACCCATTAATTCAACCATTAACTTAACGAAAATCCAATAAGGTCTAATTAACATCCAATAAGGGTTTAATTAACCAATAGGGTCTAATTAATTAACTTACAAGCTCTAATTAATTAACTTACAATTACAACCCATAAATCCTAATTAATTTATCATGAACAGCCAATAATAATTTATCATAAATTAACAGCCAATAATCAAACAAATAATCCCTAATTAATTTACAATAAATTAACAACCAAAAATCTCTAGTTAAATAACTATTAACAACCAATACATAGAAAAATATCACAGTCAATAATTTTATTTAATTCAAAAATAATGCTTACCAGGACTTAAGATCCTTGGATCTTACAATTCCCTTAAGTGAAAATCCAATAAGGATTAAATTAACATCCAATAAGCTCTAGTTAATTAGTTACAAGAGTCAAAATCCGGTAAGGCTTAAATTAATATTCACTAACCCATTGCCACTAATTTATAAATAACCCCTAAAGGTTTTTAGGGATAAAACTCTCCCCCATCCTAGAGTTTACAAAATCAAAACATAGAAAAATATCACAGCCAAGGATTTTATTTAAATCAAGAATAGTACTTACAAGGAATTAAGATTCTTGGATCTTACATCCCTCCCTCCTTATAAAGCTTTAGTCCTCTAAAGCTCAACATTCATATCATCAAAAAGATAAGCATACAACATCCTCATATCAGCTTCAGTCTCCCAGGTCGCCTCCTCAACCGAATGGTTTCCCCAGATAACCTTTACCAAAGGTATAGACTTGTTCCTCAGAACTTTATCCTTTCTATCCACAATCCGGAGAGGTCTTTCCTCAAAGGTCAAATCACTCTGAATCTGAAGAGGTTCCAACTCCAATACATGAGATGGATCAGGATGATATTTCCTCAAAGCAGAAACATGGAATACATTATGCAAATGTTCCAAAGCAGGAGGTAAAGCTAACCTGTAGGCCACTGGGCCAACTCTCTCAATAATGTCAAAAGGTCCCACAAACCTCGGGCTCAGCTTTCCTTTCTTGCCAAACCGCATAACACCCTTAGTCGGTGACACCTTTAAGAAAACATGATCCCCTACCATAAACTCTAGGGGACGACGACGGTCATCAGCATAACTCTTCTGTCTGTCCCGAGAAATCTTCAGTTTATCCTGAATCTCTTTGACCTTATCAGTAGTCTCCTGTACTGCATCAGATCTCAAAATCAATCTATCACCGGTTTCCTCCCAACACAAGGGAGTCCTACACCTTCTCCCATACAAAGCCTCATAAGGAGCCATCTGAATACTGGAGTGGAAGCTATTATTATAGGTGAATTCTATCAAAGGTAGATCCCGGTCCCACTCAGAACTCCAATCAACCACATAAGCTCTCAACAGGTCTTCTAGAGTCTGGATAGTACGCTCCGTCTGGCCATCAGACTGAGGATGGTATGCTGTACTAAAATTCAACCTAGTACCCAAACTCTCCTGTAAGCTCTTCCAAAACCTGGACAGAAACCGAGAGTCCCTATCAGACACAATATCAACAGGCACTCCATGCAGTCTGACTATCTCATCAATGTACAACCTAGCCAGTCTCTCTAAAGGATAAGTCATCTTGATCGGGAGAAAGTGGGCTGATTTAGTGAGTCTATCAACAATCACCCAAATAGCATCATGACCCAATCTGGTTCTGGGCAAACCACACACAAAGTCCATACTGATGCATTCCCACTTCCACTCAGGAATAGGAAGGGGCTGCAACAAACCACCAGGCTTCTGGTGTTCAGCCTTTACAGTCTGACAGGTTAAACACCTAGAGACAAAATCGATTACCTCTTTCCTCATACCCGGCCACCAAAAACTCTTCTTGAGGTCCTGATACATCTTAGTCACACCAGGGTGTAGAGAATATTTGGAGTTATGGCTATCCTCCAGTATTTCTTTCCTCAAGCTCGGTTCCTCAGGGACACACACCCTTCCACGGAACCGAAGAACACCATCATCAGACAAGCTAAAATCCTGAACTGTACCCACAACCAAACTATCCCTGATCTGAGCTAATCTCGGATCCACAAACTGCTGATCTCTGATCTTCTGCAACAAAACAGACTGTACTCTGAGGAAAGCCACATAACCCGACTGAACTCTAGGAGAAACACTGATCCTGAGATCTCGGAACTCCTGCAGTAACTGCCACTCACTGACCCGTAGTGCCGCTACTGAAGTAACTGGATGTCTGCTCAGTGCATCAGCCACTACATTGGCCTTTCCAGCCTGATACTGAATAGCGAAGTCATAGTCTTTGATCAACTCCATCCATCTTCTCTGTCTCATGTTCAACTCCTTCTGAGTGAAGATGTACTTGAGACTCTGGTGGTCAGTGAACAGATCAAACTCCTGACCCAATAAATAGTGGCGCCATATCTTCAGAGCAAAGACTACGGCCGCCAACTCTAAGTCATGAGTAGGGTAGTTCAACTCACACTCCTTCAGTTGTCTCGAAGCATAGGCTACCACATTACCCTTCTGCATCAAGACACAACCCAACCCCTTGCCTGAAGCATCCGTATAGACGGTAAACCTTTCCCCATCACTAGGAATAATGAGGATCGGTGTACTAGTCAACCTTCTCTTCAGCTCCTGAATGCTCTCCTCACACTTGTCATCCCAATTAAACTTGGCCTCCTTTCTGGTCAATTTAGTTAAAGGACCCGCCAGCTTGGAGAATCCCTCAACAAACCTCCGGTAGTAACCTGCTAGACCCAGGAAACTTCTGATCTCAGTAGCACTAGTCGGTCTTCCCCAATTAAGGATGGCTTGCACCTTAACTGGATCCACAGACACCCCCTGACCAGAAATCACATGCCCAAGGAAGCTGATCCTTTCTAGCCAAAACTCACAATTACTGGCCTTGGCATATAATCGGTTTTTCCTTAGGATCTCCAGCACTCTGCGCAAGTCACTGACATGATCCGAAGTAGTCCGAGAGTACACCAAGATATCATCTATGAAGACTACCACACAAGAATCAAGCAATTCATGAAATACCCTGTTCATCAAATCCATGAAGACAGCAGGTGCATTCGTCAGTCCAAAAGGCATAACTAGAAATTCAAAATGCCCATACCTGGTCCTGAAAGCAGTCTTAAATATATCCTCATCCTTGACCCTAAGCTGGTAATACCCTGATCTCAGATCTATCTTAGAGTACACCGTAGCCCCCTGTAATTGATCAAATAGATCATCAATTCTGGGGAGAGGATACCTATTCTTGATAGTCACTTGGTTCAGTTGCCTGTAGTCTATACACATCCTCAGGGTTCCATCCTTTTTCTTTACGAATAGCACTGGTGCTCCCCAGGGAGAAGCACTAGGCCGGATGTAACCTTTCTCCAGCAATTCCTCCAGTTGCTTCTTAAGCTCGGCCAACTCTGAGGTAGCCATGCGGTAAGGAGCTTTGGAGATAGGTGCAGTACCTGGCACCAACTCAATGCCAAACTCTACCTCTCGTATTGGTGGTAAGCCTGAAAATTCCTCAGAGAACACATCAGGAAACTCTTGCACCACCGCCATCTGAGTCAAATCAGGAGTAGAATCATCCTACACCTTAACATGTGCAATATAACCCTTACACCCACTAGCAAGTAACTTTCTGGCCTGCAGGAAAGATATCACATGTGGTCCTTGGTCTGACACCAGACCTCTCACAAAAAGCCGACTCCCATCTAGTAGATTCAAGGTGATTACTTTCTCCAAGCAATCCACAGTGGCATGATGCGAGGATAACCAATCCATACCTAGGATGACATCATAGTCTTGCATGTCTAAAAGGATTAGATCTACAAGAAACTCATAACCCTCTACATGCACTACACAATCAGCACAAACAGTGTCTGTAGATGATGATTTTCCTAAGGGAGTACTTACAGACACAACATAATCCAGCACCTTAGGTAATACAGGTAAACATGCAGCAAATCTAACAGATACAAAAGATAAATTTGCACCAGGGTCAAATAAGATGCGAGCTAACTGATCGAATACAAATAAAGTACCTTCCACGACAGATCGGGAAGCCCGTGTATCCTTCTCAGCCACTGCATAAACTCGGGTCTGGATTGTAGGCTTATCCGTGCCTCTCTGCTGCATCTCAGGCTCCTTGCAGTCCTTGATCATGTGTCCAGGTTTCTTACACCTAAAGCATACACCATTCTTCTTAAAACAGTCTCTCATCAGATGTCCCTTGAGCCCACAATATTGACAATTCCGATCCTCAGTGTTACCGTTCTTTGCATCCCTGGACTGCTGCGGTGCCTTGTGAGAGTAAGGCTTATACCTGCCCTTCTTGTAGTCCTTATGCTTAGGGTACTTCTTACCCTTGTCGCCATCACCATACTGAGGAGCTGCCGCCTCAGCTGCAGGAATCACAGTCATGGTAGTACTAGAACTCCTCTCAGATATGTATCTCTCGATGGTGCGTGCTCGCCCAACAGTCTCAATATAAGTCTCCAAGTGTTGAGCACCAACCTGTTCTCGAATGTCCCATCTGAGACCTCTGAGAAACTTGGTAGCCCTCCTCTTTTCAGTGTTTATCAGGTGAGGGGCATACTTTCCCAACTTAGTGAACTGCAACTCATACTGGTCCACAGTCATATCACCCTGCTCCAGGTGAATAAATTCCACCTCCCGGGCCTCCACTACGCTATCGGGGAAGTACTTCTCGTTAAATCGAGACAAGAAGTAGGGCCAATTTACTGTTTCATGTCTTTCCGCAGCTAGCCTCACCACACCCTTCCACCACTCATCTGCGTCACTACGCATCATATAGGTGGTCAGACACAGCTTGTCCTCATCGGAGCAACGCATGACTTGAAAAATCTTTTCCAAGCACAACTGCCAGTTCTCTGCAGTACTTGATTCTGGGCCCCCATAAAAAGAGCTAGGACCTAGTTTCTGGAATTCACTCACAAGCGAGGCATAGCGCCTGTGAGCGTCTTCCTGAGAGTCATTCCCCACCACCCGAGTAGTAGTCTGGGATCTCTCCTGAGTCAATTGCTGCAAGAGCTGCTGTTGCGCTTCTTGATGCTGAGTCTGTTGCTGCTGCAGCATCTGAGCTTGCCTCTCTATCATGGCACCCTGTTGCCGTACCATGCCTGTCAGAGCCTCAATGGCTCTCGTGAGATCTGAGGTCTGCTCACCCTCGCCGCTAGCATTTCCTCTGGATCGCACCATCTTAAATTCCTACACACACACACCATAGTAAGGAAAGCAAACATAAACCTATCAGGTGTCTAGCAATACACAAACATGTTTTCCCCCGAACTAAGTTTTAGCTAGCCAACCCCTCTGATACCATTCTGATGTAAGATCCAAGAATCTTAATTCCTTGTAAGTACTATTCTTGATTTAAATAAAATCCTTGGCTGTGATATTTTTCTATGTTTTGATTTTGTAAACTCTAGGATGGGGGAGAGTTTTATCCCTAAAAACCTTTAGGGGTTATTTATAAATTAGTGGCAATGGGTTAGTGAATATTAATTTAAGCCTTACCGGATTTTGACTCTTGTAACTAATTAACTAGAGCTTATTGGATGTTAATTTAATCCTTATTGGATTTTCACTTAAGGGAATAATTAGCTATGGTCTTGGGTTTGCACTTAAATTAAATGATATTGGGTTTAAAATTTGAATTAGTGGATTAATTCATAAACCCTATTTTGGTACTTGGGGCGAAAAGAAAAAAAAAACCTTAGGGGCGGCGGTTTGAAGGCTTGGGCGATTCCTTGGAGGCTTGGACGAAATTCTTCTTCTTCCTTTTTCCCTTGGCCGGCGTTCCTTGGTGCTTGGTGGCGTTTTCTCTTCCTTTGGTGGCGTCTACCTAAGAACATTGGTGGAACTTTAAGACCCTTAGACGAGTTTTGTGGAGAGAATTTCACCTTGGTGTTCACGGTTCAAGATAAGAGGTGAGTGGGGTGTCTTATTCGAATTCTATCCACTTGGTTGTGCTAGATGATAAGTTTGATTGCTTGGAAATTTCACCATGCTAAGAACCGAAACTCAAGGTGTATCTATCATGAAAACCGAAATTTTACAACATGAAATTTAAGATATTTCTTATATGGAATTTAGGTAGCTTAAAATCGGTGATTCTTGAGCATGAAATTCTTATTAACTAGGGTTTAAATTTTAAGTGGATAATATGCTAGTAATTGTAGAAACCGTGGGTTACATGTGGGTATCATGTGAAGTAGATTGTAAGAATACAAATTTTAATCCTATGTTGATTTTATGGATGCCCGGATAAATGCTAATAGTGTTATAGGATCCATGATCGTTTCTCTATGTGCAGCATATTTATATATATCTATGGCCATGTATCCTTGTTTGAGAAACCTGGGTGATAACTTAGCAAGGTTACACTAAACTGATCAGTATGAAACCTAAGGACTCTACACTACATTATGCGGTTATGCGGTTTTATGTGTTGTGGTCTGTGTACCCGTTATGGGATGGATAGGACTAAGGCTAAGTGTAACTGTGTACTCAAGGGGATAGTCTATATGTGATATGTTAGGGGTTAGAGATTTCAGCCCTGTGTATTGTGATATGTGAGGGGTTGATGTTTCAGCCCTGCCTGTTGTGATATTGTGGTGGAAGTGACTATCCTAGAGTCTGGTTGACACTTAGGAGTCCACTTTTGTGAAATAAGATATAAGGTGTGTCTAGTGGTTGTTCAGGTAAAGAACCCTTTGGGAGAACGAGTGATTGATGCAAAGTGCCATGTCTTGGTCGGACAGGGGCCACCCATTGATTTCATCACTCTTAGACTTTTAGATTCTTGTGTTATGGGGTGGTGTAGATCAAGGTATCACATCTTGACCGGATGGGGATCACCTCTTGAGTCTACACACCGTCCATGTTTGTGTTGCATGCGATTTGCAGGCTTCTCCCAGTGCTTAGGCCAGAGCCGGGTTGGACCCTAGGGGTCACTCTTGATTTATGCTGGACAACTAAGTGGTTGGTGTGTTTAGTTGGTTTAGAGTATGGCTCTAGATCCTTGGTTACTCTGTGGTGACAATTGCGTGATGCCTTAGCAGTGTTCATCTGATTGTTTATATGATTTCCTTTCTTTGCTTTTGTTATATGTTGGCATGATGTTCTGTTAAAGGTTTTTAAAATAATCTGCATGTATCTTTAAGTGTATATTATGGATGGTCGATTAAGACTATCCACTCACTGGGCTGTGTAGCTCACCCCTTACTATTTACAGGTGTAGAGCAGGAGCCCACTGCCTGAGTTAGTGTTTGATATGGATATTGTGATTTTCTCTACAACTATGCTGGTTTGATGTACAAGACTTTTGTGCTTAGTTAACTGGGGCCGGTTATGGCCAAACCTTGTGAACTCGCGTTGCCGGTTGTGGCAGTTTTGAGATTTTGATTTTGTGTCACCGAGGGCTTGGGCCTGGTTTCGGTGTTTGATATCATTAACGTTAGTACTATGAATTTATAGAATCGATATGGTGGCTTTGCTTCGAATTTCGGGTCGATTTGTATTTTTCGATCAGATTTGATATAAATGTGATTTATGGATTTTACGTATTTTATATGGTTTTGAGATACTGTTGCCTTGCATATGTCTAGTGCAAGGATTGCGTGGTGGCAGGTACATTTGTGAAATTATGTTTCGTGGAGATTCTATGGATGGATTCTCGAAAAATTTTTTTTCATTGGACCTTTCCTGAACTTGGTTTTACTTAGCGTGTGCATCGATCCTGTGTGATAACATCCTGTTCCTCTATGACTTGTGTTGCTTGTTTGGGTTAAGATAACGGGATATGACAGATACTCTCGATCGAAGCTTACCGATCTCAAGCCCTAATCAATCAAACATGATCAGACCAGATCTCACTTACAATCAGAGTTTAAATTCCTTTAAACTGAACCAAAACAATTCAGTCCACACGATCTGACATAAGAAAGCCATATCATCAAATTGTGCGACCCTAAGGGTTTCCTTTAAATGTCAGTAACGATAACTTACGTTATCACATTCAGTGAGGGGTATCTAGCAACACATCACTGTCTCCCGATATAAAGGAAAGAGTCTTCCAAGACTACACCCAAACCACAGCACAAGTGTGAACCCAAGTCACTTGACATATGTGTTTCCTTTGCCACTGGACGTTCTTATTGGACAAGCGTGTCAAGCCTGTAATTCCAATATGATGAGAATAATTAGATCAGATGATCATAGTCATCTGGGTATGGCCATACACTTTCTCAATCATCTCATCCAGGGGGCCCCTATAGAACATCACACTCCAATCAAGGAGACGGCAATCCTATATCTATCACTAGTGCCCTAACATGACTCATGTTCATTATCCAAGATAGTCTATAACCATTATGTTTCAAATGATATTGAACTACCTCAAAACAATGCCAATCATCATTTAGAAACACAAGTGATCTCAAGTCAGAGGAAATATGCCACTTGTTTGCATATAAGGATTATTCACATTGTGACAAGCAATTGAATATCCTAAGTAGGGTCTGTCTAGTACATCCAATGTACCCATGAGTCTACATCTTATTCCATGCTCGAAGCATCCTATAAGATTAGAACACATATTAGTCTCAATCATATCAAGGCTGTCTCATGTTCACCAAGATATCTCGACTAAGGACAAAACTGCATGTCAGCCAAGCTGAACAGCATTGAGACATTATTCAGAAGTATACATATTGCAGCAGATGATGTAACAACCTGAATAACAACCATTGCCTTTATAAACATAGAGTTTATACATGATACTGAAATAATCCCAAGGCCTCAAACATTAGCCTTAAGGGCATACCCCAACACCCTCTACTCCTTGGTGTGACGGTCCTGGAGGTGACGACAACAAAAGGTTTTTTGCATCAAGGGTTGGGATAAGTGGTAGTGCTACCCACTCCTTGTCGCCAACGTCCCTCTTCTCCATGGCATTGGTGCAAGTCGAGAAGATCAAGAGGCGTGGATCTCATCTCCCGAGGCTAGCACCACGCATGGAGGTTAGAGAGATCTCGAGGAGTCCGTCTGTGCGCGATTGTAGAGGACGGGCTCTTGCGCGTCTTCATCATTGGCTGCTCCTAAAGTTGATTGATAAGGTATTGCTCTTCACATCCTTCGGTTTTATATCGTAAGTGATCCTGGTGTTTCTGGAATTCTGCTTTGGACCTCCGCTTCTGCTATGTTTAAAGTTTTTCTGTGGTCTGGGGATTCCCAACACACGTCTAGGTAAACTCTTCTGTACTCGAGGCCGAGAGCTGCATGGGCAAGGGCGTGAATGGATGCATGGCTGTGACACATAACGAGTTATGAACCTGTCCTTCACCGAGACGTGCACGGGCATGCCCGTGCACCAATGCACGGCCGTGCATTGTAAGTGAACTCAGATGCATTTTTTCGGCCGAGCATTGCAAGGGCTGGGCCATGTATCCATACATGGCCGTGCACGATATTTTATAAAAGGGAGCCGCCTGTACACCTGCGTACACACCCATGTACGCAACCCTAGCGCCACTGCCGCCGTCTAGATCCGCCACCTCCGGTACTCGATCGGCCTCCGGCGACCTTCCATCATCTTCCCCATCCTCCGGTGATTCTTTTACCTAGCTTTCCAACGTCGATCTGCGTTTTCTGCCGCCGCTCACCACTACCCTAATTCCGGTCGCCGCCCGCTGTTCCGCCGCCGTCGACCTTCCCTCTACGCCTCCGATGCTTCCGACGCCTCTCCACCACTAGCGTGTCTCAACGCAAATAGGTCACTTCCAAACACTGAGCCTCCTCTTCTAGCGCCGCCGCCACCGTCCAACAGCCACCACCTGCTGCTCCTCCAACTCCCTATGGAATCATCTGCAGAGATCCTGAGCAGCTTGCCAAACTCACCGCCCTCTCACGCCGCCCAGTGGTGACCACACGATTCCTGGATCATGCTACGCTGAAGACTTTGGGATTCTACGAGGATGTGCAATGGCTATTTCAACGTGTGCGGTGGGATCAGTTCTTCACTATCTGCTATCCCACCTACATTCCCATTGTACTAGAGTTCCTATCCTCCATGGAGTTTCATGCTAGCATCCACACCGATGAAGATGACGGTAGCCTAACCTTCCAGCTCAACAATACTGAGTTTGTGCTTACGTTGACAGAACTAAATTCTATATATGGCTTTCGTACGGATGGGACAAGACTCACACCAGCTGAATTTAAAGCAAGCAACTTCTAGGCTGACTTGACTGGTTTCTGACCTTTTGATACCAGGACAGCCAGAGCCACCTGCCTTAGGAACCCTGTCTTGAAGTATGTGCATCGTGTCATGGCACACACTATTTTTGGTTGAAGAGAGTCTAGTGGTCTTGTTCGGGCATCCGAACTCCAATTTCTCTGGGCGATGCTGCATGGGGTCTGCCTCAACACTGCCTTTCATTTCGCCCAGCAACTCCAGAAGGTATCAAGGGCGCCGAAGGGTGCCACTGCTATCGGGGGACTCCTTACCCCGCTTGCTTTTGCAGTAGGGATCCATCCCAACCAGATGGAACAAGCCCGGGGCAACAGCCGACTCGATCTTGATTCCTACATCTCCGTGCGGATGATAGTCAAGGAGGGATAATTCTACAGTCTGCTCTTCCCCGGAAGCGATGTCAAGCTGCCACTGCCAAATCCCGCGCGAACCACAGTCTGCGTGCAGCAAAACTGGAGAGTTGAGGCAGTCGAGGATCATGACATTCCTCTTGCGACTGAGCCTCCACCCTCTTCGCAGCGACCTTCTACCCAGCTTGACCGCATGGAGACCATGATCTGGTTTGTCCGCGACGCACAGCAAGAGACTCACCTTTTCGTTAATGAAGGGCTTGACCGGATTCAACATCTTGAGACTGAGGTTGAGCGCCAGGGACGAGTGTAGTCCTCTATATTAGAGTCTGTCCACGACATTCAGGTGAGACTTGCGTCGGCGTTGGGGATGAGCATATTTGGTTTCACCCATTACTTGGTCAGCTTTATGTTTTTCTAGTAGTTTACTTTAGTTATTAGTTATTTATTTTTCTTTAGTCAACTTTTGATAGCTTTAAGATTGCCACTTTCTGTATGCCTTGTTAGTTAGTTGTATCAACATCTTTAGTGTCTTGCCCAACCCCTACTTTTCTTTATGCTATTTGCTTTATCCTATGGTATTGCATTGTTCTAAAATTACTTGATTGCTTGGGATGGGAATCTTGACTTTTACTTGCCAACGGTCTATCATGGTTTTGGTTTCACATACGATTCTTTAGTTTAACGTAGTTGATTGAATTCATTAACCCACTTCAATGTTGGTACGATCTTGCAGAGTATGCTTGTTATTATACCTTATCCTTGACATACATCTTAGGTGTAGTGATTAATTGAATCTTGCTTCATAACTCTACTTTCTTTGTGCACTTTATCCTGGGAATCAGAAATAATAATAGTGGTACCGAAGTGTTCTTGTACAATACACATTGTGCCTGCACTTGGCATTATTCATAGCACTTCAACAGAAGCAGAGACAGTGGTACCGAAGTGGTACCGAAGCAAAGCTTGGCACTGTCTACATATGTCATTTATTCTTAAAAAAAAAGGCACCACATTGGGACTTTGTGGTACTGATGCTATTTTCCCATAGCTTAATGCACAATTATTTCCTTTTGAATGCTTGATCAATTATTTTACTTGTGTGACATGTATTGTAGAGGTTTTTGGTAAGGTAGCTTTGCATGCTCTAATAGATTGCATTCATGATAATTGACTTAATTTGTTTTCCATACTGCATTAAAACCTAAAGACTTATTATGATTAACCTAAAACCTCACTAGACCTACTTAAGCTATTTGAGATTCCCTATTTCATGTCATCACTGTGTTCTAGACAATTCAATTGCTTGAGGACAAGCAAAACTTTAAGTCCAATGTATTTTGAAGACATGCAAATATATGATATATCGCGACTTAATTTTATCATTATTTCAGAGTAGAATGCATGTTTTGCCTCATTTATGCACTTAAATACTTCATATTGTTCAGAACCTTCACTTTTCCTCTATTTTGTTTAACTGTAGGTATTTTGCCTCAAAATTGGTGGAATTTGGAAGATCTAAAGATATGAGACGATTCCTCATGATGAGACGAAGCTACATGTGAAATTTCAGCCCAATCGGAGTCCTCCACGCTCTTCATGGTCATGGGTGTGTATCCATGCATGGCCGTGCATGAGCTGACTAGCCCAAACTCTGATGAGACGTTCATGGGCATGGCCATGCGTCCATGCACGGCCATGATGAGTAAGTTTTCCAGTCACCGAGCCATGCACGAGCATGCCCATGCATCCATGCACGGCCGTGTACCATTCCGCACAGTTTCGACAGGCAACCGGTTTTTCGCACATAACTTTTTATTTTGGAAGCGGAACTAAACAAAATTTCAGGGAGACCTTCCTAACTCACACACGAACGTTTTGGGACTAGAATCAATGGATTTGATCAAGCGGTTGAGGAGAACGAAGTGAAATGGCAACAACCTAGGGTTTGGGGCAATTTTTTGGGTGACAACACTGTTCCGGCGCGATTCTTCCACCGTTCCAACATGGATCTTTGTGCTGGACCTTCTTCCATCAAGGATCTACCCTCCCCTTTGGTTTGATTTCATTTGCAAGAGAGATTTGATGAGTTTCACAATGTATACGATAGCGTAAACTCTCCTTTCGGGGTTTGGGCGTAGCCCACTGTATGAATGTTGAATATTATAACTTGATCTATATATTTTTGCACTTATCTTTATTCTTATTCATGCCTAGGAAGATTTCACTCATGTTTATGTACTGGCCATATGTATGCATGTCTTAGATGATGTGGGAAGGACTGAGAGGTGAACCACAGTCATCGGAATCCCTTAGATTGGACTGGTGATTTCGTTTGGCGAAAGCACTCAAATCACTCGAGGAACCCTAATCCTTCATAGAACCCATTGGATCCGCTTAACCCGGTATGCCACTAGAGTAGGAGACTTGGGTTAAGTCGAATACCGGACCGTGTCCTGAGAGGGAGCATGTCTATACCCTAGGAAGGATTACCTTGAGAACTTAGATAAAACTCGATTAGAACATCAAACCTTAATATTTCTTCATGTTTCAGTGCGGTGAAACCCGACACCCCGATTCTCTCACATAGACTTAAAACCCCAATTTTTTTGCTCTCTACTCTGCTTGATTTTAGCTTGATTTTAGTTTGCTTTAGTCTAATCTCTTGCACTAGGATATTAGCCATTTCTCCATTAATCATTAACCTAGCTATTAGTTGACTGATTAGTTAATACTGGTCCCCTAGTCCTTGTGGGATCAATACTTATTATATTACGCGATAGACCGTGCACTTACGGTAGCAGCCGTTCAGACCCTATCACTCAACCTCTAGGTCTAAGTACAAGTGGGAGATTGTTTGTGTATATGCCCTAAGACCTATATTTGGTCAACTTTTGTACTACTTGACTTTGATGTTTATCATTCTGGCATTGTCGTTATTGTTGTTTGTCTATATTTGCGATTGTGTGCTTACATGATAATGTCCCTAGAGACAGATTGGATCTGTGCTCAAATGATTGTCCCCTATTAATATACCTGAGTGGATATGGGACAACTCTGGTATTTGTGAGACTGGTATATGGGCTGGTTAGGCACAAGGTGCTAACGCATACATATGGGTATATCAATGGTGGATATTAATATGGGTATATCAACTCTGGTATATCAATGATTGAAGGAGAAGCTCAAATAAAAAAAAATCAGAGTGGAAATGGAGGAAATCAGAACCAAAACTGAGTGCAAAAGGGTCAAGCTAAAGACCTTTAAATTAGCGTTTCTTGTGAGGCAACCCAAGCTTTCTAACCTAGTTTGGTTTATTTTCTTTACTTTTTCCTTAGATTGCATTTAGAACTAATTTTTTTTTTCTTTTATTTTTGTAGGTAAGCAAGTTTTGGCTCAAATTACGGCACTACCGTAATTCATATTACGGTACCGTAATTCCTGTCAATTTTGATTAGAAGGTTGTGACGAGATTACGCCACTGTTGTAAGTATGTGCATAGAGTTCTTGCCCACGCTGTCCTTGGTAGAGGAGACATTGATGGCATGGTAAGACAGTCTGAACTCTACCTTCTTTGCGGGATGCTAAATGGAGTAGTAGTAGATGTTGCATTCTTTATGATGAAACCCATGGATAAAGTGGCTAGGGCCAAGAGGGGTGCCATTGTGATAGGAGGGCTGATTACACCTATAGCCCTACATCTGAATGTTGAACCATATGGGTTAGAAGTAGCAAGGGGGAATGCAAGACTTGATCTTGAGTCTTGCATGGCAATGAAAATGATAGTTAGAGAAGGGGATGTCTTTTGTTTGGTCCTTGGACCAAATGCACCTACTCTACTATGACCCCATCCAGAGAAAACCAGTGTGAAAGAAAGAATGAATTGCAAGCTTTCACTGAGCGCCGCCGAGGCAGCCTTCACACCACCGCTGAGTACAGTTCCACCACCACCCACTTGGGGTGGAAGGGATGATCCTTATAGTATCGAGTCACCATCTCACTGACCTGCTGATCCTACTCCCCCAGCTGCTAGATCTTCCCACAGACCTTCTGAGGGATGGTCTAGTGCCTTTGATCCTAGATTCCAGGCACTCTCCACTGAGATATATCGTCAGGGACATCGTAAGGAGAGGGTGATGGATTCTGTATGGTAGATGCAGGACACTATGCACCATATCCACAGGGATGTGGAGGATTTGAGCACCTATATGGAGGAGATGGGGAATTTCTTGTATGAGCGTTTTGACTTCCAGGATCCGATGAGAGGCGGAGACTATGTAGGGCATCAGGGAGAGCCACATGTTGATCCGATGGACACAGTAGCTCAGGACACCGAGGAGATTGGATCCGATGATGAGTAGAGTTATGTGAGTATCTTTTTCCCTTTACTTTTTGCATTCTATTTTCTTTATCTTATTGATGTTTCATGTTTTATAGGGAAGGATGATTCCTCCATACATATTGTGTCCACCATGCTACTTCACTCTGCTTTACATATCTATATTCTTATTTTTGATATGGTTGTATGATGATGATAGTATTGATTTTTGATCTTCGATGGGGTTGTATTATCATATCTTGGTATTGATGATCTATTTCGATATGGTTGTATTACACATGATGATGTTTTTAATTTTTTTGATGATATAATTTGATGATTAACAAGTATAATTTTGATTGATGTGATTGATTTATGGCCTTGATCTATTTATTGTTGATTACTTGTTTGATTCAATTGATGGTGAATGAACTCATGCTTGTGATTAGGACTAGATCTATCATGTCAAATTTATTTCTCTTATACGTATCTACTTTTGAAACCCTAAGCCTCTCTCTTAATCCTATAAATTATAACCTAAACCTTTTTTTTTCCTATTCCCTAATCTCTCTCTCTTCACGTTCGCCGCAAGCCTATTCCTTGTTTTTATTTTTCTCCCCTACGGACGCGTGCTGCCGCCTGCCTGTGCCCTTGCATCTTCCCTGTCGGCATCTACTTCGTCTCCCCTAGTGCGGCAACCTTTTTCTGTCCGGCGGCGATGGGAAAGGACGTCGGAGTCTTCCTTGTCATCCCTTGAAGTGGTGTCGCCTGTTTGATCTGTTCGGACGTGTGCAGAGGATTAGCGGCGTCGACGAAATTCTTACTGTGTCGGCGAAACAGAAGCAGCTTCTTCCGCTTTCGGCAGCGACTGGAAGAAGCACCGGCATCGTCGTCATCGTCGTCCTTTCGAGCAGCAGTCTCCGTCCGACGAAGGTGTTGGACGCGTACGTTGTTATGCGGTGGGCGATGAGTTCTCAGTGTTGGCGGATTCTTTCTCTTCGGCGGCGGTGGCAAATTCCTGTGTGAGCATCGCCTTCACCTTCTTCCTTCGGCGGCGGATTCTTCCCCTTCTACCGGTGCTGCCCCCTTCTAGCAAGCCCAAGGCGAGCAGCAGCCGTGTCTCTGTTTTTTCTGTCTGCGGTAGATTTTGTCCAGCAATGCGTGCGGCGGTTACTTCTTCCAGCGGGTCCAGTGCTGGCGGCTAATTCCTCTTCCAACACCGATGGCTTCTTATTCCTCTCTTGCCGGCGGCTATTCCTCCTCCAGCGCCAGTGATCTTCCGCCACCGAACGGAAGAACCGAACGAAGTTCATTCCGCTTTCGTTCGGTTCCGCGCTGAACTTTACAGCAGAGGTAAGGTTATGTTTTTAGTATTTTATTTATTAGGGAATAAATCAATAAAACATATATTTTTTATTATTTTGGCTTGGGAAAAATTATAAGATTGTTATTGCATGATAACTAATTTGGATGAGAGTGGTTTAAATATAAAATTAGAGGTTGAGGGTAATATTATTATGGATTGATGCTTGATAGTTAATAACAAGGGTTTATTTGAATATTCAGTGAAAAGAGGAGATAAATTTGATTTCAGAGGGATTCAGGATATCGGCATTCGACGTAGGAATCTCACCCTACTCCTTTATTACAGTGTCAAGAATTATAGGATTTGCTGCTTAATCCTTTGATTTGATATATAATGCATATGATAGAATTGATTGACACTGATATCTGATTGCTTCATCTGCTTGATTTGTTTTTGAAATTCCTGTTGACCTCAATTATCTTGTTTATTTGGTCATATTCTGCTTCTGTATGAATGGTTAACAAACATGTTTTGAGATATCTAATATATTGACATATGAGCATGGTTGAACAGTTATGTATCTGTGATGTTGATATATGAGTATGTGGAAACTGTTGAAAATCTGTGATGTTAAAGTCGTGATATATATTGACCTCTAGACTGGATGATTTATTCTCTAGTGGCCTATTTATCTGAGTGATAGTTCCGGCGCGTATCGGACTATCGATCTACCGGTTAGGGCACCGCCAGTTGTCCTCGGGACAATACTACGGATGTCAGGGTTGGACGCAACCTACCGGGCTGTTTCGGACAGTCATTCCATTGCATGAGCAACAGTGGAAACACTCTGAAAATGAGTGTGGCTCTTAAGTGAGATCTGTTGGGCAGCTTGATGATTTGCACGACATTCGTATATTATTTGTATATCGTTGTTTCTGTCTTTGGATATCATATTATTTGATTCCCTCACCATGCTTGTTGATTCCTACTTAGCATTTCTGCTAACTCCCTTTATTTCTCTTCCAAGTACAGAGTTAGTCTCGGGGAGGGCTAGAGTAGATAGCAGATACCAGCCCGAGTTGAGATAGTAATTTTAGCTTTGTTTCAGTTGAGCTATGTACATCTTGAATAGTATGTTGTAGAGTTGTGTTATAAAACGGTAAATGTTAAATCTGGATTGTTTATTTTTCATAAAACCCTTTCAATAATTTTCAGCGACTCTATATCATCCTTCTATGTTGTCTCGCCCCTCTCAGGAGTCTATAAAGGGTAGCCACCCCTTGCAATCCTTACCCCATAGAGATTAGGACAATCATCCAGTCCATGCCCCATATGTAAGTCCTCACAAGGTGGCGAAACCCTAGATAGGCGCATGAAAAATTTCTTCTAAAGCAGCGGAGTGGGTTTCTTAGTATCATCGCATGCAATATGATCAACTTAACAACATGAAAAGAATTCATACCGAAGCCATGTGTTGGATGGCGTCTTGGAAAGAGAGAGCAAGAGAGATCTCCTCCAAATGATGCGCACACAAGAATGAGGATGCGCTCACTTCCTTGGTGCTCCTTGTGCTAGCAAGGTTCCAAGAGGTGTCTTTGATCGAATAGAAGGGATGGATGAAGCTTTGCTCGCTTTGCCAAATGACTCTCCAAGGCGTCCAAGACTCGTCATACACGAATGCCCTCTCGAGAGTAAGTGGGGAAAGGCGAGAGAGAAGTTCTCTTGGCGTGAACGTGAGATGTGGTCACGTTAGAGAACATGCTATCTAAAAATAGCAATGTCTCAACGTTCATGCGACCATGCATTACCCCAATCGCCAATGCCTCTTTACTTGAACCATGCGCTCACCCAATGAGCTGGTTCAAATCGATTTGGTTCAATAACCAAATAAACCAAGCAACTAGTCCAGATCATAACAAAAACCCCTAAGGCTTAAGATCTGACCGTTCATCTCTTGATGCTCCTGATCTCACCGATCTAGCATCCATTCTCTCAATCGAAGCTTACCGATCTCAAGCCCTTATCAATCAAACATGATCAGACTGGATCTCACTTACAATCAGAGATTAAATCCCTTTAAACTGAACCCAAACAATTCAGTCCACACGATCTGACTTAAGTAAGCCATATCATCAAATTGTGCGACCCTAAGGGTTTCCTTTAAATGTCGGTAACGATAACTTACGTTATCACGATCAGTGAGGGGTATCTAGCAACACATCACTGTCTCCCGATATAAAGGAAAGAGTCTTCCAAGACTACACCCAAACCACAGCACAAGTGTGAATCCAATTCACAAGGCATGCAAATTTCCTTTGCCACTGGATGTTCTTATTGGACAAGCGTGTCAAGCCTGTAGCTCCAATATGATGAGCATGATTAGATCAGATGAACACTGTCATCTGGGTATGGCCATACACTTTCTCAATCATCTCATACAGAGGGGGGCCCCTTTAGAACATCATACTCCAATTAAGGAGACGGCAATCCTTTATCTATCACTAGTGCCCTAACCTGACTCAAGCTCACCATCCAAGATAGTCTATAATCATTATGTTTCAAATGATATTGAACTACCTCAAAACAATGACAATCATCATTTAGAAACACAAGTGATCTCAAGTCAGAAGAAATGTGCCACTTGTTGCAATCAAGGATTATTCACATTGTGACAAGCAATTGAATATCCTAGTAGGGTCTGTCCAGTACATCCAATGTACCCATGAGTCTACATCTTATTCCATGCTCGAAGCATCCTATAAGATTAGAACACATATTAGTCTCAATCATATCAAGGCTGTCTCATGTTCACCAAGATATCTTGACTAAGGACATAACTGCATGTCAGCCTAGCTGAACAGCTTTGAGACATTATTCAGAAGTACACTTATTGCAGCAGACAATGTAACAAACTGAATAACAACCATGCCTTTATAAACATAAGAGTTTATTACATGATACTGATACAATCCCAAGGCCTCAAACATTAGCCTTAAGGGCATACCCCAACACCATAATCTCCTATGGGTCTTGCGCCATGGGACTATCCCACGAGCACAAGGAGGAGTTAATTCTTCCACATAGGGTCTATCCAAGATGTGAAGAAAACGAAACTAGAAGATGATTAAGAGGCAAAAATTAAAAGAAATTAATTTTCAACAGAAAATTCATGGCATAAAATTTTTGAAAACAATTTTCATGACATGGGGTAGGTGCATGTTGAAAAGACACCTTCGGGCCTCATATGATCGCTTTGATATCACAGTTGGGAATCCCCGGACCTTAGAAAAACTTTAAACACAGCGGAAGCGGAGGTCCGAAACAAAATTCCAAAAACACCAGGATCCCTTACGAGAAAAAATCGAAGGATGTGAAGAGTAATACCTTGTTTAGCAATTCCAGGAGCAACCAATGATGAAGACCACTGGTGTCCATTCTCTAAAATCGTGCGCACACGGACGGTCTCGAGATTCCTCCGCTCCACGCACGTGCTAGCTTCGGGAGAGGAGATCCACGCTTCTTTATCTTCTCAGCTTGCGCCAATGCCAAGAAGAGGAAGGGGTGTTGGCGACGAGGAGTGGGTAGCACTATCGCTTGTCCCAACCCTTTATGCAAAAAACCGTTTATTGTTATCACCTCGAAAACCCTCATGCCAAGCAACAGAAGAGAGGCGACAATAAGAGACAAGAGAAGAGTTTAGTGCAAAAATCTCTCAGGTGGGCCTCTCTATTTATAATAGCAAAGCCATACACACTTTGGAGATTTTTCCCATGTGAGATAATGCATATAGGCGCCAATTCACAATTAACCAGATCAGCGTCACGGGTTCGAATTCCCGCAGACGCTATTAATTGTAAATTGCGCCCAAGCCTATTAATTAGCCAAGAGAAAAATTCTCTTGCCAATTAATAATTTTATTTTATTCATGTTACTAAAGTGCCAAGCCTAAACTTGCACCAAGACCCTTGTTTGACTCATTTTGACAACACAGGTCAACAGAGGTCAAACATGGTCCACTAGAGTCAAACATTGGTCAAACATGAACTAAAATAAAATATCATCTCCTCTGTAAAAGTCTCAATGCATCAGTTCCCCAAATGATCCGAAACACATAATGATTCGATCAGAGGCTAAATGATCAGTATGGAATCTCTGATGTCTAGGTGTGCGACCATGTAGGTTCTTCAAGCGTTGGCAGTGATGACTAAATCTTCACATGCAATGAGTGGCACCTAACAGTACATCATTACTACCCAAGTCATCAGAATGGTGTCATCATCGACATCCCCTAAAACTGCGACAAAATACAAGTGCAGCTTTGTCCTTTTGCCAACTGATGTCCAGATTGGGCAAGTGTGTCACACTTGTTAATCCTGATAATATAGAATGACTAAATCAGGTTCTTACCTAGGTATGGCCATACACTTTCAGCCATCCATATAGGGGCACCATGGACAATCAAGCTTCCCTGCAAGGAAGGGGCAAATCCTCTATTGGCACATTGAATCCCTCATACGGCTTGCGATATACCCAATGACAACCGTTATGGCTTCCCTTTTACGGCGAAGCGTTAGGTTGCATCAAAGTACATCAATCACTATATAGAGATACCAATGCCTCAAGTCTAGGACAAGCGCAACTCTATCACTGTGATATTCATCTCGTGGCATCGAGATGAATCCTCATGGTAGGGTCAATCCAGTATATGTCCCTTGATATACCCATATGCCAGCGTTAGCAACCCGTGCTCAACCAGCGCATATACCAATCTCAAGTGAATCATAGCTGTCCCATATCCACTATGATTCTTGACCAGGGATTAACACAGAGACTAGATAAAATCTATCTCTTGGGGACATTTTATAAGCAAATGTACATATGCGCATATGTACAAACTTGCATAACAACAACAATGCCAGGATAACTCATATATCAACTAGATATGATACACATATCCCAATGGACCATCCTGAAGTCCTAGGGCATAAACACTAACATCAAGATCTACCACCCATCAAGGAAACCATAAGATCAGCCCTCCATCAAAGCTACTTTAAGAGAAGACAACATCCACCACAGATCAAGCCTTGCATCCTCATTGGCACCACCTTCCAAGGCACTAAACCACCTCCTAGACACATGGCTGCCACCTTATCATGCTGACATGTCATGGGCACCAAAACTAGCTCAAAAACTTCAATGGGCGCCACCTTCAAATTCAAAATCAAATCAATAAATAAATCAGCCTCTTCACTCCACCAATGGGCTTCAAGACCTCACTTCACTACACCAATGGAAGGGACATGTGCATCCAATCTCCAAGAGCATTAAAGAGGACTTGCATGCAGCCAATACGTTTACACATCTACATCAACATCAAAAGGCGCCAAGGAAGAAAAATAATCCAAACCATCTATTCAAACCTCAGCCATCAACCACCTTTGATTAAAGACATCGCTTAGGGGCTATTTTGTAAAGTCAAGAGAACATTAACGTTGAGAGGAGAGGATTTAGGAGCTTGTAATTTTTCACTTTACACTTAGTTGGCATCCTTTGAGAAAAAAAATATGTTTTGATTGTGATGCTTGTTTGTGTTTGTGTGGTGCTTGTCATCGAATACCTTTCTCTTCCCCTTCTCTTCCTCTAGTGCTGCGAGTGTCTTCTACCTCCTCTCTTCTTCTTGTCAACTAAAAGTCCTTTCATCCACCTTCATCCTCTTCCTCTCCTGAAGGCCTCTTGCATGTGGACATCTTCAACCATCTTAAAGTGGCCTCCATCCATCTCCATCGCCAAGCAAAACGAAGCACCTTGAAGCCTTTTATGAAGAACCCTTAAGGACCCTATTTGTTGTAGTTTAGGGAGGTTCAGAGTTTGTTTCCATACTGACCTCCCCTTGCTCTTTAATCTGATTGTTGGACATTTAAATACCCCTATCTTAGCCTCAACGCTAGGCTACGGGAGCTTGGACAAGAAAGGGGTTAAGGCCCCTTCCCTAATAGGAGCCACATAGTAACTTCTACCATTTTCTCCCCTTGTTTATCGCTTTACTTGAATATTTCTCTAGAACCACATGCTCAGGGTTTTGTTATTTTTGAGCTACTTACCTAGAGATGATCTTCAACTTAAACCCTATAATCATGTCCTACTTCAGTGGTATCAGAGCAAACTCTAGGTGCTCAAAGTTGCATGTTTAGGTTTCTTGCTTGTTATGTGTTTTGAACTTGTTTGTGACTTTCGGTCATATGCTTTGTGTATTCTGTTTGATAAAGTTTCTGATCTTAAATGATTTTCAACATACTGTGATTTTTGGTTTATGATTAGTCATGACTTGAGAAAGGGATTACCTAATCAATAGGTAGCTCACTCTCTTGTCATGAAGAAATGGTCTTTTGAGTTATATGTTTTTTGCGCATAAAATCATTCTCTGTTTGAGTGGATCTCCATTCTGATTTTCTGGTGACAAAGTGTTCTCTAATCAAATTCGAATTGGCACTATCAATCCATACAGCTGCCATCAGGATCGATGCAAGATTTACCAAGAGTTGGTTGAGGACAAGCCCCTCAACCAAGCTGATTTGTTTTATTCTTGGCTGAGTTTCTGTCCTCTATTTACAGAGTTCTGTGCTTTCTGATTTTGGAAGTTTTGGCCAACCAAGCTTGCATCTAAGTAGCGCTATAGGCTATAGTTGCTAAGGAGATTGCTATAAACTTTGGTGAAAGGCTAGTAGAGGACAACCACTCAACCTATGCTATTCCGTTCACTGTTTGCTAAATTCCTACACTTGATTCTCCTGAATTTTGTTCTTAGAACTTTGCTTTGAGTTTCTGATCCAAGCGGTCCTCACACTACCTCATTAATAGGTAGTATTCAGGACCTCTCGTTACTCTGTTTTAGACCACAACAACTCTGTGTTGCTGGCGAAGTATTGATCAAAGTAAGCTGAAAACTGTTACTGTAGATTACCATTGTGATTACTGTGTCTGATTCTGTTTTTTGAATTTCGGCTCTTGGAAGTTGCTTGGAACTTCTGGACCTGCAAGCTATATAACTAACAGATAGAAACTTGGTCTTATAGCTGCATAAGTTTTGGCCACAGTCAACTTATCATTGTGCCCGAAACTTGAGCCAACTGAAGCTAGAAATTAAGCAACTATTCCTTACCAGCATGGTTAAGTGTTGCGTTTGTGAGGAGGTAAAAGGGGTTAGGGGTTATCTAAACTATAAACAACCCTCTGATCTCCCTCATTTGTGCTCACATCTTCAGAGTTGCAATAAATCAAGTGCTGTCTGCTTCGTTGAAGACTTGGAACATAGTTGGAAATTTATAAATTTCTGTAGCATACCAGATTTTGTGTTTCTAGCTTGCGATTGCTATTTGGGTAGATTAGAAGCTATCCAAGGTCATTGATAGCTCTCTGATCTCTCCAAGTTAAGTTCAAAACACATAAATTCCCAACAGAATAGTTGCTGCGTGAGAATAGTGGCTTTGAGCAAAGTTGATATTTTTTTCTTTGAAGACTACTATTCACTGTTGAGTTTGCTCTCAGCATCATTTGATTTACTGCTTGTTGTGTGGCATTCTACCTAGCTAGATTTCTGGTTGATACTCAAAACATTCTATCCTCAAACGTCCAAACTTGCTATTTCATCTCATTTATGGATAGGATTCTGTGTTAACCCTTCATAGCAACCCGTTTTTATGCTAAACAAAATTTTGAATTTTGTTTACAACAACTTGCTATGGTTTTTGTTCTTGCTGAAATTTTTTGTGCACTATCCACTTTCTTAAAGCTGAAAATTGCATGCTTAGTTCTGTTTTATACTCTTGTTCACCCTCAAATCAACACAACAACATGTCAAGAGGACCAAATCAATATAAGGATTAGACCTACACTCGATCATATGAACGACACTATGTTTGCAATCGTGAATACAACCCTAGGGAAACTATGAACCAAAAGATCCAAATCAACATAGGAGTAATTCTGATTTTCATAATTCAAAAAAGGAACAATCTATAAATTATAATATCATCAAATTGATAAATGATATGTTAGCACAAATGGATAGGATAGATGAGCTTTTTCAAAATCAAAAACAACAAACCTCTACCCCAAGTGACGGATTTGAATATAGTTTGCCTTCTAGGATAGACCCTCCCCTATTTGATGGTAACACTGGTGCGCAAGGATACCTTAATTGGCAAACTCTAGTGGAAGAATACTTTCAATACCATGTTATACCCATAAAAAATGAAGTCAAGTGTGCCTAGTTATTACTTAGAGGTTCAGCCCAGTTATATTGGAATGGAATAGAGAAACGAAGGGAATGGAAAGGGTTAGGACCTATAACAAGATGGGAATACATGAAATTAAAACTTAGTGAAAAGTACATCTCCTATAGGCAAAGGGCATATGATTATATGAGAACATCTGTAACACCTAATTGTAATGAAACCCTAAGTGACTGGACCCAAGGGACTGATTCGGTGGGAAAATATATGGAAATATTTGATGACTTGCACTTAAAATTCAATTTCTTTGAAGAAACATGGAAGCATGCAAAGATGTTTATAAGAGGATTGAAAAGGGAAATTAGGTAATCTCTGGCATACCATTCAATTAGAAATATAGATGATGCCTTCCACCAAGCACATAGGATTAAATATGATATTGAGATAGCTAGGGAGAGAAGCTAGAAATGAATGTACTGAACTAAAGGCTATAAGTAACTCCCTGTTCCCCCAAAATCCAAAGGCACCCAACAAAGATCCATCAACTAGTGAGAACATGCTAAAAGGAAACACACATTCTCAGGATTCCTCTAAACAAGACTGCCCTTAGCTTACTAGAACCATGGAAAAATAGAAGAAGAAATCTATGCTGCCAATTATACTAGTGAGGATGAGGTTGAAACTGAAGGAATAGAGACTAACCATGAGAAAATTAAGGGAACACATCTTCTATAACCTTATCAAGCCCTTACCACTATCTCTGTGCTCGGAATGGAATCTGAAGTGGAAGTTCTTGTCATTGACCATGTCAAAATTCCCCATTTGAATAAGATTAGTGGGCTGAACCATAGCATGACTCCTTAAGGACCTATAATTTGCCATCGGTACCCTCTAGGACCATCCTTATTGCCATCACTCTTACGACTTGGACCTGAGCACCCAAAAACACTATCCTTAAACACACCTCAGCCCTCTCCTAAGATTGACTTAATTGAAAATCATGAGAAAGTGTAAGAAGATGTGAACGATGGATTAGGGCAACCTGAAATAGAACCGCTTCATGAACCACCCATTGATCCACCCTTGGAACCATCAACTTTGAAACTTGAGTCTGATCAAACCTTATCTTTAGAATCACCCCGGCCCATTCGTACTCTTGAATTGATAAAACTGCCAACCCCACAAAAGGAATCCCACACCGAACTCTGTCCTAAACCACCCATGAACCAAACTCTAAACCATTCCTTAATGGACACACTTTCACCAAGTTAGGACTATCCTACACACTTTCATGAATCTGATGTTGGTTTAATTCTTCCTTTACCAAAAACATCAAGCTTAATGCCTATAATTTCATGCACATAACGATCATGTTTTCTAATAGCTGTTAACAACAAATATGGCCTAGAGCAAAATGAAGATTTATTTCTGACTCTAGTCGCATTCAAAGTTGTTACACTTGAATATCATATCTTAAAATCACATATTGCTGCTGCACATGAGAATACATTTGCTTTCAAAAATCTCTTTCTTATTTGTAGGATTGAAAATTTCAAGAAGGCTGATGACAATTTTCATGCATTGGGGTGGCCTCCAAAATTGGAATTTAATGACAAAGATCACCTGGGTTATCCTGACCGAGATGATCTTTGCACCTTGGGATGACCACCAGAAGATACAAACAAGAATCTCAGTTTTAAATCTTCGAAGAAGAATTCTTTTGCCCCCGAGAAAGCTGATGCAGGGGCATCTCCATGAAGTTCTCCCCAACTCTTGCATTTTGGGACTTCATGAATTTTGAAGCTTATCTTGCATTTCATTACTTTCATGTTCTTGCTTTAGATTAGGGTAGCCTAGGATTTTATTTTCATTTAAGTAATTTAATTTCCTAGTTGACGTAGTAAGTTGTCTTTAGCCTAGATTGCTTGCACATGTAATTCACATACAAGCCGTCGGCTCCTTCTCAAAAATGATCAATATCAGCCCTCCATCTCAACTCATCAAGGGTGCTCCTAGATCTACCACCCATCAAGGAAACCCTAAGATCAGCCCTCCATAAAATCTCCTTCAAGAGAAGACAACTTCCACCACACATCAAGGCTTGTAACCTCATTGGCACCACCTTCCAAGGCACTAAACCACCACCAAGACACATGGCCATCACCTCATCATGCTGATATATCATGGGCAACCAAACTGGCTCCAAAACTTCAATGGGCGCCACCTTCAAATTCAAAATCAAGTCAACAAATAAATCAGCCTCTTCACTCCACCAATGGGCTTCAAGACCTCCCTTCACTCTACCAATGGAAGGGACATGCGCATCCAATCTGTAAGAGCATTAAAAAGGGCTTGCATGCACCTTTTCATGCAGCCAATTCATTTACACATCTCCATCAACATCAAAAGGCGCCAAGGAAGAAAAATAATCCAAGCCATCCATTCATATCTCAGCCATCAACCACCTTTGATGAAAGACATCGCATAGGGGCTATTTTGTAAACTCAAGAGAAGATTAACGTTGAGAGAAGGAGAGGGTTTAAGAGCTTGTAATTTTCACTTTGCACTTAGTTGACATCCTTTGAGAAAAAAAAATGTTTTGAGTGTGATGCTTGTTTATGTTTGTGTGGTGCTTGTCACCGAATACCCTTCTCTTCCCCTTCTCTTCCTCTAGAGCCGAGAGTGTCTTCTACCTCCTCTCCTCTTCTTCTTCTCAACTGAGAGTCCCTTCTTCCACCCTCATCCTCTTCCTCTCCTGAACGCCTCTTGCATGTGGACATATTCAACCATCTTAAAGTGGTCTCCATCCATCTCCATCGCCAAGCAAAAGGGAGCACCTTGAAGCCTTTTATCAAGAACCCCTAGGGACCCTATTTCTTGTTGTTTAGGGAGGTTCGGCGTTTGTTTCCGCACCAACCTCCCCATGTTCTTTAATCTGATTGTTGGACATTTAAATACCCCCATCTTAGCCTCAACGCCAAGATACAGGAGCGTGGATGATGACACCAAAATTATAGTGTATTTTGTGTCATTTCATTGGTATTTTTGTGTCATATATATACTACTTTGCTTATTTTTATACCCTTTTTTTTATCAAATATTGCAAAATCTACTTTTATTTTGGTTTTGATGATTTTCAGGTAAAAAGGCACGATTTTAAGGCGTTTTCAAGCAAAATCAGATACATAGAAGAATTCCCATCATCAAGAAGAAGTTACATAACAAATTTCACGCGAATCGAAGCCAAAACACAAATTACGGTATTATCGTAATTATAATTACAGTACCGTATTTCCAAGTACTACCGTAATTCTGTAGCACTGTCGTATTTTGGGTGATTTCCATACAGAAGTTTTTGAAGAAATTACGGCACTGCCGTAACTAAAATCACGATGCCGTATTTTGAAGCAACTTCCGACTGAAAGATTTCCATAAATTATGGCATTGCCGTAAAACATTACACGGTACTGTAATTCTTGTAGAATACTATACAGAAGAACTTTGAAGAAAATATGGCATGACCGTAACTGATTTCACGGCCGCAATTCGATTTCTAGTTCGCGACTTCCACGGTCAATTTGAAGCCCAATTTTTGCACGAACGATTGCGGACGATCCAGGCCATTAAATGCAAAGATGTAAGAAGCAAAGGGAGAGCCTCGGAGGAGGAGAACACGCCAAGGGCGAAAGCCCTAATTTTCATCCACTATCGAGGGAGAAATCGACTTTCATGCCACCACCTTAGGTTTCACCGCAGGGAAGTGTACACCGCATCTCCGGCCGT
Organism: Costus lasius; assembly: GCA_027563935.2. NCBI lineage: Eukaryota > Viridiplantae > Streptophyta > Magnoliopsida > Zingiberales > Costaceae > Costus > Costus lasius. The sequence goes on from CM050453.2 coordinate 53,388,594, forward strand.
GAAATTTGAGGGGAAGCTTTGCTTGGAGGAGGAGACGATACCCCAGAAGTTTTAGAGATAAAGGATCTCGATCGGAGAAGAAATCAACGAAAGGAGATGCGTCGGCACTGTTCATTGCGGGTTCTTGGAGGAAATTACAGCTGTAATTTCTATAACAGCCGTGCTGTAAAGTTGTTCTCTCCTTTCTTTTGATTTCTGATCAATCTGATACTATGGATTATTGTAACTCTTTTTCCATGCTCGCTTAGACATCTTTTTGGACATGGGGTGTAATCCCCTTGATTTCTTATGACTAGATAACTTCTATTTTGTCAGAATAGTTCTATTATGATAATTCTACTTATGTGATGATTACGTATAAGTCTCCATAGTTTTCTTATTATCATGTATGTTTTAGAGTTTTCGCAATATGGACTGAAAGGTTATTTGCTTGAGAACTTTGAACCCTAAAATTGAATTTAGGAACTCATCATAAAAAATTAGGTTAGTTCTTATTTCTTGATTTTAGAAGAATAATTGCCATGTTTGATAATTTGAATCTAGGATTGAGTTATTTTGTTAAACGTGAAGATCTTGCATGAAGGTGAGGATCGGAGCGTTGGAGAACCATAAGTAGAACCTGTGTTGAGACTTAGATGCACAAAAGTGATCATTGAGATTCCACTTGAGATAATCCACTTAGAATTCAAATGCACGAAAGTGATCCTTGAGTTCTTTGATTGATGATTTACTTATTTTCAGTTTGGGATAGATCTTACGTGAAAGTGAGGATCGGTCCCTGCATGATTGTCTGCACGAAAGTGAGATAATCCTTTTATAAAGTAAATTATATCTTTATCATGATAAAATTATTTTGATAACCTCTTATTCATATCTGGTTATTAAAATTAAGGTGAATGAAACCCTAGTCCCAGTTTATCTCTCTGATTTTGTGTTCTTTTTATCATTTACTTCTAGTATAATCGATTGCTTAGCTAGTGAGAATACAATTATTTGGTACTTAATAATAAGGTCTCTGTGGTTCGATATCTTTCTTTATTACTTCGAGTATCCATGCACTTGCGGAGATACAACAAGTTTTTGACGCCGTTGTCGGGGACCTTAGTTTTGTTAATATCAAAATAGTTGTTAGTATTGCTAGACTAAGTTTTAATTATTTTAGATTTAACTTTCTTTTCTGTTTTTGCAGGTTTTGGATTTTCACAAGTTGTGACAAAACTATGATTTCTGAAATTTGTGAATTTGCTTGTGTTTTATATTTTCTAATTTTTCTATATATTCTGAAAAAAAAAGAAAAAAAATTTTATTGATTGCTGTTGGATAATCTTTCTATTCTTGATAGATTTGAAAGTATGTCTCTTAATCACTACTCGTGGGCAACTAAAAGAGGTGAGGTATACATGCCACAAGGTAAGTACAAAGATGATTCATTGTGTACTCTTGTAGATAAATTGAAATTACACTCTTATTCTTCTATTAGATGTAATATTTGTAAATGTTCTAATCATTATGCTTCTGATTGCCAATTTTTAACTCCTTCAAATCATGTTTCTGAACCATACTTTGAGGATACTGAGAAATTTGACATGTTGTCTCCTCCTGATGGTGGGAATTCATTCATGCATCCGTAATTGCTTGAAACGCCTAAAAATCGTGCCTTTTTACCTGAAAATCATCAAAAACCAAAAAGAGTGTAGATTTCGCAGTATTTGATAAAAAAGCATAAAAATAAGCAAAGGTTCATGAATTTGGCATAAAAAGATATATGAAATGACACAATATTTACTATAAATTTCGGTGTTATCAAACACATAAGCCTCAAACTTTGCATGTCCTCAAGCAAAAATCAAAAATCGATCACAGGCATATATTTTCTCATGAAGAATAAATTTCTAAAATACAATCACTAATGAAAAATCCCACCAATTGATTCATAAAATTTTAAATAGGCATATCATCTTTTGAATTCAATCCTCAATATCCACAACTTAATCAGATAAAACTTTGATACTTGTATAAAAATTACAATTTCAGTCTCATGAATTCACCTAAATTTCAGTTCAAATCTATCATACCTTTGTTTACAGGAATAGGATATCCAAAATCTTCTTCCACTCAAAATTTTCCTTTTCTTCATTTTTCTTTTTATTCTATTTGTGTTTTTGATGGCATGTACCCACATAGATACACACTTTTTATTTGGGACTTCAAGTCTTGTCTTAGGTACCACTGTCAATTTTACACAGTGCCAAGTAGAGGAGTCATTTTCTTTTTCTTTCTCTCTAAATTTTGTTTCTTTTCAGACTTCAACCCATATCTATGGTACCACTGTCAATTTTTCACAGTGCCAAGTAGGGGAGTCACTCACTATTTTTGGATTTTGGATTCTTTCTTCCCAACAAATAGCAAATAGACTAAACATCAATTAGATTAATCAATTGACATTCATTCATAAATCATACTCATATGCTGATTTTATTCAAAAAGTAGCTTCACTTTTAAATTAAATTCTTCAAATAATATATCTACCTAAAATCTCATTCATCAATCAATGAAAATTTTCAAAAGTAGATATATATTAGAGAAATAAATTCGACTTGATAAATCTAGTCCTAATCATAAGCATGAGTTCATTCACCATCAATAAGAATCAAACAAGTCATCAACACTAAATTCAAAAATATAGACTAGGCCACAAAGTCAACACATCAACAAAAATGGTATAGACTCATCAATCACAAAAGTATCAAAATGGTATATCAACAAGCATGCACCTCCAAAGGGTGCTCAAAATATCAAAATATCATCATACAACCATATTGAAATAACCATCAATATCCCATCTAATAGAAATCAATGTCATCATCATATAACCATATCGAATAGGAATATAAGCAATGTAAAGCAGAGTAGCAATGGCGGACACAACAGACATGTAGAGTTATCCCTCCTATAAACAAATGAAATATTAGTGAGATAAAGAAAATAGAGTTCAAAGAAATAAAGAAAGGGATACTCACAAAACTCTGCTCATCATCATCGGATCGGATCTCCTCGGTGTCTTCATCTGCTACATCCATAGGATCAACATGTGGCTCTCCCTGGTGCCCACCATGGTCTCCACCTCTCCTGGAGTCCTGGAATCCAAAATGATCATATAAGAAATTTCCCATCTCTTCCATATAGTTGCTAAGATGTTCCACATCGTAGTGAAGGTGATGCATCGAGTCCTTCATCTGCCCTACTGTGTCCATCATCCTCTCCATACGATGTCCCTGATGATATATTTCAGCGGAGAGTGACTGGAATCTAGGGTCAAAGGCACTAGACCATCCTCCAGTAGGTCTGTGGGAAGAGTCAGCAGCTAGGTGTGTAGGATCACCAGGCCGGTGAGATGGTGACTCCATTCCAAAAGGATCATCTCTTCCACCCCAAGTGGGTGGTGGTGGAACTACACTCAACGGTGGTGTAAAAGCTGCCTCAGTGGTGCTCGGTGAAAGCTTCCAATTCGCTCTTTCTTTCACAATGGTCTTCTCTACATGGGGTAATGGTAGAGTAGGGGAATTTGGTCCAAGGACCAAAGAAAAGACATCCCCTTCTCTAACTATCATTTTCATTGCCATGCAAGACTCAAGATCAAGCCTTGCATTCCCCCTTGCCACTTATGTGCCATATGGTTCAACATTCATACATAGGGCTATAGGTGTAATCAGCCCTCCTATTACAATGACACCTCTCTTTTCCCTAGCCACTTTATCCATGTGTTTCATCAGAAAGAATGCAACATCCACTACTACTCCATTAAGCATCCCCCAAAGAAAGTAGAGCTCAGACTGTCTTACCATGTCATCACTGTCTCCTCTGCCAAAGACAGCGTGGGCAAGAACTCTATGAACATACTGTTAGGGAATACCAGGTGTAATTTAAAATTTTGCAGTCCCAGGACGCAGTGGAAGAATCATTACACCCGAAACATATTCCTTTCCCAAGGATCCATGCGAGAGAGAAGACACAAGGATGTGTTAGAGATATACCTATTTTGCTTGCTTAGTTGTTGAAGCCATGTTGAAGGCGCCCAAGTGTTCGCCCTCTACAAGTATCCATGCGTCGACCGTCTAAACGTTGCTCCCTTCCACGCCCGGTGCTAGCTTCAGGAAGAGAAGATCACCTCTTGGAATCTCCTTCCTCTCCCTCCTTTGTTCTTCACGCCTAGAACTTTCCTCCAAGGAAACTCTCGGCCAAAGAGGATAAGGAAAAGGGTGGTGGTGCTCCTTCCTTTGCTCTTCACGCCAACAAGTTTCCTCCAAGGAAACTGTCGGCTAACACGGAAGAAGAGATGGTGGCGCTCTCCTTTGCTCTTCTTGCCAACTAGTTTCCTCCAAGGAAACTTTCGGCGAAGAAGAAGATGAAGGAACTTCACGCCAACAAGTTTCCTCCAAGGAAACTTTCGGCCAAAGGGTGAAGGAAGATGGCGACACTTCAAGGAAGATGGTGGCTAGGGATAGAGAGCATGCGCAACTCCAAGTTGCCTTGCTCTTCCATGCTCTCGGCTCGAGTAGATATCTCATCTATTTTGAGAGGGGCGCAAACCCCTCCTTTTATAGCCATGAAGCCCAAATCGCCTCCACTCTTCCTTTCAAATTTATGGCTCAAATTCCTCCATGGAAATAACCCATTCAATTTCAGCCACATATTTGAATTGGCGCATCATGAGGCCAATTTGAGTTCGATTAGGACTTACCATATTAGTCCTCGCATCCAAGCATGTTTCCAATTAAGGAAACAAATTCAAATTCGGATTCAAATTTCTCCAATGGGCGCAAATTCCACAAGTGGAATTATATCATGCGCCATGTATGAATCCAACCCCTATTAGGATTCCAATTTGCCATAAATACATTTAATCCACAATCCCATATTGCATTTGAATCTCAATACTATTTATGCCCTTGAATTAAATAATTATTGGACTAGGATTTGCGCCCACCCCAATGGGCCTCATCCAAAGCCAATTCCTATTAGGATTTGAATCCAAGTTGGATCATGACTTGCGCCCAAGATAATGGGCCTTGTCTAGATCTAACTCCTCTTAGGATTTGAATCCTAATTAGATTAGGATTCCAACTCGTAATTGGATTAGGATTCTAATTCCTAATTGGATCCTTGTTGGATTAGGAGTCTAACTCCTAATTGGATTATGACATGTGCCCAACCAATATGGGCCTCATCCAATCCAAATTTGAATCCTTATTGAGCTTAGGAGTCCAACTCATAAAATTAGATTCAACCATGAATCTGCCTTGGACATGAACTCAAATACATATATTCCAAGATATCCAGATCATAAAACAACGTCAAGAGTCTATTATGTGTGACCCCGTAGGATCCAAATGACGATGGCAATGATGACAGAACATCATAAGTAGTGAGGGGTATCTAGCAACACATCACTACTACCCATGTCTTTGGACTAAAGCCTTATGGCAACAACTCCCTAACAAGCAACGAGGATTCCCATGCATTATAGATCCCTTTGCCTAAACCGATATCCTGCCATTGGATTAGTCTCAAGTTTATTCATCCAATGCATTGGTCATGACTCAACTAGTGTGGCCACACATTCCTATCATGCTTCCTCCGAAGGAAGGGGCAAATCCTACTATTAGTCATCCATGTCCCTACATGACTTATGATATGCCCAATGACAGCTGTTTTAATCTCCAAATTACGGAGAGACGTAAGACTGTATCAAAGTACATCCATCATCAAATCTAGACATGAATACCTCAAGTCTAAGGATCAATGCAAACCTCTTGCATGTGAGATTGACTTGTTGACTAGACAAGTCAATCCTCATGGTGGATCACTCCAGTGCTTCCAATGCACCCGTATGTTTGCGTTACTGTGCCCCGCACCTAACCAGCCCATACACCAGTCTCACATGTACCAAAGATGTCCCATATCTGCTAAGGTACCTTGACCGGGGATAGCTTATGAGAATGGATCCAACCAAACTCCTGGGACATTATTTATGCAACTTAATACATCAACGCAGGTAGAGAAGTCTGCATAATAACGACCATGCCTTTATAAAGAATAGAAAATATATCAAAGTACATTCAAACAATGCCTGACCATGTCCATACATTGGTCTGTAGGGCATATACACCAACAATCTCCCACTTGCACTAAGACCAAGGGCAATTGATGTTTAATCAGTCCCTGTGTCTCTAGTATGACTTATTTAGCTTCCGCTACGCCAGAGGCTACGTCAGTGGGTTTTTCCAGATTGCTATCTGTGTTTATTTTAACAAATTTGAATCATCATCTTTATCCATGATCTCCAAGATCATATGATATTGCTGCAGTACATACTTGAGTGCTAAGTTCCTTGCTATGGCCCCAATAAGAAGTATATTGGACCATCGAGCACTAGGAACTAAATCAAGTTCAAGTGAATGAAGCTACTTCCTTGGCTGCCACAAGAAGCTGCAATGTACTCAGTCTTAATTGTAGAATTTGCCATTGTGGTTTGTCTAATGCCCTTCCAGAACACAACACCATAACAAGGCAAAGCGCAAATCCTGGCTATGATCAATAGTCATTAGACTGGAATGAAGTGTCAGTGTACCCCTGTACACAAAGTTCTTCCTGTCTATCATAGACTAGACCTCAATCCTTTATACTTCCCAAGTATATATAAGGATTGCTTTCACAGCTATCCAGTGTCAAACACTAGGATCTGATTGAAACTTGCTAGCTATGCTCCAAGCATTTGCCATATGTGGTCTTGTGCACTATGCACAAAACATGGTCTTTCCTGTACCCAATGTAACAGGATTTTAGATCCATGTTACTACTCTCTAGCTGTGTCATAGGACATAGCATCCTTGTGAGAGTTAGACCATATCTCTCTGGAAGGTATCAATATTTGGAAATACCCAATATGAACCTCTCCAGAAACTCCTGGATGAACATAGATTGACTAAAGGGCAATGACTTTCTTGGATCTCTATCTATAGACCCTCATGCCAAGAACGTTGGCATCATTCCTAAGATCATCCTTCTCGAAATACTTCTCCAGCTTGGTCTTCACCATGTGAAGAGCTGAGATGTCATTTGAGTAGGATATCATCAATCATCTAGAACAAGAATTATTATTATGGTGCTCCCACTGATCATCTTGTAAACACAGGCTCATGCTTGCATAAGACCATGCATATCTTTACGGCCTTTATATGAAAACCTTTCAACTATTTCCATATGGGCATACCCTTACAGACGTCCATTAAGAAAAGCAATTTTTCATAACAACACGCCATAACAGAAAATGCGATTATAACAAGCACATACCTTAATGGACTTCAAACACAGCTATTGGTAAAAATTTCATCACTATCCACCTAGTGGATTTGCTTGAAATTTCTATTCACCAGCTTGCCTTTAAGGTAACAATATTACCATCCATGTCTATCTTCCTAGAAGATTTATTTACAGCCTATGGGTGTTACCCTTTTGGCGGCTCATCCAAGTCCCAGACCTGATCAGCAGACATGGAGTCCATTACGGTTCTCATGGCGCTTAGCCATTTCTTGGAATCTGGTCTATCGACCGCTTCCATTTCATCATAAGTCTTAGGTTCATCCTTGATGAAAAATTCGTCATGCCCAGCATTTCGAATCCATCCAGACTTATGTGGTTCCTATGTTACTTGAACTTCAGGTTGACTTTCAACCTGTATGTGAGATTCAACTCTCCATTTGTGTCTAATTATATTGTGGTTGATTCTGGACCTTGTCCCAATCAAATCTACTCCCACCAGCTCCTTTCAAAAGAAATATCTTCTTAAGAGAGACTGCAGTTTGAGCGACAAATATTTTTGTTCTCTTTGGGATAGAAATAGCACTCTACAGTGCCCCACAAACACATACTTTTGAATCACTGCATATTACATTCCCAATATCTATTGATGAAATGGGATATTTGCAGTTCCCAACTCAAAAGCTATCTTAGGCACACTTTCCAATGGAGTGACAGTACATCTGTTTGAATTGCGTCAAGTAGCAAATTTGCATGACTATTCAAAGATGGAACCACATCCAATGTGTTCCTCTTTCTTTCTTTGAAATTCACCACACAGTGGCATTCCAAGTAAGCTGTGAGATAACCCCACACTCTTTAGGACAGTCATCAAATTCTCCACTAATCACTTTGATCCAATCAAAGTGCTTTAATAGATCTACCAATTTCATTCAAAACTCCATTTGTGAACTTCTTGGATTTCTCCAAAGTTCTTGGATATGGCATACCCACACCTAATGAAGTATACAACACCTCTTAGTGCTTGTTTACATGGGTCCACACACATTGCTGTATAATAAATCCAACAAGCTACCTCCCTTCCACCTTTTATGGTGAAGGCAGCATCTGTCACATTGTTCCTTTGAACAAGCCTCACATGTATCATAATCCTGAAAGAATAATGATCCCAATAGTCCATGGACTTTTGGATGTGACCTTTGTTTTATGGTTCAAGAGACAATGCTTATAAAAGGGTGTTTATTGAATCATTGGATCTGATCTTGTGTTACATACAGAACCACAAACTATTATCAACTGTATCACTTCAATAGAACATCTCAGATTTAAAGAAAAATATCCTTTATTATTTCAAACTGAAATCCTTTCCAAAAAGAATGATGTTCTAATACATAAGCTGATACATAATAGCAAAGTTCTAGATAAAGTCTTCAAGTCAGTGAGATGATATCAACAGCAGCATCCAATACTCTGCCCCTGACCCGAGAGTCGATCCCACCAAGCCTGATCGTCCTACTTCTTTTGAGCTCCTGCATATGAAAAACATATGTAAGCTCCACATGCGGCACCCAGTACCCATGAATAAGAAGTAGACAAAAGACCTCAGTAACACAATACCTGAAGCGGATGGCTTACATCCCTTCTTCTTTACCATGCTCTTCTTGGGCCTTAATCCTCTTCGAAATACCCATGCATTCCAAGTCTTCCGAAGTATTAGCTTCGAAGATACAGAACCATGGTCATTCTCAGATTCAGGCATACACTCTGAAGATCCAACATAACTCTCCTGATCTTTGTCTATAGAGCATGGTGTGAAGAGACCTTTGAGATGTATGATAAGATCATAAATCCCCATCTCATCGCACTCAACCTTGACCTCTGGAGTCATGCACTCTAAGACAAGAGCAGTGTACTGATTGTTATCCTCACAGTGTTCAAGATAGACATTCCACTCCCACTCAGTACAAAAGTATATACTGGGCTGGGATGGAGGTCTTTCAAGAAGATGCACCTTGTTTTCTTGTTCTAGTATCTTGGACAAAATCTTGAACCACTTTGTCCAATTTGTCCCATCCAATTTGTTTTTATAAAGTCTCAATCTTAGATTAGGAGATGTCATCTACAATAAGCAAATAAGTAAAATAAGTACTATGATAAAGCATTTAACTAGAACTTTAATTAAATGCTATGCTCCCACTATTTCCAAAAGCAAGTTGAGAACTCTCAAACTCAACATGGAAATCAGTGAGTAGGATCCTAATTTCACATGAGGTCTCTGCGACTCACGAGGGTGAGTTGGGATGCATAGAGAGTCTCATGCTTCCTTAGGTAGGCATGCCAGCCAATTGTGCCGCGCACAACTCCACTTAGTTAAGATAGACTAGGCGTCCTGTGTCCAGCGAGGGTTGGAAACAACACAGAACCCTATCCTCTCAACAGCTGCCTCTAGTGTTTCATCATGTCGGTGACATATGAAAAACCAGTCAAGTCTGATCCTAACCGTTATGCCCAGGGTTAACGAGTTTCCTTGCAAAGGTGCACCCGGTTAAAACGGACTGGGGAAACCATTGCCACCACACACCTCCTAAAGATAAGTGGGTGTATCCCACGAGGGTGGGAAACAGTTCACAACACCACTGATCGATAGTTTGATGAGGGCTACTCGTTAGAAGGCTACTGACTTGATATTTCAATCAGAGTTTTGCATGTTAATTTTATTCTTTTCAAGCATGCAGTTTTTCCTATGGTTATGGCAGCAAAGAAAAATATCACAGGCATGCTATGGATAGAATAATTAACCATCACAGGCATGCTAATATGGTCGATATGGTCATAGCCCTTTTCATACACATAACCTGTCACGAGCCATGTGACATGTTATCGTGCATCCTAGGGTTGCGAGTCCCTATAGCAGATCAACCCCATGCCAGAAGCCGAAAGCATGTGTCATTCCTTCAGCCGCAAGCCCATCACCACGCTTCCAAAGCTGGCGCCAATTCTGACTTTCGTTGAAGAAGACTCCTTGTTGTCAAGATGAAGCCTTAACCTATCTTCTAATTCCACATCTATTCTAGGATGAAAAATCTTTACACCAAGATAGGGAGAGAACCACACGCAGGTGGAAAGAAATTTTACAAGCATTCATCACAAGTGGAAACATGCTTCCACACCACAACATAGGAGGGCACTCGCTATGACCATATCAACCCACTCAAGAGGGAAGAGGCGCATATAAAATTTGAAAAGCCGAGCAATATCAAATTTTAATTACCCTATGCGCCCACATCATCCAAAACACTCTCTTAACCAAATTTATGCTAAAATTAGATCACATTCCATGATGATTTCATAGACCCTATCGGCTGGCAGTTATTGTTAGATCAAGAGACCCGGCTAGTCTGAAGACACAATGCCCGTCTTACTTGACAAAACCACGTGCGCCTTTGGTTTTAAATCCATCGTGAACACAATCAAATTTCGGCCATAAAATTGAAAAGAGAAGATTGGATGAAAAATGCTTTCTACGTGAAACGCGCATGGATAGAAGAAAAATTTTCTAAAAATTTTTCACACAAGCAAACGTACACCTTGTGTTTCTCGCAAGTAGCTCTGATACCACTGTTAGGTAATACCAGGTGTAATTTAAAATTTTTCAGTACCAGGACGCAGCGGAAGAATCATTACACCCGAAACATATTCCTTTCCCAAAGATCCATGCGAGAGAGAAGACACAAGGATGTGTTAGAGATATACCTTTTTTGCTTGCTTAGTCGTTGAAGCCATGTTGAAGGCGCCCAAGTGTTCGCCCTCTACAAGTATCCACGCGTCGATCGTCTCAATGTGGCTCCCTTCCACGCCCGGTGCTAGCCTCGGGAAGAGAAGATTACCTCTTGGAATCTCCTTCCTCTCCCTTCTTTGCTCTTCACGCCTAGAAGTTTTCTCCAAGCAAACTCTCGGCTAAAGAGGAGAAGGAAAAGGGTGGTGGCGCTCCTTCCTTTGCTCTTCACGCCAACAAGTTTCCTCCAAGGAAACTCTCGGCTAATAAGGAAGAAGAGATGGTGGCACTCTCCTTTGCTCTTCTCTCCAACTAGTTTCCTCCAAGGAAACTTTCGGCCAAGAAGAAGATGAAGGAACTTCACGCCAACAAGTTTCCTCCAAGGAAACTTTCGGGCAAAGGGTGAAGGAAGATGGCGACACTTCAAGGAAGATGGTGGCTAGGGATAGAGAGCATGCGCAACTCCAAGTTGCCTTGCTCTTCCTTGCTCTCAGCTCGAGTAGATATCTCATCTATTTTGAGAGGGGCGCATACCCCTCCTTTTATAGCCATGAAGCCCAAACCGCCTCCACTCTTCCTTTCAAATTTATGGCTCAAATTCCTCCAAGGAATTAACCCATTCAATTTCAGCCACATATTTGAATTGGCGCATCATGAGGCCAATTTGAGTTCGATTAGGACTTACCATATTAGTCCTCACATCCAAGCATGTTTCCAATTAAGGAAACAAATTCAAATTAGGATTCAAATTTCTCCAATGGGCGCAAATTCCACATGTGGAATTATATCATGCGCCATGTATGAATCCAACCCCTATTAGGATTCCAATTTGCCATAAATACATTTAATCCACAATCCCATATTGGATTTGAATCTCAATGCTATTTATGCCCTTGAATTAAATCCTTATTGGACTAGGATTTGTGCCCAACCCAATGGGCCTCATCCAAAGCCAATTCCTATTAGGACTTGAATCCTAGTTGGATCATGACTGGCGCCCAAGATAATGGGCCTTGTCTAGATCTAACTCCTCTTAGGATTTGAATCCTAATTAGATTAGGATTCCAACTCGTAATTGGATTAGGATTCTAATTCCTAATTGGATCCTTGTTGGATTAGGAGTCTAACTCCTAATTGGATTATGACATGCGCCCAACCATTATGGGCCTTATCCAATCCAAATTTGAATCCTTATTGAGCTTAGGAGTCCAACTCCTAAAATTAGATTCAACCATGAATCTGCCTTGGACATGAACTCAAATACATATATTCCAAGATATCCAGATCATAAAACAACGTCAAGAGTCTATTGCGTGTGACCCTGTAGGATCCAAATGACGATGGCAATGATGACAGAACATCATAAGCAGTGAGGGGTATCTAGCAACACATCACTACTACCCATGTCTTTGGACTAAAGTCATATGGCTACAACTCCCTAACAAGCAACGAGGATTCCCATGCATTATAGATCCCTTTGCCTAAACAGATATCCTGCCATTGGATTAGTCTCAAGTTTATTCATCCAATGCATTGCTCATGACTCAACTAGTGTGGCCACACATTCCTATCAAGCACCAATAAGGAGGGGCGCCCCCAGAGTGGATATCATGCTTCCTCCGAAGTAAGGGGCAAATCCTACTATTAGTCATCCATGTCCCTACATGACTTATGACATGCCCAATGACAGCCGTTTTATTCTCCCAATTACGGAGAGACATAAGACTGTATCAAAGCACATCCATCATCAAATCTAGACATGAATACCTCAAGTCTAAGGATCAATGCAAACCTCTTGCATGTGAGATTGACTTGTTGACTAGACAAGTCAATCCTCACGGTGGATCACTCCAGTGCATCAAATGCACCCGTATGTCTACGTTACTGTGCCCCGCACCTAACCAGCCCATACATCAGTCTCACATGTACGAAAGATGTCCCATATCTGCTAAGGTACCTTGACCGGGGATAGCTTATGAGAATGGATCCAACCAAACTCCTGGGACATTATTTATGCAACTTAATACATCAATGCAGGTAGAGAAGTCTGCATAATAACGACCATGCCTTTATAAAGAATAGAAATTCTATCAAAGTACATTCAAACAATGCCTGACCATGTGCATACATTGGTCTGCAGGGCATATACACCAACACATGATACAGGGATTCGCGATCTTTGAAGCTCTAGCAGAAACGACAAAAAAGTGAGTCTTGTGGGTAATCTGGTTCCAAAACTCATTTTCTATAAACCCAATTGGTATTTCGGTATACCCTCCAAAACCCAAATGAAAGATAGATCTCACTTCTTTCAGAGTCAACTTCCTCTCAACATTACCTAGCCTAAATGTAATATCTCCTTCAGCAGGTCCATCAGAAAACTCTCGTAGGTCCACATTCAGGCTACTCAAAAATTCCAAAGCATGTGGCAATTAAGTATATGGTGTCATCCCAAAAAATCTTGTGGCTCTGATCTGCTCAAACATCCAAGATACATCCTCGTAGAGCCCAAGTGCCTCTAAAGTCCTTCTATCAGCATATTTTATATTGACAGCTCTTCTTTCCACCAATTGATTGTACCTTGACTCTTGAATTTCATCCATAAACACAATGCCATAGGGATTTGGTGGTGAAGAGGATGTAGTTGGTCCTTTTCCTCACTACTTGCTTAGGTGCCATGAGTGAACTTATAGCTGCAACTTGAGATTGACAATGCAATATAGCAAAGTATAGCAAGTTTGAACCCAAATAATACCTCCAATTATGAACAACAAAACTCATGAAGCATAATAGAAACAAGAATCAACTAATATGCATGCTTGAACTCAAAGATTCAGTTAAAGATGAAAGGGGCAAAATTTGAACAGTGAAAATTCAGCACATCTTTCTTGTTTAAACTCGAATCACTCTCAGAAATTGGTCAAAATTGCTAGAATTGAACAAGAACTGGTCGCCTATCATCTAAGAAATAAATAGAATCAAGAATTTATGAAAATGACCAAGAATCGAAGAGAAACGAAGAAAGGGGCAAAAATCACGTGAAAACTCACCAAAATAGAGTAATCGGGTGAGTGAGTACTAGATCGGCGGTGAAAACTGTAAAGGAAGGGTCGCCGACGAGTTCTGATGGTCGGAGAAAGTCTGGAGACAAAGGTCAGCGTGAGAATGAGTGAGAACGAGTGAGAAAACTCAAAACACGGGCCAGAAAACACTAAAAAATGGCATAGGAATCGCATCTAAAAACATAATTACGGTCATAAAAATCATTACGGCAGTGCCGTAATCTGGTGAAATTGAAAAACACGGGCCGTAAAATGAATACGGTAGTACCATAATTTAGCTCAAACTCTCGGGTCGAAAAACATCCCTAATTACGGTGCCGTATTTTGCTCGAAACTATCGGGTCAAAAACAGATGAAAATTACGGTACCACAAAATGGTTACGGCAGTGCCATATTTTGTTCGAAACTCTCGACAGAGAAAACAATCAAAATTACAGTGCCGTAAAAATTTCAAAATTAATTTTTTTTTGGTAAAAAATTCATCTAAAAAAAAATATGGCCCGTAACAAATATTACGACAGTGCCGTAATAGCAATGAAACTCTCGGGTCAATTTTGGACACAAAAAATGGTACCGTGAAAATACTTACGGCAGTACCGTTATCTCATCAAAACTTTCTGGTCAAAATTGACAAGAATTACGGTACCGTAATGTACATTACGGTAGTGCCATAATTTGTGCCAAAGCTTTATTACCTACAAAAGAAAGTAAAAAATAGTTCTAAGAGCATAAATAAAATAAGAGTAAATAAAATAAAGCAAAGTAAAGTTAGAAAGCTTGGGTTGCCTCCCAACAAGCACTAATTTAAAGGTCTTTAGCTTGGCCCTTTTGCACTCAGATTTGGTTTTGATTTCTTTAATTCCCACTCTGATTTTTCTTTGATTTGAGTATCGCTATGAAACACATAAGGCTCAGTCTTGAAACAGTGTCCAAATTTACTCAATATATTATTTCCTTTGTCAATCAACTTAGAGCCTCTTCTTCTTCTTCTCTTTTTCTTCTTATTGTCATAAATTTGATGTCCTTTCTCTTGTAATCCTTTATTAATATCCTCAAAAAAATTGTTAGTTTCAAGATTAGAGGATTCATCAAATAAATCATGAACATGACAAACAACATCATCAACTATGTCAACACTACAACACGATCCAGAATATGAAAGTTTGTTCAAAGAATCAGCAAGATCAAATTCAATTATTTTTTCACAAATATCAAAAGTGATTTTTCCTTTTTTAACATCTATATGTGTTCCAGCAGTAGCCAAAAAGGGTGTACCAAGAATTATGGGATTTTTATGATTTTCTTCCATGTCAAATACTACAAAATCTGCAAGTATGAAAAATTCACCTACCTTGATTAGAACATTCTCTACAATACCTATAGGATACTTTACCAAGCTATCAGCGAGCTGTAAAGATATGGATGTTGGTTTAAGCTCTCCAATGTCCAGTTTCCTACAAATAGATAAAGGCATCACTGGCACCTAGATCACGTAAGGCTCGGTTAAAAGACATGCTTCCAATAGAACAAGGTATAGAGAAACTACCTAGATTCTTTAGTTTTGGTGGCAATTTATTCTGAATAATAGCACTGCAATCCTCAGTTAAAGCCACAGTACCATAGTCCTCAAATTTTCTTTTGTTAGATAAGATCTCTTTCAAGAATTTTTGCATATGATGGCATTTGAGATATAGGTTCAGTAAAAGGAATATTAATGTAAAGCTTTTTCAATGAGGCATAAAAAACCCATCAAATTCTGAATCTTATTGTAGTATACATGATGCAGATGACACTACCTATGATCTGAGAGATTTATTTGTTGATACCTCTGAATATAATTCTGATTTAGATTCTATTCTTTATTCTAATGTAGACACCAGTTCTGAAATTAGTGAATTATTAGACTGCATTGTTTGTGAAGACTGATGACACCAAAATATATAGTATATTTTGTATCATTTTAAATATCTTTTCATGCTAAATTGAGGATCTTTTACTTGTTTTTTTGCTGAATCCATAAAATATTGCAAAGTCTACTTCTATTTTGGTTTTTCATGATTTTCAGGCAAAAAGGCATCATTTTAGGGTGTTTTTGAGCAAAATCAAATACATAGAAGAATTCTCAACATCAAGAAGAGGTCACAAAAGAAAATTCACGCAAATCGAGGCTGAGGACCAAAATACGGCATAGCCGTCTTTATAATATGGTACCGTATTTTTTGCGGCTATCGTATTATTGAGAGCACGGCCGTATTTTGGTGATTTTCCAAATAGAAAACTTCCTGGATTTTACGGCACCACCGTAAAGAATTACACGGCCGTATTTTGGAGCACTTTTGGAACAGAAACCATTGCTAAAAATACGGCACTGCCGTAAACTATTTCATGGGCCGTATTTTCCAGACGTTTCTGACCAGAGAATTTAGCCGATTTTACTGCAGTGCTGTGAACCATATTACGGTGCTGTATTTCCCAGCACTTTCAGAACAGAACGCTCAATCGATTTTACGGCAGGGCTGTAAACTATTTCACAGGCCGTATTTTCCAAACGTTTCCGACCAGAGAGTTCAGCCGGTTTTATTGCAGGGCCATGAACTATTACACTGTCGTATTTATGTTTTTGATCGCGACTCCCAGGTCAATTTCGATGCACGATTTTTGCGGAGACAATTACGAGTGATCTAGACCCTTAAATTCGATGCTGTAAGAAGCAATCAGGAGGCAACCAATGAGAGGAAGAGGACGACACAAAAAACCCTAATTTTCATCCACTCGATAGAGAGAAATCACAATTCATACTGCCGCCTAGGGTTACGCCATCACGACGAATCCAGACCATCTCAGATAGCGAAATTCATACTGAAGCTTCACCTGGAGTAGGAGACAACGTACCAGAAGTTTTAGAACGAAAGGAGGTCAATTGGAAGAGAAATCAAAGAAAGAAGAGGCACCGGCACTGTTCACCGTTTCAACTTGCAAAATACGGCTGTGAAATATTTCACAGCCGTGCTGTATTTTCTAAACTCTTCTCTTCCTTTGATTTTTGACTCTCTAAAACCATGGAATATTGTAACTTCTTCACCATGCTAGCTTAAACTTCTCTTGGGACATGGGGGGTGTTATTCTCTTGATATTTCAATGACTACATAACTTTTCTCACATCAATATATCTTTGCTATGGTTATTTTACTCAAGTGATTTATGCCTTCAATCGTTTTTAGCATCATGCATTAACATGTTTTAGAGTTTTATGCTATGGACTGAGAAGATGATATAATAGAACTTGGAACCCTAGAATTTATTGTAAGAGCTCATCGCAAGAGATTGGTTGTGTTCTTACCCATAGATTTTAGAAGCTTATTTCTTGTTAATGTTATGACCTAGAATTTATTATTTTTTTAGACATGATAACATGCTAGAGATAGATGTTAGATTGTTAGAAAGCCTTGATGAAACCTGTGAAACTAAGGTGCGAGAGTGCTTAGTTTTGCTTGAGATCTTGGTATTGAGGTAGAATGCACGAGAGTGATTCTTTATCTCTTTAGCCAAAATTCACTTATATTTAGCATTGAATTGATCTTGCATGAGAGTGAGGATTGTTCCCTGTAAACTAACTACACGAGAGTGAGTTAGTTTGTTTATCAAGTGAATTATATCTTAACCATAACAAAGGTAAATTGATGAATCTTTAATCATATTTAGTCATAAATATTAAGACGAATGAACCCCTAGTCCCGATTCTCTCATTCTGATTTACTTCGATTACAGTTCGATTACTATTTACACAACCCTCGATTTGCTTAGCTAGTGAAAACTCAATTAGTCAGTACTTAACAATGAAGTCCCTGTGGTTCGATATCTTAAATATTACTTTGAGTATCCGTGCAATTGCGGACACAACAAGTTTTTGACGCCGTTGCCGGGGACTTCGGTTTTGTTGATATTGATATAGTTGTTATTATCACTAGACTAAGTTTTTGTTTTTTGTTTTTTTTTACTACTTTCTATGATAGATTCTGATTTTCTTTTAAGCTCTACAATTTCTGAACTTTTCTGACTTTCTACCTGTTTATGCGCATAAATCTTAGGTTGGGACCATTAGTTCCGTTTGATCCTGAAATTAAGAAAACACTTGGACTGTGCAGGAAGTTGAGATTTGCCAAAGTAAGAGAGGAAGAATCCATCATGGCAGAGAGGAGAACGCTTAGAAAATATGCAGCCCCAAATACACAAGGAATTCGTTCCAGCATCACTAGGCCTGCTATAGATGCAAACAACTTTGAGATCAAACTAGCGTTCTTATCGATGATCCAACTGAATCAGTTTGGAGGATCTCCTTTAGAAGATCCAAACCAACACTTATCCCTTTTCCTTGAATTTTGTGACACCATAAAGATTAATGTTGTATCTGACGATGCCCTTAGACTAAGACTGTTTCCTTTTTCTCTCAGGGACAGAGCAAAAGCTTGGTTTCATGCACATCCGACTAGGACATTCACTACTTGGGAGCGGTTGTCAAACGCCTTCTTGCAGAAGTATTTTCCTCCTAGTAAGATGATCTAGTTGAGGAACCAAGTCACAGGCTTTGCTCAGAGAGATGGTGAATCAATGAGTGAAGCATGGGAATGCTTCAATGAGCTTCAACAGAAGTGCCCCCACCATGGAGTGGAAGATTGGGTTTTAATTCAAACTTTCTATAATGGTTTGCTTTACAACACACACTTAACTATTGATGCTACTGCATGAGGAGCATTGATGAACAAGACTGTTGATGCAGCCCATGCCTTGATTGAGGAGATGGCGCTATATCACAACCAGTGGGCTTCGGAGAGAGGAGTGCTTTATTGGCCTTATCAGGGTAAGAACAATGGTGATGGTTTGCGTTCTCTTGCAGAAAAGGTAGATTCATTATGCAACCATTTTGATTCTTTCCAAATGCAAACCGCTGATGTATCTTCTGTTGTTTGTGAAGTTTGTTGGAACAATGGGCACTATGCTGAGGAGTGCAAAGTTATTGTTGACCAGGAGAGTGAGCAAGTTAATGCAGTGGGGGGTTACAACCAAGGTAGATCCAATGACCCTTACTCCAATACCTACAATCTTGGCTGGCAGAACCATCCTAACCTATCTTGGAAGAGTAACAATCAAACTAGTGGGCAAAATGAGAATAGAGGGTATAATCAGAGACAGTCAAACCAGAGCCAACCCCAAATTAGGATATATGTGTTTGTTATATCCCTAATCTTGTAATTAGAAAGCATTTTGAGTAATTGATTTGATGGCTTAGGGATTTTTTATGAAATTTCATATAGAATAAATTTTTGGGTATGCACAATTCTCGTATGGATAAAATGCATCTATGAAATATTGTGCTTCCTGGCAATACAAGCTGTGTAGAAATTACTTATTTTTCTTTATCTATTTTTGCTTGATAGAAAATTTTTTATGAATAGAAAATTGGTGACTTTTATGTGTAAAGATGCTTGCTCCAACTCCTCTGCTTGAAGAATCTAAAGTCATGAGTTATATTATACCACGAGTTAGTATACTTTAAATCTGTTTCAATCAAGTAACTATTAGTGCATATACCCTGAGACCTAGTATTGGTCCATCTTTGTACTACTTCACTCTGATATTTATATATCATTATGGCATTGTCGTTATCATTGTTTGCCTATGTCTATGATTGTGTACTTACATGATAATGTCCTTGGAGACAAATTGGATCTATGCTGAAATGGTTGTCCCAAGTCAATGTACCTTAGTGGATATGGGATAGCTATGGTATGAGAGAGACTGGTATGTGGGCTGGTTAAGCACGAGGTGCTAATGCAGACATATAGGTATATCAGTGGCGGATATACTGGACCGACCCGCTATGAGGCAATGACTTGGTGTCATGAGTTATCCTCACAAGTGACAGGAGATGCATTGATCCCTTGAATTGAGGTCATTGACTATTCTATATGGTTAGGGACATGCTTTGATGCAACATAACACCTCGCCGTAGTTGGGAGGTTATAACAGTTGTCATTGAGTATGTCACGACCTATATGAGAAGATCAATGTACAGACACAGGATCTGCCCCTTCCTAAGGGAATCATGATATCCATGGAGCTCCTCTATAGTTCTATGACTGAGAGTGTATGGTCATACTCAGGTGAGAACCTGATTTAGTCATGAACATGAGATTAGATGAAAACAAGTGGTGACACACTTGTCCAACCGGATATCAATTTCATAAAGAGACTGTAATGCATCTATACCTTATTGCAATGATGGGGATGTCGATGTCGATATCCATTCCTATGACTTGGGTAACAGCGATGCACTGCTATGTGCCACTCACTGCTTGTGATGACCTTAGGTTAGCACTGCCAACGTCAGAGGAACCTACAGGGTCACACACCTTGATACTCGAGTTCTTGTATTGATGGGGAAGCCTTATGATCGAGTTATTGGATAGCTCAGATCTATTTGGCAGATTTCATCCCAATGGGCCTGATGAGATGGAAGAGAGTTATTGGAGCCAAACTTCATTTTTGGCAGGTTGACACGAAAAGTTGGCGCCTTCGCTTCATTAGGAAGCTTTACGTGCCTCCCCCTTCATCCTTGGATGGTATAATTGCCTCTATGGCATGTCTTGGGGCTGATATGGCATAGAGGACATATTTGGTATGTCCTTGGCGCATATGGTTAATTAGGAGGGGTTTATGGAAAAGTCTTTGAGACTTACTATAATCCAAACCCTAATTACTCCCTCTCCTTTACCCTAGCCGCCCCCTTCTTTATAAGTTGCACCCACCCCTTGTGTTGCCGCCCCTCTCTTGCATCTATATAATAGCATGCACTCATGAGAACTTGTGTGCAATAATTTTGGCGTGAGCAAAAGAACAATGGGCGGGAGCAATAGCTTTGGGGCAAGTCTTCTTCCATCAAGCCGCATGTTGGTGTATATGCCCTAGGACCTAGTTTTGGTTCATTATTGTACTACTTGACTTTGATATTTATATATATCATTCTGGCATTGTCATTATCAATGTTTGTCTACATCTGCGATTACGTACTTATATGATAATGTCCCTGGAGAAAGATTGGATCTGTGCTCAAATGATCGTCCCCAGTCGATGTACCATAGTGGATATGGGACAACTCTAGTACTTGTGAGACTGGTATATGGGCTGGTTAGGCACGAGGTGCTAACGCAGACATATGGGTATATCAGTGGTGGATATACTGGACCGACCCGCTATGAGGCAATCACTTGGTGTCACGAGTTATCCTCACAAGTGATAGGAGATGCATTGATCCCTTGACTTGAGGTCATTGGCCATTCTATGTGGTTAGGGACATGCTTTGATACAACCCAATACCTTGCCATAGTTGGGGGGTAATAACAGTTGTCATTGAGCATGTCACGACCCATAGGAGAAGGTCAATAGACAGACATAGGATTTGCCCCTTCCTAAGGGAAGCATGATATCCATGGAGCTCCTCTATGGTTCTATGACTAAAAGTGTATGGCCATACCCAGGTGAGACCTGATTTAGTCATAACCATGAGATTGGATAAAAACAAGTGGTGACACTCTTGTCCAATCAGATATCAGTTCGGCAAAGAGACTGTAATGCATCTGTACCAGATTGCGATGATGGGGATGTCGATGTCGATATCCATTCCGATGACTTGGGTAGTAGCGATGCACTGCTAGGTGCCACTCACTGCTTGTGGTGATCTTAGGTCAGCACTGCCAACGTCAGAGGAACCTACAGGGTCGCACACCTTGATACTCGAGTTCTCGTATTGATCGGGAAGCCTTATGATCGAGTTATTGGATGACTCGGATGTATTTGGGAGATTTCATCAGCGCAGATAGGCCAGATGGGATGGAAGAATGTTATTGGAGCCAAACTCCATTTTTAGCAGGTTGACCCGAATTTGACCATGGTTAGGTCACATATGGATTTGGGTTGCATTGGATTGGATCCAATTGCTTAATCAACCCATTCAATGAGGTTTTGACTTGCTCATTACCCAATGAAGCCCAATAACAACCCCATTGGCGCCTAAGGGGTATAATGGGGAGAGATCCAACCCAATTGGCACCTAAGTGGTATAATGGGGTTAGGATGGCCAAAGTTGCTTCATTATGCGCCTAGCCCTAACCCTAGCCGCCCCTTGCTCTATATAAGTGGCCCTAGACGCCCCCGCTCTTGCATTATACTCCTTGGAGGCGTGAGAAAACAAAGAGAGGCGAGAGTAAGGGAAAGAGGCGCATCTTCCATCAAACCCTAGCCGCAAGTGTTCTTCTTCCTCTCCATCTTCTCTTGGCGCAAGAAGGGCTTGAGAGAGTGGCGGCTTTCCTCTTCCCATCCTTCTTCAACCTTGGCGCATACTCTTGGAGGGTGGCGCAAATTGAAGAAGGTGATACAAGGCTTGGATCTTCTTCCCGAGGGTAGCACCCGGCGTAGAAGAAGAGGACTCAAGGCATCTGTGTGTGTGAGACTGTAGAGGGTGCACGCTCGGGCGCCTACCTCGACATCGGCCTCATCTTGCTGTAAGGTATATTCTATCTCGTCGTGTGGACTCCCTCGCATGTGATCTTCACTGGGTTTTTGGGACTGGCTCGTTTTGGGGATATTGCTTCCGCTGTGTAATGTATTTGTGTAATTTCTATCTCTGAAAATTGTAAAATATCCATGGGTTTCCCAATAGTGGTATCAGAGCGACTTGCGAGACTTGAACGATGTATTTTCATGCTTTTCCATGCTCACATGTCATATCTTAATTTTCGCAAATTGCATGATCACATGGCAAACGATTTTTCTAAAGTATGAAAAATTAGGGTTTCTTGTTTCTATCATCTTTTCAATCTCGTTTGGATTTTTTTGGGTTATTTTTCTTGTATGATTTAAGGATCAAAGGCGCACGTGGTTTTGTCAAGTAGGACGGGCATTGTGTCTTCGGACTGGCCGGGTCTCTTGATTTGACAAAATTACTAGCCGAGAGGATCTTTGAAATCATCATGAAAATTAATTGCGAATAACCAAGAGATTTGTGAAAAGAAGATGAGGAAAAGAGATTAATTTTATGAGAAATTAAAATTTCAGATTTTAAGTTTTTCATGAGCATGTAGAACTGCATGTGTAGATACCTTGCTTGTGCATAATGTTGTGATCATGAGTCAAACCCCTTTTGCATGCCTGTGATGTACTCTTGTGAGGCCTGCGTGCCGCTTTTCTCGTATTTTAAATAAGAAGAAGATTTGGGTGACACACATCACTTGAAGCATTGGCGCTTGGAGCACTCTTGCTTGATGGCGCATGCAAAGAAGTGCAAGATGGCATGGTCGAACCCTAGGGTTTGAGAGCTAGCTATCTTGGCTCCTTGCGTGGTGGCGCATCATCTATGGAGAAAGACCCATGGCATTGACCGAACCCATGAGGGACACCTCTTGGGTTTGAGAGCTAAACCGTGGTAAGAAGGACCTTGGAGCCAACCTTGAAGCTCAAGTTAGAGGTCGGCTAGGTTAGGTCTTGTCTTTGGGGCTTGAATCCTAGGTCAAGAGTTGAACCTCCTTGTGGCATGGGTTGGTTCAATGTCTTGAATAGGCTTGAATCCTAGATCATAAACAGAGGTGATGTCAAGATTAGCAGAGTTGACACAGAGAACAATCTGGCAGACCCATTGACCAAGGCTTTGGCGCAGCAGAAGCATGCCTGTCACGCTAGAGATATGGGGTTCAGATTCCACAACGTCTAGGTTTTATTGCAAGTGAGAGATTGTTGGCGTATATGCCCTAGGACCTAGTTTTGGTTCATTATTGTACTACTTGACTTTGATATTTATATATATCATTATGGCATTGTCATTATCAATGTTTGTCTACATCTGCGATTATGTACTTACATGATAATGTCCCTGGAGACAGATTGGATCTGTGCTCAAAAGATCGTCCCCAGTCGATGTACCATAGTGGATATGGGACAACTCTGGTACTTGTGAGACTGGCATGTGGTCTGGTTAGGCACGAGGTGCTAACGCAGACATATGGGCATATAAGTGGTGGATATACTGGACCGACCCGCTGTGAGGCAATGACTTGGTGTCACGAGTTATCCTCACAAGTGATAGGAGATGCATTGATCCCTTGACTTGAGGTCATTGGCCATTCTATATTGTTATGGACATTATTTGATACAACCTAACACCTCGCCGTAGTTGGGGGGGGGGTAATAATGGTTGTCATTGAGCATGTCACGACGCATAGGAGAAGGTCAATAGACAGACATAGGATTTGCCCCTTCCTAAGGAAAGCATGATATACATGGAGCTCCTCTATGGTTCAATGATTGAAAGTGTATGGCCATACCCAGGTGAGACCTGATTTAGTCATAACCATGAGATTAGATAAAAACAAGTGGTGACACACTTGTCCAATCGGATATCAGTTCGGCAAAGAGACTGTAATGCATCTGTACCTGATTGCAATGATGGGGATGTCGATGTCGATATCCATTCCGATGACTTGGGTAGCAGCGATGCACTGCTAGGTCCCACTCACTGCTTGCGGTGACCTTAGGTCAGCACTGCCAACGTTAGAGGAACCTACAGGGTCGCACACCTTGATACTCGAGTTCTCGTATTGATCGGGAAGCCTTATGATCGAGTTATTGGATGACTCGGATCTATTTGGTTGATTTCATCAGCGCTGATAGGCCTGATGAGATGGAAGAATGTTATTGGAGCCAAACTTCATTTTTGGTAGGTTGACCTGAATTTGACCATGGTTAGGTCACATTTGGATTTGGGTGGTATCAGAGGGACTTGCGTGGCTCGGACAATGTTTTTATGCTTTTCTCTATGCTCACATGCCATATTTTAATTTTTTATAAATTGCATATATATATGGCGCATGTTTTTCTTAAGAAAGAAAAATTGTTGGTTTCTTGTTCTTATCCTCTAATCAATTTCTTTTGGATTTTTGGATTATTTTTATGATTGATTTAAGATCAAAAGGTGCACGTAGTTTTGTTAAGTAGGATGAGCATTGTTAAGTAGGACGGGCATTGTGTCTTCGGACGGGCATCAGGTGGATACTTTGGAGGTTGCTAATTTGATGCTAACCAACATGTCGCCTGAATTTAGAGGGCAATATGAATCTAAGAGTGCCTCTGAGATTATTTCTAATCTAAGGCATCTCTTCGATGAATTGGTTGAGCTCAACCCTCCTAATGTAGACATTCAATGTGTTAAGCCGAAAGGCTTAACTAAGACATTGAAGATAAAGATGGAAAGAATCAGGAATAACAAGTGCTACTCATGTGGATGACCACCTCACATGATAGAGGACATGGTGCGACTTCAGAATGAGAAGAAGAGAGGCAAGGCTTCGTCTTTATGCTCAGGTATTTATGTTATAGAAGTCAACCTTTCTACTTTTATGTTATGGGTATTGGATACCGGATGTGGAGCTCATATTTGTACAAATATGCAGGGGCTCAAGAAAAGTAGATCGGTGCGGGCTGGAGAGATTGACCTACGGGTTGGAAACGGGCACAAGGAATTTTGACTCTCTCCCTACCTTCTGGACTTCAATTAGAACTAGATCATTGCTATTATGTACCTTCACTTACTAAAAACATTGTATCCATTCCTTGCTTGGTAAAGAAAGAATTTAAGTTTGAAATAAAGGAGAACTCTTGTTCTTTTTCATTTGCAAACATGTTTTATGGGAGGAGTACTCTAAGCAATGGATTATATGTCTTGGACATGGATAGTTCTATTTGTAACATAAATAGTAAGAGGACCAAACTTAGTGGTTTAGTCGGTGCTTTCCTATGGCATTGTCGATTAGCACATATAAACAAGAATCGCATTCAACAACTCCATGCAAATGGGTTGTTAGATTCAAGTTCTTTGAAGGAATTTGATATATGTGAACCTTGTTTATTAGGGAAGATGATAAAAGTGCCCTTCACTAAGACTGGTGAGAGGGCAGGAGGTTTATTGGATCTTATACACAGTGATGTGTGTGGGCCATTCAATAAACAAGCCCAAAGGAGGGTATAACTACTTCATCAAATTTACAGATGACTTTAGTAGATACGGTTATGTCTACTTGATGAGACATAAATCTGAATCCTTTGAGAAATTTAAGGAGTTCAAACATGAAGTGAAGAACCAGCTTAGTAGATCAATTAAAACTCTTTGATCAGTTCGTGGTGGAGAGTTCCTAAGCGGTGAGTTCTTTGACTATCTTAGAGAGTGTGGGATCTTATCCCAACTCACTCATCCTGGAACAGCTCAATGGAATGGTGGGTCTGAAAGGAGAAATCGAACCTTGTTGGACATGGTTCGATCTATGATAAGTCATGCAACTCTACCACCCTCATTCTAGAGTCATGCACTTGAGACAGCTTCTCTTATACTGAATAACAATCCATTTAAGAGTGTCTCTAAGATACCATATGAGGTATTGAGTGGAAGACGCCCTAACCTCTCTTTTATCAAGATCTGGGGATGTGAGGCTTATGTCAAACGTTAGGATTCTAGTAAGCTAGAACCTAGATTTGATAAATGTGTGTTTGTGGGGTACCCTAAGGAAATTAAAAGTTAATACTTCTATGTTCCCATTGAGAACAAAGTTTTTATTGCTCGAGGTGCTATTTTCTAGAGGAAGAATTTCTCATGAAAGAAGTCAATGGGAGTAAGTTTGACTTGGATGAGATCCAAGTACAACCATAAGACATAGAGATGGAATCTGAGCCACCTGCACTAGTTGTTGTACAACCAGAGGCTCAGACACATGTCCCACGTAGGTCTGGGAGGATTCATCATGCACCTAAGAGGTATGGGTCGCTGCCGACCCAACACAATGGGATCTTCATCATTGAGGATGAGCCCAGGATTTACGATGAGGTGATGTTTGGACCGGACTCCGAGAAATGGCTTGAGGCCATGCGATCCGAGATGGATTCCATGTCAACTAACCAAGTCTGGGATTTGGTAGAGCTGCCGGATGGGGTAAAACCCATAGGGTGTAAATGGGTCTTCAAAAGGAAGACCGACATGGATGGCAACATAGTTTACCTATAAAGGTAGACTAGTGGCTAAAGGATTCAGACAAGTCCACGGGGTGGACTATGATGAAACCTTTTCTCTAGTTGCCATGATCAAATCCATTCGGATTCTGCTTGCTATAGCTGCATATCAAGACTATGAGATATGGTAGATGGATGTCAAGATAGCATTCCTTAATGGGAAGCTGACAGAGGATGTGTATATGACACAGCCTGATGGCTTTATCCATCCTACAGATGCCCAATAAGGTCTATAGGCTAAAGAAATCCATTTATGGATTAAAGCATGCATCTCGAAGTTGGAATCTTCAATTTGATGAAGCGTGTGAGTGATTATGGCTTTATCGGAAGTGAAGATGACGCCTGTATGTACAGAAAATTCAGTGGGAGCTTGGTGACTTTTCTGGTCTTGTATGTCGATGACATACTACTCATCGGAAACGACATCCCTAGTCTTCAGTCTGTGAAGACATGGTTGGGGAAGTGTTTCGAGATGAAGGACTTAGGGGAGGCTACCTATATTCTAGGCGTTAGGATCTACCGGGATAGATCCAAGAGGCTCCTGGCCCTTAGTCAGAGTACCTACATTGATAAGGTCCTGGAGAGGTTCAACTTGGAGCAATCCAAGAAAAGATATCTTCTAGTGAGGCATGGCCTTACTCTCTCAAAGAGCCAGTGTCCCACCACACAGGTTGAGAGGGATGTAATGAGTCGAGCACCCTATGCTTTGGCAGTAAGCTTGATCATGTATGCAATGTTGTGTATTAGACCAGATGTAGCTTATTTTGTGAGCATAACCAGCCGATACAAATCCAATCCAGGTCTGCAGCACTTGGTGGCTATGAAGAACATCCTTAAGTATCTGTTCTTGGTCTATGGGGAACAGGAAGAGCTCAGTGTTCAGGGCTACACTGATGCATCATTCTAGTCTGACCCTAATGACTTCAATTCGGAGGTCGGCTATGTGTTCAAGATGAATGGAGGCACTGTATGCTGGAAAAGCTTCAAGCAATCCACCATAGCTGATTCTACAACCGTGGTTGAGTATGTGGCCGCTTTTGAGGCAGCTAAAAAAAAGCCATTTGGATAAGGAAGTTTATTTCTGAACTTCAGGTGGTTCCTAGTGTAGTGGATCCCATTGAGCTATACTATGACAACAATGGGGCAATTGCACAAGCCAAGGAACCACGGTCTCATCAAAAGTCCAAACACTTACTCAGGAGATTTCACCTGATCAGAGAGATTATTGATCGAGGTTATGCCAAGATTAGCAGAGTTGACGTAGAGAACAATCTAGTAGACCCACTCACCAAGGCTTTGGAGTAGCAGAAGCATGATGGTCATACTATCGATATGGGGTTGAGGTTCCTCAACCTCTAGGTCTTAGTGCAAGTGGGAAATTGTTAGTGTATATGACATGAGTCCTAGTATTGGTCCATTTTTGTATTACTTCACTCTTATATTTATATATCATTCTGTCATTGTCGTTATCATTGTTTGTCTACATCTGCGATTGTGTACTTACATGATAATGCCCCTGGAGACAGATTGGATCTATGCTCAAATGGTTGTCCCTAGTTAATGTACCTTAGTGGATATGGGACAGATATGGTACGAGAGAGACTAGTATGTGGTCTGGTTAGGCACGAGGTGCTAACCAGACCCGCTGTGAGGCAATGACTTGGTGTCATGAGTCATCCTCATAAGTGACAGGAGATGCATTGATCCCGCTGTGAGGCAATGACTTGGTGTCATGAGTCATCCTCATAAGTGACATGAGATGCATTGATCCCTTAACATGAGGTCATTGACTATTCTATATGGTTAGGGACATGCTTTGATGCAACATAACACCTCGTCGAAGTTGGGAGGTTATAACAGTTGTCATTGACTATGTCACTGTTAGGGAATATCGGGTGTAATTTAACATTTTGCAGTCCCAGGACGCAGCGGAAGAATCATTACACCCGAAACATATTCCTTTCCCAAGGATCCATGCGAGAGAGAGAACACAAGGATGTGTTAGAGATGTACCTCTTTTGCTTGTCGAGATGTTGAAGCCATGTTGAAGACGCCCAAGTGTTCGCCCTCCACAAGTATCCACGCGTCGACCGTCTCAACGTTGCTCCCTTCCACGCTCGGTGCTAGCCTCGGGAAGAGAATCAAGCCTTATCACTCTCTTCAAATCTTGCGCCACCTCCAAGGTAGAAGCGCCAAGAAGAGATGAGGAAGATGATGATGCGCCAATTACTTCCTCTTCTTTACATGCGCCACCTTCAAGCAAGATGTGCCTATGGCCAAGGAACGAAGAGGTCTTGTGGCAAGGAGAGCCACCAAGCACTAAGAGTCCTTGCGCCAAGAAGAGATGGAGAAGATGAAGAACTTGCGGTTCTAAGGAAGAAGGAGATTGTGCTCCTTGATGAAGAAGGAGAGCTCCAAGCTCTCAAGTTGTCGCCACCCCAAGCTTCCAATTCTCTCCAAGAGATATCGCCACCAAGCCCTTCTCCAAGTTACGTCAAGAGGTGAAGAAGGAGAAGAAGGCTTGCGGCTTCAAGGAGGAAGAAGGGTTGCGCCACCTTCAAGTTGTCACCCTTTGCCCTTGCTCACGCCTCTCTATATGTCTTCATGCCTCCAAGGAGTTAACCTCTTTTGAGTGGGCGACTAGGGTCTTATTTATAAGGGCAAGAGGCGGTTTAGGGAGGGCTAAGATCATGCCAAGTGGGCGGCTAGGATGAAGGAGGTTTGTGGCAAGGAAAGTCTCCCAGACTTTTCCATAAACCTCATTCAACCTATCCTTATTTGCCTTATAGCCATATCAGCCCAAGAGATGCCTTAAAAGCATGCATTCCATCCTAGGAAGAAGGGCTAGGCGCCCTTTACTTCCATAATGAAGCAAAGGCGCCTCCCTCACCCCATTATGCCCTTAGGCGCCAATGGGGTGAGATTTCTCCCCATTATGCCCTTTTAGCCTTTAATCTCTTCATGACAACTTATTATTGGACCTCATTGGATAATGAGCTAGCCCAAACTTCATGGTATGGGTTGATTAAGTCATTGGATCCAATCCAATGCAACCCTAATCCAAATGTGACCAATCTAGGTCAATATCGAGTAAACCTGCCAAAAATGAAGTTTGGCTCCAATAACTTTCTTCCAACCCATCAGGCCTATTGGCGCTGATGAAATCTTCCAAATGGATCCAAGTTATCCAATAACTTGATCCTAAGGCTTCTGATTAAAGCAACGTCAAGAGTCTATTGCGTGTGACCCCGTAGGATCCATATGACGATGGCAATGATGTAAACATCATAAATAGTGAGGGGTATCTAGCAACACATCACTACTACCCATGTCATAGGACTTAAGTCATTATGGCAACAACTCCTAACAAGCAACGAGGATTCCCATTGCATTATAGATCCCTTTGCCTATACTGATATCCTGCCATTGGATTAGTCTCAAGTTTATCAATCCAATGCAGGTCATGACTCAACAAGTGTGGCCACACTTTCCTGTCATGCACCAATAAGGTGGGGCGCCCCGAGTGGATATCATGCTTCCAATAAGGAAGGGGCAAATCCTACTATTGGTCATCCATGTCTCTACATGACTTATGACATGCCCAATGACAGTCATTTTTATCTCCTAATTACGGAGAGACGTAAGACTGTATCAAAGCATACCCATCATCAAATCTAGACATGAATACCTCAAGTCTAAGGATCAATGCAAACCTCTTGCATGTGAGATTGACTTGTTGACTAGACAAGTCAATCCTCACGGTGGATCACTCTAGTGCATCCAATGCACCTGTATGTCTGCGTTACTGTGCCCCGCACCTAACCAGCCCATACACCAGTCTCACATGTACCAAAGCTATCCCATATCTGCTAAGGTACCTTGTCTGGGGATAGCTTATGAGAATGAATCCAATCCAAACTCCTGGGACATTATTTATGCAACTCAATACATCAACGCAGGTAGAGAAGTCTGCATAATAATGACCATGCCTATATAAAGAGTAATAGTTCTATTAAAGTACATTCAAACAATGCCTGACCATGTCCATACATTAGTCTTTAGGGCATATACACCAACAATCTCCCACTTGCACTAAGACCAAGGACAACTGATGTTTAGTCAGTTCCAATGTCTCTAGTATGACCCATTTAGCTTCCGCTGCGCCAGAGGCTATGTCAGTGGGTTTTTCCAGATTGCTATCTATGTTTATTTTAACAAATTTGATTATCATTCTTATCCATGATCTCTAAGATCAGATGATATGCTGCAGTACATACTTGAGCATTAAGTTCCTTTTCTTATGCAATGGCCCCAGTAAGAACTATACTGGACCATCAAGCACCATGAACCAAATCAAGTTCAAATGAATGAAACTGCCTCCTTGGCTGCCATAAGGAGCTGCAATGTACTCAGCCTTATTTGTAGAATCTTGCCACTTTGGTTTGCATAATGCTCTTTCAGCACACAACACCACAATAAGGCAAAGCGCAAATCCTGGCTGTGATCAATAGTCACTAGACTGGAACGAAGTGTCAGTGTACCCCTGTATACAAAATTCTTTCCTGTCTATCATAGACTAGACTCCAATCCTTTATACTTCCCAAGTATATATATAAGGATTGCTTTCACAGCTATCCAGTGTTAAACACTAAGATCTGATTGAAACTTGCTGGCTATGCTCCAAGCATTTGCCATAAATGGTCTTGAGTATATTATTCAAAACATGATCCATCCTACACACCATGTATCAGGATTTTAGACCCATGTTATTACTCTCCAGCTGTGTCACAGGACACAACATCTTTGAGAGAGTCAGACCATATCTTCCTGGAAGGTATCAATATTTGGAATCATCCAATATAAACCTCTCCAGAAACTCTTGGATGAACATAGATTGACTAAAGGGCAATGACTTTCTTGGATCTCTATCTATAGATCCTCATGCCTAGGATGTAGGCATCATTCCCTAGATCATTCTTCTCGAAATACATATCTTCCCTTTCTTCACCATGTGAAGAGCTGAGATGTCATTCCATGTGAGGAGAATATCATCAACCATATAGAACAAGAAATACTATTAAGGTGCTCCCACTGATCTTCTTGTAAACACAGGCTCTTTTAAACATGCTTGCATAACACCATACATATCTTCATGGCCTTGATATGAAAACCCTCTGGCTATTTCCTTATATATATCTTTTCAGACGTCCATGCAAGAAAGGCAGTTTTCATAACAACATGCCATAATTGATCATGCAATTATAACAAGCAGATCCCTAATGGACTTAAAATTCAACTATTGGTAAAAATTTCATCATTATCCACCTAGTGGATTTGCCTGAAATTTTTGTTCACTAGCTTGCCTTTTAAGGTAACAATGTTACCTTCCATGTCTGTCTTCCTAGAAGATTTATTTACAGCCTATGGGAATTACCCCTTTGGCTGCTCATCCAAGTCCCAGACTTGATTAGCAGACATGGAATCCATTATGGTTCTCATGGCCCTTAGCCATTTCTTGGAATCTGGTCCACCGACCTCTTCCATTTCCTCATAAGTCTTAGGTTCATGCTTGATGAAAAATTCATCATGCCTAGCATATCGAATCGATCCAGACTTATGTGGTTCCTGTGTTACTTGAACCTCAGGTTGACTTTCAACCTGTATGTGAGATTTTACTCTCCATTTGTGTCTAATTGTATTGTGGTTGATTCTGGACCTTATCCAAATCAAATGTACTCCCACTAGCTTCTTTCAAAAGAAACATCTTCTCAAGAGAGACAGCAGTTTGAGCAACAAATAATTTGTTCTCTTCGGGATAGAATAAGCACTCTACAGTGCACCACAAACACATACTTTTGAATCACTGCACATTACATTCCCAATTCCATTGAAGAAATGGGATATTTGCAGTTCGCAACTCAAAAGCTAACTTAGACATTTTCTTATGGAGTGGTAGTACATCTGTTTGCATGGCATCATAGTAGTATATTTGTAAGACTATTCAAAGATGGAACCATATCCAATGTGTTCCTCTTCTTTCTTTGAAATTCACCACATAGTGGTGTACTAAGTAAGCTGTGAGATAACTCCACACTTCTTAGGACAGTCATCAAATTCTCCACTAATCACCTTGATCCAATCAAAGTGCTTTAATAGATCCTTCAATTTGACTCAATACTTCATTTGTGAACTTCTTGGATTTTTCCAAAGTTTTTAGGTTGGATAAGGCATACCCACACCTGATGAAGCATGTAACACCTCTTAGTGCTTGTTTATATGGGTCCACATACATTGTTGTGTATTAGATCCAACAAGCCAATAGTCCTTCCACCCTTTATGGTGAAGGCAGCATCTGTCATATTGTTCCTTTGAACTACGCTCACATGTATCATAATCCTGAAAGGACAATGATCCCAATAGTCCATGGACCTTTGGATGTGACCATTGTTCTATGATTCAAGAGACAATGCTATAAGAGGATGTTTATTGAATCATTAGATCTGATCTTGTGTCACATATAGAACCACAAACTATTGTCAACTGTATCACTTCAATAGAACATCTCAGAAAATATCATATATTATTTCAAACTGAAATCCTTTCTAAAAGGAATGATGTTCTAATACATAAGCTGATACATAATAGCAAAGTTCTATATATAAAGTCTTCAAGGCAGTGAGATGTTATCAACAGCAGCATCCAATGCTCCGTCCATGACCCGAGAGTCGATCCCATCAAGCCTCTTCGTCCTACTTCTTTTGAGCTCCTGCACATGTAAAATATATGTGAGCCTCACATGCGGTACCCAGTACCCATGAATAAGAAGTAGACATAAAGACCTTGGTAACACAATACCTGAAGCGGATGGATTACATCCCTTCTTCTTTGTCATGCTCTTCTTAGCCATTAATCCTCTTCGAAATACCCATGCATTCCCAGTCTTCCGAAGTATTAGCTTCGAAGATACAGAACAATGGTCATTCTCAGATTTAGGCATACACTCTGAAGATCCAACAGAACTCTCCTGATCATTGTCTATAGAGCATGGTGTGAAGAGACCTTTGAGATGTATGATAAGATCATAAATCCCCATCTCATCACATTCAACCTTGACCTCTGGGGTCATGCACTCTAAGACAAGAGCAGTGTACTGTTCGTTATCTTCACAATGTTCAAGATAGACATTCCACTCCCAATCATTAGTGAAATACACACTGGGCTGGGATGGAGGTCTTTCAAGAAGATGCACCTTATTCTCTTGTTCCAGTATCTTGGACAAAATCTTGAACCAATTTGTCCAGTTTGTCCCATCCAACTTATTTTTATAAAGTTTCAATCTTAGATTAGGAGATGCCTTCTACAATAAGAAAATAAGTAAAATAAGTACAATGATAAAGCATTTAACAAGGACTTCAAGTTAAATGCTATGCTCCCACTACTTCCAAAACAAGTTGAGAACTCTCTAACTCAACATGGAAATAAGTGAGTAGGATCCTAATTTCACATAAGGTCTCCGCGACTCACGAGGGTGAGTTGAGATGCACAGAGAGTCTCATGCTTCCTTAGGTAGGCATGCCAGCCAATTGTGCCATGCACAATTCCTCTTAGTTGAGACAGACTAGGCGCCCTGTGTCCAGCGAGGGCTGGATACAACACAGAACCCTATCCTCTCAACAGCTGCCTCTAGTGATTCATCATGTCAGTGTCATATGAAAAACTAGTCAAGTCTGGTCCTAACCGTTATGCCCAGGGTCAACGAATTTCCTTGCGAAGGCACGCCCAGGTTAAAACTGGACTAGGGAAATCATTGTCACCACACACCTTCTAAAGATAAGTGGGTGTGTCCCACGAGGGTGGGAAATAGTTCACAACACCACCGATCGATAGTTTGATGAGGGCTACGCATTAGAAGGCTATCGACTTGATATTGTATTGAGAGTTTTTGCATGTTTGTTTTATTCTTTTCTAGCATGTAGTTTTCCTATGGTTATGGCAGCAAAGGAAAAACATCACAGGCATGCTATGGACAAAATAATAAACCATCACAGGCATGCTAGTTTGGTCGATATGGTCATAGCCCTTTTCGTACACATAACTTGTCACGAGCCATGTGACATGTTATTGTGCATCCAAGGGTTGCGAGTCCCTAAAGCAGATCAGCCCATGCCAGAAGCCGAAAGCATGTGTCCTTCCTTCAGTCGCAAGTCCATCACCACGCTTCCAAAGCTGGCGCCACTTCTGACTCCGATTGAAGAAGACTCCTTGTTGTCAAGATGAAGCCTTAACCTATCATATAATTCTACATCTATTCTAAACAAGATGAAAAATTCTTTACAACAAGATAGGGAGAGAACCACACGCAGGTGGAAAGAGATTTTACAAGCATTCATCACAAGTGGAAACATGCTTCCACATCACAACACAGGAGGGCACTCGCTATGACCATATCAACCCAATCAAGTGGCACATGAAAAAATTTAAAAATCCAAAAAAATCAAATTTTAGCACCTTATGCGCCAACATCATCCAAAGCACTCTCTTAACCAAATTTATGCCAAAATTTAGATCAAGTTCCATGATGATTTCATAGACCCTATCGGCTGGCAGTTTTGTTAGATCAAGAGACCCGGCCAGTTCGAAGACACAATGCCCATCCTACTTGATAAAACCTACGTGCGCCTTTGGTCTTAAATCAATCATGAACACAATCAAATTTCGGCCATAAAGTTGAGAAGAGAAGATTGGATGAAAAACGCTTTCTAAGTGAAACGCGCATGGATAGAAGAAAAATTTTCCAAAAATTTTTCACACAAGCAAACGTACACCTTGTGTTTCTCGCAAGTAGCTCTGATACCACTGTTAGGGAATACCGGGTGTAATTTAAAATTTTGCAGTCCCAGGACGCAGCGGAAGAATCATTACACCCGAAACATATTCCTTTCCCAAGGATCCATGCGAGAGAGAGAACACAAGGATGTGTTAGAGATGTACCTCTTTTGCTTGTCGAGATGTCGAAGCCATGTTGAAGACGCCCAAGTGTTCACCCTCCACAAGTATCCACGTGTCGACCATCTCAACGTTGCTCCCTTCCACGCTCGGTGCTAGCCTCGGGAAGAGAATCAAGCCTTATCACTCTCTTCAAATCTTGCGCCACCTCCAAGGTAGAAGCGCCAAGAAGAGATGAGGAAGATGATGATGTGCCAAGTACTTCCTTCCTCTTCTTTACATGCGCCACCTTCAAGCAAGATGTGCCTATGGCCAAGGAACGAAGAGGTCTTGTGGCAAGGAGAGCCACCAAGCACTAAGAGTCATTGCGCCAAGAAGAGATGGAGAAGATGAAGAACTTGCGGTTCCAAGGAAGAAGGAGATTGTGCTCCTTGATGAAGAAGGAGGGCTCCAAGCTCTGAAGTTGTCGCCACCCCAAGCTTCCAATTCTCTCCAAGAGATATCGCCACCAAGCCCTTCTCCAAGTTACGTCAAGAGGTGAAGAAGGAGAAGAAGGCTTGCGGCTTCAAGGAGGAAGAAGGGTTGCGCCACCTTCAAGTTGTCACCCTTTGCCCTTGCTCACGCCTCTCTATATGTCTTCACGCCTCCAAGGAGTTAACCTCTTTTGAGTGGGCGACTAGGGTCTTATTTATAAGGGCAAGAGGTGGTTTAGGGAGGGCTAAGATCATGCCAAGTGGGCGGCTAGGATGAAGGAGGTTTGTGGCAAGGAAAGTCTCCAAGACTTTTCCATAAACCTCATTCAACCTATCCTTATTTGCCATATAGCCATATCAGCCCAAGAGATGCCTTAAAAGCATGCATTCCATCCTAGGAAGAAGGGCTAGGTGCCCTTTACTTCCATAATGAAGCAAAGGCGCCTCCCTCGCCCCATTATGCCCTTAGGCGCCAATGGGGTGAGATTTCTCCCCATTATGCCCTTTTAGCCTTTAATCTCTTCATGACAACTTATTATTGGGCCTCATTGGATAATGAGCTAGCCCAAACTTCATGGTATGGGTTGATTAAGTCATTGGATCCAATCCAATGCAACCCTATCTAAATGTGACCAATCTAGGTCAATTTCGGGTCAACCTGCCAAAAATGAAGTTTGGCTCCAATAACTTTCTTCCAACTCATCAGGCCCATTGGCGCTGATGAAATCTTCCAAATGGATCCAAGTTATCCAATAACTTGATCCTAAGGCTTCTGATTAAAGCAACGTCAAGAGTCTATTGTGTGTGACCCCGTAGGATCCATATGACGATGGCAATGATGTAAACATCATAAATAGTGAGGGGTATCTAGCAACACATCACTACTACCCATGTCATAGGACTTAAGTCATTATGGCAACAACTCCTAACAAGCAACGAGGATTCCCATTGCATTATAGATCCCTTTGCCTATACTGATATCCTGCCATTAGATTAGTCTCAAGTTTATCAATCCAATGCATTGGTCATGACTCAACAAGTGTGGCCACACTTTCCTGTCATGCACCAATAAGGTGGGGCGCCCCGAGTGGATATCATGCTTCCAATAAGGAAGGGGCAAATCCTACTATTGGTCATCCATGTCTCTACATGACTTATGACATGCCCAATGACAGTCGTTTTGATCTCCCAATTACGGAGAGACGTAAGACTGTATCAAAGCATACCCATCATCAAATCTAGACATGAATACCTCAAGTCTAAGGATCAATGCAAACCTCTTGCATGTGAGATTGACTTGTTGACTAGACAAGTCAATCCTCACGGTGGATCACTCTAGTGCATCCAATGCACCTGTATGTCTGCGTTACTGTGCCCCGCACCTAACCAGCCCATACACCAGTCTCATCAGCGCCAATGGGCCGGTAGAGATGGAAGGGAGTTATTGGAGCCAAACTTTATTTTTGGCAGGTTGACCCGAAATTGACCATGGTTGGTCACATTTGACTTAGGGTTCCATTTTATTGAATCCAATGGTTTAATTAACCCATGTAATGAAGTTTGGGCTAGCTCATTATCCAATGAGGCTCAATAACAAGTTGTTAAGAAAAGATAATGGGCTAAAAGGGTATAATGGGGAGAAAACTTCTCCCATTGGTGCCTATGGGTATAATGGGAAGAAGTTGGCGCCTTTGCTTCATTAGGAAGCTTTAGGCGCTTCCCCCTTTATCCTTGGATGGTGCGATTACCTCTATGGCAAGTCTTGGGGCTGATATGGCTTGGAGGACATATTTGATATGTCCTTGGCGCATATGATTAATTAGGAGAGGTTTATAGAAAAGTCTTGGATACTTACTATAATCCAAACCCTAATTACACTCTCCCCTTTACCCTAGCCGCCCCCTTCTATATGAGTTGCGCCAACCCCTTATATTGCCGCCCCTCTCTTGCATCTATATAATAGCATGCATTCGTGAGGCCTTGTGTACAATAATTTTAGCATGAGCAAAAGAACAAGGGGTGAGTGCAATAGCAATGGCGCAAGTCTTCTTCCATCAAGCCGCAAGCATCCCATTCCTTCTTCCTTGGCGCATTTCTTGAAGGGGCTTGGTGACATCATCTCATTAGAGCCGCAAGTCATCTTCTTCATCTCTTCTTGGAGCAAGTAGTTGGAAGTGCTGGCGGTATCTCCTCCTTCTCCTCTCCTCTTGGCGCATCTTCCCTTGAAGGTGGCGCAAGCATAGAAGAAGGAGCACAAAGGCTTGGATCTTCTTCCCGAGGCTAGCACCGGGCGTGGAAGAAGAGGACTCGAGGCATCCGTGTGTGCGAGCCTGCAAAGGGTGAACACTTGGGCGCCTACCTCGACATTGGCCTCCTCTTGCTCTAGGTACTTACCATCACATCATGTCGACCACCTCGCATGACGATCTTCACTGGTTTTTGGGACTGGCCTGTTTCAGTGATATTTTTCCGCTGCATTTTGTAATCTGTAATCCCAAAAATTATAAAATATTCCTAGGCTTTCCCAATAGTAACAGAGGAAAGACTTTAAGAGAAATATTTATCCCATATGTAGAAATATCGATAATGGTTTAAGTACTTTGCCTTTAACAGGCTCTCTCCAGTGTAAAGCATAAAAAAATAAATAAATAAAATCAAACACCCAAGAAAAGGGTAAAAAAAAGAGAGCTGGAGGTAAAGTGGACAACTCCGCAGACTTTTCATGATTAAAACTGAGTTCTATTACACTACTATGTAGTATACTTATAACAATGTTATGATACTAATAGGAAAGCGCATATAACCGTTTAAAAACTAGTTTGCTCTAAAAGTCTCTTTACTCAGACACATCACCTAGGTTCTAGAAATGAATATTTATTCTATCAGGTAAATTAGATTTATTATAGCAAAAGCATTTGATGCTTAGTAAGTAGAGATTGGATATAGCAAC
Source organism: Costus lasius (assembly GCA_027563935.2). Taxonomy (NCBI): domain Eukaryota; kingdom Viridiplantae; phylum Streptophyta; class Magnoliopsida; order Zingiberales; family Costaceae; genus Costus; species Costus lasius. The sequence goes on from CM050453.2 coordinate 53,428,224, forward strand.
AGTGTTATGAGTTTTATTTATCTTGGATTGTAAAATTTTGAGAGTTTGTTTATATTATGATTTTTCTTAAATTTCTCGAGTTTTGAAAAATTGGTTGCTTAAATTGTTGACTAAGAACATAATTTTGGAAAGAATTAGCAATTATTCCTTATCTTTGCATTCTCTTTACATATTATGATATTGCTTAAAGAAAGGCAAAATTCTAAATCTACAGTATTTGGATGCATTGTATTTACATCATATTTTTTTCTATATTTTTTATGATATTTTATGCTTAATTGTATAATTTCATATCAATTTTTAGTGTTTTATCTCAAATGGTATAGAATCTTTACTTTTCTTGGTTTTTTGTCAAAATACAGATAAAATCACACAAAAATAATGGATTATATAAGTTTTGAGGCCATGGCATGATTTCCGACGAAAAGACAAAGTTACACATAAATTTGAAGTGAAACAAATGTTAGACGCAAAATTCATGGTCACAATCGTTAGTCCTTAACGGGTCGTGAGTATCACGCTACACAAAGGAATAGTTTTTGCCAAAGTCCAATTTTGCACATAGACTTTCACGGCCACACTTGTGACTCATTCATGGGCTGTGAATGTGTTAGTGTACAACGACAGAATGTAGTTTTATTCGCAGAAAGATTCACATCTACAGTTGTGAACGCTTCACGGCCCATGAAGACTTCCACCCAACTTAGTTTTCACTTTGATTCTTCCTCAAATTGGATCAAAATTTAGCCAAAATTGAGACAAACCTTCATAGATGGGTTCTAAATGGATTAAACAATAAAAGGATTGGTTTTGGAAGAGATTGGGAGGGTTCTTCAGATGGAAATAGACACAGGCGATGGCTAGGGCAACAACAAGTGAATGGGTGATTTTCCGACGAGGAGATCACTCAATGGATGGATTTTGATGGTCCATCTTCATCTCCTAATCAAAGAGAAGGGTTATTCTTATTTCTCCTAGTGTCTCCTTGTAATTTGATTAGGTTTTCATGCCAATTTCAGAACTCTATATGCTGTACTCCAAGAACATGAACCCTTAAATTTTCTATTCGAGATTATAGGTGTAGCCTATTGATGTTTTATGGATTAAATTTATTATTCTAATCTTTATTATGAGCTTTATTCATTGTGTTCTACTTCGTAATTTTACTTTGGCCAAGTATTTTTATGTATTAGACGTCACGAGAAGGACCAAGAGATGAATTGCGACGTCAGATCTATTCTTTTCAAACCTATGAATCCAATCATTAGAGTAGTTTGGATTTACTTAAAGGATTTATGCAATTTTTCACAGAGCTTAAGGGATCTAATTACGAAAATTGTCACGCGAGTAGGGAATTATTGTAGTTAAGTACCAGATTACACTTCGAGAGAAGGTAATCTGTACACAAGGAAAAATCTATTTCAAGACCTTAATTTTCTGTATGAAGATTTATTTTTTATTAATTTTTAAATCGTTAGTGTGGTGAAACCCCGGTCCCGACTCTCTTTGTATTAATTTCTACGAGAAATGTTTGCTTTTGCTTTCTCGTACTTATAAGTTTTCAAACAAAAACCAGACTTTGATTCATCTAGCTATAGATCAATTGTGTAATTGGTACTTGATCGTCAGATCCTCATTGAGAACGATCTTTATTTTATTACTTCGATACAATCATGTACTTACAGTCGCATCAAGTTTTTACGCCAGACATTTGGACTTCCGAATTGAGTTCAAAATGAGTCCGAACTCAAACGCCACCTCAAGTTTATTAAGGATGACGAACACCTCAAGAGGGGGAGAATGTTAGGCCAAAGCCCAACACGGCTGGCCTGGTCAACTGGCTGTTGACCAGGCCAAAATTTGCCTAGACACAAACTTGAGTTTTGAAAAATTAAGCGGAGAAATCAATTTCGCCACCTTGATCGAAGCCTTCGACAGTGTCTTGCCAGAGGTCTCGGACGAATCGATGGAACCAACGTCGGCCAGTGAAGGGACGCTAGATGGCGATTCATGGCAGATGAGGCAATGGGGCGTGTGTTGTCGACAAATCAACGTACAGCGACTGAGTGTGAGCGAGACGCAAGTCGTCGGCTCGATCGGGTGTCAGGCAGCGAGATCCCTTCTCCGGTGACTAGTCCCATCGCCCTGAACCCACATCTGGTATGGACAATTAGAGCCAACAAAGTGGAAGTGTCAGCCCATCGTGGCTGCATGGTGTAGAGGCAATGAATGCGAATGACGCTGCATGGATTGATAAGCATAACTAAGGGACAACAACGTTGTGTGGCATTCAACGAGACGCCAGGGAACTCCCGAGGGTGATATTCGCATAGAAGAACACAAGACAATGAAAGGGGGTCTAGCTCGGGCAGAGGGCGGCTAGATTAATTCGACATTGCGTGCAGAAGATGTAGGGGCTTGTGTCTGGTTGATGAGCTGGGTGAAGACACGGGCTAGATTCACGGCCATGATTTCCTTGGTTGAGATGAGCACGGGCTAGCTGTGAAGGCCGTCACGCCCGTGACGACTGCATAGGTTGCAGGAACGCAGGGTTGACTGGATTTTCGCTGCTTTAATGGAGCTCCTCTATGGTTCTATGACTGAAAGTGTATGGCCATACCCAAGTGATAACCTAATTTATTCATAGCCATGAGATTGGATGAAAACAAGTGGTCACACACTTATCCAATCGGATATCAGTTCGGCAAAGAGACTATAATGCATATGTACCTAGTTGCGATGATGGGGATGTTGATGTCGATATCCATTCCAATGACTTGGGTAGCAGTGATGCACTGCTAGGTGCCACTCACTGCTTATGGTGGCCTAAGGTCAGCACTGCCAACGTTAGAGGAACCTACAGGGTTGCACACCTTGATACTCGAGTTCTCGTATTGATCGGAAAGCCTTACGATTGAGTTATTGGATAACTCGGATCTATTTGGGAAATTTCATCAGAACCAATGGGCCTGATGAGATGGAAGAATGTTATTGGAGCCAAACTTCATTTTTTGCAAGTTGACTCGAAATTGACCATAGTTGGTCACATTTGGTTTTGGGTTACATTAATTAGATCCAATTGCTTAATCAACCTATGCAATGAAGTTTGGGCTAGCTCATTATCCAATGAGGCCCAATAACAAGTAGACATGATAAGAGGATTGGGCTTAAAGGTTATAATGGGGATAATATCCCACCCCATTGGCGCCAAGGGCATAATGGGGTTAGATTGGCGCATGTTGCTTCTTATGGGACGTTTTGGCGCCTAGCCCCTTCATGCTTAGATGGACTTACTAGGTAAGTCTTAGGCGATTAGGGGATGTTTATGGAATAGGCTTGGAGTCTTTCGTAAACTTAAACCCTAATTGCCACCTCACCCTAACCCTAGCTGCCCCTCTTGGTTGGACTTGCTCCCACCCCTTATTGTCTTGCCGTCTCCTTGTTCTATATATATGCAACCACACATGCGTGAGGATATGCATGAATTCAATCAAGAGGCGTGAGCACATCAAAGGGGCGAGAGAAAAGGGAACCTTGATGCAATCTTCTTCTATCACCATTGCCGCAAGTCTTCTACCTCTTCTCCTTCTTCTTCATTAGTGCATGAACCTTGGAGGTTGTGCAAGTCTTGAAGAAAGAGAACAAAGGCTAGGATCTTCTTCCCGAGGCTAGCACCGGGAGAGGAAGAAGAGGACTCGGCCTCGTCTTGCCCCTAAGGTATTTTCTATCTCATCGTGTTGACTCTCTCGCTTGATGATCTTCTTTGGGTTTTTGGGACTAGACTGTTTCGGTGATATTATTCTACTGTGCAATGTATTTGTGTTGATATGACACTGAAAAATTATAAAATATCCCCGGTTTCCCAACAGTGGTACCAGAGTGACTTGCGAGACTCGAACGTGTACTTTCATGCTTTTCCATGCTCACATGCCATATCTCAATTTTCGAAAATTGCATGTTAGTGGCGCATGATTTTTTTAGTAAGAAAAATTGTAGGTCTTTGCTTTCAATCTTCTATTCAATTTCTTTTGGATTTTTGAAAGATTATTTTCTTGATTGATTTAAGATCAAAGGCACACATAATTTTGTCAAGTAGAATGGGCATTGTGTCTTCAGAGTGGCCGGGTCTCTTGATCAGACAAAAATTTCCAACTGACAGGATCTATAAAATCATAAAGAAACATAATCTCAAATGATCTAAAGATCTGTGATAAGATGATTTGAAGAAAGACATGTTTTATGAAAAAGTAAAATTTTAGATTTTATGTTTTTCATGAGCATGTAGAATTGCATGAGTAAATACCTTAGTTGTACATAATGTTGTGGTCATGAGTCAAGCCCTTTTGCATGCCTGTGATGTACTCTTGTGAGGACTGCGTGCCGCTTTTCTTTTTGTTTTAACTAAGAGCAAGATTAGGGTGGCGCATATCACTTGGAGCATTGGCGCATGCATGCTAAGTGGCACAAGTTGGCATGGCCGAACCCTTTGGGTTTGTGTGCTAGCTATCTTGGCTCCTTGCATGGTGGTGCATCTTCCTTGGAGGAAGCCCTTGGCATTGGTCGAACCCATGAGGATGCTTCTAGGGTTTCCTTAGAACTACCTCTAAGGTTTGAGAGCTAAACCATGGTGAGAAGGAACTTGGAACCAACTTTGAAGACCTTGCTAGAGGTCAGCTAGGCTAGGTCTAGTTGTAGGGGCTTAGTCCTAGGTCAAGAGTTGAACCTCCTTTTGGCATGGGTTGCTTCAATGTCTTGAATAGGCTATGATCACATCATTCTTTTACTGCTTTCAATATCTGATAAAGCATACCTGTGATGTTTTATCGTTATGTTATCACTATAGGATTGCATGCCTGTATTGTTAGACATAAGATAAAACTAATGGGACCTTAAAAATGTTGGGGTATGCCCTTAAGGCCAATGTTTGAGGCTTTGGGCTATTTTCAGTATCATGTATAAATATATATATGTTTTATAAAGGCAATTGTTATTATTCAGATTGTTACATTATCTGCTGCTGTATGTATACTTCTGAGTAATGTCTCAATGCTGTTCAGCTTAGCTGACATTCAGTATTGTCCTTAGTCGAGATATCTCGGTGAACATGAGACAGCCTTGATATGATTGAGACTAATGTGTGTTCTAATCTTGTGGGATGCTTCGAGCGTGGAATAAGATTAGACACATAGGTGCATTGGATGTACTGGACTGACCCTTCTGTGGATATTCAATTGTTTGTCACAATGTGAATAAACCTTGTATGCAAGCAAGTGGTATATTCCCTCTGACTTGAGATCACTTGTGTTTCTAAGTGATGATTGGCATTGTCTTGAGATAGTTCAATATCATTTGAAGGATAATGGTTAAAGATTATCTTGGATAGTGGGCATGAGTCATGCTAGGGCACTTGTGATAGATATAGGATTGCCTCTCCTGATTGGAGTGTGATGTTCTAAGGGGGCCCTTGGATGAAATGGTTGAGAATGTGTATGGCCATACCCAGACGACTATGTTCATCTGATCTAACCATTTTCATCATGTTGGAATCGCAGGCTTGACACGCTTGTCCAACGGGAACATCCAGTGGTAAAGGGAAACATGTATACCAAGTGAATTAGATTCGCACTTGTGCTGTGGTTTGGGAGTAGTCTTGGAAGACTCTTTCCTTCATATCGGGAGACAGTGATGTGTTGCTAGATACCTCTCTCTGATCGTGATAACGTAAGTTATCGTTACCAACATTGAAGGAAACCCTTAGGGTCGCACAATTTGATGATATGGCTTACTTATGTCAGATCGTGTGGACTGGAATTATTCTAGTTCAGTTTAAAGGAATTTAAACTCTGATTGGAAGTGAGATCTAGTCTAATCATGTTTGACTGATTAGGGCATGTGATCGGTAAGCTTTGATCGGGGGATTGATTCTTGATCGTGTTGATCAGGGGTTCAATGTGATGTGTGGTTAGATCTTGAGCCATTCGGTTCAAAGAGATTTTAGCCAGGGTTGGTTCAATTTTGTGTTTGGACCAAATGGTGTTTGCACTGGTTCACTTGTGAACGCATGGTTCTGTTGGGGTATGCCCTTAAGGCTAATGTTTGAGGCCTTGGGATTGTATAAGTATCATGTAATAAACTCTTAAGTTTATAATAAGGCATGGTTGTTATTCAGGTTGTTACCTTGTCTGCTGTAATAAGTGTACTTCTGAATAATGTCTCAAAGCTGTTCAGCTAGGCTGACAGGCTATAAGTCCTTAGTCGAGATATCTTGGTGAACATGAGACAGCCTTGATATGATGGAGACTAATATGAGTGCTAATCTTATAGGATGCTTCGAGCATGGAATAAGATGTAGACTCATGGGTACATTGGATGTACTGGACAGACCCTACTGGGATATTGCATTGCTTGTCACAATGTGAATGATCCCTGTAAGCAGCAAGTGGCACATGTCCTTTGACTTGAGATCACTTGTGTTTCTAAATGATGATTGTCATTGTTTTGAGGTAGTTCAATATCATTTGAAATATAATGATTATAGACTATCTTGGATGGTGAGCTTGAATCAGGTTAGGACACTAGTGATAGATAAAGGATTGCCGTCTCCTTGTTTAAGGAGTGTGATGTTCTAAAGGCCCCCCTATATGAGATGATCGAGGTAGTGTATGGCCATACCCAGATGACTATGTGCATCTGATCTAATCATGCTCATCGTATTGGAGTTACAAGCTTGACATGCTTGTCCAATAAGAACATCCAGTGGCAAAGGACATATGTGTGCCTTGTGAGTTTTGATTCACACTTGTGTCATGGTTTGGGTGTAGTCTTGGAAGACTATTTCCTTTATATCGGGAGACAGTGATGTGTTGCTAGATACCCCTCACTGATCGTGATAACGTAAGTTGTCGTTACCGACATTTAAAGGAAACCCTTAGGGTCGCACAATTTGATGATATGGCTTTCTTGAGTCAGATCGTGTGGACTGAATTGTATGGGTTCAGTTTAAAGGGGTTTAATCTCTGATTGCAAGTGAGATCTAGCCTGATCATGTTTGATTGATTAGGGCTTTAGATCGGTAAGCTTCGATCGAGAGAGATGATGCTAGATCGGTGAGATCAGGAGCATCAGGAGATGAACGGCTAGATCATGAGCCATTTGGTTCATAGAGGGTCTAGACCATGCCTTGGCTTGGCTTGGTTTGAGTTTGGTCTTTGGGCCAAATCGAATTGAACCAAAGCATGAACCGGTTCACTAGGTGAACGCATGGTTCATCAAGAGGGGCGTTTTGGCGTTGGAGAGTGGCTTCATGACTTTCCATTTTGGGAAGTCATGTAACGTCATTTGTCTTGATGTCGCCGAAGTGCATTTGCTCTCTTGTCTTTGCGTTTTGTTTTTGGGAAAAGAGAGCTTGCTTGCCATCTCGTGTGGAAGGAAGTGGACGACAAGAACAAGCGCTCGGCCAAGGAAACTTCTCCATCATCCTAACATTCGATCAAGGACACCTTGCGCATCCTTGCTAGCACAAGGAGATCCAAGGAGAAGCCATCTTCTCTTGTGTGTGATTATCTTCGGAGAAGGGGCACTTGCGCCTTTGCTTCCAAAGCTCCATCTAAACCGAGATGGCTATGGTATGAGTCTCAACTTCACCAAGTTGAACATATGTTTATGCTAAGATTCTTGAAAACCTTTTGCTTCCGCTTGCAATGGTGATGCGCCACCCCTTTAAGGTTTTCGCCCCCCTCTTGAAAGGGATTTTGTTTACTTGCGCTCCCCCATGAAGGGGACACTTCAATTGGTATCAGAGCGCCGGTTGAAGCATAATCATATGATTGCTTGATATACTATGTGATCCATGTTTGCGCATCTACAAAGTATGTTGATCTTGTTTGACATATGTTATCTCTTCATGCGAGTATGCTAGATAATAGTATGTTTATATTTGCGCATGTATGAGAGTTATGTTGATTGGCGCATATATGTTGGTTGCGGTTATACCATGTTGTTGTTGTTTTTCTAAAACCTAAATGACATGCGCGCCCAACTAGATCTAAGAAGTACCTATTGTAAACCCTTAGATGGGTTGATGGGGTTGAAAGCTTCATCTAGAATGGATCAAACTAGTCTGATCAGACCATCTGACAGCCTAGATGGGTTGACCAGATAGCACCTGTGCGCAAGCACGAGGTGGCTATAGGTCGACTGCATCCAAGGCGTGTAGCGAGGTCTGATTGAGACAACTTCTGAACACACTTGAGTTAGGCCCGGGGTCACACCCGCTTGCCAAAACTCATGAGGGTGGTTCAGCCCTTGGCGCATGCATGGTTGACCATCAGGTCAACTCGGGTCAGTTAGGACTCGGTGCATGCAAGGGAAAAGGATCTATCTAGATGGATGAGTGGATCCCTATCAATGGACCATTGTAAGGTTGTAGGGCACATAAGGAAATTAAAAGTGATGCCTATGGGGTTTTCAAAATTTTAATTTCTTGATTGGATCACATGATGATTGAAACCATATGCTTGTTTATTTACTCTTATGTGGGTTGCCCTATTGTGTGCTGTGCTGGGGCCTGTGAGCCTGGTTTTAAAATTGTAAATTAATTTGTGATCTGCGAATCACATTGTACTTAATTTATAATGTATTGTTGACCTGCGAGTCAACCTTGTCTAGATAGATCAAAAATGTATTTTGATTAGACAAGAGCACAAAGGCACACATCCAAGAGGAGCATTCACCTGGTGGCGCACCTGAGGTGCTCTTGGCGCTAGAGCCCTAGGTTGGACCAGATGTGAGGCCAAGGAGCTCAAGTGAAGACTTAAGTAAAATTAAGGTCTTACTAGGGTTCATGGGCTTTTACCACATAAGATCATGCTTTCTACTTATTGCTAATAATTAGAATTGCATGTTTAAGTTTATCTTCTGCTATAGCCATAGGACATGCCTGATAGTAAGAAGATAAAAGACCGTTAAAATCCAACGCTAATATATCAAGCTCGTAAGCCTTCTGACGCGAAACCTCACCGTTCTGACTATCGTTGGAGCCGTGTTGAACCCACTCAGTGGGCACGTCCATCTATCTTCAGACGGTGCTGGATTACACCTGCGTGTTACAGAGCAGGGATTTATCCCTTCTCGTTGCTCAGCATAGCACGTGGTGGTCCAGGGAGTAGGTCAGGTCAGCTTGACCATGTAGACTACATATGTGGCGCATATGGTAGCACATGGAGGCAGCCATCTCTGGGATCAGAGACTGTGTTGTACCAACTCAGTTGGCACAGTCTGCTGGATTGCCAAGATGAAGGGGAATCGCACGGGTTGGGCGATTGGCTGGGACAGCCTACCAGAAATTAGTGCTTGTCATCTCTGTGCATCTTATCTCGCTTGAGCGGGACGCGGAGACCAAGTATGAAATCTGGATCCCATCTCACTAAAAGAGTGTTACTCTTTCGGACTGTTTACTGGATTTTTCAGTCAGACAAAATAGTGAGAAAAGAATCTTTCTTAAGTCCTGGATTGATTCTGAAACATTGATACTGACCTTGCTGTTCTTGCCTGTTGTAGATTCCTGCAGCAACGAACACCATGAGCTTCAATGTGCGATCCCTACTGGAAAGGGAGAAGTTTGCTGGGCCGAACTTCTCTGACTGGTTCGGACACCTTAAGATTGTTCTTAAGGCAGAGAGGAAACTGTATGTCCTCGAGACGGCGATACCGCCGCAGCCCGCTCCGAACGCCGCAAGGGCGGTTCGGGATGCCTACGAAAAGCACGTCAATGATAGCATTGATGTCGCTTGCCTGATGCTAGCGTCTATGACGCCACCGCTGCAGCGTCAGCATGAGGATATGTCGGCTATAGAAATTATAGCGAACCTCAAGATGCTGTATGCTGCACAGGCGAGGACAAAACGCTATAATCTGACGAAGCTCTTCTTTCAGAGCAAACTGGCTGAAGGGAGCCCAGTGGGAGCTCATGTGCTCAAGATGATTGGGCACAAGGAGGCTCTAGAGAAACTGGGGCATACCGTCAACCAGGAGCTTGCTGTGGACATTATTCTACAGTCTCTTCCGCCTTCTTTCGATGCGTTCATCATTAATTTTAATATGAACAAAATCGATTGTACGCCGGCAGAGCTGCTGAATATGCTCTTGACAACTGAGGAAACTCTGAAGGGTAAGCCTTCAACCTCTGTCTTAATGGTTCCTTCAAGGAACAAGAAGAAGGGGAAGAAGGGCAAGACCCCTGTCAAGAATTACAGCAAGGCCCTGAAACAGAAGGTGAAGCGGTCGAAGGACAACAGGTGTTTCCACTGTGGCCAGCTGGGTCACTGGAAAAAGGACTGTAAAGCGCTCCAAGGAGATAAGAGGGGAAGCATCGCTTCTGGCTCAGGTATATATGTGACTGAGGTCATGTTATCTTCTTCTACCATTTCATGGGTGTTGGACACCGCATGTGGAGTTCACATTTGTTCAAATGTGCAGGAACTCAAGAGAAGAAGGCAGGTGGGACAGCATGAGGTAGACCTACGAGTTGGAAACGGGGCACGGGTTGCTGCTGTTGCTGTAGGAGACTATTTCATTACTTTACCATCTGGCATTGTATTAGAATTGAACAATTGTTATTTTGTACCAAGTATCACCAAGAATATTATCTCCATTCCTGCTCTAGTCAGGAAAGGATTTGCCTTTGAATGCAAGATTTCAAAGTGTGTTTTAACTTTTGATAATATTGTGTATGCGACTGGTTCAATTAACAATGGGTTATACATGTTGGACATGGAAAATTCTATACAAAACATTGATAATAAGAAAGCCAAGTATGCTGATGACAGCACCTTGCTATGGCATAGTCGTTTAGGCCATATAAACGAGAAGCGCATTAAGCGGTTGCATGATCATGGACTGCTGGGATCATTCTCCTATGAGGAGATTGATACATGCAAAGCTTGTTTGATGGGTAAAATGATGAAGTCTCCTTTTCTTCACAAAGGGCAAAGGACTTCAGGTTTACTGGACCTTATACACAGTGATGTGTGTGGGCCATTTAGTAAACATGCCAGAGGTGGCTATCAGTACTTCATTACCTTTACTGATGATTTCAGTAGGTATGGGTATGTCTATTTAATGAGACATAAAAGTGAATCTTTTGACAAGTTCAAAGAGTTCAAAAATGAAGTACAAAATCAGCTAGGCCGAAATATCAAGGCACTTCGTTCTGATCGAGGTGGTGAATACCTGAGTCATGCGTTTACTGACTATCTGAAGGAGTGTGGGATTATCTCACAGCTCACTCCGCCAGGAACACCGCAGTGGAATGGTGTGTCCGAGAGGAGAAATAGAACGTTACTTGATATGGTTCGTTCTATGATGAGTCAGGCTACTCTTCCATATTCCTTTTGGGGTTTTGCACTGGAAACAGCTGCAAAGGTACTAAACCGAGTGCCATCCAAGGCAGTTTCAAAGACGCCATATGAGTTATGGTATGGGAAACAGCCTAGCTTGACATTTATCAGGATCTGGGGTTGCGAGGCTTATGTCAAAAAGCTCGCCTCTGGGAAACTGGAAAGCAGATCTGAGAAATGTATCTTTGTCGGTTACCCTAAGGAAACTAAGGGTTATTATTTCTACGATCCCAAAGAGAACAAGGTTTTTGTTGCTCGGACGGCCATATTTCTTGAGAAGGAGTTTCTTCTGCAAGAGGCCAGTGGGAGAGAAATAAAGCTGGATGAGATTCCAGAGGAAGGACAAAGTAGTCAAGCAGAGTTGGATGAGCCTGAGCCGGTAGATCAGGTTATTGAACAACCTGAGGCTCAGATATCACGGGAACCGCGAAGATCGGGTAGGATCCATCGACAGCCTGAGCGCTATGACGGAGTCTACATCATTGATAATGATGAACCCCTAACTTATGCGGATGCGGTCAGTGGACCGGAGTCAGCTAGATGGCTTGATGCTATGCGAGCCGAGATGGACTCCATGTCAGATAACCAAGTCTGGGATTTGGTTGATCCGCCTCCGGGAGTAATCCCTATAGGCTGTAAATGGGTCTTCAAGAAGAAGATTGACATGGATGGTAACGTGGTTACCTATAAAGGCAGACTAGTTGCGAAAGGTTTCAAACAAATCTACGGGATAGATTATGATGAAACTTTCTCTCCTGTAGCCATGTTTAAGTCTATTCGGATTCTTTTCGCGATAGCAGCATATTACGACTATGAGATCTGGCAGATGGATGTGAAAACAGCTTTCCTTAATGGAAATCTGGATGAGGATGTGTATATGACACAACCTGAGGGTTTCACTAATCCAGCAGATCGTCATAAAATATGCAAGTTAAAGAAGTCCATTTATGGACTTAAACAAGCATCAAGAAGCTGGAACATTCGTTTTGATGAATCAATCTCTGAGTTTGGTTTCATCAAGAACGAGGATGACCCGTGTGTATATAAGAGGTTTAGTGGGAGCGTGATTACATTCCTAATCCTCTACGTCGATGATATCTTGATCATTGGAAATGATATTCCTGAACTGCATGCTGTTAAAGCATGGTTAGGAAAATGTTTCCAGATGAAAGATTTAGGAGAAGCAGCCTATGTACTAGGTGTGAAGATCTACAGGGATAGATCTAAGAGGCTTCTCGGGCTGTGCCAGAGTACTTACATCGATAAGGTCCTGGAGAGATTCCATTTAGAGAATTCTAAACGTGGATATCTTCCAGTCAGACATGGTCTGAATCTTTCGAAGAGTCAGTGTCCACAAACACAGACTGAGAAAGATGAAATGGACAATACGCCTTATGCTTCGGCTATTGGGTCCATTATGTATGCGATGTTGTGTACTCGCCCAGACGTCGCTTACGGGTTAAGCGTGACCAGTCGATTCCAAAGTAATCCAGGTTTGGCGCACTGGATTGCGGTCAAGAACATCTTAAAATATCTGCGGAGGACCAAAGATATGTTCTTGATATATGGTGGTCAGGAAGAACTCAGTATAGAGGGATATACTGACGCTTCGTTCCAGTCGGACCAGGATGATTTCCGATCGCAATCAGGCTATGTTTTTAGCTTGAATGGTGGAGCAGTGGTGTGGAAGAGTTTCAAACAGTCTACTGTTGCTGATTCCACAACTGAAGCCGAGTATGTTGCAGCCTCGGAAGCATCCAAGGAGGCAGTGTGGATTCGTAAGTTCGTGAGAGAACTTGGTGTCGTTCCTTCGAGTGCTGATCCTTTGGTTATCTTCTGTGATAACACTGGAGCAATCGCACAAGCAAAGGAACCACGGTCGCACCAGAAGTCCAAGCACATACAGAGACGGTTTCACTTGATCCGGGAGATCATTGATCGAGGCGAGATCAAGATTTGCAAGGTTCATACAGATGACAATCTGGCAGACCCGCTTACCAAGCCTCTGGCGCAGCAGAAGCATGAGAAGCACTGTAATAATATGGGTTTGAGATTTCTCAACCATTAGATTAAGTGCAAGTGGGAGATTGTTGGGGTATGCCCTTAAGGCTAATGTTTGAGGCCTTGGGATTGTATAAGTATCATGTAATAAACTCTTAAGTTTATAATAAGGCATGGTTGTTATTCAGGTTGTTACCTTGTCTGCTGTAATAAGTGTACTTCTGAATAATGTCTCAAAGCTGTTCAGCTAGGCTGACAGGCTATAAGTCCTTAGTCGAGATATCTTGGTGAACATGAGACAGCCTTGATATGATGGAGACTAATATGAGTGCTAATCTTATAGGATGCTTCGAGCATGGAATAAGATGTAGACTCATGGGTACATTGGATGTACTGGACAGACCCTACTGGGATATTGCATTGCTTGTCACAATGTGAATGATCCCTGTAAGCAGTAAGTGGCACATGTCCTTTGACTTGAGATCACTTGTGTTTCTAAATGATGATTGTCATTGTTTTGAGGTAGTTCAATATCATTTGAAATATAATGATTATAGACTATCTTGGATGGTGAGCTTGAATCAGGTTAGGACACTAGTGATAGATAAAGGATTGCCGTCTCCTTGTTTAAGGAGTGTGATGTTCTAAAGGCCCCCCTATATGAGATGATTGAGGTAGTGTATGGCCATACCCAGATGACTATGTGCATCTGATCTAATCATGCTCATCGTATTGGAGTTACAAGCTTGACATGCTTGTCCAATAAGAACATCCAGTGGCAAAGGACATATGTGTGCCTTGTGAGTTTTGATTCACACTTGTGTCATGGTTTGGGTGTAGTCTTGGAAGACTATTTCCTTTATATCGGGAGACAGTGATGTGTTGCTAGATACCCCTCACTGATCGTGATAACGTAAGTTGTCGTTACCGACATTTAAAGGAAACCCTTAGGGTCGCACAATTTGATGATATGGCTTTCTTGAGTCAGATCGTGTGGACTGAATTGTATGGGTTCAGTTTAAAGGGGTTTAATCTCTGATTGCAAGTGAGATCTAGCCTGATCATGTTTGATTGATTAGGGCTTTAGATCGGTAAGCTTCGATCGAGAGAGATGATGCTAGATCGGTGAGATCAGGAGCATCAGGAGATGAACGGCTAGATCATGAGCCATTTGGTTCATAGAGGGTCTAGACCATGCCTTGGCTTGGCTTGGTTTGAGTTTGGTCTTTGGGCCAAATCGAATTGAACCAAAGCATGAACCGGTTCACTAGGTGAACGCATGGTTCATCAAGAGGGGCGTTTTGGCGTTGGAGAGTGGCTTCATGACTTTCCATTTTGGGAAGTCATGTAACGTCATTTGTCTTGATGTCGCCGAAGTGCATTTGCTCTCTTGTCTTTGCGTTTTGTTTTTGGGAAAAGAGAGCTTGCTTGCCATCTCGTGTGGAAGGAAGTGGACGACAAGAACAAGCGCTCGGCCAAGGAAACTTCTCCATCATCCTAACATTCGATCAAGGACACCTTGCGCATCCTTGCTAGCACAAGGAGATCCAAGGAGAAGCCATCTTCTCTTGTGTGTGATTATCTTCGGAGAAGGGGCACTTGCGCCTTTGCTTCCAAAGCTCCATCTAAACCGAGATGGCTATGGTATGAGTCTCAACTTCACCAAGTTGAACATATGTTTATGCTAAGATTCTTGAAAACCTTTTGCTTCCGCTTGCAATGGTGATGCGCCACCCCTTTAAGGTTTTCGCCCCCCTCTTGAAAGGGATTTTGTTTACTTGCGCTCCCCCATGAAGGGGACACTTCAGGTTCAATTTAAGATGGAGGTTTCGATGGTTTAAGTGGGAGTTATGGAGGTAGTTATGTTTTTCGGTTTCACTATTTTGGTGGCCGAAAATACCTCTCTTTAATCACCCATGGATTCGAGAGAAGAGAAAGGGAGGACTCGTCTTCTTCCTCTAAAGTGGATCGTCTCCATCCAAAAACTCGCGCCAAGACGCACATCTTCCTTGCAAGGGACGATCAGGACTCCTTGGTATCTTTGCTAGCACAAGGGACGCAAGGGAGGAAGTCTACTTCATCTTGTGTGTGATTTCTTTGGAGAAGAGGCACTCGCCCCTTTTTCTTCCAAGCTGCCTCTCATATCATGGCACAGGTAATGCTTTTACTTGTTCTATACAAGGCAAAAAGGTTGATCATATGCTCGTGATAAGCGATTCTTGGGATTCCTAGTTTTTCCGATGCAAGTTTGTTTTAGTCGCTTGTTAACTAGGTTATCTAATAGTGGTATCAGAGGCAGGTTTTCGGCTTGATGCATATGATTGCCTTTTTGTGATCCATGCTTGAGTAGATCTAATATGGATGCGCATGTCTCTGTTCTCATGCGAATAAATGATGTATGTTTACATGCGCATATTATAGTTGTTTTCACAAAAACTTACCTTCATGCGCGACTTCATTAGACTTTTTCTGTGCGCCTATTTTAAATACTTAGACGGGTTAGCAGGTTTGAAATCGTTTGTCAAGTCTGAACCCCAGCCTAACCAGACTATCTGACAGCCTGGATGGGCGGCTGGATAGCACTTGTGCGCAAGACGTACAGGTGGCTATAAGCCGACTGCGGAAGGGCGTGTAGTGATGTCTGTTTGAGGCAAAAAAAAAAAAGATGAACGATCATGATACTGGCCCGGGGTCGCACCCGCTTGCCGGGATTCATGTAGGACGTTCAGTCCTTAAGGCATGCATAGTCGATCATTGGGTCGACGCTAGTCAGTTATGACTGGGTACATGCAAGGACAGTGGGTCTGACTTGTTCTGACGAGTGGATACCTGCTAATGGACTGTTGTAAAGTAGTAGGGCACATAAGGAAACAAAATTGATGCCATATATTTTTTTTTCACGTGTTGTACATGTTTTACATGTTGCCATGAATGATTGAACTCGAGTCGAGTAAATTTGAGTGTTTATTTAATCTTATGTGGGCTGCCCTTTTTTGTATGCTGTGCTGGGGCCTGCGTGCCTGGAAATTAATATATTTGTTGTGATCTGCGAGTCACATTTGATTTATTTGAATGTATAAATGACCTGCGTGTCAATCCATGTCTAGATAGTTTTAAATGTAATTTCATTAGACATGAGCACACAGCACATATGGCAGATGCGTTTGCAGCAATTGGCTTCACTAGCGTGGTGGTCTAGAGTTCGACTCTAGAATAGGCGCGTTCTGTCTGGTGGGCGCATTTAGGCTACAGATGGCGTTTGGGCCGCATGAGGTACAAGAATGCCAGAAAGAGTTCAAGTGAAGATTTAAGTCAAACTAGGGTTTTACATATAATTTTATGGGCATTTACCACATAAGATAATTGTGCTTTCTATTTACTGTTTTAAGTAATATTAGCACATGTATGTTTTATTCTTCTGCTATCACTATAGGCTTTGCATGATAGTAAGAAGATAAAAGACCGATAAAATCCAACGTCAATATCAAGCTTTCAATTGCCTTCTGACGCGAAACCTCACTGTTCTGACTATCGTTGGGGCCGTGTTGTACCCACTCAGTGGGCACGCCCAGCTATCTTCAGACGGTGCGAGATTACACCTACATGCTACAGAGAAGGGATTTATCGCTTCTCGTTGCTCAGCATAGCACGTGGTGGTCCAGGAAGTCGGTCAGGTCAGCTTGACCATATAGGCTACATGTTGAAGATATGATAGCTATATGGAGGCAGCCATCTGAGGAATTAGAGATTGTGTTGTACCAACTCAGTTGGCACAGTCTTCTGGATTACCTAGATGAAGGGGAATGGCACGGGTTGGCGAGTGGCATGGATTGCCTACCAGTGATTAGTGCTTGGGCTCTCTGTGCATCTTATCTCGCCTGAGCGGGACGCGGAGATCAAGTGTGAAATCTGGATCCCATCTCACTAAAAGAGTTTCACTCTTTCGGGCTTTTTATTGGATTTTCAGTCAGATAAAATAGTGAGAAAAAGGAATCACTCTTAAGTCCTGGAATGATTCTAACATGGTTGCTGACCTTGTTGTTCTTGCTATGTTGTAGATTCCTGCAGCAACGAACACCACAGGGCTCAACTTGCGATCCATATTGGAAAAAGAGAAGTTTGCTGGGCCAAACTTCTCAGACTGGTACAGACAGCTGAGGATTGTCCTTAAAGCTGAGAGGAAGTTGTACGTCCTTGAGTCGGCAATACCGGCTCAACCCGCTACGAACGCCGTAAGGGCGGTTCGAGATGCTTATGAAAAGCACGTTAGTGATAGTACTGATGTCGCTTGCCTTATGCTTGCGTCAATGACGCCCGAGCTCCAGCGTCAACATGAGGATTTATCTGCCATTGATATTATAGCAAATCTGAAATTGCTGTATGCTGCTCAGGCAAGGACAGAACGCTATAATTTGACGAAACTTTTCTTTCATAGCAAGCTGGCTGAAGGGAGTCCAGTCGGAGCTCACGTACTCAAAATGATAGGGTACAAAGAAGCTCTAGAGAAACTGGGTCATACCATCAATCAAGAACTTGTTGTAGACATCATCTTGCAGTCTCTTCCGGCTTCTTTCGATGCGTTCATAATTAATTTCAATATGAACAAAATCGACTGTACTCCAGCATAATTATTGAATATGCTCTGTACTACAGAGCAGACTCTTGAGAAGGGAAAGCCTTCATCCTCTGTCTTGATGGTTCCTTCTGGGAATAAGAAGAAGGGGAAGAAGGGCAAAACCCCTATCAAGAGCTACAACAAGGCTTTGAAACAAAAGGTGAAGCGGTCAAAGAACAACAGATGCTTCCATTGTGGCCAGCTGGGTCACTGGAAGAAGGACTATAGAGCGCTCCGAGGAGAGAAGAAGGGAAGCAAGCCTTCCAATTCTGGCTCAGGTATTTTCGTGACTGAAGTCATGGTTGCTTCTTCTATTTCATGGGTGTTGGACACTGCATGTGGAGTTCACATTTGTTCAAATGTGCAGGAACTCAAGAGAAGAAGACAGGTGGGACAGCATGAGGTGAACCTACGAGTTGGAAACGGGGCACGAGTTGCTGCTGTTGCTGTAGGAGAATATCACATCTCTTTACCATCTGGATTTGTATTAGAACTTGACAATTGTTATTTCGTACCAAGCATAACAAAGAATATTATCCCTATTCCTGCTCTTGTCAGGAAAGGTTTTTTATTTGAATGCGGACCTTCACAGTGCTGTATTTCATTTGATAGTATTGTTTATGCAACTGGGTCGCTTATCAATGGGTTATACATGTTAAACATGGAATGTTCTGTACAACACATTGATAGTAAGAAAGCCAAACATACTGATGACAGCACCTTGTTATGGCATAGTCGTCTAGGCCATATTAACAAGAAGCGCATTAAGCGGTTGCATGACCATGGACTGCTGGGATCATTCTCCTATGAGGAGCTTGACACATGCAAAGCTTGTTTAATGGGTAAGATGACGAAGACTCCTTTTACTAATAAAGGAGAAAGGGCTTCAGGTTTACTTGACCTTATTCACAGTGATGTGTGTGGGCCATTTAGTAAACATGCCAGAGGTGGCTATTCATATTTCATTACTTTTACTGATGATTTCAGTAGGTATGGTTATGTCTATTTAATGAGACATAAGAGTGAATCTTTTGACAAGTTCAAAGAATTCAAAAATGAAATACAGAATCAGTTAGGCCGAAATATCAAAGCACTTCGATCAGATCGAGGTGGAGAATACTCGAGTCGTGAGTTTACTGACTATCTGAAGGAGTGTGGGATTATCTCACAGCTCACTCCGCCAGGAACACCGCAATGGAATGGTGTGTCCGAGAGGAGGAATCGAACCTTATTGGATATGGTTCGTTCTATGATGAGTCAGGCAACTCTACCTTACTCCTTTTGGGGATTTGCACTGGAAACAGCTGCAAAGATACTAAACCGAGTGCCATCCAAGGCCGTTTCAAAGACACCATATGAGTTATGGTATGGGAAACAGCCGAGCTTGACATTTATCAAAATCTGGGGTTGCGAGGCTTATGTCAAAAACCTCACCTCAGGGAAACTGGACAGCAGATCTGATAAATGCATATTTGTCGGATACCCTAAAGAAACTAAGGGTTATTATTTCTACAATCCCAAGGAGAATAAAGTATTTATTGCTCGAACGACTATTTTTCTTGAGAAGGAGTTTCTTCTGCAAGAGGCCAGTGGGAGAGAAATAAAACTGGATGAAATTCCAGAAGAGGGACAAAGTAGTCAAGCACACTTGGATAAGCCTGAGCCAATAGATCAGGTTAATGTTCAACCTGAGGCTCAGACATCACGGGAACCGCGTAGATCGGGAAGGATTCGTCGTCAGCCTGAGCGCTATGACGGAGTCTACATCATTAATGATGAACCCCTCACCTATGCGGATGCTGTAAGATCCAAGGATCTTAAGTCCTGGTAAGCATTATTTTTGATTTAAATAAAATTATTGACTGAGTTATTATTCCTGAGTATTGATAGTTAATTTATGATAAATTAATTAGAGATTTTTAGTTAATAAATTATAGTTAATTAACTAGAGATTTTGTTGTTAATTAACTGGTTTATTGCTTGTTAAATTATTGTAAGTAATTAATTAGAACTTATTGGTTAATTAATTGGGCTTATTGGTTAATTAAATCCTTATTGGATGTTAATTAAAATCCTTAATGGATTTCGTTTAAGTGAATGGTTATTGGTTAAGTTAATTAAATTAATTGGTTAATTATGAGATATTGGGTTGGCGCTAATTGGATTTGAAATTCAAATTTATTAGCTAAATGAATTAAACCCTATTTGAATTAATGGGTTAATGGGTTTAAAATTTTAAAATCCAAAGTTTAAGTGGGAATTGCGCTTAGGGTAAGAGTTTTTGGCGAAATTCTAGCTTGGAAGAACCTTAGGCGACGGCTTGAAAGAAGAAGGCGATTCTTGGAAGCTTGGAGGCGATTTTCTTCTTCCTTTTGACGAAATTCTTTGAGGTGGAACTTCCTTGGTGAATTCTTGGAGATTCCTTAGGCGACTTAAAGGCTTTAGGCGATTTTGTGGAGGATTTTTCACCATAGTATTCTCGGTTCAAGGTGAGTGGAAGGTCTTGTTTGATCTATTAGATTGGTTGTGATTGTATTATATGATGCAATTGGATTCTTGGGAAAATTACCATGTTTAAAATCGAATTCTTGGAAAAAAAAAATTTCTATGAAAACCGAATGTTGGTGTTGACTATGAGAAACGAAACAATCTCGAAAACTATTGTAAAAACCGAATTAATTTGATGATTGTTTAACCGAAAATTTGTATGAAATTTAAGGTATTTTGGTAGCATTAAATCATCGAACATTGAGCATGAATTTCTTGTTAATTAGATATTTTATAGAGAATTTTGGCAATATTAAACCAATGATTTTTGTAGCCGAAACCTTGTTAATTGTAGTTAAACCGAAATTTGATATTGTGGTTAACATGTTTCCATGTGAATTAAATCTTGATATTTCTCCATGAAAAGTTAGTTTAGGGTATTTTCCATGAAAACCGAATTTAAGGCATATCTCCATGAAAACCGAATTTAGGGTAATTATTGTGTGGAGTTTAGGAAGCATTAAATCATTGATCTTAAGTATGAAATTCTTGTTAACTAAGGTGTATTTTTAAATTGATATTATGTTTGAAACCGTGGGTTACATGTGTGATTTGTAAAGCAATTATGCTTTAATTTTATATTGATTTTGGGGCGCATGATAAATGTTATATGTCGAATTTTATGGATGCTTGATAAATTGCCAATAATGTTATGTTGTAAAACTCATGTTTATTTAATTAAGATCATGTAATTATGTTTGAAAACATTGGGTGATAATTTAGCAAAATTACACTGAACTGACCAGCCTGAAATTTAAGGACTACACAATATTCGGTGAAAATATTATGTGTTATGTTATATGATTTTGAACAATATGTGTGACTATGTGATTTTGAACAATAAGTGTTATGTGATGGGTTTTGTGAATTTGGAAAATTATGGGTTATGTGAATTTGGAAAATTATGTGATTATGTGATGGTTAGGACTAAGGCTAGGTGTAACTATGAACTCAAGGGGATAGTCCTTATGTGTTATGTTAAGGGTTTGAATTTCAGCCCTGTATTGTGATATGTGAGGAGGTTGATGTTCAGCCTGCCTATTATGATTATTGTGATGGGGGTTGATGTTCAGCCTGCCCGATATGATTTTTGTGATGACTATCCTAGAGTCTAGTTGACACTTAGGAGTCCACCTTTGTGAAATATGTTCACCTATGTGAAATATGAATTAAGATGTGTCTGTTGTCCAGTAGGAACCTTTTGGGAGAACGGGTTTTGACCCAAAGTGCCATGTCTTGGTCAGACAGGGGCCACCTCTTGATGTCACTACTCTTTTTGTGATGGGGTAATATAAGACCCAAAGTGCCATGTCTTGATCAGACAGGGGCCACCTCTTGATGTCATTACTCTTTATGTGATGGGGTGATATAAGACGCAAAGTGCCATATCTTGATCAGACAGGGGCCACCTCTTGATGTCGTCACTCTGATGTGTTATGGGGTGAGGGACCAAAGTGCCACGTCGTGACCTGGCGGGGGCCACCTCTTGATTCTACTCACTATCCATGTTTATGTGTTGCATGCGGCTCCCAGTGCTTTGGCCAAGCCGGGTTAGACCATATTGGTCACTACTGAATATGCTGGACAACTAGGTTGATTATGTGTTGGTGTGTTTAGTGGTTTAGAGTATAACTCTAGAACCTGAGTTTGTGAACCTAAGTTATATGTGTTTAGTTGGTTTAGAATATATGTGTTTAGTTGGTTTAGAGTATAACTCTAGTACCCTGAGTTTGTTATATGCTAGTGTGTACATCTGACTGTCTATATGATTTCTATTTCTTGATTTTGTTATATGTTGACATAATGTTCTTGCTAAAGATTTTTAAAATAATCTGCCTATATTTTTGAGTGTATGTTATGGATGGTCGATTTAGACTATCCACTCACTGGGCTGTGTAGCTCACCCCTCATTATTTTCAGGTATAGAGCAGGGGCGCAGTTAGCATGATATTGATGTTGTGATTTATGCTTATAATGCCGGTTGTGGCCCTATGTTTATGCTTAATTAATTTGAGGCCGGCTGTGGCCGAATATGAATTTTATGAACTATGTGAACCATGTGATGTGAACCATGTGAACTATGTGAATTTGTGTTGCCTGATTGTGGCAATTAAATGAGTTTGATTTTTGTGTCACCGCGGGCTTCAGCCTGGTTTCGGTGTTTGGTATGAGTTTATAAAATCGATTTTGTGATTTTGTTTTGAATTTCGGCTTCTTGTATATTCTGTGAAATCGGTTTTGATATACCCTGTAACTTGCATATGTCTAGTGCAAGTATTGCGTGGTGGCAGGTACCCTTACGAGATTTATGAGATTTGAGTTTTGTGAATTTATGTGTATGGATTTATGGAAATTTTTCAGATCGTGTTTTCTTGAACTCGGTTTTACCTAGCATATGATCGATCTTATATGAAACATCCTGTATCATTTGTGAATTGTGCCATTTGTTTGGGGTTAAGAATGTGGGATGTTACAGAATGGTATCAGAGGAGTTCGTTAGCTAAAACTTAGTTTGGGGGAAAACATGTTTGTGTATTGCTAGACACCGGATAGGTTTATGTTTGTTTTCCTGACTGTGGTATGTGTGTGTCACAAGCGCTATGCCTCGCTTGTGAGTGAATTCCAGAAACTGGGTCCTAGCTCTTTTTATGGGGGCTCAGAATCCAGTACTGCCGAGAACTGGCAGTTATGCTTGGAAAAGATTTTCCAAGTTATGCGTTGCTCGGACGAAGATAAGTTATGTTTGACCACCTATATGATGCGTGCTGACGCAGATGAGTGGTGGAAAGGCGTGGTGAGACTTGCCGAAGAAAGACATGAGACTGTAGATTGGCCTTAGTTCTTGTCTCGATTTAACGAGAAGTACTTCCCAGATAGTTTGGTGGAGGACCGAGAAGTGGCATTTATTCACCTGGAGCAGGGTGATATGACGGTGGACCAGTATGAAGTACAGTTCACGAAATTGGGAAAGTATGCTCCTCACCTGATAAACACTGAAAAGAGGAGAGCTACCAAGTTTCTCAAAGGTCTCAGATGGGACATTAGAGAGCAGGTTGGTGCTCAACACTTGGAGACCTATGTTGAAACTGTTGGGCGAGCGCACACCATTGAGAGGTATATATCTGAGAGGAGTTCTCATGTTGCCGTGACCGTAGTTCCTGCAGCTGAGGCGGCGGTTCCTCAGCATGGCAGTGGCGGCAAGGGTAAGAAGTACCCTAGGCATAAAGATTATAAGAAGAGCAGGTATAAGCCTTACTCCTACAAGGCACCGCAGCAGTCCAGGGATGCACCGCAGCAGTTCAGGGATGCCAGGGATGCAAGAAACGGTATCACTTGTAGTCATTGTGGGCTCAAGGGACATCTAGTGAAAGACTGCCATAGGAAGAATGGTGTATGCTTCAGGTGTAAGAAACCAGGGCACATGGCTAAGGACTGCAAAGAACCTGAGATGCAACCTAGAGGCGCAGATAAGCCTACAGTCCAGACTAGAGTGTATGCTGTGGCTGAGAAGGATACACGAGCTTCCCGATCCGTCGTGGAAGGTACTTTATTCGTATTTGATCAGTTAGCCCGCATATTATTTGACCCTGGTGCAAATTTATCTTTTGTATCTGTTAAGTTTGCTGCATGTTTACCTGTGTTACCTAAGGTAATGAATTATGCTGTGTCTGTGAGTACTCCCTTAGGAAAATCGTTATCTACAGATACTGTTTGTGCTGACTGTGTAGTACATGTAGAGGGTTATGAGTTTCTGGTAGATCTAATCCTCTTAGACATGCAAGATTATGATATCATCTTAGGAATGGATTGGTTGTCTTCCCATCATGCCTCTGTGGATTGCTTTGAGAAAGTAATCACTTTGAATTTGTTAGATGGGAATCGACTGTTTGTGAGAGGTCTAGTGTCAGACCAAGGACCGCATGTGATATCTTTCCTGCAGGCCAGGAAATTACTGGCTAGTGGATGCAAGGGTTATCTTGCGCATGTTAAGGTGCAGGATGATTCTACTTCTGATTTGACTCAGATGGCGGTGGTGAAAGAATTTCCTGATGTGTTCTCCGAAGAATTTTCAGGCTTGCCACCAATTAGAGAAGTGGAATTTGGCATTGAGTTGGCGCCAGGTACGGCACCTATCTCCAGAGCTCCTTATCGTATGGCTACTTCAGAGTTGGCCGAGCTTAAGAAACAACTGGAGGAATTGTTAGAGAAAGGATATATTCGGCCTAGTGCTTCTCCCTGGGGAGCGCCAGTGCTATTTGTGAAGAAGAAAGATGGAACCCTGAGGATGTGTATAGACTACAGGCAATTGAACCAAGTGACTATCAAGAATAAGTATCCTCTTCCCAGAATTGATGATCTATTTGATCAATTACAGGGAGCGACAGTGTTCTCTAAGATTGATCTGAGATCAGGGTATTATCAGCTTAGGGTCAAGGATGAGGATATATTTAAGACTGCTTTCAGGACCAGGTATGGGCATTTCGAATTTTTAGTTATGCCTTTTGGACTGACAAATGCACCTGCTGTCTTCATGGATTTGATGAACAGGGTATTCCATGAGTTGCTTGACTCTTGTGTGGTGGTCTTTATAGACGATATTTTGGTATACTCACGGACTACTTCAGATCATGTCAGTGACTTGCGCAGAGTGCTGGAGATCTTGAGGAAGAACCGGTTATATGCCAAGGCTAGCAAGTGTGAGTTCTGGCTAGAGAAGATCAGTTTTCTGGGTCATGTGATTTCTGGTCAGGGGGTGTCTGTGAATCCAGTTAAAGTGCAAGCCATCCTCAATTGGGGAAGACCGACTAGTGCTACTGAGATCAGGAGTTTTCTGGGTTTGGCAGGTTACTACCGGCGATTTGTTGAGGGATTCTCCAAGTTGGCGGGTCCTTTAACTAAATTAACCAGAAAGGAGGCTAAGTTTATTTGGGATGACAAGTGTGAAGAGAGCTTCCAAGAGCTGAAGAGAAGGTTGACTAGTACACCGATCCTCATTATTCCTAGTGATGGGGAAAGGTTTACTGTTTATACGGATGCTTCTGGCAAAGGGTTGGGTTGTGTCTTGATGCAGAAGGGTTCTGTAGTAGCCTATGCTTCGAGACAACTGAAGGAGTATGAATTGAACTACCCTACTCATGATTTAGAGTTGGCGGCCGTAGTCTTTGCTTTGAAGATATGGCGTCACTATTTGTTGGGTCAGGAGTTTGATCTGTTCACTGATCACCAGAGTCTCAAGTATATCTTCACTCAGAAGGAGTTGAACATGAGACAGAGAAGATGGATGGAGTTGATCAAAGACTATGACTTCTCTATTCAGTATCAGGCTGGAAGGCCAATGTAGTGGCGGATGCTCTGAGCAGACATCCAGTTACTTCAGTAGCTGCTTTACGAGTTAGTGAGTGGCGGTTACTGCAGGAGTTCAGCGATCTCAGGATCAGTGTTTCTCCTAAAGTTCAGTCTGGTTATGTGGCTTTTCTCAGAGTACAGTCTGCTTTGTTGCAGAAGATCAGAGATCAGCAGTCTGTGGATCCGAGATTAGGTCAGATCAGGGATAGTCTGGTTGATGGCGCAGTTCAGGATTTTAGCCTGTCTGATGATGGTATTCTTCGGTTTCGTGGAAGGGTATGTGTCCCTGAGGAACCAAGCTTGAGGAAAGAAATATTGGAGGACAGCCATAACTCCAAATATTCTCTACATCCTGGTGTGACTAAGATGTATCAGGACCTCAAGAAAAGTTTTTGGTGGCCGGGTATGAAGAAAGAAGTGTTTGATTTTGTCTCTAGGTGTTTAACCTGTCAGACTGTGAAGGCTGAACACCAGAAGCCTGGTGGTTTGTTGCAGCCCCTTCCTATTCCTGAGTGGAAGTGGGAATGTATCAGTATGGATTTTGTATGTGGTTTGCCCAGAACCAGATTGGGTCATGATGCTATTTGGGTGATTGTTGATAGACTCACTAAATCAGCCCATTTTCTTCCGATTAAGATGACTTATTCTTTAGAGAGACTGGCTAGATTATATATTGATGAGATAGTCCGACTGCATGGAGTGCCTGTTGATATCGTGTCTGATAGGGACTCTCGATTTCTGTCCAGATTTTGGAAGAGCTTACAGGAAGGTTTGGGTACTAAGTTGAGTTTTAGTACAGCATACCATCCTCAGTCTGATGGCCAGACGGAGCGTACTATACAGACTCTAGAAGATTTGTTGAGAGCCTATGTGGTTGATTGGAGTTCTGAGTGGAACCGGGATCTATCTTTGATAGAGTTTACTTATAATAATAGCTTCCACTCTAGTATTCAGATGGCTCCTTATGAGGCTTTGTATGGGAGAAGGTGTAGGACTCCCTTGTGTTGGGAGGAAACTGGTGACAGAATGATTTTGAGATCTGATGCAGTACAGGAGACTACTGATAAGGTCAGAGAGATCCGGGATAAACTAAAAATTTCTCGGGACAGACAGAAGAGTTATGCTGATGACCGTCGTCGTTCCTTGGAGTTTATGGTAGGGGATCATGTGTTCTTGAAGGTGTCACCTACTAAGGGTGTTATGAGGTTTGGCAAAAAGGGCAAGTTGAGCCCTAGGTTTGTAGGCCCTTTTGATATTATTGAGAGAGTTGGTCCAGTGGCTTACCGATTGGCTTTACCTCCTGCTATGGATCATGTGCATAATGTATTCCATGTTTCTGTTTTGAGGAAATATCATCCTGATCCATCTCATGTGTTGGAGTTGGAACCTCTTCAGATTCAGAGTGATTTGACTTTTGAGGAAAGACCTCTCCGGATTGTGGATAGAAAGGATAAAGTTCTGAGGAACAAGACTATACCTTTGGTAAAGGTTATCTGGGGAAATCAGGCTGTTGAGGAGGTGACTTGGGAGACTGAAGCTGATATGAGGAAATTTTATGCTTACCTCTTTGATGATATGGATGCTGAGCTTTAGAGGACTAAAGCTTTATAAGGAGGGAGGGATGTAAGATCCAAGGATCTTAAGTCCTGGTAAGCATTATTTTTGATTTAAATAAAATTATTGACTGAGTTATTATTCCTGAGTATTGATAGTTAATTTATGATAAATTAATTAGAGATTTTTAGTTAATAAATTATAGTTAATTAACTAGAGATTTTGTTGTTAATTAACTGGTTTATTGCTTGTTAAATTATTGTAAGTAATTAATTAGAACTTATTGGTTAATTAATTGGGCTTATTGGTTAATTAAATCCTTATTGGATGTTAATTAAAATCCTTAATGGATTTCGTTTAAGTGAATGGTTATTGGTTAAGTTAATTAAATTAATTGGTTAATTATGAGATATTGGGTTGGCGCTAATTGGATTTGAAATTCAAATTTATTAGCTAAATGAATTAAACCCTATTTGAATTAATGGGTTAATGGGTTTAAAATTTTAAAATCCAAAGTTTAAGTGGGAATTGCGCTTAGGGTAAGAGTTTTTGGCGAAATTCTAGCTTGGAAGAACCTTAGGCGACGGCTTGAAAGAAGAAGGCGATTCTTGGAAGCTTGGAGGCGATTTTCTTCTTCCTTTTGACGAAATTCTTTGAGGTGGAACTTCCTTGGTGAATTCTTGGAGATTCCTTAGGCGACTTAAAGGCTTTAGGCGATTTTGTGGAGGATTTTTCACCATAGTATTCTCGGTTCAAGGTGAGTGGAAGGTCTTGTTTGATCTATTAGATTGGTTGTGATTGTATTATATGATGCAATTGGATTCTTGGGAAAATTACCATGTTTAAAATCGAATTCTTGGAAAAAAAAAAATTTCTATGAAAACCGAATGTTGGTGTTGACTATGAGAAACGAAACAATCTCGAAAACTATTGTAAAAACCGAATTAATTTGATGATTGTTTAACCGAAAATTTGTATGAAATTTAAGGTATTTTGGTAGCATTAAATCATCGAACATTGAGCATGAATTTCTTGTTAATTAGATATTTTATAGAGAATTTTGGCAATATTAAACCAATGATTTTTGTAGCCGAAACCTTGTTAATTGTAGTTAAACCGAAATTTGATATTGTGGTTAACATGTTTCCATGTGAATTAAATCTTGATATTTCTCCATGAAAAGTTAGTTTAGGGTATTTTCCATGAAAACCGAATTTAAGGCATATCTCCATGAAAACCGAATTTAGGGTAATTATTGTGTGGAGTTTAGGAAGCATTAAATCATTGATCTTAAGTATGAAATTCTTGTTAACTAAGGTGTATTTTTAAATTGATATTATGTTTGAAACCGTGGGTTACATGTGTGATTTGTAAAGCAATTATGCTTTAATTTTATATTGATTTTGGGGCGCATGATAAATGTTATATGTCGAATTTTATGGATGCTTGATAAATTGCCAATAATGTTATGTTGTAAAACTCATGTTTATTTAATTAAGATCATGTAATTATGTTTGAAAACATTGGGTGATAATTTAGCAAAATTACACTGAACTGACCAGCCTGAAATTTAAGGACTACACAATATTCGGTGAAAATATTATGTGTTATGTTATATGATTTTGAACAATATGTGTGACTATGTGATTTTGAACAATAAGTGTTATGTGATGGGTTTTGTGAATTTGGAAAATTATGGGTTATGTGAATTTGGAAAATTATGTGATTATGTGATGGTTAGGACTAAGGCTAGGTGTAACTATGAACTCAAGGGGATAGTCCTTATGTGTTATGTTAAGGGTTTGAATTTCAGCCCTGTATTGTGATATGTGAGGAGGTTGATGTTCAGCCTGCCTATTATGATTATTGTGATGGGGGTTGATGTTCAGCCTGCCCGATATGATTTTTGTGATGACTATCCTAGAGTCTAGTTGACACTTAGGAGTCCACCTTTGTGAAATATGTTCACCTATGTGAAATATGAATTAAGATGTGTCTGTTGTCCAGTAGGAACCTTTTGGGAGAACGGGTTTTGACCCAAAGTGCCATGTCTTGGTCAGACAGGGGCCACCTCTTGATGTCACTACTCTTTTTGTGATGGGGTAATATAAGACCCAAAGTGCCATGTCTTGATCAGACAGGGGCCACCTCTTGATGTCATTACTCTTTATGTGATGGGGTGATATAAGACGCAAAGTGCCATGTCTTGATCAGACAGGGGCCACCTCTTGATGTCGTCACTCTGATGTGTTATGGGGTGAGGGACCAAAGTGCCACGTCGTGACCTGGCGGGGGCCACCTCTTGATTCTACTCACTATCCATGTTTATGTGTTGCATGCGGCTCCTAGTACTTTGGCCAAGCCGGGTTAGACCATATTGGTCACTACTGAATATGCTGGACAACTAGGTTGATTATGTGTTGGTGTGTTTAGTGGTTTAGAGTATAACTCTAGAACCTGAGTTTGTGAACCTAAGTTATATGTGTTTAGTTGGTTTAGAATATATGTGTTTAGTTGGTTTAGAGTATAACTCTAGTACCCTGAGTTTGTTATATGCTAGTGTGTACATCTGACTGTCTATATGATTTCTATTTCTTGATTTTGTTATATGTTGACATAATGTTCTTGCTAAAGATTTTTAAAATAATCTGCCTATATTTTTGAGTGTATGTTATGGATGGTCGATTTAGACTATCCACTCACTGGGCTGTGTAGCTCACCCCTCATTATTTTCAGGTATAGAGCAGGGGCGCAGTTAGCATGATATTGATGTTGTGATTTATGCTTATAATGCCGGTTGTGGCCCTATGTTTATGCTTAATTAATTTGAGGCCGGCTGTGGCCGAATATGAATTTTATGAACTATGTGAACCATGTGATGTGAACCATGTGAACTATGTGAATTTGTGTTGCCTGATTGTGGCAATTAAATGAGTTTGATTTTTGTGTCACCGCGGGCTTCAGCCTGGTTTCGGTGTTTGGTATGAGTTTATAAAATCGATTTTGTGATTTTGTTTTGAATTTCGGCTTCTTGTATATTCTGTGAAATCGGTTTTGATATACCCTGTAACTTGCATATGTCTAGTGCAAGTATTGCGTGGTGGCAGGTACCCTTACGAGATTTATGAGATTTGAGTTTTGTGAATTTATGTGTATGGATTTATGGAAATTTTTCAGATCGTGTTTTCTTGAACTCGGTTTTACCTAGCATATGATCGATCTTATATGAAACATCCTGTATCATTTGTGAATTGTGCCATTTGTTTGGGGTTAAGAATGTGGGATGTTACAGATGCGGTCAGTGGACCGGAGTCAACAAAATGGATTGAAGCTATGCGAGACGAGATGGACTCCATGTCAGATAACCAAGTATGGGATTTGGTTGATCCGCCTCCGGGAGTAATCCCTGTAGGCTGTAAGTGGATCTTCAAAAAGAAGAAAGACATGGATGGTAACGTAGTTACCTATAAGGGCAGACTAGTTGCGAAAGGTTTCAAATAAATCTACGGGATAGATTATGATGAAACTTTCTCTCCTGTAGCCATGTTCAAGTCCATTCGAATTATTCTCGCGATAGCAGCATATTTTGATTATGAGATCTGGCAAATGGATGTGAAAACCGCTTTCCTTAACGGAAAACTGGAAGAGGATGTGTATATGACACAACCTGAAGGTTTCATCAACCCGTCAGAAGGTCATAAAATATGAAAATTAAAGAAGTCCATTTATGGACTAAAACAAGCATCGAGAAGCTGGAATATTCGTTTTGATGAATCAGTTTCTGAATTTGGTTTCATCAAAAATGAAGATGACCCGTGTGTATATAAAAGGTTTAGTGGGAGCGTGATTACTTTCCTAGTCCTCTACGTCGATGATATTTTAATCATTGGAAACGATATTCCTGAACTGCATGCAGTCAAGGCATGGTTAAGAAAATGTTTCCAAATGAAAGATTTGGGAGAAGCAGCCTATATACTAGGCATGGAGATCTATAGAGATAGATCTAATAGGCTTCTCGGGCTATGCCAGCGTACTTACATCGATAAGGTCCTGGAAAGATTCCATTTAGAAAATTCTAAAAAAGGTTATCTTCCAGTCAGACATGGTCTGAATCTTTCAAAGAGCTAGTGTCCTCAAACACAGTCTGAGAAAGATGAGATGGACAATACGCCTTATGCTTCGGCTATTGGGTCCATCATGTATGCGATGTTGTGTACTCGCCCAGACGTCGCTTACGGGTTAAGCGTGACCAGTCGGTTCCAAGGTAATCCAAGGAAGGCACACTGGATTGCAGTCAAGAACATTTTGAAATATCTTCGCATAACCAAAAATATGTTCTTGATTTATGGAGGTCAGGAAGAGCTCAGTATCGAAGGATATACTGATGCTTCCTTCCAGTCTGACCAAGATGATTTCCGATCGCAATCAGGCTATGTTTTTAGCTTGAATGGAGGAGCAGTGGTGTGGAAGAGTTTCAAGCAATCAACTGTTGCTGATTCCACAACAGAAGCCGAGTATGTTGCAGCCTCAGAGGCATCAAAGGAGGCAGTTTGGATTCATAAATTCGTTCAGGAACTTGGTGTCGTTCCTTCGAGTGCAGATCCATTGGTTATCTTCTGTGATAACACTGGAGCGATTGCACAAGCGAAGGAACCACGATCACACCAGAAGTCCAAGCACATACAGAGAAGGTTTCACCTGATTCGTGAGATCAGTAATCGAGGAGACATCAAGCTCTGCAAGGTTTATACAGATGACAATCTAGCTAACCCGCTTACAAAGCCTCTGGCGCAGCAGAAGCATGAGAAGCACTGTAACAATATGGGTTTGAGATACCTCAACCATTAGTTTAAGTGCAAGTGGGAGATTGTTGGGGTATGCCCTTAAGGCCAATGTTTGAGGCTTTGGGCTATTTTCAGTATCATGTATAAATATATATATGTTTTATAAAGGCAATTGTTATTATTCAGATTGTTACATTATCTGCTGCTGTATGTATACTTCTGCGTAATGTCTAAATGCTGTTCAGCTTAGCTGACATTCAATATTGTCCTTAGTCGAGATATCTCGGTGAACATGAGACAGCCTTGATATGATTGAGACTAATGTGTGTTCTAATCTTGTGGGATGCTTCGAGCGTGGAATAAGATTAGACACATAGGTGCATTGGATGTACTGGACTGACCCTTCTGTGGATATTCAATTGTTTGTCACAATGTGAATAATCCTTGTATGCAAGCAAGTGATATATTCCCTCTGACTTGAGATCATTTGTGTTTCTAAGTGATGATTGGCATTGTCTTGAGATAGTTCAATATCATTTGAAGGATAATGGTTAAAGATTATCTTGGATAGTGGGCATGAGTCATGCTAGGGCACTTGTGATAGATATAGGATTGCCTCTCCTGATTGGAGTGTGATGTTCTAAGGGGGCCCTTGGATGAAATGGTTGAGAATGTGTATGGCCATACCCAGACGACTATGTTCATCTGATCTAACCATTTTCATCATGTTGGAATCGCAGGCTTGACACGCTTGTCCAACGGGAACATCCAGTGGTAAAGGGAAACATGTATACCAAGTGAATTAGATTCGCACTTGTGCTGTGGTTTGGGAGTAGTCTTGGAAGACTCTTTCCTTCATATCGGGGAGACAATGATGTGTTGCTAGATACCTCTCTCTGATCGTGATAACATAAGTTATCGTTACCGACATTGAAGGAAACCCTTAGGGTCGCACAATTTGATGATATGGCTTACTTATGTCAGATCGTGTGGACTGGAATTATTCTAGTTCAGTTTAAAGGAATTTATACTCTGATTGGAAGTGAGATCTAGTCTAATCATGTTTGATTGATTAGGGCATGTGATCAGTAAGCTTTGATCGGGGGATTGATTCTTGATCGTGTTGATTAGGGGTTCAATGTGATGTGTGGTTAGATCTTGAGCCATTCGGTTCAAAGAGATTTTAGCCAGGGTTGGTTCAATTTTGTGTTTGGACCAAATGGTGTTTGAACTGGTTCACTTGTGAACGCATGGTTCAATTTAAGATGGAGGTTTCGATGGTTTAAGTGGGAGTTATGGAGGTAGTTATGTTTTTCGGTTTCACTATTTTGGTGGCCGAAAATACCTCTCCTTAATCACCCACGGATTCGAGAGAAGAAAAAGGGAGGACTCGTCTTCTTCCTCTAAAGTGGATCGTCTCCATCCAAAAACTCGAGCCAAGACGCACATCTTCCTTGCAAGGGACGATCAGGACTCCTTGGTATCTTTGCTAGCACAAGGGACGCAAGGGAGGAAGTCTACTTCATCTTGTGTGTGATTTCTTTGGAGAAGAGGCACTCGCCCCTTTTTCTTCCAAGCCGCCTCTCATATCATGGCACAGGTAATGCTTTTACTTGTTCTATACAAGGCACAAAGGTTGATCATATGCTCGTGATAAGCGATTCTTGGGATTCCTAGTTTTTCCGATGCAAGTTTGTTTTAGTCGCTTGTTAACTAGGTTATCTAATAAAAACCCCTCATTCAAAATATCAAGTCTAGTAGTCTTCTAATGCGTAGCCCTCACTAAGCTATCGATCAATGGAGTTGTGAACTGTTTCTCTCCCTTGTGGGACACACCCACTTATCTTTAGAATGTGCATGGTGGTAATGGTTTCCCTAGTCTAGTTTTAACTTGTGTGTGCCTTCGCAAGGAAACTCGTTGGCCCCGGGCATAATGGTTAGGAATGGACTTGACTAGATTTTCATATGTGCTGGGCACATGATGAAACTCTAGAGGCAACGTTCAGAGGTTAGGGTTTCATGCTGTATCCAACCCTCGCTGGACAAGAAATGTCTAGACTATCTGAACAAGGGGAGTTGCTTGGAGCAACCGGCCGGCGTGCCCACCTTAAGAAACATGGGTCACTATGTGCATCTCATCCCACCCTCGTGGGACGCAAAGCCTCATGTGAAAAAAGGATCCCATCTCACTAGGAAATCTTAAATTTCCCGATTTACTTTATGGGTTATCAACTCAATTAAAATAGTGGGAGCCATAATCATTTAAAACAAGTCCAGTTTAAATGATTCGAAGTAGTACTAATCTACTGTTTCTTGGTTGTTGTAGAACAATGGCAACGAACAATAGCGGATTGACACTGCGATCACCCCTTGACAACGATAAGTTGGTTGGAACCAACTTTATGGACTAGCATTGGAACTTGAGGATAGCCCTCAAGCTCGAGAAGAAGTTGTATGTCCTTGAGCAGCCTCTTCCTACGGCTCCTGCGCCTAATGCCCGAATGGCAGACAGGGATGCTTTTAGAAAGCATCAGGATGACTCTTTGGAGGTAGCATGTCTCATGCTAGCCACTATGGCACCTGAACTTCAGGTGCAATATGAGGAGCAGAACGCTTTTCAGATGATTACTCATTTGAAACAGATGTTCGAGGCTCTAGCAAGAACTGAGAGATATGACACTGCTAAAGCAGTCTTTCGGTGCAAGTTATCTAAAGGTGTACCAATGAGACCCCATGTTCTCAAGATGATTGGGAATGTGGATCATCTCAAAAGACTGGGACACACTATAGATAACGAGCTGGTTGTAGATCTTATTATGCAGTCTCTGCCCCTTAGGTTTAGTCCATTTATTATAAATTTCAATATGAACCGGATTGATTGCACACGGGAGGAACTGTTGAATATGCTCCAAACAACCGAGCGTGAAATGGGAAAGACCAAACCCAATTCTGTTCTTTTGGTCCCTGCTGATGGAGGCAGAGACCACAGACCTCAAAGATACAAATGGATCCTACGACTACCCTAGTCAAGGGCCTAGAAGTTCTCAAATAAGCTAGCAAGTTAACTCATAATGCTAGTGTAACATCCCTCAGAAACACACCCCACACGCATACAAGTAAAATACGGGGTTTCGAAAATTTTTTACTCTTCCATTAAAACACAAGAAGAAAGCGGCATCGAAGGACATTACTACGGAACAGAAAACCGCACAGAACTGAATAGGATCGATTACTAGGAAATAGAAATCCGGAAATCCAGAAAAAAAATCCGGCAGCAAGTATTCTAAACTACTGCTGCACAGACACACATATCTTGTAACAACAACAAACGTCCACACTACACATATGTGGAATTTCAGAAATATACAGAACTGATTATTCAGATACTAAAATAAACAACACAAATTCGGTTACACATCTCAAATCGGACATTTCAAAATAAGAACCAATTCAATAAAAGAATCCAAGACTTGTATCCAATAATTTAAACGAAACAACTATAATATAATATCCTGAAAACAGGCATAAGCCCTCAGGAGATAAAACATATCATATAGGTCATAATAAATTAGGCACGCAGGCCTGATAAATCTTTAGAAGACTATTCTTAGAAATGACATCAAACATTAGCGTCATATTAGCTGTAGCAATTACTGTCTTGATGTCTCACCTGAAAACATTTAAACAACGGAGGTGAGCTAAAAAGCTCAGTGAGTAAAAGACACTAAAAGTCATCCATAGTACACATCAAAAATATCATACTTAAGTTGAAATTCTTTTTATTTAACAGATAAGATAAATCAACTTAACATGCATGCTCATATCAGAAACAAACACAATCAAATACAGATACTTGTAACAATAGGCATCAAACAGGTAGGATATGAATATACCAACCCATACCAACTAACCACACCGCCTAATACATCTAAATACAGATCGAAACAGAACTACAGAAATCAGAACTGACAGACAGAAAATCAGAATTTTCAGAGTCCAAACGGATAGTCTACATCGGAAACAGAAAGGCCACAGAAGGCCTGATGACCACAGAAGGTCTGACCCCACCTCTGCCGAGGACGAGACAATGCATGCATATCAGAAACAGAATGGTAAAGGAGATATCAGTGGGTGGCCCCCGTCTTGTCAGGACGTGGCACTCTGGTCTCCAATACCCAGAACAGAATGGTAGAGGAGGTATCAGTGGGTGGCCCCCGTCTTGTTAGGACGTGGCACTCTGGCCTCCAATACCCAGAACTGAATGGTAGAGGAGGTATCAGTGGGTGGCCCCCGTCTTGTTAGGACGTGGCACTCTGGCCTCCAAAACCCAGAACTGAATGGTAGAGGAGGTATCAGTGGGTGGCCCCCGTCTTGTTAGGACGTGGCACTCTGGCCTCCAAAACCCAGAACTGAATGGTAGAGGAGGTATCAGTGGGTGGCCCCCGTCTTGTTAGGACGTGGCACTCTGGCCTCCAAAACCCAGAACTGAATGGTAGAGGAGGTATCAGTGGGTGGCCCCCGTCTTGTTAGGACGTGGCACTCTGGCCTCCAATACCCAGAACAGAAATAGTGTCTCAAGGGTCGTAGTAGACTATCAGCACCATTACAGCGCCACAGAAGGAGGGTAAGGACACGGAAGAGTGCTACACTAGGGCATAATTTTACAGAACAGATTATACTGAAACAGAGAAGTAGGATCAACCACTACTTAATTCTTACATTATGCCCAAAGTCTAACAAACCAGAAAATGACACACCCCAA
Organism: Costus lasius; assembly: GCA_027563935.2. Lineage (NCBI taxonomy): Eukaryota > Viridiplantae > Streptophyta > Magnoliopsida > Zingiberales > Costaceae > Costus > Costus lasius. Next base: position 53,465,229 of record CM050453.2, read on the forward strand.
TATCCAGTCCTTAAACACAGAACGGAAATTATATGAGTGAATTCCTTACAACTAACCTTAATTCATGTCAAACCATTCTATGTTCTCACAAATGTTTTAACACATTCAAGGTTTTCAAAAACTTCACAACATATAAACAGAACAGGAAATATCCACATAGCAAACAATTAAATACAGAACAGAAATTATTCATATAACAAACATTTAAATACAGAACAGAAATTATTCATGAAATAATCTCCTCAAAATTCCTAAAACCGTGAGCTATAAAATTACTGTAAGGGGCGCCACTTTCAGAACCTTAACAGAACGTACAAATTTCATGTAATTAATTTCAGTCCCCCACTACAGATAATTTTAATTACACGTTTGTGAAGAAAATTGACAAAAGCCCCAAAATTGGCTCGAACTATATTTTCGAAAATTCCTAAGTTCTTAGTTAAATCCCCAATTTTGTTTTCTCTAAAATTTCTCATCAAACAAATAAATTTTAGAAGAACTACAGACCACAATTTAAGAGGTTAAACCATACAATGTAAATTTTTCTCACAAAGGAATATTTGTTTAACCAAAACATAGCAGATTTATATTGTCCGTTTGCAAAATATATTTTTAGTCCAATTTCGAATCAAATCTAGTCAATATTGTATTCAAAATGAAGCTCTCTGAATCTAGTTTCCAATAAAACTGGTTTCACAAGATTTCGAATTTTAGACAGGAAGATATAAGGGTTCGAACATAGGAAGGTCAGAATTTCAGATTTCAAGAAAACAGATTCATATATCAGAATTGCGACATCTATTTCAGATCCAATAACTAATCGAAAATAGGCGTTATGGGAGTCAAAATAAAGCTCTTCGAGCCTACGGTCTAATAAAACTGATTTGACAAGATTTCGAGCTATACCTAGGGAGATATGATGGTTCGAACACATAAAGGTCGAAATCCAGATTTCCAGAAAACTGATTTTGTACAGCTAGATTGCAATACAGATTGAAATACGAATACAGCTCGGATATGGTCGATATCAGATTCAAATTAAAGCCGAATGTATCTAGTTTCATACAAAATTTATTTCGTGCGATTTGGATCTATAGACCATGAGATATTGGGGTTATAGTACACAAAGGTCAGATTAACGAATGCAGATTTCAGCAGAACAGGATTTTAAAACCCTATAATTATTTGAATTCAACCCCATACGAATAATCATGGCAAATAACGAATTTTAATTCGGATTAGACTCCTTAGGATCGAATTACTCACCAGAAAAATCGCCCACAGAGAAAACGCCAAAACAGGGGATCAGGGGTCTCCAGAAAGTTCGTCCACCACCAGTCTGCCACCACCAGCGTCAGAAATTTTGCAGGAGCGCCAAGCACAGTGAGGGGCGACAACACAGGCGGCTAGGGCAAGAAACAAACCAAAAATCGTGAGGGAGAGGAGCTCTCACGAATTTCCCCTGTTTTTTTTTTTCCACCCCAAACGGATCCAAGATCCAATAGCCCAATTAACTTAAGTGGCAATCGGTTTTATGGGCTTACCTGGGCTTAACCACCACGCGCCACTCCAATAATATCAGAAATATGTGCCATCACGGTGGAAGAATTCCAGGAACAAAGACTCAAGGTCGAGGGTTCAAATCCCCAACCAAAATAATTATTTTTGCCCTGTAGGAAAAATTCCTACATTTAGGCAAAAATCCCAAAATTTTAACAGATAAAATACAGAAACAGAATTTCTAACCTTAAATCAAAATTCAGAAAATCAAGGGCATTACAGCTAGCCCAATAAAGGGAAAATAACTACTTCAACTCCTTGAAGATACTCATACGGAAGAAAAAGCTACTGCATTCATCTCAATGAAATTCCACAAACACCCACATAAGCTATGAAGGAAATAAACAGTGCCAGTAGCCAGCCAAGTAGGGACTTACATCAAGCGCACATCATTGCTTATCTTCATCACTACAAAGATGGAAGTTGCAACGCATAATCTTCAACATCTCTTCATTGTTGCAAAGATGGAAACTCCAACGTCTCCTTGCAGCTATCTTCGCTCAGCCCAAAGCTCTTCAACGTATTTATGCTCAAGAAGGAAATACCAACGTTCGCCTGCAAAAGCTTGAGCCTATATGTATCTCTCACGCATCATTGTAAAAGACAGATTTGATGAAAGTTGAGTTTATAGAATAGTTTTCTAGTGTAATTCCTCTTCTATCAGATGTCCTCATCCTCCTCCTTCTTCTCCTTATAGGGCCGAGCCCCTTCCTCCTCTCCTCAATTCTCTTCTTCCTCCCAAGATCAGCCACCCTGTCGCCACAGTTTCAAGATTTTCAAAACTTCGCAACCTCGCCGCCGTCGATCTACTGGCCGGATCTCCACAAAACACCGGCCAGCCCTTTCCTTCCCTTAGATGAACCTTCCGCCGGCGGCATCCTCCCATCTGCCACGCCGATCACCGGACTCGAAACTTCCTTTCGATCCCCTGTTCTCACCCTGATTCCGCCCTACTCCCACCCTTCAGCGCCATTCGCCTCCGACCAGGCATCGTTGACCACCAAACTCCGGCCTCAGATCCACCACCATCTAGTGGACTCCCAGTCGTAGCAGTTTCGGTGTCTGTGCACCACCGGCCGTCCGGCGACAAAACTTGCTCCAGCGCGACATCCCCTGTTTCCGCCCAGCTTCCGCCCCAGCATGGCTCGTCCACGTGATTTTCCTCCGATCAGCCTCCATCCACCCGCTAACTCCATCCACATCTCCGCCACCATCGTCTAGACCTCCAGACGTTCCAGGTTTGGCATTCGTCCAACACCCGATGAACGGCGACCACGAACATCGATGCCCCAGCTCCACTCGCGCACGTGTTTCAGTATCTCCCCACTGTCTTGTTGCCTTCTGTTTTAACTTGATTAGCATTCTTCACACAAGATTTGATTGTGCTTGGGCAAGTCTCCACACGTTATCTTTGGCGCTAATAGAAAGACCATTCCCTCTCATATCATTTGGATCAGTTTGGTCGAACCCATAATCAGCAGATCATCCTGCACCACCTATCAACTTTTGTAAACTAATACATTTCTGCACATGTTTCATCCAGTAATCTGACTAGACTTCTTGTGCAGGTATTAAGCGTGCTTGGACTTGATAGAACCCCTGATCTCTGATACAATCATGAAGAACAAGTTTCACTCTACAGATTGGATTACTTGGTTCCATTGAAGAATCACCAGATCAGCCCAAGAGAGATAGGAACTTTTGAAGAATGAAACATATCTGCAGTTCTTTTATTTCTCTAATCTGACTAGTCATATTGATGCAAACGTCTTACTTGCCTGACAGTTCTTCATGCTATAATTCTTACATGATTCAAAAGAACTACTTTTATTCTACATCTTTGTATAATAGGTTCAAATTTCTGAGATATGGATTTTTCTCCAAGGCATAGTTACTTTTTATAAATGATATTCTTCAGTAGCACTGAATTATGACTGATTTCTAAATTTTGGTTTCTCTAAAAATAAAATAAAAAATAATAATTGAATTTTAAATTAGTATCATTGTCACACGCTTCTGTCCTACATCAGTTTGGTATCAGAGCAAGTTTGCGGGCAACTCTTGTCTGCCCACACGATCCTTTGCTTTGTTCTTTACATAAAAAAATTGTTATTTTTGTTGCTTCCGTTGTTTTTGCATGTTAGTTAAGTATTTTCTATTTACTTGCAATTGAGAAAAACAAAAATTTACATGCTTTCATGTTTCATTGTTCATATTATTTAGTTTGCATACTTTTGCTCTTTGGTATTAAAAAAAAACTTATTATGTGCTTTCATGCTTAGTTGTTCATTGCATCTGCATGCTAGTTTATTTATTCTCAGATATATCTTTTCATACGAGCTGAAATCATTTTTGCAATCTTAAGGAGCTCTATTTTTCAAAAGGTTGTTATATTGTGTTTTCAAAACATCTCATGGCTACTATACTCCAACCCCCTACCTTTAGTGGTTCTCTTAACCCTAAGGATTTTAGTGATTGATCAACAAAACTTGAGCATTATTTCTATTTTACTACCATGCCTCAACATTGCAAAGTTAGGTTCACCAAGTTACTTTTACAAGAATCTGCTAGATATTACTGGACCACTGTTGAACAAACCTTGGAAAGATACAATATGCTACCCATTCAGAGATGGGATGACATGCTTCATAAACTCAGGGGAAAATATGATCCTTCCTCTCTTCCTGAAAGATTTCTTACACAAGAGAACTGTTGGTGTATATGCCCTGAAGACCAATGTATGGACATGGATAGGCATTGTTTGAATGTACTCTGATAGAACTATTACTCTTGGTATAGGCATGGTCGTTATTATGCAGACTTCTCTACCTGCGTTGATGTATTGAGTTGCATGTATAATGTCCCTGAAGTTTGGATTGGATCCATTCTCATAAGAAATCCCCAAACAAGGTACATTAGCATATATGGGACAGCTTTGGTACATGTGAGACTGGTTAAGTGCGGGGGGGGGGGGGCATAGTAACGCAAACATGCAGGTTCATTGGGTGCACTAGAGTGATCCACCGTGAGGATTGACTTGTCTAGTCAACAAGTCAATCTCACATGCAAGAGGTTTGCATTGATCCTTAGACTTGAGGTATTCATGTCTAGATTTGATGATGGGTATGCTTTGATATAGTCTTACGTCTCTCCATAATTGGGAGACAAAAATGACTATCATTAGGCATGTCATAAATCACGTAGAGACATGGATGACCAATAGTAGGATTTGCCCCTTCCTTATTGGAAGCATGATATCCTCTCGGGGCGCCCCACCTTATTGGTGCATGACAGGAATGTGTGGCCACACTTGTTGAGTCATGACCAATGCATTGGATTGATAAAACTTAAGACTAATCCAATGGCAGGATATCAGTTTAGGCAAAGGGATCTATAATGCAATGGGAATCCTCGTTGCTTGTTAGGAGTTGTTGTCATAATGACTTAAGTCCTATGACATGGGTAGTAGTGATGTGTTGCTAGATACCCCTCACTACTTATGATGTTTACATCATTGCCATCGTCATATGGATCCTACGGGGTCACACGCAATAGACTCTTGACGTTGCTTTAATCAGAAGCCTTATGATCAAGTTATTGGATAACTTGGATCAATTTGGAAGATTTCATCAGCGCCAATGGGCCTGATGAGTTGGAAGAAAGTTATTGGAGCCAAACTTCATTTTTGGCAGGTTGACCCGAAATTGACCTAGATTAGTTACATTTGAATTAGGGTTACATTGGGTTGGATCCAAAGGCTTAATCAACCCATGCCATGAAGTTTGGGCTAGCTCATTATCCAATGAGGCCCAATAACTAATTGTCAAGAAGAGGTATAATCAAATAAGGGTATAATGGGGAAGAATTTCACCCCATTGGCGCCAAGGGCATAATGGGGTGAAGTGGGCGCATGTTGCTTCATAAGGAAGCATTAGGCACCTCCCCCTTTGTTCCTTGGAAGGAAACCTTGCCTCTATGGTAAGGGTTGGGGCTGATATGGCTTGAAAACTCTTTTGGAAAGTGCTTGGGCGCATATGACAAGTAGGGTGAGATTTATGGTAAAGTCTTGGAGACTTTCCTTACCTCATAAACCCTACATGCACCCAAACCCTTACCCTAGCCGAATACCTCTTGCTTGTTGCGCCTAGCCCTTCCTCCTTGGATGGAATGCATGCCTCTAAGGCATGTCTTGGGCGGATATGGCCATTGGGCAAATTAGGATAGGTTGAATGAGGTTTATGGTAAAGTCTTGGAGACTTTCCTTACCTCAAGTCTTCTTTATCCTAGCCGCCCACTTGGCATGATCCTAGCCATTCCCCTAGCCGCCCCTTGTCCTATTAATAGGACCCTTGCCGCCCCATCAAAAAGGTTGATTCGTGTGAACAACATCTTGGAGGAGTGACATATCTCTTGGGGAGACTTGGAGTGCAAGGGGCGAGAGCAACATAGGCTTGGCGCAATCTTCTTCCTTGGAGCCGCAAGTTCTTCCTCTCCCTCTCTTCTTGGCGCAAGGACTCTTAGTGCTTGGTGGCATCTCCTTGCCACAAGCTCTCTCCCTTCCTTGGCCATAGGCGCACCTTGCTTGAAGGTGGCGCAAGCAAAGAAGAAGAAGGAAGTAACTTGGCGGCATCATCTTCTTCCTCATCTCTTCTTGGCGCTTTCATCTTGGAGGTGGCACAAGAAAAAGGTGAAGGAACCCTAAGGCTTGATTCTCTTCCCGAGGCTAGCACCAAGCGTGGAAGGGAGCAATGATCAAGGAGTCGACGCATGGATACTTGTAGAGGGCGAACACTTGGGTGCCTTCAACATGGCTTCGGTAACTAGACAAGCAAAAGAGGTACATCTCTAACACATCCTTGTGTCTCCTCTCTCGCATGGATCCTTGGGACCAGAATATGTTTCGGGTGTAATGGTTCTTCCGCTGCGTCCTGGGACTGCAATAATTTTAAATTACACCCGGTATTCCCTAACAAGAACATGACTGTAGCTGAATACATTCTAAAGTTTAAGACCCTCAACCATAGGAGTAGAGCTAGAGAACATCCTTGGGTTGTGCGTAACCGGTTTATAGATGGTCTTAACTTTGAGATTAAGAGAGGTCTCACCTACTACCCCATACACACAATAGAAGATGCTTTTCAAATAGCTAGTATGGTAGAACAACATATTAAGGCAACATATAGGAAAGGACTTGACCAACCTAGAACACAAAGCCAACCACTCCAACAAAAACTTGCTCAAACCTCAGAGTCTACATTAGAGACTAAAACAAATCCAGATGTGACAGGTGAAACTCAAGAGGAAAACCATAGCCAATACCTAGAGAGACTCCCCACATATAGGGTAACCCTTAGGAATGATTTTTTCCATACCTACATCAAAATGAAAGATAAGATGTGTAAGGTAGCCATAGATGACTCCATAGGCTTCAACTTCATAACTCCTATTGCCATTGATAGATTTAGCCTTGCCACAGAGCCTAACCCAAACCCTTACACCATTAGTAGGGATGATGGAACCAAAACCTTAGTAAACCATAAGTCCCTAGTTCCTATTTTGTTAGGTACCCTCTTATTAGAAGTTTGGTGTTATGTCTTACCCTTAGAAGGTACATACCATGTCCACCTAGGAGAACCTTGGTTATATGATGTCAATGGGTATTACCAAAGGCAAGATGATTCATATGTCTTAAGGTGCCAAAACCCAAAGATTAAGATCAAGAGGTCCAAACCTAGAACCCCTAAGGTACCTACTCCCTCCAACTCTCAAGAGACTATACAAACCTTAGAATCTACCATGGGAACAAAAACAAGCCCAGATAACACATGTGAAACTCAACAGGCAAACCATGAGGTAGAACCCATTCCTTTACCTTCAATTCTAGGGCCCATACCCATAGGTTCCCAAACCCAAAATTGCACTACTATTAGAGAACCTAAAACTGAACCCAAACCCATAGGTCCTCTTGAACCATATTTAGAACCTAAGTTAGAGCCTTTTGAGCTTGACCTGGACCCTAAATTTCAACCCTTAGAAACAACCATAAGCTTAGAAAATTTCTCTCAGGACCCTATGATCCTTGAATCTTGTCTTTTAGGTCCTTCTACCCACACCCTTAAGCCACCATTAGGATCAAGAACACATAATAAACGCAAACATGCTTTGCACAATGCTCTTATTGATATTGAGTATATTGATTTCATCAATCCTTGTTCTTTTCTAAGTCCTATGATTTTCTATAACAAACATACTAATGACAATGGCCGAGAAAGGGAAGTTAATGCAGGTATCCCTGACTTTCAGCTTGGATTATGGATATTGACTGTAGAACTTCTCCACCTATGCAAGAACAATTCTTCGGGGAAGAATTTTTTTCACCCGGGGAGAACTGATGAAGGCAAAGACCACAGCCCTCGAAGATACAAATGGAGTCTACGACCACCCTAGTCAAGGGCCTAGAAGTTCTCAAATAAGCTAGCAGGTTAACTCAAAATGCTAGCCCAATAAAAGGAAAATAACTACTTCAACTCCTCGAAGAAACTCATATGGAAGAAACAGCGCCAGCAGCCAGCCAAGTAGGGACTTACATCAAGCGCACATCATTGCTTATCTTCATCACTAAAAAGATGGAAGTTGCAACGCATAATCTTCAACGTCTCTTCATTGCTGCAAAGATGGAACTCCAACGTCTCCTTGCAACTATCTTCGCTTAGCCCAAAGCTCCTCAACGTCTTTATGCTCAAGAAGGAAATACCAACGTTCGCCTACAAAAGCTTGAGCCTATATGTATCTCTCGCGCATCATTGTAAAAGACAGATTTGATGAAAGTTGAGTTTATGGAATAGTTTTCTAGTGTAATTCCTCTTCTATCGGATGTCCTCATCCTCCTCCTTCTTCTCCTTCTAGGGCAGAGCCCCTTCCTCCTCTCTTCTCCTCTCCTCAATTCTCTTCTTCCTCCCAAGATCAGCCACCCTGTCACCACAGTTTCAAGATTTTTGAAACTTCGCAACCTCGCCGTCGTCGATCTATTGGCCGGGTCTCCACAAAACTTCGGCCAGCCCTTTCCTTCACTCAAATGAACCTTCCGCTGCCGGCATCCGCCCATCCACCACGCCGATGACCTGAATCGAAACTTCCTTTTGATCCCCTGTTCTCGCCCTGATTCCGCCCTACTTGTTGGGGTATGCCCTTAAGGCTAATGTTTGAGGCCTTGGGATTACATCAGTATCATGTATAAACTCTTTGTTTATAAAGGCAATGGTTGTTATTCAGGTTGTTATATTATCTGTTGCAATACATATACTTCTGAATAATGTCTCAATGCTGTTCAGCTTGGCTGACAAGCAGTTAATTCCTTAGTCGAGATATCTTGGTGAACATGAGACAGCCTTGATATGATTGAGACTAATATGTGTTCTAATCTTATAGGATGCTTCGAGCATGGAATAAGATGTAGACTCATGGGTACATTGGATGTACTGGACAGACCCTACTAGGATATTCAATTGCTTGTCACAATGTGAATAATCCTTGTATGCGAACAAGTGGCATACTTCTTCTGACTTGAGATCACTTGTGTTTCTAAATGATGATTGGCATTGTTTTGAGGTAGTTCGATATCATTTGAAACATAATGGTTATCGACTATCTTGGATAATGATCATGAGTCAGGTTAGGACACTAGTGATAGATATAGGATTGCCATCTCCTTCATTGGAGTGTGATGTTCTTTAGGGGCCCCCTGGATGAGATGATTGAGAAAGTGTATGGCCATACCCAGGTGACTATGTTCATCTGATCTAATCATTCTCATCATATTGGAGTTACAAGCTTGACACGCTTGTCCAATAAGAACATCAAGTGGCAAAGGAAACATGTATGTCTAGTGAAGTGGATTCACACTTGTGCTGTGGTTTGGGTGTAGTCTTGGAAGACTCTTTCCTTTATATCGGGAGACAGTGATGTGTTGCTAGATACCCCTCACTGATCGTGATAACGTAAGTTATCGTTACCGACATTTAAAGGAAACCCTTAGGGTCGCACAATTTGATGATATGGCTTACTTAAGTCAGATCATGTGGACTGAATTGTTTGGATTCAGTTTAAAGGGATTTAATCTCTGATTGTAAGTGAGATCTAGTCTGATCATGTTTGATTGATTAGGGCTTGAGATAGGTAAGTTTCGATCGAGAGAATGGATGCTAGATCGGTGAGATCAGGAGCATTAAGAGATGAACGGTTAGATCTTGAACCTTTAGGGTTTATTGTGATCTAGACCAAATTGCTTGGCTTAATTGGTCTTTGAACTAAACCCAAATTGAACCAGCTCATCAAGTGAGCGCATGGTTCAAGGGTGAAGAGGAATTTGCGATTGGGGTAAACCCATGGTCGCATGTTGAGGAGTGGCTTTCTATTTTTAGAAGGCATGATAACTTACGTGACCACGCCTCACGTTACTCTCCTTTTCACGCCTATTGTCGCCTTGGCTCTTGCTCTGGACGTTAGAGCATTCTCGTGGTTGAAGGTTTTGACGATAAGGGAGGTCTCGCCAAGAAAAACTTCTTCTCTTCCCTTTCCATTCGAAAAAGGACTCCTTAGAACCTTGCTAGCACAAGGAGCACTAAGGGAGTAGGCGACATCATCTTGTGTGCGCACCATTTGGAGGACAAGCGCTTGAGTCTCTTCTTCCTTGACGCCATCCAAGGAATGGTTTCAGTAAGAATCGATTCCTTCATTCTTGTTTGCAATCGGTTTAAAAGTTGATCATATCTCATGCTATCGATCCCTAGAAATCCATTCCGCTGCTTTAAAACCTCCATATGCGCCAGTAGGGTTTCGCCCCCCTTGTTTAGGGGACTTTCAACTGGTATCAGAGCACAGGTTTTATGCAAGTTTTATGATTGCTTGATGCTTAATGTGATCCTTGTTTGTGCAATTCACTAGATCTAATGCTTACATGCGAAAAACGACATTATATGTTAGTTGGCGAAAACTTAATGTATATGTTTTCTTGGCGCATGTATCTTGGCGCATATTGGTTTTTCACAAAACTATATTACTTGCGCGCTTACCATTAGATCAGAGGCGCCTACTGTAAACCCTTAGATGGGTTATTAGGGTTGAAGTCACAGTCTAGTCAAGATCCAACCAGTCTGATCAGACTATCTGACAGCCTAGATGGGTCGACCAGATGGCACCTCTGCGCAAGCAAGAGGTGGCTATAGGTTGACTGCGGACAGGCGTGTAGCGATGTCTGGTTGAGACAACTAGTGAACACACATGAGTTAGGCCCGGGGTCATACCCGCTTGCCAGAACTCATGAGGTCGTTCAGCCCTTGGCGCATGCATGGTTGACCATTAGGTCAACTCAAGTCAGTTAGGACTTGGTGCATCCCAGGGCAGTGGATCTGACTAGATCTGATGAGTGGATCCCTATTAATGGACCGTTGTAAGGTAGTAGGGCACATAAGGAAAATAAAAGTGATGCCAATGGGTTTTCAAAAATTTTATTTTCTTGATTGGATCACATGATGATTGTATACATGATGCTTGTTTATTTTATCTTATGTGGGCTGCCTATCTTAATGTGTGCTGTGCTGGGGCCTCTGTGCCTGGATGTTAATTTGTAAATTATTTAATGTGATCTGCGAATCACATTTTTAATTAATTTATAAAGTGTAATTGACCTGCATGTCAATCATGTCTAGATAGATTAAATTGTATTTTAATCAGACATGAGCACAGAGCACACTTGGCAGAGGCGCATGCTGCAGTGGCTTGACCAGGTGGGAGGTCCAGGGTTCGACTCTGGGACAGGCGCATTTACCTGGTGGGCGCACCTGAGCTGCAGTGGGCGCTTGGGCCCTGGGTTGGGCCAGATGAGAAGAAAAAGCCCCATGAAGAAAGCAAGTGAAGACTTAAGTTAAAATTAAGGTCTTACCTAAGCTTATTGGGCGTTTACCACATAAGATCAGCATGCTTTCTACTTATTGTCTATATAATTAGAACTGCATGATTTATTCTTCTGCTATCACCATAGGTTATGTATGATAGTTAAGAAGATAAAAGACCGTTAAAATCCAACGTTCAAATATCAAGCACGTAAGCCTTCTGACGCGAAACCTCACTGTTCTGACTATCGTTGGGGCCGTGTTGTACCCACTCAGTTGGTACGCCCATCTATCTTCAGACGGTGTGTGATTACACCTGCGTGTTACAGGGAAGGGATTTATCGCTTCTCGTTGCTCAGCATAGCACGTGGTGGTCCAGGGAGTAGGTCGGGTCAGCTTGACCATGTAGGCTACATATGTGGCGCATATGGTAGCTATATGGAGGCAGCCATCTGTGGGGTCAGAGATTGTGTTGTACCAACTCAGTTGGCACAGTCTGCTGGATTGCCCAGATGAAGGGGAATCGCACGGGTTGGCGATTGGCAGGCATTGCCTACCAGAAATTAATGCTTGTACTCTCTGTGCATCTTATCTCGCCTGAGCGGGACGCGGAGACCAAGTATGAAATCTGGATCCCATCTCACTAAAAGAGTGTTACTCTTTCGGACTGTTTAATGGATTTTTCAGTCAGATAAAATAGTGAGAAAAAGAATCTTTCTTAAGTCCTGGATTGATTCTAAACATTGATACTGACCTTGTTGTTCTTGCATTGTTGTAGATTACTGCAGCAACGAACACCACGAATTTCAATGTGCGATCCCTACTGGAAAGGGAGAAGTTTGCTGGGCAAAACTTCTCAGACTGGTACGGACACCTTAAGATTGTTCTTAAGGCTGAGAGGAAGCTGTATGTCCTCGAGACGGCTATACCGCCTCAACCCGCTCCGAACGCCGCAAGGGCGGTTCGGGATGCTTATGAAAAGCATGTCAATGATAGCATTGATGTCGCTTGCCTGATGCTAGCGTCTATGACGCCAGAGCTGCAGCGTCAGCATGAGGATCTATCGGCTATAGATATTATAGCTAACCTCAAGTTGCTATATGCTGCACAGGCTACGACTGAACGCTACAATCTGATAAAACTTTTCTTTCAGAGCAAACTGGCTGAAGGGAGTCCAGTGGGAGCTCACGTACTCAAGATGATTGGGTACAAGGAGGCTCTAGAGAAACTGGGACATACCATCAATCAGGAGCTTGCTGTAGACATCATTCTTCAGTCTCTTCCGGCTACCTTTGATCCGTTCATCATTAATTTCAATATGAACAAGATCGACTGTACCCCGGCAGAGTTACTGAACATGCTCTTGACTACAGAGCTGACTCTTAAGGGAAAGCCTTCATCCTCAGTCTTGATGTTTCCTTCAAGGAACAAGAAGAAGGGGAAGTAGGGCAAAACCCCAACTAAGAGCTACAACAAGGCTCTGAAGCAAAAGCTAAAGTGGTCGAAGGAATACAGATGTTTCCATTGTGGCCAGCCATGTCACTGGAAAAAGGACTATAAGCGCTCCAGGGAGACAAGAAGGGAAGTTTCGCTTCTGGCTCAGGTATTTTCGTGACTGAGGTCATGGTTTCTTCTTCTATATCATGGGTGTTGGACACTGCATGTGGAGTTCACATTTGTTCAAATGTACAGGAACTCAAGAGAAGAAGACAGGTGGGACAGCATGAGGTGGACCTACGAGTTGGAAACGGGGCACGGGTTGCTGCTGTTGCTGTAGGAGTTTATTACATCTCATTACCATCTGGGCTTGTATTGGAACTAGACAGTTGTTACTTTGTACCAAGCATTACTAAGAATATTATCTCTATTCCTGCTCTTGTCAGGAAAGGGTTTTCCTTTGAATGCAATATTTCAAAGTGTGTTCTTGCTTATGATAATATCGTTTATGCTACTGGGTCAATTAACAATGGGTTATTCATGTTGGACATGGAATGTTCTATACAGCAAATGGATATTAAGAAAGCCAAGTATGCTGATGACAGCACCTTGCTATGGCATAGTCGTTTAGGCCATATTAACAAGAAACGCATTAAGCGGTTGCATGACCATGGACTGCTGGGATCATTCTCCTATGAGGAGCTTGATACATGCAAAGCTTGTTTAATGGGTAAAATGACGAAGGCTCCTTTTCCTCACAAAGGTCAAAGGGCTTCAGGTTTACTTGACCTTATACACAGTGATGTGTATGGGCCATTTAGTAAACATGCCAGAGGTGGCTATCTATACTTCATTACCTTTACTGATGATTTCAGTTGATACGGGTATGTCTATCTAATGAGACATAAGAGTGAATCTTTTGACAAGTTCAAAGAGTTCAAAAATGAAGTGCAAAATCAGCTAGGCTGAAATATCAAGACACTTCGCTCAGATCGAGGTGGAGAATACCTAAGTCGAGAGTTTACTGACTATCTGAAGGAGTGTGGGATTATCTCACAGCTCACTCCGCCAGGAACACCACAATGGAATGGTGTGTCCGAAAGGAGGAACAGGACCCTATTGGATATGGTTCGTTCTATGATGAGTCAGGCTACTCTACCTTACTCTTTTTGGGGATTTGCACTGGAAACAGCTGCAAAGGTACTAAACCGAGTGCCATCCAAGGCAGTTTCAAAGACTCCATATGAGTTATGGTATGGGAAACAGCCGAGCTTGACATTTATTAAGATCTGGGGTTGCGAGGCTTATGTTAAAAAGCTCGCCTCTGGGAAACTAGAGAGTAGATCTGAAAAATGTATCTTTGTCGGTTACCCTAAGGAAACTAAGGGTTATTATTTCTACGATCCCAAAGAGAACAAGGTGTTTGTTGCTCGAACGGCCATTTTTCTTGAGAAGGAATTTCTTCTGCAAGAGGCCAGTGGGAGAGAAATAAAGCTGGATGAGAATCCAGAGGAAGGACAAAGTAGTCAAGCACAGTTGGATGTGCCTTAGCCAGTAGAACAGGTTATTGAACAACCTGAGGCTCAGATATCACGGGAACCGCGAAGATCGGGAAGGATTTGTCGACAGCCTGAGCGCTATGACGGAGTCTACATCATTAATCATGATGAACCCCTCACTTATGTGGATGCGGTCAGTGGACTGGACTCAGCAAGATGGCTTGAAGCTATGTGCGCCGAGATGGACTCCATGTCAGATAACCAAGCCTGGGATTTGGTTGATCCGCCTCCGGGAATAATCCCTATAGGCTGTAAATGGATCTTCAAGAAGAAGATTGACATGGATGGTAACGTGGTTACCTATAAAGGCAGGCTAGTTGCGAAAGGTTTCAAACAAATCTACGGGATAGATTATGATGAAACTTTCTCTCCCGTAGCTATGTTCAAGTCTATTCGGATTATTCTTGCCATAGCAGCATATTATGATTATGAGATCTGGCAGATGGATGTGAAGACCGCTTTCCTTAATGGAAAACTTGATGAGGATGTGTATATGACACAACCTGAAGGTTTCACTAATCCATCAGATCGTCATAAAATATGCAAGTTAATGAAGTCCATTTATGGACTTAAGCAAGCATCTAGAAGCTGGAATATTCGTTTTGATGAATCAATTAGTGAATTTGGTTTCATCAAGAATGAAGATGACCCGTGTGTATATAAGAGGTTTAGTGGGAGCGTGATTACTTTCCTAGTCCTCTACGTCGATGATATCTTGATCATTGGAAATGATATTCCTGAAATGCATGCGGTTAAGGCATGGTTAAGGAAATGTTTCCAGATGAAAGATATAGGAGAAGCAGCCTATGTATTAGGTGTGAAGATCTACAGGGATAGATCTAAGAGGCTTCTCGGGCTGTGCCAGAGTACTTACATCGATAAAGTCCTGGAGAGATTTCATTTAGAGAATTCTAAAAGAGGATATCTTCCAGTCAGACATGGTCTGAATCTTTTGAAGAGTCAGTGTCCACAAACACAGACTGAGAAAGATGAAATGGACAATACGCCTTATGCTTCGGCTATTGGGTCCATTATGTATGCGATGTTGTGTACTAGCCTAGACGTTGCTTACGGGTTAAGCGTGACCAGACGATTCCAAAGTAGTCCAGGTAAGGCACACTGGATTGCGGTCAAGAACATTTTAAAATATCTGCGGAGGACCAAAGATATGTTCTTGGTGTATGGTGGTCAGGAAGAACTCAATATTGAAGGATATACTGACGCTTCATTCCAATCTGACGAGGATGATTTCCGATCGCAATCAGGCTATGTTTTTAGCTTGAATGGAGGAGCAGTGGTGTGGAAGAGTTTCAAACAGTCTATAGTTGCTGATTCTACCACGGAAGCCGAGTATGTTGCAGCCTCAGAAGCATCCAAGGAGGCAGTGTGGATTCGTAAGTTCGTTCAAGAACTTGGTGTTGTTCCTTCGAGTGCATATCCTTTGGTTATCTTCTGTGATAACACTGGAGCAATCGCACAAGCAAAGGAACCACGGTCGCACCAGAAGTCCAAGCACATACAGAGACGGTTTCACTTGATCAGGGAGATCATAGATCGTGGTGAGATCAAGGTCTGCAAGGTTCATACAGATGACAATCTAGCTGACCCGCTTACTAAGCCTCTGGCGCAGCAGAAGCGTGAGAAGCACTGTAATAATATGGGTTTGAGATTTCTCAACCATTAGATTAAGTGCAAGTGGGAGATTGTTGGGGTATGCCCTTAAGGCTAATGTTTGAGGCCTTGGGATTACATCAGTATCATGTATAAACTCTTTGTTTATAAAGGCAATGGTTGTTATTCAGGTTGTTATATTATCTGCTGCAATACATATACTTCTGAATAATGTCTCAATGCTGTTCAGCTTGGCTGACAAGCAGTTAAGTCCTTAGTCGAGATATCTTGGTGAACATGAGACAGCCTTGATATGATTGAGACTAATATGTGTTCTAATCTTATAGGATGCTTCGAGCATGGAATAAGATGTAGACTCATGGGTACATTGGATGTACTGGACAGACCCTACTAGGATATTCAATTGCTTGTCACAATGTGAATAATCCTTGTATGCGAACAAGTGGCATACTTCCTCTGACTTGAGGTCACTTGTGTTTCTAAATGATGATTGGCATTGTTTTGAGGTAGTTCGATATCATTTGAAACATAATGGTTATAGACTATCTTGGATAATGATCATGAGTCAGGTTAGGACACTAGTGATAGATATAGGATTGCCATCTCCTTCATTGGAGTGTGATGTTCTTTAGGGGCCCCCTGGATGAGATGATTGAGAAAGTGTATGGCCATACCCAGGTGACTATGTTCATCTGATCTAATCATTCTCATCATATTGGAGTTACAAGCTTGACACGCTTGTCCAATAAGAACATCAAGTGGCAAAGGAAACATGTATGTCTAGTGAAGTGGATTCACACTTGTGCTGTGGTTTGGGTGTAGTCTTGGAAGACTCTTTCCTTTATATCGGGAGACAGTGATGTGTTGCTAGATACCCCTCACTGATCGTGATAACGTAAGTTATCGTTACCGACATTTAAAGGAAACCCTTAGGGTCGCACAATTTGATGATATGGCTTACTTAAGTCAGATCGTGTGGACTGAATTGTTTGGATTCAGTTTAAAGGGATTTAATCTCTGATTGTAAGTGAGATCTAGTCTGATCATGTTTGATTGATTAGGGCTTGAGATAGGTAAGCTTCGATCGAGAGAATGGATGCTAGATCGGTGAGATCAGGAGCATTAAGAGATGAACGGTTAGATCTTGAACCTTTAGGGTTTATTATGATATAGACCAAATTGCTTGGCTTAATTGGTCTTTGAACTAAACCCAAATTGAACCAGCTCATCAAGTGAGCGCATGGTTCAAGGGTGAAGAGGAATTTGCGATTGGGGTAAACCCATGGTCGCATGTTGAGGAGTGGCTTTCTATTTTTAGAAGGCATGATAACTTACGTGACCACGCCTCACGTTACTCTCCTTTTCACGCCTATTGTCGCCTTGGCTCTTGCTCTGGACATTAGAGCATTCTCGTGGTTGAAGGTTTTGACGATAAGGGAGGTCTCGCCAAGCAAAACTTCTTCTCTTCCCTTTCCATTCGAAAAAGGACTCCTTAGAACCTTGCTAGCACAAGGAGCACTAAGGGAGTAGGCGACATCATCTTGTGTGCGCACCATTTGGAAGAGAAGCGCTTGAGTCTCTTCTTCCTTGACGCCATCCAAGGAATGGCTTCGGTAAGAATCGATTCCTTCATTCTTGTTTGCAATCGGTTTAAAAGTTGATCATATCTCATGCTATCGATCCCTAGAAATCCATTCCGCTGCTTTAAAACCTCCATATGCGCCAGTAGGGTTTCGCCCCCCCTTGTTTAGGGGACTTTCACTACTCCCACCCTTCAGCGTCGTTCGCCTCTGACAAGCCACCGTCGACCACCAAACTCTGGCCTCAGATCCACCACCATTCAGTGGACTCCCAGTCGTAGGAGTTTTGGCGTCCGTGCACCACCGGCTGTCCGGCGACGAACCTTGCTCCAGCGCGACGTCCCCTGTTTCCACCCAGCTTCCGCCCCAGCACGGCTCATCCACGTGATTCTCCTCCGATCAGCCTCCATCCACCCGCTAACTCCGGCCACAGCTCTGCCACCATTGTCTGGACCTCCAGACGTAGCAGGTTTGGCATTCGTCCAACTCCCGACGAACGGCGGCCATGAACGTCGACGCCCCAGCTCCACTCGTGCACGTCCCCTATTTCAGTATCTCCCCGCTGTCTTGTTGCCTTCTGATTTAACTTGATTAGCGTTCTTCACACAGGATTTGTTTGTGCTTGGGCAAGTCTCCACCCGTTATGTTTGGCGCTAATAGAAAGACCATTCCCTCTCCAATCATTTGGATCAGTTTAGTCGAACACATAATCTGCAGATCATCCTGCACCACCTATCAACTTTTGTAAACTAATACATTTCTGCACATGTTTCATTCAGTAATATGACTAGACTTCTTTGTGCAGGTATTAAGCATGCTTGGACTTGATAGAATCCCTAATCTCTGATACGATCATGAAGAACAGGTTTCACTCTACAGATTGGATAACTTGGTTCCATTGAAGAATCACCAGATCAACACAGGAGAGAAAGGAACTTTTGAAGAATGAAACATATCTGCAGTTCTTTTATTTCTCTAATCTGACTAGTCATATTGATGCAAAGGTCCTACTTGCCTGACAGTTCTTCATGCCATAATTCTTACATGATTCAAAAGAACTACTTTTATTATACATCTTTGTATAATAGGTTCAAATTTCTAAGATATGGATTTTTCTCCAAGGCATAGTTACTTTTTATAAATGATATTCTTCAATAGCACTGAATTCTAACTGAATTCTGAATTTTGGTTTCTCTAAAAATAAAATAAAAAAATAATAATTGAATTTTAAATTAGTATCATTGTCACACGCTTCTGTCCTACATCACCTGCGGCCAAGAAGATAAAGAAGAAGAGTGAGACACGTGTTAAGGGCAGTGCCAAGGGTCCTACCAAAGCACTGATGAAAGAAGCAAAGAAGTCAAAGGACCAGAGGTGCTTCCACTGTGGCGAGCAGGGTCACTGGAGGAGGGACTGCAAGCAACTTCATAATGAGGAGAAGAAAGGCTTGGCCTTATCTTCTACCACATGTATTTATGTTACAAAAGTCAACCTTTCTACTTCTATGTCATGGGTATTGGATACCGCATGTGGAGCTCA
This sequence comes from Costus lasius, assembly GCA_027563935.2. Classification (NCBI taxonomy): domain Eukaryota; kingdom Viridiplantae; phylum Streptophyta; class Magnoliopsida; order Zingiberales; family Costaceae; genus Costus; species Costus lasius. The sequence continues at coordinate 53,484,426 of CM050453.2, forward strand.
TCTTTGTACAAATGTGTAGGGGCTTAAGAAAAGTAGATCGGTGCAGGCTAGAGACATTGACCTATGAGTTGGAAACGGGGCATAGGTTGCTGCTGTTGCTGTAGGAGTTTTGACTATCTCCATGCTTTCTGGACTTCAATTGGAGCTAGATAATTGCTATTATGTACCTACACTTACTAAGAACATTGTATCCATTCCTTGCTTGGCAAAGAAGGGATTTAAGTTTGAAATAAATAAGAACTTCTATTCTTTTTCATTTGCAAATGTGTTCAATGGGAAGGGTGCTTTATGCAATGGTTTATATATCTTGGATATGGATAGCTCTATTTGTAACATAAATAATAAAAGAACCATACTGAGTGGTTCAGTTGGTGCTTTCCAATGGCATTGTCGATTAGCCCATATAAACAAGAATCACATCCAACAACTCTATGCAAATGGGTTGTTAGATTCAAGTTCCTTGGAGGAATTTGATACTTGTGAACCATGTTTATTAGGGAAAATGACAAAGGCACCCTTCACAAAGATTGGTGAGAGGGCAGGAGGTTTATTGAATCTCATACATAGTGATGTGTGTGGGCCATTCAATAAACAAGCCAGAGAAGGGTACAACTACTTCATCACATTTACTGCTCACTTCAGTAGATATGGTTATGTCTACTTGATGAGACATAAGTCTGAATCCTTTGAGAAATTTAAGGAGTTCAAACATGAAGTAGAGAACCAGCTTGGTAGATCCATTAAGGCTCTTCGAACAGATCGTGGTGGAGAGTACCTGAGCGGTGAGTTCTTCGATTATCTGAGAGAGTGTGGAATCTTATCACAACTCAGTCCACCTAGAACACCTCAATGGAATGGTGTGTCTGAAAGGAGAAATCGAACCTTGTTGGACGTGGTTCGATCTATGATGAGTCATGCAACTCTACCTCCCTCATTCTGGGGTCATGCACTTGAGACAGCTTCTCTGATACTGAATAACATTCCATCTAAGAGTGTCTCCAAGATACCATACGAGGTATGGAGTGGGAGACACCCTAACCTCTCTTTCATCAGGATCTGGGGATGTGAGGCATATGTCAAATGTCAGGATTCTAGAATGCTAGAACCTAGATCTGATAAATGCGTGTTTGTGGCGTACCCAAAGGATTACTACTTCTATATTCCCACCGAGAATAAAGTTTTTGTTGCTCGGGGTGTTGTCTTTCTAGAGAAAGAATTTCTCATGAAAGAAGTTAGTGGGAGGAAGTTTGACTTGGACGAGGTCCAAATGCAACCACAAGACACAGAGATGGAATCTGAGCCACCAGCACCAGTTGCTGGGCAACTAGAGGCTCAGACATAGGCCCCATGTAGGTGTGGGAGGATTCATCGTGTGCCTGAAAGGTATGGGTCGCTGCCGACTCAACACGACGGGATCTTCATCTTTGAGGATGAACCCTAGACTTATGATGAAGCGGTTAGTGGACCGGACTCTGAGAGATGGCTTGAGGACATGCGATCCGAGATGGATTTCATATCAGCTAACCAAGTATGGGATTTGGTTGAGCTGCCTGATGGGGTAAAACCCATAGGGTGTAAATGGGTCTTCAAGAAGAAGACAAACATGGATGGCAACATAGTTACCTATAAAGGTAGACTAGTGGTTAAGGGATTCAAACAAGTCCATGGGGTGGACTGTTGGGGTATGCCCTTAAGGCTAATGTTTGAGGCCTTGGGTTATTATCAGTATCATGTATAAACTGAGTATATGTTTATAAAGGCAATTGTTGTTATTCAGATTGTTGCATTGTCTGCTGCTGTATGTATACCTCTGAGTAATGTCTCAATGATGTTCAGCTTTGCTGACATTCAGAGTTGTCCTTAGTCGAGATATCTTGGTGAACATGAGACAGCCTTGATATGATTGAGACTAATATGTGTTCTGGTCTTATAGGATGCTACGAGCATGGAATAAGATTTAGACACATAGGTGCATTGGATGTACTGGACTGACCCTACTTAGGATATTCAATTGTTTGTCACAATGTGAATAAGTCCTTATAAGCAAGCAAGTGGTATATTCCCTCTGACTTGAGATCACTTGTGTTACTAAGTGATGATTGGCATTGTCTTGAGGTACTTCAATATCATTTGAAAGATAATGGTTAAGGATTATCTTGGATAGTGGGCATGAGTCATGTTAGGACACAGGTGATAGATAAAGGATTGCCTCTCCTAGTTGGAGTGTGATGTTCTACTGGGGCCCCCTCTGGATGAGATGGTTGAGAAAGTGTGTGGCCATACCCAGATGACTATGTTCATCTGATCTAACCATTCTCATCGTGTTGGAATTACAGGCTTGACAGGCTTGTCCAACGAGAACATCCAGTGGCAAAGGGAACATATATACTGAGTGAATTGGATTCACACTTGTGCTATGGTTTGGGAGTAGTCTTGGAAGACTCTTTCCTTCATATCGGGAAACAGTGATGTGTTGCTAGATACCCCTCTCTGATCGTGATAACATATGTTATCGTTACCGACAATGAAGGAAACCCTTAGGGTCGCACAATTTGATGATATGGCTTACTTATGTCAGATCGTGTGGACTGGAATTATTCTAGTTCAGTTTAAAGCAATTTAAACTCTGATTGGAAGTGAGATCTAGTCTGATCATGTTTGATTGATTAGGGCATATGATCGGTAAGCTTCAATCGGGAGAATTGATGCTTGATCGTAGAGATCAGGAGGTTCAATGAGATGTGTGGTTAGATCTTGAACCATGAGGTTCAGAGAGATCAAGACCATGGCTGGTTCGATTTGGTTCTTGAACCAAATGAAATAGAACCGGTTCACTTATGTGAACGCATGGTTCAAAGGGGAGAGGAGTTTTCGATGGCTTCATGGGGAGTTATGCACTTGCTATATTTGGAAGCCGTTTTTCTTTTTGGAACTCTCTCCCACGTTTTCGAACGCCTAACGCCTCTCGCCCCTTTCTCCTCTCGTGTGTGGTTCGTCTTCACGGAGAGTGAAAAGGAGTTCGGCCAGCAGGAAGGAACACATCTCATCACAAGATCAAAGACTCCTTAGTGTCTTTGCTAGCACAAAGAGCACAAGGAAGAAGGCAACATCATCTTGTGTGTGATACCTTTGGAGAAGGGGCACTCGCCTCTTTCATCTTCTAAGCTGCCACTCAAAGCATGGCAATGGTAATGTTCTAACCTATCTTTTCAAGGTTGATCATATGTTTAAGTCAAGCGATTTTGAAACCTAGCATTTCCGCCGCTGCACACTCTAGATGCGCATGTGACCTAGGTTTACTTTCAATTGGTATCAGAGCATGGTTTTTTGACTTGATACATATGATTGCTATCTTGTGATCCATGTTTATTTTATGCTTTTAGTAGATCTACTAGATGCGCATGCTTTTGTTATCATGAGAAAATACATGCTATGTGTTCATACCAAATGTTAGATCTACATGTATTTTTCATTCAAGCTTATGCATGTGATCTTTACTTGCGCTTGTCATAGAAGTTTTCAATCAAAACATCATCATGGGCGACCCTCACCTAGATCTATCTAAGCGCCTACTTCAAAGACTTAGACGGGTTAACAATGTTGAAGTCGTCAGTCAAGTCTGGACCCAATAGCCTAATCAGACCATCTGACAGCCTAGATGGGTCGGCCGGATAGCACCTGTGCGCAAGCAATACAGGTGGCTATAGGCCGACTGCAGAAGGGCGTGTAGCTGTTGGGGTATGCCCTTAAGGCTAATGTTTGAGGCCTGTGGGAATGTATCTGTATCATGTAATAAACTGTTATGTTTATAAAGGCATGGTTGTTATTCAGTTAGCTACATTGTCTGCTGCAATATATGTTCTTCTGAATAATGTCTCAAAGCTGTTCAGCTAGGCTGACATGCAGTTAAGTCCTTAGTCGATGTATCTTGGTGAACATGAGACAGCCTTGATATGGTTAAGACTAATATGTGTTCTAATCTTATAGGATGCTTCGAGCATGGAATAAGATGTAGACTCATGGGTACATTGGATGTACTGGACAGACCCTACTAGGATGTTCAATTGTTTGTCACAATGTGAATATTCCTTGTATATGACAAGTGGCACATTTCCTCTGACTTGAGATCACTTGTGTTTTCTAAATGATGATTGTCATTATTTTGAGGTAGTTCAATATCATTTGAAACATAATGATTATATACTAACTTGGATGATGAGCTTGAGTCAGGTTAGGGCACTAGTGATAGACATAGGATTGCCGTCTCCTTGTTTAAGGAGTGTGATGTTCTAAAGGGGCCCCCTGGATGAGATGATTGAGAAAAGAGTATGGCCATACCCAGGTGACTATGTTCATCTGATCTAATCATGCTCATCATATTGGAGTTACAAGCTTGACACGCTTGTCCAATAAGAACGTCCAGTGGTAAAGGAAATATGCATGCCTTGTGATTTGATTCACACTTGTGCTGTGGTATGGGTGTAGTCTTGGAAGACTCTTTCCTTTATATCGGGAGACAGTGATGTGTTGCTAGATACCCCTCACTGATCGTGATAATGTAAGTTATCGTTACCGACATTTAAAGGAAACCCTCAGGGTCGCACAATTTGATGATATGGCTTACTTAAGTCAGATCGTGTGGACTGAATTGTTTGAGTTCAGTTTGAAGGGATTTAATCTCTGATTGTAAGTGAGATCTGGTCTGATCATGTTTGATTGATTAGGGCTTCAGATCGGTAAGCTTCGATTGAGAGATTGGATGCTAGATCGGTCAGATCAGAAGCATTAAGAGATCAACGGTCAGATCAAGAACCTTGTGGTTTAATTATGATTTGGACTAGTTGCTTGGCTTATTTGGTTTGTGAACCGAACCAAAGTGAACCAGCTCAAATGAGCGCATGGTTCAAAAGGGTGAAGAGAGATTTGCGACTTGGTGTGCGCATGTGAACGTTGAGAGGTGGTTTGCTATTTTTAGATAGCAACTCCCTAAACGTGACCACGCTCCACGCTTCTCTTCTTGACGCCTCTTCTCGCCTCGCCTCTCCACTAGTCGAAACAAGTTTTCTCTTGTGTGGTGAAGAAGGTGGACGAAGAAGGAAAAGAAAATTTGCCAAGAAGTTTTCATCCCTTTCCATTCGATCAAGGACACTTTGGAGCCTTGCTAGCACAAGGAGCGACAAAGAGTTTGCCATCATCCTCTTGTGTGCGAATCCCTTTGGAGAAGAAGCAATTGACTCTTTGCTTCCAAGGCAACATCTAGGCTATGGCGATGGTATGATCGTTTTCATTAATCTTTATTAGCCTTTTATCGAGTTGATCATTTAACATGCAAGTTGATCCTATAACCCTAATTTCCGCAAGACAAAGTTTTATATGCGCCATCACTTTAGGGTTATGCTCCCCCTTGAAGGGGACTCTTCAGTAGCGATGTCTGATTGAGGCGCCTAGTGAACGATCATGATTAAGGCACGGGGTCACACCCATTTGCCAGAAATCATGTGGGACGTTCAGCCCTTAAGGCATGCATAGTTGACCATGTGGTCAACGCAAGTCGGTCATGACTGGGTGCATGCAAGGGCAGTGGGTCTGACTTGGTCTAACTAGTGGATACCTGTTAATGGACCATTGTAAGGTAGTAGGGTACATAAGGAAATAAAATTGATGCCATGGGTTTTTTCAAAAATTTTATTTCTATTTGGATCACATGTTTGCATGTTTAACATGTTGAATGGGTGTTTATTTAATCTTATGTGGGCTGCCCTTATTTTGTGTGCTGTGCTGGGGCCTGCGTGCCTGGAATTAAATATAAATTTTGTTGTGATCTGCGAATCACACTTTATTTTATGAATTATGAAAATGTATAATTGACCTGCGTGTCAAACCATGTCTAGATAGATTAAAATGTAATTTGATCAGACATGAGCACATGAGCACACATGGCAGAGGCGCTTGCAGTCAGTGGCTTCACCAGGTGGGCGGTCTAGAGTTCGACTCTAGAGCAGGCGCATACTGCCTGGAGGGCATTTGGGCCCGAGCTGGGCCAGATGAAGTACAAGAGTCTCATAAAGAGCTCGAGTGAAGACTTTTGTGAAACTAGGGTTTTACTTAGGCTTTTATGGGCGTTTACCACATAAGATAATGGTGCTTTCATTTACTGTTTTAAGTAATATTAGCACAAGCATGTTTTATTCTTCTGCTATCACTGTAGAATTTGCATGATAGTAAGAAGATAAAAGACCGATAAAATCCAACGTTAATATCAAGCTCGATTGCCTTCTGACGCGAAACCTCACTGTTCTGACTATCGTTGGGGCCGTGTTGTACCCACTCAGTGGGCATGCCCAGCTATCTTTAGACGGTGCGTGATTACACCTACATGCTACAGAGAAGGGATTTATCGCTTCTCGTTGCTCAGCATAGCACGTGGTGGTCCAGGAAGTAGGTCAGGTCAGCTTGACCATATAGGCTTCATATTGAGCATATGATAGCCAGATGGAGGCAGCCATCTGAGGAATCAAAGACTGTGTTGTACCAACTCAGTTGGCACAGTCTTCTGGATTGCCTAGATGAAGGGGAATCGCACGGGTTGGCGATTGGCATGGATAGCCTACCAGTGACTAGTGCTTGAACTCTCTGTGTATCTTATCTCACCTGAGCGGGATGAGAAAATCAAGTATGAAATCTGGATCCCATCTCACTAAAAGAGTTTTACTCTTTCGGGCTGTTTTATTGGATTTTTCAGTCAGATAAAATAGTGAGAAAAGAATCATTCTTAAGTCCTGGAATGATTCTAACATGCATACTGACCTTGTTGTTCTTGCTACGTTGTAGATTCCTGCAGCAACGAACACCACAGGGCTCAATTTGCGATCCATATTGGAAAAGGAGAAGTTTGCTGGGCCAAACTTCTCAGACTGGTACAGACAGCTTAAGATTATACTTAAAGCTGAGAGGAAGCTGTATGTCCTTGAGTCGGCAATACCGGCTCAACCCGCTGCGAACGCCGCAAGGGCGGTTCGGGATGCTTATGAGAAGCACGTTAGTGATAGTACTGATGTCGCTTGCCTTATGCTTGCATCATTGACGCCCGAGCTTCAGCGTCAGCATGAGGATTTGTCTGCTATTGATATTATAGCAAATCTCAAAATGCTGTATGCTGCACAGGCAAGGACTGAACGCTATAACTTGACAAAACTTTTCTTTCATAGCAAACTGACTGAAGGGAGTCCAGTGGGAGCTCACGTACTCAAGATGATTGGGTACAAAGAAGCTCTAGAGAAACTGGGACATACCATCAATCAAGAACTTATTGTAGATATTATTTTGCAGTCTCTCCCGGCTTCTTTCGATCCGTTCATCATTAATTTTAATATGAACAAAATTGACTGCACTCCGGCAGAGTTACTGAACATGCTCTGTACTACAGAGCAGACACTTGAGAAGGGAAAGCCTTCATCCTCTGTCTTAATGATTCCTTCAAGGAATAAGAAGAAGGGGAAGAAGGGCAAAACCCCTATCAAGAGCTACAACAAGGCTTTCAAACAAAAGGTGAAGCGGTCAAAGGACAACAGATGTTTCCATTGTGGCCAGCTGGGTCACTGGAAGAAGGACTGTAGAGCGCTCCAAGGAGAGAAGAAGGGAAGCAAGCCTTTCACTTCTGGCTCAGGTATTTACATGACTGAAGTCATGGTAGCTTCTTCTATTTCATGGGTGTTGGACACTGCATGTGGAGTTCACATTTGTTCAAATGTGCAGGAACTCAAGAGAAGAAGACAGGTGGGACAGCATGAGGTGGACCTACGAGTTGGAAACGGGGCACGGGTTGCTGCTGTTGCTGTAGGGGAATATAACATCTCTTTACCATCTGGTTTTGTATTAGAACTTGACAATTGTTATTTTGTACCAAGCATAACTAAGAATATTATCTCTATTCCTGCTCTTGTCAGGAAAGGTTTTTCTTTTGAATGCAAAACTTCACAGTGTTGTATTTCATATGATAATATTGTTTATGCAACTGGGTCGATTAACAATGGGTTATACATGTTAGACATGGAATGTTCTGTACAACAAATTGATAACAAGAAAGCCAAGTATGCTGATGATAGCACCTTATTATGGCATAGTCGTTTAGGCCACATTAACAAGAAGCGCATTAAGCAGTTGCATGATCATGGACTGCTGGGATCATTCTCCTATGAGGAGTTTGATACACGCAAAGCTTATTTAATGGGTAAAATGACGAAGACTCCTTTTACTAATAAAGGTGAAAGGGCTTCAGGTTTACTTGACCTTATTCACAGTGATGTGTGTGGGCCGTTTAGTAAACATGCCAGAGGTGGCTATTCATACTTCATTACTTTTACTGATGATTTCAGTAGGTATGTTTATGTCTATCTAATGAGACATAAGAGTAAATCTTTTGACAAGTTCAAAGAATTCAAAAATGAAGTACAGAATCAGTTAGGCCGTAATATCAAGGCACTTCGTTCAGATCGAGGTGGAGAATACTTGAGTCATGAGTTTACTGACTATCTGATGGAGTGTGGGATTATCTCACAGCTCACTCCACCAGGAACACCGCAATGGAATGGTGTGTCCGAAAGGAGAAATAGAACCTTATTGGATATGGTTCGTTCTATGATGAGTCAGGCTACTCTACCTTACTCCTTTTGGGGATTTGCACTGGAAACAGCTGCAAAGGTGCTAAACCGAGTGCCATCCAAGGCCGTTTCAAGGACACCATATGAGTTATGGTATGGGAAACAGCCGAGCTTGACATTTATTAAAATCTGGGGTTGCGAGGCTTATGTCAAAAAAGCTCGCCTCTGGGAAACTGGAGAGCAGATCAAATAAATGTATATTTGTCGGTTACCCTAAAGAAACTAAGGATTATTATTTCTATGATCCCAAGGAGAACAAAGTATTTGTTGCTCGAACGGCTATTTTTCTTGAGAAGGAATTTCTTCTACAAGAGGCAAGTGGGAGAGAAATAAAGCTGGATGAAATTCCAGAAGTGGGACAAAGTAGTCAAGCTCAGTTGGATGAGCCTGAGCAAATAGATCAGGTTGATCTTCAACCTGAGGCTCAGATGTCACGGGAAACGCGTAGATCGGGAAGGATCCGTCGTCAGCCTGAGCGCTATGACGGAGTCTACATCATTAATGATGAACCCCTCACTTATGCGGATGCGGTCAGTGGACCGGAATCAGCAAGATGGCTTGAAGCTATGCGAGCCGAGATGGACTCCATGTCAGACAACCAAGTCTGGGATTTGGTTGATCCGCCTCCGGGAATAATCCCTATAGGCTGTAAGTGGATCTTCAAGAAGAAGAAAGACATGGATGGTAACGTGGTTACCTATAAGGGCAGGCTAGTTGAGAAAGGTTTCAAACAAATCTATGGGATAGATTATGATGAAACTTTCTCTCCTGTAGCCATGTTCAAGTCCATTCGAATTATTCTCGCGATAGCAGCATATTATGATTATGAGATCTGGCAAATGGATGTGAAGACCGCTTTCCTTAATGGAAAACTGGAAGAGGATGTGTATATGACACAGCCTGAAGGTTTCATCAATCCATCAGAACGTCATAAGATATGCAAATTAAAGAAGTCCATTTATGGACTAAAACAAGCATCGAGAAGCTGGAATATTCGTTTTGATGAATCAGTTTGTGAATTTGGTTTCATCAAAAATGAAGATGACCCGTGTGTATATAAAAGGTTTAGTGGGAGCGTGATTACTTTCCTAGTCCTCTACGTCGATGATATTTTAATCATTGGAAACGATATTCCTGAACTACATGCAGTTAAGGCATGGTTAAGAAAATGTTTCCAGATGAAAGATTTAGGAGAAGCAGCCTATGTATTAGGTGTGGAGATCTATAGAGATAGATCTAATAGGCTTCTCGGGCTGTGCCAGAGTACTTACATCGATAAGGTCCTGGAGAGATTCCATTTAGAAAATTCTAAAAGAGGATATCTTCTAGTCAGACATGGTCTGAATCTTTCAAAGAGCCAATGTCCTCAAACACAATCTGAGAAAGATGAGATGGACAATACGCCTTATGCTTCGGCTATTGGGTCCATCATGTATGTGATGTTATGTACTCGCCCAGACGTCGCTTACGGGTTAAGCGTGACCAGTCGGTTCCAAAGTAATCCAGGGAAGGCACACTGGATTGCAGTCAAGAATATTTTGAAATATCTTTGGAGAACCAAAGATATGTTCTTGATTTATGGAGGTCAGGAAGAACTCAGTATTGAAGGATATACTGACGCTTCGTTCCAATCTGACCAAGATGATTTCCGATCGCAATCAGGCTATGTTTTTAGCTTGAATGGAGGAGCAGTGGTGTGGAAGAGTTTCAAACAATCACTTGTTGCTGATTCCACAACAGAAGCCGAGTATGTTGCAGCCTCCGAAGCATCAAAGGAGGCAGTATGGATTCGTAAGTTCATTCAAGAACTTGGTGTTGTTCCTTCAAGTGCAGATCCATTGGTTATCTTCTGTGATAACACTGGAGCGATTGCACAAGCAAAGGAACCACGGTCACACCAGAAGTCCAAGCACATACAGAGAAGGTTTCATTTGATCCATGAGATCATAGATCGAGGAGAGATCAAGATCTGCAAGGTACATACAGATGACAATCTAGCTGACCCGCTTACAAAGCCTCTGGCGCAGCAGAAGCATGAGAAGCACTGTAATAATATGGGTTTGAGATTTCTCAACCATTAATTTAAGTGCAAGTGGGAGATTGTTGGGGTATGCCCTTAAGGCTAATGTTTGAGACCTTGGGTTATTATCAGTATCATGTATAAACTGAGTATATGTTTATAAAGGCAATTGTTGTTATTCAGATTGTTGCATTGTCTGCTGCTGTATGTATACCTCTGAGTAATGTCTCAATGATGTTCAGCTTTGCTGACATTCAGAGTTGTCCTTAGTCGAGATATCTTGGTGAACATGAGACAGCCTTGATATGATTGAGACTAATATGTGTTCTGGTCTTATAGGATGCTACGAGCATGGATTAAGATTTAGACACATAGGTGCATTGGATGTACTGGACTGACCCTACATAGGATATTCAATTGTTTGTCACAATGTGAATAAGTCCTTATAAGCAAGCAAGTGGTATATTCCCTCTGACTTGAGATCACTTGTGTTACTAAGTGATGATTGGCATTGTCTTGAGGTACTTCAATATCATTTGAAAGATAATGGTTAAGGATTATCTTGGATAGTGGGCATGAGTCATGTTAGGACACTGGTGATAGATAAAGGATTGCCTCTCCTAGTTGGAGTGTGATGTTCTACTGGGGCCCCCTCCGGATGAGATGGTTGAGAAAGTGTATGGCCATACCCAGATGACTATGTTCATCTGATCTAACCATTCTCATCGTGTTGGAATTACAGGCTTGACAGGCTTGTCCAACGAGAACATCCAGTGGCAAAGGGAACATGTATACTGAGTGAATTGGATTCACACTTGTGCTATGGTTTGGGAGTAGTCTTGGAAGACTCTTTCCTTCATATCGGGAGACAGTGATGTGTTGCTAGATACCCCTCTCTGATCGTGATAACATATGTTATCGTTACCGACAATGAAGGAAACCCTTAGGGTCGCACAATTTGATGATATGGCTTACTTATGTCAGATCGTGTGGACTGGAATTATTCTAGTTCAGTTTAAAGCAATTTAAACTCTGATTGGAAGTGAGATCTAGTCTGATCATGTTTGATTGATTAGGGCGTATGATCGGTAAGCTTCGATCGGGAGAATTGATGCTTGATCGTAGAGATCAGGAGGTTCAATGAGATGTGTGGTTAGATCTTGAACCATGAGGTTCAGAGAGATCAAGACCATGGCTGGTTCGATTTGGTTCTTGAACCAAATGAAATAGAACCGGTTCACTTATGTGAACGCATGGTTCAAAGGGGAGAGGAGTTTTCGATGGCTTCATGGGGAGTTATGCACTTGCTATATTTGGAAGCTGTTTTTCTTTTTGGAACTCTCTCCCACGTTTTCGAACGCCTAACGCCTCTCGCCCCTTTCTCCTCTCGTGTGTGGTTCATCTTCACGGAGAGTGAAAAGGAGTTCGGCCAGCAGGAAGGAACACATCTCATCACACGATCAAAGACTCCTTAGTGTCTTTGCTAGCACAAAGAGCACAAGGAAGAAGGCAACATCATCTTGTGTGTGATACCTTTGGAGAAGGGGCACTCGCCTCTTTCATCTTCTAAGCCGCCACTCAAAGCATGGCAATGGTAATGTTCTAACCTATCTTTTCAAGGTTGATCATATGTTTAAGTCAAGCGATTTTGAAACCTAGCATTTCCGCCGCTGCACACTCTAGATGCGCATGTGACCTAGGTTTACTTTCATGGACTATGATGAAACCTTATCACCAGTTGACATGATCAAATCCATTCGGATTCTGCATGCTATAGCTGCATATCATGACTATGAGATATGACAGATGGATGTGAAGACAGTGTTCTTTAATAGGAAGCTGACTGAGGATGTGTACATGACACAACCTGATGGCTTCATCCATCCTGCAGATGCCAGTAAAGTCTGCAGGTTAAAGAAATCCATTTATGGATTAAAGCAAGCATCTCGAAGTTGGAATCTTCAGTTTGATGAAGCTGTGAGAGATTATGGCTTTAGCAAAAGCGAAGATGACGCCTGTGTATATAGAAAACTTAGTGGGAGCTTGGTGACTTTTCTGGTCTTGTATGTCAATGACATACTGCTCGTCGGAAATGACTGTTGGGGTATGCCCTTAAGGCTAATGTTTGAGGCCTCAGGATTGTATCAGTATCATGTATAAACTTCATGTTTATAAAGGCAATGGTTGTTATTCATGTTGTTGCATTATCTGCTGTCATATGTATACTTCTGAATAATGTCTCAATGCTGTTCAGCTTGGCTGACATGCAGTTAAGTCCTTAGTTGAGATATCTTGGTGAACATGAGACAGCCTTGATATGATTGAGACTAATATGTGTTCTAATCTTATAGGATGCTTCGAGCATGGAATAAGATGTAGACTCATAGGTACATTGGATGTACTGGACAGACCCTACTAGGATGTTCAATTGCTTGTCACAATGTGAATAATCCTTGTATGCAAACAAGTGGCATACTTCCTCTGACTTGAGATCACTTGTGTTTCTAAATGATGATTGTCATTGTTTTGAGGTAGTTCAATATCATTTGAAACATAATGGTTATAGACTATCTTGGATAATGATCATGAGTCAGGTTAGGACACTAGTGATAGATAAAGGATTGCCGTCTCCTAGTTTGGAGTGTGATGTTCTAAAGGGGCCCCCTGGATGAGATGATTGAGAAAGTGTATGGCCATACCCAGATGACTATGTTCATCTGATCTAATCATCCTCATCATATTGGAGTTACAAGCTTGACACGCATGTCCAATAAGAACATCCAGTGGCAAAGGAAACATGTATGTCTAGTGAAGTGGATTCACACTTGTGCTATGGTTTGGGTGTAGTCTTGGAAGACTCTTTCCTTTATATCGGGAGACAGTGATGTGTTGCTAGATACCCCTCACTGATCGTGATAACGTAAGTTATCGTTACCGACATTTAAAGGAAACCCTTAGGGTCGCACAATTTGATAATATGGCTTACTTAAGTCAGATCGTGTGGACTGAATTGTTTTGGTTCAGTTTAAGGGATTTAAACTCTGATTGTAAGTGAGATCTGGTCTGATCATGTTTGATTGATTAGGGCTTGAGATCGGTAAGCTTCGATCGAGAGAATTGATGCTAGATTGGTCAGATCAGGAGCATCAAGAGATGAACGGTCAGATCTTGAATCTTAGGGTTTAAGGTGATCTGGACCAAGGCTTGGCTTGATTTGGTCCTTGAACCAAATCCAAATTGAACCGGCTCATGTATGAGTGCATGGTTAAATTTAGAGGGATGAGCGTTCAGTTCACTTGGAGTGAACGCATAACGCATGTATTGAAGCATTTGCTATTTTTGGAAATTCGGTTTTCCAAAGTGGAAAACGCCTCCACGTTCGAGTGCAACGCTTCTCTATTCTCGTCTCTCGCCCCTTGCTCTCAAAGACTCACTCTTGCGTGGTGAAGGTTGATGACAAGAGAGGATTCGGCCAAGAAGTGTAGATCTCATCCCTTCCATACGATAAGGGCACTTGGAGAACCTTGCTAGCACAAGGAACACAAGGAGTAGTCATCATCCTCTTGTGTGCGTCACCTTTGGAGGAGAGCCCTTTCGCCATCTTCTTCCAAGACGCCATTCGAATCAATGGCTATGGTATGATCTTCTTCTTGATCTATTCAATCATTTGACAGTTGATCATATGGCATGTAAAAGATCTTTAAGAAACCCTTGCTTCCTTGCGAATTTTATATGCGCCTCCTATTAGGGTTTCGTCCCCCCTAGATTTAGGGGGCTTTCAATTGGTATCAGAGCATTGGTTTATATATGTTCATATGATTGCTGAAGGTGATCCATGTATGCGTTTATGCATAGATCTAAGTTTTCTCATCATGCGAAACTACTAGTTGAATATATTTTATGTTGGCGCATGTTTGATGCTTACATAGTTGCGCATGTTGAATGTTGTAGTTTTTTCTTAAAAAACTTAATCACTTGCGCGCCTCACTTAGATCTAAGCGCTTGCTATAAACCCTTAGACGGGTTAGTAGGGTTGAAGTCATCACCTATTTAAGATCCAAACAGTCTGATCAGACCATCTGACAGCCTAGATGGGTCGACCAGATGGCATCTGTGCGCAAGCACAAGGTGGCTATAGGTCGACTGCAGACAGGCGTGTAGCGATGTCTGGTTGAGACAACCAGTGAACGCGTATGAGTTAGGCCCGGGGTCACACCCGCTTGCCAGAACTCATGAGGGTTGTTCAGCCCAGCGCATGCATGGTTGACCATTAGGTCGACTCAAGTCAGTTAGGACTTGGTGCATGCAAGGGCAGTGGATAAGACTAGGTCTGATGAGTGGATCCCTAGTAATGGACCGTTGTAAGGTAGTAAGGCACATAAGAAAATTAAAATTGATGCCAATGGGTTTTCGAAAATTTTATTTTCTTATTTGGATCACATGTTGGTTGGATGCCATGATGCTTGTTTATTTAATCTTATGTGGGCTGCCTAATTAATGTGTGCTGTGCTGGGGCCTGCGTGCCTGGAATTAAAATTGTAAATTAATTTTTATTGTGATCTGCGCATCACATGTTATTTAATTTATAAAGTGTAATTGACCTGCGAGTCAATCTTGTCTAGATAGATTAAATTGTAATTTTATCAGACAAGAGCACAGAGCACACATGGCAGAGGTGCATGCAGCTTGAGGCTTAACCAGGTGGGAGGTCCAGGGTTCGACTCTGGGACAGGCGCATTTACCTGGTGGGCGCACCTGAGCTGCAGTGGGCGCTTGGGCCCTGGGTTGGGCCAAATGAGAAGGCAAAAGACCCATGAAGAGCTCAAGTGAAGACTTAAGTTAAATTAAGGTCTTACTTAGGTTTAATGGGCTTTTACCACATAAGATCAGCATGCTTTCTACTTATTGTTTATATAATTAGAAATGCATGATTTAATCTTCTGCTATCGCCATAGGTTATGCATGATAGTTAAGAAGATAAAAGACCGTTAAAATCCAACGCTAAAATATCAAGCACGTAAGCCTTCTGACGCGAAACCTCACTGTTCTGACTATCGTTGGGGCCGTGTTGTACCCACTTAGTGGGCACGCCCATCTATCTTCAGACGGTGTGTGATTACACCTGCGTGTTACAGAGAAGGGATTTATCGCTTCTCGTTGCTCAGCATAGCACGTGGTGGTCCAGGGAGTAGGTCAGGTCAGCTTGACCATGTAGGCTACATACTGAGCATATGTGAGCTATATGGAGGTAGCCATCTGTGGGATCAGAGACTGTGTTGTACCAACTCAGTTGGCACAGTCTGCTGGATTGCCCAGATGAAGGGGAATCGCACGGGTTGGCGATTGGCAGGCATTGCCTACCAGAAATTAGTGCTTGTACTCTCTGTGCATCTTATCTCGCCTGAGCGGGACGCGGAGACCAAGTATGAAATCTGGATCCCATCTCACTAAAAGAGCGTTACTCTTTCGGACTGTTTAATGGATTTTT
Source organism: Costus lasius (assembly GCA_027563935.2). NCBI lineage: Eukaryota > Viridiplantae > Streptophyta > Magnoliopsida > Zingiberales > Costaceae > Costus > Costus lasius. The sequence continues at coordinate 53,500,594 of CM050453.2, forward strand.
CAGTTAGATAAAATAGTGAGAAAAGAATCTTTCTTAAGTCCTAGATTGATTCTAAACATTGATACTGACCTTGCTGTTCTTGCATTGTTGTAGATTACTGCAGCAACGAACACCACGAATTTCAATGTGCGATCCCTACTGGAAAGAGAGAAGTTTGCTAGGCCAAACTTCTCAGACTGGTACGGACACCTTAAGATTGTTCTTAAGGCAGAGAGGAAGCTGTATGTCCTCGAGACGGCTATACCGCCTCAACCCGCTGCGAACGCCGCAAGGGCGGTTCGGGAAGCCTATGAAAAGCATGTCAATGATAGCATTGATGTCGCTTGCCTGATGCTTGCGTCTATGACGCCAGAGCTGCAGCGTCAGCATGAGGATCTATCTGCTATACAAATTATAGCAAACCTCAAGCTGCTGTATGCTGCACAGGCTAGGACTGAACGCTACAATTTGACTAAACTTTTCTTTCAGAGCAAACTGGCTGAAGAGAGTCCAGTGGGAGCTCACGTACTCAAGATGATTGGATACAAGGAGGCTCTAGAGAAACTGGGACATACCATCAATCAGGAGCTTGCTGTAGACATCATTCTTCAGTCTCTCCCGACCTCTTTCGATCCGTTCATTATTAATTTTAATATGAACAAGATCGACTGTACCCCGGCAGAGTTACTGAACATGCTCTTGACTACAGAGTTGACTCTAAAGGGAAAGCCTTCAACCTCTGTCTTGATGGTTCCTTCAAGGAACAAGAAGAAAGGGAAGAAGGGCAAAGCCCCTGTCAAGAGCTACAGCAAGGCTCTGAAACAAAAGGTTAAGCGGTCGAAGGAATACAGATGTTTCCATTGTGGCCAGCTGGGTCACTGGAAAAAGGACTGTAAAGCGCTCCAGGGAGACAAGAAGGGAAGTTTTGCTTCTGGCCCAGGTATTTTCGTGACTGAAGTCATGGTTTCTTCTTCTATATCATGGGTGTTGGACACTGCATGTGGAGTTCACATTTGTTCAAATGTACAGGAACTCAAGAGAAGAAGACAGGTGGGACAGCATGAGGTGGACCTACGAGTTGGAAACGGAGCACGGGTTGCTGCTGTTGCTGTAGGAGAATATCACATCTCATTACCATCTGGACTTGTATTAGAATTGAACAATTGTTATTGTCACATCCCGTTATCTTAACCCCAAACAAGCAACACAAGTCATAGAGAAACAGAATGTTATCATACAAGATCGATTCACATGCTAGGTAAAACCAAGTTCAAGAAAACACGATCTGAAAATTTTCGAGAATCCACACAACGAAAATCCACGAAACACAATTTCATAAATGTACCTGCCACCACGCAATACTTGCACTAGACATATGCAAGTTCACATTTATATCAAATCCGATTGCAAAAATACCAATCGACTCAAAATGAGAACCAAAGTCACAATATCGATTTTATAAGTTCATAACTAACATCAATGATACCAAACACCGAAACCAGGCCAAAGCCCGCGGTGACACAAAAATCAAAATCTTAAACTGCCACAACCGGCAACACAAGTTCACATAGTTCACATAGTTCACATAGTTCGCATAGATCGGCCACAACCGGCCCCAGTTAATTAAGCATAAAAGTCTTATACATCCAACATCCATATAAAATTCTAACTGGTACTGCGCCCCTGCTCTACACCTGAAAATATTGAGGGGTGAGCTACACAGCCCAGTGAGTGGATAGTCTCAATCGACCATCCATAGCATACAATCAAAGATACATGCAGATTATTTTAAAAACATTTAGCAGAACATCATGTTAACATATAACAAAAACAAAGAACAGAACTCAAAAAAATAATTAGATGTACAGACATCATACACTTGTCACCACATAGTAACCAAGGTTCTAGAGTCATACTCTAAACCAACTAAACACACCAACCACTTAATTGACCTAGTTGTCCAGCATAATCAATAGTGACCATTATGGTCCAACCCGGCTTTGGCCTAAGCACTGGGAGAAGCCTGCAAATCACATGCAACATATATACATGGACAGTGTGTAGACTCAAGAGGTAATCACCACCTGGTCAAGATGTGATACCTTGATCTACACCACCCCATAATCACAAAAATCTAAGCGTCTAAGAGTGATGACATCAAGAGGTGGCCCCTGTCCGACCAAGACATGGCACTTTGCGTCTTATATCACTCGTTCTCCCAAAGGGTTCCTTAACTGGACAACACCAGACACATCTTATATCTTATTTCACAAAAGTGGACTCCTAAGTGTCAACTAAACTCTAGGATAGTCATTGTTATCATAATAATCACATCAGGCAGGCTGAACAACAACCCCCTCACATATCACAATACAGGGCTGAAATCTCCAACCCTTAACATATCACATATAGACTATCCCCTTGAGTACACAGTTACACTTAGCCTTAGTCCTAACCATTCCATGACCACAACACATATTATTCGAAAATCACATAACCACATAATATTCGAAAATCACATAACCACATAATATTCAAAAATCACATAATCACATAATATTCAAAAATCACATAATATTTTATAGAGTCCTTAGATTTCATGCTGATCAGTTCAGTATAATCATGCTAAGTTATCACCCAAAGTTATCAATCAATATTTCATGTCATTACTTTCTGCATACACCATTCAATTAAAAATACATAATAATACAGAAAATTCACTAAATTTCGTTCACAATTAACATAAATGCAGAATATCACATATTCATAGTTTTCTTCTAATTCTGATAACAAAAGACAGAAATACCCCTAGTTCAAAGTTTAAGTCATACAAAAAAAGTTATCCAAAAATTTCGTAAAAATATTCATTACGTCCCTCATGATCCCTAGATTCGTAATTTCAAGTTTTCCCCAATTTTAACTAGGAAATTTACCGAATTACCCCTAGGTCAATTTCAGTCAACAGAAACTTTTATTTCTAAAAATTCCCAAAAAAATACAGTAGAATCCTCATATACCTAATTTCATGAATATCAAGTTTTCCCCAATTTTTACCCATGCATTTGGACGTAACTTCATGAAGAAGGGTCGAAATTCTCATTCAAGCCCTAATCTTCATGCAATTGAAATTCTAATGCTACATACATGTTTAATCAAGGCCTAATTTATGATTAGGAGTCTTAAAAACGAAAAGCCCTAATTTTCATGCAAGCTAGGGTTTCAAAAATTTGGGAAAAACAAGGAAAACATGTACAATTGAAATTAAGAGATTATGCCATACTCCTATGCATTAATCTTCTCTAAAACAAGCAATGCATCCAATTTTCGTGAACTAGGTGAAGGAGAACATCCACTCACCTTGATTTCGGTTCTTCCAAACCAACACCCTCACGCCACACACTTCGCCGGAACCACCCAAGAGCCGCCGGAAAATCGCTTCCACTACCTCTTGCCGCCGGCCACAAAGAAGAGGAGAAGAGAAGAAGCAAGCCGCCACTTCACCAAGGGAAGAAAATCGTGAGCAAAGAGAAAAACGAGGGTGAACACGATTTCCCCTAAAATTTTTGTTTTTTTCAAGCCTCCAACGAATCCAAACCAATAGCAACCATAAGTGAAAGATCCAATAACCCTTTAGTATAAGTTAATCTCCATTTTACCCTTATCAAGGGCTCTTACCCTTTTCTAACAAGAATACACCCCTAGCCTAGTGGCGTGCAGCACACATCCTATGCCTTAAGTCTTAGGTTCGAATCCTCTCCGCGACACATATTTTTACATTGCAGGAAAATACACCAAACAAGACATTTTCTCAATGAAAAACTTCCACAAACATGCTATAAACGAAATTTTAGTTTTTTTCTTACCTGTTAATAAATTTCCGGATCTTACATTCCTCCCCCCTTAAAAAGCTTTAGTCCTCTAAAGCTCACCAGCCAAATCATCGAACAGCTGAGGGAACTCTCTTCTCATATCTGACTCTGTCTCCCAAGTAGCTTCTTCGACTGACTGGTTTCCCCAGATAACCTTTACTAAAGGTATAGACTTGTTCCTCAGAACTTTATCCTTTCTATCCACAATCCGGAGAGGTCTTTCCTCAAAAGTCAAATCACTCTGAATCTGAAGAGGTTCCAATTCCAATACATGAGATGGATCAGGATGATATTTCCTCAAAGTAGAAACATGGAACACATTATGCACATGATCCATAGCAGGAGGTAAAGCTAACCTGTAAGCCACTGGACCAACTCTCTCAATAATGTCAAAAGGGCCTACAAACCTAGGGCTCAGCTTGCCCTTTTTGCCAAACCTCATAACACCCTTAGTAGGTGACACCTTTAAGAAAACATGATCCCCTACCATAAACTCCAAGGGACGACGACGGTCATCAGCATAACTCTTCTGTCTGTCCTGAGCAATCTTCAGTTTATCCTGAATCTCTCTGACCTTATCAGTAGTTTCCTGTACTGCATCAGATCTCAAAATCAATCTATCACCAGTCTCCTCCCAACACAAGGGAGTCCTACACCTTCTTCCATACAAAGCCTCATATGGAGCCATCTGAATACTGGAGTGGAAGCTATTATTATAAGTGAACTCTATCAAAGATAGATCCCGGTTCCACTCGGAACTCCAATCAACTACATAAGCTCTCAATAGGTCTTCTAGAGTCTGGATAGTACGCTCCGTCTGGCCATCAGACTGAGGATGGTATGCTGTACTAAAACTCAACTTAGTACCCAAACCCTCCTGTAAGCTCTTCCAAAACCTGGACAGAAACCGAGAGTCCCTATCAGACACAATATCAACAGGCACTCCATGCAGTCTGACTATCTCGTCGATATACAATCTAGCCAGTCTCTCTAAAGGATAAGTCATCTTGATCGGGAGAAAGTGGGCTGATTTAGTGAGTCTATCAACAATCACCCAAATGGCATCATGACCCAATCTGGTTCTGGGCAAACCACACACAAAGTCCATACTGATACATTCCCACTTCCACTCAGGAATTGGAAGGGGCTGCAACAAACCACCAGGCTTTTGGTGTTCAGCCTTTACAGTCTGACAAGTTAAACACCTAGAGACAAAATCAATTACCTCTTTCTTCATACCCGGCCACCAAAAGCTTTTCTTGAGGTCCTGATACATCTTAGTCACGCCAGGATGTAGAGAATATTTGGAATTATGGCTATCCTCCAATATTTCTTTCCTTAAGCTTGGTTCCTCAGGGACACACACCCTTCCACGAAACCGAAGAACACCATCATCAGACAAGCTAAAATCCAGAACTGTACCCGCATCCAAACTATCCCTGATCTGAACTAATTTCGGATCCACTGACTGCTGATCTCTGATTTTCTGCAACAAAGTAGACTGTACTCTGAGGAAAGCCACATAACCCGACTGAACTTTAGGAGAAACACTGATCCTGAGATCGCTGAACTCCTGAAGTAACTGCCACTCACTGACTCGTAGTGCCGCTACTGAAGTAACTGGATGTCTGCTCAGTGCATCAGCCACTACATTGGCCTTTCCAGCCTGATACTGAATAGAGAAGTCATAGTCTTTGATCAACTCCATCCATCTTCTCTGTCTCATGTTCAACTCCTTCTGAGTGAAGATGTACTTGAGACTCTGGTGGTCAGTGAACAGATCAAACTCTTGACCCAACAAATAGTGACGCCATATCTTCAGAGCAAAGACTACGGCCGCCAACTCTAAGTCATGAGTAGGGTAGTTCAACTCATACTCCTTCAGTTGTCTCGAAGCATAGGCTACCACAGAACCCTTCTGCATCAAGACACAACCCAACCCTTTGCCCGAAGCATCCGTATAGACAGTAAACCTTTCCCCATCACTGGGAATAACGAGGATCGGTGTACTAGTCAACCTTCTCTTCAGCTCCTGAAAGCTCTCTTCACACTTGTCATCCCAATTAAACTTGGCCTCCTTCCTGGTCAATTTAGTTAAAGGACCCGCCAGCTTGGAGAATCCCTCAACAAACCTCTGGTAGTAACCTGCTAAACCCAGGAAACTTCTGATCTCAGTAGCACTAGTCGGTCTTCCCCAATTGAGGATGGCTTGCACTTTAACCGGATCCACAGACACCCCCTGACCAGAAATCACATGCCCAAGGAAACTAATCTTTTCTAGCCAGAACTCACACTTACTAGCCTTGGCATATAATCGGTTTTTCCTCAGGATCTCCAGCACTCTGCGCAAGTCACTGACATGATCCGAAGTAGTCCGAGAGTACACCAAGATATCATCTATGAAAACCACCACACATGAATCAAGTAATTCATGAAATACCCTGTTCATCAAATCCATGAAGACAGCAGGTGCATTCGTCAGTCCAAAAGGCATAACTAGAAATTCGAAATGCCCATACCTGGTCCTGAAAGCAGTCTTAAATATATCCTCATCCTTGACCCTAAGCTGGTAATACCCTGATCTCAGATCGATCTTAGAGAACACTGTAGCTCCCTGTAATTGATCAAACAGATCATCAATTCTGGGAAGAGGATACTTATTCTTGATAGTCACTTGGTTCAGTTGCCTGTAGTCTATACACATCCTCAGGGTTCCATCCTTCTTCTTAACGAACAGCACTGGTGCTCCCCAGGGAGAAGCACTAGGCCGGATGTAACCTTTCTCGAGCAATTCCTCCAGTTGCTTCTTAAGTTCGGCCAATTCTGATGTAGCCATGCGGTAAGGAGCTCTGGAGATAGGTGCAGTACCTGGCACCAACTCAATGCCAAACTCTACCTCTCGTATTGGTGGCAAGCCTGAAAATTCCTCAGAGAATACATCAGGAAACTCTTTCACCACCGCCATCTGAGTCAAATCAGAAGTAGAATCATCCTGCACCTTAACATGTGCAAGGTAACCTTTACACCCACTAGCAAGTAACTTCCTGGCCTGCAGGAAAGATATCACATGCGGTCCTTGGTCTGACACTAGACCTCTCACAAAAAGCCGATTCCCATCTAGCAGATTCAAGGTGATTACTTTCTCAAAGCAATCCACAGTGGCATGATGTGAGGATAACCAATCCATACCTAGGATGACATCATAGTCTTGCATGTCTAAGAGGATTAGATCTACAAGAAACTCATAACCCTCTACATGCACTACACAATCAGCACAAACAGTATCTGTAGATAATGATTTCCCTAAGGGAGTACTTACAGACACAACATAATCCATCACCTTAGGCAATACAGGTAAACATGCAGCAAATCTAACAGATACAAAAGATAAATTTGCACCAGGGTCAAATAAGATGCGAGCTAACTGATCAAATACAAATAAGGTACCTTCCACGACGGATCGGGAAGCTCGTGTATCCTTTTCAGCCACAGCATAAACTCGGGTCTGGACTGTAGGCTTATCTGTGCCTCTATGCTGCATCTCAGGCTCCTTGCAGTCCTTGACCATGTGCCCAGGTTTCTTACACCTGAAGCAAACACCATTCTTCTTATAACAGTCTTTCATTAGATGTCCCTTGAGCCCACAATAATGACAATTCCGATCCTCTGTGATACTGTTCTTTACATCCCTGGCATCCCTGAACTGCTGCGGTGCATCCCTGGACTGCTGCGGTGCCTTGTAAGAGTAAGGCTTATACCTGCTCTTCTTGTAGTCTTTATGCCTAGGGTACTTCTTACCCTTGCCGCCATTACCATACTGAGGAGCCGCCGCCTCAGCTGCAGGAACCACCGTCACGGCCACACTAGAACTCCTCTCAGATATGTACCTCTCAATGGTGCGTGCTCGTCCAACAGTCTCAACGTAAGTCTCCAAGTGCTGAGCACCAACCTGCTCCCGAATGTCCCATCTGAGACCTCTGAGAAACTTGGTAGCCCTCCTCTTTTCAGTGTTTATCAGGTGAGGGGCATACTTTCCCAACTTAGTGAACCGTAACTCATACTGGTCCACAGTCATATCACCCTGCTCCAGATGAATAAATTCCACCTCTCGGTCCTCCACCAAGCTATCGGGGAAGTACTTCTCATTAAATTGAGACAAGAAATAGGGCCAATCTACTGTTTCATGTCTTTCTTCAGCAAGCCTCACCACGCCCTTCCACCACTCATCTGCGTCACCACGCATCATATAGGTGGCCAGACACAGCTTGTCCTCATCTGAGCAACGCATGACTTAGAAAATCTTGTCCAAAACCAACTGCCAGTTCTCTGCCGTACTTGATTCTGAGCCCCCATAAAAAGAGCTAGGACCCAGTTTCTGGAATTCACTCACAAGCGAGGCATAGCGCCTGTGAGCGTCCTCCTGAGAGTCAGTCCCCACTCCTCGAGTAGTAGTCTGGGATCTCTCCTGAGTCAATTGCTGCAAGAGCTGCTGTTGCGCTTCTTGATGCTGAGTCTGTTGCTGCTGCAGCATCTGAGCTTGCCTCTCTATCATGGCACCCTGTTGCTGTACCATGCCTGTCAGAGTCGCAATGGCTCTCGTGAGATCCGAGGTCTGCTCACCTTCACTGCTAGCATTTCCTCTAGATCGCACCATCTTAATTCCTACACACACACATACCATAATAAGGAAACAAACATAAACCTATCAGATGTCTAGCAATACACAAATATGTTTTCCCCCGAACTAAGTTTTAGCTAGCCAACTCCTCTGATACCATTCTGTCACATCCCGTTATCTTAACCCCAAACAAGCAACACAAGTCATAGAGAAACAGGATGTTATCATACAAGATCGATTCACATGCTAGGTAAAACCAAGTTCAAGAAAACACGATCTGAAAATTTTCGAGAATCCACACATCGAAAATCCATGAAACACAATTTCATAAATGTACCTGCCACCACGCAATACTTGCACTAGACATATGCAAGTTCACATTTATATCAAATCCGATTGCAAAAATACCAATCGACTCAAAATGAGAACCAAAGTCACAATATCGATTTTATAAGTTCATAACTAACATCAATGATACCAAACACCGAAACCAGGCCAAAGCCCGCGGTGACACAAAAATCAAAATCTTAAACTGCCACAACCGGCAACACAAGTTCACATAGTTCACATAGTTCGCATAGATCGGCCACAACCGGCCCCAGTTAATTAAGCATAAAAGTCTTATACATCCAACATCCATATAAAATGCTAACTGGTACTGCGCCCCTGCTCTACACCTGAAAATATTGAGGGGTGAGCTACACAGCCCAGTGAGTGGATAGTCTCAATCGACCATCCATAGCATACAATCAAAGATACATGCAGATTATTTTAAAAACATTTAGCAGAACATCATGTTAACATATAACAAAAACAAAGAACAGAACTCAAAAAAATAATTAGATGTACAGACATCATACACTTGTCACCACATAGTAACCAAGGTTCTAGAGTCATACTCTAAACCAAGTAAACACACCAACCACTTAATTGACCTAGTTGTCCAGCATAATCAATAGTGACCATTATGGTCCAACCCGGCTTTGGCCTAAGCACTGGGAGAAGCCTGTAAATCACATGCAACATATATACATGGACAGTGTGTAGACTCAAGAGGTAATCACCACCTGGTCAAGATGTGATACCTTGATCTACACCACCCCATAATCACAAAAATCTAAGCGTCTAAGAGTGATGACATCAAGAGGTGGCCCCTGTCCGACCAAGACATGGCACTTTGCGTCTTATATCACTCGTTCTCCCAAAGGGTTCCTTAACTGGATAACACCAGACACATCTTATATCTTATTTCACAAAAGTGGACTCCTAAGTGTCAACTAAACTCTAGGATAGTCATTGTTATCACAATAATCACATCAGGCAGGCTGAACAATAACCCCCTCACATATCACAATACAGGGCTGAAATCTCCAACCCTTAACATATCACATATAGACTATCCCCTTGAGTACACAGTTACACTTAGCCTTAGTCCTAACCATTCCATGACCACAACACATATTATTCGAAAATCTCATAACCACATAATATTCGAAAATCACATAACCACATAATATTCAAAAATCACATAACCACATAATATTCAAAAATCACATAATCACATAATATTCAAAAATCACATAATATTTTATAGAGTCCTTAGATTTCATGCTGATCAGTTCAGTATAATCATGCTAAGTTATCACCCAAAGTTATCAATCAATATTTCATGTCATTACTTTCTGCATACACCATTCAATTAAAAATACATAATAATACAGAAAATTCACTAAATTTCGTTCACAATTAACATAAATGCAGAATATCACATATTCATAGTTTTCTTCTAATTCTGATAACAAAAGACAGAAATACCCCTAGTTCAAAGTTTAAGTCATACAAGAAAAGTTATCCAAAAATTTCGTAAAAATATTCATTACGTCCCTCATGATCCCTAGATTCGTAATTTCAAGTTTTCCCCAATTTTAACTAGGAAATTTACCGAATTACCCCTAGGTCAATTTCAGTCAACAGAAACTTTTATTTCTAAAAATTCCCAAAAAAATACAGTAGAATCCTCATATACCTAATTTCATGAATATCAAGTTTTCCCCAATTTTTACCCATGCATTTGGACGTAACTTCATGAAGAAGGGTCGAAATTCTCATTCAAGCCCTAATCTTCATGCAATTGAAATTCTAATGCTACATACATGTTTAATCAAGGCCTAATTTATGATTAGGAGTCTTAAAAACGAAAAGCCCTAATTTTCATGCAAGCTAGGGTTTCAAAAATTTGGGAAAAACAAGGAAAACATGTACAATTGAAATTAAGAGATCATGCCATACTCCTATGCATTAATCTTCTCTAAAACAAGCAATGCATCCAATTTTCGTGAACTAGGTGAAGGAGAACATCCACTCACCTTGATTTCGATTCTTCCAAACCAACACCCTCACGCCACACACTTCGCCGGAACCACCCAAGAGCCGCCGAAAAATCGCTTCCACTACCTCTTGCCGCCGGCCACAAGAAGAGGAGAAGAGAAGAAGCAAGCCGCCAGTTCACCAAGGGAAGAAAATCATGAGCAAAGAGAAAAACGAGGGTGAACACGATTTCCCCTAAAATTTTTGTTTTTTTCAAGCCTCCAACGAATCCAAACCAATAGCAACCATAAGTGAAAGATCCAATAACCCTTTAGTATAAGTTAATCTCCATTTTACCCTTATCAAGGGCTCTTACCCTTTTCTAACAAGAATACACCCCTAGCCTAGTGGCGTGCAGCACACATCCTATGCCTTAAGTCTTAGGTTCGAATCCTCTCCGCGACACATATTTTTACATTGCAGGAAAATACACCAAACAAGACATTTTCTCAATGAAAAACTTCCACAAACAAGCTATAAACGAAATTTTAGTTTTTTTCTTACCTGTTAATAAATTTCTGGATCTTACAGTTATTTTGTATCTAGCATAACGAAAAATATTATCTCTATTCCTGCTCTTGTCAGGAAAGGGTTTTCCTTTGAATGCAATATTTCAAAGTGTGTTATTTCTTATGATAATATTGTTTATGCCACTGGATCAATTAACAATGGGTTATTCATGTTGGACATGGAATATTCTATACAAAATATTAATAATAAGAAAGCCAAGTATGCTGATGACAGCACCTTGCTATGGCATAGTCGTTTAGGCCATATTAACGAGAAACGCATTAAGCGGTTGCATGATCATGGACTGCTGGGATCATTCTCCTATGAGGAGCTTGATACATGCAAAGCTTGTTTAATGGGTAAAATGACAAAGGCTCCTTTTCCTAACAAAGGTCAAAGGGCTTCAGGTTTACTTGACCTCATTCACAGTGATGTGTGTGGGCCATTTAGTAAACATGCCAGAGGTGGCTATTCATACTTCATTACCTTTACTGATGATTTCAGTATATACGGGTATGTCTATCTAATGAGACATAAGAGTGAATCTTTTGACAAGTTCAAAGAGTTCAAAAATGAAGTGCAAAATCAGCTAGGCCGAAATATCAAGGCACTTCGCTCAGATCGAGGTGGAGAATACCTAAGTCGAGAGTTTACTGACTATCTGAAGCAGTGTGGGATTGTCTCACAGCTTACTCCGCCAGGAACACCGCAATGGAATGGTGTGTCCGAGAGGAGGAACAGAACCTTATTGGATATGGTTCGTTCAATGATGAGTCAGGCTACTCTACCTTACTCCTTTTGGGGATTTGCACTGGAAACAGCTGCAAAGGTACTAAACCGAGTGCCATCCAAGGCAGTTTCAAAGACTCCATATGAGTCATGGTATGGGAAACAGCCGAGCTTGACATTTATTAAGATCTGGGGTTGCGAGGCTTATGTCAAAAAGCTCGCCTCTGGGAAACTAGAGAGCAGATCTGAGAAATGCATCTTTGTCGGTTACCCTAAGGAAACTAAGGGTTATTATTTCTACGACCCCAAAGAGAACAAAGTATTTGTTGCTCGGACGGCTATTTTTCTTGAGAAGGAATTTCTTCTGCAAGAGGCCAGTGGGAGAGAAATAAAGCTGGATGAGAATCCAGAGGAAGGACAAAGTAGTCAAGCACAGTTGGATGAGCATGAGCCAGTAGAACAGGTTATTGAACAACCTGAGGCTCAGATATCACGGGAACCGCGAAGATCGGGAAGGATCCGTCGACAGCCTGAGCGCTATGACGGAGTCTACATCATTGATCATGATGAACCCCTCACTTATGCGGATGCGGTCAGTGGACCGGAATCAGCGAGATGGCTTGAAGCTATGTGAGCCGAGATGGACTCCATGTCAGATAACCAAGTCTGGGATTTGGTTGATCCGCCTCCGGGAGTAATCCCTGTAGGCTGTAAATGGATCTTCAAGAAGAAGATAGACATGGATGGTAACGTGGTTACCTATAAAGGCAGGCTAGTTGCGAAAGGTTTCAAACAAATCTACGGGATAGATTATGATGAAACTTTCTCTCCTGTAGCCATGTTCAAGTCTATTCGGATCATTCTCGCAATAGCAGCATATTATGATTATGAGATCTGGCAGATGGATGTGAAGACCGCTTTCCTTAATGGAAATCTGGATCAGGATGTGTATATGACACAACCTGAAGGTTTCACTAATCCATCAGATCGTCATAAAATATGCAAGTTAAAGAAGTCCATTTATGGACTTAAGCAAGCATCAAGAAGCTGGAACATTCGTTTTGATGAATCAATCTGTGAATTTGGTTTCATCAAGAATGAAGATGACCCGTGTGTATATAAGAGGTTTAGTGGGAGCGTAATTACATTCCTAGTCCTCTACGTCGATGATATCTTAATCATTGGAAACGATATTCCTGAACTACATGCGGTTAAGGCATGGTTAAGAAAATGTTTCCAGATGAAAGATCTAGGAGAAGCAGCCTATGTATTAGGTGTGAAGATCTACAGAGATAGATCTAAGAGGCTTCTCGGGCTGTGCCAGAGTACTTACATCGATAAAGTCCTGGAGAGATTCCATTTAGAGAATTCTAAAAGAGGATATCTTCCAGTCAGACATGGTCTGAATCTTTCGAAGAGTCAGTGTCCACAAACACAGACTGAGAAAGATGAAATGGACAATACGCCTTATTCTTCGGCTATTGGGTCCATTATGTATGCGATGTTGTGTACTCGCCCAGACGTCGCTTACGGGTTAAGCGTGACCAGTCGATTCCAAAGTAATCCAGGTCAGGCGCACTGGATTGCAGTCAAGAACATTTTGAAATATCTTTGGAGGACCGAAGATATGTTCTTGGTGTATGGTGGTCAGGAAGAACTCAGTATTGAAGGATATACTGACGCTTCGTTCCAATCTGACCAGGATGATTTCTGATCGCAATCAGGCTATGTTTTTAGCTTGAATGGAGGAGCAGTGGTGTGGAAAAGTTGTTGGGGTATGCCCTTAAGCCTAATGTTTGAGGCCTTGGGAATGTATCAGTATCATGTAATAAACTATTATGTTTATATAGGCATGGTTGTTATTCAGTTAGCTACATTGTCTGCTGCAATATATGTTCTTCTGAATAATGTCTCAAAGCTGTTCAGCTGGGCTGACATGCTGTTGTGTCCTTAGTCAATATATCTTGGTGAACATGAGACAGCCTTGATATGGTTAAGACTAATATGTGTTCTAATCTTATAGGATGCTTCGAGCATGGAATAAGATGTAGACTCATTGTAACATCCCTCAGAATCACACCCCACACGCATACAAGTAAAATACGGGGTTTCAAAAATTTTTTACTCTTCCATTAAAACACAAGAAGAAAGCGGCATCGAAGGACATTACTACGGAACAGAAAACCGCACAGAACTGAATAGGATCGATTACTAGGAAATAGAAATCCGGAAATCCAGAAAAAAATCCGGCAGCAAGTATTCTAAACTACTGCTGCACAGACACACATATCTTGTAACAACAACAAACGTCCACACTACACATATGTGGAATTTCAGAAATATACAGAACTGATTATTCAGATACTAAAATAAACAACACAAATTCGGTTACACATCTCAAATCGGACATTTCAAAATAAGAACCAATTCAATAAAAGAATCCAAGACTTGTATCCAATAATTTAAACGAAACAACTATAATATAATATCCTGAAAACAGGCATAAGCCCTCAGGAGATAAAACATGTCATATAGGTCATAATAAATTAGGCACGCAGGCCTGATAAATCTTTAGAAGACTATTCTTAGAAATGACATCAAACATTAGCGTCATATTAGCTGTAGCAATTACTGTCTTGATGTCTCACCTGAAAACATTTAAACAACGGAGGTGAGCTAAAAAGCTCAGTGAGTAAAAGACACTAAAAGTCATCCATAGTACACATCAAAAATATCATGCTTAAGTTGAAATTCTTTTATTTAACAGATAAAATAAATCAGCTTAACATGCACACTCATATCAGAAACAAAACACAATCAAATACAGATACTTGTAACAATAGGCTTCAAGCAGGTAGGATATGAATATACCAACCCATACCAACTAACCACACCGCCTAATACATCTAAATACAGATCGAAACAGAACTACAGAAATCAGAACTGACAGACAGAAAATCAGAATTTTCAGAGTCCAAACGGATAGTCTACATCGGAAACAGAAAGGCCACAGAAGGCCTGATGACCACAGAAGGTCTGACCCCACCTCTGCCGAGGACGAGACAATGCATGCATATCAGAAACAGAATGGTAGAGGAGATATCAGTGGGTGGCCCCCATCTTGTCAGGACGTGGCACTCTGGTCTCCAATACCCAGAACAGAATGGTAGAGGAGGTATCAGTGGGTGGCCCCCGTCTTGTTAGGACGTGGCACTCTGGCCTCCAATACCCAGAACTGAATGGTAGAGGAGGTATCAGTGGGTGGCCCCCGTCTTGTTAGGACGTGGCACTCTGGCCTCCAATACCCAGAACTGAATGGTAGAGGAGGTATCAGTGGGTGGCCCCCGTCTTGTTAGGACGTGGCACTCTGGCCTCCAATACCCTGAACAGAATGGTAGAGGAGGTATCAGTGGGTGGCCCCCGTCTTGTCAGGACGTGGCACTCTGGTCTCCAATACCCTGAACAGAATGGTAGAGGAGGTATCAGTGGGTGGCCCCCGTCTTGTCAGGACGTGGCACTCTGGCCTCCAAAACCCAGAACAGAACAGAATAGTGTCTCATGGGTCGTAGTAGACTATCAGCACCATTACAGCGCCACAGAAGGAGGGTAAGGACACGGAAGAATGCTACACTAGGGCATAATTTTACAGAACAGATTATACTGAAACGGAGGAGTAGGACTAATCACTACTTAATTCTTACATCATGCCCAAAGTCTAACAAACCAGAAAATGACACACCCCAATATCCAGTCCTTAAACACAGAACATAAATTATATGAGTGAATTCCTTACAACTGACCTTAATTCATGTCAAACCATTCTATGTTCTCACAAATGTTTTAACACATTCAAGGTTTTCAGAAAATTCACAACATATAAACAGAACAGGAAATATCCACATAACAAACAATTAAATACAGAACAGAAATTATTCATATAACAAACATTTAAACACAGAATAGAAATTATTCATGAAATAATCTCCTCAAAATTCCTAAAACCGTGAGCTGTAAAATTACTGTAAGGGGCGCCACTTTCAGAACCTTAACAGAACGTACAAATTTCATGTAAATAATTTCAGTCCCCCACTACAGATAATTTTAATTACACGTTCGTGAAGAAAATTGACAAAAGCCCCAAAATTGGCTCGAACCATGATTTTCGAAAATTCCTAAGTTCTTAGTTAAATCCCCAATTTTGTTTTCTCTAAAATTTCTCATCAAGCAAATAAATTTTAGAAGAACTACAGACCACAATTTAAGAGATTAAACCATACAGGATAAATTTTTCTCTCAAGGGAATATTCGTCTAACCAAAACATAGCAGATTTATATTGTCAGATTGCAACATATATTTTTGGTCCAATTTCGAGCCAAAGCTAGTCAATATTGTATTCAAAATAAAGCTATTTGAATCTACTTTCCAATAGAACTGAATCCGTCGGATTTGGAGTTATAACCGGGAAGATATGGGTGTTCGAACATAGAAAGGTCGGGATTTCAGAATTTCAGAAAACAGATTCGTATATCAGAATTGCGACACAAATTTCAGATCCAATAACTAACAGAAAATAGGCAACATGGTAGTCAAAATGAACCCCTTCAAGTCTACTTTCTAATAAAACTGATTTTACAAGATTTCGAGCTATACCTAGGGAGATATGATGGTTCGAACACATAAAGGTCGAAATCCAGATTTCCAGAAAACTGATTTTGTACAGCTAGTTTGCAATACAGATTGAAATACGAATACAGTTTGGATATGGTCGATATCATATTCAAATTAAAGCCGAATGTATCTAGTTTCATACAAAATTTATTTCGTGCGATTTGGATCTATATGCCATGAGATATTGGGGTTATAGTACACAAAGGTCAGATTAACGAAAACCAGAATAAGATTTACTTGCAGACTTTTGGTTCATACAGATAATCATTGCAATTAACGAATTTTAATTGAATGATAATCTACAATTTAGCGGATTAGACTCCTTAGGATCGAATTACTCACCAGAAAAAAAATCGCCCACAGAGAAAACGCCAAAACAGAGGATCAGGGATCTCCAGAAAGTTCGTCCACCACCAGTCTGCCACCACCAGCGTCAGAAATTTTGCAGGGGCGCCAAGCACAGTGAGGGGCGACAACACAGGCGGCTAGGGCAAGAAACAAACCAAAAATCGTGAGGGAGAGGAGCTCTCACGAATTTTCCCCCTTTTTTTTTATTTTTTTTTTTCCACCCCAAACGGATCCAAGATCCAATAACCCAATTAACTTAAGTGGAAATCGGCTTTAATGGGCTTACCTGGGCTTAACCACCATGCGCCACTCCAATAACACAGAAATATGCGCCACCATGGTGGAAGAATTCCAGGAGCAAATAGTCAAGGTTGAGGGTTCGAAGCCCCAACAAAAATAATTATTTTTGCCCTGTAGGGAAAAGTCCTACAATTAGGCAAAAATCCCAAAATTTTAACCGATAAAAATACAGAAACTGAATTTCTAACCTTAAATCATAATTCAGAAAATCAAGGGCGTTACATCCTCCCCCCCTTATAGAGCTTTAGTCCTCTAAAGCTGACCAAGCCCGTCACTGAACAGGTGAGGATGCTCCTTTCTCATCTCTGCTTCAACCTCCCAAGAGGCTTCTTCAACAGACTGATTTCCCCAGATGACTTTCACAAGTGGAATAACCTTATTCCTCAGCACTTTCTCTTTTCTATCTTCAATTCTGAGAGGTTTCACCACAAAAGTCATGTTCTCTTCAAGCTGGAGAGGTTCCAACTCCAGAACATGAGAAGGATCAGAACAATATTTTCTGAGTGCAGAAACATGGAACACATTATGGAGGTGTTCCAGTGATGGGGGCAGAGCAAGTCGATATGCCACAGGTCCAATCCTCTCAATGATATCAAAGGGACCAATGTACCTGGGACTCAATTTTCCTCTCTTCCCAAATCTCATCACCCCTTTCATAGGCGAGACCTTTAGGAAAACATGCTCTCCCACCAAAAACTCAAGAGGACGCCGCCTCACATCAGCATAACTCCTCTGTCTATCCTGAGCAATCTTCATCTTTTTCTGAATTTCTCTGATCTTCTCAGTGGCTTCCTGAACAGCATCAGACTTTAGCACTGTTCTGTCCCCAGTTTCCTCCCAGCATATAGGTGTTCTGCATTTCCTCCCATATAGGGCCTCATACGGAGCCATCTGTATGCTAGAGTGGAAGCTATTGTTGTAGGTGAACTCTATCAGTGATAAGTCCAGATCCCACTCAACAGACCAGTCAATCACATAAGATCTCAGAAGATCCTCAAGTGTCTGAATAGTTCTCTCTGTCTGACCATCAGATTGAGGATGATATGCAGTGCTGAAACTCAGATTAGTTCCCAAATCTTCCTGTAATTTCTTCCAAAACCTGGATAGAAATCGAGGATCACGATCAGAGACATGTCCAAGGGAACTCCATGTAATCTGACAATCTCATCGATGTACAGTTTTGCTAACCGATCCAAACTGTAAGTCATTTTGATCGGTAAGAAGTGAGCCGACTTCGTGAGTCTGTCCACAATCACCCATACGGCATCATGATTCCTTCTGGTATTGGGCAGTCCACACACAAAGTCCATACTGATATGCTCCCACTTCCACTGAGGAATAGGGAGAGACTGCATCAAACCGTCCGGCCTCTGATGCTCAGCCTTCACGGTTTGGCAAGTCAAACATCTGGACACAAACAAATGCACATCCTTCTTCATACCATGCCACCAGAAAGTCTTTTTCAGATCCTGATACATCTTGGTACTACCAGGATGAACGGTATACTTAGTGCAATGACTTTCCTTAAGAATTTCATTTCTCAACTCAGGGTCCTCAGGGACACAGACCCTTCCACGAAATCTGAGGAGACCATCATCCGACATACTGAAATTCTCATCCCAGCCTTGCTCAGACCTCTCTTTCCACCGTAGAATATCCTGATCTGACTGCTGCCCTGATCTCAGTCTCTACAGTAAGTCTGACTGAACCCTGAGAGAAGCCAGAAGACCGCCTCTCTCACCCGGAGTCACACTCAGATGCATGTCACTGAACTCCTGCAATAGTCGCCACTCCTGGACTCGCAGTGCAGCTATCTGAGTCACAGGATACCGACTAAGCGCATCAGCCACCACATTGGCTTTACCAGACTGATATTGGATGGTGAAGTCATAATCCTTTATCAATTCAAGTCATCGCCTCTGTCTCATATTCAGCTCTTTCTGAGTGAAGATATACTTCAAGCTCTGGTGATCTGTAAACAATTCAAATGTCTGTCCAAACAGATAGTGCCTCCAGATTTTCAAGGCAAAAACTACAGCTGCCAACTCCAGATCATGAGTGGGGTAGTTTACTTCGTAATCTTTGAGTTGCCTTGAAGCATAAGCGACTACTTTTCCTTGCTGCATCAGTACAGCACCCAGACCCTTACCAGAGGCATCAGTGTAAACAATGAACTTCTCTCCATCACAGGGAATGATGAGGATAGGAGCACTGGTCAGTCTCTTTTTCAGTTCCTGAAAACTAGACTCACAATCATCAGACCACTCAAACTTCAAATTCTTTCTAGTTAGCTTAGTCAGAGGACCAGCCAGCTTGGAAAAACCCTCCACAAAACGGCGGTAGTATCCAGCTAAGCCCAGAAAACTTCTGACCTCAGTCGCTGTAGTTGGTCTTCCCCAGTGAAGAATGGCCTCCACCTTCACTGGATCCACAGACACACCCTGGTCAGAAATAATGTGTCCCAGAAAGCCAATCTGATGTAACCAGAACTCACATTTGCTGGCCTTAGCATACAGCTGCTTCAGCCGCAGAATCTCCAGCACCTTGCGCAAATCCTGAGTGTGATCTTGCGCATTCTTGGAGTAGATCAGAATATCATCTATGAAGACGACCACACATTTGTCCAGAAGTTCATGAAATACTCTGTTCATCAGATCCATAAACACTGCAGGGGCATTTGTCAGTCCAAAAGGCATAACAAGAAACTCATAGTGCCCATACCTGGTCCTGAATGCAGTTTTAGGTACATCCTCCTCCTGAACTCTCAACTGATGATAGCCAGACCTCAGGTCAATTTTAGAGAATACAGTAGCACCCTGCAACTGATCAAAGAGATCATCAATACGGGGTAATGGGTACTTATTCCTAACAGTCACTTGATTGAGTTGACGGTAATCGATGCACATACGCAAAGTACCATCCTTCTTCTTCACAAATAACACAGGTGCTCCCCATGGAGAAACACTGGGTCGAATATACCCCTTCTCTAATAGTTCTTCTAGTTGCTTCTTCAGCTCTGTCAGTTCTGAAGTTGCCATCCTGTAAGGAGCTTTAGATATCGGTGCCGTGCCTGGCAACAACTCGATACCAAACTCAACTTCTCTGCTGGGTGGTAACCCAGATAAATCATCAGAGAAGACGTCAGCAAACTCTCTTACCACAGGAATTTTATCCAGATCCAAATCAGGCTCAGTCTGCACCTTGACATGCGCCAGGTACCCTTTGCAGCCCTGGGCTAAAAGCTTCCTGGCCTGCAGATGAGATATCACCAAAGGCTCATGTTCTGAAATCTGGCCTTGGATAACCAGTTGCTGTCCATCACTTAGATGCAGAGTAATTAACTTTTCAAAACAATCTAAAGTAGCATGATAGGCAGACAGCCAATCCATGCCCAGAATGATGTCATAGTCTTTCATAGGAAGACTAATCAAATCAATAGGTAAATCATATCCTTCAACCTTAATCAAACAGTCAGGATATGCTATATCTGTAGATACGGCCTCACCCATAGGCGTATGAACAGAAATACAGAAATCAAGTATCCTAGGCAACACAGGCAAACATAGCTTGTCTGCATCATCACAGCGCAAAACCTGGAAAATCTTTTCCAGTGTTAAAAGCCAATCCTCAGCTGCTCTGGGCCCCGGACTACCATAAAATGCAGTCGGGTCCAGGTGCTGAAACTCTCGAACCAACCGAGCATATCGTTGATGTGCGCCATCACCCAGAGAAGAACCAGCCGGTTGTGCTTGTGACTGAGACTGTGTCTGCGACAGCCGCTGCAATAACTGTTGCTGAACCTCCATGTGCTGCGCCTGCTGCTGCTGCATCATCTGAGTTTGCTGCTGAATGAATGCATTCTGTTGTTGCATCATAGCAGTCATAGCCTCCATGGTCTGCCTCAGATCAGGCTGTTGATCACCGTTGCTACTGCTAGCTCTTGGTCGCACCATTATGTTTACCTGCATCACATAACACAGTAGAATAACAACCAATATTCAATCACAAATCAGATCCTAACTTGGTTTCTAGCAATACACAAACAGAGTTTTCCTTCCCCGGAGTTTCTAATTGCTAGTAAAAATGCCTCTGATACCATCTGCAACATCCCTCAGAATCACACCCCACACGCATACAAGTAAAATACGGGGTTTCAAAAATTTTTTACTCTTCCATTAAAACACAAGAAGAAAGCGGCATCGAAGGACATTACTACGGAACAGAAAACCGCACAGAACTGAATAGGATCGATTACTAGGAAATAGAAATCCGGAAATCCAGAAAAAAATCCGGCAGCAAGTATTCTAAACTACTGCTGCACAGACACACATATCTTGTAACAACAACAAACGTCCACACTACACATATGTGGAATTTCAGAAATATACAGAACTGATTATTCAGATACTAAAATAAACAACACAAATTCGGTTACACATCTCAAATCGGACATTTCAAAATAAGAACCAATTCAATAAAAGAATCCAAGACTTGTATCCAATAATTTAAACGAAACAACTATAATATAATATCCTGAAAACAGGCATAAGCCCTCAGGAGATAAAACATGTCATATAGGTCATAATAAATTAGGCACGCAGGCCTGATAAATCTTTAGAAGACTATTCTTAGAAATGACATCAAACATTAGCGTCATATTAGCTGTAGCAATTACTGTCTTGATGTCTCACCTGAAAACATTTAAACAACGGAGGTGAGCTAAAAAGCTCAGTGAGTAAAAGACACTAAAAGTCATCCATAGTACACATCAAAAATATCATGCTTAAGTTGAAATTCTTTTATTTAACAGATAAAATAAATCAGCTTAACATGCACACTCATATCAGAAACAAAACACAATCAAATACAGATACTTGTAACAATAGGCTTCAAGCAGGTAGGATATGAATATACCAACCCATACCAACTAACCACACCGCCTAATACATCTAAATACAGATCGAAATAGAACTACAGAAATCAGAACTGACAGACAGAAAATCAGAATTTTCAGAGTCCAAACGGATAGTCTACATCGGAAACAGAAAGGCCACAGAAGGCCTGATGACCACAGAAGGTCTGACCCCACCTCTGCCGAGGACGAGACAATGCATGCATATCAGAAACAGAATGGTAGAGGAGATATCAGTGGGTGGCCCCCGTCTTGTCAGGACGTGGCACTCTGGTCTCCAATACCCAGAACAGAATGGTAGAGGAGGTATCAGTGGGTGGCCCCCGTCTTGTTAGGACGTGGCACTCTGGCCTCCAATACCCAGAACTGAATGGTAGAGGAGGTATCAGTGGGTGGCCCCCGTCTTGTTAGGACGTGGCACTCTGGCCTCCAATACCCAGAACTGAATGGTAGAGGAGGTATCAGTGGGTGGCCCCCGTCTTGTTAGGACGTGGCACTCTGGCCTCCAATACCCTGAACAGAATGGTAGAGGAGGTATCAGTGGGTGGCCCCCGTCTTGTCAGGACGTGGCACTCTGGTCTCCAATACCCTGAACAGAATGGTAGAGGAGGTATCAGTGGGTGGCCCCCGTCTTGTCAGGACGTGGCACTCTGGCCTCCAAAACCCAGAACAGAACAGAATAGTGTCTCATGGGTCGTAGTAGACTATCAGCACCATTACAGCGCCACAGAAGGAGGGTAAGGACACGGAAGAATGCTACACTAGGGCATAATTTTACAGAACAGATTATACTGAAACGGAGGAGTAGGACTAATCACTACTTAATTCTTACATCATGCCCAAAGTCTAACAAACCAGAAAATGACACACCCCAATATCCAGTCCTTAAACACAGAACATAAATTATATGAGTGAATTCCTTACAACTAACCTTAATTCATGTCAAACCATTCTATGTTCTCACAAATGTTTTAACACATTCAAGGTTTTCAGAAAATTCACAACATATAAACAGAACAGGAAATATCCACATAACAAACAATTAAATACAGAACAGAAATTATTCATATAACAAACATTTAAACACAGAATAGAAATTATTCATGAAATAATCTCCTCAAAATTCCTAAAACCGTGAGCTGTAAAATTACTGTAAGGGGCGCCACTTTCAGAACCTTAACAGAACGTACAAATTTCATGTAAATAATTTCAGTCCCCCACTACAGATAATTTTAATTACACGTTCGTGAAGAAAATTGACAAAAGCCCCAAAATTGGCTCGAACCATGATTTTCGAAAATTCCTAAGTTCTTAGTTAAATCCCCAATTTTGTTTTCTCTAAAATTTCTCATCAAGCAAATAAATTTTAGAAGAACTACAGACCACAATTTAAGAGATTAAACCATACAGGATAAATTTTTCTCTCAAGGGAATATTCGTCTAACCAAAACATAGCAGATTTATATTGTCAGATTGCAACATATATTTTTGGTCCAATTTCGAGCCAAAGCTAGTCAATATTGTATTCAAAATAAAGCTATTTGAATCTACTTTCCAATAGAACTGAATCCGTCGGATTTGGAGTTATAACCGGGAAGATATGGGTGTTCGAACATAGAAAGGTCGGGATTTCAGAATTTCAGAAAACAGATTCGTATATCAGAATTGCGACACAAATTTCAGATCCAATAACTAACAGAAAATAGGCAACATGGTAGTCAAAATGAACCCCTTCAAGTCTACTTTCTAATAAAACTGATTTGACAAGATTTCGAGCTATACCTAGGGAGATATGATGGTTCGAACACATAAAGGTCGAAATCCAGATTTCCAGAAAACTGATTTTGTACAGCTAGTTTGCAATACAGATTGAAATACGAATACAGTTCGGATATGGTCGATATCATATTCAAATTAAAGCCAAATGTATCTAGTTTCATACAAAATTTATTTCGTGCGATTTGGATCTATATGCCATGAGATATTGGGGTTATAGTACACAAAGGTCAGATTAACGAAAACCAGAATAAGATTTACTTGCAGACTTTTGGTTCATACAGATAATCATTGCAATTAACGAATTTTAATTGAATGATAATCTACAATTTAGCGGATTAGACTCCTTAGGATCGAATTACTCACCAGAAAAAAAATCGCCCACAGAGAAAACGCCAAAACAGAGGATCAGGGATCTCCAGAAAGTTCGTCCACCACCAGTCTGCCACCACCAGCGTCAGAAATTTTGCAGGGGCGCCAAGCACAGTGAGGGGCGACAACACAGGCGGCTAGGGCAAGAAACAAACCAAAAATCGTGAGGGAGAGGAGCTCTCACGAATTTTCCCCCTTTTTTTTTTTATTTTTTTTTTCCACCCCAAACGGATCCAAGATCCAATAACCCAATTAACTTAAGTGGAAATCGGCTTTAATGGGCTTACCTGGGCTTAACCACCATGCGCCACTCCAATAACACAGAAATATGCGCCACCATGGTGGAAGAATTCCAGGAGCAAATAGTCAAGGTTGAGGGTTCGAAGCCCCAACAAAAATAATTATTTTTGCCCTGTAGGGAAAAGTCCTACAATTAGGCAAAAATCCCAAAATTTTAACCGATAAAAATACAGAAACTGAATTTCTAACCTTAAATCATAATTCAGAAAATCAAGGGCGTTACACTCATGGGTACATTGGATGTACTGGACAGACCCTACTAGGATGTTCAATTGTTTGTCGCAATGTGAATAATCTTTGAATATGACAAGTGGCACATTTCCTCTGACTTGAGATCACTTGTGTTTTCTAAATGATGATTGTCATTGTTTTGAGGTAGTTCAATATCATTTGAAACACAATGGTTATAGGCTATCTTGGATGGTGAGCTTGAGTCATGTTAGGGCACTAGTGATAGACATAGGATTGCCGTCTCCTTGTTTAAGGAGTGTGATGTTCTAAAGGGCCCCCTGGATGAGATGATTGAGAAAAGAGTATGGCCATACCCAGGTGACAGTGTTCATCTGATCTAATCATGCTCATCATATTGGAGCTACAAGCTTGACACGCTTGTCCAATAAGAATATCAAGTGGCAAAGGAATTATGCATGCCTTGTGAATTGATTCACACTTGTGCTGTGTTTTGGGTGTAGTCTTGGAAGACTTTTTCCTTTATATCGGGAGACAGTGATGTGTTGCTAGATACCCCTCACTGATCGTGATAACGTGAGTTATCGTTACCGACATTTAAAGGAAACCCTTAGGGTCGCACAATTTGATGATATGGCTTACTTAAGTCAGATCGTGTGGACTGAATTGTTTGGGTTCAGTTTAAAGGGATTTAATCTCTGATTGTGAGTGAGATCTGGTCTGATCATGTTTGATTGATTAGGGCTTGAGATCGGTAAGCTTCGATTGAGAGATTGGATGCTAGATCGATCAGATCAGAAGCATCAAGAGATTAACGGTCAGATCTGGAGCCTTAGGGTTTATTTGAGATCTAGACTAGATCATTGGCTTGATTGGTTCTTAAACCGAACCAATGTGAACCGGCTCATGAAATGAGCGCATGGTTCATGGGGAGAGAGGAGTTGGCGACATGTTCACTTGGCGTGAACGTTGGAGTGAAGTGTGGTGGCTATTTTTAGTAACCACGATCTCCACTTGGAGATGTTGTTCACGACCGAATAGAGTGCTCTCTATTCTCGCCTCTCGCCCATATTCTCTCTCGACGTTTTCGTGTGTGGCGACGTCTTGAAGGTAGAGGAGGATTCAGCCAAGAGAAGGACATCTCTTCCATCCCTTTCACTCGATCAAGGACTCCAAGGAACCTTGCTAGCACAAGGAGCACCAAGGGATAAGCGCATCTTCATCTTGTGTGCGAGACTTTGGAGAAGAGGCGATTGCATCTTTACTTCCAAGGCGTCATCTTGAAATGGCATCGGTATGAATTTATTTTCATGCATATAAAGTTGATTATTTTACATGTATGAGATCCTATGAAACCCTAGTATCCGCTGCATATCTTACTTGCGCCACCATAGGGTTTTCGCCCCCCCTTTGGTTAGGGGAACCTTCAAAAGTTTCAAACAATCTATTGTTGCTGATTCCACAACAGAAGCCGAGTATGTTGCAGCCTCAGAAGCATCTAAGGAGGCAGTGTGGATTCGTAAGTTCGTTCAGGAACTTGGTGTTGTTCCTTCGAGTGCAGATCCTTTGGTTATCTTTTGTGATAACACTGGAGCAATCGCACAAGCAAAGGAACCACGGTCGCACCAGAAGTCCAAGCACATACAGAGACGGTTTCACTTGATCCGGGAGATCATTGATCGAGGCGAGATCAAAATCTGCAAGGTTCATACAGATGACAATCTGGCTGACCCGCTTACAAAGCCTCTGGCGCAGCAGAAGCATGAGAAGCACTGTAATAATATGGGTTTGAGATATCTCAACCATTAGATTAAGTGCAAGTGGGAGATTGTTGGGGTATGCCCTTAAGGCTAATGTTTGAGGCCTCGGGATTGTATCAGTATCATGTATAAACTTCATGTTTATAAAGGCAATGGTTGTTATTCATGTTGTTGCATTATCTGCTGTCATATGTATACTTCTGAATAATGTCTCAATGCTGTTCAGCTTGGCTGACATGCAGTTAAGTCCTTAGTCGAGATATCTTGGTGAACATGAGACAGCCTTGATATGATTGAGACTAATATGTGTTCTAATCTTATAGGATGCTTCGAGCATGGAATAAGATGTAGACTCATAGGTACATTGGATGTACTGGACAGACCCTACTAGGATGTTCAATTGCTTGTCACAATGTGAATAATCCTTGTATGCAAACAAGTGGCATACTTCCTCTGACTTGAGATCACTTGTGTTTCTAAATGATGATTGTCATTGTTTTGAGGTAGTTCAATATCATTTGAAACATAATGGTTATAGACTATCTTGGATAATGATCATGAGTCAGGTTAGGACACTAGTGATAGATAAAGGATTGCCGTCTCCTAGTTTGGAGTGTGATGTTCTAAAGGGGCCCCCTGGATGAGATGATTGAGAAAGTGTATGGCCATACCCAGATGACTATGTTCATCTGATCTAATCATCCTCATCATATTGGAGTTAGAAGCTTGACATGCATGTCCAATAAGAACATCCAGTGGCAAAGGAAACATGTATGTCTAGTGAAGTGGATTCACACTTGTGCTATGGTTTGGGTGTAGTCTTGGAAGACTCTTTCCTTTATATCGGGAGACAGTGATGTGTTGCTAGATACCCCTCACTGATCGTGATAACGTAAGTTATCGTTACCGACATTTAAAGGAAACCCTTAGGGTCGCACAATTTGATGATATGGCTTACTTAAGTCAGATCGTGTGGACTGAATTGTTTTGGTTCAGTTTAAGGGATTTAAACTCTGATTGTAAGTGAGATCTGGTCTGATCATGTTTGATTGATTAGGGCTTGAGATCGGTAAGCTTCGATCGAGAGAATTGATGCTAGATTGGTCAGATCAGGAGCATCAAGAGATGAACGGTCAGATCTTGAATCTTAGGGTTTAAGGTGATCTGGACCAAGGCTTGGCTTGATTTTGTTGGGTCCCTTTCGAGAGGGAGCGAAACCCTAATAGGTCCCCTTCAAGGGGGAGCGAAAACCCTAAATGGTGGCGCATAAATCTTTGCAAGCGGAAGCAAGGGTTTTCATAGATCTTTCGCAAGAACATATGATCAACTTGATGAAGTTTAGATCCATACCATAGCCATGAAGAAGATGGCGACTTGGAAGCGAGAGAACAAGAGAGGTCTCCTCCAAATTGTCGTACACAAAAGGATTGATGACTTGCTCCTTGGATGCTCCTTGTGCTAGCAAGGATCTCCAAGATGTCCTTGATCGAATGAAGGAAAAAGATGGTGTCTTGCTTGGCCGAACTTCTCGTCGTCAACACCTTCAACCCCTTGCGTCTCGTCGAGAGAGAGGAGCCGAATGTTGAATGAGGCGTTAAACCACACATTGAACGTGGAGACGGTTTTCATTTTTGGACTTTCCAAAAATAGCAACCGAAACCGTTGAAGCGTTTTGCGTTCACATCAAGTGAACCAAACGATCATCCCACTCCATGTGGACCATGCGCTCACACTTGAGCCGGTTCACATGTCAATGGTTCATTGGTCAAACCAAATCAGCCCAAGCAATAGTCTAGACATTATCAAACCCAATGGTTCAATGATCTAACCGTCCATCCCTCGATGCTCTTGATCTCACCGATCTAGCATCAATACTCTCGATCGAAGCTTACCGATCTCAAGCCCTAATCAATCAAACATGATCAGACTAGATCTCACTTACAATCAGAGTTTAAACTCCTTTAAACTGAACCAAAACAAATCAGTCCACACGATCTGACTTAAGTAAGTCATATCATCAAATTGTGCGACCCTGAGGGTTTCCTTTAAATGTCGGTAACGATGACTTGCGTCATCACGATCAGTGAGGGGTATCTAGCAACACATCACTGTCTCCCGATATAAAGAAAAGAGTCTTCCAAGACTACACCCAAACCACAGCACAAGTGTGAATCAAACTCACAAGGCATACATGTTTCCTTTGCCACTGGATGTCCTTATTGGACAAGCGTGTCAAGCCTGTATCTCCAATATGATGAGCATGATTAGATCAGATGAACATAGTCACCTGGGTATGGCCATACACTTTCTCAATCATCTCATAGGGGGGCCCCTTAGAACATCACACTCCTTAAACAAGGAGACGGCAATCCTTTATCTATCACTAGTGCCCTAACCTGACTCAAGCTCACCATCCAAGATAGTCTATAATCATTTTATTTCAAATGATATTGAACTACCTCAAAACAATGATAATCATCATTTAGAAACACAAGTGATCTCAAGTCAAAGGACATGTGCCACTTGCAGCATTCAAGGATTATTCACATTGTGACAAACAATTGAATATCCTAGTAGGGTCTGTCCAGTACATCCAATGTACCCATGAGTCTACATCTTATTCCATGCTCGAAGCATCCTATAAGATTAGAACACATATTAGTCTTAACCATATCAAGGCTGTCTCAAGTTCTCCAAGATATCTCGACTAAGGACTTAACTGCATGTCAGCCTAGCTGAACAGCTTTGAGACATTATTCAGAAGTACACTTATTACAGCAGACAAGGTAACAAACTGAATAACAACCATTGCCTTTATAAACATAAAAGTTTATTACACAATACCAATACAATCCCAAGGCCTCAAACATTAGCCTTAAGGGCATACCCCAACAATCTCCCACTTGCACTTAATCTAATGGTTGAGAAATCTCAAACCCATATTATTACAGTGCTTTTCATGCTTCTGCTGCGTCAGAGGCTTGGTAAGCGGGTCTGCCAGATTGTCATCTGTATGAACCTTGTAGATTTTGATCTCGCCACGATCTATGATCTCCCTGATCAAATGAAACCGTCTCTGTATGTGCTTGGACTTCTGGTGCGACCGTGGTTCCTTTGCTTGTGCGATTGCTCCAGTGTTATCACAGAAGATAACCAAAGGATCTGCACTCGAAGGAACAACACCAAGTTCTCTCACGAACTTACGAATCCACACTGCCTCCTTGGATGCTTCCGAGGCTGCAACATACTCGGCTTCTGTTGTGGAATCAGCAACAGTTGACTGTTTGAAACTTTTCCACACCACTGCTCCACCATTCAAGCTAAAAAACATAGCCTGATTGCGATCGGAAATCATCCTGGTCAGACTGGAACGAAGCGTCAGTATATCCTTCAATACTGAGTTCTTCCTGACCACCATACATCAAGAACATATCTTTGGTCCTACGCAGATATTTTAAAATGTTCTTGACTGCAATCCAGTGTGCCTGACCTGGATTACTTTGGAACCGACTGGTCACGCTTAACCCGTAAGCGACGTCTGGGCGAGTACACAACATCGCATACATAATGGATCCAATAGCCAAAGCATAAGGCGTATTGTCCATTTCATCTTTCTCAGTCTGTGTTTGTGGACACTGACTCTTTGAAAGATTCAGACCATGTCTGACTGGAAGATATCCTCTTTTAGAATTCTCTAAATGGAATCTCTCCAGGACTTTATCGATGTAAGTACTCTGGCACAGCCCGAGAAGCCTCTTAGATCTATCAAACTCAGTGATTGATTCATCAAAACGAATATTCCAGCTTCTCGATGCTTGTTTGAGTCCATAAATGGACTTCTTTAACTTGCATATCTTATGACGATCTGATGGATTAGTGAAACCTTCAGGTTGTGTCATATACACATCCTCATCCAGATTTCCGTTAAGGAAAGCTGTCCTCACATCCATCTGCCAGATCTCATAATCATAATATGCAGCTATCGCGAGAAGAATCCGAATAGACTTGAACATGGCTACAGGAGAGAAAGTTTCATCATAATCTATCCCGTAGATTTGTTTGAAACCTTTCGCAACTAGCCTGCCTTTATAGGTAACTATGTTACCATCCATGTCAATCTTCTTCTTGAAGATCCATTTACAGCCTATAGGGATTACTCCCGAAGGCGGATCAACCAAATCCCAGACTTGGTTATCTGACATGGAGTCCATCTCGGCTCGCATAGCTTCAAGCCATCTAGCTGACTCCGGTCCACTGACCGCATCCGCATAAGTGAGGGGTTCATCATTATCAATGATGTAGACTCCGTCATAGCGCTCAGGCTGTCGACGGATCCTTCCCGATCTTCGCGGTTCCCGTGATATCTGAGCCTCAGGTTGTTCAGTAACCTGATCTACCGGCTCAGGCTCATCCAACTGTGCTTGACTACTTTGTCCTTCCTCTGGATTCTCATCCAGCTTTATTTCTCTCCCACTGGCCTCTTGCAGAAGAAACTCCTTCTCAAGAAATATGGCCGTCCGAGCAACAAATACCTTGTTCTCTTTGGGATCGTAGAAATAATAACCCTTAGTTTCCTTAGGGTAACCGACAAAGATGCATTTCTCAGATCTGCTCTCCAGTTTCCCAGAGGCGAGCTTTTTGACATAAGCCTCGCAACCCCAGATCCTGATAAACGTCAAGCTCGGCTGTTTCCCATACCATAATTCATATGGAGTCTTTGAAACTGCCTTGGATGGCACTCGGTTTAGTACCTTTGCAGCTGTTTCCAGTGCAAATCCCCAAAAGGAGTATGGAAGAGTAGCCTGACTCATCATCGAACGAACCATATCAAGTAACGTTCTATTTCTCCTCTCGGACACACCATTCCATTGCGGTGTTCCTGGCGGAGTGAGCTGTGAGATAATCCCACACTCCTTTAAATAGTCAGTAAACGCATGACTCAAGTATTCTCCACCTCGATCAGAATGAAGTGCCTTGATATTTCGGCCTAGCTGATTCTGTACTTCATTCTTGAACTCTTTGAACTTGTCAAAAGATTCACTCTTATGTCTCATAAGATAGACATACCCATATCTACTGAAATCATCAGTAAAGGTAATGAAGTACTGATAGCCACCTCTGGCATGTTTACTAAATGGCCCACACACATCACTGTGTATAAGGTCAAGTAAACCTGAAGCCCTTTGACCTTTGTTAGGAAAAGGAGCCTTCGTCATTTTACCCATTAAACAAGCTTTGCATGTATCAATCTCCTTATAGGAGAATGATCCCAGCAGTCCATGATCATGCAACCGCTTAATGCGCTTCTTGTTAATATGGCCTAAACGACTATGCCATAACAAGGTGCTGTCATCAGCATACTTGGCTTTCTTATTATCAATATTTTGTATAGAATATTCCATGTCCAACATGAATAACCCATTGTTAATTGAACCAGTAGCATAAACAATATTATCATAAGATAAAATACACTTTGAAATATTGCATTCAAAGGAAAATCCTTTCCTGACAAGTGCAGGAATAGAGATAATATTTTTAGTAATACTGGGTACAAAATAACAATTGTTTAATTCTAATACAATGCCAGATGGTAATGAGATGTAATAATCCCCTACAGCAACAGCAGCAACCCGTGCCCCGTTTCCAACGCGTAGGTCCACCTCATGCTGTCCCACCTGTCTTCTTCTCTTGAGTTCCTGTACATTTGAACAAATGTGAACTCCACATGCAGTGTCCAACACCCATGATATAGAAGAAGAAGATATCATGACTTCAGTCACAAATATACCTGAGCCAGAACCGATGCTTCCCCTCTTATCTCCTTGGAGCGCTTTACAGTCCTTTTTCCAGTGACCCAGCTGGCCACAGTGGAAACACCTGTATTCCTTTGACCGCTTAACCTTTTGTTTCAGAGCCTTGTTGTAGTTCTTGACTGGGGCTTTGCCCTTCTTCCCCTTCTTCTTGTTCCTGGAAGGAACCATTAAGACAGAGGTTGAAGGCTTTCCCTTCAGAGTCTCCTCCGTAGTCAAGAGCATATTCAGCAGCTCTGCCGGAGTACAATCGATTTTGTTCATATTAAAGTTAATTATGAACGCATCGAAAGAGGGCGGGAGAGACTGGAGAATAATGTCTACAGCAAGCTCCTGATTGATGGTATGCCCCAGTTTCTCTAGAGCCTCCTTGTGCCCAATCATCTTGAGCACGTGAGCTCCCACTGGGCTCCCCTCAGCCAGTTTGCTCTGAAAGAAAAGCTTTGTCAGATTATAGCGTTCTGTCCTCGCCTGTGCAGCATACAGCATCTTGAGGTTCGCTATAATCTCTATAGCCGACATATCCTCATGCTGACGCTGCAGCGGTGGCGTCATAGACGCTAGCATCAGGCAAGCGACATCAATGCTATCATTGACGTGCTTTTCATAGGCATCACGAACCGCCCTTGCGGCGTTCGCAGCGGGTTGAGGCGGCACTGCCGTCTCGAGGACATACAGTTTCCTCTCTGCCTTAAGAACAATCTTAAGGTGTCCGTACCAGTCTGAGAAGTTTGGCCCAGCAAACTTCTCCCTTTCCAGTAGGGATCGCACATTGAAGCTCATGGTGTTCGTTGCTGCAGGAATCTACAACAATGCAAGAACAGCAAGGTCAGTATCAATGTCTAGAATCAATCCAGGACTTAAGAAAGATTCTTTTCTCACTATTTTATCTGACTGAAAAATCCATTAAAACAGTCCGAAAGAGTAGCACTCTTTTAGTGAGATGGGATCCAGATTTCATACTTGGTCTCCGCGTCCCGCTCAGGCGAGATAAGATGCACAGAGAGTACAAGCACTAATTTCTGGTAGGCAGTCCCTGCAGATCACCAACCCGTGTGATTCCCCTTCATCTGGGCAATCCAGCAGACTGTGCCAACTGAGTTGGTACAACACAGTCTCTGATCCCACAGATGGCTGCCTCCATATAGCTAACATATGCCCCCATATGTAGCCTACATGGTCAAGCTGACCCGACCTACTCCCTGGACCACCACGTGCTATGCTGAGCAACGAGAAGCGATAAATCCCTTCTCTGTAACACGCAGGTGTAATCCCGCACCGTCTGAAGATAGATGGACGTGCCCACTGAGTGGGTACAACACGGCTCCAACGATAGTCAGAATAGTGAGGTTTCGCGTCAGAAGGCTTTACGAGCTTGATATTTTAGCGTTGGATTTTAACGGTCTTTTATCTTCTCAACTATCATGCAATTCCTATGGTGATAGCAGAAGATAAACTCATGCAGTTCTAATTATATAAGCAATAAAAAGAAAGCATGGATCTTATGTGGTAAAAGCCCATGAACCCTAAGTAAGACCTTAAGTTATCTTAAGTCTTCACTTGCTTCTTGGGTCTTTTGCCTCTCATCTGGTCCAACCCAGGGCCCTAGCGCCAAGAGCAGCTCAGGTGCGCCACCAGCTGAATGCGCTTCATTGCCATGTGTGCATTGAATACTTGTCTGATTAAATTACAATTCAATCTATCTAGACAAGATTGACTCGCAGGTCAATTACATTTTATAAATTAAATACAATGTGATTCGCAGATCACAAATAAATATTAATTTATAACTAACCAGGCTCGCAGGCCCCAGCACAGCACACATTAAAGGGCAACCCACATAAGATGAAATAAACAGGCATATGGCATCAATCAACATGTGATCCATTACAAAGAAAATAAACTTTTGAAAACCCATTGGCATCAATTTTACTTTTCTTATCTGCCCTACAACCTTACAACGGTCCATTGATGGGGATCCACTCATCTTATCTAGTTAGATCCATGCCCTTGCATGCACCAAGTCCTAACTGACTCGAGTTGACCTAATGGTCAACCATGCATGCGCCAAGGGCTGAACAACCTTCAAGAGTTCTGGCAAGCGGGTGTGACCCCGGGCCTAACTCAAGAGTGTTCACTGGTTGTCTCAACCAGACCTCGCTACACGCCTTTGATGCAGTCGACCTATAGCCACCTCGTGCTTGCGCACAGGTGCCATCTGGTCGACCCATCTAGGCTGTCAGATGGTCTGATCAGACTAGTTTGATCTATACTAGTTGATGCTTTCAACCCCATCAACCCGTCTAAGGGTTTACAATAGGTGCATCTTAGATCTAATGGGGCGCGCAAGTGATATTTGTTTTGACAAACACAAACACAATAACAAGCGCCAACTTACATGCGCCAACATAACAAAATATTCTCATGTGAAGTTTCGGCATGCAACTTAGATCTAAGCATACATTTACATGCGCAAACATGGATCACAAAAATATATCAAGCAATCATATTAACATGCTGTAACCGCATCCTCTGATACCAATTGTTGGGTCCCTTTCGAGAGGGAGCGAAACCCTAATAGGTCCCCTTCAAGGGGGAGCGAAAACCCTAAATGGTGGCGCATAAATCTTTGCAAGCGGAAGCAAGGGTTTTCATAGATCTTTCGCAAGAACATATGATCAACTTGATGAAGTTTAGATCCATACCATAGCCATGAAGAAGATGGCGACTTGGAAGCGAGAGAACAAGAGAGGTCTCCCCCAAATTGTCGCACACAAAAGGATTGATGACTTGCTCCTTGGATGCTCCTTGTGCTAGCAAGGATCTCCAAGATGTCCTTGATCGAATGAAGGAAAAAGATGGTGTCTTGCTTGGCCGAACTTCTCGTCGTCAACACCTTCAACCCCTTGCGTCTCGTCGAGAGAGAGGAGCCGAATGTTGAATGAGGCGTTAAACCACACATTGAACGTGGAGACGGTTTTCATTTTTGGACTTTCCAAAAATAGCAACCGAAACCGTTGAAGCGTTTTGCGTTCACATCAAGTGAACCAAACGATCATCCCACTCCATGTGGACCATGCGCTCACACTTGAGCCGGTTCACATGTCAATGGTTTATTGGTCAAACCAAATCAGCCCAAGCAATAGTCTAGACATTATCAAACCCAATGGTTCAATGATCTAACCGTCCATCCCTCGATGCTCTTGATCTCACCGATCTAGCATCAATACTCTCGATCGAAGCTTACCGATCTCAAGCCCTAATCAATCAAACATGATCAGACTAGATCTCACTTACAATCAGAGTTTAAACTCCTTTAAACTGAACCAAAACAAATCAGTCCACACGATCTGACTTAAGTAAGTCATATCATCAAATTGTGCGACCCTGAGGGTTTCCTTTAAATGTCGGTAACGATGACTTGCGTCATCACGATCAGTGAGGGGTATCTAGCAACACATCACTGTCTCCCGATATAAAGAAAAGAGTCTTCCAAGACTACACCCAAACCACAGCACAAGTGTGAATCAAACTCACAAGGCATACATGTTTCCTTTGCCACTGGATTGTTGGGGTATGCCTTTAAGGCTAATGTTTGAGGCCTTGGGATTGTATCAGTATCATGTAATAAACTCTTATGTTTATAAAGGCATGATTGTTATTCAGGTTGTTACCTTGTCTGCTGTAATAAGTGTACTTCTGAATAATGTCTCAAAGCTGTTCAGCTAGGCTGACATGCAGTAAAGTCCTTAGTCGAGATATCTTGGTGAACATGAGACAGCCTTGATATGATTGAGACTAATATGTGTTCTAATCTTATAGGATGCTTCGAGCATGGAATAAGATGTAGACTCATGGGTACATTGGATGTACTGGACAGACCCTACTAGGATATTCAATTGTTTGTCACAATGTGAATAATCCTTGATTGCGACAAGTGGCACATTTCCTCTGACTTGAGATCACTTGTGTTTCTAAATGATGATTGTCATTGTTTTGAGGTAGTTCAATATCATTTGAAACATAATGATTATAGACTATCTTGGATGGTGAGCTTGAGTCAGGTTAGGGCACTAGTGATAGACATAGGATTGCCGTCTCCTTGTTTAAGGAGTGTGATGTTCTAAAGGGGCCCCCTGGATGAGATGATTGAGAAAGTGTATGGCCATACCCAGATGACTATGTTCATCTGATCTAATCATGCTTATCATATTGGAGCTACAAGCTTGACACGCTTGTCCAATAAGAACATCCAGTGGCAAAGGAAACATGCATGCCTTGTGAGTTTGATTCACACTTGTGCTGTGGTTTGGGTGTAGTCTTGGAAGACTCTTTTCTTTATATCGGGAGACAGTGATGTGTTGCTAGATACCCCTCACTGATCGTGATAATGTGAGTTATCGTTACCGACATTTAAAGGAAACCCTCAGGGTCGCACAATTTGATGATATGGCTTACTTAAGTCAGATCGTGTGGACTGAATTGTTCAGGTTCAGTTTAAAGGGATTTAATCTCTGATTGTAAGTGAGATCTGGTCTGATCATGTTTGATTGATTAGGGCTTGAGATCGGTAAGCTTCGATCAAGAGATTGGATGCTAGATCAGTGAGATCAGGAGCATCAAGAGATCGACGGTCAGATCAAGAGCCTTAGGGTTTATTGTGGTCTGGACTGATTGCTTGGTTTATTTGGTTATTAAACCAAACCAAATTGAACCAGCTCATTGGTTGAGCGCATGGTTCAAATTGAGAGGAGTTTGCGATTGGGGTAAACCCATGATCGCATGTGAGTGAGTGGCTTTCTATTTTTAGAAAGCATGATCACATACGTGACCATGACTCACGTTCACGCCTAAGGCGCTCTACTCTCTCGCCTCTCCTCCTCTCTTGTCGCCAACTTGAGTTATTCGGTTGGGCACCCTCGTGTGGTGAAGAGATTGACGAAAGGAGAAGGAAGCAATCGCCAAGCAAAGGAGATCTCTCCCCTTCCATTCGACAACGACTTCTTGGAACCTTGCTAGCACAAGGAGCACCAAGGAAGAGTAGGCGACACCAATTGTGTGCGTCACCTTTGGAGAAGGAGCACTTGCGCCTTTCCTTCCAAGACACCATCTAAGCGATGGCAATGGTGAGAATCGTTTTGGAATTAAAGTTGAACATATTATATGCATAGATCCTTGAAACCCCTTCCGCTGCATCAAAGTTTTTCATATGCGCCTCCTATAGGGTTTCACCCCCTTAGTTAGGGGACTTTCAATTGGTATCAAAGCCTAGGTTTCATGCATGTTTTATGATTGCAAGCCATTTTGTGATCCTTGTTTGCGAACAATGCTTAGATCTGTATTACATGCGAAAATACATGTTAAGTTATCATAGGCGAAACTTGTATTTTGTTTATGGCGCATGTATGAGGTTATTTTCAGTTGGCGCTTGTATGTTGTTGGTTTTCTTAAAAACTTAAATACTTGCGCGACTCACACTAGATCTAAGGCCTTACTGTAAACCCTTAGACGGGTTACTAGGGTTGAAGTCATCCCCTAGGTTAGATCCAGACAGTCTGATCAGACCATCTGACAGCCTTGATGGGTTGACCAGATAGCACCTGTGCGCAAGCACCTGGTGGCTATAGGTCGACTGCAGACAGGCGTGTAGCGATGTATGATTGAGACAACCTATGAACGCACATGAGTTAGGCCCGGGGTCACACCCGTTTGCCAGACCTCATTGTGGTTGTTCAGCCCTGGCGCATGCATGGTTGACCTTTTGGTCGACACAAGTCAGTTAGGACTTGGTGCATGCAAGGGCAGTGGATCTGACTAGGTTGGATGAGTGGATCCCTAGTAATGGATGGTTGTAAGGATGTAGGGCAAATAAGGAAATTAAAATTGATGCCTATGGGGTTTTTCAAAAATTTAATTTTCTTGATTGGATCACATGTTGATTGATGCCTATGTTTGTTTATTTATTCTTATGTGGGCTGCCCATATTAAATGTGTGCTGTGCTGGGGCCTGCGTGCCTGGACTTTAAAGTTGTAAATTAATTATTGTGATCTGCGTATCACATTGTATTTAATTTATAAAATGTAATTGACCTGCGTGTCAATCTTGTCTAGATAGATTAATTTGTAAATTAATCAGACAAGAGCACAGAGTACACTTGGCAGAGGCGCATGCAGCAGAGGCTTGACCAGGTGGGAGGTCCAGGGTTCGACTCTGGGACCAGGCGCATTTTCCCTGGTGGGCGCACCTGAGCTGCAGATGGCGCTTGGGCCCTGGTTTGGGCCAGATGAGCAGCTAAAGTCCCATGAAGAAAAGCAAGTGAAGACTTAAGTATCTTAAGGTCTTACTTAGGCTATGGGCTTTTACCACATAAGATTCATGCTTTCTTTTATTGTTTAAATAAGTAGAACAGCATGATTTATTTATCTTCTGCTATCACCATAGGAAATGCATGATAGTGAAGAAGATAAAAGACCGTTAAAATCCAACGCTTAAATATCAAGCTCGTAAGCCTTCTGACGCGAAACCTCACTGTTCTGATTATCGTTGGAGCCGTGTTGTACCCACTCAGTGGGCACGTCCATCTATCTTCAGACGGTGCGGGATTATACCTGCGTGTTACAGAGAAGGGATTTATCGCTTCTCGTTGCTCAGCATAGCACGTGGTGGTCCAGGGAGTAGGTCGGGTCAGCTTGACCATGTAGGCTACATATGTGGCGCATATGGTAGCGCATGGAGGCAGCCATCTGTGGGGTCAGAGATTGTGTTGTACCAACTCAGTTGGCACAGTCTGCTGGATTGCCCAGATGAAGGGGAATCGCACGGGTTGGCGATTGGCTGGGACAGCCTACCAGAGATTAGTGCTTGTACTCTCTGTGCATCTTATCTCGCCTGAGCGGGACGCGGAGACCAAGTATGAAATCTGGATCTCATCTCACTAAAAGAGTTCTACTCTTTCGGGCTGTTTTGCTGGATTTTTCAGCCAGATAAAATAGTGAGAAAAAGAATCATTCTTAAGTCCTGAATTGATTCTTTACATTGATACTGACCTTGCTGTTCTTGCATTGTTGTAGATACCTGCAGCAACGAACACCATGAGCTTCAATGTGCGATCCCTACTGGAAAGGGAGAAGTTTGCTGGGCTGAACTTCTCAGACTGGTTCGGACACCTTAAGATTGTTCTTAAGGCAGAGAGGAAACTGTATGTCCTCGAGACGGCTATACCGCCTCAGCCCGCTCCGAACGCCGCAAGGGCGGTTCGGGAAGCTTATGAAAAGCATGTCAATGATAGCATTGATGTCGCTTGCCTGATGTTAGCGTCTATGACGCCACCGCTGCAGCGTCAGCATGAGGATATGTCTGCTATAGACATGATAGCAAACCTCAAGATGCTGTATGCTGCATAGGCGAGGACAGAACGCTATAATCTGACAAAGCTGTTCTTTCAGAGCAAACTGGCTGAAGGGAGCCCAGTGGGAGCTCACGTGCTCAAGATGATTGGGCACAAGGAGGCTCTAGAGAAACTGGGGCATACCATCAACCAGGAGCTTGCTGTAGACATTATTCTGCAGTCTCTTCCGCCCTCATTCGACGCGTTCATCATTAACTTTAATATGAACAAAATCGATTGTACTCCGGCAGAGCTGCTGAATATGCTCTTGACTACTGAGGAGACTCTGAAGGGAAAGCCTTCGACCTCTGTCTTAATGGTTCCTTCTAGGAACAACAAGAAGAAGGGGAAGAAGGGCAAGGCCCCTGTCAAGAGTTACAGTAAGGCTCTGAAGCAAAAAGTTAAGCGGTCTAAGGAATACAGATGTTTCCACTGTGGCCAGCTGGGTCACTGGAAAAAGGACTGTAAAGCGCTCCAAGGAGATAAGAGGGGAAGCATCGCTTCTGGCTCAGGTATTTACGTGACGGAAGTCATGGTTTCATCTTCTTCTATATCATGGGTGTTGGACACTGCATGTGGAGTTCACATTTGTTCAAATGTACAGGAACTCAAGAGAAGAAGACAGGTGGGACAGTATGAGGTGGACCTACGAGTTGGAAACGGGGCACGGGTTGCTGCTGTTGCTGTAGGAGACTATTTCATCTCTTTACCATCTGGGCTTGTATTAGAACTAAACAGTTGTTACTTTGTTCCCAGCATTACTAAGAATATTATCTCCATTCCTGCTCTTGTCAGGAAGGGATTTTCCTTTGAATGCAATATTTCAAAGTGTGTTTTATCTCTTGATAATATAGTTTATGCTACTGGTTCAATTAATAATGGGTTATTCATATTGGACATGGAATGTTCTATACACGCTATTGATATTAAGAAAGCCAAGTATGCTGATGACAGCACCTTGCTATGGCATAGTCGTTTAGGCCATATTAACAAGAAACGCATTAAGCGGTTGCATGATTATGGACTGCTGGGATCATTCTCCTATGAGGAGATTGATACATGCAAAGCTTGTTTAATGGGTAAAATGACGAAGTCACCTTTTCCTAACAAAGGTCAAAGGGCTTCAGGTTTACTTGACCTTATACACAGTGATGTGTGTGGGCCCTTTAGTAAACATGCCAGAGGTGGCTATCAGTACTTCATTACCTTTACTGATGATTTCAGTAGATATGGGTATGTCTATCTGATGAGACATAAAAGTGAATCTTTTGACAAGTTCAAAGAGTTCAAGAATGAAGTACAAAATCAGCTAGGCCGAAATATCAAGGCACTTCGTTCTGATCGAGGTGGAGAATACTTGAGTCATGTGTTTACTGACTATCTGAAGGAGTGTGGGATTATCTCACAGCTCACTCCGCCAGGAACACCGCAATGGAATGGTGTGTCCGAGAGGAGAAATAGAACGTTACTTGATATGGTTCGTTCTATGATGAGTCAGGCTACTCTACCTTACTCCTTTTGGGGATTTGCACTGGAGACAGCTGCAAAGGTACTAAACCGAGTGCCATCCAAGGCAGTTTCAAAGACGCCATATGAGTTATGGTATGGGAAACAGCCGAGCTTGACATTTATCAGGATCTGGGGCTGCGAGGCTTATGTCAAAAAGCTCGCCTCTGGGAAACTAGAGAGCAGATCTGACAAATGTATCTTTGTCGGTTACCCTAAGGAAACTAAGGGTTATTATTTCTACGATCCCAAAGAGAACAAGGTATTTGTTGCTCGGACGGCCATATTTCTTGAGAAGGAGTTTCTTCTGCAAGAGGCCAGTGGGAGAGAAATAATGCTGGATGAGAATCCAGAGGAAGGACATAGTAGTCAAGCACAGTTGGATGAGCCTGAGCCGGTAGAGCAGGTTATTGAACAATCTGAGGCTCAGATATCACGGGAACCGCGAAGATCGGGAAGGATCCGTCGACAGCCTGAGCGCTATGACGGAATCTACATCATTGATAATGATGAACCCCTCACTTATGCGGATGCGGTCAGTGGACCGGAGTCAGCAAGATGGCTTGAAGCTATGCGCACCGAGATGGACTCCATGTCAGATAACCAAGTCTGGGATTTGGTTGATCCGCCTCCGGGAGTAATCCCTATAGGCTGTAAATGGATCTTCAAGAAGAAGATTGACATGGATGGTAACGTGGTTAC
This sequence comes from Costus lasius, assembly GCA_027563935.2. Lineage (NCBI taxonomy): Eukaryota > Viridiplantae > Streptophyta > Magnoliopsida > Zingiberales > Costaceae > Costus > Costus lasius. The sequence continues at coordinate 53,542,698 of CM050453.2, forward strand.
CTATAAAGGCAGGCTAGTTGCGAAAGGTTTCAAACAAATCTACAGGATAGATTATGATGAAACTTTCTCACCTGTAGCTATGTTTAAGTCTATTCGGATTCTTTTCGCGATAGCTGCATATTATGATTATGAGATTTGGCAGATGGATGTGAAGACTGCTTTCCTGAATGGAAATCTGGATGAGGATGTGTATATGACACAACCAGAAGGTTTCACTAATCCATCAGATCGTCATAAGATATGCAAATTAAAGAAGTCTATTTATGGACTTAAACAAGCATCAAGAAGCTGGAATATTCGTTTTGAGGAATCAATCTCTGAGTTTGGTTTCATCAAGAACGAGGATGACCCGTGTGTATATAAGAGGTTTAGTGGGAGCGTGATTACTTTCCTAGTCCTCTACGTCGATGATATCTTGATCATTGGAAATGACATTCCTAAAATGCATGCGGTTAAGGCATGGTTAAGGAAATGTTTCCAGATGAAAGATCTAGGAGAAGCAGCCTATGTATTAGGTGTGAAGATCTACAGGGATAGATCTAAGAGGCTTCTCGGGCTGTGCCAGAGTACTTACATCGATAAAGTCCTGGAGAGATTTCATTTAGAGAATTCTAAAAGAGGATATCTTCCAGTCAGACATGGTCTGAATCTTTCGAAGAGTCAGTGTCCACAAACACAGACTGAGAAAGATGAAATGGACAATACGCCTTATGCTTCGGCTATTGGGTCCATTATGTATGCGATGTTGTGTACTCGCCCAGACGTCGCTTACGGGTTAAGCGTGACCAGTCGGTTCCAAAGTAATCCAGGTGTGGCGCACTGGATTGCAATCAAGAACATTTTAAAATATCTGCGGAGGACCAAAGATATGTTCTTGATATATGGTGGTTAGGAAGAACTCAGTATTGAAGGATATACTAACGCTTCGTTCCAGTCTGACCAGGATGATTTCCGATCGCAATCAGGCTATGTTTTTAGCTTGAATGGAGGAGCAGTGGTGTGGAAGAGTTTCAAACAGTCAACTGTTGCTAATTCCACAACAGAAGCCGAGTATGTTGCAGCCTCGGAAGCATCCAAGGAGGCAGTGTGGATTCGTAAGTTCGTGAGAGAACTTGGTGTTGTTCCTTCGAGTGCAGATCCTTTGGTTATCTTCTGTGATAACACTGGAGCAATCGCACAAGCAAAGGAACCACGGTCGCACCAGAAGTCCAAGCACATACAGAGACGGTTTCATTTGATCCGGGAGATCATAGATCGTGGCGAGATCAAAGTCTGCAAGGTACATACAGATGACAATCTGGCAGACCCGCTTACCAAGCCTCTGGCGCAGCAGAAGCATGAGAAGCACTGTAATAATATGGGTTTGAGATTTCTCAACCATTAGATTAAGTGCAAGTGGGAGATTGTTGGGGTATGCCCTTAAGGCTAATGTTTGAGGCCTTGGGATTGTATCAGTATCATGTAATAAACTCTTATGTTTATAAAGGCATGGTTGTTATTCAGGTTGTTACCTTGTCTGCTGTAATAAGTGTACTTCTGAATAATGTCTCAAAGCTGTTCAGCTAGGCTGACATGCAGTAAAGTCCTTAGTCGAGATATCTTGGTGAACATGAGACAGCCTTGATATGATTGAGACTAATATGTGTTCTAATCTTATAGGATGCTTCGAGCATGGAATAAGATGTAGACTCATGGGTACATTGGATGTACTGGACAGACCCTACTAGGATATTCAATTGTTTGTCACAATGTGAATAATCCTTGATTGCGATAAGTGGCACATTTCCTCTGACTTGAGATCACTTGTGTTTCTAAATGATGATTGTCATTGTTTTGAGGTAGTTCAATATCATTTGAAACATAATGATTATGGACTATCTTGGATGGTGAGCTTGAGTCAGGTTAGGGCACTAGTGATAGACATAGGATTGCCGTCTCCTTGTTTAAGGAGTGTGATGTTCTAAAGGGGCCCCCTGGATGAGATGATTGAGAAAGTGTATGGCCATACCCAGATGACTATGTTCATCTGATCTAATCATGCTTATCATATTGGAGCTACAAGCTTGACACGCTTGTCCAATAAGAACATCCAGTGGCAAAGGAAACATGCATGCCTTGTGAGTTTGATTCACACTTGTGCTGTGGTTTGGGTGTAGTCTTGGAAGACTCTTTTCTTTATATCGGGAGACAGTGATGTGTTGCTAGATACCCCTCACTGATCGTGATAACGTGAGTTATCGTTACCGACATTTAAAGGAAACCCTCAGGGTCGCACAATTTGATGATATGGCTTACTTAAGTCAGATCGTGTGGACTGAATTGTTCAGGTTCAGTTTAAAGGGATTTAATCTCTGATTGTAAGTGAGATCTGGTCTGATCATGTTTGATTGATTAGGGCTTGAGATCGGTAAGCTTCGATCAAGAGATTGGATGCTAGATCAGTGAGATCAGGAGCATCAAGAGATCGACGGTCAGATCAAGAGCCTTAGGGTTTATTGTGGTCTGGACTGATTGCTTGGTTTATTTGGTTATTAAACCAAACCAAATTGAACCAGCTCATTGGTTGAGTGCATGGTTCAAATTGAGAGGAGTTTGCGATTGGGGTAAACCCATGATCGCATGTGAGTGAGTGGCTTTCTATTTTTAGAAAGCATGATCACATACGTGACCATGACTCACGTTCACGCCTAAGGCGCTCTACTCTCTCGCCTCTCCTCCTCTCTTGTCGCCAACTTGAGTTATTCGGTTGGGCACTCTCGTGTGGTGAAGAGATTGACGAAAGGAGAAGGAAGAAATCGCCAAGCAAAGGAGATCTCTCCCCTTCCATTCGACAACGACTTCTTGGAACCTTGCTAGCACAAGGAGCACCAAGGAAGAGTAGGCGACACCAATTGTGTGCGTCACCTTTGGAGAAGGAGCACTTGCGCCTTTCCTTCCAAGACACCATCTAAGCGATGGCAATGGTGAGAATCGTTTTGGAATTTAAAGTTGAACATATTATATGCATAGATCCTTGAAACCCCTTCCGCTGCATCAAAGTTTTTCATATGCGCCTCCTATAGGGTTTCACCCCCTTAGTTAGGGGACTTTCATGGATGTCCTTATTGGACAAGCGTGTCAAGCCTGTATCTCCAATATGATGAGCATGATTAGATCAGATGAACATAGTCACCTGGGTATGGCCATACACTTTCTCAATCATCTCATAGGGGGGCCCCTTAGAACATCACACTCCTTAAACAAGGAGACGGCAATCCTTTATCTATCACTAGTGCCCTAACCTGACTCAAGCTCACCATCCAAGATAGTCTATAATCATTTTATTTCAAATGATATTGAACTACCTCAAAACAATGACAATCATCATTTAGAAACACAAGTGATCTCAAGTCAAAGGACATGTGCCACTTGCAGCATTCAAGGATTATTCACATTGTGACAAACAATTGAATATCCTAGTAGGGTCTGTCCAGTACATCCAATGTACCCATGAGTCTACATCTTATTCCATGCTCGAAGCATCCTATAAGATTAGAACACATATTAGTCTTAACCATATCAAGGCTATCTCAAGTTCACCAAGATATCTCGACTAAGGACTTAACTGCATGTCAGCCTAGCTGAACAGCTTTGAGACATTATTCAGAAGTACACTTATTACAGCAGACAAGGTAACAAACTGAATAACAACCATTGCCTTTATAAACATAAAAGTTTATTACACAATACCGATACAATCCCAAGGCCTCAAACATTAGCCTTAAGGGCATACCCCAACAGATTTGGTCCTTGAACCAAATCCAAATTGAACCGGCTCATGTATGAGCGCATGGTTCAATTTAGAGGGATGAGCGTTCGGTTCACTTGGAGTGAACGCATAACGCATGTATTGAAGCATTTGCTATTTTTGGAAATTCGGTTTTCCAAAGTGGAAAACGCTTCCACGTTCGAGTGCAATGCTTCTCTATTCTCGTCTCTCGCCCCTTGCTCTCAAAGACTCACTCTTGCGTGGTGAAGGTTGACGACAAGAGAGGATTCGGCCAAGAAGTGTAGATCTCATCCCTTCCATACGATAAGGGCACTTGGAGAACCTTGCTAGCATAAGGAACACAAGGAGTAGTCATCATCCTCTTGTGTGCGTCACCTTTGGAGGAGAGCCCTTTCGCCATCTTCTTCCAAGATGCCATTCGAATCAATGGCTATGGTATGATCTTCTTCTTGATCTATTCAATCATTTGACAGTTGATCATATGGCATGTAAAAGATCTTTAAGAAACCCTTGCTTCCTTGCAAATTTTATATGCGCCTCCTATTAGGGTTTCGTCCCCCCTTAGATTTAGGGTGCTTTCAATGACATCCCTAGTCTTCAAGATATGAAGACATAGTTAGGGAAGTGTTCCGAGATGAAGGACTTAGGGGAGGCTACCTATATCCTAGGCGTGAGGATCTACCAGGATAGATCCAAAAGGCTCCTGGCCCTTAGTTATAATACCTACATTGATAAGGACCTGGAGAGGTTCAACTTGGACCAATCCAAGAAGGGATACCTTCCAGTGAGACATGGTCGTACTCTCTCAAAGAGCTAGTGTCCCACCACACTGGCTGAGAGGGATGATATGAGTCGAGTGCCCTATGCTTCGGCGGTGGGATCCATCATGTATGCAATGTTGTGTACTAGACTAGACGTGGCTTATGCTGTGAGCATGACCAGCTGATACTAATCCAATCTAGGTTTACAGCACTGGGTGGCTCTGAAGAACATCCTTAAGTATCTAAGAAGAACTAAAGATCTGTTCTTGGTCTATGGGGGACAGGAAGAGCTCAGTGTTCAGGGCTACACTGATGCGTCGTTCCAGTCTGACCCTGACGACTTCAAAACGCAGGCCGGCTATGTGTTCAAGATAAATGGAGGCACTGTATGCTGGAAGAGCTTCAAGCAATTCACCATAGCTGATTCTACAACTGAGGTTGACTATGTGGCCGCTTCTGAGGTAGCTAAAGAAACTATTTGGATAAGGAAGTTCATTTCTGAACATGAAGTGGTTCCAAGTGCAATGGATCCTATTGAGCTCTACTGTGACAACAATGGAGCAATTGCACAAGCTAAGGAATCACGATTTCATCAAAGGTCCAAACACATACTCAGGAGATTTCACCTTATCAGAGAGATCATCGATAGAGGTGATGTCAAGATTAGTAGAGTTGACACAGAACAATTTAGCAGACCCATTGACCAAGGCTTTGGCATAGTAGAAGCATGATGGTCACGCTAGAGATATGGGGTTGAGATTCCTCAACCTCTATGTCTTAGTGCAAGTGGGAGATTGTTGGTGTATATGCCCTAGGACCTAATTTTGGTTCATCTTTGTACTAATTAACATTGATACTCTTATATCATTTTGGCATTGTCGTTATCCATGTTTGTCTACATCTGTGATTATGTACTTACATAGTAATGGCCCTGGAGACAGCTTGGATCTGTGCTCAAATGATTGTCCCCAGTCGATGTACCAGAGTGGATATGGGACAGCTCTGGTACTTGTGAGACTGGTATATGGGCTGGTTAGGCACAAGGTACCAACACAGACATATGGGTATATCAGTGGTGGATATACTGGATAGATTCGCTGTGTGATGACACCAAAATTCATAGTAAATCTTGTGCCATTTGATAGATGTTTTTGTGTCATATTTACTCTCTTTGCTTATTTTGGTATATGGGCTGGTTAGGCATAAGGTGCTAACGCAGACATATGGGTATATCAGTGGTGGATATACTGGATAGACCCGTTGTGTGATGACACCAAAATTTATAGTAAATTTTGTGCCATTTGATAGATGTTTTTATGTCATATTTACTCTCTTTGCTTATTCTTATGCCTTTTTGATCAAATACTGTGGAATCTACACTCTTTTGGTTTTTGATGATTTTCAAGTAAAAAGACACAATTTTCAGGCGTTTTCAAGCAATTCAAGATGCATGAATGAACTTCCACCATCAAGAGAAGATTGCATGTCAAATTTCATAATGATTAGAGCTTCATACCAAAATACGGTAGGGCCGTAATCTATGTTACGGTACCGTATTTTCACAGCTACTGTAATATCATAGCACTGTCGTAATTTGGGATTTATTTCATCCAGAAACTTTTTCAAAAATTATGACACTACCGTAAGGAATTTCACGGGCAGTAATTTCAGTCTATTTTTCACCCGAGATATTTCCATATTTTACGATAGGGGCGCAATCATTTCCACGGTGCTGTATTTTGGTGCGTTTTCCGACCCAAGAGGTTTGGGGAAAATATGGTACTGCCATAAGTAATTTTACAGTACCGTAATTCTAGTCAAATCTTGTATAGATAAACTTAAAGAAAATACGGCAGTACCGTAACCGAAACCACAGCCGTAATTCCTTTCTGAACTATTGGGAAACCCCGGGGACATTTTACAATTTTTAGAGTCATAGACATACATACATACATTGCACAGTGGAAGAATGTCCCCGAAACAGGCCGGTCCCAAAAATCCAGTGAAGATCGCAAGCAAGAGAGTCGACACAATGAGTTAGGAAATACCTTAAGAGCGATTTGGAGTGATGCCGATGCAGGCGCCCAAGTGTGCGCCCTCTGCAGTCTCACACACACGGATCTCTTGAGTCCTCTTCTTCCATGCCCGGTGCTAGCCTCGGGAAGAAGATCCAAGCCTTAGGGAGATGCTCCACTTCACTTGCGCCACCAAGAGGAAAGGATGCGCCAAGAGAAGAAGAAAACAAGTCAAGCCGCCAAGCACCAAAGCTCCTTGCGCCAAGAGGAAAGGAGGGAGAAGCTTGCGGCTATGGAAAAAGGAAGAGGAAGTTGCGCCCTTGCTCCTAGCTCTCGCCCCTCTTCTTGTGTTCATGCCTCCAAGGATCAATCATCATAAGAGGGGGCGAGAGGGTCACATATATAGGGCAAGAGGCGGTTAAGGGAAGGGCCAAGATCATGACAAGTGTAGGGCTAGGATGAGGAGGTTTGAGACAAGGAAAGTCTCCAAGACTTTACCATAAACTCCATTCAACCTATCCATAATTGCCCAAGTACCATATCAGCCCAAGACATGCCTTAGAGGCATTCATGCCATCAAGGGAGAAGGGCTAGGCGCCAATTGCTTCCTTAATGAAGCAATTTTGCCACCCAAACCCCATTATACCCCTTAGGCGCCAATGAGGTTGGGCTTCTCCCCATTATACCCTTTTAGCCTCTTATCTCTTCATGAGAACTTGTTATTGGGCCTCATTGGATAATGAGCTAGCCCAAACTCCATTACATGGGTTGATTAAGCACTTGGATCCAATCCAATGCAACCCTAATCCAAATGTGACCAACCATGGTCAAATACAGGTCAACCTGCCAAAAATGAAGTTTGGCTCCAATAACATTCTTCCATCTCATCAGGCCCATTGGCGCTGATGAAATCTCACAATTAGATCCGAGTTATCCAATAACTTGATCATAAGGCTTCCCGATCAATACGAGAACTCAAGTACCAAGGTGTGCGACCCTGTAGGTTCCTCTGACGCTGGTAGTGCTGACCAAAGGTCATCACAAGCAGTGAGTGGCACCTAGCAGTGCATCGCTGCTACCCAGGTCATTGGAATGGATATCGACATCGACATCCCCATCATCGCAACTAGGTACAGATGCATTACAGTCTCTTTGCCGAACTGATATCCGATTGGACAAGTGTGTCACCACTTGTTTTCATCCAATCACATGGCTATGACTAAAACAGGTTCTCACCTGGGTATGGCCATACACTCTCAGTCATAGAACCATAGAGGAGCTCCATGGATATCATACTTCCCTAAGGAAGGGGCAAATCCTTTGTCTGTCCATTGACCTTCTCATATGGGTCGTGACATGCTCAATGACAACCGTTATGACCTCCCAACTATGGCGAGGTGTTAGGTTGTATCAAAGCAAGTCCCTAACCATATAGAATGATCAATGACCACAAGTCAAGGGATCAATGCATCTCCTGTCACTTGTGAGGATAACTCATGACACCAAGTCATAGCCTCACAGTGGGTCTATCCAGTATATCCTCCAATGATATACCCATGTGTCTGCGTTAGCACCACGTGCCTAACCAGCCCACATACCAGTCTCACAAGTACCATAGCTGTCCCATATCCACTAAGGTACATTGACTGGGGACTATAGTTCGAGCACAGATCCAATCTGTCTCCAGGGACATTATCATGTCAGTACATATGCGCAGATGTAAACAAACATAGATAACGACAATGCCAGAATGATATAAATATCAAAGTCAAGTAGTTCATAAGTGGAGCAAAACTAGGTCATAGGGCATATACACCAACAATCTCCCACTTGCACTAAGACTTAGAAGTTGAGGAATCTCAAACCCATATCTCTAGCGTGACCATCATGCTTCTGCCGCGCCAAAGCCTTGGTCAATGGGTCTGCCAGATTGTTCTCTGTGTCAACTCTGCTAATCTTGACATCACCTCTGTCAATGATCTCTCTGATCAGGTGAAATCTTTTGAGTATGTGTTTAGATCTTTGATGAGACCGTGGTTCCTTTGCTTGTGCAATTGCTCCATTGTTGTCACAGTAGAGTTCAATGGGATCCATTGCATTAGGGACCACCTGAAGATCATATAAGAACTTCCTTATCCAAACGGCTTCCTTGGCTGCCTCAGAAGCGGCCACATACTCAGCCTCGGTTGTAGAATCTACTATGGTGGATTGCTTGAAGCTCTTCCAGCATACAGCGCCTCCATTTATATTGAACACATAGCCGGCCTGCGATCTAAAGTTGTCAGGGTCAAACTGGAATGATGCATCAGTGTAGCCCTGCATACTAAGCTCTTCCTGTCCCCCATAGACCAAGAACAAATCCTTAGTTCTTCTCAGATACTTTAGGATGTTCTTTACAGCCACCCAGTGCTGCAGACCTGGATTGGATTTATCGGCTGGTTATGCTTACAGCATTTGCCACATCTGGTCTAGTACACAACATTGCATACATGATTGATCCTACTGCCGAAGCATAAGGAATTCGACTCATGTCATCCCTCTCAGCCTGTGTTGTAGGACACTGGCTCTTTGAGAGAGTAAGGCCATGTCTTACTGGAAGGTATCCTTTCTTGGATTGCTCCAAGTTGAACCTCTCCAGGACCTTATCAATGTAGGTACTCTCACTAAGGGCCAGGAACCTCTTGGATCTATCCCGGTAGATCCTTACGCCTAGAATATAGGCGGCCTCCCCTAAGTCTTTCATCTCGAAACACTTCCCCAACCATGTCTTCACAGCTTGAAGACTAGGGATGTCGTTTCCGATGAGCAGTATGTCATCGACATACAAGACCAGAAAAATCACCAAGCTCCCACTGAATTTTCTGTATACACATGCGTCATCTTCGCTTTTGATAAAACCATAATCTCTCACGGCTTCATCAAATCAAAGATTCCAACTTCGAGATGCTTGCTTTAAACCATAAATAGATCTTTTTAGCCTGCAGACCTTATTAGCCTCTGCAGGATGGATGAAGCCATCAGGTTGTGACATATACACATCCTCAGTCAGCTTCCCATTAAGGAACGCTGTCTTCACATCCATCTGCCATATCTCATAGTCATGATATGCAGCTATAGCAAGCAGAATCCGAATGGATTTGATCATGGCAACTGGTGAGAAGGTTTCATCATAGTCCACCCCGTGAACTTGTTTAAATCCTTTAGCCACTAGTCTACCCTTATAGGTAACTATTTTGCCATCCATGTCTGTCTTCCTCTTGAAGACCCATTTACATCCTATGAGTTTTACCCCATCAGGCAGCTCAACCAAATCCCATACTGGGTTAGCCGACATGGAATCCATCTCGGATCGCATGGCGTCAAGCCATCTCTCGGAGTCTGGTCCACTGACCGCCTCATCATAGGTTCTGGGTTCATCCTCAATGATGAAGATCCCATCGTGTTGGGTCGGCAGCGACCCGTACCTTTCAGGTGCACGACGAATTCTCCCAGACCTACGCGGGACCTATGTCTGACCCTCAGGTTGTATAGCAACCGGTGCAGGTGGCTCAGATTCCATCTCTTTGTCTTGTGCTTGCACTTGGACCTCATCCAAGTCAAACTTCCTCCCACTAACTTCTTTCATGAGAAATTCCTTCTCCAGAAAGACAGCACCCCGAGCAACAAACATTTTGTTCTCGGTTGGGACATAGAAGTAGTATCCTTTAGTTTCCTTAGGATACCCGACAACCACACATTTATCAGATCTAGGTTCTAACTTGCTAGAATCCTGACATTTGACATAAGCCTCACATCCCTAGATCTTGATAAAAGTGAGATTAGGGCGTCTCCCACTCCACATTTCATATGGTATTTTGGAGACACTCTTAGATGGAATATTATTCAGTATTAGAGAAGCTGTCTCTAGTGCATGCCCCCAGAATGAGGGAGGTAGAGTTGCATGACTCATCATGGATCGAACCATATCCAATAAAGTTCGATTTCTCCTTTCAGACACACCATTCCATTGAGGTGTTCCAGGAGGAGTGAGTTGGGATATGATCCCACATTCTCTCAGATAGTCAAAGAACTCACCGCTCAGGTACTCTCAACCTCGATCTGATCGAAGAGCTTTAATGGATCTTCCAAGCTGGTTCTCTACTTCATTCTTGAACTCCTTGAATTTCTCAAAGGACTCAGATTTATGTCTCATTAAGTAGACATAGCCATACCTACTGAAGTCATTAGTGAAGGTAATGAAGTAGTTGTACCCTCCTCTGGCTTGTTTATTGAAAGGCCCACACACATCAGTATGTATGAGATCTAATAAACCTCCTGCCCTCTCACCAATCTTGGTGAAGGGCGCTTTTGTCATTTTCCCTAATAAACAAGGTTCACAAGTATCAAATTCCTCCAAGGAACTTGAATCTAACAATCCATTTGCATGGAGTTGTTGGATGCGATTCTTATTTATATGGGCTAATCGACAGTGCCATAGGAAAGCACCAACTGAACCACTCAGTTTGGTCCTTTTATTACTTATGTTACAAATAGAACTTTCCATATCCAAGATATATAGACCATTGCACAAAGTACCCTTCCCATAGAACATATTTGCAAATGAAAAAGAACAAGAGTTCTTATTTATTTCAAACTTAAATCCCTTCTTTGCTAAGCAAGGAATGGATACAATGTTCTTAGTAAGTGAAGGTACACAAAAGCAATTATCTAGTTCTAATTGAAGTCCAGAAGGCAATGAGAGAATCAAAATGCCTACAGCAACAGCAGCAACCAGTGCCCCGTTTCCAACGCGTAGGTCAATCTCTCCAGGCTGCACCGATCTACTTTTCTTGAGCCCCTGCATATTTGTACAAATATGAGCTCCACATGCGGTATCCAATACCCATGACATAGAAGTAGAAAGATTGACTTCTGTAACATAGATACCTGAGCTAGAAGTTCAGGCCAAGCCTTTCTTCTCCTCATTCTGAAGCTGTTTGCAGTCCCTTCTCCAGTGACCTTGCTCGCCACAGTGAAAACACCTCTGGTCCTTTGGCTTCTTCGCCTTTTTCTTCAGTGCTTTAGTAGGACCTCTGGCACTGCTCTTAGCACGTGCCTGTTGGTGTATATGCCCTAGGACCTAGTTTTGGTCAACTTATGTACTACTTGACATTGATATTTATATATCATTCTGGCATTGTCATCATCTATGTTTGTTTACATCTGCGCATATATACTAACATGATAATGTCCCTGGAGACAGATTGGATCTGTGCTCGAACTATAGTCCCCAGTCGATGTACCTTAGTGGATATGGGATAGCTATGGTACTTGTGAGACTGGTATGTGGGCTGGTTAGGACGCAGACACATGGGTATATCATTGGAGGATATACTGGATAGACCCGCTGCGAGGCTATGACTTGGTGTCATGAGTTATCCTCACAAGTGACAGGAGATGCATTGATCTCTTGACTTGAGGTCATTGATCATTCTATATGGTTAGGGACTTGCTTTGATACAACCTAACACCTTGCCGTAGTTGGGAGGTCATAACGGTTGTCATTGAGCATGTCACGATCCATATGAGAAGGTCAATGGACAGACAAAGGATTTGCCCCTTCCTTAGGAAGTATGATATCCATGGAGCTCCTCTATGGTTCTATGACTGAGAGTGTATGGCCATACCCAGGTGAGAACCTGTTTTAGTCATAGCCATGTGATTGGGTGAAAACAAGTGGTGACACACTTGTCCAATCGGATATCAGTTCGGCAAAGAGACTGTAATGCATCTGTACCTAGTTGCGATGATGGGGATGTCGATATCGATATCCATTCCAATGACCTGGGTAGCAGCGATGCACTGCTAGGTGCCACTCACTGCTCGTGATGACCTTTGGTCAACACTGCCAGCGTCAGAGGAACCTACAGGATCGCACACCTTGATACTTGAGTTCTCGTATTGATCGGGAAGCCTTATGATCGAGTTATTGGATAACTCGGAGCTATTTTGGAGATTTCATCAGCGCCACTGTGCCTGATGAGATGGAAGAAACTTATTGGAGCCAACTTCTATTTTTGGCATATTGGCCGAATTAACCATGGTTAGCCTCATTTGACCATGGGTTAAGTTGGATCGGATCCAATCGCTTGGTTAACATGGGTAATGGTTTTTTGGGCTAGGCCCATTGCTAAGTTGGGCTCACTAATAAGTTGTCATGAAGAGAAGAAGGGCTAGAAGGGTATAATGGGGACAAGTCTTCTCTCCTAGGCGCCTATGGGCATAATGGGGAGAAGTGGCACAATTTGCTTCATAAGGAAGCAATTGGCGCCTCCCCCCCTTTATCCCTTATGGTGTGAATGCCTATATGGCATTGCTTGGGGCGCAAGGCAAGGCCTTGGCGCACAAAGAAAGGCATGGGCACAAAAGGAATGGTTGAATGAGAATTATGGAAATGTCTTGGAGACTTTCCTTGCCTCAAACCTTCTCATTCTAGCCGCCCACTTGTCTTGATCCTAGCCTTTCATAAACCACCTCTTGCCCTATAAAAGAGCACCTAGCCGTCCCCTCTCATGCGTGATCAATCCTTGGAGGCATAAGCAATAGAGATGGGTGAAAGCTTGGAGGCTCTTGGCGCAACTTCTCTTCCTCCAACATCTAGCCGCAAGCACAAGTCTTCTTCTCCTTTCCTCTTGGCGCAAGGTGTTGGGGTATGCCCTTAAGGCTAATGTTTGAGGCCTTGGGATTATATCAGTATCATGTATAAACTCTTATGTTTATAAAGGAAATGGCTGTTATTCAGGTTGTTACATTATCTGCTGCAATAAGTGTACTTCTGAATAATGTCTCAATGCTGTTCAGCTTGGCTGACATGCAGTATTGTCCTTAGTCGAGATATCTTGGTGAACATGAGACAGCCTTGATATGATTGAGACTAATATGTGTTCTAATCTTATAGGATGCTTCGAGCATGGAATAAGATGTAGACTCATGGGTACATTGGATGTACTGGACAGACCCTACTAGGATATTCAATTGCTTGTCACAATGTGAATAATCCTTGTATGCGAACAAGTGGCATATTTCCTCTGACTTGAGATCACTTGTGTTTCTAAATGATGATTGGCATTGTTTTGAGGTAGTTCAATATCATTTGAAACATAATGGTTATAGACTATCTTGGATAATGATCATGAGTCAGGTTAGGACACTAGTGATAGATATAGGATTGCCGTCTCCTTAATAGGAGTGTGATGTTCTATAGGGGCCCCCCTGGATGAGATGATTGAGAAAGTGTATGGCCATACCCAGATGACTATGTTCATCTGATCTAATCATTCTCATCATATTGGAGTTACAGGCTTGACACGCTTGTCCAATAAGAACATCCAGTGGCAAAGGAATCAAGTATGCCTAGTGAAGTGGATTCACACTTGTGCTGTGGTTTGGGTGTAGTCTTGGAAGACTCTTTCCTTTATATCGGGAGACAGTGATGTGTTGCTAGATACCCCTCACTGATCGTGATAACATAAGTTATCGTTACCGACATTTAAAGGAAACCCTTAGGGTCGCACAATTTGATGATATGGCTTACTCATGTCAGATCGTGTGGACTGAATTGTTTCGGTTCATTTTAAAGGGATTTAAACTCTGATTGTAAGTGAGATCTGGTCTGATCATGTTTGATTGATTAGGGCTTGAGATCGGTAAGCTTCGATCGAGAGAAGTGATGCTAGATTGGTGAGATCAAGAGCATCGAGAGATCAACGGTTAGATCTTGAACCTTTGGGTTTAATGAGATCTAGATCAAAGGCTTGGCTTAATTGGTCATTGAACCAAATGTCATTGAACCGGCTCATGTGTGAGCGCTTGGTTCAAATGAAAGAGATGAGCGTTCGGTTCACTTGGGTGAACGTATGAACGCATGAGCATTGAGGGCTTTCTATATTTGGAAATTCGGTTTTCCAATTTGAAAGTAACGCCCCACGTTTGTGTGGAACGCCTCTTGCTCTCGTTCTCTTCTCCTTTCAATGACACTCTCGTGGAAAAAGGAGGTTAACGCCTTGGAGAAGATTCAGCCAAGCAAGAGTTCATCTCTCAATTCCCTTCAAGCGATCAAGGAGACTTGAAGGTCTTTGCTAGCACAAAGAACATCAAGGAGAAGCCATCTCTCTTCTTGTGTGCGGCACCTTTGGAGGAGAGCCCTTTCGATCTCTGCTTCCAAGACGCCATCCATCAAATGGCATTGGTATGAATCTTTCGATCTTTACAAGGTTTTAAAGTTGATCATATGAATATATCACATGCGATTCTTATGAAACCCTAATTCCGCTGCCAAAAAATTTTTACATGCGCCACTTTAGGGTTTCGCCCCCCTCTTGAAGGGGACTTTCACAAGGAGCTTTGGTGCTTGGCGGCTTGAACTTGGTTACTTCTTCTCTTGGCGCATCCTCTCCTCTTGGTGGCGCAAGTGAAGTGGAGCATCTCCTTAAGGCTTGGATCTTCTTCCCGAGGCTAGCATCGGGCGTGGAAGAAGAGAACTCAAGAGATCTGTGTGTGTGAGACTGCAGAGGGCGCACACTTGGGCGCCTACATCGGCATCACTCCAAACCGCTCTTAAGGTATTTCCTAACTCATCGTGTCGACTCTCTTGCTTGCGATCTTCACTGGGTTTTTGGGACCGGCCAATTTCGGGGACATTCTTCCGCTGTGCAATGTATGTATGTCTATGACTCTAAAAAATTATAAAATGTCCCCGGGGTTTCCCAACAGTGGTATCAGAGCGACTTGCAAGACTCGAATGATTTTTTATGCTTTTCTTTCATGCTCACATGCCATATCTCTATTTTCGTAAATAGCATGATGCGTGGCGAACGATTTTTCTAAGTAGGAAAAATTAGGGTTTCTTGTTTCTATCATCCTCTCAATCTCTTTTGGATTTTTGGACTATTTTTCTTGTTTGATTTAAAGATTGAAGGTGCACGTAATTTTGTCAAGTAGGACGGGCATTGTGTCTTCGGACTGGCCAAGTCTCTTGATCTGACAAAATTGCCAGCCGAAAGGATCTCTGAAATCATCATGAAAATAAATCACAATTAACCAAAAGATTTGTGAGAAGAAGATGAGAAAAAGAGACTAGTTTTATGAAAAAGTAAAATTTCAGATTTTATGTTTTTCATGAGCATGTAGATTTGCATGAGTAAATACCTTGATTATGCATGATGTTGTGATCATTAGTCAAGCTCCCCTTTGCATGCCTATGATGTATCCTCGTGAGGCCTGCGTGCCGCTTTTCTTTTTGCTTTTAACTAAGAAGAAGATTAGGGTGGCGCACGTACTTGGAACTTGGCGCATGCATACCTTGGATGGTGGCGCAACAAGTATCAAAGGAAGAGGCGCAAGCTTGCTTGATGGCGTAAGTTAGGCATGGCCGAACCCTTGGGTTTGAGAGCTAGCTAACTTGGCTTCTTGCGTTGTGGCACATTCTCATTGGAGGAAGACCATGGCATTGGTCGAACCCTCGGGGTCTACCCTTAGGTTTTGAGAGCTAAACCTTGTGAAAAGGACCTTGGAGCCAACCTTGAAGACCAAGATAGAGGGCGGCTAGGATAGGTCCATCTTAGGGGCTTGAGTCCTATGTCAAGAATTGAACCTCCTTTTGGCATGGGTTGGTTCAATGTCATGAAAGGGCTTTGATCACATCATCCTTTACTACTTTCCTTATCTACTAAAAGCATGCCTGTGATGTTTTATCGTTATGTTATCACTATAGGACTGCATGCCTGTATTGTTAGACATAAGATAAAACTGATGAGACCTTAAAAACCCTCATAATAAAATATCAAGTCTAGCAGCCTTCTAACGCTTAGTCCTTGAACAGGCTACGAACACTGGCGGATTATCACTGCGATCACTCCTTGGTAAGGATAAGTTAGTTGGAACTAACTTTATGGACTGGCATCGGAACTTGAGGATAGTCCTCAAGCTCGAGAAAAAGCTGTATGTCCTTGAACAGGCTCTTCCTGCGGCTCCTCCGCCTAATGCCCGAACGGCAGACAGAGATGCTTATAGAAAGCATTAGAATGACTCTTTGGAGGTTGCATGTCTTATGCTAGCCAGCATGGCACCTGAACTGCAGGTGCAATATGAGGAGCAGAATGCTTTTCAGATGATCACTCATCTGAAACAGATGTTCGAGGCTCAGGCTAGAACTGAGAGATTTGACACCACCAAAGTAGTCTTTCGGTGCAAGTTGTCTGAGGGTGCACCAGTGAGACCCCATGTTCTCAAACTCATTGGGAATGTGGATCATCTCAGGAGACTAGGACATGCCATAGACAACGAGCTGGTTGTGGATCTTATTCTGCATTCTCTGCCCCCTATCTTCAGTCCGTTTATTATTAATTTCAACATGAACCGGATTGAGTGCACACGGGAGGAATTGATGAATATGCTCCAAACAGCCGAGCGAGAGATGGGTAAGACCAAACCCAATTCTGTTCTTTTGGTCCCTGCGACCAAGAAGATAAAGAAGAAGGGTAAGGCACGTGCTAAGAGCAGTGCCAGAGGTCCTACCAAGGCACTGAAGAAAAAGGCGAAGAAGTCAAAGGACCAGAGGTGTTTTCACTGTGGCGAGCAGGGTCACTGGAGAAGGGACTGCAAGCAGCTTCAAAATGAGGAGAAGAAAGGCTTGGCCTTAACTTCTAGCTCAGGTATATATGTTACAGAAGTCAATCTTTCTACTTCTATGTCATGGGTATTGGATACTGCATGTGGAGCTCATATTTGTACAAATATGCAGGGGCTCAAGAAAAGTAGATCGGTGCGGCCTAGAGAGATTGACCTACGCGTTGGAAACGGGGCACAGGTTGCTACTGTTGCTGTAGGCGTTTTGACTCTCTCCTTGCCTTCTGGACTTCAATTAGAACTAGATAATTGCTTTTGTGTACCTTCACTTACTAAGAACATTGTATCCATTCCTTGCTTAGCAAAGAAGGGATTTAAATTTGAAATAAATAAGAACTCTTGTTCTTTTTCATTTGCAAATATGTTCTATGTGTTGGTGTATATGCCCTAAAGACCAATGTATGGACATGGTCAGGCATTGTTTGAATGTACTTTGATAGAACTATTACTCTTTATATAGGCATGGTCGTTATTATGCAGACTTGTCTACCTGCGTTGATGTAATGAGTTGCATAAATAATGTCCCAGGACTTTGGATTGGATCCATTCTCATAAGCTATCCCCAGACAAGGTACCTTAGCAGATATGGGACAGCTTTGGTACATGTGAGACTGGTGTATGGGCTGGTTAGGTGTGGGGCACAGTAACGCAAACATACAGGTGCATTGGATGCACTGGAGTGATCCATCGTGAGGATTGACTTGTCTAGTCAACAAGTCAATCTCACATGCAAGAGGTTTGCATTGATCCTTAGACTTGAGGTATTCATGTCTAGATTTGATGATGGGTATGCTTTGATACAGTCTTACGTCTCTCCATAATTGGGAGATCAAAATGACTGTCATTGGGCATGTCATAAGTCATGTAGAGACATGGATGACCAATAGTAGGATTTGCCCCTTCCTTATTGGAAGCATGATAACCACTCGGGGCGCCCCACCTTATTGGTGCATGATAGGAATGTGTGGCCACACTTGTTGAGTCATGACCAATGCATTGGATTGATAAACTTGAGACTAATCCAATGGCAGGATATCAGTTTAGGCAAAGGGATCTATAATGCAATGGGAATCCTCATTGCTTGTAAGGAGTTGTTGCCATAATGACTTAAGTCCTATGACATAGGTAGTAGTGATGTGTTGCTAGATACCCCTCACTACTTATGATGTTTACATCATTGCCATCGTCATATGGATCCTACGGGGTCACACGCAATAGACTCTTGACGTTGCTTTATTCAGAAGCCTTATGATCAAGTTATTGGATAACTTGGATCCATTTGGAAGATTTCATTAGCGCCAATGGGCCTGATGAGTTGGAAGAAAGTTATTGGAGCCAAACTTCATTTTTGGCAGGTTGACCCGAAATTGACCTAGATTAGTCACATTTGGATTAGGGTTGCATTGGATTGGATCCAATGGCTTAATCAACCTATGCCATGAAGTTTGGGCTAGCTCATTGTCCAATGAGGCCCAATAATTAGTTGTCATGAAGAGAGAATTGGCTTAAAAGGGTATAATGGGGAGAAGTCTTCACCCATTAGCGCCTAGGGGCATAATGGGGTGAAGTGGGCGGTTTTGCTTCATTAAGGAAGTAAAAGGCGCCTTGCCCTTTCTCCCTTGATGGAAACCTTGCCTCTAAGGCAAGTCTTTGGGCTATTATGGCTTAAGAACTTTTATGGGAAGTTCCTAGGCGCATATGGATATTGGGAAGAAGTATATGGTAAAGTCTTGGAGACTTACCTTACCTCAAACCCTAATTTCTCCCAAGACACTACCCTAGCCGAATTCCTCTTGCTTGTTGCGCCTAGCCCTTCTCCTTGGATGGAAAGAATGCCTCTAAGGCATATCTTAGGTTGATATGGCTATTGGGCAGATAAGGATAGGTTGAATGAGGTTTATGGCAAAGTCTTGGAGACTTTCCTGACCACAAACCCTTATCATCCTAGCCGCCCACTTGGCATGATCTTGGCCTTCCCTAAACCGCCTCTTGGCTTATAAAAGGGACCATAGCTGCCTCCTCTCATAGTTCGACTCCTTAGAGGCATGAACACAGATAGAGGGGTGAGAGCAAGGGCAAAGGGCGACAACATCAAGGTGGCGCAACCCTTCTTCCTACCAGTGGCCGCAAGTCTTCTACTTCCTCTCCTCTTGGCGTGACTTGGAGAAGGACTTGGTGGCGCAACTTCCTCTTATTCTTCCTCAAGGCCGAAACTCTTCTTCTCCTTCTTCTCTTGGAGTGAAGAGGATAAGGAGTTGGCGGCATCTTCCTTGCACTTGGCGCATGATCCTTGGAGGTGGCGCAAGAATAGTGAAGGAACCCTAAGGCTTGATTCTCTTCCCGAGGCTAGCACCAAGCATGGAAGGGAGCAACGATCAAGGAGTCGATGCGTGGATACTTGTGGAGGGCGAACACTTGGGCGCCTTCAACATGGCTTCGACATCTAGACAAGCAAAAGAGGTACATCTCTAACACATCCTTGTGTTTTCTCTCTCGCATGGATCCTTGGGAAAGGAATATGTTTCGGGTGTAATGATTCTTCCGCTGCGTCCTGGGACTGCAAAATTTTAAATTACACCCGGTATTTCCTAACACTATGGCAGGGAATGCAGAATAAGATCCACAACCAGCTCGTTGTCTATGGCATGTCCCAGTCTCCTGAGATGATCCACATTCCCAATGAGTTTGAGAACATGGGGTCTCACTGGTGCACCCTCAGACAACTTACACCGAAAGACTGCTTTGGCAGTGTCAAATCTCTCAGTTCTAGCCTGAGCCTCGAACATCTGTTTCAGATGAGTGATCATCTGAAAAGCGTTCTGCTCCTCATATTGCATCTGCAGTTCAGGTGCCATGCTAGCTAGCATAAGACATGCAACCTCCAAAGAGTCATCCTGATGCTTTCTATAAGCATCTCTGTCTGCCATTCAGGCATTAGGCGGAGGAGCTGCAGGAAGAGCCTGTTCAAGGACATACAGCTTCTTCTCGAGCTTGAGGACTATCCTCAAGTTCTGATGCCAGTCCATAAAGTTAGTTCCAACTAACTTATCCTTATCAAGGAGTGATCGCAGTGATAATCTGCCAGTGTTCGTAGCCATTGTTCTACAACACCCAAGAAAAGCAGATTAGTACTACTTCAAATCATTTAAACTGGACTTGTTTTAAATGATTACTGCTCCCACTATTTTAAATTCGAATTGACAACCCACAAAGTCAATTGGGAAGTTTAAGACTTCCTAGTGAGATGGGATCCTTATTTCACATGAGGCTTCGCGTCCCACGAGGGTGGGATGAGATGCACAAAGTAACCCATGTTTCCTAAGGTGGGCGCGCCGGCCGGTTGCTCCAAGCAACTCCCCTTGTTGAGACAGTCTGGGCATTTCATGTTCAATGAGGGCTGGATACAACATGAAATCCTTACTTCTCAACGATGCCTTTAGACTTTCTCCATGTGCCCAGCACATGTGAACTTCTAGTCAAGTCCATTCCTAACCGTTATGCCCAGGGCCAACGAGTTTCCTTGCGAAGGCACACCCAGGTTAAAACAGGACTGGGGAAACCATTGTCACCACACACTTTCTAAAGATAAGTGGGTGTGTCCCACGAGGGTGGGAACCAGTTCACAACTCCACTGATCTATAGCTCAGTGAGGGCTACGCGTTAGAAGGCTACTAGACTTGATATTTTATTATGAGGGTTTTTAAAGTCTCGTCAGTTTTATCTTATGTCTAACAATATAGGCATGCAATCCTATAGTGATAACATAATGATAAAACATTACAGGCATGCTTTTAGCAGATAAGGAAAGCAGTAAAAGATGATGTGATCAAAGCCCTTCCAAGACATTGAACCAACCCATGCCAAAAGGAGGTTCAACTCTTGACATAGGACTCAAGCCCCAAAAATTTAGACCTATTCTAGCCGCCCTCTATCTTGGTCTTCAAGGTTGGCTCCAAGGTCCTTCTCACAGGGTTTAGCTCTCAAACCTTAAGGGTAGACCCCAAGGGTTCGGCCAATGCCATGGTCTTCCTCCAATGAGGATGCGCCACAATGCAAGAAGTCAAGTTAGCTAGCTCTCAAATCCAAGGGTTCGGCCATGCCTAACTTGCGCCACTAAGTAGGCTTGCGCCTCTTTCTTTGATGCTTGTTGCGCCACCATCCAAGGTATGCATGCGCCAAGTTCCAAGTACATGCGCCACCCTAATCTTCTTCTTAGTTAAAAGCAGAAAGAAAAGCGGCATGCACGCCTCACGAGGACACATCACAGGCATGCAAAGGGGGGCTTGACTAATGATCACAACATCATGCACAATCAAGGTATTTACTCATGCAATTCTACATGCTCATGAAAAACATAAAATCTGAAATTTTACATTTTCATAAAACTAGTCTCTTTTTCTCATCTTCTTCTCACAAATCTTTTGGTTAATTGCGATTTATTTTTCATGATGATTTCAGAGATCCTTTCGGCTAGCAATTTTGTCAGATCAAGAGACTTGGCCAGTCCGAAGACACAATGCACGTCCTACTTGACAAAGTTACGTGCGCCTTTAATCTTTAAATCAAACAAGAAAAATAGTCCAAAAATCCAAAAGAGATTGAGAGGATGATAGACATACATACATACATTGCACAGTGGAAGAATGTCCCCGAAACAGGCCGGTCCCAAAAACCCAGTGAAGATCGCAAGCAAGAGAGTCGACACGATGAGTTAGGAAATACCTTAAGAGCGATTTGGAGTGATGCCGATGCAGGCGCCCAAGTGTGTGCCCTCTGCAGTCTCACACGCATGGATCTCTTGAGTCCTCTTCTTCCACGCCCGGTGCTAGCCTCAGGAAGAAGATCCCCACCTTAGGGAGATGCTCCACTTCACTTGCGCCACCAAGAGGAAAGGATGTGCCAAGAGAAGAAGGAAACAAGTCAAACCGCCAAGCACCAAAGCTCCTTGCGCCAAGAGGAAAGGAGGGAGAAGCTTGCGGCTATGGAAAAAGGAAGAGGAAGTTGCGCCCTTGCTCCTAGCTCTCGCCCCTCTTCTTGTGTTCATGCCTCCAAGGATCAATCATCATAAGAGGGGGCGAGAGGGTCACATATATAGGGCAAGAGGCGGTTAAGGGAAGGGCCAAGATCATGACAAGTGTAGGGCTAGGATGAGGAGGTTTGAGACAAGGAAAGTCTCCAAGACTTTACCATAAACTCCATTCAACCTATCCATAATTGCCCAAGTACCATATCAGCCCAAGACATGCCTTAGATGCATTCATACCATCAAGGGAGAAGGGCTAGGTGCCAATTGCTTCCTTAATGAAGCAATTTTGCCACCCAAACCCCATTATACCCCTTAGGCGCCAATGAGGTTGGGCTTCTCCCCATTATACCCTTTTAGCCTCTTATCTCCTCATGAGAACTTGTTATTGGGCCTCATTGGATAATGAGCTAGCCCAAACTCCATTACATGGGTTGATTAAGCACTTGGATCCAATCCAATGCAACCCTAATACAAATGTGACCAACCATGGTCAAATACGGGTCAACCTGCCAAAAATGAAGTTTGGCTCCAATAACATTCTTCCATCTCATCAGGCCCATTGGCGCTGATGAAATCTCCCAATTAGATCTGAGTTATCCAATAACTTGATCATAAGGCTTCCCGATCAATACGAGAACTCAAGTATCAAGGTGTGCGACCCTGTAGGTTCCTCTGACGCTGGTAGTGCTGACCAAAGGTCATCACAAGCAGTGAGTGGCACCTAGCAGTGCATCGCTGCTACTCAAGTCATTGGAATGGATATCGACATCGACATCCCCATCATCGCAACTAGGTACAGATGCATTACAGTCTCTTTGCCAAACTGATATCCGATTGGACAAGTGTGTCACCACTTGTTTTCATCCAATCACATGGCTATGACTAAAACAGGTTCTCACCTAGGTATGGCCATACACTCTCAGTCATATAACCATAGAGGAGCTCCATGGATATCATACTTCCCTAAGGAAGGGGCAAATCCTTTGTCTGTCCATTGACCTTCTCATATGGGTCGTGACATGCTCAATGACAACCGTTATGACCTCCCAACTACGGCGAGGTGTTAGGTTGTATCAAAGCAAGTCCCTAACCATATAGAATGATCAATGACCTCAAGTCAAGAGATCAATGCATCTCCTGTCACTTGTGAGGATAACTCATGACACCAAGTCATAGCCTCACAGCGGGTCTATCCAGTATATCCTCCAATGATATACCCATGTGTCTGCGTTAGCACCACGTGCCTAACCAGCCCACATACCAGTCTCACAAGTACCATAGCTGTCCCATATCCACTTAGGTACATTGACTGGGGACTATAGTTCGAGCACAGATCCAATCTGTCTCCAGGGACATTATCATGTCAGTACATATGCGCAGATGTAAACAAACATAGATAACGACAATGCCAGAATGATATAAATATCAAAGTCAAGTAGTACATAAGTGGACCAAAACTAGGTCATAGGGCATATACACCAACATGAACACGCGATTTTCACGGACTTTTTGAAACCCAATTTTTCCGTGATCGATTGCAGATGATCGAGGCCATAATTCAAAGATCCGTAATATGCAAAGGGGGAGCTTTCAACAAGGAGGACACACACAGACAAGAAGCCCTAATTTTCATCCACTCTAGAGGGAGAAATCGAGTTACACACCGCCGCCTTAGGTTTCACCATCGGGAAGCGTATAGCATATCTCCGGCCATGAAATTTGAGAGGAAGCTTCACTTGGAGGAGGAGAACATACCCCAGAAGTTTCAGAGTGAAAGGAGATCGATAGGAAGAGAAATCAACAAAAGCACGCCGCCGGCACTGTTGACCTGAGGAAATTACGGCTGTAATTTCCATTACAGCCGTGTGGTTATTTGTTTTTCCCCTCTTTCTTTGATTTCTTACACTTTAACTCTATGGAATATTGTAATCTTTCTACCATGCTAACTTAAACCTTTTATGGGACATGGGGGAGTAATTCCCTTTGATTTCTTAATGAATAGATAAATTTTTGATTACTTCGTCGAGTATAATTTTAGCGTGATAATTCTACTTTTGTGACAATTGTCTATAATTCTCCATAGTTTTCTTATTATCATGCATGTTTTTAGAGTTTTCGCACTATGGACTGAAAAGTGATTTGATTGAGAACTTGGAACCCTAAAATTGAATATTAGGAACTCACTGTAAGAAATTAAGTTAGTTCTTATTTCTTGATTTTAGAAGAATAATTGCCACGTTTGATCATTTGAATCTAGGATTGAGTTATTTTGCTAAACGTGAAGATCTTGCGCGAAAGTGAGGATCGGAACGTTGGAGAACCTCAAGTAGAAACTGTGTTGAGCCTCGGAAGAACAAAAGTGACCCTTGAGACTCCACTTGAGATAATTAACTTAGAATTGGGATGTACAAAAGTGATCCTTGAGTTCTTTGATTGATAATTTACTTATTTTCAGCATGGGATAGATCCTGCGCGAAAGCGAGCATTGGTCCCCTGTATGTTTCTCTGCACGAAAGTGAGACTATCTCTTTATGAAGTAAATCACACCTTTATCATGATAAAATTAGACTCGACGAACATCTTTTCATATCTATTCATGGAAATTAAAATGAATGGAACCCTAGTCCCAGATTCTCTCTCTGGTATTTTCATTAGCCTTCTTTAGTTCACTTGCATAGTTTTGATTGCCTAGATAGTAAGAAATCGATTATTCGATATTTGACAAATGAGGTCTCTGTGGTTCGATATCTTTCTTTATTACTTCAAGAATCTATGTACTTACGGACACAACAAGTTTTTGGCGCCGTTGTCAGGGACCTTGGTTTTTTTCAATATTGAAGATATTGAAAGTATTGCTAGACTAGGTTTTGTTTATTTCTTATTTATGTTCTATCTTGCTGTTCTTTTCTGTTTACTTGAGTTATTTAACCTATCTGCTTTAGACTACATTGGAAATTTATATCTGATGCCGAACCAGAAATGACTTAGGGACTATACAGCCCCTAAACCTCAGGAGATACACTTTAGCATCGCCAGACCAGCTATTGATACTGATAATTTTGAAATCAATCCTGCTTTTTTGTCTATGATCCAACATAATCAGTTTGGAGGATCACCAATTGAAGATCCTTATCAACATTTATATCTTTTTCTTGAATATTGTGATACCATTAAAATTAATGGAGTTTCTAATGATGCATTAAAACTAAGATTGTTTCCTTTTTCTCTCAGGGACCGAACGCGTTCTTGGCTACATTCTCGACCTACCAGTACCTTCACCACATGGGAACAACTATCAAATGCTTTCTTAATGAAGTACTTTCCGCCCGGTAAAACCATCCAGTTGAGAAACCAAATTACAAGCTTTGCACAGCAGGATGGCGAGACTTTCAGTGAGGCATGGGTGCGGTTCAATGAATTACAACGAAAGTGTCCTCACCATGGCCTTGAAAATTGGATTTTAATTCATACATTTTATAATGGCTTAGTTTATAATACCCGTCTGATTGTTGATGCTGCTGTAGGAGGAGCCCTCATGTGCAAAACAATCGAAGATGCTTCTACCCTGCTTGAGGAGATGGCCCTGAATCTTAACCAGTGGGCTCCTGAAGACGAAATGCTATATTGTCATAAACATGGTAAGAATGAGAATGAGGGGTGGTCAACCTTGACTGAAGAGGTAAATTCTTTTTATGTAAAGTCCATGCATGAGAAGTTTATGGCTATTCAAAATCAATTAATGACAAATGGAAATAAAAAGATTGAAGATCTTAAGGGATTGGTCAGTCATCTTACCTCTCAAATAGGATCCTTGGCTGCTTACAAAAATACTCTAGAAGATCAAATACCTGAATTGGATCCTAGGGAGCACTATAATGCTATCATCACTAGAAGTGGGAGACTATTAGAGGAACCCAAAAGGAAAGTTGTGAACGATGAAAAAGAGCCTAATGATGATCATGATGAAGAATTAGACTTAGAAAAATCTTCTGTACAGGAGCAAGCCCAAGCTACTTTTCCACCTCAAAAGGGTGATGAACCAAAAGGTGATGTGTCATGTCAGAATGATGTTTCTAAGCCCAATTCTACTACACCACATAGGCCACCTATACCCTTTCCCCAGAGACTAGTGCAAGCGAAATTAGACAAACAGTTTGGGAGATTTCTTGATATTTTGAAAAAGCTTTACATCAATATTCCATTTATTGAAGCTTTATCTCAAATGCCCAGATATGCTAAATTTTTGAAAGAAATTTTGTCTAACAAGAGAAAAATAGAGGACTATGGTACTGTGGCTCTTATTGAAGAATGTAGTGCTATTATCCAAAATAGGTTGCCATCGAAATTAAAAGATCCAAGTGTTTTCTCTATACCTTGTTTTATTGGGGGCATGCCTTTTGACCAAGCCTTATGTGATTTAGGTACTAGTGTGAGTCTAATGACATTGTCTATTTGCAGAAAATTGGACATGGGAGAGCCTAAACCGACTTCTATATCTTTGTAGCTCGCCGATCGTTCAGTTAAATACCCTATAGGAATTCTTGAATATGTGCCTATCCAAATAGGTAAATATTTCATCCCAACAAATTTTGTAATTCTTGAGATGGAAGAAGATGCAAGAATCCCCATCATACTTGGTAGACCGTTCTTAGCCACAGTAGGAGCACTTATTAATGTAAAGAACGGTAAGCTTACACTTAACATTGGGGATGAAAGAATTGAGTATGACTTGAATGAAGCCATGAAAAACCCATCAAATTCTGGATCTTGCTATAGTACACATGCTATGGATGACATTGTCTATGATCTTAATGATTTATTTATTGAAACCTCTAAAATTGATTCTGATTTAGATTCTGCTCTTGATTCTAAGGTAGAGACCAATTCTAAAATTGATGAATTATTAGATTGCAGTACTTGTGATAATGAAAAGGGTGAAGAAAGGAAAGCTCCAAAAGTAGAACTTAAAGCTTTACCTAATAACCTTTGTTATGAATTTCTTGGTCCTGATTCTACTTACCCTGTTATTGTTGATGCACAGCTTGGAAAAAAGGAAATAGATTTACTTCTCAAGGAATTAAGGATTTATAGAAAGGTAATTGGGTACACAATTGATGACTTAAAAGGAATTAACCCTTGCTTTTGTATGCACAGGATCTTGATGGAAGAGGAACACAAGCCACATGCATATTTTCAAAGGAGACTTAACCCCTCAATGAAAGAAGTTGTGAAGAAGGATGTTTTGAAATTACTTGATGCAAGTATTATCTATCCTATCTCTGATAGTAAATGGGTAAGTCCTGTACAATGTGTTCCTAAGAAAGGAGAGGTAACTGTCATGAAAAATAAAGACAATGAATTAATTCTTGTTGGAACTGTAACTAGTTGGCGCATGTGTATAGATTATAGAAAACTGAATGCTGCTACTAGGAAGGACCATTTTCCCTTACCTTTTATTGATCAAATGGTTGAAAGGCTTGCGAACCATTCTCACTTTTGTTTCTTAGATGGATACTCTGGATTTTTCCAAATTCCTATACATCCTGATGACCAAGATAAGACCACTTTCACTTGCCCGTATGGTACTTTTCCATATAGGAGAATGCCTTTTGGTCTATGCAATGCTCCTGCTACTTTTCAGAGATGTATGATGGCTATTTTTTTCTGATTTTATTGAGGACTTTGTGGATGTTTTAAGGATGATATCTTTGTATATGGTTCTTCTTTTGTTGATTGTTTGGCTAACTTATCTCGAGTTTTGTAATGGTGTGAAGAAACTAATCTTCTACTTAACATGGAAAAATGTCATTTCATGGTAAGGCAAGGGATTGTTTTGGGGCACTTGATTTCAGAAAGAGGGATTGAAGTTGATAAAGCCAAAGTTGAGGTGATAGAAAAATTAGAGCCGTCCACTACAATGAAGGAGGTCCGAAGCTTTATAGGACATGCGGGGTTCTACCGGCGATTCATCAAGGATTTTTCTAAACTTGCTAGACCTCTTACAAATTTAATTTGTAAAGATGTTAAATTTTCTTCTAATGAGGATTGTTTATCTGCTTTTCAGGAATTGAAGAAAGTCTTGGTTTCAGCGCCTATCATCCAACCTCCAGATTGGGATTTACCCTTCGAGTTTATGTGTGATGCCAGTGATTATGCAATAGGAGCAGTTTTGGGACAGAGAAAGGAGAAAAAGCCTTATGTTATTCATTATGCTAGTAGGACTGTGGATGAGGCACAAAGGAATTACACCACCACTGAGAAGGAACTTCTAGCCATAGTATTTGCCTTTGATAAATTTAGATCATACTTGATTAACTCCAAAGTGGTGGTGTACACTGATCATGTAGCTGTGAGATACTTAATGCTGAATAAGGAAAGTAAACCACGCTTGCTCAGATGGATTTTACTCTTGTAGGAGTTTAATTTGGAAATTAAAGACAAAAAGGGGTCAAAAAATATTGTTGCAGATCATCTTTTAAGGATAATGGTGAATATTGAAAAGAATGATGTAATCAATGATTCCATCCTTGAGGAACAACTCCTAACCATTGAATAAATCAGAGCCCCTTGGTATGCTGACATAGTGAATTACCTTGTAGCTAATGTTTTTTCTCCTGATTTGAATTACCAAAAAAGGAAGAGATTCTTAGCAGAGGTAAAGCACTATTTTTGGGATGAGCCTTATGTGTTTAGAAGATGTGCATATGGCATTTTTAGAAGATGTGTACCGGAGGAAGAAATCACAGATATATTGTTTCAATGCCATGGATCCTCTCATGGTGGTCATGCCGGTACTGAGAAAACTGTTTTCAAAGTGTTGCAATCAGGATTTTACTAGCCTTCAATTTTTAAAGATGCTAGAAACTTTGTTTTATCTTGTGATAGGTGTCAGAAAACAGCTAACATTAACAGAAGACATGAGATGTCACTGTCTAATATTCTTGAGGTTGAGATATTTGATGTTTGGGGGATCGACTTCATGGGACCTTTTCCAATATTTGGAGGTAACAAATACATTATTGTGGCAGTTGATTATGTTTCAAAGTGGGTTGAGGCTCTTGCTTCTCCTACTAATGATTCTAGAGTTGTTGTTAAACTGTTCAAAAAGATTATCTTTCCAAGGTTTGGGACACCCCGAGTAGTGATTAGTGTGTTGGGGTATGCCCTTAAGCCTAATGTTTGAGGCCTTGGGAATGTATCAGTATCATGTAATAAACTGTTATGTTTATAAAGGCATGGTTATTATTCAGTTAGCTACATTGTCTGCTGCAATATATGTTCTTCTGAATAATGTCTCAAAGCTGTTCAGCTAGGCTGACAGGCTATAATGTCCTTAGTCGATGTATCTTGGTGAACATGAGACAGCCTTGATATGGTTAAGACTAATATATGTTCTAGTCTTATAGGATGCTTCGAGCATGGAATAAGATGTAGACTCATGGGTACATTGGATGTACTGGACAGACCCTACTAGGATGTTCAATTGTTTGTCGCAATGTGAATAATCTTTGAATATGACAAGTGGCACATTTCCTCTGACTTGAGATCACTTGTGTTTTCTAAATGATGATTGTCATTGTTTTGAGGTAGTTCAATATCATTTGAAACACAATGGTTATAGACTATCTTGGATAATGAACTTGAGTCATGTTAGGGCACTAGTGATAGACATAGGATTGCCGTCTCCTTGTTTAAGGAGTGTGATGTTCTAAAGGGGCCCCCTGGATGAGATGATTGAGAAAGTGTATGGTCATACCCAGGTGACTGTGTTCATCTGATCTAATCATGCTCATCATATTGGAGCTACAAGCTTGACACGCTTGTCCAATAAGAACATCCAGTGGCAAAGGAAACATGTATGCCTAGTGATGTGGATTCACACTTGTGCTGTGTTTTGGGTGTAGTCTTGGAAGACTCTTTCCTTTATATCGGGAGACAGTGATGTGTTGCTAGATACCCCTCACTGATCGTGATAACGTGAGTTATCGTTACCGACATTTAAAGGAAACCCTCAGGGTCGCACAATTTGATGATATGGCTTACTTAAGTCAGATCGAGTGGACTGAATTGTTCGGGTTCAGTTTAAAGGGATTTAATCTCTGATTGTGAGTGAGATCTGGTCTGATCATGTTTGATTGATTAGGGCTTGAGATCGGTAAGCTTCGATTGAGAGATTGGATGCTAGATCGATGAGATCAGGAGCATCAGGAGATCAACGGTCAGATCTGAGCCTTAGGGTTTATTTGAGATCTGGACTTGATTGCTTGGCTTAATTGGTCTCTGGACCAAACCAATTTGAACCGGCTCGTTTAATGAGCGCATGGTTCAAGGGGAGAGGAGTTGGCGACATGTTCACTTGGCGTGAACGTTGGAGCGAAGTGTGGTGGCTATTTTTAGTAACCACGATCTCCACTTGGAGATGTTGTTCACGACCGAATAGAGTGCTCTCTATTCTCGCCTCTCGCCCATATTCCTCTTGACGCTTTCGTGTGTGGCGACACCTTGAAGGTAGAGGAGGATTCGGCCAAGAGAAGGACATCTCATCTTTCCCTTTCACTCGACAAGGACCTCTTGGAACCTTGCTAGCACAAGGAGCACCAAGGGAGGAAGCAACATCATCTTGTGTGTGACGATTTGGAGGAGAGCTCTCTTGTTCTCTTGCTTCCAAGGCGCCTTCCATTATATGGCTTCGGTATGAGTTCATTTCATGCTTTAAAGTTGATCATAATACATGCTATGCGATTTTGAAAGCCCTAGATTCCGCTAGAATGTTATTGCGCCACCTATTAGGGTTTTCGCCCCCCCTTGTGTAGGGGACCTTCAATTGGTATCAGAGCGAGGTTTTCATGCATGTTTTATGATTGCTTGAAAATGATTGTGATCCATGTTTAGCGCAAATTCATAGATCTATAGTTACATGCTTCATGTTGGCGAAAATGCATGCTAGTAATAGATATGATTTTCTCCTTGGCGCATGTTAAGTTGGCGCATATATTATGTTGTAGTTTTTCTTAAAACTTAAACACTTGCGCGTATACCACTAGATCTAAGGCCTTACATTAAATCCTTAGACGGGTTATTAGGGTTGAAGTCAACCCCTAGGTTAGATCCAAAAGTCTGATCAGACCATCTGACAGCCTTGACGGGTTGACCAGGTAGCACCTGTGCGCAAGCACGTGGTGGCTACAGGTCGACTGCAGACAGGCGTGTAGCGATGTCTGATTGAGACAACTAGTGAACACACATGAGTTAGGCCCGGGGTCACACCCGCTTGCCAGACCTCATTGTGGTTGTTCAGCCCTGGCGCATGCATTGTTGACCTTATGGTCGACTCAAGTCAGTTAGGACTTGGTGCATGCAAGGGCAGTGGATCTGACTAGGATGGATGAGTGGATCCCTAGTAATGGACCGTTGTAAGGTTGTAGGGCAAATAAGGAAATTAAAATTGATGCCTATGGGTTTTCGAAATTTAAATTTTCTTGAGTGGATCACATGTTGATTGATGCCATATGTTTGTCTATTTACTCTTATGTGGGCTGCCCGTTTTTAATGTGTGCTGTGCTGGGGCCTGCGTGCCTGGGAATTAATTGTAAATTAATTTTTATTTTTGTGATCTGCGAATCACAGTTTAATTAATTTATAATGTGTAATTGACCTGCGTGTCAATCTTGTCTAGATAGTTAAATTTGTAATTTAATTAGACAAGAGCACAGAGCACACTTGGCAGAGGCGCTTGCAGCAGTGGCTGGACCAGGTGGGAGGTCTAGGGTTCGACCCTAGGACCTAGCGCAAATTCCTGGTGGGCGCACCAGAGCTGCAGATGGCGCTTGGGCCCAGGTTTGGGCCAGATGAGCAGCAAAAGCCCTATGAAGAAAAGCAAGTCAAGACTTAAGTTAAATTAAGGTCTTACTAGGGCTATGGGCTTTTACCACATAAGATTCATGCTTTCTTTTATTATTGTTTAAAATATTAGAATTGCATGATTAGTTTATCTTCTGCTATCACCATAGGAATTGTATGATAGTGAAGAAGATAAAAAGACCGTTAAAATCCAACGCTAAAATATCAAGCTCGTAAGCCTTCTGACGCGAAACCTCACTGTTCTGATTATCGTTGGAGCCGTGTTGTACCCACTCAGTGGGCACGTCCATCTATCTTCAGACGGTGTGGGATTACACCTGTGTGTTACAGAGTAGGGATTTATCCCTTCTCGTTGCTCAACATAGCACATGGTGGTCCAGGGAGTAGGTCGGGTCAGCTTGACCATGTAGGCTACATATGTGGCGCATATGGTAGCACATGGAGGCAGCCATCTGTGGGATCAGAGACTGTGTTGTACCAACTCAGTTGGCACAGTCTGCTGGATTGCCCAGATGAAGGGGAATCGCACGGGTTGGCGATCGGCAGGGACTGCCTACCGGAGATTAGTGCTTGTACTCTCTGTGCATCTTATCTCGCCTGAGCGGGACGCGGAGACCAAGTATGAAATCCGGATCCCATCTCACTAAAAGAGTGTCTACTCTTTCGGACTGTTTAATGGATTTTTCAGTCAGATAAAATAGTGAGAAAAAGAATCTTTCTTAAGTCCTGATTGATTCTTAACATTGATACTGACCTTGCTGTTCTTGCATTGTTGTAGATACCTGCAGCAACGAACACCATGAACTTCAATGTGCGATCCCTACTGGAAAGGGAGAAGTTTGCTGGGCCGAACTTCTCTGACTGGTTCGGACACCTTAAGATCGTTCTTAAGGCAGAGAGGAAACTGTATGTCCTCGAGACGGCAATACCGCCTCAGCCCGCTCCGAACGCCGCAAGGGTGGTTCGGGAAGCCTATGAAAAGCACGTCAATGATAGCATTGATGTCGCTTGCCTGATGCTAGCGTCTATGACGCCACCGCTGCAGCGTCAGCATGAGGATATGTCTGCTATAGACATGATAGCGAACCTCAAGATGCTGTATGCTGCACAGGCGAGGACAGAGCGCTATAATCTGACAAAGCTTTTCTTTCAGAGCAAACTGGCTGAAGGGAGCCCAGTGGGAGCTCACGTGCTCAAGATGATTGGGCACAAGGAGGCTCTAGAGAAACTGGGGCATACCATCAACCAGGAGCTTGCTGTGGATATTATTCTGCAGTCTCTCCCGCCTTCATTCGACGCGTTCATTATTAACTTTAATATGAACAAAATCGATTGTACTCCGGCAGAGCTGCTGAATATGCTCCTCACTACTGAGGAGACTCTGAAGGGAAAGCCTTCGACCTCTGTCTTAATGGTTCCTTCCAGGAACAAGAAGAAGGGGAAGAAGGGCAAGACCCCTGTCAAGAGCTACAGCAAGGCTCTGAAGCAGAAGGTGAAGCGGTCCAAGGAATACAGGTGTTTCCACTGTGGCCAGCTGGGTCACTGGAAAAAGGACTGTAAAGCGCTCCAAGGAGATAAGAAGGGAAGCATCGCTTCTAGCTCAGGTATATTCGTGACTGAGGTCATGTTTTCTTCTTCTATATCATGGGTGTTGGACACTGCATGTGGAGTTCACATTTGTTCAAATGTGCAGGAACTCAAGAGAAGAAGGCAGGTGGGACAGCATGAAGTGGACCTACGAGTTGGAAACGGGGCACGGGTTGCTGCTGTTACTGTAGGAGACTATTTCATTTCTTTACCATCTGGACTTGTATTGGAACTAAACAGTTGTTATTTTGTTCCCAGTATTACTAAAAATATTATCTCCATTCCTGCTCTTGTCAGGAAGGGTTTTTCCTTTGAATGCAATATTTCAAAGTGTGTTTTATCTTATGATAATATTGTTTATGCAACTGGTTCAATTAGCAATGGGTTATACATGTTGGACATGGAATGTTCTATACAGAAAATTGATATTAAGAAAGCCAAGAATGCTGATGACAGCACCTTGCTATGGCATAGTCGTTTAGGCCATATTAACGAGAAACGCATTAAGCGGTTGCATAATCATGGACTGCTGGGATCATTCTCCTACAAGGAGATTCATACATGCAAAGCTTGTTTAATGGGCAAAATGACGAAGTCACCTTTTCTTAACAAAGGACAAAGGGCTTCAGGTTTACTTGACCTTATACACACTGATGTGTGTGGGCCATTTAGTAAACATGCCAGAGGTGGCTATCAGTACTTCATTACCTTTACTGATGATTTCAGTAGATATGGGTATGTCTTTTTAATGAGACATAAAAGTGAATCTTTTGACAAGTTCAAAGAGTTCAAGAATGAAGTACAAAATCAGCTAGGCCGAAATATCAAGGCACTTCGCTCAGATCGAGGTGGAGAATACCTAAGTCATGCGTTTACTGACTATCTGAAGGAGTGTGGGATAATCTCACAGCTCACTCCGCCAGGAACACCGCAATGGAATGGTGTGTCCGAGAGGAGAAATAGAATGTTACTTGATATGGTTCGTTCTATGATGAGTCAGGCTACTCTTCCATACTCCTTTTGGGGTTTTGCACTGGAAACAGCTGCAAAGGTACTAAACCGAGTGCCATCCAAGGCCGTTTCAAAAACTCCATATGAGTTATGGTATGGGAAACAGCCAAGCTTGACATTTATCAGGATCTGGGGCTGCGAGGCTTATGTCAAAAAGCTCGCCTCTGGGAAACTAGAGAGCAGATCTGACAAATGCATCTTTGTCGGTTACCCTAAGGAAACTAAGGGTTATTATTTCTACGATCCCAAAGAGAACAAGGTTTTTGTTGTTCGGACGGCCATATTTCTTGAGAAGGAGTTTCTTCTGCAAGAGGCCAGTGGGAGAGAAATAAAGCTGGATGAGAATCCAGAGGAAGGACAAAGTGCTCAAGCAGAATTGGATGAGCCTGAGCCAGTAGATCAGGTTATTGAACAACCTGAGGCTCAGATATCACGGGAACCGCGAAGATCGGGAAGGATTCGTCGACAGCCTGAGCGCTATGACGGAGTCTACATCATTGATCATGATGAACCCCTCACTTATGCGGATGCGGTCAGTGGACCGGAGTCAGCTAGATGGCTTGAAGCTATGCGAGCCGAGATGGACTCCATGTCAGATAACCAAGTTTGGGA
The DNA here is from genome assembly GCA_027563935.2 of Costus lasius. Classification (NCBI taxonomy): domain Eukaryota; kingdom Viridiplantae; phylum Streptophyta; class Magnoliopsida; order Zingiberales; family Costaceae; genus Costus; species Costus lasius. Next base: position 53,578,005 of record CM050453.2, read on the forward strand.
TTTGGTTGATCCGCCTCCGGGAGTTATCCCTATAGGCTGTAAGTGGATCTTCAAGAAGAAGATTGACATGGATGGTAACGTGGTTACCTATAAAGGCAGGCTAGTTGCGAAAGGTTTCAAACAAATCTACGAGATAGATTATGATGAAACTTTCTCACCTGTAGCTATGTTCAAGTCTATTCGGATTCTTTTCGCGATAGCTGCATATTATGATTATGAGATCTGGCAGATGGATGTGAAAACAGCTTTCCTTAATGGAAATCTGGATGAGGATGTGTATATGACACAACCTGAGGGTTTCACTAATCCATCAGATCGTCATAAGATATGCAAGTTAAAGAAGTCCATTTATGGACTTAAGCAAGCATCAAGAAGCTGGAATATTCGTTTTGATGAATCAGTCACGGAATTTGGTTTCATCAAGAACGAGGATGACCCGTGTGTATATAAGAGGTTTAGTGGGAGCGTAATTACTTTCCTAGTCCTCTACGTCGATGATATCTTGATCATTGGAAATGACATTCCTGAAATGCATGCTGTGAAGGCATGGTTAAGGAAATGTTTCCAGATGAAAGATTTAGGAGAAGCAGCCTATGTATTAGGTGTGAAGATCTACAGGGATAGATCTAAGAGGCTTCTCGGGCTGTGCCAGAGTACTTACATCGATAAAGTCCTGGAAAGATTTCATTTAGAGAATTCTAAACGAGGATATCTTCCAGTTAGACATGGTCTGAGTCTTTCGAAGAGTCAGTGTCCACAAACACAGACTGAGAAAGATGAAATGGACAATACGCCTTATGCTTCGGCTATTGGATCCATTATGTATGCGATGTTGTGTACTCGCCCAGACGTTGCTTACGGGTTAAGCGTGACCAGTCGTTTCCAAAGTAATCCAGGTCAGGCACACTGGATTGCAGTCAAGAATATTTTAAAATATCTGCGGAGGACCAAAGATATGTTCTTGATATATGGTGGTCAGGAAGAACTCAGTATTGAAGGATATACTGATGCTTCGTTCCAGTCTGACCAGGATGATTTTCGATCGCAATCAGGCTATGTTTTTAGCTTGAATGGAGGAGCAGTGGTGTGGAAGAGTTTCAAACAGTCAACTGTTGCTGATTCCACAATAGAAGCCGAGTATGTTGCAGCCTCGGAAGCATCCAAGGAGGCAGTGTGGATTCGTAAGTTCGTGAGAGAACTTGGTGTTGTTCCTTCGAGTGCAGATCCTTTGGTTATCTTCTGTGATAACACTGGAGCAATCGCACAAGCAAAGGAACCACGGTCGCACCAGAAGTCCAAGCACATACAGAGACGGTTTCATTTGATCAGGGAGATCATAGATCGTGGCGAGATCAAAATCTGCAAGGTTCATACAGATGACAATCTGGCAGACCCGCTTACCAAGCCTCTGGCGCAGCAGAAGCATGAGAAGCACTGTAATAATATGGGTTTGAGATTTCTCAACCATTAGATTAAGTGCAAGTGGGAGATTGTTGGGGTATGCCCTTAAGCCTAATGTTTGAGGCCTTGGGAATGTATCAGTATCATGTAATAAACTGTTATGTTTATAAAGGCATGGTTATTATTCAGTTAGCTACATTGTCTGCTGCAATATATGTTCTTCTGAATAATGTCTCAAAGCTGTTCAGCTAGGCTGACAGGCTATAATGTCCTTAGTCGATGTATCTTGGTGAACATGAGACAGCCTTGATATGGTTAAGACTAATATATGTTCTAGTCTTATAGGATGCTTCGAGCATGGAATAAGATGTAGACTCATGGGTACATTGGATGTACTGGACAGACCCTACTAGGATGTTCAATTGTTTGTCGCAATGTGAATAATCTTTGAATATGACAAGTGGCACATTTCCTCTGACTTGAGATCACTTGTGTTTTCTAAATGATGATTGTCATTGTTTTGAGGTAGTTCAATATCATTTGAAACACAATGGTTATAGACTATCTTGGATAATGAACTTGAGTCATGTTAGGGCACTAGTGATAGACATAGGATTGCCGTCTCCTTGTTTAAGGAGTGTGATGTTCTAAAGGGGCCCCCTGGATGAGATGATTGAGAAAGTGTATGGCCATTCCCAGGTGACTGTGTTCATCTGATCTAATCATGATCATCATATTGGAGCTACAAGCTTGACACGCTTGTCCAATAAGAACATCCAGTGGCAAAGGAAACATGTATGCCTAGTGATGTGGATTCACACTTGTGCTGTGTTTTGGGTGTAGTCTTGGAAGACTCTTTCCTTTATATCGGGAGACAGTGATGTGTTGCTAGATACCCCTCACTGATCGTGATAACGTGAGTTATCGTTACCGACATTTAAAGGAAACCCTCAGGGTCGCACAATTTGATGATATGGCTTACTTAAGTCAGATCGAGTGGACTGAATTGTTCGGGTTCAGTTTAAAGGGATTTAATCTTTGATTGTGAGTGAGATCTGGTCTGATCATGTTTGATTGATTAGGGCTTGAGATCGGTAAGCTTCGATTGAGAGATTGGATGCTAGATCGATGAGATCAGGAGCATCAGGAGATCAACGGTCAGATCTGAGCCTTAGGGTTTATTTGAGATCTGGACTTGATTGCTTGGCTTAATTGGTCTCTGGACCAAACCAATTTGAACCGGCTCGTTTAATGAGCGCATGGTTCAAGGGGAGAGGAGTTGGCGACATGTTCACTTGGCGTGAACGTTGGAGCGAAGTGTGGTGGCTATTTTTAGTAACCACGATCTCCACTTGGAGATGTTGTTCACGACCGAATAGAGTGCTCTCTATTCTCGCCTCTCGCCCATATTCCTCTTGACGCTTTCGTGTGTGGCGACACCTTGAAGGTAGAGGAGGATTCGGCCAAGAGAAGGACATCTCATCTTTCCCTTTCACTCGACAAGGACCTCTTGGAACCTTGCTAGCACAAGGAGCACCAAGGGAGGAAGCAACATCATCTTGTGTGTGACGATTTGGAGGAGAGCTCTCTTGTTCTCTTGCTTCCAAGGCGCCTTCCATTATATGGCTTCGGTATGAGTTCATTTCATGCTTTAAAGTTGATCATAATACATGCTATGCGATTTTGAAAGCCCTAGATTCCGCTAGAATGTTATTGCGCCACCTATTAGGGTTTTCACCCCCCCTTGTGTAGGGGACCTTCATAGTGATGGAGGCTCACATTTCATAGAGCATAAGTTTTCAGCCTTGCTTAGAAAGTATGGGGTAAATCATAGAGTTGTAACACCTTATCACCCCCAAACAAGTGGACAAGTTGAGATATCAAACAGAGAAATAAAAGGGATTTTAGAAAAGACAGTGTCACGTACCAGGAAAGATTCGGCATTCAAACTTGATGATGCATTGTGGGCCTATCGAACTGCTTTTAAAACACCAATAGGTATGTCTCCCTTTCAATTGGTTTACAGCAAATCTTATCATCTACCTGTAGAGCTTGAGCATAAGGTGTTCTGGGCAATCAAAACACTCAATTTAGACTTAAAGAACGTGGGTGAAAAACGGAGATTACAGTTAAATGAGCTAGATAAGATTAGACTCTCTGCATATGAAAATGCAAAAATTTACAAGGAGAGGACTAAAAGATGGGAAGATCGACACATTTTCAGAAGAGAATTCCAACTAGGTGACTTTGTTCGTTTATTCAATTCTAGATTGAGACTTTTTCCTGGAAAACTTAAATCTCGATGGTCTGGGCATTTTCAGGTGAAGAAAACTTATCCCTACGGAGCCGTGGATATATGGAGTGAGGAAACAGGAGATTTTAAGGTTAATGGTCAAAGGTTAAAACATTATTATCAAGACGAGCAGATTGAAGAAAAGGAAAAATTTACATTGATGAACCATGATCAAATCTGAGTGTAGAACGGTCAAGCTAAAGACCTTTAAATTAGCGCTTCTTGGGAGGCAACCCAAGCACTCTTTCTTTTGTTTATTCTCATTTACTTTTCTGTATTTTTACTTATGTTTTTAGAACTTCTCTTTTCGTAGGAAAAATCAAATTTGGCGTAAATTACGGAGAGACTGGATCAGACGTTGATAAGCAAAACTTTGTGAGTATTCTTTTTTCCTCATTTCTTTGAAATTCATCTTCCCCATCGATGTTTCGTCTTCCAAACTTCATGTACCCGCTGCTTTCTGATCATTTTTCTATAGATAAAATGATTCTCTTGGTGACGAATGTGTTGGTGTATATGCCCTTTGACCCATTGTTGGTCCATCTTGTACTACTTGACCTTTGATATTTAATATATATATCATTATTCTGGCATTGTCGTTATTATGCTGTGTTTACATCTGCGACTATGTACATAGATAATAATGTGCCTGGAGACAAATTGTATCTGTGCCCAAACGGTGTGTCCCCGGTCGAGTACCTGAGCGGATAAGGGACAGCTCTGGTACATGTGAGACTGGTATATGGGCTAGTTACGCACGGGGTGCTAACACATGCATATGGGTATATCAGTGGTGGATATACTAGGCCGACCCGCTGTGAGGCTTTAACTTGGTGTCATGAGTTAAGCTCACATGTGATAGGAGACGCATTGATCCCTTGACTTGAGGTCATTGACTCTTTTATATGGTTAGGGACATGCTTTGATACAACCTAACGCCTCGCCGTAGCAGGGAGGTCATAACGGTTGTCATTGGGTATGTCACGACCCATATGAGAAAATCAATGGACAGATATAGGATTTGCCCCTTCCTACGGGAAGCTTGATATCCACGGGCCCCCCCCCCTATGGTTGCATGACTGAAAGTGTATGGCCATACCCAGGTGAAAGCCTGATTTAGTCATGACCATGTGATTAGGTGAAAATAAAGTGGTGACACACTTTGTCCAATCGGATATCAGTTCGGCAAAGAGACTGTAATTCATCGGTACCTTGTTGCGATGATGGGGATGTCGATGTTGATCTCCATTCTGATGACTTGGGTAGCCGCAATGCACTGCTAGGTGCCAATCACTACTTGTGATGACTCGGTTCATCACTGCCAACGTCTGAGGAACCTACAGGGTCGCACAACTTGAAACTCGGGTTCTCGTATTGATCGGGTAGCCTATTGATTGAGTTATTCGATAACTCAAATTTGTTTGGGAGAATCCATCAGCACCACTGTGCTAGATGAGATGAAAGGAATCATTTGGAGCTAACTTATTTTTTTGGGCCTAGTAGGCCAAATGGGCCCAATGGGCCATTTGGGCCAAATGGGCCCAATAGACCAAGTTGGCCCAATAGGCCAAATAGGCTCAATGAGCCATTTGGGCCAAATGGGCCAAATGGGATAGGCGCAAATCACTTGGAGTGAGCTTGGCGCATATCTTTGAGGTAGACAAGTCCAAGTGGTGCATCTCACTTAAAGAGAGAAGCTTGGAGCTTCTCACTTGAAGTGGGTGAATGAACTTGGGCGCATGGGACTTGGAGTGGGCGAAATGGGTTTTACCTCTTGAAGAGGTGAGTCTCTTCATGGAGAGGTGTGCCTCTTAACTTGTGAATAGGTTCACCTATTCATGGGTATATAAACCCCCTTCCTCCCCCCCTCATCGCAACTCTTGAACTCTTGCCTCCTTGTCCCCTTTGTCACCACTCTTGATAGCTCCTAGCCGCCCTCCTCTCCAAGGTTTGGTTTTGTCTCGTGGCTTGATTCCTGATCGAATCTTGGTGGAGTGCTTGAAGAGTTGGACTCCGACGAAGCTTCATCTCCTCTCCACCTCCTCTCCTTGGCATCTCCTCTGGAGTTGGCGCAAGTGTCAGAGGAAGTCTCCCAAAGGCATGGATCTTCTTCCCGAGTCTTGCACCGGGCATGGAAGAAGAGGATTCGAGTTTCGGCTGTGTGCGAGACTGCAGAGGGCGCACATTTGGGCGCCTGAATCGCATCACTTAATTTGCATCAAGGTATCATCTCCTACTCACTATGTCGATCTCCTTGCAAGACTCGATCTTCTGGGTTTTTGGGACTGGCCTATTTCGGGGATTGCTTCCGCTGTGCTTGTCTGTAAAAATTTTAAAATCCCCGGGGTTTCCCAATAGAATGAATTCATGCCTGTGATTAGATCTAGACCTATCATGTCGAATTTGTTTCTCTAATATATATCTACTTTTGAAATTTTTCATTGATTGATGAATGAGATTTTAGTTGGATATATTGTTTGAAGATTTTGATTTAAAAGTGAAACTACTTGTTAAATAAAATTAGCATATGAGTGTAATTTTGAATTGATGACGATTGATTAACCCAGTTGATGTTTCATCTATCTTGCTATTTGTTGGGAAGAGAGAATCCAGATCCAAAAAGAGTGAGAGACTCCTCTACTTGGCACTGTATAAAATTGACAGTGGTACCTAAGACAAGAGTTGAAGTCTGGAAAAATAAAAAAAAAATAGAGAGAAAGAAAAAGAAAAAGACTCCTCTACTTGGCACTGTGTAAAATTGATAGTGGTTCCAAAGATAAGAGTTGAAGTCTAAATAAAAAAGTTTATATCTATGTGGGTACATACCATCAAAAAAAAAAGAGAGAAGTATTGAGTACAAAAAGATTTTGAAAATCCAATTCCTGTAAACAATGGTATGATAGATTTAAACTGAAACTTGGGTGAATTCATGAGACTGAGATTCTGTTTTTTATACAAATTGCAAAGTTTTAATTTATTAAGCTGTGGATCTTGAGGATTGAATTCAAAAGATGATATATCTATTTAAAATTTTATGAAGCAATTGGTGAAATTTTTCATTGGTGATTGTATTCTATAAATTTATTCCCCATGAGAAAATCTTTTCCTTTGATCAATTTTTGATTTTTGCTTGAGGACAAGCAAAGTTTGAGCCTTATGTGTTTGATGACACCGAAATTTATAGTAAATTTTGTGCCATTTGATAGATGTTTTTGCATTATATTTACTCTCTTTGCTTATTTTTATGCCTTTTTTATCAAATACTACAGAATCTACACTCTTTTGGTTTTTGATGATTTTCAGGTAAAAAGGCACAATTTTTAGGCATTTTCAAGCAATTCCAGATGCATGAATGAACTCCCACCATCAAGAGAAGATTGCATGTCAAATTTCATGAAGATTGGAGCTTCATACCAAAATATGGCAAGGCCGTAATCTATATTACAGTACCGTATTTTCACAACTACCATAATATCAGAGCACTGCCGTAATTTGGGATTTTTTTCATCCAGAAAGTTTTTTTGAAAATTACGGCACTACCGTGAGGAATTTCACGAGCCGTAATTTCAGTTTATTTTTCACCCAAGAGAATTCCAGATTTTACGATAGGGCTGCAATCATTTCCACGGTGTTGTATTTTGGTGCATTTTTTGACCCGAGAGATTTGGGGAAAATACGGTACTGCCATAAGTAATTTTATAGTACCGTAATTCTAGTCAAATCCTGTACAGAAAAACTTAAAGAAAATATGGTAGTACCATAACCGAAACCACGGCCGTAATTCCATTATGAACACGCAATTTTCACGGACTTTTTGAAACCCAATTTTTGCGCAATAGATTGCGGATGATCGAGGCCATAATTCGAAGATCCATAAGAAGCAAAGGGGGAGTTTTCAACAAGGATGACACACACAAACAAGAAGCCCTAATTTTCATCCACTGTAGAGGGAGAAATCGAGTTACACGCCGCTGCCTTAGGTTTTTCCACCGGGAAGCGTACAGCGCATCTCCGGCCGTGAAATTTGAGGGAAAGCTTCTCTTTGAGGAGGAGAACATACCCCAGAAGTTTCTGAGTGAAAGAAGATCGATAGGAAGAGAAATCAACAAAAGCACGCCGCCGGCACTGTTCACCTGACGAAATTACAGCTGTAATTTCCACTACAGCCGTGTGGTTATGTGTTTTTCCCCTCTTTCTTTGATTTCTTACACTTTGACTCTATGGAATATTATAATCTTTCTACCTGTAATACCCTAAAAATTATGAACCCCTTATGATGGTATGCAAATAATAAATTTGGTAAATAATATTACTTGGGTCATTTAAGCATGCTTGAAATCTTGAAAATTTTGTAGGGTGAGGATGGTATCTTGGTATTATGGGCTTGAATCTCCTTGATGGAGTCTTAAGGGGTATTTTTGGAAACAACTTACCAACTAAGCCTTGGAGAGTGATATTTTGGTAAAGCAAAATCGTGAAGGGGGCTGGTCACACCTTTGTTGGTAGAAGCCCTAGTTCAGCCGCCATCAAGAGGAAGGGATTAGAGGAGGAGTTTCAACAACTTTAGGCAAGTAACCTTGCTCTTTGTTTTGATAAAATCTGGTTCTTCCCTTCATATTCTAGATATCTCCAATTCCTTGTGTCTTGTGATTTCGACTTGGATATCAGATCTTGTGTTCTGTTCTATGGAATCGAATCTAAAAATGCATGATGATTATGAAATGTTGGTTCTGCTGAGATTGTAGTCACCTGCCTGACCTTTCTCTTCCTTAACCACAATATCTCATGATCTATAGATTCAAATCACACGAAAGAAATTTTGTATGAAACTAGATTCACTGAGCTTTAATTTGAATGTGATATGGACCATATCCGAGCTGTATTCATGTTTCAATCTGTATTGTTATCTAGCTGTACAAAATCAGTTTTCTGGAAACCTGGATTTCGACCTTTATGTGTTCGTACCATTATATCTCCCTAGGTATAGCTCGAAATTTTGTCAAACTAGTTTTATTGGAAAATAGACTTGAAGGGCTTCGTTTTGACTACCATATCGCCTTCGGTTAATTATTAGATCTGAAACATATGTCACAATTCTGATATACGAATCTGTTTTCTAGAAATCTGAAATTCTGACATTCCTATGTTCGTACCCTTATATCTCCCTGCCTACAACTCGAAATATTGTGAAACTAGTTTTATTAGAAACTAGATTCAGAGAGGTTCATTTTGAATACAATATTGCCTAGTTTTCGTAAAAAATTGGACCTAAAATATATGTGTTGGGGTATGCCCTTAAGGCTAATGTTTGAGGCCTTGGGATTCTTTCAGTATCATGTATAAACTCTTATGTTTATAAAGGCAATGGTTGTTATTCAGTTTGTTACATTGTCTGCCGCAATAAGTGTGCTTCTGAATAATGTCTCAATGCTGTTCAGCTTGGCTGACATGCTGTAATGTCCTTAGTCGAGATATCTTGGTGAACATGAGACAGCCTTGATATGATTGAGACTAATATGTGTTCTAATCTTATAGGATGCTTCGAGCATGGAATAAGATGTAGACTCATGGGTACATTGGATGTACTGGATAGACCCTACTAGGATATTCAATTGCTTGTCACAATGTGAATAATCCTTGTTTGCAACAAGTGGCACATGTCCTCTGACTTGAGATCACTTGTGTTTCTAAATGATGATTGTCATTGTTTTGAGGTAGTTCAATATCATTTGAAACATAATGGTTATAGACTATCTTGGATAATGATCATGAGTCAGGTTAGGACACTAGTGATAGATATAGGATTGCCGTCTCCTTGATTGGAGTGTGATGTTCTAAAGGGGCCCCCCTGAATGAGATGATTGAGAAAGTGTATGGCCATACCCAGGTGACTATGATCATCTGATCTAATCATGCTCATCATATTGGAGTTACAAGTTTGACACGCTTGTCCAATAAGAACATCCAGTGGCAAAGGAAACATGTATGCCTCGTGAAGTGGATTCACACTTGTGCTGTGGTTTGGGTGTAGTCTTGGAAGACTCTTTCCTTCATATCGGGAGATAGTGATGTGTTGCTAGATACCCCTCACTGATCGTGATAACGTAAGTTATCGTTACCGACATTTAAAGGAAACCCTTAGGGTCGCACAATTTGATGATATGGCTTACTTAAGTCAGATCGTGTGGACTGAATTGTTTTGGTTCAGTTTAAAGGAGTTTAAACTCTGATTGTAAGTGAGATCTGGTCTGATCATGTTTGATTGATTAGGGCTTGAGATCGGTAAGCTTCGATCGAGAGTATTGATGCTAGATCGGTGAGATCAAGAGCATCAAGAGAGGAACGGTTAGATCTTGAACCATTTGGTTTGATTGGATCTGAGCCTATGCTGGTTTGATTTGGTTTTTGAACCAAATTCAATTGGACTGAATAAATAGAACCGGTTCACATAAGTGAACGCTTGGTTCAATTGGAGAAGGATTGTTTCGATGGTTCACTTGGGTGAACGCATGAAACATTGAGGAGTTACTAATTTTGGAAGTCGGTTTCCAAATTGGAAACGCTCCCACGTAGTAACGTCGCTCGCCCATTATTCTCCATTGATTCCTCTCGTGTGATGGCTCTCTCAAGGTTTGGAGGAAAACATTCGGCCAGCAAGACTTCTTCTTCGACATCTCCTACACGCGATTAGATTTCTTGAAGGTCTTTGCTAGCACAAAGGACAACAAGGAGAAAGCCATCTTCACCTTGTGTGCGTCGCCTTTGGAGAAGAAGCATTTGATTCTTTCTCTTCCAAGCCGCCTCCTTACTCATGGCCATGGTAACGCATCTCTATGCTATCGTTTTAAGTTGATCATATGAATATCACATGAGATCCTTTGAAACCCTTGCTTCCATTGCAAATGAACTATATGCGCCACCTATTAGGGTTTCGGCCCCCCCCCCCCTCCTTTTAGGGGACCCTTTCAATTGGTATCAGAGGGTGCGGTTCTATATGTGTTCATATGATTGCTTGATGTTATTGTGTGATCCATGTTTGAGCGTAAGCTTAAGATCTAAGGTTTTTACATGCTAAAGTTTATGATAGTTCATCATGCGAAAATACATATGTTTGATGTATGTTACACTTTGGCGCATGTATTGGCGCATGTTGTTGTTTTGTCAAAAACCTTCACTTGCGCGCCCCATATTAGATCTAAGCGCCTACTATAAACCCTTAGACGGGTTGATGGGATTGAAGTCATCTTCTAGGTAAGATCCAACCAGTCTGATCAGACCATCTGACAGCCTAGATGGGTCGACCAGATGGCACCTGTGCGCAAGCACGAGGTGGCTATAGGTCGACTGCAGATAGGCGTGTAGCGAGGTCTGGTTGAGACAACCAGGGAACGCACATGAGTTAGGCCCGGGGTCACACCCGCTTGCCAGAACTCATGAAGGTTGTTCAGCACTTTGTGCATGCATGGTTGACCATTAGGTCGACTCAAGTCAGTTAGGACTTGGTGCATGCAAGGGCAGTGGATCTGACTAGACATGATGAGTGGATCCCTATTAATGGACCGTTGTAAGGTAGTAGGGCACATAAGACAAATAAAATTGATTCCGATGGGATTTTGAAAAATTTTATGTAGTTGATGGATCACATATTGATTGGATGCCATGATGCTTGTCTATTTCATCTTATGTGGGTTGCCCTTTTAATGTGTGCTGTGCTGGGGCATGCGAGCCTGGATTAATTATAAATTATTATTTTTGTGATCTGCGCATCACATTTTAATTAATTTATTATGTAATTGACCTGCGTGTCAATCTTGTCTAGATAGATTAAATTGTAATTTTAATCAGACAAGAGCACAGAGCACACTTGGCAGAGGCGCATGCAGCAGTGGCTTGACTAGGTGGGAGGTCCAGGGTTCGACTCTGGGACAGGCGCATTTACCTGGTGGGCGCACCTGAGCTACAGTGGGTGCTTGGGCCCTGGTCTGGGCCAGATGAGATGCAAAAGACTCATGAAGAGCTCAAGTGAAGACTTAAGTTAACTTAAGGTCTTACTTAGGCTTAATGGGCGTTTACTACATAAGATCATCATGCTTTCCTTTATTGTTTAAATAATTAGAAATGCATGATTCATTTATCTTCTGCTATCACCATAGGGTTTGCATGATAGTTAAGAAGATAAAAGGACCGTTAAAATCCAACGCTAAATATCAAGCACGTAAGCCTTCTGACGCGAAACCTCACTGTTCTGACTATCGTTGGGGCTATGTTGTACCCACTCAGTGGGCACGCCCATCTATCTTCAGACGGTGTGTGATTTCACCTGCGTGTTACAGAGAAGGGATTTATCGCTTCTCGTTGCTCAGCATAGCACGTGGTGGTCTAGGGAGTAGGTCAGGTCAGCTTGACCATGTAGGCTACATATGGGGCATATGTTAGCTATATGGAGGCAGCCATCTGTGGGATCAGAGACTGTGTTGTACCAACTCAGTTGGCACAGTCTGCTGGATTGCCCAGATGAAGGGGAATCGCACGGGTTGGCGATTGGCAGGCATTGCCTACCAGAAATTAGTGCTTGTACTCTCTGTGCATCTTATCTCGCCTGAGCGGGACGCGGAGACCAAGTATGAAATCTGGATCCCATCTCACTAAAAGAGTGTTGCTCTTTCGGACTGTTTTAATGGATTTTTCAGTCAGATAAAATAGTGAGAAAAGAATCTTTCTTAAGTCCTGGTGTAAGATCCAAGAATCTTAATTCCTTGTAAGTACTATTCTTGATTTAAATCTTTGGCTGTGATATTTTTTTCTATGTTTTGATTTCGTCAACCCTAGGATGGGGGAGAATTTTATCCCTAAAAACCTTAAGGGGTTAGTTATAAATTAGTGGCAATGGGTTAGTGAATATTAATTTAATCCTTATTGGATTTTCGGATTTTGACTCTTGTAACTAATTAACTAGAGCTTATTGGATGTTAATTTAATCCTTATTGGATTTTCGGATTTTGACTCTTGTAACTAATTAACTAGAGCTTATTGGATGTTAATTTAATCCTTATTGGATTTTCACTTAAGGGAATAATTAGCTATGGGGTTTTTGGGTTTGCACTTAAATTAAATGATATTGGGTTTAAAATTTGAATTAGTGGATTAATTCATAAACCCTTTACCTTAATTAGAAATTCGAAATTTTAGGTTTGGGTACTTGGGGCGAAAAGAAAAAAAAAAAAAAAAAAAACCTAGGGGCGGCGGTTTGAAGGCTTGGACGAACCTTGGCGATTCCTTGGAGGCTTGGACGAAATTCTTCTTCTTCCTTTTTCCCTTGGCCGGCGTTCCTTGGTGCTTGGTGGCGTTTTCTCTTCCTTTGGTGGCGTCTACCTAAGAGCATTGGTGGAACTTTAAGACCCTTAGACGAGTTTGTGGAGAGATTTTCACCTTGGTGTTCACGGTTCAAGATAAGAGGTGAGTGGGGTGTCTTATTCGAATTATATCCATTTGGTTGTGCTAGATGATAAGTTTGATTGCTTGAAAATTTCACCATGCTAAAAACCGAAACTCAAGGTGTATCTATCATGAAAACAGAAATCTTGCAACATGAAATTTAAGATATTTCTTATATGGAATTTAGGTAGCTTTAAATCAGTGATTCTTGAGCATGAAATTCTTATTAACTAGGGTTTAAATTTTAAGTGGATAATTTGCTAGTAATTGTAGAAACCGTGGGTTACATGTGGTATTATGTAAAGTAGATTGTAAGAATACAAATTTTAATCCTGTGTTGATTTTATGGATGCCCTGATAAATGCTAATAGTGTTATAGGATCCATGATCGTTTCTCTATGAGCAGCATGTTTATATATCTATGGCCATGTATTCTTGATGGAGAAACTTGGGTGATAACTTAGCAAGGTTATACTGAACCGATCAGCATGAAACCTAAGGACTCTACACTACATTATGTGGTTGATCAGCATGAAACCTAAGGACTCTACACTACATTATGTGATTATGTGGTTTCGAATTTTATGTATTTTATGTGTTGTGGTCTGTGTACCCGTTATGGGACGGATAGGACTAAGGCTAAGTGTAACTGTGTACTCAAGGGGATAGTCTATATGTGATAGATTAGGGGTTGGAGATTTCAGCCCTGTGTTTGTGATATGTGAGGGGTTGATGTTTCAGCCCTGCCTGTTGTGATATTGTGGTGGAAGTGACTATCCTAGAGTCTGGTTGACACTTAGGAGTCCACTTTTGTGAAATAAGATATAAGGTGTGTCTAGTGGTTGTTCAGTAAAGAACCCTTTGGGAGAACGAGTGATTGATGCAAAGTGCCATGTCTTGGTCGGACAGGGGCCACCCATTGATTTCATCACTCTTAGACTTTTAGATTCTTGTGTTATGGGGTGCTGTAGATCAAGGTATCACATCTTGACCGGATGGGGATCACCTCTTGAGTCTACACACCGTCCATGTTTGTGTTGCATGTGATTTGCAGGCTTCTCCCAGTGCTTAGGCCAGAGCCGGGTTGGACCCTAGGGGTCACTCTTGATTTATGCTGGACAACTAAGTGGTTGGTGTGTTTAGTTGGTTTAGAGTATGGCTCTAGATCCTTGGTTACTCTGTGGTGTCATTTGTGTGATGCCTTAGCAGTGCTCATCTGATTGTTTATATGGTTTCCTTTCTTTGCTTTTGTTATATGTTGGTGACGTTCTGTTAAAGGTTTTTAAAATAATCTGCATGTATCTTTAAGTGTATACTTTTGGATGGTCGATTAAGACTATCCACTCACTGGGCTGTGTAGCTCACCCCTTACTGTTTACAGGTGTAGAGCAGGAGCCCACTGCCTGAGTTAATGTTTGATATGGATATTGTAATTTTCCCTACAACTATGCTGGTTTGATGTACAAGACTTTTGTGCTTAGTTAACTGGGGCCGGTTATGGCCAAACCTTGTGAATTCGTGTCGCCGGTTGTGGCAGTTTTGAGATTTTGATTTTGTGTCACCGCGGGCTTGGGCCTGGTTTCGGTGTTTGATATCATTGACGTTAGTTTTATGAAATTATAAAATCGATATTGTGGTTTTGCTTCGAATTTCGAGTCGAATTGTATTTGCGATCAGATTTGATATAAATGTGAACTTGCATATGTCTAGTGCAAGTATTGCCTGGTGGCAGGTACCCTTATGTGATTTATGGATTTTACGGATTTTATATGGCTTTGATATACTATTGCCTTGCATATGTCTAGTGCAAGGATTGCGTGGTGGCAGGTACATTTTTGAAATTGTGTTTCGTGGAGATTCAATGTGTGGATTCTCGAAAATTTTCAGATCGACTTTTCCTGAACTTGGTTTTACTTAGCGTGTGTATCGATCCTGTGTGATAACATCCTGTTCCTCTATGACTTGTGTTGCTTGTTTGGGATTAAGATAACGGGATGTGACACCTAGATTGATTCTAAACATTGATATTGACCTTGCTGTTCTTGCATTGTTGTAGATTACTGCAGCAACGAACACCATGAGCTTCAATGTGCGATCCCTACTGGAAAGGGAGAAGTTTGCTGGGCCAAACTTCTCAGACTGGTACGGACACCTTAAGATTGTTCTTAAGGCTGAGAGGAAACTGTATGTCCTTGAGACGGCTATATCGCCTCAACCCGCTCCGAACGCCGCAAGGGCGGTTCGGGATGCCTATGAAAAGCATGTCAATGATAGCATTGATGTCGCTTGCCTGATGCTAGCGTCTATGACGCCACAGCTGCAGCGTCAGCATGAGGATATGTCTGCTATAGAAATTATAGCAAACCTCAAGATGCTGTATGCTGCACAGGCGAGGACTGAACGCTATAATTTGACTAAGCTTTTCTTTCAGAGCAAACTGGCTGAAGGGAGTCCAGTGGGAGCTCACGTGCTCAAGATGATTGGGCACAAAGAGGCTCTAGAGAAACTGGGGCATACCATCAATCAGGAGCTTGTTGTAGACATTATTCTGCAGTCCCTCCCAGCCTCCTTCGATCCGTTCATTATTAATTTTAATATGAACAAGATCGACTGTACTCCGGCAGAGTTGCTGAATATGCTCTTGACTATAGAGGAGACTCTAAAGGGAAAGCCTTCAACCTCTGTCTTGATGTTCCCTTCCAGGAACAAGAAGAAGGGGAAGAAGGGCAAAGCCCCTGTCAAGAACTACAACAAGGCTCTGAAACAAAAGGTCAAGCGGTCAAAAGAATACAGATGTTTCCATTGTGGCCAGCTGGGTCACTGGAAAAAGGACTGTAAAGCGCTCCAAGGAGACAAGAAGGGAAGCATCGCTTCTGGCTCAGGTATTTTTGTGACTGAAGTCATGATATCTTCTTCTTCTATTTCATGGGTGTTGGACACTGCATGTGGAGTTCACATTTGTTCAAATGTACAGGAACTCAAGAGAAGAAGACAGGTGGGACAGCATGAGGTGGACCTACGAGTTGGAAACGGGGCACGGGTTGCTGCTGTTGCTGTAGGAGAATATTACATCTCATTGCCATCTGGACTTGTATTAGAACTGAACAATTGTTATTTTGTACCTAGCATTACCAAGAATATTATCTCTATTCCTGCTCTTGTCAGGAAAGGGTTTTCCTTTGAATGCAAGACTTCAAAGTGTTATCTTTCTCTTGATAATATTATTTATGCTATTGGGTCAATTAACAATGGGTTATTCATGTTGGACATGGAATGTTCTATACAAAATATTGATAATAAGAAAGCCAAGTATGCTGATGACAGCACCTTGTTATGGCATAGTCGTTTAGGCCATATTAACAAGAAGCGCATTAAGCGGTTGCATGACCATGGACTGCTGGGATCATTCTCCTATGAGGAGATTGATACATGCAAACCTTGTTTATTGGGCAAAATGACGAAGTCTCCTTTTCCTAACAAAGGTCAAAGGGCTTCAGGTTTACTTGACCTTATACACAGTGATGTGTGTGGGCCATTTAGTAAACATGCCAGAGGTGGCTACTCATACTTCATTACCTTTACTGATGATTTCAGTAGATATGGGTATGTCTATCTAATGAGACATAAGAGTGAATCTTTTGACAAGTTCAAAGAGTTCAAAAATGAAGTACAAAATCAGCTAGGCCGAAATATCAAGGCACTTCGCTCAGATCGAGGTGGAGAATACCTAAGTCGAGAATTTACTGACTATCTGAAGGAGTGTGGGATTATCTCACAGCTCACTCCACCAGGAACACCGCAATGGAATGGTGTGTCCGAGAGGAGGAACAGAACCTTACTGGATATGGTTCGTTCTATGATGAGTCAGGCTACTCTACCTTACTCCTTTTGGGGATTTGCGCTGGAAACAGCTGCAAAGGTACTAAACCGAGTGCCATCCAAGGCAGTTTCAAAGACTCCATATGAGTTATGGTATGGGAAACAGCCGAGCTTGACATTTATTAAGATCTGGGGTTGCGAGGCTTATGTCAAAAAGCTCGTCTCTGGGAAACTAGAGAGCATATCTGAGAAATTCATCTTTGTCGGTTACCCTAAGGAAACTAAGGGTTATTATTTCTACGATCCCAAAGAGAACAAAGTATTTGTTGCTCGGACGGCTATTTTTCTTGAGAAGGAGTTTCTTCTGCAAGAAGCCAGTGGGAGAGAAATAAAACTGGATGAGAATCCAGAGGAAGGACAAAGTAGTCAAGCACAGTTGGATGAGCCTGAGCTAGTGGAACAGGTTATTGAACAACCTGAGGCTCAGATATCACGGGAACCGCGTAGATCGGGAAGGATCCGTCGACAGCCTGAGCGCTATGACGGAGTCTACATCATTGATCATGATGAACCCCTCACTTATGCGGATGCGGTCAGTGGACCGGAGTCAGCTAGATGGCTTGAAGCTATGCGAGCCGAGATGGACTCCATGTCAGATAATCAAGTCTGGGATTTGGTTGATCCGCCTCCGGGAGTAATCCCTATAGGCTGTAAATGGATCTTCAAGAAGAAGATTGACATGGATGGTAACGTAGTTACCTATAAAGGCAGGCTAGTTGCGAAAGGTTTCAAGCAAATCTACGGGATAGATTATGATGAAACTTTCTCTCCTGTAGCCATGTTCAAGTCAATTCGGATTATTCTTGCGATAGCAGCATATTACGATTATGAGATCTGGCAAATGGATGTGAAGACCGCTTTCCTTAATGGAAAACTGGATGAGGATGTGTATATGACACAACCTGAAGGTTTCACTAATCCATCAGATCGTCATAAAATATGCAAGTTAAAGAAGTCCATTTATGGACTTAAGCAAGCATCTAGAAGCTGGAATATTCGTTTTGATGAATCAATATGTGAATTTGGTTTCATCAAGAATGAAGATGACCCGTGTGTATATAAGAGGTTTAGTGGGAGCGTGATTACTTTCCTAGTCCTCTACGTCGATGATATCTTAATCATTGGAAATGATATTCCTGAACTGCATGCTGTTAAAGCATGGTTAAGAAAATGTTTCCACATGAAAGATCTAGGAGAAGCAGCCTATGTATTAGGTGTGAAGATCTACAGAGATAGATCTAAAAGGCTTCTCGGGCTGTGCCAAAGTACTTACATCGATAAAATCCTAAAGAGATTCCATTTAGAGAATTCTAAAAGAGGATATCTTCCAGTCAGACATGGTCTGAATCTTTCAAAGAGTCAGTGTCCACAAACATAGACTGAGAAAGATGAAATGGACAATACGCCTTATGCTTCGGCTATTGGGTCCATTATGTATGCGATGTTATGTACTCGCCCAGACGTCGCTTACGGGTTAAGCGTGACCAGTCGATTCCAAAGTAATCCAGGTCAGGCGCACTGGATTGCGGTCAAGAACATTTTGAAATATCTTCGGAGGACCAAAGATATGTTCTTGATATATGGAGGTCAGGAAGAACTCAGTATTGAAGGATATACTGACGCTTCATTCCAATCTGACCAGGATGATTTTCGATCGCAATCAGGCTATGTTTTTAGCTTGAATGGAGGAGCTGTGGTATGGAAAAGTTTCAAACAGTCTATCGTTGCTGATTCCACAACAGAAGCCGAGTATGTTGCAGCCTCGGAAGCATCTAAGGAGGCAGTGTGGATTCGCAAGTTCGTTCAGGAACTTGGTGTTGTTCCTTCGAGTGCAGATCCTTTGGTTATCTTCTGTGATAACACTGGAGCAATCGCACAAGCAAAGGAACCACGGTCGCACCAGAAGTCCAAGCACATACAGAGACGGTTTCACTTGATCCGGGAGATCATTGATCGTGGTGAGATCAAAATCTGCAAGGTTCATACATATGACAATCTGGCTGACCCGCTTACCAAGCCTCTGGCGCAGCAGAAGCATGAGAAGCACTGTAATAACATGGGTTTGAGATTTCTCAACCATTAGATTAAGTGCAAGTGGGAGATTGTTGGGGTATGCCCTTAAGGCTAATGTTTGAGGCCTTGGGATTCTTTCAGTATCATGTATAAACTCTTATGTTTATAAAGGCAATGGTTGTTATTCAGTTTGTTACATTGTCTTCCGCAATAAGTGTGCTTCTGAATAATGTCTCAATGCTGTTCAGCTTGGCTGACATGCTGTAATGTCCTTAGTCGAGATATCTTGGTGAACATGAGACAGCCTTGATATGATTGAGACTAATATGTGTTCTAATCTTATAGGATGCTTCGAGCATGGAATAAGATGTAGACTCATGGGTACATTGGATGTACTGGACAGACCCTACTAGGATATTCAATTGCTTGTCACAATGTGAATAATCCTTGTTTGCAACAAGTGGCACATGTCCTCTGACTTGAAATCACTTGTGTTTCTAAATGATGATTGTCATTGTTTTGAGGTAGTTCAATATCATTTGAAACATAATGGTTATAGACTATCTTGGATAATGATCATGAGTCAGGTTAGGACACTAGTGATAGATATAGGATTGCCGTCTCCTTGATTGGAGTGTGATGTTCTAAAGGGGCCCCCCTGAATGAGATGATTGAGAAAGTGTATGGCCATACCCAGGTGACTATGATCATCTGATCTAATCATGCTCATCATATTGGAGTTACAAGTTTGACACGCTTGTCCAATAAGAACATCCAGTGGCAAATGAAACATGTATGCCTCGTGAAGTGGATTCACACTTGTGCTGTGGTTTGGGTGTAGTCTTGGAAGACTCTTTCCTTCATATTGGGAGACAGTGATGTGTTGCTAGATACCCCTCACTGATCGTGATAATGTAAGTTATCGTTACCGACATTTAAAGGAAACCCTTAGGGTCGCACAATTTGATGATATGGCTTACTTAAGTCAGATCGTGTGGACTGAATTGTTTTGGTTCAGTTTAAAGGAGTTTAAACTCTGATTGTAAGTGAGATCTGGTCTGATCATGTTTGATTGATTAGGGCTTGAGATCGGTAAGCTTCGATCGAGAGTATTGATGCTAGATCGGTGAGATCAAGAGCATCAAGAGATGAACGGTTAGATCTTGAACCATTTGGTTTGATTGGATCTGAGCCTATGCTGGTTTGATTTGGTTTTTGAACCAAATTCAATTGGACCGAATAAATAGAACCGGTTTACATAAGTGAACGCTTGGTTCAATTGGAGAAGGATTGTTTCGATGGTTCACTTGGGTGAACGCATGAAACATTGAGGAGTTACTAATTTTGGAAGTCGGTTTCCAAATTGGAAACGCTCCCACGTAGTAACGTCGCTCGCCCATTATTCTCCATTGATTCCTCTCGTGTGATGGCTCTCTCGAGGTTTGGAGGAAAACATTCGGCCAGCAAGACTTCTTCTTCGACATCTCCTACACGCGATTAGGATTCTTGAAGGTCTTTGCTAGCACAAAGGACAACAAGGAGAAAGCCATCTTCACCTTGTGTGCGTCGCCTTTGGAGAAGAAGCATTTGATTCTTTCTCTTCCAAGCCGCCTCCTTACTCATGGCCATGGTAACGCATCTCTATGCTATTGTTTTAAGTTGATCATATGAATATCACATGAGATCCTTTGAAACCCTTGCTTCCGTTGCAAATGAACTATATGCGCCACCTATTAGGGTTTCGGCCCCCCCTCCTTTTAGGGGACCCTTTCAATATGTTGCAGTCTGACAATATGAATCTGCTATGTTTTGGTTAAATGCTTACAACTAAACTCGGTATTATGTTTTGAACTTGAAATCATTCTTGAAGAAACAAGATCATTATGGAATCTATTTCCCTATGCCTTAACTCATGACTTTGAATTCATGGTATGAACCCTAGCACTTTATATGAAACTTATGACCCGGCCCTAAAAATCTCATTATCGATGTTATGCTTATGTCCTATGACAATTGGTATATTCAATGATTGAGGTTATGTTATTATCAATGTTATGCTCAACCTCATTGTCATAGTGCTCTTCTTATGAAAGTTATATTATGGGAAGAATTTGTATGAACTCAAATGAGAGATTTGTGGATGGATGTGGAGCAAAGTGCCACACCCCTAAAGTGGTGGGGGCCACCTCTTGAATCCCACCATTCAAAGGAGTTGTGGGAGCAAAGTGCCACACCCCTAAAAAGGTGGGGGCCACCTCTTGAGTCCCACTTCTCATATGGTAGTTGGGAGCAAAGTGCTACATGGAGCAAAGTGCCACACCCCTAAAAAGGTGGGGGCCACCTCTTGAATTCATGGGAGCCACCGCTTGAATCCCACTACATCATGATAGTTGTGGAGCAAAGTGCTACATGGAGAAAAGTGTCACACCCCTAAAAAGGTGGGGGCCACCTCTTGAATTCATGGGAACCACCGCTTGAATCCCACTATCTACTTGCATGAGCCCTAAGACGCTCTAGCTAGCTTTTGTTTGCTCTCTCTCCTGACGAGGATGAGTTCAACTTCCAGACGTGAAAGGAATTATGAATTATGATTGTCTCCCCGACATTTATGATCTATGACTATTCATCATATGAATGCACCCCTATGCTCAATAATGATCAATGACTAATTGTGACTCAAATGTCTCATCCATGGGGAATATGTTACTATCTTGCTTTCCTTACCCAAATTATGTGCTCAAGGGAAATTATGTTGTCCTTCATTATTGTGTTATTGTGTTGACTATTTCGTTGATATGTTTATCCTCTTTAGTTCATTTCCCATGGCCTTTGGGTTTACTTGCTGGGCAATTTATGCTCATTCTTGCTTGCACTAACCCTTATTGCAGATTAGCTTAGCTATGCATTGTGGGCAGAAGTATGAAATTTGGAAGCTCATTCTGGAATTTTGGCTAAAACATAGAATTTTGTAATCTTGGAAACATTGTATGTTCCATAAAAGACTTGTATTAAGGAGTGGTATTGTGACTAGTTGTGATGAAAGTGTTTCTAGTTTTGAAATTTGATTACAATGGTCTATGTTGCTAGTATGTTTAGCTCTCGGATTATGGATTGTATGACTTTACTTTGCTTTTGGGTAAAAGACTTTGAAAGAATGGATATTGTTTGTTTCAAATTAGATGATGACATTTTAACATATGTTTTGTTGTTCAAGGCATTAGATCTTGATTTTGATTGTTGATCCTTGCGAAAATTATGTGTATGATTTTTCTATATTAGATTGTTATTATCTAAGGGTGTGACAGCAGTGGTATTAGAGGATTAATTTGAGGAGTTACTCTTGATTTGATTATGATGATAATTATGATTGATGATCCCTAAATTGATGTTTGTATAGGTGGATAAAATGGGGAGATCAAATCAGCCTTCTAGTGATTCGGTCAATCAAATGGCTGGGGTTTTAAAGGCTTTGGAGACTATGTCTAGTCTGATGCGACAACAAGTGGCAAGAGATGAAAATCTTAACAATTCAAATGCATCTGGTCAACAAAATCATGATCAATTGGGAATTGAGAGATTTAAGAGACTAAATCCTCCACCATTTTCAGGCGATTCAGATCCCTTGATGGCTGAAAGATGGATATTATGCAACTAGAAAAGATCTTTGGTGTACTCAATAGTTCAGATAGCCAAAAGGTGTTATTTGGATCATTTATGCTTGAGGGTGAAGCTGAGCATTGGTGGAGAATGATTAAGAGGGTTGCTGATTCTAAGGAAGAAACAATTACCTAGGCTTATTTTCTTGAAAAGTTTAATGAGAAGTTCTTCCCGGAATGCCTTAGAGATCAAAAGGAAAAAAGAATTCATAAATTTAACTCAAGGGAATCTTACAGTGGCACAATATGAAGCTAAATTCACTAAATTATCTAGATTTGCACCACATTTGGTTTCAGATAAAGTATGAAGGGCAAAGAGATTTGAAGGTGGTTTGAGACACAACATAAGGACAAGACTTTCAGCCTTAAATTGAGATGCTATGGTGACTTAGTTGATTGGACAACTATTGTTGAGAGGGATGTGGATGAGATGCTTGAGGTGAAAAACAAAAGAGGAAAGGAAAGGACAATTGGCTATAAGGATAAAAGGACAAACAGAAATGAAGGGTCCTTCAAAAACTTTAAACGATCCAATGAAGAGTCAAGAATGACCAAGAATGTTCAATCTTGTGTAAACTGTGGTGGAAATCATGAATCAAAGGCTTGCTATAGAGTTACTGGAGCTTGTTTTGCTTGTGGAAAGTTTGGCCATCGGATAAAGGATTGTAAATTCAACAAGGCAAATGAATCAATGCCCACAAAGCCCGTAGCCCATGCTAAAATCTATGCCATTGCCAAACGTGATTCCAAAGCTTCAAAGTTGGTAGTGGAAGGTACTCTTTGTATTTCCAATAAAGTTGCAAGAGTTTTGTTTGATCCTGGCTCTAATTTATCTTTTATTGCACGTCACTTTGCACTTCATTTAAAAAAGCAACCCAAACAACTCGATCTCATGATATTAGTCTCTACAGCTATTGGTGACTCTCTAACTACTAATCTTGTCTATCCTTCTTGCTTATTCATGGTGGGAGAATATGAACTTTTAGCTGATTTAATCCTTCTAGATCTCCATGACTATGATATCATACTTGGTAGGATTGACTTTCATCTTATCATGCTACTGTTGATTGTTATCCAAAGCTAGTTACCTTAAATCTTTCGAATGAAGTCCAATTGCAAATCAAGAGTCTTTCTCATGATCAATATCCAAACCTTATATCATTTATGCATGCTTCTAAACTCCTTCAGAATGGTTGTGAATGTTACTTAGCTTATGTCAAGGAATGTCAAGAACTTGAACCTAGTTTGGATAAAATACCTGTGGCTAGAGATTTTCCAGATGTGTTTTCAGATGATCTACCTGGCTTGCCCCCAGATAGAGAAGTTGATTTTGGTATTGATCTTGTTCCAAACACTGTACCAATATCTAAAGCTCCTTACAGAATGGCAGCGACAAAGCTAGCTGAGTTGAAAAAGCAATTGCAAGAACTTTTGGACAAAGGGTTTATTAAGCCTAGTGTCTCACCATGGGGTGCTCTAGTATTATTTGTCAAGAAGAAAGATTGCACACTAAGGCTTTGCATAGATTACAGGCAGTTGAATCAGGTAACCATTAAGAATAAATATCCTTTACTTAGAATTGATGATTTGTTTGATCAGTTACAAGGAGCACAAGGGTTTTCAAAGATTGACTTAAGATATGACTACTATCAACTAAAGATCAAGAATGAAGACATTCCAAAGAAAGCTTTTAGAACTCGGTATGGGCACTATGAATTCTTAGTCATGCCTTTTGGACTAACAAATGCTCCTGCGGTTTTCATGGATCTAATGAACCGAGTATTTCACTTCTTGTTAGATAAATTTGTGATTGTATTTATTGATGATATTTTGATTTACTCTATGAATGACCAAGATCATCAATGGGATTTAAGGATTGTTTTGTCTATCCTAAGAGAGAAGAAGCTTTATGCAAAGTTGAGCAAGAGTGAATTTTGGTTAAGGGAAATTGGCTTCCTAGGGCATGTCATTTCAAGTGAAGGTATATCTGTTGATCCAAAGAAAGTGGAAGCTATTGTGAATTGGGAGAGACCAAGCAATGTGGCAGAGATTAGAAGTTTTTTGGGCATGGCTGGTTATTATGGAAGGTTTGTTGAAGGATTCTCCAAGATCGCAAGCCCTCTCACAAGGCTAATAAGGAAGAGTGTGAAGTATGATTGGAATGAAGCATATGAGCAAAGCTTTCAAGAGCTAAAGAGAAGATTGACAAGTGCTCCAATCCTCACTATTCCTAATGCATATGATAAATTTATGGTTTACACTGATGCTTCAGGCAAGGGCCTTGGGTGTGTGTTGCTGCAAGCTGGTAAAGTGGTTGCTTATGCTTCAAGGCAATTGAAAGATTATGAGCAGAATTACCCAACCCATGATTTGGAGTTAGCTGCTATCATCTTTGCGTTGAAAATTTGGAGACACTATTTGTATGGGCAAACATTTGAGATCTACACCGATCACAAGAGCTTAAAGTATATCTTCACTCAAAAGGAGTTGAACATGAGACAGAGGAGAAGGATAGAGTTATTGAAAGACTATGATTGCACCATTCTTTAACAGTTAGGTAAAGCTAATGTGGTAGCAGATGCACTTAGTAGGAAGTCTTCAACCATAATAGCATCATTAATGGTGAAACAATGGCAATTACTGGAAGAATTCAGTGCCTAGAGCCTTAAAGTGATCAAACATGAGCCAAGGGTATCACTTGCTTCTTTTAGGATTGAATCTGATTTTCTTCAACAAATTAAGGATGGGCAACTTCAGGATCTGAGTCTAATGCAACTTAGAGAAGATAGTGTAAACGGATTGAGGAAAGACTTTTGCTTCAGAGGGGATGACATATTGAGGTTCAAAGATAGAATATGCATTCCTAAGGATTCTGAAATTAAGGCCAGCATATTGCAAGAATCTCACAACTCAAAGTATTCTATTCACCCAGGCAGCACTAAAATGTATCAAGACTTAAAGAAAACATTTTGGTGGAGTGGTATGAAGAATGATATTGCACAGTATGTTTCCAAAGGTTTAACATGTCAATTGGTTAAGGCTGAACATCAAAGACCAGGTGGCTTACTTCAACCTTTGAAGGTACCGGAATGGAAATGGGAAAGCATTGGAATGGATTTTGTTTCAGGGCTGCCTATGACTTATAGAAATCATGATGCCATTTGGGTTATTGTTGATAGGTTAACAAAATCTGCACATTTCTTGCCCATCAGAATGACATACTCACTTGATAAACTCTCTGGTATGTATATAAATGAAATAGTGAGATTGCATGGTTTTCCAGCTGAGATTGTATCTGATAGAGATTCAAGATTCATTTCTAGATTTTGGAACAGACTACAAGAAGCTTTGGGAACCAAGCTCAAATTTAGCACAGCTTATCATCCTCAAACAGACGGACAATAGGAAAGAACCATTCAGACTCTTGAAGATTTGCTAAGGGCTTACATCATGGATTGGAAGGGAGAGTGGGATAAGGATCTTGCTCTTATTGAATTCACCTACAATAACAGCTTTCATTCAAGTATTCAAATGGCTCCTTATGAAGCTTTGTATGAGAGGAAGTGTAGAACTCCTATTTGTTGGGAAGAGGTTGGTGATAGAAGACTCTTAAGCCCATATACAGTACAGGAGGCCATTGAGAAAATACATGTGATAAAGGATAAACTAAAAGTAGCTCAAAGCCGCCAAAAGAGTTATGCAGACAATAGAAGAAGGGGACTTGAGTTTCAAGTTGGTGATCACATTTTTATAAAGATTTTTCCTTCTAAAGGTGTTATGAGATTTCGGAAGAAGGGGAAGCTAAGCCCAAGATTTATTGGACCTTTTGAAATTCTTGAAAGGGTTGGCTTAGTTGCTTATAGAATTGCTTTACCACCATCCTTGGTTCATGTTCATAATGTGTTCCATGTTTCCATGTTGAGGAAGTATCATCATGATCCATCGCATATCATTGAGCATGAGCCTATTCAAATTGAAGAAGACCTATCTTATGTTGAAAGACCCATAAGAATTGTGGATAGGAAGGAAAAGATCTTGAGAAATCGGGTTATACCACTTGTGAAGGTTATTTGGCAGCATCACTCCATTGAAGAGCCAACTTGGGAATTGGAAACATATATGAAAAGAATCCATCCATATCTTTTTGATAATCAAGGTAATGCAACTTTAGGGGACTAAAGTTCTTTTAAGGAGGGAGGGATGTAATACCCTAAAAATTATGAACGCCTTATAATGGTATGCAAATAATAAATTTGGTAAATAATATTACTTGGGTCATTTAAGCATGCTTGAAATCTTGAAAATTTTTTAGGGTGAGGATGGTATCTTGGTATTATGGGCTTGAATCTCCTTGTTGGAGTCTTAAGGGGTATTTTTGGAAACAACTTACCAACTAAGCCTTGGAGAGTGATATTTTAGTAAAGCAAAATCGTGAAGGGGGGCTGGTCACGCTTTTGTTGGGAGAAGCCCTAGTTCAGCTGCCATCAAGAGGAAGGGATTGGAGGAGGAGTTTCAACACCTTTAGCCAAGTAACCTTGCTCTTTGTTTTGATAAAATCTGGTTCTTCCCGTCATATTCTAGATATCTCCAATTCCTTGTGTCTTGTGATTTCGATTTGGATATCAGATCTTGTGTTCTGTTCTAGGGAGTCGAATCTAAAAATGCATGATGATTATGAAATGTTGGTTCTGCTGAGATTGTAGTCGCCTGCCTGACCTTTCTCTGCCTTAACCTCAATATCTCATGATCTATAGATTCATTGAGCTTTAATTTGAATGTGATATTGACCATATCCGAGCTGTATTCGTGTTTCAATCTGTATTGTTATCTAGCTGTACAAAATCAGTTTTCTGGAAACTTGGATTTTGACCTTTATGTGTTCGTACCCTTATATCTCCCTCGGTAGAGCTCGAAATCCTGTCAAACCAGTTTTATTGGAAAATAGCCTTGAAGGGCTTCTTTTTTACTACCATGTCGCCTATTTTCGGTTAGTTATTGGATCTGAAACATATGTTGCAATTCTGATATACGAATCTGTTTTATAGAAATCTGAAATTAAGACCTTCCTATCTTAGAACCCTTATATCTCCCTGCCTACAACTCTAAATCTTGTGAAACCAGTTTTATTAGAAACTAGATTCAGAGAGATTCTTTTTTAATACAATATTGACTAGTTTTGGTTAGAAATTGGACCTAAAATATATGTTGTAATCTAACAATATGAATCTGCTATGTTTTGGTTAAATGCTTACCACTAAACTTGGTATTATGTTATGAGCTTGAAATCATTCTTGAAGCAACAAGATCATTATGGAATCTATTTCCCTATGCCTTAACTCATGACTTTGAATTCATGGTATGAACCCTAGCACTTTGTATGAAACTTATGACCCGGCCCTAAAAATCTCATTATTGATGTTATGCTTATGTCCTATGACAATTGGTATATTCAATGATTGAGGTTATGTTATTATCAATGTTATGCTCAACCTCATTGCCATAGTGCTCTTCTTATGAAAGTTATATTGTGGGGAGAATTTGTATGTACCCAATTGAGAGATTTGTGGATGGATGTGGAGAAAAGTGTCACACCCCTAAAAAGGTGAGGGCCACCTCTTGGATCCCTCCATTCAAAGGAGTTATGGGAGCTAAGTGCCACACCCCTAAAAAGGTCGGAGCCACCTCTTGAGTCCCACTTCTCATATGGTAGTTGGGAGCAAAGTGCTACATGGAGCAAAGTGCCACACCCCTAAAAAGGTGGGGGCCACTTCTTGAATTCATGGGAGCCACCGCTTGAATCCCACTATATCATGATAGTTGTGGAGCAAAGTGCTACATGGAGCAAAGTGCCACACCCCTAAAAAGGTGGGGGCCACCTCTTGAATTCATGGGAGCCACCGCTTGAATCCCACTATCTACTTGCATGAGCCCTAAGACGCTCTAGCTAGCTTTTGTTTGCTCTCTCTCTTGACGAGGATGGGTTTAACTTTCAGACGTGGAAGGAATTATGAATTATGATTGTCTCCCCCACATTTATGATCTATGACTATTCATGATATGAATGCACCCCTATGCTCAATAATGATCAATGACTAATTGTGACTCAAATGTCTCATCCATGGGGAATATGTTACTATCTTGCTTTCCTTACCCAAATTATGTGCTCAACGGAAATTATGTTGTTCTTCATTATTGTGTTATTGTGTTGACTATTTCGTTGATATGTTTATCCTCTTTAGTTCGTTTCCCTTGGTCTTTGGGTTTACTTGCTGGACAATTTATGCTCATTCTTGCTTGCACTAACCCTTATTGTAGATTTGCTTGGCTATGCATTATGGGCAGAAGTATGAAATTTGGAAGCTCATTTTGGAATTTTGGCTAAAACATAGAATTTTGTAATCTTGGAAACATTGTATGTTCCATAAAAGACTTGTATTAAGGAGTGGTATTGTGACTTGTTGTGATGAAAATGTTTCTAGTTTTGAAATTTGATTACAATGGTCTATGTTGATAGTATGTTTAGTTCTCGGATTATGGATTGTATGACTTTACTTTGCTTTTGGGTAAAAGACTTTGAAAGAATGGATATTGTTCTGTTCCAACTTAGATGATGACATTTTAACATATGTTTTGTTGTTCAAGGCATTAGATCTTGATTTTGATTGTCGATCCTTGCGAAAATTATGTACATGATTTTTCTATATTGGATTGTTATTATCTAAGGGTGTGACACTACCAGGCTAGCTTAAACCTTTTATGGGACATGGGGGAGTAATTCCCTTTGATTTCTTAATGACTAGATAAATTTTCCATTACTTTGTCTAGTATAATTTTAGCGTGATAATTATACTTATGTGACAATTGTTTATAATTCTCCATAGTTTTCTTATTATCATGCATGTTTTTAAAGTTTTCGCACTATGAACTGAAAAGTGATTTGATTGAGAACTTGGAACCCTAAAAGTGAATATTAGGAACTCACTGTAAGAAATTAGGTTAGTTCTTATTTCTTGATGTTAGAAGAATAATTGCCATGTTTGATAATTTGAATCTAGGATTGAGTTATTCTGTTAAACGTGAAGATCTTGCACGTAAGTGAGGATCGGAATGTTGGAGAACCTTAAGTAGAACCTGTGTTGAGACTCAAAACATGAAAGTTACCCTTGAGACTCCACTTGAGATAATCAACTTCGAATTCGGATGTACGAAAGTGATCATTGAGTTATTTGATTGATGATTTACTTATTTTCAGCATGGGATAGATCCTGTGCGAAAGCGATGATTGGTCCCCTCTATGTTTGTCTGCACGAAAGTGAGACTATCTCTTTATGAAGTAAATCACACATTTATCATGATAAAATTAGACTCGACGAACATGTTTCCATATCTAGTCATGGAAATTAAAATGAATGAAACCCTAGACCCAGATTCTCTCTCTGGTATTTTTGTTAGCCTTCTTTAGTTCACTTGCATAGTTTCATTCTGGGCAAGACACTAAGGTAATGGGCAAATGATGTGGGGTGGAGACACATGATGAGCAAACTAGAAAAAAAGTAATTAAAACATAAAATACAGTAAGCAGCCAGAATTCCACAGCAGTAAAAATAATCATTTATGAAAAGATGCTATGCAATAGGATAGGATCCAGTGATCCAAAATGAAAATCGATTATGCCAAAGAGTAGATTGAAAGAAGTTCTTTCCAAATCTATAAGAAAAATAGAGTCAGGGTGTTCTGGGTTTGCAGAGCATTCGCAACAATATGACTAATCAGATTAGATAAATAAAACAACTGCAGAGATGTATCATTCTCCAAAAGTTGAGGTGTCAAGCACACTGATTTGTTTAATCTGGATTCGACCCAGCTGGTCTGGAAGATCTAACCATGTTTGGTCTTTCTATCGGTGCATAAGATGAAGAGATTTGTTTGCCCGACTTCGTAAAATACCTACAACGAAAGTAATACTCAGATTAGTACATAAAAAACATTGCAGAAGTTATTCAGATAAGAAAAGTTCTTATGTTTTTGAGGTTGATCTATTGTCACTGTAGTTCGATCAACTCATCCATATAGTAGAGCAAGATGTGGGCTTCCAATTCTTGCCAACGTTCAAGACTTCGGATGCCCCGATTACTTAAGATACCTGCGAAAAGTGGCTTAGTCAGATTAGAATTTGAGCAAAACTGAACACAACAGGAAAGAGGTCTTGAAATGGGGAAGCTGGGGTTCATCCGGTTGTACACGGATGCCGATTCTGCTACAACTGGAGATCCATGTGATCATGACAGAGCTGTGGCCGGAGATAGGGGGTGGATGGTGGCTGATCGGAGGCGAATGATGCTGTTATGGGCAGCTGCAAGGTTGTGGAGACAGGGGAAGCTACGCGGATGGACAGAGTTGCTCGCCGTTCGTCCGATGGTGGACGAACTCAAAACCTGTTTCAACTGGATGCTCGTGTGATGGAAGAGAGGTTGTGACCAGAGTTTGAGGTTGGATGATGGCCGGCCGGAGAAGAACGACGTCGAAAGGCGGATCTAGGGCATGAGCATGGCAGAAACAGGGGATGGCATCAGAGTTTTGATTCTGGCCATCGGTGAGGTGGATGGGCAGATGCCGGTGGCTGGAACTTAGTCTTGGGGCGGAGGAGTGATGGCCGAAGTATCGTGAGGATCCGACCAGAGGATAGTCGATGGCGAACTCACAAAGTTTTGAATATCTGGAAGATGGCTGAAACGTGTAGATGATTGCAACGGAGAAGGACGATTAGGGAAGAAGAGGAGAAGAGGGGAAAGCTAGGTGACACAAGCACCTCCGAGTGGAAGAGGATAGGAGACATCCGATTCCATTGGAAGAAAACTATTTCATTCATTCAACAAATTATGTGTCTGTTACAAAGATGCGAGCGATACATATATGAAGAAGCTTGGGAGAGACATTGCAAGTGAACGTTGTCGTTTCCATCTTGAGCAGTAGAGACCCGTTGGAGATTTTCTTTGTAGTGTAGACGTTGAAGATTAAGATAAGGTGGAGACGTTTGAGGGTTCCTTATTTGCAGCGATGAAGATGCGTTTGGCTGGCGCTTGATGGAATATGCAATTGGCTAGCTGAGAATAATCGCAAGGTGGCCTTGACGTTTCCATATCTTCACATGAATGTTAGCTTCATAAGATCCCTTGATTGGCTTGATTTGAAGTGATTGGCCGATTTGTATAATTTGTTGAGTAGGCGTCATCTTCTTCTTTGGTAATTGAGCTTGAAGTTTCTTGAGCATCTCTTAAGGAGGTTGAAGTAATTCTTCCCATTATTTTGAGCTAGCTTTATGAGTGTGCATTCTAGCTTATTCGTGAAGCATCCATGTCTTTGGCTATGGTACTTGTAGACTCCATTTGTATCTTCATGGCCTGTGGTTCCTGCCCCCATCAATTCTCCCCGGGTGAAAAAAATTATTCCTCGAAGAATTGTTATTGCGGTGGTGAAGAAGTTCTGGAGGGGCAAGAGTGAATCTGCACTGTCCAAGCTGTAAGTTAGGGATACCTGCATTGAATTCCCTTTCTCGGCCATATTCATTAGTAAACTTGCTATAAGGAATTCTAGCATCTAAGTGGCATGGGATAATGAAATCAATATGCTCAATAACTTGAAAAGTAGTCAAAGCAAATTTGTTTTCAATTATTTCAAGTTGAGTTGACTCTAAAGGTAGCTTAATTGTGTGAGTAGAAGGACCTAAGAGACAAGACTGAGAATCCAATGGGTCATGGTGCAAGTCTACTGTGTCAATAGGTTGAGGTTGACCTAAGAATCGTGGTTTAGGGTTGTCTATAGCTTGAGGTATTTTATCCCCTAAGTATTGGTCAAACCCAATGAAGTCTATAGGATTAGGTTCACAGCTATCTGGAGACACATTTCCTATGTCTTTGGATTGGCTAAGTGGTTGAACTTCTATGGACTCACTATGATCAAGTTGGTTCAGGCCTACGTTTTCATCATCTATGATTTGAGTAGGCTGAAGTTGCTCAAGGAGTTCAAGTTCTATAGGTTGAGTATAACTTGTTTCATAGGGAATTAAGGGTTGAGTTTCTAGAGACATTTGTTCTAAGGATTGAAGTTCTAGCTTAGGCTCAAATTGGGTTGTTGTCACGCCCCGGCGGAAGCCGGCTATTTCTAGCTCAGGGTTCCCCAGGGAGTAACAATATTGATAGGAACCAGAGAACTACAATAATCCAATATCATTTATTTAATAAAAGATCCAATCTTAACATCTATAGTTTTATAACACAATATCTGAATACAACTATTCAATTTATCAACTGAATAAAAATACAAAAGACAACTATCTCAACTCGGGTTGGTATTTGCTATCTACTCTATCCCTCCCAGAAGTTAACTCTGTACCTGAAAGAGAAACAAAGGGAGTTAGCAGAAATGCTAAGTAGGAATCAACAAACATGGTGAGGGAATCAAATAACAGGATAATACAATAATTGAAACAACGATATACAAATAATATAAGAATGTCGTGCGAATCATCAAGCTGGCCAACAGATCTCACTTAAGAGCCGCACTCATTTTCAGAGTGTTTCCACTGTTGCTCATGCAATGGAACGACTGTCTCAAACAGTCCGGTGAATGTTGCGTCCAACATCTGACATCCGTAGTATTGTCCCGAGGACAACTGGCGGTGCCCTAACCGGCAGCTCAGATAGTCCAATATAATCAGAACTATAACTCAGATAAACAGGCCACTGGAGAATAAATCATCCAGGTCAGCGGTCAAAATATATCACGACTTTATCATCTCAGGTTTACAACGGTTCCACATACTTATGCGTCAATATCTCAGATACACAATTATTCAACCAGGCTCATAAGCCAATATATCAGATATCTCAAAACAAGTTTGTTAACCATTTATACAGAAACAGAATATGACCAAATAAACAAGATAACTGAGTTCAACAGGAATTTCAGAAACAAACCAAGCAGGCGAAGCAATCAGATATCAGTGTCAATTAATTCTATCATATGCATCATATATCAAGTCAAGGGATTAAGTAGCAAATCCTATTATTGACACTGTAAGAAAGGAGTAGGGTGAGATTCCTACCTCAATCGCTGTTATTCTGAATCCTTTTGAAAAGTCAATAATTGTTTATCAACGATGCAAGCCGATTATTGGATTAATCACTCTGAAACATGAATTTGTACATGAACTCTATTAATAATTATTCTAACTTGGAAACCAAGACTACCAAAATGTAGAACGTAACCCTAAACTTAGAGAACCACTCTTAGATCATATGAACCGAACCTAAAACCCACTGAACCGGACAGAAATGCACTGAACCGATCAAATTCACCCTGAACCAAGTTAAACTGACACTTCTAACTTCAATTATACAAATTATAAACCTCTTCTAAAGCTATAAAGACTACCATTAGATAGGAAATTTAATTACCTTTTCAACGACTACCTGAACCGGCCCGGATTCGACCGAATCGGGGTCGAACCGGTCGAAATTCAATTACTGACCCAAACTGGAATTGAATCGCTCGGTCCGGTTCAATTCGATTTCAAAACTCAGCGACCGGTTTATTTATAAATAAACCGCCGCCCAAATCCTAATTTTGGACCGAACCGACGTTCGCCCGCGCCGCCCAAACGCCGCCGCGCAAGGCTGCCGGACTTGCGTCCGCTGCTTGCGCTGGCGAGCTCTCGAGGGCGCGTCGAAGATCGGATCGCCACCAAACTTCGCCAGTAAACTCCGAACGACGAGGCGATGGTCCACGACCAGCTTCGGCGAGTTTTCGACCCACGGTCGAAGCATCCGAAGCGACAGCAGGTATCGACGGTGGCGCCGCCGCCGTCGATACACAAAACATACCCAAACCCAAACGGAACTTCACTAAAACTTCACAGAAGCCTACATACCTTCCTACGAAGATGTATCGTAGCCCAGAACACAGAGATCGCCGTCGATGAAGGCGCTGGATGGCTGAAACACGAGGCGGCGCCGCTAGAACTCCGGCGACTGGTTCGAGTGCTATTTCTCCTTCCTGGCGGTGCGTCGAGGGGTGAAGATGTTCAAGGGTTCGAATCGAATCCAGGCGAGAACACGGCGGCGAGTAAATCGCCGAGAACACGGCGGGGAAGACGACGGGTTGACTCGGTCCCCAAATTCAAATTTAAAGCTAAATCAAAAGGATCGAATCCGATATTAAATTAAAAACACATCTCGGCTCGTTGGTTAGACGGAGCCGTTTGCGAGCGCGCGACCGCGGTTCGAACCCCCGCGGACCCGGTTTAAGTTTTGATATAAATTCAAATCAAATAATAGTTAACTAGAAGAATCATGGTTTAATATCAGAAACGAAAACTTACCTTAGCGGTGGGGTTGCACGCGGAGACTACGCGCGTCGCGGGTTCGAGCCCCCGCGAGCGCAAATTAAGTTTTTATATAAACTTATTTTTTTTTAACCCTTTTAAAATTCTGAAAAATTTTCTAAAAATCATAAAAATTCCAAAATAACTTTCTGAATTTCAAAAAATTAAATTTATAAAATTTAGGTTATAACAGTTGTCCCTATGTGTTCATAGTTTGAGGTGTCACCTTATTTATTGCGGTCTTCTAGGTTCAAGTCATCTAAAGGGTTTAGCTGAATCTTTGTCTCGGTGTGTGGTTGAGTGAATTCTATGGTTTGATTGGACTCTTGTTGTTGGCACAGGTCACGAATTCTTTCTAAGCGTTGTATCATATTATCAAATTGTTTATTAAGTTGTTTATTCATATTACCAAATTGTTTATTCATGTTTTCACGAATAGCCTTAGTGCTAGCTTGTGTTGACTCCAGACTTCTAGGATAGATGATGTGTTTTAACCCTCTAAAGTTGACACTATAGGACCAGGGTTCTTTATGATGATAGGCTTGAACACTATGAAGGAATTCATTACCTAGCAAGATATCAAAACCTTCTAAGCTGAGAACATCACACCAAATGTTGAATTTTATACCTTCTAGTTGAATAGGGACGAAGCATTGTAAGTCAACTAAAGTGGTAAATCTATATTCTTCCCAGAATATGGTATATGTGTGTCTGTGTTTTTCTAAGATGAGACCAAAATTATCAATAGCCCTAGCAGATATAGCATTAGAACTAACTAGATGGTCTAACACAGTTCTACCCTTATGTTTATTACACCAAACAAAGGTAGTAAAACTTTCAGGTCTAAGGGTGACTCTTTTGTAAGCTTTCCAATGAAAAATTAATTCACTTGCTTTAAAATAGCTCATGATGATAAAAGAAACTTGATATCTTGAAAAAAAAATGACTATTGCTGAAGTTCAGCGCATAAATAATTTTTGAGCATGTAGAAAGCAGTAGATCAAGGTTAATTCAGAGACAATTGTAGCACATGTATATGCTGAAAAATAAATCAGTTGATGCAAATTATCTGCAGAAACAAGGCTGAGAACCAGATTAAAAAAATGCAGAATTTATAATCCTAATTTAGCATCAAAGTCACTACGTCAAAGGCTGCACGTATAGGTGTTTCAAGCTGAAATATATTGGTGGTAACCGTAGCTGTAGTTTGATAGAGATTAAGTGCTGCAGGCAGCAAATTTCATATTCAAAAAGTTGAAAAACTAGATTTTAAAATTCAGAAATGAAGTGCATAATTCAGCATATAGAAAATTCAGTTATAGTTGCATTAAATAACTGAGAATGCAATATCAAGATAGCACATGCAGAATTTGAGGAGCTTTGCAAAAAAAAAAAAATCATATTCAGTTTTCTTTGACAAATTGTTCAATGCAAGCAATTTTTTTTTCTAGCAAAAAAAATTCGCAAAAACAACAAAACATAAGAGCATGCAAACAAAATAGCAAGAACAACTAGGCATGAAAGCAAAAACTAAGATTGATTTTTTTTTTTTTGTGCAAAGAGCAAAGCAAAGATCGTGTGGGCAGACAAGAGTTGCTCACAACCTGCTCTGATACCAAACTGATGTGGGGTGGAGACACGTGATGAGCAAACTAGAAAAAAAGTAATTAAAACCTAAAATACAGTAAGCAACTAGAATTCCACAGCAGTAAAAATAATCATTTATGAAAAGATGCTATGCCATTGGATAGGATCCAATGATCCAAAATGGAAACCGATTATGCCATATAGTAGATTGAAAGAAATTCTTTCGAGGTCTATAAGAAAAATAGAGTCAGGGTGTTCCGAGTTTGCAGAGCATTCGCAACAAATATGACTAATCAGATTAGATAAATAAAACAACTGCAGAGATGTATCATTCTCCAAAAGTTGAGGTGTCAAACACACTGATTTGTTTAATCTAGATTCGACCCAGCTGGTCTGGAAGATCTAACAATGTTTGGTCTTTCTATCGGTGCATAAGATGAAGAGATTTGTTTGCCCGACTTCTTAAAATTCCTGCAACGAAAGTAATACTCAGATTAGTACATAAAAAACATTGCAGAAGTTATTCAGATAAGAAAAGTTCTTATGTTTTTGAGGTTGATATATTGTCGCTATAGTTCGATCAACTCATCCATTTAGTAGAGCAAGATGTGGGCTTCCAATTCTTGCCAATGTTCAAGACTTGTGATGCACCGATTTCTTAAGATACCTGCGAAAAGTGGCTTAGTCAGATTAGAATTTGATAAAAACTGAACACAACAGGAAAGAGATCTTGAGTAGAGATGCAAGGATCGTCAGCGTTCATCCGATTGTACACGAATGCCAATTCTGCTACAACTGGAGATCCATGTGATCGTGATGGAACTGTGGCCGGAGATAGGGGGTGGACGGTGGCTGATCGGAGGCGAACGATGCTGTTATGGGCAACTGCAAGGTTGTGGAGATAGGGGAAGCTGCGCGGATGGACAGAGTTGCTCGCCGTTCATCCGATGGTGGATGAACTCAAAACCTGTTTCAACTGGAGGCTCGTGTGTTAGAAGAGAGGTTGTGGCCGGAGTTTGAGGTTGAATGATGGCCAGCCGAAGGAGAACGGCGTCGGAAGGTGGATCTAGGGCGTGAGCATGGCGGAAATAGGGGATGGCGCCGGAGTTTTGATTCCGGCCATCGGTGAGGTGGATGGGCAGATGCCGGCGGCTGGAGCTTAGTCTTGGGGAGGAGAAGTGATGGCCGAAGTATCGTGAGAATCCGACCGGAGGATCGTCGGTGGCGAACTCACAAAGTTTCAGAAATATGGAAGATGGCTGAAACGTGCGGATGATTGCAACGGAGAAGGACGATTAGGGAAAAAGAGGAGAAGAGGGGAAAGCTAGGTGACACAAGCACCTCAGAGTGGAAGAGGATAAGAGACATTCGATTCCATTGAAAGAAAACTGTTTCATTCATTCAATAAATTTTGTGTCTGTTACAAAGATGCGAGCGATACATATATGAAGAAGCTTGGGAGAGACGTTGCAAGTGAACGTTGCCGTTTCCATCTTGAGCAGCAGAGGCCCGTTGGAGATTTTCTTTGTAGTGTAGACGTTGAAGATTAAGATAAGGTGGAGACGTTGAGGGTTCCTTATTTGCAGCGATGAAGATGCGCTTGGCTGGCGCTTGATGGAATATGCAATTTGCTGGCTGAGAATAATCGCAAGGTGGCCTTGACGTTTCTTTATCTTCACATGAACGTTACCTTCATAAGATCCCTTGATTGGCTTGATTTGAAGTAATTGGCCGATTTGTATAATTTGTTGAGTAGGCGTCATCTTCTTCTTTGGTAATTGAGCTTGAAGTTTCTTGAGCATCTCTTAAGGAGGTTGAAGTAGTTCTTCCCATTATTTTGAGCTAGCTTTATGAGTGTGCATGCTAGCTTATTCGTGAAACCTCTATGTCTTTGGCTAGGGTACATGTAGATTCCATTTGTATCTTCGTGGCTTGTGGTTTCTGTCCTCATCAGCAAATACAGCGAAGGCTTAGGAAATGTGTCTAGGATTATTTTTCCTACAATATTAGTTATAAAGATTGTATTTGTGAATAACAACTAATTAATTCAGAATCGTAATAGAAAAAAAAATTCTTAAAAAAAAATTATTTTTGGTATGCGTAGTTAAATGATCAGAAATCTTT
Organism: Costus lasius; assembly: GCA_027563935.2. Classification (NCBI taxonomy): domain Eukaryota; kingdom Viridiplantae; phylum Streptophyta; class Magnoliopsida; order Zingiberales; family Costaceae; genus Costus; species Costus lasius. The sequence goes on from CM050453.2 coordinate 53,616,775, forward strand.
CTAAAATTTATATTTTAGAAGTTGATATGGTGGGCCGGCTTGGTGATAAAAATAGAAATGTTTTGATCCACCATGGAAATGTGTTGGAGCCTCGCGGTCGCACGTGTGATCTCTTCCGCTCAAATGAATTAATGTAGCAAAATGATGCAGTGAGAGTTCACCATGAAATTTTGAAAATTTGTCCTTATAACATAAACGTAAACATAGAATTCATCGCAATGGTCAAAGTATCTAAAGCTATTACAATTAGTTATTGAGTAGAGTAGTCGACGTAGAATTGAAGAACGATTATTGAATCGACTGATCGTACCGCTCTCTCATCAGTACCATCATTAATTCAATCCCTCCCCTTCCTGGTCCTCCTGCATGCATCACCTTCTCTTGCTCGGTGCCGCCAATGGATTTCCCTCGAAGAGCCCGTCTATCAAGTTCTCAAGGTCATCAGCCCCAAACTTGATGTACTTCTCGGTCTGCCTCCCCGGGTACAAGTACTGTGCGAAGCGGCCTAGGAAGGAGCGATACGCCGGCACTACTACCGCTGACACTGAAACCCTGAGCTCCGACTTCATCTGCTCATCGCTCACCACCCACGTGCTCTGCGTCTTGTTGATCTCCTCAATCATGGCGTTGAAGCTCTTGAACCGCTCCTTAAGTACCGGCTTCGCAATGCTGCCGGCCTTCGCCTGCAGCCCTTCATCACGCAGGCAGCTTAGCACCTTTGACCACGTCTCTCGCTGGTAGTTTTTGTGGTATTGCCTCAGGTCCGACGACCGACGACGGTACCACGTCTCCCCAAGTAGCTGGTGGATATCAGTCGACCCCTTCACCTTCTTCGCGATGTACCTCCCGTTGTTCATCAGGAAGATATTGCATAAGGCCTGATCCTTGTATAAGTGTGATTTTGCTTCCAGGTTCGACTCCAGCAGATTCATCGCCTCCAGCAGCTGCGCGGCGAAGGGATTGCTATCACTGCTGCTTTCCTCAGAGTGCTTATGCTCTTTAAACACCTGCTCTAGCGTGTTTCGATACTCGCAAGCGTACTTGAGGTAGTTCATCACGTAGCGGGTGAGCGGGTGCACCCCGCCGCCAGGAACCATGGTCTTGCTGCTATCTGCCTTGATCGCGGTTTCCATCTCGCAGAAGATAGCCACAGCAGCCTCCCCGAGGCGGCACCGCACCGCCGCGATGTCCACCTTGGGGTCGGCGATCACTGAGGATTCCTCCTGCTTGGGCTCGACGTCAGGGAGCAGTGCACCGACGCGAGGTGCAGCGTCACGCAGCGCCTCGTAGATGTCGAGCACCTTGAAGAGCTTCTCGGCAGAGCGCTTTGTCATCGAGACAGCTTCTGCGAAGGTGAGCAGCTGCAAAATGGCGCAGCGCGCCAAATTGCGAAAAATTGCAACGGCCTCCTCTCTGTGGCCGGCAAACACTGCCTCGCAGAGGTCGTGCTCGGCCGGGAGGGAGACGTTCGCAGTGTGCTTAAAGGCCTTGATCCAAGATACAACCTCGCCCTCGAGCGTCTCCCACGACATCTTCATCACGTCCTCGATGCTGACCTTGTCGTATCCAAGGCCAGGCAATCCTGCCTCGAAGGCGTTTCGCCGAGCGATAACGAACAGCTGACGGCACTCCCCGGTATATCTGCCGCTTATCATTGCACCCGTTATCAAATTCATCTTCTGGATAATCTCCGGTGGGTACGGTGGTGGGGACTCGCTGGAGTTGGATTCCGCTGCTCCGTGCTCGGCCTCATGTAGGCGGTTAAACGACGATTGTCGCTTCACTTTGGTGCTACAGCTTACGAGCTCAGGCTTCGGCCGTGTTTCTTGGATCAGCGCATGGAATTCGTCCTCCAGGAAGCACATAGCTTGGTGGAGGACGTCACCACAGCGGTTCATGGCTTGGTTGTATCTGTCACGCGACGCGAAGCTTGTCAGCGCGCAAGTCAGTTTAGAGACCCTCTCGACCGCTCTCAGAAACATGAGCCCCTCGTCGTCATCAGCGGACCACTTGGCCACACCGGATTCGTAATTTTCAATCTCTGTTTCCACCAATGACACAAACTTGTCGATGGTTGACTCGGGGATCTCTGGCATCTCACCACCTTCGAATGAGTGAAGAATAGAAAGGAACTTATCGATGTCGTAGAAGACGGAAGCGAGATTGGGTTCGGCATCTGCCGCATTGTTTGTTTCCTCCTGCTTTGTGGTATTTTCATTCTCCTCTGCCTCCTCTTGAATTGTACCCCCCTCTCTGTGCCTCTCCTTCTTCTCATGGATTTGGTTGAGCTTTATGGTACCTAAGGAGAAGTTACGGTCGATATCGCGGGGCTTTTCGTCGCGGCTGACGGCGAAGCTGCTGGATTTGTGAGGGAGATGAGGATGATTGGTACTCTCCATTAACTTGCGCTTCTGATCTAGTTTGTTCGATGTCTTAATTTCTTCCTCACAGAATTGTAGGAAAGAGAGAGAGAAGGAGGGAGAGCGCAAGGAAATTTGAGAGCCTCAAAGAGAAAGGAAAATTGAGAGCCTCACAGAGAAAGCGTGATGGAGATTTGAAATGGTCAGTCAATCGATTAGAGTGGGTGGGAGAGTTTGACCAAATCTAATGGGGCAATGGATGATTGCCATGCCACAATGTCTATTTATATTCCCTTATCTAAACACTCATTCCCTACACTAAATTATTTGTTTACGAGCTAGCATACAAAATTGTATACTATAGAATTAATTAAATATATTTGTGCACAAATAATTCATTATCATTCTCTTAATTACAAATTTAATTTCCAAATTACATAAATCTAAATGAATATTTAAAAATTCTGCATGCATCTGGATAACATATTACATTCTTAAATAAAACTATGAAACTAGTTACTACATAATGTCTGCCACCAAATGTTTACGAGTATTCTAAAATACAAAAATAAACGAAAGGAAAAAAAGGTTTAAACGCAAAAATAAAAATCTTCTTTCTGGGAATTAAAAAAGATAAATTATTCATTACAAATTTTCTTTTTATGAAAAATAAAAAAGCATAGTCCTTCCATACTTGATTATGTTAACACAGCATACTTAGTGGCATTTAAATTTAAGATAATCAACCAATATAAAACTAAATGAAACTATTACAAGTTATGTTTAATACGTTAACCTCATGCATATCCCAGATAATGTTTTAATAAAATTTAAAAAGTAATCACATTTTATTATAAATATATATAATTATCTTATTAATATAAAAAATATTACTTTAGCTATGTATTATGAATCCTATATTGCTATAAATGGGCGAGAAACTTTTGTACAGATTCTTCAAAGGATTTGTTATGAAGGCGATTACCTAATTTAGCTGTGTTACCTAGTTTTTTTTTTCATGCTTTTCCTAAATATAAGACAAATTAAAATTGGTCAAATCTAATGACCCTGTAGTAATTTACAAAAAAGAAAAAGTTATAAATGTGCATAGGCAGCACGATATTCTTCCATTATATAAAGAAGGATTAAAATACACCATAAGAGCTTTGAAAAGAAAGAAAATTAACAAAAAAAAAAAACTAGAGGGAATAGAAAAAATAAGAGGAAAAGAAAATAATTTTTTTTCAAGTATTCTATTTTTTAGAGGGAATAAAAATGAAAAAAAAATAATTACTAAAAAATATATTAAAGAATACATATTCATAAAATAATATATATTTAATACAAATATATTCATAATTCACTAGAGTTTATCAAATATATATTTGATAAAATATAATACAACACTTAATGGATGACATTGTAAAGGGGCGGCCGGCACGAGCGAGCATAGCGAGCAAGGAGGAGAAGGGACGTTAGCATAGAGAGAAAATGAGAGAAAACTAGAAAAAGAGGCGAATAAATAAGAGCAAGTGAGTGAGACAGACGGGAGAGCGAAAGCTCGGGAGAACGAGAGCAAGTGAGCATGAGATGAGAAATTTCGTAAGCGAATGACGAGTCGTTTAGGTTTTCATCCCAATTTGAATAGAAAAATTTAGAGAGAAAAAGATAAATGAGAGATTTTCTCCCGCCCCTCTTGTTCTTATTACCAAGAGAAAAAGATAATTTTTTTCTCTTTCTCTTTTCTATTATCTCATCTTATTCTTACCAAATAAATGAGAGATTTTCTCCCGCCCCTCTTGTTGCCATTAGCTTTAATTATTGAACCAATTTCGGTAAAGTACGTCTTGCATGTACAGGAACATGTATAAAATTTATTAAGAGCCATTTAATTGAACCCTTGAAAATTTAGATCGTCCAGTCAATAATACTAATCGATAAAGAGACACATAAGCACAAATTAATCTTTTAATGTATTAAATATCCGATTAGGTAGTTTTGATGCTATAACTTCAAAATTTATTGTGAGGACCAATTTATAATATTGCAAACTTTTTCGGTCTTGTTAAAAAATGCCTTTGGAGAAACCATTCTAACCACATAAATTAGTTCCCATCATTGCCCTTTTTGTTTTTTTTATTTCTCCTGCTAGCAAACTATCATTCCCTTAAAATATGACAGAAGGATAATTTGCCCTTAACTTTATGAGGCCTAATATTTAAGGCTCTTTCTTTCAAAGCATGACAAAAGAGTATATACTCATACTTAAGGAGATTGTATTCTTCTACTTTAGTTAAGCCCAAATATTTGAAATAATAAATGTAACACACTTATCGAATCAATAAATTACATAACAAAAATATTACATTGCATGGAAGCTCTAGTGCTAGCTAGGGGATGCCAACTAATGACATATTTCATATGACATGCATAGCAGCAATATGTTGACAATATGCATTCAGGATTAATACACAATAATTTCACAAAGAACAAAGAATTATTTGCTTAAAAAGATCTCTCTCTACTTGATTTTACCTCTCTTCAATCCTCTTCCCCTTCGTAAGTTTTCTTCTTCTCTGGTTACGAACGAGCAAAAGGGTGAAAATCCCTTTTTTTTTTCCATACTTATCTCAAAAAAACATAAGGGATGAGGTGTAAGAATATGGTAGCCCAAGTACAATGAGGTGGCATGATTTGGTCTCTTGTGCTATTTTGTCTTTTTGTTCATTTCCACCTAACTTCACAATTCACAACTCCTCATTCATTTTCATCACATATTACTCTCCACTTAACTTCATAATTATCTTCCATTTTCCATATAGTACTTTCCATAATGTAAAGAACTGCCACAAGGATATCATATTTCCTATGAGTTACTAAGTATATACAAAATCACAATGAACATTTTTTTTATTCGTTTTGGCAATATTATACACCTATTCTAAGTCATATAGATATGCTAATTGGGTTTCACGCCCAATAAGGAAAAAGGTAGAGGCACCCAAGTGAATAGCACACAGTTTAGGTGCATGCGCATGCGGCTAATATAGGAAAATGATTTTGGATTAAAGCCCAATGAGGGCATAGGGAAGGTACCTAATCTCGAGCGCTAAGCTTGGGTAGCTACCCATTATGTCTATCAGAATATGCCTTAGGGAGAAGTCTGGCAAGAGGTGCTAGTAATGACTCAGAAATTCATAGTATATTTTGTATTGATTAATTAGTTTTTTTTAGTCATATTCATGCTCTTTTGCTTATTTCTATGATAACTTCTTGATATGCTCCGCAAGTGCACGAAATTATCGAAGTAATAAAAAGATTATCGTTCCCAACGAGGACTACGTAGTTAAGTACTGACTTCTTGACTTGTTTGAATATAGGCAAACTAAATATGCGGTGGTATTGAACTTCTAAGCACGAACAATTCAAAGGCAGCGTTAAAGAGGTTTCAAATTCTAAAAGATCGAGATGCTATGGGTTCACCTCACTAACAAGCATGAATCAATTAAAGATTACTCAATCAATAGAAAATATTTATCATGAAAGACACTTTTTCTAATGTACATATCACCTCCTCTCGGAGTGTAATACAGTGTTTAATTAAGTTAACTCCCTACTCTCGTGACAATTAACCTAACTAAACCCATTAAGTTTTATGAAAAGCTGGTTAATCCTTCAGACGAATCCAATCTACTCCCGTGATTGGATTCGTAGGTTCGATTGAAATAGATCGGATGTTGCAATTCACCTCTCGGTACTTCTCGCAACGTCTAATATGCAATTATACATGGCTAAGATAAATTACGAAGTAAACACGACTTCAATCAAATCATGATAATAAATTCATATGAAAAAAGTATGAATACAGATAAATTCATAATTGTCAGAGGGCTAAGCCCTTAATCCCGAAATGAAAATCTACTCACTCATGTTCGTAAAGTAAAATATGTTTGTACGATGAACAAGTAGGAATCTCATAAAATTTGCAAAGAAATCACTAAAACAACAATTTGATGTGCTTACCCTCGATCTGACGATGAAGATGAAGTAATCAATCTGATCTTTTTCGTGAAATCTCGCCGGAATCCACTCGAAAATTGAATTTCACCCCTTGTCACCACCGCCAATGTTCTTCGTCCACAAAGCTCCCTCAATCTCTGAAAAATCTGATCTTTTATTGTTAGACCGGTTCGGAACCCTTCAAGGAACGTTTCTGCAAAGTTTGTTTAAAATCTAGTTCGAATCGGTGGAGAATCGAGTGAAAAACTCGTCAGGCGGTAGTTTTCACGGTTCATGATGAGTTTACGGCCATGGCCGTAAATGTCTCTATGTCTACAGCTCTTTGTACACAGAAAGTTGCACGGACCGTAATGGATTCACGGCTTCACCCGTGAAAGTTTCTATGCATTTCAACACTTAGCCGTTTTTTGCCCTTCGCTCGACGTCAAAATTACGGCTGAGCCATAATTACGGCCAAGCCCGTGAATGTAGAATTCTTCACCATTTTCGCTTCAAATTTGACATGTAAGCTCGTGATCTCCTCGGGAATCATGCTTTGGCTTCAAAACTTGTGAAATCCTTCATTTTTGGGTGATTTTACCTATATTTTCATAAAAACCAAAAAAAGTGAAGATTCCGTGCCAAGTGATGTAAAAACACCGAAATAAGCACAAAATCATGCAATTAAGCTCAAAATATGATCTAAAATACAGGCAAAAATGTAGTATAAATATAATGCATCAAAATACCCTAGACTTAGAATTTTGCTTATTCTCAAGCAATACATCGATATGAATAAAGAATGTGAAGATAAGGAACATTTATCTTATCTATCATCAATAAAGTTCTCAGCCAACATCTCATGCAAGCAATTTTTTAGAACTTAATTAATTTAAGAGAAATCACAGTGAAAACAAACTACTAAGAATTTACCATCCAAGAAAGATAAAATTCACAAGTCATATTATAATGTTCATTCAACACATATCAAGCATCAAATACTTTCAAGCTTAATAATCCTCCTTTAATCAATAGATAGAAAATCACTTCAAGTCACTTGGTGAAAATACAAATAAGAGATTTTTAATGCAATTTGGTCTTTAAACTGTTATGTGTCATAACATTGTTTAAAGTATACTGAATTGCAGTATAATTTAACTCACGGTCTCAATCATAAGTTAGAGGAATTTTCTACTAAGCCCACAGCTTTCTCTTGTTCTCATTTTTTTAAACTTCAACTCATGTCTTCGGTACCACTGCCTAATTTTCGTAGTGCCAGGTAGAGGAGTCACATATTTTTTTTTATAGAAAAAGCTAGCTAGTGTCAACCTATAACCTCAGATTAAGCAACTAGAGGAATTGGAGCAAATCTCAAATTAAATATACATATCACCAAATTTCTATCCATAAAAATCACTATTAAATCAAAGGAAGATAAATTAAACTTAAAGTACAAGGATCACTATGCACTTGTTGTTTAAACATACAACAATTCCTATATAAATTTTATCAATACCAAAATCGATCTTACTCAACAATTTAAGTTTTCATGAAATCTCAAAAATTCTCTAAGTCATCAAATTAAATGCTCAAAAATGCTTTTTAAGTTTAGTATCAAGGATAAAACAAATTTGATTATTCCTTAACAATCTTAAACATTCAAAATTCATATCTATAAAACTTTGAAGGACTAGCAAAGCATGAAAAAGAACGCCCTAGACTTAAATTGTTGCATATGTATAAACACTTTAAATCAATAAAGGATTTCAAAAAAAAAATTTGCATGAGTTCCCTTTGTATTGTTGGCGAAATCCTATACAATTATATCAAAAGCGTAAAATGTAATTCAGAAAAATCCAGAAAATATACCATATCGTAGATATTCAAATCTCACATGGTAATCAAGTGTAAAACATCAAATACCGTCATGTTTTATCATCCAAATCACAGTTTACCATTCTAAGATACTATTCATTCTAAATATCAAAACATATATATCAAAATCAATCTAGAATGCACAAACTCATCAACACGGCATAAAAAATCATCATATAGCATCCCGAACACACGATGAATACCAAATATATACAAAACCGTCCTATCCACACAATGTTCAGCATCTCTAAGTCTAATACTGTCATGCATGTACAATGTCAAGTCTAGTATCAAATATCAAGTAAAAAACCGAAATGAATCTCATAATATCTAGATACAACACACACACACACAAAGAAAACATAAAACGCTATGTGTGGTCGTATCAGCATCCAGTCTACTAAATCCTGTGCACAGATAGGATAAGTGTGAGATCTCATGCATAATATCAAAGAATACCTTAAATAAATCAAAATGAAATAAAGATACTCACAAGTTCTATCACTCTATCTCCATATGCTCGGAATCCTCCTCCTCGTCTCTAGTATGTCGTGCCGATGAAGATGGGAGACGACACCGTAATAGCTCCTCTATCGCGCGTAAAGACTCGAGTGCCCTTGACTGTCCCTGCTCAAGGCGCGATATGCCGTCACGCATCCTCCGCTGCTTTGCTCGTATCTGCTCTAGAGAAGGGTCAGGTGGTGCTGAGGTAGATGGCTCGGCAGATGTAGCCAAAACTTGATGTGTGCTATACTAACGCACAACTAACCGCAAGCGTGACGGTTTCGTCGCGTGTAGTACTTAAGATGTCAAACCCACAGGGACAGTGATCAAGTACCAGGAGATTACAATTTAATAGCTAGACAATTGATTAAGTGGTTTTAGATTTCAGAAAAGTAGAGTAAATATAACTTAAAGTAAATCGAGTCCAGTGAGAGAAAACTTTGTGAAGAAAACTAGGGTTAGAGATATCGGAATATCGGGTTTATCTCGTTGAAGGATTTTAAATTCTTACAAGTTAAAATTATAGCAAAGCAATCTTAAAGATGCTCAAGGAAGTATCAAAAGGTACAGATTACCCTCTTTCGACAGTGTAATCTGGTATCAATCTAGATCAGCGTCCTACTTTCGTGACTCACCGTACCTAAATTGATCCAATAGGTTCAGAGATACTATGAAATTCCTCATACAAATCCTGCCCAATTACTTAACAGGTTAGAGTATGTTCGAACCAGCAGATCTAGCGTCGCAATTCACCTTTCGGTCCTTCTTGCGGCGCCTAAGAAAAGTAATTGCGCGGCCAACACAACACTAGTAGTAAAGTGGCACAAAACGAATAAGCACAAGATAAAATTTGCTTTTGCTATAAAATAACAAGTTCGACAATAAGATACAAACAATGAGACTACACCCTCAGCTCCGATAAAAAGATTACGCTATCATAGCGTCGTTAAGTACAATCTCTAAGAAAGAAGATACGAAAGTGAGGACAAAAAGTAAAAAAAGGCAAACTCTTCAAGAAAAGGGCAGAGATTCTTCTCCTTCAAGCCTTCTCGAGTGGCGCACAAGAGCCTTCTTTCTTCTCCCATGAATTTCACCAAAGTCTCAACCCTTCACTATAACTCTCTTCGTTTCCAAGGGGTATTTCGCCCTTTATATAGAGCTTGATCCCAAATCGGAACGCATGGATTGATGGAGCTTTTAATTAGCTACGTTTTGACACCTTAAACGTAAAAAACGGAGCTATAATGACAACATTATGGCTCTTTTAAGTTTGGGTGCGCAGGGGAGAATTATCGCCATAATTATTATTACGGCCATGCCTGTAATTCTGATTTCGGTGCTCTTTGACTCTTCAAATCTTCATACACTTATGGGCCTTTAAATACTCATCGTTTTGACTCTAAGAACGCCCAAAATGGAGTTAAAACGAGTGAGTTATGCATATTTAATACGGGCCATTAATGTGCATGTGAAAATTACGGGTGTAATGAAGATTATGGCCACGCCCATAATTTTGGTAGAAAACTCCGTTTCATCTGAAATTTTGCGGGCGTGCTGGCCTTTGACTCATCTTTGATTCTGGCCATAGTTTGACGTCATAAGTTGCCAGTGGGAATATTACGGGCAGGCAAAAATTACGGCCATAGCCGTAATGTTGTCTGTTGAAGATTTCTTCGCCTAAATGACTTCCAATGAGAAAATTAAGAGCACATCTTCAAAGTATGATTACGCTTGCACAATAATGGGCTTTTTAGCAATTCAACTGAGAATTATGGCCATGGCCGTAATTTCGGAAGTTAGCCCCGTTTGAAGCGAAATTTCTTGTTAAGGTCCTTGATTCACTCAGGAACATAAATATGCTTCCAATTAGCTCAAAAAGTGAGTGAATTATCCTATATTCATTGAATGAGATGAGAAGTGAAGCTTCTGAACAAAATCAATAAAATAAGCTGGAAAGAGATGTAAAAGCATGATATTATGTCTCGATTCGCATGTAAATACTAGTCTAAAAGACTATAAAAATACGAGACATCAAATCTCCTAGACTTAAATCATTGCTTGTCCTCAAGCATTTAAAAGATAAGGGTGGTATTCAGAAAAAGGGAAAATCACGTCAAGCTTCTTAGATATTATGTCCGAGGGAAAACATCATTATGAACAAATTTCAGCAGGTCAAGGCATTCAAAATGATCATCCATCGTCAGGAATAAAGGTGTGAAGTTTCAAAATCCATAGTCAGATAAGACTTACCTCCGTGAGATGCTGTAATCTCCTGTGTGGTATATTCACTAAGCTCAAACCTAATTCATCCAAAGACACGAGCTGGAAAATCATCAATGCACTCTTTATTTTTCATCCTCTCAATTTTATTTTGACTTCAACCCTTTTCTTTGGTACCACTGCCAATTTTTCGTAGTGCCAAGTAGAGAAGTTTGGTTTATTTTCTTTTTGTTTTTTTTAGATAAAATTTGAGAGGAGATTATTTTTATCAGTAAGCGCATTGATTAGTTTCAACATCTAGTAAGGAGAATCAAATCGATATAGTTAAATACTTCAACAGAAAGATCGTAAGCATACCTGAGGAGGAGCGAAAAATCAGATTTATCACGTTACATCTTTTTCCATCAAATAAGATAATCGAATGAAATTCCTAACTTTGATCCAAAAAGCATAACATAATAATTTCATCCCACATATTCAATTATAAAAAATGAAGCTATCATGATTTTCGTTAAAAATCAAACAGGTATCAGCATGAGAAGTTATTTGCAGAGTGTAATCCAATTATCATAAGTCAAGGGTGTATCTAGCACGAAAATGACAAAAAGTGCATAACAAAAAACATAACACGAATACCATATAACAGAAAACATAAAACAAGTACTATATAAGCAAAAGTACTAAATACACCAAGTTAAGTTAATACATGTCCCAAATGCAAATCCAAAACAAAGTGCATAACATCAACAGAGTAAAGTCAAAAAGTACTGAAGGTAAATCCACTATCTCCCAGACTTGAAAGATGCATAGTCTCTATGCATGGAAGTGAAGGAACTCAAAATTTGGATATGTGGGGTGAGAAAACTCACTAAATCAGTCCTCTCCATCTGTGTCAGAACTGATATCAACCTCCTCCGGGTCCTCGTCGTCGTCGTCATCGCCATCTCCATGTACCTCAGGCGCATCATCCTTATCTGGAATCAATGTGGTCCGTAGCTCACTGAAGGAAGTCCAGAGGGAAGTCAAAAACTTCCCCTGGCGGTGCTGCTCAGTAGCCATCCTCTCAACTGTAGTGGTCAGGTGGGAAAGTCCTTGGCGAGTCTCATGGTGCCCTTCCTCTAAGTGTGAAAACATCTGCTGCATGTACTCTCCTTGCCTTTGTTGTTCATCTAGTATCTGCTTCATAAGTGCTTCAACATTGGAAGAGGAGGAAGGATACTGACCAGTAAAGGTAAAGAATCCGGAGGACGGTGGCGGAACGAACGAAACTCAGAGGAGGCACATGCTCGGCAGCTGAAGTAGAGGTGGCAGTAATAGGGCGTATCTTCCAGTTGCTCCTGTTCCTGATGGTGGTGCGCTCCTGGCATAGCAGTGGCATAGGCTGTGTCCTGTCTCTGAAGAAGAGGAAGTAGGAATCCCCTCTCTTGATGACCAGGCGCATCAAGAGACAAGTGTCAAGATCTAGTCGCGTGCTACCACTAGCAATCTCCATACCACTTGGATCGATGCCAACGGCAAGAGCAATGGAAGTAACCAGGCTGCCCATAACTACATGTCCCTTCGTGGCTCGGGATACCCTCATCATTTGTTTAACCATAAAATAGCTAGTATTTAATGGAAAGGAGTGGAGCATGGCCCATAAGTAGAGTACCTCATCCTGGCGTACCATTCCGTCGCTCTCTCGCCTTGTCCAAAAATGGTGTGCGCCATAAACCGGTGGACACAGTGAAGGATGGGGTTGCTGATGCTACTGGCACGAGCAGAGCCAGCAGAATAAGAGGTGTCGTTGCTGATGGAAGACCAGAACTCATGCTCCCGGTACTCAGATGGCACTCGACGTGGTGCATATAGAGGAAAGCCAAAGATACGGTTCAGCTGCATGAGATCGATGCTGTGCTCGACTCCTCCCAAGCGAAAAGTAATGTGGCCGAAGTCCTCATCATCGCGGGAGTTCAGCTGAACTTCTAAGGAGCTGAAGAATTCCAGGCAAAGCGGGACGTAAGTGGGATGGATCATGTGGAGGTACTGGTGCCACCCAATCTAGTGGAACAACCACTCTATGTCATCCGAGAAGCCAAGAGGGGCCATCGCCAATCGATCCATGTATCTCGTGTGAAAGATCTGGCGCTGTAGAAGTTATTGGCACTTATGGAGCTGAAAGGTGTTGCGTATGGGAAAGCCATATGCAGCATGTTGCTTAGGGACAGCGCCCGATGGAGGTGGCGGAATAGTAGTAGCAGCGGGCTGGCGGGATGGTGCAGCGGGTTCCTGCATTGTGGACTTCTGGGCTCCAATCTTGCGCTTGGATGCCATGGCAGTTGAAGCAGATTGAAATCAAGAGGGGCAGCAAGATGAAATTGTGGACCTGGAAGATGGCCGAGAGCTAACTGATGAGTGCAGCACCAGGAAATGAAAATCAGGAAAGTCTGGGAGATTTGTCAACAGAACTTGTCAAGTAACAGGACAGCCGAAATGTCAAGATCTTTGGTGGATGATGAAGATCAGATGTTAGTTGAAATTAAAAATCAGAACTGCGCCTAGATTCTCGTCGATCTGAGGATGGAGGCACTCATCGAAGCTTCTTCCTCTTGTTAGGGTATTAGTGGCCGGAACTTAATGGTTCAGCACATGTGAACTTGGAGCATGCATCAGAAATCCCAGGAATCGAGTAGTCATCATGAAGTCTCTTGAGCAACAGAGAAGAAACTACTCGTGTCGCTGTTGATGGATCACGAGTTGCAGAGAAGAAATTTTCCACGGCTTGAGTGCTGGACAGTAGAGGCGATGCTAATTTGATGGTCGCAGTATATAAAATGGTGCATCATGAACAGCTGTGGAAGCGACATCGTCACCGCAATAACTCAAGCAAGCTTCCAATCGCCAGTTTTTAGAAGAGTAAATAGTAAAGGTAGTGCCGATTTCCATTCGAGATTTGGAAGGACAGAACCTTGGGTTGAAATCTGGAAGTACGGCTGCGGCAACTGGCAGACGATTGAGAAGATTAAGGGTAGAGCTACGCCTATTGATACTGATGGAAGTAATAACAGGAGAAGTCGGTGATGACACCAAAATATATAGTATATTTTGTATCATTTTTGATATCTTTTCATGCTAGATTGAAGATCTTTTACTTGTTTTCATGCTAAATTCATCGAATATTGCAAAGTCTACTTCTATTTTGGTTTTTCATGGATTTCAGGTAAAAAGGCACTATTTTTAAGCATTTTCAAGCAAAATCAAATACATAGAAGGATTACTATCATCAAGAGGAGATCACCCAAGAAATTTCATGCAAAATGGAGCAAGTTAGAAAATTATGGCAGTGCCGTAATCTATTTTACGGTATCGTAATTCCAGACTGTACCGTAAAATCCGAGCCCTGCCGTATTTTGAAGAATTTCTGAACATAAAGTTTTTCCAATTTTATGGCACTACCGTAAGCAATATTACGGTACCGTATTTTGGAGCGCTTCAGAATAGAAACTTCGCCCGATTTTACGGCACTACCATAAGAAACTACACGGGCCGTAATTTCCAGATGTTTGCGAACAGAGAGTTCAGCTGATTTTACGGCACTACCGTAAACCAGATTACGGTGTCGTAATTCCCGGATGACATCAAAATAGAAGACTCCAGCAATTTTACGGTAGTGCCGTAAACAATTCCACGGCCGTAATTCCTCTTCTGAACACGACACCCAGGTCAACTTCAATGCCCGATTCTTGCGGAGAAGATTGCGAGCGATCCAGAACTCTAAATTGAATACCATAAGAAGCAAAAAGGGGGCTTTTCATGAGAGGATTAGGGAGAGACCAAAAGCCCAAAATTTCGTGCATTGTCGGGGGAGAAATTGCGATCCATGCCGCCGCCTAGGGTTTCATCGCCGCGCTCGATCCAGACGTTCTCCAGCCGTGATTTTCATACTGAAACTTCGTCTGAAGGAGGAGACAACGTGCCAGAAGTTTGAGACCGAAAGGAGATCGATTGGAAGAGAAATCGAAGAAAAAGGAGTCGTCTGTTGGGAAACCCGGGGACATTTTACAATTTTCAGAGTGATAGACATACATTTTTCGCAGCGGAAGAATGTCCCCGAAATAGGCCGGTCCCAAAAACCCAGTGAAGATCGCAAGCAAGGGAGTCGACACGATGAGTTAGTAAGTACCTTAGGAGCAATATGGAGCGATGCTGATGTAGGCGTCCAAGTGTGCGCCCTCTGCAGTCTCGCACACACGGATCTCTTGAGTTCTCTTCTTCCACGCCCGGTGCTAGCCTCGGGAAGAAGATCCAAGCCTTAGGAAGATGTTTTACTTCTCTTGCGCCACCTAGAGGAAAGATGCACCAAGTGAAGAGGGAAAACTATCCAAGCCGCCAAGCCCTAGATCTCCTTGCGCCAAGAGGAAAGGAGGAAGAGGCTTGCGGTTATGGAAGATGCGCCCTTGCTCCAAGCACTCGCCCCTCTCCTTGTGTTCACACCTTCAAGGATTGATTACTCACCAAGAGGGGGCGACTAGGGTCACATTTATAGGGCAAGAGTCGGTTAGAGTAATGGCTAGAATCATGACAAGTGTAGGGCTAGGATGAGTAGGTTTGAGATAAGGAAAGTCTCCAAGACATTTCCATAATTCTCATTCAACCTTTCCTTTTGTTCCCACGCCTTTCCTTGTTTGAGGTATGCCCTTAAGGCTAATGTTTGAGGCCTTGGGATTGTAATAGTATCATTGTATAAACTCTTAAGTTTATAAAGGCAATGGTTGTTATTCAGGTTGTTACCTTGTCTGCTATAATAAGTGTACTACTGAATAATGTCTCAAAGCTGTTTAGCTAGGCTGACATGCAGTAATGTCCTTAGTCGATATATCTTGGTGAACATGAGACAGCCTTGATATGGTTGAGACTAATATGTGTTCTAATCTTATAGGATGCTTCGAGCATGGAATAAGATGTAGACTCATGGGTACATTGGATGTACTGGACAGACCCTACTAGGATATTCAATTGCTTGTCACAATGTGAATGATCCTTGAGTGCAACAAGTGGCACATGTCCTCTGACTTGAGATCACTTGTGTTTCTAAATGATGATTGTCATTGTTTTGAGGTAGTTCAATATCATTTGAAACATAATGGTTATAGACTATCTTGGATAATGATCATGAGTCAGGTTAGGGCACTAGTGATAGATAGAGGATTGCCGTCTCCTTGTTGAAGGAGTGTGGTGTTCTATAGGGGCCCCCTAGATGAGATGATTGAGAAAGTGTATGGCCATACCCAGGTGACTATGTGCATCTGATCTAATCATGCTCATCATATTGGAGCTACAGGCTTGACACGCTTGTCCAATAAGAACATCCAGTGGCAAAGGATACATGCATGCCTTGTGAATGGATTCACACTTGTGCTGTGGTTTGGGAGTAGTCTTGGAAGACTCTTTCCTTTATATCGGGAGACAGTGATGTGTTGCTAGATACCCCTCACTGATCGTGATAACGTGAGTTATCGTTACCGACATTTAAAGGAAACCCTCAGGGTCGCACAATTTGATGATATGGCTTACTTGAGTCAGATCGTGTGGACTGAATTGTTTGGGTTCAGTTTAAAGGGGTTTAATCTCTGATTGTAAGCGAGATCTGGTCTGATCATGTTTGATTGATTAGGGCTTGAGATCGGTAAGCTTCGATCGAGAGAGATGATGCTAGATCGGTGAGATCAGGAGCATCAGGAGATGAACGGTTAGATCTTGAGCCTTAGGGTTCAATGTGGTCTAGACCAAGTGGCTTGGCTTAATTGAGATCTTGAACCAAATCTAATAGAACCGGTTCACTATGTGAACGTTTGGTTCAATTAGTGAGAAGTTTCGAGCGTTCACTTGGAGTGAACGCAAGAACCATAAACACTTACCATTTGTGGATGGCGGTTTTCTATGTTGAAAACCAAAACGCCTCCATGTGGTAGATGGGGGTTGATCGAACTTCACTTGGCTTCTTGCAATTTTTGCGTGTGAAAGAAGTGGTGGACGAAGGTGTGGAGCTCTCGGCCAAGCTTGATCTCTCATCATCCCCTTCCATTCGACAAGAAAGCTTGGGTGCCTTGCTAGCACAAGGGACGCCAAGGAAGTAAGCGCTCTTCATCTTGTGTGTGAACTTTTGGAGGAGATCTAAGTTGCTCTCTTCTTCCAAGCCGACCTCCATGAAGAGTCCCCTTCGAGGGGGAGCGCAAGCAGATGAAACCCTAATTTAGGGGGGCGCATGCAAGTTTGCTAGGGTTTCATCAAGACAATCGCTTATATGCTCATATAATCAACTTAGATCTATTGATTGGATCAAGAAGGAGATTCATACCAACGCCATTGCCTTGGAGGTCGGCTTGGAAGAAGAGAGCAACTTAGATCTCCTCCAAAAGTTCACACACAAGATGAAGAGCGCTTACTTCCTTGGCGTCCCTTGTGCTAGCAAGGCACCCAATCTTTCTTGTCGAATGGAAGGGGATGATGAGATGATTCCCTTTTGGCCGAGAGCTCCTCTTGCAAAACCTCTCCACTTCGTCAACCTCCTTCAAACGAAAGTTCAAGGCGTTGAAGTGAAGTGCACAACGCATATGCGTTTTGGCGTTGAAAGTGAAATCGGCCTTGATGACTTTCCATAAATGGAAGATAATCAAGCCATGCGCTCATGCCAACCCAAAAACGCATATTGGCATTGAACCAAGCGTTCACCTTTGTGAACCGGTTCAAGCCAAAACGTCCAATCGAATTTGGTTCATAAACCAAACCAAAATAGCTCAAGCCACTTGGTCTAGACCAAATTGAACCCTAAGGCTCAAGATCTAAACGTTCATCTCCTGATGCTCCTGATCTCACCGATCTAGCATCATCTCTCTCGATCGAAGCTTACCGATCTCAAGCCCTAATCAATCAAACATGATCAGACCAGATCTCACTTACAATCAGAGATTAAATCCCTTTAAACTGAACCCAAACAATTCAGTCCACACGATCTGACTCAAGTAAGCCATATCATCAAATTGTGCGACCCTAAGGGTTTCCTTTAAATGTCGGTAACGATAACTCACGTTATCACGATCAGTGAGGGGTATCTAGCAACACATCACTGTCTCCCGATATAAAGGAAAGAGTCTTCCAAGACTACACCCAAACCACAGCACAAGTGTGAATCTATTCACAAGGCGTACATGTATCCTTTGCCACTGGATGTTCTTATTGGACAAGTGTGTCAAGCCTGTAGCTCCAATATGATGAGTATGATTAGACCAGATGAACATAGTCACCTGGGTATGGCCATACACTTTCTCAATCATCTCATTCAGGGGGGCCCCTCTAGAACATCACACTCCTTAAACAAGGAGACGGCAATCCTTTATCTATCACTAGTGCCCTAACCTGACTCAAGCTCATTATCCAAGATAGTCTAAAACCATCATGTTTCAAATGATATTGAACTACCTCAAAACAATGACAATCATCATTTAGAAACACAAGTGATCTCAAGTCAGAGGACATGTGCCACTTGTTGCAATCAAGGATCATTCACATTGTGACAAGCAATTGAATATCCTAGTAGGGTCTGTCCAGTACATCCAATGTACCCATGAGTCTACATCTTATTCCATGCTCGAAGCATCCTATAAGATTAGAACACATATTAGTCTCAAGCATATCAAGGCTGTCTCATGTTCACCAAGATATCTCGACTAAGGACTTTATAGCATGTCAGCCTAGCTGAACAGCTTTGAGACATTATTCAGAAGTACGCTAATTGCAGCAGACAAGGTAACAACCTGAATAACAACCATGCCTTTATAAACACAAGAGTTTATTACATGAGACTGATACAATCCCAAGGCCTCAAACATTAGCCTTAAGGGCATACTCCAACAATCTCCCACTTGCACTTAATCTAATGGTTGAGAAATCTCAAACCCATATTATTACAGTGCTTCTCATGCTTTTGCTGCGCCAGAGGCTTGGTAAGCGGGTCAGCCAGATTGTCGTCTGTATGAACCTTGCATATTTTGATCTCGCCACGATCTATGATCTCCCGGATCAAGTGAAACCGTCTCTGTATGTGCTTGGACTTCTGGTGCGACCGTGGTTCCTTTGCTTGTGCGATTGCTCCAGTGTTATCACAAAAGATAACCAAAGGATCTGCACTCGAAGGAACGACACCAAGTTCTCTCACGAACTTACGAATCCACACTGCCTCCTTGGATGCTTCCGAGGCTGCAACATACTCGGCTTCTGTTGTGGAATCAGCAACAGTTGACTGTTTGAAACTCTTCCACACCACTGCTCCACCATTCAAGCTAAAAACATAGCCTGATTGCGATCGGAAATCATCCTGGTCCGACTGGAACGAAGCATCAGTATATCCTTCTATACTGAGTTCTTCCTGACCACCATATATCAAGAACATATCTTTGGTCCTCCGCAGATATTTTAAAATGTTCTTGACTGCAATCCAGTGCGCCATACCTGGATTACTTTGGAACCGACTGGTCACGCTTAACCCGTAAGCGACGTCAGGGCGAGTACACAACATCGCATACATTATGGACCCAATAGCCGAAGCATAAGGCGTATTGTCCATTTCATCTTTCTCAGTCTGTGTTTGTGGACACTGACTCTTCGAAAGTTTCAGACCATGTCTGACTGGAAGATATCCTCGTTTAGAATTCTCTAAATGGAATCTCTCCAGGACTTTATCGATGTAAGTACTCTGGCACAGCCCGAGAAGCCTCTTAGATCTATCCCTGTAGATCTTCACACCTAATACATAGGCTGCTTCTCCTAAATCTTTCATCTGGAAACATTTCCTTAGCCATGCCTTAACCGCATGCATTTCTGGAACATCATTTCCAATGATCAAGATGTCATCGACGTAGAGGACTAGGAATGTAATCACGCTCCCACTAAACCTCTTATATACACACGGGTCGTCCTCGTTCTTGATGAAACCAAACTCAGAGATTGATTCATCAAAATGAATATTCCAGCTTCTAGATGCTTGTTTAAGTCCATAAATGGACTTCTTTAACTTACATATTTTATGACGATCTGCTGGATGAGTGAAACCTTCAGGTTGTGTCATGTACACATCCTCATCCAGTTTTCCATTAAGGAAAGTAGTTTTCACATCCATCTGCCAGATCTCATAATCGTAATATGCTGCTATCGCGAAAAGAATCCGAATAGACTTAAACATGGCTACAGGAGAGAAAGTTTCATCATAATCTATCCCGTAGATTTGTTTGAAACCTTTCGCTACTAGCCTGCCTTTATAGGTAACCACGTTACCATCCATGTCAATCTTCTTCTTGAAGATCCATTTACAGCCTATAGGGATTACTCCCGGAGGCGGATCAACCAAATCCCAGACTTGGTTATCTGACATGGAGTCCATCTCGGCTCGCATAGCTTCAAGCCATCTAGCTGACTCCGGTCCACTGACCGCATCCGCATAAGTAAGGGGTTCATCATTATCAATGATGTAGACTCCGTCATAGCGCTCAGGCTGACGACGGATCCTTCCCGATCTACGCGGTTCCCGTGATATTTGAGCCTCAGGTTGTTCAATAACCTGATCCACCGGCTCAGGCTCATCCAACTGTGCTTGACTACTTTGTCCTTCCTCTGGATTCTCATCCAGTTTTATTTCTCTCCCACTGGCTTCTTGCAGAAGAAACTCCTTCTCAAGAAATATGGCCGTCCGAGCAACAAATACTTTGTTCTCTTTGGGATCGTAGAAATAATTACCCTTAGTTTCCTTAGGGTAACCGACAAAGACACATTTCTCAGATCTGCTCTCTAGTTTCCCAGAGGCGAGCTTTTTGACATAAGCCTCGCAGCCCCAGATCCTGATAAATGTCAAGCTCGGCTGTTTCCCATACCATAATTCATATGGCGTCTTTGAAACGGCCTTGGATGGCACTCGGTTTAGTACCTTTGCAGCTGTTTCCAGTGCAAATCCCCAAAAGGAATATGGAAGAGTAGCCTGACTCATCATAGAACGAACCATATCATGTAACGTTCTATTTCTCCTCTCGGACACACCATTCCATTGCGGTGTTCCTGGCGGAGTGAGCTGTGAGATAATCCCACACTCCTTTAGATAGTCAGTAAACTCTCGACTTAGGTATTCTCCACCTCGATCAGAACGAAGTGCCTTGATATTTCGGCCTAGCTGATTCTGTACTTCATTTTTGAACTCTTTGAACTTGTCAAAGGATTCACTCTTATGTCTCATTAGATAGACATAACCATATCTACTGAAATCATCAGTAAATGTAATGAAGTACTGATAGCCACCTCTGGCATGTTTACTAAACGGCCCACACACATCACTGTGTATAAGGTCAAGTAAACCTGAAGCCCTTTGACCTTTGTTAGGAAAAGGTGACTTCGTCATTTTACCCATCAAACAAGCTTTGCATGTATCAATCTCCTCATAGGAGAATGATCCCAGCAGTCCATGATCATGCAACCGCTTAATGCGCTTCTTGTTAATATGGCCTAAACGACTATGCCATAACAAGGTGCTGTCTTCAGCATACTTGGCTTTCTTATTATCAATGTTTTGTATAGAATATTCCATGTCCAACATGAATAACCCATTGTTAATTGAACCAGTAGCATAAACAATATTATCAAGAGAAAGTACACACTTTGAAATATTGCATTCAAAGGCAAATCCTTTCCTGACAAGAGCAGGAGTAGAGATAATATTCTTGGTTATACTGGGTACAAAATAACAATTGTTTAATTCCAATACAATGCCAGATGGTAAAGAAATGAAATAGTCTCCTACAGCAACAGCAGCAACCCGTGTCCCGTTTCCAACGCGTAGGTCTACCTCATGCTGTCCCACCTGCCTTCTTCTCTTGAGTTCCTGCACATTTGAACAAATGTGAACTCCACATGCAGTGTCCAACACCCATGAAATAGAAGAAGAAGATAACATGACCTCAGTCACATATATACCTGAGCCAGAAGCGATGCTTCCCCTCTTATCTCCTTGGAGCGCTTTACAGTCCTTTTTCCAGTGACCCAGCTGGCCACAGTGGAAACACCTGTTGTCCTTCGACCGCTTAACCTTTTGTTTCAGAGCCTTACTGTAGTTCTTGACAGGGGCTTTGCCCTTCTTCCCCTTCTTCTTGTTCCTAGAAGGAACCATTAAGACAGAGGTTGAAGGCTTTCCCTTCAGAGTCTCCTCAGTTGTCAAGAGCATATTCAGCAGCTCTGCCGGGGTACAATCGATCTTGTTCATATTAAAATTAATAATGAACGCATCGAAAGAGGGCGGGAGAGACTGCAGAATAATGTCTACAGCAAGCTCCTGGTTGATGGTATGCCCCAGTTTCTCCAGAGCCTCCTTGTGCCCAATCATCTTGAGCACGTGAGCTCCCACTGGGCTCCCTTCAGCCAGTTTGCTCTGAAAGAAAAGCTTTGTCAGATTATAGCGTTCTGTCCTCGCCTGTGCAGCATACAGCATCTTGAGGTTTGCTATAATTTCTATAGCCGACATATCCTCATGCTGACGCTGCAGCGGTGGCGTCATAGACGCTAGCATCAGGCAAGCGACATCAATGCTATCATTGACGTGCTTTTCATAGGCATCACGAACCGCCCTTGCGGCGTTCGCAGCGGGTTGAGGCGGCACATCCGTCTCGAGGACATACAGTTTCCTCTCAGCCTTAAGAACGATCTTAAGGTGTCCGAACCAGTCTGAGAAGTTTGGCCCAGCAAACTTCTCCCTTTCCAGTAGGGATCGCACATTGAAGCTCATGGTGTTCGTTGCTGCAGGAATCTACAACAATGCAAGAACAGCAAGGTCAGTATCAATGTTTAGAATCAATCCAGGACTTAAGAAAGATTCTTTTTCTCACTATTTTATCTGACTGAAAAATCCATAAAACAGTCCGAAAGAGTAATACTCTTTTAGTGAGATGGGATCCAGATTTCATACTTGGTCTCCGCGTCCCGCTCAGGCGAGATAAGATGCACAGAGATGACAAGCACTAATTTCTGGTAGGCTGTCCCAGCCAATCGCCAACCCGTGCGATTCCCCTTCACCTGGGCAATCCAGCAGACTGTGCCAACTGAGTTGGTACAACACAATCTCTGACCCCACAGATGGCTGGCTCCATGTGCTACCATATGCCCCATATGTAGCCTACATGGTCAAGCTGACCTGACCTACTCCCTGGACCACCACGTGCTATGCTGAGCAACGAGAAGCGATAAATCCCTTCTCTGTAACACGCAGGTGAAATCACACACCGTCTGAAGATAGATGGACGTGCCCACTGAGTGGGTACAACACGGCTCCAACGATAGTCAGAACAGTGAGGTTTCGCGTCAGAAGGCATTACGTGCTTGATATTTTAGCGTTTGGATTTTAACGGTCTTTTATCTTCTTACTATCAGGCAAATACTATGGCTATAGCAGAAGATAAATAAATCATGCTGTTCTACTTATATAAACAATAACAGAAAGCATGGATCTTATGTGGTAAAAGCCCATAGCCTAAGTAAGACCTTAAGATACTTAAGTCTTCACTTGCTCTTCTTGGGTCTTTAGCATCTCATCTGGTCCAACCCAGGGCCCTTGCGCCAAGAGCACCTCAGGTGCGCCACCAGCTGAATGCCCCTCTGGGATGTGTGCCTTTGTGCTCTTGTCTAATCAAAATACATTTTGATCTATCTAGACAAGATTGACTCGCAGGTCAATTATACAATAAATTAATTAAAAAGTGATTCGCAGATCACAATAATATTAATTTACAGGTTTAATTCCAGGCACGCAGGCCCCAGCACAGCACACATTTAACATGGGCAACCCACATAAGAATAAATAAACAAGCATATGGCATCAATCAATCATCATGTGATCCCTTACAAAGAAAATAAAATTTTGAAAACCCCATTGGCATCAAATTTTAATTTCCTTATGTGCCCTACAACCTTACAACGGTCAATTGATAGGGATCCACTCAACAATCTAGTTAGATCCATACCCTTGCATGCACCAAGTCCTAACTGACTCGAGTTGACCTAATGGTCAACCATGCATGCGCCAAGGGTTGAACAACCAACATGAGTTCTAGCAAGCGGGTGTGACCCCGGGCCTAACTTATGTGTGTTCACAGGTTTTCTCAACCAGACCTCGCTACACGCCTGTGATGCAATCGACCTATAGCCACCTTGTGCTTGTGCACAGGTGCCATCTGGTCGATCCATCTAGGCTGTCAGATGGTCTGATCAGACTAGGTTGATCTAAACTAGATGATGCTTTCAACCCCATCAACCCGTCTAAGGGTTTACAGTAGGCGCAACTTAGATCTAGTCAAAGGCGCGCAAGTAAAGTTTTGTCAAAACAACAACATGTAACATGCGCAATAATGTAAGCAATATACATGCATCAACAAAATCAACCTTACACATGCGCCATCAAAAACAATCTCATATATGCGCCATCAAAATACTTTCAACTAGTATTATCGCATGATGAGAAAACTTAGATCATAAGCGCAAACTGTTGGGGTATGCCCTTAAGGCTAATGTTTGAGGCCTTGGGATTGTAATAGTATCATGTAATAAACTGTTGTGTTTGTAAAGGCATGGTTATTATTCAGGTTGTTACCTTGTCTGCTGTAATAAGTGTACTTCTGAATAATGTCTCAAAGCTGTTCAGCTAGGCTGACAGGCTATATGTCCTTAGTCGAGATATCTTGGTGAACATGAGACAGCCTTGATATGATTGAGACTAATATGTGTGCTAATCTTATAGGATGCTTCGAGCATGGAATAAGATGTAGACTCATGGGTACATTGGATGTACTGGACAGACCCTACTGGGATATTCCATTGCTTGTCACAATGTGAATGATCCTTGTAAGCACTAAGTGGCACATGTCCTCTGACTTGAGATCACTTGTGTTTCTAAATGATGATTGTCATTGTCTTGAGGTAGTTCAATATCATTTGAAACATAATGATTATAGACTATTTTGGATGGTGAGCTTGAATCAGGTTAGGGCACTAGTGATAGACAAAGGATTGCCGTCTCCTTGTTTAAGGAGTGTGATGTTCTAAAAGGGCCCCCCTATATGAGATGATTGAGAAAGTGTATGGCCATACCCAGATGACTATGTTCATCTGATCTAATCATGCTCATCATGTTGGAGTTACAAGCTTGACATGCTTGTCCAATATGAACATCCAGTGGCAAAGGAAACATGTATGCCTTGTGAGTTTGATTCACACTTGTGCCATGGTTTGGGTGTAGTCTTGGAAGACTATTTCCTTTATATCGGGAGACAGTGATGTGTTGCTAGATACCTCTCACTGATCGTGATAACGAAAGTTATCGTTACCGACATTTAAAGGAAACCCTTAGGGTCGCACAATTTGATGATATGGCTTACTCAAGTCAGATCGTATGGACTGAATTGTTTGGGTTCAGTTTAGAGGAGTTTAACCTCTGATTGTAAGTGAGATCTGGTCTGATCATGTTTGATTGATTAGGGCTCTAGATCGGTAAGCTTCGATCGAGAGAGTTGATGCTAGATCGATGAGATCAGAAGCATCAAAAGGATGAACGGTCAGATCTTAAACCTTGGGTTTATTTTGATTTGGACCAATGCTTGGGCTGATTTGATTTGGTTTATTGAACCAAAATCAATTGGATCGATTAAGCTTGAACCGGTTCACATGTGTGAACGCTTGGTTCAAAGCATAAGCGTTTTGTTTTGATCGGTTTCGAAAGCTCTCCTTCATGACATTCCATTTATGGAAAGTCATCATGGTGACTTGATGAAAAAACGCCAAAACGCTTTTTGCTTGAAGGCTTCTCACTTTGGCGAAGAAGTGTGCTTGAGAGAGCATTATCGCCGAGAGTGGAGAGGTGGAATTCGGCCAAGCAAAGACTCCAAGGATTCTCCTTCAAACGATCAAGACCCCTTGAAGCTTTTGCTAGCACAAAGGCGTGAAGGGAGTAGCCAACTTCTTCTTGTGTGCGCGCCATTTGGAGGGGATCTATTTTGCTCTCTTGCTTCCAAGCCGACCTCCATCTCTATGGCTATGGTATAGATCTAAACTCATTCAAGTTGATCATATGGTTTTTCATATGCGATCCTTGAGAAACCCTCTTTCCGCCATGCTTGCTAGAGGCGCATGTTCTAGGGTTTCCCCCCCCCATGAGTTAGGGGTTCTTTTCAATTGGTATCAGAGGCCAAGGTTTTCGATATGATCTATATGATTGCTTTGAAATGTTTGTGATCCATACATGTTGCGCTTACTTGATGCATGCTTTATTTACATGAAGTTTGCGCTTGTATCATGGTTACATGAAGTTTGCGCTTGTATCATGGTTACATGAAGTTTGCGCTTGTATCATGGTTACATGCAGTTTGCGCTCCCCCTTGAAGGGGACTCCCTAATGTTTGCGCTCCCCCTTGAAGGGGACCCCCTTAGATCTAAGGGTTATCAACATGCTAGATATGACATATATCTTATGTTCTCAAGTGAAGCATGTTGTTTGTTATGTTTGCGCATGTTCTAAATGTTTTTATAAAACTTACATCTTGCGCGCATGCTTAGATCTAAGGTGCCCCTACTATAAATCCTTAGATGGGTTGATGGGGTTGAAAGCATCTACTATGTTAGATCCAAAGTCTGATCAGACCATCTGACAGCCTAGATGGATCGACCAGATGGCACCTGTGCGCAAGCACAAGGTGGCCATAGGTTGATTGCATCTTAGGTGTGTAGCGAGGTCTGGTTGAGACAACTACTGAACACACATGAGTTAGGCCCGGGGTCACACCCGCTTGCCAAAACTCATGAGGGTGGTTCAGCCCTTGGCGCATGCATGGTTGACCATTAGGTCAACTCGGGTCAGTTAGGACTCGGTGCATGCAAGGGCAGAGGATCTGACCAGATGGATGAGTGGATCCCTATCAATGGACCATTGTAAGGTTGTGGAGCACATAAGGAAATTAAAATTGATACCTATGGGGTTTTTCAAAATTTAATTTCATGATTGGATCACATGATGAATGATACCATATGCTTGTTTATTTAGTCTTATGTGGGTTGCCCTATTGTGTGCTGTGCTGGGGCCTGCGTGCCTGGTAAATTATAAGTTAATATTATTGTGATCTGCGAATCATTTTTTCATTTAATTTATAATATGTGTTTGACCTGCGAGTCAAAGCTTGTCTAGATAGAGCAAAATGTATTTTGACTAGACAAGAACATAAAAGCACACATCCAAAAGGAGTATTCACCTGGTGGCGCACCTGAGGTGCTCTTGGCGCTAGGGCCATGGGTTGGACCAGATGAGATGCTAAGGAGCTCAAGTGAAGACTTAAGTAAAATTAAGGTCTTACTAGGGTTCATGGGCTTTTACCACATAAGATCATGCTTTCTATTTATTGCTTATATACATTAGAATAGCATGAGTTTATCTTCTGCTATCACCATAGGAATTGCATGATAGTAAAGAAGATAAAAGACCGTTAAAATCCAACGCTAACATATCAAGCTCGTAAGCCTTCTGACGCGAAACCTCACTGTTCTGACTATCATTGGAGCCGTGTTAAACCCACTCAGTGGGCACGTCCATCTATCTTCAGACGGTGCTGGATTTCACCTGCGTGTTACAGAGTAGGGATTTATCCCTTCTCGTTGCTCAGCATAGCACGTGGTGGTCCAGGGAGTAGGTCAGGTCAGCTTGACCATGTAGGCTACATATGTGGCGCATATGGTAGCACATGGAGGCAGCCATCTGTGGGATCAGAGACTGTGTTGTACCAACTCAGTTGGCACAGTCTGCTGGATTGCCCAGATGAAGGGGAATCGCACGGGTTGGCGATTGGCTGGGACAGCCTACCAGAAATTAATGCTTGTCATCTCTGTGCATCTTATCTCGCCTGAGCGGGACGCGGAGACCAAGTATGAAATCTGGATCCCATCTCACTAAAAGAGTATTACTCTTTCGGACTGTTTACTGGATTTTTCAGTCAGACAAAATAGTGAGAAAAGAATCTTTCTTAAGTCCTGGATTGATTCTGAACATTGATACTAACCTTGCTGTTCTTGCATTGTTGTAGATAACTGCAGCAACGAACACCATGAGCTTCAATGTGCGATCCCTACTGGAAAGGGAGAAGTTTGCTGGGCCGAACTTCTCTGACTGGTTTGGACACCTTAAGATCGTTCTTAAGGCAGAGAGGAAACTGTATGTCCTCGAGACGGCAATACCGCCGCAGCCCACTCCGAACGCCGCAAGGGCGGTTCGGGATGCCTATGAAAAGCACGTCAATGATAGCATTGATGTCGCTTGCCTGATGCTAGCGTCTATGACGCCACCGCTGCAGCGTCAGCATGAGGATATGTCGGCTATAGAGATTATAGCGAACCTCAAGATGCTGTATGCTGCACAGGCGAGGACAGAACGCTATAATCTGACGAAGCTCTTCTTTCAGAGAAAACTGGCTGAGGGGAGCCCAGTGGGAGCTCACGTGCTCAAGATGATTGGGCACAAGGAGGCTCTGGAGAAACTGGGGCATACCATCAACCAGGAGCTTGCTGTAGATATTATTCTGCAGTCTCTTCCGCCCTCTTTCGATGCGTTCATTATTAACTTTAATATGAACAAAATCGATTGTACGCCGGCAGAGCTGCTGAATATGCTCTTGACTACTGAGGAAACTCTGAAGGGAAAGCCTTCAACCTCTTTCTTAATGGTTCCTTCAAGGAACAAGAAGAAGGGGAAGAAGGGCAAGGCCCCTGTCAAGAACTACAGCAAGGCACTGAAACAGAAGGTGAAGCGGTCGAAGGACAACAGGTGTTTCCACTGTGGCCAGCTGGGTCACTGGAAAAAGGACTGTAAAGCGCTCCAAGGAGATAAGAGGGGAAGCATCGCTTCTGGCTCAGGTATATATGTGACTGAGGTCATGTTATCTTCTTCTTCTATTTCATGGGTGTTGGACACTGCATGTGGAGTTCACATTTGTTCAAATGTACAGGAACTCAGGAGAAGAAGGCAGGTGGGACAGCATGAGGTAGACCTACGCGTTGGAAACGGGGCACGGGTTGCTGCTGTTGCTGTAGGAGACTATTTCATTTCTTTACCATCTGGCATTGTATTAGAATTAAACAATTGTTATTTTGTACCCAGTATTACCAAGAATATTATCTCTATTCCTGCTCTTGTCAGGAAAGGATTTGCCTTTGAATGCAAGATTTCAAAGTGTGTTTTAACTTATGATAATATTGTGTATGCGACTGGTTCAATTAACAATGGGTTATTCATGTTGGACATGGAAAATTCTATACAAAACATTGATAATAAGAAAGCCAAGTATGTTGATAACAGCACCTTATTATGGCATAGTCGTTTAGGCCATATAAACGAGAAGCGCATTAAGCGGTTGCATGATCATGGACTGCTGGGATCATTCTCCTATGAGGAGATTGATACATGCAAAGCTTGTTTGATGGGTAAAATGACGAAGTCTCCTTTTCCTAACAAAGGTCAAAGGGCTTCAGGTTTACTTGACCTCATACACAGTGATGTGTGTGGGCCATTTAGTAAACATGCCAGAGGTGGCTATCAGTACTTCATTACCTTTACTGATGATTTCAGTAGGTATGGGTATGTCTATTTAATGAGACATAAAAGTGAATCTTTTGACAAGTTCAAAGAGTTCAAGAATGAAGTACAAAATCAGTTAGGCCGTAATATCAAGACACTTCGTTCTGATCGAGGTGGTGAATACCTGAGTCATGCATTTACTGACTATCTAAAGGAGTGTGGGATTATCTCACAGCTCACTCCGCCAGGAACACCACAATGGAATGGTGTGTCCGAAAGGAGAAATAGAACGTTACTTGATATGGTTCGTTCTATGATGAGTCAGGCTACTCTTCCATATTCCTTTTGGGGTTTTGCACTGGAAACAGCTGCAAAGGTACTAAGCCGAGTGCCATCCAAGGCAGTTTCAAAGACGCCATATGAGTTATGGTATGGGAAACAGCCTAGCTTGACATTTATCAGGATCTGGGGTTGCGAAGCTTATGTCAAAAAGCTCGCCTCTGGGAAACTGGAGAGCAGATCTGAGAAATGTATCTTTGTCGGTTACCCTAAGGAAACTAAGGGTTATTATTTCTTCGATCCCAAAGAGAACAAGGTTTTTGTTGCTCGGCACGGCTATATTTCTTGAGAGGGAATTTCTTCTGCAAGAGGCCAGTGGGAGAGAAATAAAGCTGGATAAGAATCCAGAGGAAGGACAAAGTAGTCAAGCACAGTTGGATGAGCCTGAGCCAGTTGAACAGGTTATTGAACAACCTGAGGCTCAGATAACACGGGAACCGCGAAGATCGGGAAGGATCCATCGTCAGCCTGAGCGCTATGACGGAGTCTACATCATTGATAATGATGAACCCCTCACTTATGCGGATGCGGTCAGTGGACCGGAGTCAGCTAGATGGCTTGAAGCTATGCGAGCCGAAATGGACTCCATGTCAGATAACCAAGTCTGGGATTTGGTTGATCCGCCTCCGGGAGTAATCCCTATAGGCTGTAAATGGATCTTCAAGAAGAAGATTGACATGGATGGTAACGTGGTTACCTATAAAGGCAGGCTAGTTGCGAAAGGTTTCAAACAAATCTACGGGATAGATTATGATGAAACTTTCTCACCTGTAGCCATGTTTAAGTCTATTCGGATTCTTTTCGCGATAGCAGCATATTACGATTATGAGATCTGGCAGATGGATGTGAAAACAGCTTTCCTTAATGGAAATCTGGATGAGGATGTGTATATGACACAACCTGAGGGTTTCACTAATCCATCAGATCGTCATAAAATATGCAAGTTAAAGAAGTCCATTTATGGACTGAAACAAGCATCTAGAAGCTGGAATATTCATTTTGATGAATCAATCTCTGAGTTTGGTTTCATCAAGAATGAAGACGACCCGTGTGTATATAAGAGGTTTAGTGGGAGCGTGATTACATTCTTAATCCTCTACGTCGATGATATCTTAATCATTGGAAATGATATTCCTGAACTGCATGCTGTTAAAGCATGGTTAGGAAAATGTTTCCAGATGAAAGATTTAGGAGAAGCAGCCTATGTGTTAGGTGTGAAGATCTACCGAGATAGATCTAAGAGGCTTCTCGGGCTGTGCCAGAGTACTTACATCGATAAGGTCCTGGAGAGATTCCATTTAGAGAATTCTAAACGTGGATATCTTCCAGTCAGACATGGTCTGAATCTTTCGAAGAGTCAGTGTCCACAAACACAGACTGAGAAAGATGAAATGGACAATACGCCTTATGCTTCGGCTATTGGGTCCATTATGTATGCGATGTTGTGTACTCGCCCAGACGTCGCTTACGGGTTAAGCGTAACCAGTCGATTCCAAAGTAATCCAGGTTTGGCGCACTGGATTGCAGTCAAGAACATCTTAAAATATCTGCGGAGGACCAAAGATATGTTCTTGATATATGGTGGTCAGGAAGAACTCAGTATAGAGGGATATACTGACGCTTCGTTCCAGTCGGACCAGGATGATTTCCGATCGCAATCAGGCTATGTTTTTAGCTTGAATGGTGGAGCAGTGGTGTGGAAGAGTTTCAAACAGTCAACTGTTGCTGATTCCACAACAGAAGCCGAGTATGTTGCAGCCTCAGAAGCATCCAAGGAGGCAGTGTGGATTCGTAAGTTCGTGAGAGAACTTGGTGTCGTTCCTTCGAGTGCAGATCCTTTGGTTATCTTCTGTGATAACACTGGAGCAATAGCACAAGCAAAGGAACCACGGTCGCACCAGAAGTCCAAGCACATACAGAGACGGTTTCACTTGATCCGGGAGATCATTGATCGTGGCGAGATCAAAATATGCAAGGTTCATACAGATGACAATCTGGCAGACCCGCTTACCAAGCCTCTGGCGCAGCAGAAGCATGAGAAGCACTGTAATAATATGGGTTTGAGATTACTCAACCATTAGATTAAGTGCAAGTGGGAGATTGTTGGGGTATGCCCTTAAGGCTAATGTTTGAGGCCTTGGGATTGTAATAGTATCATGTAATAAACTGTTGTGTTTATAAAGGCATGGTTATTATTCAGGTTGTTACCTTGTCTGCTGTAATAAGTGTACTTCTGAATAATGTCTCAAAGCTGTTCAGCTAGGCTGACAGGCTATATGTCCTTAGTCGAGATATCTTGGTGAACATGAGACAGCCTTGATATGATTGAGACTAATATGTGTGCTAATCTTATAGGATGCTTCGAGCATGGAATAAGATGTAGACTCATGGGTACATTGGATGTACTGGACAGACCCTACTGGGATATTCCATTGCTTGTCACAATGTGAATGATCCTTGTAAGCACTAAGTGGCACATGTCCTCTGACTTGAGATCACTTGTGTTTCTAAATGATGATTGTCATTGTCTTGAGGTAGTTCAATATCATTTGAAACATAATGATTATAGACTATTTTGGATGGTGAGCTTGAATCAGGTTAGGGCACTAGTGATAGACAAAGGATTGCCGTCTCCTTGTTTAAGGAGTGTGATGTTCTAAAAGGGCCCCCCTATATGAGATGATTGAGAAAGTGTATGGCCATACCCAGATGACTATGTTCATCTGATCTAATCATGCTCATCATGTTGGAGTTACAAGCTTGACATGCTTGTCCAATATGAACATCCAGTGGCAAAGGAAACATGTATGCCTTGTGAGTTTGATTCACACTTGTGCCATGGTTTGGGTGTAGTCTTGGAAGACTATTTCCTTTATATCGGGAGACAGTGATGTGTTGCTAGATACCTCTCACTGATCGTGATAACGAAAGTTATCGTTACCGACATTTAAAGGAAACCCTTAGGGTCGCACAATTTGATGATATGGCTTACTCAAGTCAGATCGTATGGACTGAATTGTTTGGGTTCAGTTTAGAGGAGTTTAACCTCTGATTGTAAGTGAGATCTGGTCTGATCATGTTTGATTGATTAGGGCTCTAGATCGGTAAGCTTCGATCGAGAGAGTTGATGCTAGATCGATGAGATCAGAAGCATCAAAAGGATGAACGGTCAGATCTTAAACCTTGGGTTTATTTTGATTTGGACCAATGCTTGGGCTGATTTGATTTGGTTTATTGAACCAAAATCAATTGGATCGATTAAGCTTGAACCGGTTCACATGTGTGAACGCTTGGTTCAAAGCATAAGCGTTTTGTTTTGATCGGTTTCGAAAGCTCTCCTTCATGACATTCCATTTATGGAAAGTCATCATGGTGACTTGATGAAAAAACGCCAAAACGCTTTTTGCTTGAAGGCTTCTCACTTTGGCGAAGAAGTGTGCTTGAGAGAGCATTATCGCCGAGAGTGGAGAGGTGGAATTCGGCCAAGCAAAGACTCCAAGGATTCTCCTTCAAACGATCAAGACCCCTTGAAGCTTTTGCTAGCACAAAGGCGTGAAGGGAGTAGCCAACTTCTTCTTGTGTGCGCGCCATTTGGAGGGGATCTATTTTGCTCTCTTGCTTCCAAGCCGACCTCCATCTCTATGGCTATGGTATAGATCTAAACTCATTCAAGTTGATCATATGGTTTTTCATATGCGATCCTTGAGAAACCCTCTTTCCGCCATGCTTGCTAGAGGCGCATGTTCTAGGGTTTCCCCCCCCATGAGTTAGGGGTTCTTTTCACAAACAAGGATCACCTTAAGCAATCATATGAACCATATAAGATCCTAGCTCTGATACCAATTGAAGAGTCCCCTTCGAGGGGGAGCGCAAGCAGATGAAACCCTAATTTAGGGGGGCGCATGCAAGTTTGCTAGGGTTTCATCAAGACAATCGCTTATATGCTCATATAATCAACTTAGATCTATTGATTGGATCAAGAAGGAGATTCATACCAATGCCATTGCCTTGGAGGTCGGCTTGGAAGAAGAGAGCAACTTAGATCTCCTCCAAAAGTTCACACACAAGATGAAGAGCGCTTACTTCCTTGGCGTCCCTTGTGCTAGCAAGGCACCCAATCTTTCTTGTCGAATGGAAGGGGATGATGAGATGATTCCCTTTTGGCCGAGAGCTCCTCTTGCAAAACCTCTCCACTTCGTCAACCTCCTTCAAACGAAAGTTCAAGGCGTTGAAGTGAAGTGCACAACGCATATGCGTTTTGGCGTTGAAAGTGAAATCGGCCTTGATGACTTTCCATAAATGGAAGATAATCAAGCCATGCGCTCATGCCAACCCAAAAACGCATATTGGCATTGAACCAAGCGTTCACCTTTGTGAACCGGTTCAAGCCAAAACGTCCAATCGAATTTGGTTCATAAACCAAACCAAAATAGCTCAAGCCACTTGGTCTAGACCAAATTGAACCCTAAGGCTCAAGATCTAACCGTTCATCTCCTGATGCTCCTGATCTCACCGATCTAGCATCATCTCTCTCGATCGAAGCTTACCGATCTCAAGCCCTAATCAATCAAACATGATCAGACCAGATCTCACTTACAATCAGAGATTAAATCCCTTTAAACTGAACCCAAACAATTCAGTCCACACGATCTGACTCAAGTAAGCCATATCATCAAATTGTGCGACCCTAAGGGTTTCCTTTAAATGTCGGTAACGATAACTCACGTTATCACGATCAGTGAGGGGTATCTAGCAACACATCACTGTCTCCCGATATAAAGGAAAGAGTCTTCCAAGACTACACCCAAACCACAGCACAAGTGTGAATCTATTCACAAGGCGTACATGTATCCTTTGCCACTAGATGTTCTTATTGGACAAGCGTGTCAAGCCTGTAGCTCCAATATGATGAGTATGATTAGACCAGATGAACATAGTCACCTGGGTATGGCCATACACTTTCTCAATCATCTCATTCAGGGGGGCCCCTCTAGAACATCACACTCCTTAAACAAGGAGACGGCAATCCTTTATCTATCACTAGTGCCCTAACCTGACTCAAGCTCATTATCCAAGATAGTCTAAAACCATCATGTTTCAAATGATATTGAACTACCTCAAAACAATGACAATCATCATTTAGAAACACAAGTGATCTCAAGTCAGAGGACATGTGCCACTTGTTGCAATCAAGGATCATTCACATTGTGACAAGCAATTGAATATCCTAGTAGGGTCTGTCCAGTACATCCAATGTACCCATGAGTCTACATCTTATTCCATGCTCGAAGCATCCTATAAGATTAGAACACATATTAGTCTCAAGCATATCAAGGCTGTCTCATGTTCACCAAGATATCTCGACTAAGGACTTTATAGCATGTCAGCCTAGCAGAACAGCTTTGAGACATTATTCAGAAGTACGCTAATTGCAGCAGACAAGGTAACAACCTGAATAACAACCATGCCTTTATAAACACAAGAGTTTATTACATGAGACTGATACAATCCCAAGGCCTCAAACATTAGCCTTAAGGGCATACCCCAACACTCCAAGGCAATGGCGTTGGTATGAATCTCCTTCTTGATCCAATCAATAGATCTAAGTTGATTATATGAGCATATAAGCGATTGTCTTGATGAAACCCTAGCAAAATGCATGCGCCCCCTGAATTAGGGTTTTTCATCTGCTTGCGCTCCCCCTCGAAGGGGACTCTTCAATTGGTATCAGAGCTAGGATCTTATATGTTTCATATGATTGCTTAAGGTGATCCTTGTTTGCGCTTATGATCTAAGTTTTCTCATCATGCGATAATACTAGTTGAAAGTATTTTTTGTGGCGCATATATGAGATTGTTTTGGTGGCGCATGTGTAAGGTTGATTTTGTTGATACATGTATATTGCTTACATTATTGCGCATGTTACATGTTGTTGATTTATCAAAAACTTTCCTTGCGCGCCTTTGACTAGATCTAAGTTGCGCCTACTGTAAACCCTTAGACGGGTTGATGGGGTTGAAAGCATCATCTAGTTTAGATCAACCTAGTCTGATCAGACCATCTGACAGCCTAGATGGATCGACCAGATGGCACCTGTGCGCAAGCACAAGGTGGCTATAGGTCGATTGCATCACAGGCGTGTAGCGAGGTCTGGTTGAGACAACCAGTGAACACACATGAGTTAGGCCCGGGGTCACACCCGCTTGCCAGAACTCATGTTGGTTGTTCAACCCTTGGCGCATGCATGGTTGACCATTAGGTCAACTCGAGTCAGTTAGGACTTGGTGCATGCAAGGGTATGGATCTAACTAGATTGTTGAGTGGATCCCTATCAATGGACCGTTGTAAGGTTGTAGGGCACATAAGGAAATTAAAATTGATGCCAATGGGGTTTTCAAAATTTTATTTTCTTTGTAAGGGATCACATGATGATTGATTGATGCCATATGCTTGTTTATTTTATCTTATGTGGGATGCCCATTTTAATGTGTGCTGTGCTGGGGCCTGCGAGCCTGGTAAATTGTAAATTATTATTTTTGTGATCTGCGTATCACTTTAATTAATTTACTGTATAATTGACCTGCGAGTCAAGCTTGTCTAGATAGATCAAAATGTATTTTGATTAGACAAGAGCACAAAGGCACACATCCCAGAGGGGCATTCAGCTGGTGGCGCACCTGAGGTGCTCTTGGCGCAAGGGCCCTGGGTTGGACCAGATGAGATGCTAAAGACCCAAGAAGAGCAAGTGAAGACTTAAGTATCTTAAGGTCTTACTTAGGCTATGGGCTTTTACCACATAAGATCCATGCTTTCTGTTATTGTTTATATAAGTAGAACAACATGATTTATTTATCTTCTGCTATAGCCATAGGATTTGCCTGATAGTAAGAAGATAAAAGACCGTTAAAATCCAAACGCTAAAATATCAAGCACGTAATACCTTCTGACGCGAAACCTCACTATTCTGACTATCGTTGGAGCCGTGTTGTACCCACTCAGTGGGCACGTCCATCTATCTTCAGACGGTGTGTGATTTCACCTGCGTGTTACAGAGAAGGGATTTATCGCTTCTCGTTGCTCAGCATAGCACGTGGTGGTCCAGGGAGTAGGTCAGGTCAGCTTGACCATGTAGGCTACATATGTGGCGCATATGGTAGCACATGGAGGTAGCCATCTGTGGGGTCAGAGATTGTGTTGTACCAACTCAGTTGGCACAGTCTGCTGGATTGCCCAGATGAAGGGGAATCGCACGGGTTGGCGATTGGCAGGGACTGCCTACCAGAAATTAGTACTTGTACTCTCTGTGCATCTTATCTCGCCTGAGCGGGACGCGGAGACCAAGTATGAAATCTGGATCCCATCTCACTAAAAGAGTTCTACTCTTTCGGGCTGTTTTGCTGGATTTTTCAGCCAGATAAAATAGTGAGAAAAAGAATCTTTCTTAAGTCCTGGATTGATTCTATACATTGATACTGACCTTGCTGTTCTTGCATTGTTGTAGATTCCTGCAGCAACGAACACCATGAGCTTCAATGTGCGATCCCTACTGGAAAGGGAGAAGTTTGCTGGGCCAAACTTCTCAGACTGGTTCGGACACCTTAAGATCGTTCTTAAGGCTGAGAGGAAACTGTATGTCCTCGAGACGGCTGTGCCGCCTCAACCCGCTGCGAACGCCGCAAGGGCGGTTTGTGATGCTTATGAAAAGCACGTCAATGATAGCATTGATGTCGCTTGCCTGATGCTAGCGTCTATGACGCCACCGCTGCAACGTCAGCATGAGGATATGTCGGCTATAGAAATTATAGCGAACCTCAAGATGCTGTATGCTGCACAGGCGAGGACAGAACGCTATAATCTGACAAAGCTTTTCTTTCAGAGCAAACTGGCTGAAGGGAGCCCAGTGGGAGCTCACGTGCTCAAGATGATTGGGCACAAGGAGGCTCTGGAGAAACTGGGGCATACCGTAAACCAGGAGCTTGCTGTAGACATTATTCTGCAGTCTCTCCCGCCTTCCTTCGATGCGTTCATTATTAACTTTAATATGAACAAAATCGATTGTACTCTGGCAGAGCTGCTGAATATGCTCTTGACTACTGAGGAGACTCTGAAGGGAAAGCCTTCAACCTCTGTCTTAATGGTTCCTTCTAGGAACAAGAAGAAGGGGAAGAAGGGCAAAGCCCCTGTCAAGAACTATAGCAAGGCTCTGAAATAGAAGGTAAAGCGGTCCAAGGACAACAGATGTTTCCACTGTGGCCAGCTGGGTCACTGGAAAAAGGACTGTAAAGCGCTCCAAGGAGATAAGAGGGGAAGCATCGCTTCTGGCTCAGGTATATACGTGACGGAAGTCATGGTTTCATCTTCTTCTATTTCATGGGTGTTGGACACTGCATGTGGAGTTCACATTTGTTCAAATGTACAGGAACTCAAGAGAAGAAGACAGGTGGGACAGCATGAGGTGGACCTACGCGTTGGAAACGGGGCACGGGTTGCTGCTGTTGCTGTAGGAGACTATTTCATCTCATTACCATCTGGCATTGTATTAGAACTAAACAGTTGTTACTTTGTTCCCAGTATTACTAAAAATATTGTCTCTATTCCTGCTCTTGTCAGGAAAGGATTTGCCTTTGAATGCAATATTTCAAAGTGTGTTTTATCTTTAGATAATATTGTTTATGCAACTGGTTCAATTAACAATGGGTTATACATGTTGGACATGGAAAGTTCTATACAAAATGTTGATGTTAAGAAAGCCAAGTATGCTGAAGACAGCACCTTGTTATGGCATAGTCGTTTAGGCCATATCAACAAGAAGCGCATTAAGCGGTTGCATGATCATGGACTGCTGGGATCATTCTCCTATGAGGAGATTGATACATGCAAAGCTTGTTTAATGGGTAAAATGATGAAGTCTCCTTTTCCTAACAAAGGTCAAAGGGCTTCAGGTTTACTTGACCTTATACACAGTGATGTGTGTGGGCCATTTAGTAAACATGCCAGAGGTGGCTATCAGTACTTCATTACCTTTACTGATGATTTCAGTAGGTATGGTTATGTCTATCTAATGAGACATAAGAGTGAATCTTTTGACAAGTTCAAAGAGTTCAAAAATGAAGTACAGAATCAGCTAGGGCGAAATATCAAGGCACTTCGTTCTAATCGAGGTGGAGAATACTTGAGTCATGCGTTTACTGACTATCTAAAAGAGTGTGGGATTATCTCACAGCTCACTCCGCCAGGAACACCGCAATGGAATGGTGTGTCCGAGAGGAGAAATAGAACGTTACTTGATATGGTTCGTTCTATGATGAGTCAGGCTACTCTTCCATATTCCTTTTGGGGATTTGCACTGGAAACAGCTGCAAAGGTACTAAACCGAGTGCCATCCAAGGCCGTTTCAAAGACGCCATATGAATTATGGTATGGGAAACAGCCGAGCTTGACATTTATCAGGATCTGGGGTTGCGAGGCTTATGTCAAAAAGCTCGCCTCTGGGAAACTGGAGAGCAGATCTGACAAATGTATCTTTGTCGGTTACCCTAAGGAAACTAAGGGTTATTATTTCTACGATCCCAAAGAGAACAAAGTATTTGTTGCTCGGACGGCCATATTTCTTGAGAAGGAGTTTCTTCTGCAAGAGGCCAGTGGGAGAGAAATAAAGCTGGATGAGAATCCAGAGGAAGGACAAAGTAGTCAAGCACAGTTGGATGTGCATGAGCCAGTGGATCAGGTTATTGAACAACCTGAGGCTCAGATATCACGGGAACCGCGAAGATCGGGTAGGATCCGTAGACAGCCTGAGCGCTATGACGGAGTCTACATCATTGATAATGATGAACCCCTTACTTATGCGGATGCGGTCAGTGGACCGGAGTCAGCTAGATGGCTTGAAGCTATGTGAGCTGAGATGGACTCCATGTCAGATAACCAAGTCTGGGATTTGGTTGATCCGCCTCCGGGAGTAATCCCTATAGGCTGTAAATGGATCTTCAAGAAGAAGATTAACATGGATGGTAACGTGGTTACCTATAAAGGCAGGCTAGTTGCGAAAGGTTTCAAACAAATCTACGGGATAGATTATGATGAAACTTTCTCTCCTGTAGCCATGTTCAAGTCTATTCGGATTCTTTTCGCGATAGCAGCATATTACGATTATGAGATCTGGCAGATGGATGTGAAAACAGCTTTCCTTAATGGAAATCTGGATGAGGATGTGTATATGACACAACCTGAAGGTTTCACTAATCCATCAGATCGTCATAAAATATGCAAGTTAAAGAAGTCCATTTATGGACTGAAACAAGCATCAAGAAGCTGGAATATTCATTTTGATGAATCAATCTCTGAGTTTGGTTTCATCAAGAACGAAGATGACCCGTGTGTATATAAGAGGTTTAGTGGGAGCGTGATTACATTCCTAGTCCTCTACGTCGATGACATCTTGATCATTGGAAATGATATTCCAGAAATGCATGCGGTTAAGGCATGGCTAAGGAAATGTTTCCAGATGAAAGATCTAGGAGAAGCAGCCTATGTGTTAGGTGTGAAGATCTACAGGGATAGATCTAAGAGGCTTCTCGGGCTGTGCCAGAGTACTTACATCGATAAAGTCCTGGAGAGATTCCATTTAGAGAATTCTAAAAGAGGATATCTTCCAGTCAGACATGGTCTGAATCTTTCGAAGAGTCAGTGTCCACAAACACAGACTGAGAAAGATGAAATGGACAATACGCCTTATGCTTCGGCTATTGGGTCCATTATGTATGCGATGTTATGTACTCGCCCAGACGTCGCTTACGGGTTAAGCGTGACCAGTCGGTTCCAAAGTAATCCAGGTATGGCGCACTGGATTGCAGTCAAGAACATTTTAAAATATCTGCGGAGGACCAAAGATATGTTCTTGATATATGGTGGTCAGGAAGAACTCAGTATAGAAGGATATACTGACGCTTCGTTCCAGTCGGACCAGGATGATTTCCGATCGCAATCAGGCTATGTTTTTAGCTTGAATGGTGGAGCAGTGGTGTGGAAGAGTTTCAAACAGTCAACTGTTGCTGATTCCACAACAGAAGCCGAGTATGTTGCAGCCTCGGAAGCATCCAAGGAGGCAGTGTGGATTCGTAAGTTCGTGAGAGAACTTGGTGTCGTTCCTTCGAGTGCAGATCCTTTGGTTATCTTTTGTGATAACACTGGAGCAATCGCACAAGCAAAGGAACCACGGTCGCACCAGAAGTCCAAGCACATACAGAGACGGTTTCACTTGATCCGGGAGATCATTGATCGTGGCGAGATCAAAGTCTGCAAGGTTCATACAGACGACAATCTGGCTGACCCGCCTACCAA
Organism: Costus lasius; assembly: GCA_027563935.2. Taxonomy (NCBI): domain Eukaryota; kingdom Viridiplantae; phylum Streptophyta; class Magnoliopsida; order Zingiberales; family Costaceae; genus Costus; species Costus lasius. The sequence continues at coordinate 53,658,025 of CM050453.2, forward strand.
GCCTCTGGCGCAGCAGAAGCATGAGAAGCACTGTAATAATATGGGTTTGAGGTTTCTCAACCATTAGATTAAGTGCAAGTGGGAGATTGTTGGGGTATGCCCTTAAGGCTAATGTTTGAGGCCTTGGGATTGTAATAGTATCATTGTATAAACTCTTAAGTTTATAAAGGCAATGGTTGTTATTCAGGTTGTTACCTTGTCTGCTATAATAAGTGTACTACTGAATAATGTCTCAAAGCTGTTTAGCTAGGCTGACATGCAGTAATGTCCTTAGTCGATATATCTTGGTGAACATGAGACAGCCTTGATATGGTTGAGACTAATATGTGTTCTAATCTTATAGGATGCTTCGAGCATGGAATAAGATGTAGACTCATGGGTACATTGGATGTACTGGACAGACCCTACTAGGATATTCAATTGCTTGTCACAATGTGAATGATCCTTGAGTGCAACAAGTGGCACATGTCCTCTGACTTGAGATCACTTGTGTTTCTAAATGATGATTGTCATTGTTTTGAGGTAGTTCAATATCATTTGAAACATAATGGTTATAGACTATCTTGGATAATGATCATGAGTCAGGTTAGGGCACTAGTGATAGATAGAGGATTGCCGTCTCCTTGTTGAAGGAGTGTGGTGTTCTATAGGGGCCCCCTAGATGAGATGATTGAGAAAGTGTATGGCCATACCCAGGTGACTATGTGCATCTGATCTAATCATGCTCATCATATTGGAGCTACAGGCTTGACACGCTTGTCCAATAAGAACATCCAGTGGCAAAGGATACATGCATGCCTTGTGAATGGATTCACACTTGTGCTGTGGTTTGGGAGTAGTCTTGGAAGACTCTTTCCTTTATATCGGGAGACAGTGATGTGTTGCTAGATACCCCTCACTGATCGTGATAACGTGAGTTATCGTTACCGACATTTAAAGGAAACCCTCAGGGTCGCACAATTTGATGATATGGCTTACTTGAGTCAGATCGTGTGGACTGAATTGTTTGGGTTCAGTTTAAAGGGGTTTAATCTCTGATTGTAAGCGAGATCTGGTCTGATCATGTTTGATTGATTAGGGCTTGAGATCGGTAAGCTTCGATCGAGAGAGATGATGCTAGATCGGTGAGATCAGGAGCATCAGGAGATGAACGGTTAGATCTTGAGCCTTAGGGTTCAATGTGGTCTAGACCAAGTGGCTTGGCTTAATTGAGATCTTGAACCAAATCTAATAGAACCGGTTCACTATGTGAACGTTTGGTTCAATTAGTGAGAAGTTTCGAGCGTTCACTTGGAGTGAACGCAAGAACCATAAACACTTACCATTTGTGGATGGCGGTTTTCTATGTTGAAAACCAAAACGCCTCCATGTGGTAGATGGGGGTTGATCGAACTTCACTTGGCTTCTTGCAATTTTTGTGTGTGAAAGAAGTGGTGGACGAAGGTGTGGAGCTCTCGGCCAAGCTTGATCTCTCATCATCCCCTTCCATTCGACAAGAAAGCTTGGGTGCCTTGCTAGCACAAGGGACGCCAAGGAAGTAAGCGCTCTTCATCTTGTGTGTGAACTTTTGGAGGAGATCTAAGTTGCTCTCTTCTTCCAAGCCGACCTCCAAGGCAATGGCGTTGGTATGAATCTCCTTCTTGATCCAATCAATAGATCTAAGTTGATTATATGAGCATATAAGCGATTGTCTTGATGAAACCCTAGCAAAATGCATGCGCCCCCTGAATTAGGGTTTTTCATCTGCTTGCGCTCCCCCTCGAAGGGGACTCTTCAAAATAGTACATAAGTTGACCAAAACTAGGTCCTAGGGCATATACACCAATAATCTCCCACTTGCACTAAGACCTAGAAGTTGAGGAATCTCAACCCCATATCTCTAGCGTGACCATCAATGCTTCTGCTGCGCCAAAGCCTTGGTCAATGGGTCTGCCAGATTGTTCTCTGTGTCTACTCTACTAATCTTGACATCGCCTCTGTTAATGATCTCTCTAATCAGGTGAAATCTTCTGAGTATGTGTTTGGATCTCTGATGAGACCGTGGTTCCTTGGCTTGTGCAATTGCTCCATTGTTGTCACAGTAGAGTTCAATTGGATCCATTGCAGTAGGCACTACTTGAAGATCACATAAGAACTTCCTTATTCAAACAGCTTCTTTGGCTGCCTCAGAAGCAGCCACATACTCAGCTTCGGTTGTAGAATCTGCTATGGTGGATTGCTTGAAGCTCTTCCAGCATACAGCGCCTCCATTTATCTTGAACACATAGCCGGCCTGCGATCTAAAGTCGTCAGGGTCAGACTGGAACGATGCATCAATATTGCCCTGCATACTGAGCTCTTCCTGTCCCCCATAGACCAAGAACAAATCCTTAGTTCTTCTCAGATACTTTAGGATGTTCTTTACAGCCACCCAGTGCTGCAGACCTGGATAGGATTGGTATCGGCTGGTTATGCTCACAGCATATGCCACATCTGGTCTAGTACATAACATTGCATACATGATCGATCCTACTGCCGAAGCATAAGGAATTCGACTCATGTCATCCCTCTCAGCCTGTGTTGTAGGACACTGGATTTTTGAGAGAGTAAGGCCATGTCTCACTGGAAGGTATCCTTTCTTGGATTGCTCCATGTAGAACCTCTCCAGTACCTTATCAATGTAAGTACTTTGACTAAGGGCCAGAAGCCTCTTGGATCTATCCCGGTAGATCCTCACGCCTAGAATATAGGCAGCCTACCCTAAGTCTTTCATCTCGAAACACTTCCCCAACCATGTCTTCACAGCTTGAAGACTAGGGATGTCGTTTCCGATGAGCAGTATGTCATCAACATACAAGACCAGAAAAATCACCAAGCTCCCACTGAATTTTCTGTATACACAGGCGTCATCTTCGCTTTTGATAAAGCCATAATCTCTCACGGCCTCATCAAATCGAAGATTCCAACTTCGAGATGCTTGCTTTAATCCATAAATGGACCTCTTTAGCCTGCAAACCTTATTAGCCTCTGCAGGATGGATGAAGCCATCAGGTTGTGACATATACACATCCTCAGTCAGCTTCCCGTTAAGGAACGCTATCTTCACATCCATCTGCCATATCTCATAGTCATGATATGCAGCTATAGCAAGCAAAATCCGAATGGATTTAATCATGGCAACCGGCGAGAAGGTTTCATCATAGTCCACCCCGTGGACTTGTTTAAATCCTTTAGCCACTAGTCTACCCTTATAGGTAACTATTTTGCCATCCATGTCTGTCTTCTTCTTGAAGACCCATTTACACCCTATGGGTTTTACCCCATCAGGCAGCTCAACCAAATCCCAGACTTTGTTAGCCGACATGGAATCCATCTCGGATCGCATGGCGTCAAGCCATTTCTCGGAGTCCGGTCCACTGACCGCCTCATCATAGGTTCTAGGTTCATCCTCAATGATGAAGATCCCATCGTGTTGGGTCGGTAGCGACCCATACCTTTCAGGTGCACGACGAATTCTCCCAGACCTACGCGGAACCTGTGTCTGAGCCTCAGGTTGCCTAGCAACCGGTGTAGGTGGCTCAGATTCCATCTCTTTGTCTTGTGCTTGCACTTGGACCTCATCCAAGTCAAACTTCCTCCCACTAACTTCTTTCATAAGAAATTCTTTCTCTAGAAAGACAGCACCCTGAGCAACAAAAACTTTATTCTCGGTTGGGACATAGAAGTAGTATCCTTTAGTTTCCTTAGGATACCCCACAAACACACACTTATCAGATCTAGGTTCTAGCTTGCGAGAATCCTGACGTTTGACATAAGCCTCACATCCCCAGATCCTGATAAACGTGAGATTAGGGCGTCTCCCACTCCACACCTCGTATGGTATTTTGGAGACACTCTTAGATGGAACATTATTCAGTATCAGAGAAGCTGTTTATAGTGCATGCCCCCAGAATGATGAAGGTAGAGTTGCATGACTCATCATGGATCGAACCATATCCAATAAAGTTCGATTTTTCCTTTCAGACACACCATTCCATTGAGGTGTTCTAGGAGGAGTGAGTTGGGATATGATCCCACACTCTCTTAGATAGTCAAAGAACTCACCACTCAGGTATTCTCCACCTCGATCTGATCGAAGAGCTTTAATGGATCTTCCAAGCTGGTTCTCTACTTCATTCTTGAATTCCTTGAATTTCTCAAAGGATTCAGATTTATGTCTCATTAAGTAGACATAGCCATACCTACTGAAGTCATTAGTGAAGGTAATGAAGTAGTTGTACCCTCCTCTGGCTTGTTTATTGAAGGGCCCACACACATAAGTATGTATGAGATCCAATAAACCTTCTGCCCTCTCACCAATCTTGGTGAAGGGCGCCTTTGTCATTTTCCCTAATAAACAAGGTTCACAAGTATCAAATTCCTCCAAGGAACTCGAATCTAACAATCCATTTGCATGGAGTTGTTGGATGCGATTCTTGTTTATATGGGCTAATCGACAGTGCCATAGGAAAGCACCAACTGAACCACTTAGTTTGGTCCTCTTATTGCTTATGTTACAAATAGAACTTTCCATATCCAAGATATATAGACCATTGCACAAAGTACCCTTCCCATAGAACATATTTGCAAATGAAAAAGAACAGGAGTTTTTATTTATTTCAAATTTAAATACTTTCCTTGCCAAGCAAGAAATGGATACAATGTTCTTTGTTAACGAAGGTACACAAAAGCAATTATCTAGTTCTAATTGAAGTCCAGAAGGCAAGGAGAGAGTCAAAACGCCTACAGCAACAGCAGCAACCTGTGCCCCGTTTCCAATGCGTAGGTCAATCTCTCCAAGCCGCACCGATCTACTTTTCTTAAGCCCCTCCATATTTGTACAAATATGAGCTCCACATGCGGTATCCAATACCCATGACATATAAGTAGAAAGATTGACTTCTGTAACATAGATACCTGAGCTAGAAGTTAAGGCCAAGCCTTTCTTCTCCTCATTCTGAAGCTGCTTGCAGTCCCTTCTCCAGTGGCCCTGCTCGCCACAGTGAAAACACCTCTGTTCCTTTGACCTCTTCGCCTTTTTTTCAATGCTTTGGTAGGACCTCTGGCACTGCTCTTAGCACGTGCCTTACCCTTCTTCTTTATCTTCTTGGTCGTAGGGACCAAAAGAACAGAATTGGGTTTGGTCTTACCCATCTCTCGCTCGGCTGTTTGGAGCATATTCATCAATTCCTCCCGTGTGCACTCAATCCGGTTCATGTTGAAGTTAATGATAAACGGACTGAAGCTAGGGGGCAGGGAATGAAGAATAAGATCCACAACCAGCTCGTTGTTTATGGTGTGTCCCAGTCTCCTGAGATGATCCACGTTCCCAATGAGTTTGAGAACATGGGGTCTCACTGGTGCACCTTCAGACAACTTGCACCGAAAGACTGCTTTGGCGGTGTCAAATCTCTTAGTTCTAGCCTGAGCCTCAAACATCTGTTTCAGACGAGTAATCATCTGAAAAGTGTTCTGCTCCTCATATTGCACCTGCAGTTCAGGTGCCATACTGGCTAGCATAAGACATGCAACCTCCAAAGAGTCATCTTGATGCTTTCTATAAGCATCTCTGTCTGCCGTTCGGGCATTAGGCGGAGGAGCCACAGGAAGAGGCTATTCAAGGACATACAGCTTCTTCTCGAGCTTGAGGACTATCCTCAAATTCCGATGCCAGTCCATAAAGTGAGTTCCAACTAACTTATCCTTATCAAGGAGTGATCGCAGTGATAATCCGCCAGTGTTCGTAGCCATTGTTCTACAACACCCAAGAAGAACAGATTAGTACTACTTCGAATCATTTAAACTGGACTTGTTTTAAATGATTTCTGCTCTCACTATTTTAAATTCGAATTGACAACCCACAAAGTCAATCGAGAAGTTTAAGACTTCCTAGTGAGATGGGATCCTTATTTCACATGAGGCTTCGCGTCCCACGAGGGTGGGATGAGATGCACAAAGTAACCCATGTTTCCTAAGGTGGGCGCGTCGGCCGATTGCTCCAAGCAACTCCCCTTGTTGAGACAGTCTGGGCATTTCATGTCCAGCGAGGGCTGGATACAACATGAAACCTTTACCTCTCAACGATGCCTCTAGACTTTCACCATGCGCCCAGCACATGTGAACTTCTAGTCAAGTCCATTCCTAACCGTTATGCCCAGGGCCAACGAGTTTCCTTGCGAAGGCACGCCCAGGTTAAAACTTGACTGGGGAAACCATTGCCACAACTCCACTGATCGATAGCTTAGTGAGGGCTACGCCTTAGAAGGCTACCATACTTGATATTTTAATTGAGGGTTTTTGTTTAAGGTCTCATCATCTCAGTTTTATCTTATGTCTATCATTACAGGCATGCAATCCTATAGTGATAACATAACGGTAAAACAATTCAGGCATGCTTCTGCAGATAATAAGAGCAGTAAAGGATGATGTGATCATATCCTATACAAGACATTGAACCAATCCATGCCATGAAATAGGTTCAACTCTTGTCCTAGAACTCAAGCCCCAAAAACTAGACCTAGCCTAGCCGACCTCTAGCTTGAAGTTCAAGGTTGGCTCCAAGGTCCTTCTCTCATGGTTTAGCTCTCAAACCCTAGGGGTACACCCATAAGGTTCGGCCAATGCCATGGTCTTCTGCCACTAAGCAGGTTTGCGCCTCTTGCTTGTTGCATCACCATCCAAGGTATGCATGCGCTAAGCTCCAAGTACATGCGCCACCCTAATCTTCTTCTTAGTCAAAATCAAAAAGAAAAAGCAGCACGAAGGCCTCACGAGGATACATTGCAGGCATGCAAAGGGGGCTTGACTAATGATCACAACATCATGCACAATCAAGATATTTACTCATGTAATTCTACATGCTCATGAAAAACATAAAATCTAAAATTTTACTTTTTCATAAAACCAGTTTCTTTTTCTCATCTTCTTCTCACAAATCCTTTGGTTTATTGCGATTTATTTTTCATGATGATTTCAGAGATCCCTTCGGCTGGCAATTTTGTCAGATCAAGAGACTTGGCCAGTCCGAAGACACAATGCCCGTCCTACTTGACAAAATTACATGCGCCTTTGATCTTTAAATCAAATAAGAAAAATAGTCCAAAAATCCAAAAGAGATTGAGAGGATGATAGAAACAAGAAACCCTAATTTTTTCTACTTTTAGAAAAATCGTTTGCCATGCATCATGATATTTACGAAAATAGAGATATGGCATGTGAGCATGGAAGAAAAGCATAAAACATCGTTCGAGTCTTGCAAGTCGCTCTGATACCACTGTTGGGAAACCCCGGGGACATTTTACAATTTTCAGAGTGATAGACATACATTTTTCGCAGCGGAAGAATGTCCCCGAAACAGGCCGGTCCCAAAAACCCAGTGAAGATCGCAAGCAAGGGAGTCGACACGATGAGTTAGTAAGTACCTTAGGAGCAATATGGAGCGATGCCGATATAGGCGTCCAAGTGTGCGCCCTCTGCAGTCTCGCACACACGGATCTCTTGAGTTCTCTTCTTCCACGCCTGGTGCTAGCCTCGGGAAGAAGATCCAAGCCTTAGGAAGATGTTTTACTTCTCTTGCGCCACCTAGAGGAAAGATGCGCCAAGTGAAGAGGGAAAACTATCCAAGCCGCCAAGCCCTAGATCTCCTTGCGCCAAGAGGAAAGGAGGAAGAGGCTTGCGGTTATGGAAGATGCGCCCTTGCTCCAAGCACTCGCCCCTCTCCTTGTGTTCACGCCTTCAAGGATTGATTACTCACCAAGAGGGGGTGACTAGGGTCACATTTATAGGGCAAGAGGCGGTTAGGGTAATGGCTAGGATCATGACAAGTGTAGGGCTAGGATGAGGAGGTTTGAGACAAGGAAAGTCTCCAAGACATTTCCATAATTCTCATTCAACCTTTCCTTTTGTTCCCACGCCTTTCCTTGTGCACCAAGGCCTTGCCTTGCGCCCCAAGCAATGCCATAGAGGCATGCATTCCATCCTAGTAAGAGAGGGGAGGCGCCCTTTAATTCCATAATGGAGCAAAGGCGCCAACATGACCCCATTATGCCCCTAGGCGCCTAATGGTTCATGTTTCTCCCCATTATACCCTTTTAGCCTCTCATCTCTTCATGAGAACTTGTCATTGGGCCTCATTGGATAATGAGCTAGCCCAAACTTCATTACATGGGTTGATTAAGCACTTGGATCCAATCCAATGCAACCCTAATCCAAATGTGACCAACCATGGTCAAATACGGGTCAACCTGCCAAAAATGAAGTTTGGCTCCAATAACATTCTTCCATCTCATCAGGCCTATTGGCGCTGATGAAATCTCCCAATTAGATCCGAGTTATCCAATAACTCGATCATAAGGCTTCCCGATCAATACAAGAACTCAAGTATCAAGGTGTGCGACCTTGTAGGTTCCTCTGATGCTGGCAGTAGTGACCAGAGGTCATTACAAGCAGTGAGTGGCACCTAGCAGTGCATCGCTGCTACCCAGGTCATTGGAATGGATATCGACATTGACATCCCCATCATCGCAACTAGGTACAGATGCATTACAGTCTCTTTGCCGAACTGATATCTGATTGGACAAGTGTGTCACCACTTGCTTTCATCCAATCTCATGGCTATGACTAAAACAGGTTCTCACCTGGGTATGGCCATACACTCTCAGTCATAGAACCATAAAGGAGCTCCATGGATATCATACTTCCTTAGGGAAGGGGCAAATCCTATGTCTGTCCATTGATCTTCTAATATGGGTCGTGACATGCTAAATAACAACCGTTATGATCTCCTAGCTACGGCAAGGTGTTAGGTTGTATCAAAGCAAGTCCCTAACCATATAGAATGATCAATGACCTCAAGTCAAGGGATAAATGCATCTCCTGTCACTTATGAGGATAACTCATGACACCAAGTCATAGCCTCATAGCAGGTCTGTCTAGTATATCCTCCAACGATATACCCATGTGTCTGCATTAGCACTACGTGCCTAACCAGCCCACATACCAGTCTCTCAAGTACCAGAGCTATCCCATATCCACTCAGGTACATCGACTAGGGACAATTATTTGAGCACAGATCCAATCTGTCTCCAGGGATATTATCATGTAAGTACACAATCGCAGGTGTAGTCAAACAATGATAACGACAATGCCAGAATGATATATAAATATCAATGTCAAATAGTACATAAGTTGACCAAAACTAGGTCCTAGGGCATATACACCAACATCGCCGACACTGTTCATCGACGGTTCTTGCAATACGGCTGTGAAATACTTCACAGCCGTGCTGTATTTTCTAAACGTCTCTTCTACTTCGATTTTCGATCCTTTGAAACCATGATCTATTGTAATTCCTTCAGGATGATAGCTTAAACTACTTTTGGGACATGGGAGAGTAGTTCACTTGATTTCCAATGACTAGATGACTAATTTTACTATTTCATTGAGTTTAATATTGACATGATGATTTTGCTCATGTGATAAGTGTGCTTAGACTCTTCATAAGTTCATGTTACTAATTATATTCTTAGAATTTTCGCTTGAGACCGAAAGGTAATTGCTTGAGAATTTAGAACCCTAGAATTGCATGTTAGGATCCCTTCTTTAGGTTAGATCTAATTTGATCTGTTATAGTAGAATAATTGCCATGATTATAACATGAATCTATAGATCGAGTCTATTTGTCAAACGTGGAGATCTTGTGCGAAAGCAAGGATCGGAACGTTGGAGATCTGTGAGTAAAACTAGTGTTGAGACTCGGATGCACGAAAGTGATCCTTGAGTCTCCACTAGAGATTATCAACAATTGAATTCGGATGCACGAAAGTGATCATTGAATTCATTGTTTGATGATTTACTTATCTTCAGCATTGGGAAAAATCTTGCGCGAAAGCGAGGATAAATCCCTGTGCGGTTGTTTGCACGAAAGTGAAACAACCCTTTTATTTAGTAAATTACATCTTCTTCATGATAAAATTGAACTGATGAAATCCTTATTCGTATCTAGTCATAAAAGTTAAAGTGAACGAAACCCTAGTCTCAGCTTTCTCCCCGAAAATTCTATTTTTAGCTTTCGATTCCTATTCTCACTATTTTGATTAGCCTAGATAGTAAGAAATCAACTATTTAGTATTCGACAACGTAGGTCCCTGTGGATTCGATACTTTCTTTATTACTTCTAGTATCCGTGCACTTGCGGATAACAACAAGTTTTTGGCGCCGTTGCCGGGGACCTTAGTTTTGTCGATATTAAAGACGTTGAGATTATTGCTAGACTAGGTTTCATTTATATTTTATCTTTTTATTCTTTTCTATTTACTTACATCATTTGATCAGTTTGCTCTAGTGTGCATAGGAAATTCATTTATAATGGCTGATCAAAGATCACTGAGGGACTATGCAGCCCCTAATCCTCAAAAGATACAATTTAGCATTGTTAGACCTACAATTGAGGCCTCCAACTTTGAAATTAACCCTGCCTTCTTGTCTATGATCAAGCAGAACCAGTTTGGAGGATCATCAATCGAAGATCCTTATTCACATTTATATATCTTTCTTGAATATTGTGATACCATAAAAATTCATGGAGTTTCTGATGACGCACTAAAACTGATATTGTTCCCTTTTTCTCTCAGGGATCAAGCACGATCTTGGTTGCATTCTCGTCGACCCAATATCTTCACAACATGGGAACAATTATCAAAAGCCTTTCTAATGAAATATTTTCCACTGAGCAATACTATCCAATTGAGGAATCGAATCACGAACTTTCAACAGAAGAGCGGAGAATCACTCAGCGAGGCATGGGAGAGATTCAATGATCTACAACGGAAGCGTCCTAACCATGGCTTCGAAAATGAGTTTCTAATTCAGACATTTTATTCTAGCTTAGTTTATAATACCCGTCTAATTATTGATGCTGCCGCAGGGGGAGCTTTGATGAGTAGAACATTTGACGATGCTTTCAAGTTGCTTGAGGAGATGTCCTTGAATCATAGCCAATGGGCTCCAGATGAAGGAATGTTATATTGTCATCAACATGGTAAGAATGAGAATGAGGACCAGCAACCCTTGACTAAAAAGGTTAGTGAACCCAAGCTAGAGAAACTTTCAGCTCGCCAAATTCAATCATTGAAAATTCAAAACACAAAAAAATTTGAGGATCTTGAAGAAACTGTTAGTCACCTTGCGTCCCAATTAGAATCCTTAGTGGCTTACAATAAAGTTCTAGAAGAACAAATATCTAGATTAAACTCTGGGGAACATTGCAATGCCATTATCACTAGAAGTGGGAGACAATTAGGAGAACTTAAGGAGAAAGAGTCTATTATTGATCATTATGAGGAATTAGAATTAGAAAAATCTTCTGAACATGAACAAACCCTACCTAGTTTAACACCTCAATGGGGAAGTAAACCAAAAGGGGATGTGCCATGTAAAGAAGATGATTCTATGACTAATCTACCTCCGCCATATAAGCCACTTATACCTTTTCCTCAAAGGGTAGTGCAGGAAAAACTAGACAAACAATTTGGGAAATTTTTAGATATCTTGAAAAAGCTCTACATTAATATTCCATTTACTGAAGCTTTATTGCAAATGCCTACATATGCAAAATTTTTAAAAGAGATTCTATCTAATAAGAGGAAAATAGAAGACTATGGTACTATGGCTTTAACTGAGGAATGTAGTGTCATTATACAAAAGTGCCGTGAACTATTACACTACCGTAATTCTCATTCTAAACGCGACTCCGAGGTCAATCCCGACGCCCAATTCTTGCGGAGATGATTACGGACGATCTAAGGATCTATGTTCAAAGCTGTAAGAAGCAATCGGGGAGTAGGGGAGGAGAGGATTAGACACACACTGAAAGTCCCAATTTTCATCGACTGTCAAGAGAGAAATCAGGATTCACGCCGCTGCCTAGGGTTCCGCTGCCGTGATCAATCCAGACCACCTCCGGCCGTGATTTTCATACTGAAGCTTCGTCTGAAGGAGGAGAGGACACGCCAGAAGTTTCAAATCAAAAGGAGATCAATTGGAAGAGGAATCGAAGAAAGAAGAGGTGCCGACACTGTTCATCGCCTCAAATTGCAAATTATGGCTGTGTTTTATTTCACAGCCGTGCTGTATTTTCTTAAACTCTTCTTTTTCCTTGATTTTCGATCTTATGAAATCATGACTTATTGTAATTCCTTCATGATGCTAGCTTAAACTACTTTTGGGACATGGGGGAGTAATTCCCTTTGATTTTCTTAATGACTATATTATTTTTAGTTTCATCATGATTATTCTACTTTGATAATTTTGCCTATGTGATTATTTCTCTAAGATTCTCTTAAGTTTATTTTTGTCATCGTGATTTAGAGTTCTCGCAATAAGGACCAAAAGGTGACTTGCTTGAGAACTTGGAACCCTAGAACTATATGATATGAATTTTCTTAGGATTGTTCTTATTATTTAATTTTAGTAATTTGTATTGCCATGATAACAATTACAAACTTAGGATTGAGTTATTGTGTCAAACATGGAGATCTTGCACAAAAGTGAGGATCGGAATGTTGGAGAACCGTAGGCAAAACTTGCGTTGAGACTCGGATGCACGACGGTGATCATTGAGTTTCCGCTTGAGATGATCAACTTAGAATTCGGATGCACGAAAGTGATCCTCGAGTTCTTCGATTGATGATCCGTACACTTGCGGACAACAAGAAGTTTTTGGCACCGTTGCCGGGGACCTTAGTTTTGTCAATATTGAAAATATTGAGATTATTGCTATACGAGGATTAATTCATGTTTTATCTATCTGTTCTTCTCTGTTTACTTGAGTTACTTAATCTGTCTGCTTTAGACTATACAGGAAATTTAAATCCAATGGCAGGACAGAGATTACTTAGGGACTATGCTGTCCCTAGGCCACGAGAAATACACTCTAGCATTATCAAACCCAGCATTGAAGCCGATAATTTCGAGATTAATCCTGCCTTCTTGACCATGATCCAGCAGAATCAATTTGGAGGAGATCCAATTGAAGATCCCTATCAAAACTTACATCTTTTTCTTTAATATTGTGATACTATTAAGATTAGTGGAGTTTCTGATGATGCATTAAAACTGAGATTATTTCCTTTTTCTCTTAGGGATCGGGTGAAATCATGGCTACAATCACAACCTACTGGAACCTTCACAACTTGGAATCAACTTTCAAATTCCTTATTGACAAAGTACTTCCCTCCAAGCAAGACAATTCGACTAAGAAATCAAATTACATGCTTTCAACAAAAAGATGGGGAGTCATTTAGTGAGGCAAGGGAGAGATTTAATGAATTGCAACGGAAGTGCCTGCACCATAGCCTTGAAAATTGGACTTTACTTCATACATTTTATTATGGCTTACTTGATGATACCCGTCTAATTATTGATACTTCTGCAGGAGGAGCCGTTATGAGTAAGACCGTGGAAGATGCTTTTGCACTGTTTGAAGAAATATCCCTGAACCATAACCAATGGAATCCTGAGGAAGGAATGTTACATGGTCATCATCATGGTAAGAATAAGAATGAGGAATTGCAAACTCCAACTGAAGAGGTAAATTCTTTTAGTATAGAATCCTGGCTTGACAAGTTTGTGACTCATCAAACTCAATTTATGCAAAATCAAAACGAAGCAATTGAAAATCTTAAGGGAATGGTTAACCAAATTGCTTCTCAAGTAGAATCTTTAACTGCTCACGAGAACTTCATAGAAAATCAGATGCCTAATGAACATTGCAATGTTGTTGTCACTAGAAGTGGAAAGAAGCTAGGAGAACTAAATAGGAAGGTTGAACTTAAAGAAAAAGAGTATTATTGTGATCATGATGAAGAATTAGAATTAGAAAAATCCTCTAAACATGTACAAACCCTACCTAGTTTAACACCTCGAAAGGGTGATGAACCAAGAGGGGATGTGCCATGTAAAGAAGATAATTCTAAATCTGATTTACTTCCACCCTATAGACCACCAATACCTTTTCCTCAAAGGTTAGTACAGGAAAAACTAGACAAACAATTTGGGAAATTTTTAGATATTTTGAAAAAGCTTTACATTAACATTCCATTTACTGAAGCTTTATTGCAAATGCCTACATATGCTAAATTTTTAAAAGAAATTCTGTCTAATAAGAGGAAAATAGAAGACTTTAGTACTGTGGCTTTAACTGAGGAATGTAGTGCTATTATTCAAAACAAGTTGCCACCTAAGTTGAAGGATCCAGGTAGTTTCTCCATCCCTTGTTTTATTGGTAGTATGACTTTTGACCGAGCCTTATGTGATTTGGGAGCTAGTGTGAGTCTAATACCATTATCTATTTGCAGGAGGCTGGACATGGGAGAGCTTAAACCAACTTCAATATCTTTGTAGCTCGCTAATCGTTCAGTTAAATATCCTGTGGGGATTCTTGAAGATGTGTCTATTCAAATAGGCAAGTATTTCATCCTAGCAGATTTTGTAGTTCTTGAGATGGAGGAAGATGCAAAAACCCCATAATACTTGGTAGACCATTTTTAGCCATAGCAGGTGCACTCATTGATGTAAAAAATGGTAAGCTTTCACTTAACATTAGGGGTGAAAAGATCGAGTATGATTTGCATGAAGCCATGAAAAATCCTTCAAATTCTGAATATTGTTGTAGTGTACATGATAGGGATGACATTATTTATGATCTTATTGATTTATTTGCTGAAACCCCTGAATATAATTCTGATTTTGTTCTTAAGGAAGGAACCAATTCTGAAAGTAATGAATTTCTAGATTGCAATACTTGTGATGAAAAAGAACAAACTCCAAAAATAGAGCTCAAAGGTTTACCTGATAACCTTCGTTATGACTTTCTTGGTCCTAATTCTACTTATCCTATTATAGTTGATGCACAGCTTGGAAAAGGGAAACGGAGTTGCTTCTCAAGGAATTAAGGATTCATAGAAAGGTAATTGGGTATTCTATTGATGACCTGTAAGGAATTAATCCTTCTTTTTGTATGCACAGGATCTTGATGGAAGAAGAACACAAGCCACATGCAGATTTCCAAAGAAGGTTGAACCCCTCCATGAAAGAAGTTGTAAAAAAGCAAGTTCTGAAATTACTTGATGCAGGTATTATCTATCCTATCTCTGATAGCAAATGGGTAAGTCCTGTACATTGTGTTCCTAAGAAAGGAGGGGTAACTGTCATGAAAAACAAAGATAATGAACTAATTCCTGTTAGAACTGTTACTAGTTGGCGAATGTGCATAGATTATAGAAAACTGAATGCTGCCACTAGAAAAGACCACTTCCCTTTACCCTTTATTGATCAGATGGTTGAAAGATTAGCAAACCACTCTCATTTTTATTTTTTAGATGAATATTTTGGTTTTTTTCAAATTCCTATACATCCTGATGATCAAGATAAAACCACTTTCACATGCCCATATGGAACTTTTGTATACAGGAGAATGCCCTTTGGTTTATGTAATGCTCCTGCTACATTTCAAAGATGCATGATGGCTATTTTTTATGATTTTATTGAAGATTTTATGGATGTCTTTATGGATGATTTTTCTGTATATGGCTCTTCTTTTGATGTGTGTTTAGCTAATTTATCTCGGGTATTGCAGAGATGCGAGGAAACTAACCTTATGCTTAATTGGGAAAAATGTCAATTCATGGTTAAGCAAGGTATAGTTTTGGGACACTTAATCTCGGAGAGAGGAATTGAAGTTGACAAGGCAAAAATTGAGGTGATAGAGAAATTGGAACCACCCACAACTGTGAAGGAGATCCGAAGTTTCCTAGGACATGCAGGATTCTACCGACGATTCATCAAGGATTTCTCTAAACTTGCTATACCTCTTACAAATTTACTTTGTAAAGATGTAAAATTTTCTTTTGATGAAAGTTGTTTATCTGCTTTTCAGGAATTGAAGAAGGCTTTGGTCTCAGCACCTATCATTCAGCCCCCAGATTGGGATTTACCTTTCGAACTCATGTTCGATGCTAGTGATTATGCAACTGGAGCAGTTTTAGGGCAAAGGAAGGATAAAAAGCCATATGTTATCCATTATGCTAGCAGGACCTTGGATGAAACACAAAGGAATTACATTACCACTGAAAAGGAACTTTTGGCTATTGTATTTGCTTTTGACAAATTTAGATCATACTTGATTAACTCCAAAGTGGTAGTATACACAGACCATGCAGCTGTGAAATACTTAATGCAGAAAAAAGACAGCAAACCACGATTGCTCTGATGGATATTACTTCTACAAGAATTTGATTTGGAAATTAAAGATAAAAAGGGATCCGAGAACTTTGTTGCAGATCATCTTTCAAGGATAATGGTGGATACTGAAAAGCACGATGAAATCAGTGATTCCTTCCCCGAAGAACAGCTCTTAACCATTGAACAGATCAGAGCCCCTTGGTATGCTGACATAGTGAATTACCTTGTTGCTAATGTTTTTCCTCCTGATTTGAACTACCAAAAAAGGAAGAAATTCTTGGCTGAGGCAAAACACTATTTTTGGGATGAGCCTTATGTGTATAGAAGATGTACAGATGGTATTTATAGACGATGTGTGCCTGAAGAAGATATCACATATATATTATGCCAATGTCATGGATCCTCTTGTGGCGGTCATGCTAGTACTAAAAAGTCTGTTTATAAAGTGTTGCAATCAGGATTTTATTGGCCCACCATTTTCAAGGATGCTAGAAACTTTGTGTTATCTTGTGATAGATGTCAAATAATGGGGAATATCAGCAGAAGACACGAGATGCCACTGTCCAACAATCTTGAAGTTGAAATATTTGATGTTTGGGGGATAGACTTTATGGGACCTTTCCCATCTTCAGGAGGTAACAAGTACATTCTGGTAGCAGTTGACTATGTTTCAAAATGGGTTGAAGCTCTTGCTTCACCTACCAATGATTCAAGAGTTATTGCTAAATTTTTCAAAAAGATCATATTTCCACGGTATGGGACCCCGCGGGTAGTAATCAGTAATGGGGGTTCGCATTTCATAGAACACAAATTTTCAGCCTTACTTAGAAAATATGGGGTGAATCATAGAGTGGCAACGCCTTATCATCCTCAAACAAGTGGAAAAGTGGAGATATCAAACAGAGAAATCAAGGGAATTTTAGAGAAGACAGTGTCACGTACTAGTAAAGATTGGGCATTCAAACTTGATGATGCCTTGTGGGCATACCGGACTGCTTTCAAAACACAATAGGAATGTCTCCATTTCAATTGATTTATGGAAAATCATATCATTTGCCTGTATAACTTGAGCATAAAGCATACTGGGCAATCAAGATGCTGAATTTCGACCTGAAGAGTGCGGGAGAAAAACGGAGATTACAATTAAATGAGCTAGATGAAATTAGACTCTCTGCATATGAGAATGCAAAAATTTACAAGGAGAGGACAAAAAGATGGCACGATCGACATATTTTTAGGAGAGATTTCCGACCAGGTGACTTTGTTCTTTTATTCAATTCTAGATTGAGACTTTTTCCTGGAAAACTTAAATCTCGATGGTCTGGACCTTTTCAGGTGAAGAAAATTTATCCCTATGGAGCTGTGGACATATGGAGTAAAGATACAGGAGAATTTAAAGTTAATGGACAAAGATTGAAACACTATTATCAAGAAGAACTGATTGAAGTAAAGGAGAGCTTTTACCTCGACGAACCAAGATCAAATCTGAGAGCAGAACGGTTAAGCTAATGACCTTTAAATTAGCGCTTCTTGGGAGGCAACCCACGCTTTCTAACCTCTATTTTGTTTTCTTTAACTTAATACTAATTTTTCCTTTATTTATGTAGGAAAAGCGTGATTTGGTGCAAATTATGGCACTACCATAAAGTATGTTACGGTACCGTATTTTCAGTCCACTTTCGATCAGAAAGTTGCCTCAAAATTACGGTACGGCCGTAATGTGTTCTACGGTACCGTATTTTGTGGCCAAAATCATCCCGAGAGTTCTTTTGAAAATACAGTAGTGCCGTAATATCTTTTACGGTACCGTATTTTGTTTCAAAAAAAAGTATATATTAGAGAAAGATAAGAAAAGGGAGGAGCATCAATGCTGACTACTCACCTAGGGACGCAGAAAGAAATCAGACCGGATAATGACGAAGAAAATTTTGTGAGTATTAATTTCCCTTACTTCTTTGACATTACATATGATTTAAAGGGAAGGATAATGCTTCACGACTACCACTACTGCTGTTTTGCTTGACACGCCTATTTTTATTTTTTGATGTGGTTGTACTTTGATGATAATTACACTGATTTTTTGATATGGTTGTACTACATGATGATGATATTATTTCTTTTTGACATGATGTGATGTTGAATATATTTTGATTAATGTGATATATGGTCATGTTTTGAGGTGTGTTGATGATTTTTGATGATGAATGAACTCAAATTCATTATTAGAGATGTAGCCTCATCATGTTAAATTTATTTCTTCAATACATATTTGTCTATTGAAATATGACATTAGTTGATGCAAGAAATTTTGAATAGATGTATTATTTGAGGGATAAAATCTAAAAGTGAACCTATTCTTTTGAATAAAATGAGCATATGAGTATGATTTGAGAATTGAGATCAATTGATCAACCTAGTAGATGTTTAGTCTATTTTGCTATTTGTTGGGAAGGAAGAATCCAAGATCCACAAAAACAATGAAAGACTCCCCTACTTGGCACTGTGGGAAAGCGCAGTAGTACCGAAGGTCATGGGTTGAAGTAATAAATAGAAAAAGTATGTATCTATGTGGGTACATGTAACATCCCACATTCTTAACCCCAAACAAATGGCACAATTCACAAATGATACAGGATGTTTCATATAAGATCGATCATATGCTAGGTAAAACCGAGTTCAAGAAAACACGATCTGAAAAATTTCCATAAATCCATATATTCTAATTCACAAAACTCAAATCTCATAAGGGTACCTGCCACCACGCAATCCTTGCACTAGACATATGCAAGGCAACAGTTATATCAAAACCGATTCAAATTCATAAAATCCATAAAGGTACCTGCCACCAGGCAATACTTGCACTAGACATATGCAAGTTACAGAGTATATCAAAACCGATTGCACAGAATATACAATAAGCCGAAATTCAAAACAAAATCACAAAATCGATTTTATAAACTCATATCAAACACCGAAACCAGGCTGAAGCCCGCGGTGACACAAAAATCAAACTCATAAGACTGCCATAACTGGCAACATACTTCACATAGTTCACATAGTCTCATGATTCACATAGTTCATATAGTTTATGTTAAGGCCACAACCGGCCCCAAGAATTAAGCATAAAAATTCTTAAAACAGCAAATAGCATAATTATCCACGCCAATGCACTCAAGACATGCGCCCCTGCTCTATGCCTGAAAATAGTGAGGGGTGAGCTACACAGCCCAGTGAGTGGATAGTCTAAATCGACTATCCTTAACATACATTCAAAAATATAGGCAGATTATTTTTAAAATATTTAACAGAACATTATGTCAACATATATCAAAATAAAGAAACAGAAGTCATATAGACAGTTAAATGTACACACTAGCATATAACAAATTCAGGTTCTAGAGTTTTACTCTAACCCAATTAAACACATATATTCTAAACCAACTAAACACACCATACTTAATTAACCTAGTTGTCCAGCATATTCAGTAGTGACCAATATGGTCTAACCCGGCTTGGCCAAAGCACTGGGAGCCGCATGCAACACATAAACATGGATAGTGAGTAGAATCAAGAGGTGGCCCCCGCCAGGTCACGACGTGGCACTTTGGTCCCTCACCCCATAACACATCAGAGTGACGACATCAAGAGGTGGCCCCTGTCTGATCAAGACATGGCACTTTGCGTCTTATATCACCCCATCACATAAAGAGTAATGACATCAAGAGGTGGCCCCTGTCTGATCAAGACATGGCACTTTGGGTCTTATATTACTCCATCACAAAAAGAGTAGTGACATCAAGAGGTGGCCCCTGTCTGACCAAGACATGGCACTTTGGGTCAAAACCCGTTCTCCCAAAAGGTTCCTACTGGACAACAGACACATCTTAATTCATATTTCACATAGGTGAACATATTTCACAAAGGTGGACTCCTAAGTGTCAACTAGACTCTAGGATAGTCATCACAAAAATCATATCGGGCAGGCTGAACATCAACCCCCATCACAATAATCATAATAGGCAGGCTGAACATCAACCTCCTCACATATCACAATACAGGGCTGAAATTCAAACCCTTAACATAACACATAAGGACTATCCCCTTGAGTTCATAGTTACACCTAGCCTTAGTCCTAACCATCACATAATCACATAATTTTTCCAAATTCACATAACCCATAATTTTCCAAATTCACAAGATCACACTTATTGCTCAAAATCATATAACATAACACATAATATTTTATATTCGAATATCATCGAATATAGTGTAGTCCTTAAATTTCAGGCTGATTAGTTTAGTCAAATTTTTGCTATGTTATCACCCAAACTTCTCAAACAAGAATACAAGTTACACCCACAAAGAAACATAAAATTAAAACAAGCATTCATAAAATCAACATAAAATGTAAAACATGTATTCTTATAATTTACTTTACAAATTACCACAATTACCACAATTTACCACATGTAAACATGTTAACTACAATCATCAAATTTCGGTTTAACTACAATTAACAATATTTCGGCTACAAAAATCATTGGTTTAATATTACCAAAATTCTTTATAAAATATCTAATTAACAAGAAATTCATGCTCAATGTTCAATGATTTAATGCTACCAAAATACCTTAAATTTCATACAAATTTCGGTTAAACAATCACCAATACTAATTCGGTTTTTACAACAATTTTCAAGATTATTTCGGTTCTCATAGTTAACACCAAAATTCGGTTTTCATAACAATTATCATAATTTTCTTGCAATTTTCGATTTTTCACAAGATATATACATTCTTGAAATTTTCGGTTTTTCTCATGAAGAAACATCAAGGTTTCGGTTTTACACATAGTAATTTTTTTTATGCAATCAAATTTATTATTTACCACAACTATTTGATAGAGTTCGAATAGGACACATATGGAAGGAATTAAGACACCCCACTCACCTCTTAAACCGTGAACAACAAGATGAAACTCCACAACAAAATCGTCCAAAGCCTTTGAAGTCACCCAAAGGCCTCCAAGAAATCGCCAAGAAAGTTTCACCTCAAGGAAAATTCGCTAAGGGGAAGAATATGAAGAAAGAACACCAAAAATCGCCTCCAAGCTTTCCAAGAGTCGCCAAGTTCTTTCAAGCCGCCACCTTAATTTTCTCAAGACTCCAAAATCGCCAATAATCCCACCCTAGCCGATATTACCACTTAAACTTTGGGTTTTTAAATTTTAAACCCATTAACCAATTAATTCAAATAGGCTTAACCCATTTAACTCATAATTTTGAATTTTAAACCCAATAACCCAATATCTCATAATTAACCAATTAATTTAATTAACTTAACCATTAACCATTCACTTAAACGAAATCCATTAAGGATTTAATTAACCAATAAGGTCTAATTAATTAACCAATAAGGTCTAATTAATTAACCAATAATTTACAACCCATAAATCCTAATTAATTTAACATGAACAACCAATAATAATTTATCATAAATTAACAGCCAATAATCAAACAAATAATTTCTAATTAATTTACAATAAATTAATAACCAAAAATCTCTAGTTAATTAACTATACTTTATCAACCACAAATCTCTGGTTAATTAACTATTAACAACCAATACATAGAAAATATCACAATCAATAATTTTATTTAAATCAAAATAATGCTTACCAGGACTTAAGATCCTTGGATCTTACATTCCTCCCTCCTTATAAAGCTTTAGTCCTCTAAAGCTCAGCATCCATATCATCAAAGAGGTAAGCATAATTTTTCCTCATATCAGCTTCAGTTTCCCATGTCGCTTCTTCAACTGATTGATTTCCCCAGATAACCTTTACCAAAGGTATAGTCTTGTTCCTCAGAACTTTATCCTTTCTATCCACAATCCGGAGAGGTCTTTCCTCAAAAGTCAAGTCACTCTGAATCTGAAGGGGTTCCAACTCCAACACATGAGATGGATCAGGATGATATTTCCTCAAAGCAGAGACATGGAATACATTATGTACATGATCCATAGCAGGAGGTAAAGCTAATCGGTAAGCCACTGGACCGACTCTCTCAATAATATCAAAAGGGCCTACAAACCTAGGGCTCAACTTGCCCTTTTTGCCAAACCTCATAACACCCTTAGTAGGTGACACCTTCAAGAACACATGATCCCCTATCATAAACTCCAAGGAACGACGACGGTCATCAGCATAACTCTTCTGTCTGTCCCGAGAAATTTTCAGTTTATCCCGTATCTCTCTGACCTTATCAGTAGTCTCCTGAACTGCATCAGATCTCAAAATCATCCTGTCACCAGTTTCCTCCCAACACAAGGGAGTCCTACACCTTCTCCCATACAAAGCCTCATAAGGAGCCATCTGAATACTGGAGTGGAAACTATTATTATAAGTGAACTCTATCAAAGATAGATCCCGGTTCCACTCAGAACTCCAATCAACCACATAGGCTCTCAACAAATCTTCTAGAGTCTGTATAGTACGCTCCGTCTGGCCATCAGACTGAGGATGGTATGCTGTACTAAAACTCAACTTAGTACCCAAACCTTCCTGTAAGCTCTTCCAAAATCTGGACAAAAACCGAGAGTCCCTATCAGACACAATATCAACAGGAACTCCATGCAGTCTGACTATCTCATCAATATATAATCTAGCCAGTCTCTCTAGAGAATAAGTCATCTTAATCGGAAGAAAATGGGCTGACTTAGTGAGTCTATCAACAATCACCCAAATAGCATCATGACCCAATCTGGTTCTGGGCAAACCACACACAAAATCCATACTGATGCATTCCCACTTCCACTCAGGAATAGGCAGAGACTGCAACAAACCCCCAGGCTTCTGGTGTTCGGCCTTTATAGTCTGACAGGTCAAACACCTAGAGACAAAATCAAGCACTTCTTTCTTCATACCCGGCCACCAAAAACTTTTCTTGAGGTCCTGATACATCTTAGTCACACCAGGATGTAGAGAATATTTGGAGTTATGGCTATCCTCCAATATTTCTTTCCTCAAGTTCGGTTCCTCCGGGACACATACCCTTCCACGACACCGAAGAATACCATCATCAGACAAGCTAAAATCCTGAACTGCGCCATCAACCAGATTATCCCTGATCTGAACTAATTTCGGATCCACAGACTGCTGATCTCTGACCTTCTGCAACAAAGCAGACTGTACTCTGAGAAAAGCCACATAACCCGACTGAACTCTAGGAGTAACACTGATCCTGAGATCGCTGAACTCCTGCAGTAACCGCCACTCACTGACTCGTAAAGCAGCTACTGAAGTAACTGGATGTCTGCTCAGAGCATCCGCCACCACATTGGCCTTTCCAGCCTGATACTGAATGGAGAAGTCATAGTCTTTGATCAACTCCATCCATCTTCTCTGTCTCATGTTCAAGTCCTTCTGAGTGAAGATATACTTGAGACTCTGGTGATCAGTGAACAGATCAAACTCCTGACCCAACAAATAGTGACGCCATATCTTCAAAGCAAAGACTACGGCCGCCAACTCTAAATCATGAGTAGGGTAGTTCAATTCATACTCCTTTAGTTGTCTCGAAGCATAGGCTACCACAGAACCCTTCTGCATCAAGACACAACCCAACCCTTTGCCAGAAGCATCTGTATAAATAGTAAACCTTTCCCCATCACTAGGAATAATGAGGATCGGTGTACTAGTCAATCTCCTTTTCAGCTCTTGGAAGCTCTCTTCACACTTGTCATCCCAAATAAACTTAGCCTCCTTTCTGGTTAATTTAGTTAAAGGACCCGCCAGCTTGGAGAATCCCTCAACAAATCGCCGGTAGTAACCTGCCAAACCCAGAAAACTCCTGATCTCAGTAGCACTAGTCGGTCTTCCCCAATTAAGAATGGCTTGCACTTTAACTGGATCCACAGACACCCCCTGACCAGAAATCACATGACCCAGAAAACTGATCTTCTCTAGCCAGAATTCACACTTACTAGCCTTGGCATATAACCGGTTCTTCCTCAAGATCTCCAATACTCTGCGCAAATCACTGACATGATCTGAGGTAGTCCGTGAGTATACCAAAATATCGTCTATAAAGACCACCACACAAGAGTCAAGCAACTCATGGAATACCCTGTTCATCAAATCCATGAAGACAGCAGGTGCATTCGTCAGTCCAAAAGGCATAACTAAAAATTCGAAATGCCCATACCTGGTCCTGAAAGCAGTCTTAAATATATCCTCATCCTTGACCCTAAGCTGGTAATACCCTGATCTCAGATCAATCTTAGAGAACACTGTAGCTCCCTGTAATTGATCAAATAGATCATCAATTCTGGGAAGAGGATACTTATTCTTGATAGTCACTTGGTTAAGCTGCCTGTAGTCTATACACATCCTCAGGGTTCCATCTTTCTTCTTCACAAATAACACTGGCGCTCCCCAAGGAGAAGCACTAGGCCGAATATATCCTTTCTCTAACAATTCCTCCAGTTGTTTCTTAAGCTCGGCCAACTCTGAAGTAGCCATACGATAAGGAGCTTTGGAGATAGGTGCCGTACCTGGCGCCAACTCAATGCCAAACTCTACTTCTCTAATCGGTGGCAAGCCTGAAAATTCTTCAGAGAACACATCAGGAAATTCTTTCACCACCGCCATCTGAGTCAAATCAGAAGTAGAATCATCCTGCACCTTAACATGCGCAAGATAACCCTTGCATCCACTAGCCAGTAATTTCCTGGCCTGCAGGAAAGATATCACATGCGGTCCTTGGTCTGACACTAGACCTCTCACAAAAAGTCGATTCCCATCTAACAAATTCAAAGTGATTACTTTCTCAAAGCAATCCACAGAGGCATGATGGGAAGACAACCAATCCATTCCTAGAATGACATCATAGTCTTGCATGTCTAGGAGGATTAAATCTACCAAAAACTCATAGCCCTCTACATGCACTACACAATCAGCGCATACAGTATCTGTAGATAATGATTTTCCTAAGGGAGTACTGACAGACACAACATACTCTAGCATCTTAGGGGACACAGGTAAACATGCAGCAAACTTAACAGATACAAAAGATAAATTTGCACCAGGGTCAAATAAAATACGAGCTAACTGATCAAATACAAATAATGTACCTTCCACAACGGATCGGGAAGCTCGTGTATCCTTCTCAGCCACAGCATACACTCGGGTCTGGACTGTAGGCTTATCTGCGTCTCTAGGTTGTACCTCAGGTTCTTTGCAGTCCTTAGCCATGTGTCCTGGTTTCTTACACCTGAAGCATATACCATTCTTTCTATGACAGTCTTTCACTAAATGTCCCCTGAGCCCACAATGACTACAAGTGATACCGTTTCTTGCATCCCTGGCATCCCTGAACTGCTGCGGTGCATCACTGGACTGCTGCGGTGCCTTGTAGGAGTAAGGCTTATACCTGCTCTTCTTATAATCTTTATGCCTAGGGTACTTCTTACCCTTGCCGCCACTGCCATGCTGAGGAACCGCCGCCTCAGCTGCAGGAACTACTGTCACGGCAGCATGAGAACTCCTCTCAGATATATACCTCTCAATGGTGCGCGCTCGCCCAACAGTTTCAACATAGGTCTCCAAGTGTTGAGCACCAACCTGCTCTCTAATGTCCCATCTGAGACCTCTGAGAAACTTGGTAGCTCTCCTCTTTTCAGTGTTTATCAGATGAGGAGCATACTTTCCCAATTTCGTGAACTGTAATTCATACTGGTCCACTGTCATATCACCCTGCTCCAGGTGAATAAATTCCACCTCTCGGTCCTCAACCAAGCTATCTGGGAAGTACTTCTCGTTAAATCGAGACAAGAAGTAAGGCCAATCTACAGTCTCATGTCTTTCTTCGGCAAGTCTCACTACGCCCTTCCACCACTCATCTGCGTCAGCACGCATCATATAGGTGGTCAGACATAACTTGTCTTCGTCCGAGCAACGCATAACTTGGAAAATCTTTTCCAAGCATAACTGCCAGTTCTCGGCATTACTAGATTCTGAGCCTCCATAAAATGAGCTAGGACCCAGTTTCTGGAATTCACTCACAAACCCGCTTAGTAAGCAAACTATTTATTAACTTGGTGAGCCGATTTGCAACATGGCCCAATCTATTAAAATGCTTAAGCCCAAGTTAACAATAGCAAGCCCACTAAGCCTTATATACCATATAATCTCTTCTCCCACTTCCAATATGGGACTAAACTCGGGGTATTACAATCTCCCCCACTTAAGACTTGACGTCCTCGTCAAGCCCACATCCCTAACACATGCCCAAGAATCATCCCTTAGTCGGCAGCATGTGAGGTCAGCCCAAAGGTGGCTCCACCATCCTCGGTAGCCCTTTCCTATTGGCTTATCACCATGCTTAGGACTAAGTTTTGCTCTGATACCATTTGATACAACCCGCTTAGTAAGCAAACTATTTATTAACTTGGTGAGCCGATTTGCAACATGGCCCAATCTATTAAAATGCTTAAGCCCAAGTTAACAATAGCAAGCCCACTAAGCCTTATATACCATATAATCTCTTCTCCCACTTCCAATATGGGACTAAACTCGGGGTATTACAGTACATGCCATGAGAGAGATCATTTCACACAAACTCCGCTATCCTTGGTAAATTCTTTCCAAATTAGAGGATATGAGTTCTATTGCATTGATTATGTGATCCGTGCACTCTAATCTCGTCACCAGAAAAAAAGGTGGTAATCGAATTGGAGAATGTTAATGATGAAAAAAAAATGATGAGTGGAAAAAGATCTTGGAACCTAATTCCTGTAAACAAAAGCATGATATATTTGAACTGAAAATTGGGTGAAATCATGAGATTGAAAATTCTATTTATTGTACATGTTGCGAAGTTTTATTTGATTGAATTGTAGATCTAGAGGATTGAGTTCTAAGGATGATATGTTTATTTGAAGTTTTATAAATCAATTGATAGAGTTTTTCATTGATGAGTTGTATTTTAGAAATTTATTGAGCATGAAAAGGTTATTCTTTTAATCAATCTTTGATTTCAAATTTTGATTTTTGCTTGAGGACAAGCAAAGTTTGAGCCTTATGTATTTTGATGACACCAAAATATATAGTATATTTTGTATCATTTCGGATATCTTTTCATTCTAAATTGAGGATCTTTTACTTGTTTTCATGCTAAATCATTGAATATTGCAAAGTCTAGTTCTATTTTAGTTTTTCATGATTTTCAGGTAAAAAGGAACTATTTCAAGGTGTTTTCAAGCAAATCAAACACATAGAAGAGTTACCATCATCAAGAGGAGATCACCCAAGGAATTTTACGCAAAACGGAGCAAGTCAGCAAATTACGGCAGTGCCGTGACCTATTTTACGGTACTGTATTTTCATACGCTACCGTAAAATCCGAGCCACTACCGTATTTTGACGAGTTTCCAAATAGAAGGATTTTTGGATTTTACGACACGGCCGTAAACTATTACACGGTACCGTATTGCAGAGCGCTTCAGAACAGAAACTTTGCTTGATTTTACGGCACCACCGTAAAGGATTACACGGGCCGTATTTTCCAGTCACTTTTGAACAGAGAATTCAGACCATTTTACGGCAGTACCGTAAACCATATTATGGTGTTGTATTTCCCATACGACATCAGATCAGAAAACTCGACCGATTTTACGGCACTGCCGTGAACTATTACACTACCGTAATTCTCATTCTGAACGCGACTCCGAGGTCAATCCCGACGCCCGATTCTTGTGGAGATGATTGCGGACGATCCAAGGCTCTATGTGAAAAGGGGTGAAACCCTAAACGCATGCACTTCTAAAATTTTGCATGGGCGGAAATAAGGATTTCATGAAGATTGCATATGGCATGAACATATGATCAACTTAATGTCTGCAAAGATCAAGTTGTGATCTTACCATTGCCATTGGTCGGAAGGCGACTTGGAAGCAAGAGGGCGATGCGGCTCTCCTCCAAAGTGGACGCACACAAGATGGCGATGGCTTCCTCCCTTGGCGTGAACCTTGTGCTAGCAAAGCTCTTCAAGGTGTCCTTGATGCGTGAAGGAGATGAGATGATTTCTTTCCTTGGCTGGCCGAATCCCTCCTTTAACACTCGTGGAGGCGAGTCACACGAGAGGAAGAGCAAAAGAGAGGCGAGAGTCTTCGAACGTGGAGGCGTCTTCAATTTGGAAAACCGATTTCCAAATATAGTAAGCGCTCATGCGTTCAAGCGTTCACTCCAAGTGAACCGTTCGCAACTCCTTCTCCCTTTGAACCATGCGCTCATATGATGAACCGGTTCAATTGAATTTGGTTCAAAGACCAAATCAAACCAAGCCTTGGTCTAGACCTTATTAAACCGAAAGGCTCAAGATCTAACCACACATCTCTTGATGCTCTTGATCTCATCGATCTAGCATCAATTCTCTCGATCGAAGCTTACCGATCTCAAGCCCTAATCAATCAAATGAAACCTTCTCTGTATGTGCTTGGACTTCTGGTGCGACCGTGGTTCCTTTGCTTGTGCTATTGCTCCAGTGTTATCACAGAAGATAACCAATGGATCTGCACTCGAAGGAACAACACCAAGTTCTTGAACGAACTTACGAATCCACACTGCCTCATTTGATGCTTCTGAGGCTGCAACATACTCGGCTTCTATTGTGGAATCAGCAACAATTGATTGTTTGAAACTTTTCCACACCACTGCTCCTCCATTCAAGCTAAAAACATAGCTTGATTGCGATCGGAAATCATCCTAGTCAGATTGGAACGAAGCGTCAGTATATCCTTCAATACTGAGTTCTTCCTGACCTCCATAAATCAAGAACATATCTTTGGTCCTCCGAAGATATTTCAAAATGTTCTTGACCGCAATCCAGTGTGCCTTACCTGGATTACTTTGGAATCGACTGGTGACGCTTAACCCGTAAGCGACGTCTGGGTGAGTACACAACATCGCATACATAATGGATCCAATAGCCGAAGCATAAGGCGTATTGTCCATTTCATCTTTCTCAGACTGTGTTTGAGGACACTGGCTCTTAGAAAGATTCAGACCATGTCTGACTGGAAGATATCCTCTTTTAGAATTTTCTAAATGGAATCTCTCTAGGACTTTATCGATGTAAGTACTCTGGCACAGCCCGAGAAGCCTCTTAGATCTATCTCTGTAGATCTTCACACCTAATACATAGGCTGCTTCTCCTAAATCTTTCATCTGGAAACATTTTCTTAACCATGCTTTAACGGCATGCAGTTCAGGAATATCATTTCCAATGATCAAGATATCATCGACGTAGAGGACTAGGAAAATAATCACGCTCCCACTAAACCTCTTATATACACACGGGTCATCTTCATTTTTGATGAAACCAAATTCACAGATTGATTCATCAAAACGAATATTCCAGCTTCTCGATGCTTGCTTAAGTCCATAAATGGACTTCATTAATTTGCATATTTTATGACGATCTGATGGATTGATGAAACCTTCAGGTTGTGTCATATACACATCCTCTTCTAGTTTTCCATTAAGGAAAGCGGTCTTCACATCCATTTGCCAGATCTCATAATCATAATATGCTGCTATCGCGAGAATAATCCGAATAGACTTGAACATGGCTACAGGAGAGAAAGTTTCATCATAATCTATCCCGTAGATTTGTTTGAAACCTTTCGCAACTAGCCTGCCTTTATAGGTAACCACGTTACCATCCATGTTAATCTTCTTTTTGAAGATCCATTTACAGCCTATAGGGATTACTCCCTGAGGCGGATCAACCAAATCCCAGACTTGGTTATCTGACATGGAGCCCATCTCAGCTCGCATAGCTCTAAGCCATCTCGCTGATTCCGGTCCACTGACCGCATCCGCATAAGTGAGGGGTTCATCATTAATGATGTAGACTCCGTCATAGCGCTCAGGCTGTCGACGGATCCTTCCCGATCTACGCGGTTCCCATGATATCTGAGCCTCAGGTTGTTCAGTAACCTGTTTTATTGGCTCAGGCTCATCCAACTGAGTTTGACTACTTTGTCCTTCTTCTGGATTCTCATCCAGCTTTATTTCTCTCCCACTGGCCTCTTGCAGAAGAAATTCCTTCTCAAGAAAAATAGCCGTTCGAGCAACAAATATTTTGTTCTCCTTGGGATCAAAGAAATAATAACCCTTAGTTTCCTTAGGGTAACCGACAAAGATACATTTATCAGATCTGCTCTCCAGTTTCCCAGAGGCGAGCTTTTTGACATGAGCCTCGCAACCCCAGATTTTAATAAATGTCAAGCTCGGCTGTTTCCCATACCATAACTCATATGGAGTCTTTGAAACGGCCTTGGATGGCACTCGGTTTAGTACCTTTGCAGCTGTTTCCAGTGCAAATCCCCAAAAGGAGTAAGGTAGAGTAGCCTGACTCATCATTGAACGAACCATATCCAATAAGGTTCTATTTCTCCTCTCGGACACACCATTCCATTGCGGTGTTCCTGGCGGAGTGAGCTGTGAGATAATCCCACACTCCTTCAGATAGTTAGTAAACTCTCGACTCAAGTATTCTCCACCTCGATCTGAGCGAAGTGCCTTGATCTTTCGGCCTAACTAATTCTGTACATCATTTTTGAACTCTTTGAACTTGTCAAAAGATTCATTCTTATGTCTCATAAGATAGACATAACCATACCTACTGAAATCATCAGTAAAAGTAATGAAGTATAAATAGCCACCTCTGGCAAGTTTACTAAATGGCCCACACACATCACTGTGAATGAGGTCAAGTAAACCTGAAGACCTTTGACCTTTATTAGAAAAAGGAGTCTTCGTCATTTTGCCCATTAAACAAGCTTTGCATGTATCAAGCTCCTCATAGGAGAATGATCCCAGCAGTCCATTGTCATGCAACTGCTTAATGCGCTTCTTGTTAATATGGCCTAAACGACTATGCCATAGCAAGGTGCTATCATCAGCATACTTGGCTTTCTTATTATCAATTTGTTGTACAGAACATTCCATGTCCAACATGAATAACCCATTGTTAATCGACCCAGTAGCATAAACAATATTATCAAATGAAATACAACACTTTAAAGTTTTGCATTCAAAGGAAAACCCTTTCCTGACAAGAGCAGGAATTGAGATAATATTCTTAGTTATGCTCGGTACAAAATAACAATTGTCCAGTTCTAATACAAAACCAGATGGTAAAGAGATGTTATATTGTCCTACAGCAACAGCAGCAACCCGTGCCCCGTTTCCAACTCGTAGGTCCATCTCATGCTGTCCCACCTGTCTTCTTCTCTTGAGTTCCTGTACATTTGAACAAATGTGAACTCCACATGCAGTGTCCAACACCCATGAAATAGAAGAAGACACCATGACTTCAGTCACGAAAATACCTGAGCCAGAAGTGAAAGCCTTGCTTCCCTTCTTGTCTCCTTGGAGCGCTTTACAGTCCTTCTTCCAGTGACCCAGCCGGCCACAATGGAAGCATCTGTTGTCCTTCGACCACTTCACCTTTTGTTTCAGAGCCTTGTTATAGCTCTTGATAGGGGCTTTGCCCTTCTTCCCCTTCTTCTTGTTCCTTGAAGGAACCATCAAGACAGAGGATGAAGGCTTTCCCTTCTCAAGAGTCTGCTCTGTAGTACAGAGCATGTTCAGTAACTCTGCCGGTGTACAGTCGATCTTGTTCATATTAAAATTAATGATGAACGGATCGAAAGAGGTCGGGAGAGACTGCAAGATGATGTCTACAACAAGCTCCTGATTGACGGTGTGTCCCAGTTTCTCTAGAGCCTCTTTGTACCCAATCATCTTGAGTACGTGAGCTCCCACTGGACTTCCTTCAGTCAGTTTGCTCTGAAAGAAAAGTTTTGTCAAGTTATAGCGTTCTGTCCTTGCCTGTGCAGCATACAGCATCTTGAGATTTGCTATAATTTCAATAGCAGATAAATCCTCATGCTGACGCTGTAGCTCTGGCGTCATAGACGCAAGCATAAGGCAAGCGACATCAATGCTATCATTGGCATGCTTCTCATAAGCATCCCGAACCGCCCTTGCGGCGTTCGCAGCGGGTTGAGGCGGTATTGCCATCTCAAGGACATACAACTTCCTCTCAGCCTTAAGAACAATCTTAAGGTGTCCGTACCAGTCTGAGAAGTTTGGCCCAGCAAACTTCTCCCTTTCCAGTAAGGATCGCACATTGAACCCTGTGGTGTTCGTTGCTGCAGGAATCTACAACAAAGCAAGAACAACAAGGTCAGTATCCATGTTAGAATCAATCCAGGACTTAAGAATGATTCCTTTCTCACTATTTTATCTGACTAAAAAATCCAATAAAACAGTCCGAAAGAGTAAAACTCTTTTAGTGAGATGGGATCCAGATTTCATACTTGGTCTCCGCGTCCCGCTCAGGCGAGATAAGATGCACAGAGAGTTCAAGCACTAATCACTGGTAGGCTATCCATACCAATCGCCAACCCGTGCGATTCCCCTTCATCTAGGCAATCCAGAAGACTGTGCCAACTGAGTTGGTACAACACAGTTTCTGATTCCACAGATGGCTGCCTCCATATAGCTAACATATGCTCAATATGTAGCCTATATGGTCAAGCTGACCCGACCTACTCCCTGGACCACCACGTGCTATGCTGAGCAACGAGAAGCGATAAATCCCTTCTCTGTAACACGTAGGTGTAATCACACACCGTCTGAAGATAGCTGGGCGTGCCCACTGAGTGGGTACAACACGGCCCCAACGATAGTCAGAACAGTGAGGTTTCGCGTCAGAAGGCTTTCGTGCTTGATATTTAACGTTGGATTTTAACGGTCCTTTTATCTTCTTACTACCATGCATATCCTATGGTGATAGCAGAATGATAAATCATGCAGGTGCTAATATTACTAAAACAGTAAATAGAAAGCACAATGATCTTATGTGGTAAACGCCCATTAAGCCTAAATAAAAACCCTAGTTTTACACAAGTCTTCACTTGAACTCTTCATGGGTCTTTTGCATTTCATCTGGCCCAGCCCGGGCCCAAGCTCTCTGCAGCCCAAATGCACTCCCAGACTGGTTGCGCCTGTTCTAGAGTCGAACTCTAGACCTCCCACTGGTGAAGCCACTTGCTGCAAGCGCTTCTGCCATGTGTGCTCTGTGCTCATGTCTGATTAAGTTACATTTTAATCTATCTAGACATGATTTGACACGCAGGTCAATTAAACATTATTATAAATTGAAATGTGATTCGCAGATCACAAGAAAAAATTTATAATTAATTAATCCAGGCACGCAGGCCCCAGCACAGCATACAAATAGGGCAGCCCACATAAGATGAAATAGACATCCAATCAGGTTAAACAAACAACATGCGATCCAAACAGGAAAATAAAATTTTGAAAAAAAAACCCATGGCATCAATTTTATTTCCTTATGTGCCCTACTACCTTACAACGGTCCATTAATAGGGATCCACTCATCAGACCAAGTCAGACCCACTGCCCTTGCATGCACCAAGTCATAACTGACTTGCGTCGACCTCATGGTCAACAATGCATGCCTTAAGGGCTGAACGTCCCACATGATATCTGGCAAGCGGGTGTGACCCCGGGCCTTAATCATGATCGTTCACTGGTCGCCTCAATTAGACATCGCTACACGCCCTTCTACAGTCGACCTATAGCCACCTCATGCTTGTGCATAGGTGCTATCTAGTCGACCCATCTAGGCTGTCAGATGGTCTGATCAGGCTGTTGGGTCCAGACTAGACTGACGACTTCAACCCTAATAACCCGTCTAAGTATTTCAAGTAGGCGCTTATAGATCTAAGTGGATGGCGCGCAAGATGTTAAGTTTTGGTAAAAACAACTTTCAACATGCGCGAACATACATCATGCGCAACAATAAGTAAAACCCAAAATACATCTAAAGTCTAGCATGTATTTTCGCATGATGATTTGGCTTAGATCTACTTATAAACCAAGCATGGATCACACAAAGAAGCAATCATATAGATCATTCCAGAACACAGCTCTGATACCAATTGAAAAGGGGTGAAACCCTAAACGCATGAACTTCTAAAATTTTGCATGGGCGGAAATAAGGATTTCATGAAGATCGCATGTGGCATGAACATATGATCAACTTAATGTCTGCAAAGATCAAGTTGTGATCTTACCATTGCCATTGGTCGGAAGGCGACTTGGAAGCAAGAGGGCGATGCGGCTCTCCTCCAAAGTGGACGCACACAAGATGGCGATGGCTTCCTCCCTTGGCGTGAACCTTGTGCTAGCAAAGCTCTTCAAGGTGTCCTTGATGCGTGAAGGAGATGAGATGATTTCTTTCCTTGGCTGGCCGAATCCCTCCTTTAACACTCGTGGAGGCGAGTCACACGAGAGGAAGAGCAAGAGAGAGGCGAGAGTCTTCGAACGTGGAGGCGTCTTCAATTTGGAAAACCGATTTCCAAATATAGTAAGCGCTCATGCGTTCAAGCGTTCACTCCAAGTGAACCGTTTGCAACTCCTTCTCCCTTTGAACCATGCGCTCATATGATGAACCGGTTCAATTGAATTTGGTTCAAAGACCAAATCAAACCAAGCCTTGGTCTAGACCTTATTAAACTGAAAGGCTCAAGATCTAACCACACATCTCTTGATGCTCTTGATCTCATCGATCTAGCATCAATTCTCTCGATCGAAGCTTACCGATCTCAAGCCCTAATCAATCAAACATGATCAGACCAGATCTCACTTCCAATCAGAGTTTAAATTCCTTTAAACTGAACCAAAACAATTTAGTCCACACGATCTGACATAAGTAAGCCATATCATCAAATTGTGCGACCCTAAGGGTTTCCTTTAAATGTCGGTAACGACAACTTACGTTATCACGATCAGAGAGGGGTATCTAGCAACACATCACTGTCTCCCGATATAAAGGAAAGAGTCTTCCAAGACTACTCCCAAACCATAGCACAAGTGTGAACCCAAGTCACTTGACATATGTGTTTCCTTTGCTACTGGATGTTCTCGTTGGACAAGCGTGTCAAGCCTGTAACTCCAACATGATGAGAGTGGTTAGATCAGATGAACATAGTCATCTGGGTATGGCCATACACTTTCTCAACCATCTCATACAGGGGGCCCCTTTAGAACATCACACTCCAACTAGGAGAGGCAATCCTATTTCTATTACTAATGCCCTAACATGACTCATGCCCATTATCCAAGATAATCTATAACCATTATATTTCAAATGATATTGAACTACCTCAAGACAATGCCAATCATCATTTAGAAACACAAGTGATCTCAAGTCAGAGGAAATATGCCACTTGTTTGCATATAAGGATTATTCACATTGCGACAAACAATCGAACATCCTTAGTAGGGTCTGTCTAGTACATCCAATGCACCTATGAGTCTACATCTTATTCCATGCTCGAAGCATCCTATAAGATTAGAACACATATTAGTCTCAATCATATCAAGGCTGTCTCATGTTTACCAAGATATCTCGACTAAGGACTATACTGCATGTCAGCCAAGCTGAACACCATTATGAAATTATTCAGAAGTATACATATAGCAGCAGATAATGCAACAACCTGAATAACAACCATTGCCTTTATAAACATAGTTTATACATGATACTGATAATAACCCAAGGCCTCAAACATTAGCCTTAAGGGCATACTCCAACACTATGTTCAAAGCCGTAAGAAGCAATCGGGGAGTAGGGGAGGAGAGGATTAGACACACACTGAAAGCCCCAATTTTCATCGACTATCAAGAGAGAAATCAGGATTCACGCTGCCGCCTAGGGTTCCGCCGCCGCGATCAATCCAGACCACCTCCGGTCATGATTTTCATACTGAAGCTTCGTCTGAAGGAGGAGAGGACACGCCAGAAGTTTCAGATCGAAAGGAGATCAATTGGAAGAGGAATCGAAGAAAGAAGAGGCGCTGACACTGTTCATCGCTTCAAATTGCAATTACGGCTTTGTTTTATTTCACAGCCGTGCTGTATTTTCTTAAACTCTTCTTTTTCCTTGATTTTCGATCTTCTGAAACCATGACTTATTGTAATTCCTTCACGATGCTAGCTTAAACTACTTTTGGGACATGGGGGAGTAATTCCCTTTGATTTTCTTAATGACTAGATTATTTTTAGTTTCATCATGATTGTTCTACTTTGATAATTTTGCCTATGTGATTATTGCTCTAAGATTCTCTTAAGTTTATTTTTGTCATCATGATTTAGAGTTCTCGCAATAAGGACCGAAAGGTGACTTGCTTGAGAACTTGGAACCCTAGAACTATATGATAGGAATTTTCTTAGGATTGTTCTTATTATTTAATTTTAGTGATTTGTATTACCATGATAACAATTACAAACTTAGGATTGAGTTATTGTGTCAACCGTGGAGATCTTGCACGAAAGTGAGGATCGGAACGTTGGAGAACCGTAGGTAAAACTTGCGTTGAGACTCGGATGCACGACGGTGATCATTGAGTTTCCGCTTGAGACGATCAACTTAGAATTCAGATGCACGAAAGTGATCCCCGAGTTCTTCGATTGATGATTTACATATCATTAGCTTGGGTTGAATCTTGCACGAAAGTGAGGATTTATTCTTGCATGGTTATCTGCACGAGAGTGAGATAATCCCTTTTTAGGTAAATTATGTCTTTATCAAAATAGAATTTGATTGATGAACATCTTTGTACATCTAGTCATGAAAATCTAAGTGATTGAAACCCTAGTCCCAGTTTTCTCTCTCTGATAGTATCTTTCCGTGTGTTTGCGATATTTACCTGACTTTCATTCGATTACCTAGATAGTGAAAAATCAATTGATCAGTATTTGACAACATAGGTCTCTGTGGTTTCGATATCTTTTATTACTTCGAGTATCCGTACACTTGCGGACAACAACAAAGACACAAACAACTAGACTACACCCTCAGCTACCATAAAAAGATTACCCTATCATAGCATCGTTAAGCACAATGTCTAAGAAAGAAGATACGAAAGTGAAGATAGAAAGTAAAAGAAGGCAAAATCTTCAAGAAAAGGGCACTGATTTTTCTCCTTCAAGCCTTCTAGAGTGGCGCACAAGAGCCTTCTTTCTTCTCCCATGAATTTCACCAAAGTCTCAACCCTTCACTAGAACTCTCCTCGTTTCCAAGGGGTATTTCGCCCTTTATATAGAGCTTGATCCCAAATCTGAACATATGGATTGATGGAGCTTTTAATTAGCTACATTTTGACACCTTAAACTGTTGGGGTATGCCCTTAAGGCTAATGTTTGAGGCCTTGGGATTATATCAGTATCATGTATAAACTCTATGTTTATAAAGGCAATGGTTGTTATTCAGGTTGTTACATTATCTGCTGCAATGTGTATACTTCTGAATAATGTCTCAATGATGTTCAGCTAGTCTGACATGCAGTTAAGTCCTTAGTCGAGATATCTTGGTGAACATGAGACAACCTTGATATGATTGAGACTAATATGTGTTCTAATCTTATAGGATGCTTTGAGCATGGAATAAGATGTAGACTCATGGGTACATTGGATGTACTGGACAGACCCTACATAGGATGTTCAATTGCTTGTCACAATGTGAATAATCCTTGTATGCAAACAAGTGGCATATTTCCTTTGACTTGAGATCACTTGTGTTTCTAAATGATGATTGGCATTGTTTTGAGATAGTTCGATATCATTTGAAATATAATGGTTATAGATTATCTTGGATAATGAGCATGAGTCATGTTAGGGCACTAGTGATAGATATAGGATTGCCGTCTCCTAGTTTGGAGTGTGATGTTCTAATGGGGCCCCCCCTTGGATGAGATGATTGAGAAAGTGTATGGCCATACCCAGATGACTATGTTCATCTGATCTAATCATTCTCATTGTATTGGAGTTACAGGCTTGACACGCTTGTCCAATAAGAACATCCAGTGGCAAAGGAAACATGTATGCCTAGTGAGTTGAATTCACACTTGTGCTATGGTTTGGGTGTAGTCTTGGAAGACTCTTTCCTTTATATCGGGAGACAGTGATGTGTTGCTAGATACCCCTCACTGATCGTGATAACGTGAGTTATCGTTACCGACATTTGAAGGAAACCCTTAGGGTCGCACAATTTGATGATATGGCTTACTTATGTCAGATCGTGTGGACTGAATTGTTTTGGTTCAGTTTAAAGGAATTTAAACTCTGATTGTAAGTGAGATCTGGTCTGATCATGTTTGATTGATTAGGGCTTTAGATCGGTAAACTTCGATCGAGAGATCTGATGCTAGATCGATGAGATCAAGAGCATCAAGAGATGAATGGTTAGATCTTGAACCATCTGGTTCATAGGTGATCTAGACCATGTCTTGGTTTGGGCTTGGTTTGATTTGGTCTTTGAACCAAATGCAATTAAACCAAATTAAAATGAACCGGTTCACTTATGTGAACGTATGGTTCATTTTGAGAGAAGTTCGATGGGGCATGGTAACGTGGGCATTGAAGGAGGACTTAGTGCTTTCTATTTTTAAAAAGCCGTTTTCCTTGTTGATCTCTTCAACGTTTTCGAATGTAAGGTGCATCCGCTCTTGCTCACGCCGACTTGCATCCTCTCTTGCTCTCGTCTTGGGTGGTCTTCACGCCAAGGAAGAAAATTCGGTTGCCAAGGAAATCCATCTCTTCTCCTCCACACAAAAGGATTACTTGGAGATCCTTGCTAGCACAAGGAGATTCAAGAAGGAGCTATCTCTCATCTTGTGTGCGGTGCCTTTGGAGAAGAAGCACTCGCATCTTTGCTTCCAAGTCGCCATCCTTGCAATGGCTATGGTATGTTTTCGTTTTGATCCATACAAGTTATAGAAGTTGATCATATATCATACATGCGATTCTAGAAACCCTAGTTTCCGCTATGCCAAAATTCTAGATGCGCATATTAGGGTTTTTCGCCCCCCTCAAGAAAGGGTTCTTTCAATTGGTATCAGAGGATGGGTTTTATGTATGTTCATATGATTGCTTTTGTGATCCATGTTTGCGCCTTTTGCATAGATCTAATGCTTATCAACATGCGAAAAATTAACATGCTAGTTATTGATGTTGGCGCATGTTACATGTTCATGCATGATCATTTGTTGGCGCTTGTTATAGAAGTTTTTGTCAAACTTGTTAACTTGCGCGCCTAACCAAGATCTATATCTGCGCCTACTTTAAACCCTTAGACGGGTTGATAGGGTTGAAATCATCAGTTTTGTCTGGACCCAACAGTCTGATCAGACCATCTGACAGCCTCGATGGGTCGACCAGATGGCACCTGTGCGCAAGCACGAGGTGGCTATAGGTCGACTGCAGACAGGCGTGTAGCGATGTCTGGTTGAGACAACAAGTGAACACTCTTGAGTTAGGCCCGTGGTTACACCCGCTTGCCAGAACTCATGAAGGTTGTTCAGCCCTTTGCGCATGCATGGTTGACCATTAGGTCAACTCAAGTCAGTTAGGACTTGGTGCATGCAAAGGCAGTGGATCGGACTAGACATGATGAGTGGATCCCTATTAATGTACCGTTGTAAGGTAGTAGGGCACATAAGGAAAATAAAATTGATGCCAATGGGTTTTCGAAAATTTTATTTTCTTATTGTTGGATCACATGATGATTGTATACCATGATGTGTGTTTATTTAATCTTATGTGGGCTGCCCAAATTTAATGTGTGCTGTGCTGGGGCCTGCGTGCCTGGATTAATTATAAATTATTTTTATTGTGATCTGCGCATCACATTTTAATTAATTTATACAATGTAATTGACTTGCGTGTCAATCTTGTCTAGATAGATTAAATTGTATTTTAATTAGACAAGAGCACAGAGCACACTTGGCAGAGGCGCATGCAGCAGTGGCTTGACCAGGTGGGAGGTCCAGGGTTCGACTCTGGGACAGGCGCATTTACCTGGTGGGCGCACCTGAGCTGCAGTGGGCGCTTGGGCCCTGGGTTGGGCCAGATGAGATGCAAAAGACCCATGAAGAGCTCAAGTGAAGACTTAAGTTAAAATTAAGGTCTTACCTAGGCTTAATGGGCTTTTACCACATAAGATCAGCATGCTTTCTATTTATTGTTTATATAATTAGAATTGCATGATTTAATCTTCTGCTATCACCATAGGGTTTGCATGATAGTTAAGAAGATAAAAGACCGTTAAAATCCAACGCTAAAATATCAAGCTCTTAAGCCTTCTGGCGCGAAACCTCACTGTTCTGACTATCGTTGGGGCCGTGTTGTACCCACTCAGTGGGCACGCCCATCTATCTTCAGACGGTGTGTGATTACACCTGCGTGTTACAGGGAAGGGATTTATCGCTTCTCGTTGCTCAGCATAGCACGTGGTGGTCCAGGGAGTAGGTCGGGTCAGCTTGACCATGTAGGCTACATATGTGGCGCATATGGTAGCTATATGGAGGCAGCCATCTGTGGGATCAGAGACTGTGTTGTACCAACTCAGTTGGCACAGTCTGCTGGATTGCCCAGATGAAGGGGAATCGCACGGGTTGGCGATTGGCAGGGATTGCCTACCAGAGATTAGTGCTTGTACTCTCTGTGCATCTTATCTCGCCTGAGCGGGACGCGGAGACCAAGTATGAAATCTGGATCCCATCTCACTAAAAGAGTTTTACTCTTTCGGGCTATTTTGCTGGATTTTTCAGCCAGATAAAATAGTGAGAAAAGAATCATTCTTAAGTCCTGAATTGATTCTCACATTGATACTGACCTTGCTGTTCTTGCATTATTGTAGATTACTGCAGCAACGAACACCACGAATTTCAATGTGCGATCCCTACTGGAAAGGGAGAAGTTTGCTGGACCAAACTTCTCAGACTGGTACGGACACCTTAAGATTGTTCTTAAGGCAGAGAGGAAGCTATATGTCCTCGAGACGGCTATACCGCCTCAACCCGCTCCGAACGCCGCAAGGGCGGTTCGGGATGCCTATGAGAAGCATGTCAATGATAGCATTGATGTCGCTTGCCTGATGCTTGCGTCTATGACGCCAGAGCTGCAGCGTCAGCATGAGGATCTATCTGCTATACAAATTATAGCAAACCTCAAGCTGCTGTATGCTGCACAGGCTAGGATTGAACGCTACAATTTGACTAAGCTTTTCTTTCAGAGCAAACTGGCTGAAGGGAGTCCAGTGGGAGCTCACGTACTCAAAATGATTGGGTACAAGGAGGCTCTAGAGAAACTGGGACATACCATCAATCAGGAGCTTGCTGTAGACATCATATTGCAGTCTCTCCCGACCTCTTTCGATCCGTTCATCATTAACTTTAATATGAACAAGATCAACTGTACCCCGGCAGAGTTACTGAATATGCTCTTGACTACAGAGTTGACTCTAAAGGGAAAGCCTTTATCCTCTGTCTTGCTAGTTCCTTCAAGGAATAAGAAGAAAGGGAAGAAAGGCAAAGCCCCTGTTAAGAGCTACAGCAAGGCTCTGAAACAAAAGGTTAAGCGGTCGAAGGAATACAGATGTTTCCACTGTGGCCAGCTGGGTCACTGGAAAAAGGACTGTAAAGCGCTCCAAGGAGATAAGAAGGGAAGTTTTGCTTCTGGCTCAGGTATTTACGTGACTGAAGTCATGGTTTCTTCTTCCATATCATGGGTGTTGGACACTGCATGTGGAGTTCACATTTGTTCAAATGTACAGGAACTCAAGAGAAGAAGACAGGTGGGACAGCATGAGGTGGACCTACGAGTTGGAAACGGGGCACGGGTTGCTGCTGTTGCTGTAGGCGTTTATTACATCTCATTACCATCTGGACTTGTATTGGAACTAGACAATTGTTATTTTGTACCAAGCATAACGAAAAATATTATCTCTATTCCTGCTCTTGTCAGGAAAGGGTGATGTGGGGCGGAAACACGTGATGTGCAAACCAAAAGAAAAGTAATTAAAACCTAAAATTACAATAAGCAGCCATAATTCCAAGCAGTAAAGATAATCATTTATGAAAAGATGCCACGTATGAGAATAGGTTCCAATGATCTATAATGAAAACTAATAAAGCCAAATAGCAGAGTGAAGTTGTTCTCTTCAGCATATAAAATAAATGAAGTGTCATTCTCAGTCAGTCAAATAGGGCATATCCAAGAAAATAGATAATCAGATCAGCAAGGAAAATCAACACAAAAATTTTATCAAACAGCTTAATTTGTTTGGATGCGTCGGTTGATCTGTTGGTGCTCAGTCGAAATTAAGTCGTCCAGGATGAAGATCAGGACATGTTCTTCCAAGTCGTATAGAGCGTCAGGTGTTTCAGTGGCCCCTAGCATGTTAATTACCTGCATTAAAAACGCTAATCAAATTAAAACCAAAATGCTGGAATGTGAACAGAACGGTCTCGGCTGAGTTCTCATGAAGCATTAGGGAGTCGGGGGCATGAACTGGTCGACGTTGGTGGCTGCAGAGGCATGGGGAAGGGTGGCTCGAGGCTGTAGGGACGCATTCCGGCGTGACGGCCGGCCGGTGGTGGCGCCTGAGCACTAGGAGGCGGGTGGTGCTAACACGGGCCTGCTTCTGGTGGAGACAGGGGAGGACGTGCGAGGATGCAGGGGCTGCCGGTGATCATCGGAGATGGCATGAACTCCCGACCTGCTACAACTGGGAATTTCTAGGGATGAGGCGAGCATGTGGCCTGAGTTTCTGGGCGGACAGTGGCCGGTCGGAGGTGGACTACGGTGAAAGGCGGGAGCAGGGCAGAAAATGGGCGGTAACAGGGGAAGCTATACGGGTAGACAGAATTGCTCGCCGTTCGTCCGATGGTGGACGAACTCAAAACCTGCTTCAACTGGA
This sequence comes from Costus lasius, assembly GCA_027563935.2. Classification (NCBI taxonomy): domain Eukaryota; kingdom Viridiplantae; phylum Streptophyta; class Magnoliopsida; order Zingiberales; family Costaceae; genus Costus; species Costus lasius. The sequence goes on from CM050453.2 coordinate 53,701,142, forward strand.
GGCTCTCAAGATGGAAGAGAGGTCATGGCCGGAGTTTGGGGTCGAACGGGGACTTGTCGGAGGAGATCGACGGCGATCCGTGGAGAAGGGCGGAAACAGGGGCATGAGCTGAGGCGTCACCAGAAATCTTCCGATTCCGGCGATCCAGACGTCGGATGGGGCGATCCTGCCGGTTGTGGGTTCGACCTGAAAGGGAAGATGTGTGGCTGGAGTTTGAGGACGATCCGTCGGCCGGATCGTCGCCGGCGGTGAGGCGAACGGAGAGTCTAGATCTAGACTCGGCAAGCAAACAGGCATGGATTGCGACAGCGGCGGAAGAATGTTTAAACGAGGAAGAGGTGGAGAAGAGTGGCGTTCAGCTGGAGAAAAGGGAGAGGAGAGGGCAGTGGCGACTCAAGCGCCGGAGGAGAAAAGGAGACATCCGATCGAATCAAACAAACACTATTTCCATTTTTTTTCAACTTCAATTTCTGTTTTTACAAGAAGGAGACACAGTTTTATAAAGAGGGGGCTGATAATAATGCCGTTGCTCCTTTCTTCATCTTCACGCCAGCTGCAACGGGCGGCTCTTCTGCGTAAGTAGCTTGATGGAGATGTGCTTGAATGTTGCTGGCACAAGGTTGACTTCATGTGGACGTTGTGGATGCAGCCCAGATTTTGCAGGAATTTGTTTGAATAGATGCAGCTGATGATAATTGGTTGGCACGCATTGGTAAATGCAATTGGTGGTGGCGTTTGATTGGCTGATGAGGTTGTGCTTGGCGGTGGATTTGATTTAATTTGATGAGCTTGCCTCTGGAGTTTTCTTCTTCAAGTAAGTTGCAACATTCAGCATCTCTTTCTGGGGCTTTGGATATCTTTGGGCTCCAATTTGAGCCTTCATATGCTGCCCGATTTGAGTTTGATCTAGGCTTGATGTGTGCACCCAATTGACTTGATCTCATGTTGATTACATGGCAAATGAAATAATAAGGATTAGTGCCTCATTAAAATTTAGAATTGCATTCCAATCAAAGTCAAAATTTAGACATAAATGTTGACTAAGTCTAGGTTCAATCATGGTTTAAAACAATCATGCAAAATTTGACCAAGTCAAAATTAAGTCTAATATCATGCGAAAATGCTCCTGCATCAGACACCCCTAGTTCAAAATGTTTCTACTCCTGGAGAAACTTAGGGTTATTAAAACTAATAACAATTAACTACTAGACTGAAAACTAATAATTTATCATGCTCGGGGGGAGGCCTATCAATGTATTCATCTTTGAGGGTAGCTAGAAAGAGAAGTTGATCATGCATAGATTTTCTCTGGTTGATTTTGCCTACCCCTAATACACTTTTCTCAATCAATGAGCAATGTGGAAGAAAATTTAGATTTAAATAAGATGTATTAGCAAGTTCATGTTGTCTAGTATAACATCCAAGTAAGAGAGAGGAAGGAATGATAAAATCATATGCATTTAATGTGAAATGTGTTGGGGAGAGAGTAATAGCCATAATGTCAAAGTATTGCATGTTATGGTTCAAATGTATGGGAGGTGCTATCACAAACTCAATTGGCTCTAAAGATTTAGGCATCACAAAGTCAAAATGTTCAAGTTGAGTAGTGTCTATGTGTGCCTTAAATGTGTGGGTAGAAGGGTTTAAGATACAAGACTCAAGGCTCATAGGATCTTCAAATTCTAAGGTTTCTCCTAATGGTTTAGAATGAGGGTCTAAGTCAATTTCAAAAGGAGCTAACTTAGGTTCAAAGTGTGGTTCATAAAGATCTATGGATTTGGGTTCAACTTGGCTTTCAATTAAATTATCAATGAAAAATGTTCCAAACTTAAGTTGTTTTATGCCTAATGGAGTCTCTATGGGCAATTGATTATCACATAAATTAATAATGGGTTCCTTAGTTGGAATAAATGTGGTAGACTCAAGTTGAGGCATGTTTTCTAAAGAACCTATGGGTATGGGCCCTAAAATTGAAGGTAATGGTACTTCATGATTTATTTCTTCAAATTTAGTGGTTTCATCAAGACATGGTTTAGGTTCTAAAGTTGGCTCTAAGGTTTGGTTGAACTCTAGAGGATTAGGACTCTCTTGTTTAACTTGTAAGTGGGGCTTTCTTAATTTCTCCATTGATTGTTGCAACTTTTTCATATGCTCCTTGAACTCATGTTGCAACTTTTTAGTTTGCTCCCTTAACTCATCATAAGGGTGAATTATGTGTGGCAACCCTTTATGAATAAAACTATAACTCCAAGGGTTGTGAAAATAATGTCCTTGATAATCACGCATGAATTCATTCCCTAATAAGATGTCAAATCCTTCTAAACTCATTACATCACACCAAATTTCAGTTTTCATATTGCCTAATTGAATAGGAACTAAGCATTGAAAGTCAACTAAAGTTGTAGTCAAATCATCCCAAGTTATGCAATAAGGGTTAGGATTTTTTTCTATGGTAAGGCCAAATTTTTCAAGGGATCTAGGAGATATGATATTGTACTTGACAAAATGATCAATAATAGTTTTACATTTAAAACCATTGCACCAAATATGTGTAGTAAAACTATTAGGCCCATGTGTGAGAACCCTACATTTTTGTTTTATAGAACTATTAGGCCTATGTATAAGAGTCCTATAGTGTTCCCTAATAGTTATTAATTCTGTTCTAGCTATAACTTCCTGTTGAGTAAAATAACGCATGATGATAAACAAGAAAATTAATGCTAGAAATGACTATTGTTTAAGTGCAAAAACTATAAGCAAACCTAGCAATAAATCAGAATTGATTGCAGCAAGTTGATGACAAAACAAAATTCAGAAATCAAATGCAGAATTTCAGAATCAAATCAATACATCCAAGGCTGCACTTATAGGTGTTTTAAACTGAAATACGTTGATGGTTTTCCTAGCTGCAGTTTGATACAGATTATTGCAGTAAGCAGGCTGAAAATTTCAGATTCGGTAGGCTGAAAACCAGATTTAAAACTCATAAGTCAAGTGCAGAATTCAGCAAATTGAAAACTCAGTTATAGTTGCTTTCACAAGTGTGCAGTTTATTAAATCTTGCGCAGCTAGAGGTTGAAAACAAATCAGGTATCTCAAAAAATTTAATGGTCCAGATGTTGCAGGATTTATAAAACTGAGTGGAGCATCAGGAAAACACATGCAGAATTTGAGGTGCATAGCAAAAATCCAGAAATATCATGCAGTTCTATGCATAATTGTTCTCAATGTAAGCAATATTTTTTTTTTTTTTGTGCATATAAACTACAACTAGCAAATAACTTACAAATGCAAACTAAATGGAAGAACTAAACATGAGAGCATGTAACATGTTTTTTTTTTATTTATTTATTTTATGCAAAGAGCAAAGCAAGGATCGTGTGAGCAGAGAAGAGTTGCTCACAATCTGCTCTGATACCAAGCTAATGTGGGGCGGAAACACGTGATGTGCAAACCAAAAGAAAAGTAATTAAAACCTAAAATTACAATAAGCAGCCATAATTCCAAGCAGTAAAGATAATCATTTATGAAAAGATGCCACGTATGAGAATAGGTTCCAATGATCTATAATGAAAACTAATAAAGCCAAATAGCAGAGTGAAGTTGTTCTCTTCAGCATATAAAATAAATGAAGTGTCATTCTCAGTCAGTCAAATAGGGCATATCCAAGAAAATAGATAATCAGATCAGCAAGGAAAATCAACACAAAAATTTTATCAAACAGCTTAATTTGTTTGGATGCGTCGGTTGATCTGTTGGTGCTCAGTCGAAATTAAGTCATCCAGGATGAAGATCAGGACATGTTCTTCCAAGTCGTATAGAGCGTCAGGTGTTTCAGTGGCCCCTAGCATGTTAATTACCTGCATTAAAAACGCTAATCAAATTAAAACCAAAATGCTGGAATGTGAACAGAACGGTCTCGGCTGAGTTCTCATGAAGCATCAGGGAGTCGGGGGCATGAACTGGTCGACGTTGGTGGCTGCAGAGGAGTGGGGAAGGGTGGCTCGAGGCTGTAGGGACGCATTCCGGCGTGACGGCCGGTCGGCGGTGGCGCCTGAGCGCTAGGAGGCGGGTGGCGCTAACACGGGCCTGCTTCTGGTGGAGACAGGGGAGGACGTGCGAGGATGCAGGGGCTGCCGGTGATCATCGGAGACGGCATGAACTCCCGACCTGCTACAACTGGGAATTGCTAGGGATGAGGCGAGCATGTGGCCTGAGTTTCTGGGCGGACAGTGGCCGGTCGGAGGTGGACTACGGTGAAAGGCGGGAGCAGGGCAGAAAATGGGCGGTAACAGGGGAAGCTATACGGGTAGACAGAATTGCTCGCCGTTCGTCCGATGGTGGACGAACTCAAAACCTGCTTCAACTGGAGGCTCTCAAGATGGAAGAGAGGTCATGGCCGGAGTTTGGGGTCAAACGGGGACTTGTCGGAGGAGATCGACGGCGATCCGTGGAGAAGGGCGGAAACAGGGGCGTGAGCTGAGGCGTCACCGGAAATCTTCTGATTCCGGCGATCCAGACGTCGGATGGGGCGATCCTGCTGGTTGTGGGTTCGACCTGAAAGGGAGGATGTGTGGCTGGAGTTTGAGGACGATCCGTCGGCCGGATCGTCGCCGGCGGTGAGGCGAACGGAGACTCCAGATCTAGACTCGGCAAGCAAACAGGCGTGGATTGCGACAGCGGCGGAAGAATGTTTAAACGAGGAAGAGGTGGAGAAGAGTGGCGTTCAGCTGGAGAAAAGGGAGAGGAGAGGGCAGTGGCAACTCAAGCGCCGGAGGAGAAAAGGAGACATCCGATCGAATCAAACAAACACTATTTCCATTTTTTTTCAACTTCAATTTCTGTTTTTACAAGAAGGAGACACAGTTTTATAAAGAGGGGGCTGATAATAATGCCGTTGCTCCTTTCTTCATCTTCACGCCAGCTGCAACGGGCAGCTCTTCTGCGTAAGTAGCTTGATGGAGATGTGCTTGAATGTTGCTGGCACAAGGTTGACTTCATGTGGACGTTGTGGATGCAGCCCAGATTTTGCAGGAATTTGTTTGAATAGATGCAGCTGATGATAATTGCTTGGCACGCATTGGTAAATGCAATTGGTGGTGGCGTTTGATTGGCTGATGAGGTTGTGCTTGGCGGTGGATTTGATTTAATTTGATGAGCTTGCCTCTGGAGTTTTCTTCTTCAAGTAAGTTGCAACGTTCAGCATCTCTTTATGGAGCTTTGGATATCTTTGGGCTCCAATTTGAGCCTTCTTATGCTGCTCGATTTGAGTTTGATCTAGGCTTGATGTGTGCACCCAATTGAGTTGATCTCATGTTGATTACATGGCAAATGAAATAATAAGGATTAGTGCCTCATTAAAATTTAGAATTGCATTCCAATCAAAGTCAAAATTTAGACATAAATGTTGACTAAGTCTAGGTTCAATCATGGTTTAAAACAATCATGCAAAATTTGACCAAGTCAAAATTAAGTCTAATATCATGCGAAAATGCTCCTGCATCAGACACCCCTAGTTCAAAATGTTTCTACTCCTGGAGAAACTTAGGGTAATTAAAACTAATAACAATTAACTACTAGACTGAAAACTAATAATTTATCACGCTCGGGGGGAGGCCTATCAATGTATTCATCTTTGAGGGTAGCTAGAAAGAGAAGTTGATCATGCATAGATTTTCTCTGGTTGATTTTGCCTACCCCTAATACACTTTTCTCAATCAATGAGCAATGTGGAAGAAAATTTAGATTTAAATAAGATGTATTAGCAAGCTCATGTTGTCTAGTATAACATCCAAGTAAGAGAGAGGAAGGAATGATAAAATCATATGCATTTAATGTGAAATGTGTTGGGGAGAGAGTAATAGCCATAATGTCAAAGTATTGCATGTTATGGTTCAAATGTATGGGAGGTGCTATCACAAACTCAATTGGCTCTAAAGATTTAGGCATCACAAAGTCAAAATGTTCAAGTTGAGTAGTGTCTATGTGTGCCTTAAATGTGTGGGTAGAAGGGTTTAAGATACAAGACTCAAGGCTCATAGGATCTTCAAATTCTAAGGTTTCTCCTAATGGTTTAGAATGAGGGTCTAAGTCAATTTCAAAAGGAGCTAACTTAGGTTCAAAGTGTGGTTCATAAAGATCTATGGATTTGGGTTCAACTTGGCTTTCAATTAAATTATCAATGAAAAATGTTCCAAACTTAAGTTGTTTTATGCCTAATGGAGTCTCTATGGGCAATTGATTCTCACATAAATTAATAATGGGTTCCTTAGTTGGAATAAATGTGGTAGACTCAAGTTGAGGCATGTTTTCTAAAGAACCTATGGGTATGGGCCCTAAAATTGAAGGTAATGGTACTTCATGATTTATTTCTTCAAATTTAGTGGTTTCATCAAGACATGGTTTAGGTTCTAAAGTTGGCTCTAAGGTTTGGTTGAACTCTAGAGGTTTAGGACTCTCTTGTTTAACTTGTAAGTGGGGCTTTCTTAATTTCTCCATTGATTGTTGCAACTTTTTCATATGCTCCTTGAACTCATGTTGCAACTTTTTAGTTTGCTCCCTTAACTCATCATAAGGGTGAATTATGTGTGGCAACCCTTTATGAATAAAACTATAACTCCAAGGGTTGTGAAAATAATGTCCTTGATAATCACGCATGAATTCATTCCCTAATAAGATGTCAAATCCTTCTAAACTCATTACATCACACCAAATTTCAGTTTTCATATTGCCTAATTGAATAGGAACTAAGCATTGAAAGTCAACTAAAGTTGTAGTCAAATCATCCCAAGTTATGCAATAAGGGTTAGGATTTTTTTCTATGGTAAGGCCAAATTTTTCAAGGGATCTAGGAGATATGATATTGTACTTGACAAAATGATCAATAATAGTTTTACATTTAAAACCATTGCACCAAATATGTGTAGTAAAACTATTAGGCCCATGTGTGAGAACCCTACATTTTTGTTTTATAGAACTATTAGGCCTATGTATAAGAGTCCTATAGTGTTCCCTAATAGTTATTAATTCTGTTCTAGCTATAACTTCCTGTTGAGTAAAATAACGCATGATGATAAACAAGAAAATTAATGCTAGAAATGACTATTGTTTAAGTGCAAAAACTATAAGCAAACCTAGCAATAAATCAGAATTGATTGCAGCAAGTTGATGACAAAACAAAATTCAGAAATCAAATGCAGAATTTCAGAATCAAATCAATACATCCAAGGCTGCACTTATAGGTGTTTTAAACTGAAATACGTTGATGGTTTTCCTAGCTGCAGTTTGATACAGATTATTGCAGTAAGCAGGCTGAAAATTTCAGATTCGGTAGGCTGAAAACCAGATTTAAAACTCATAAGTCAAGTGCAGAATTCAGCAAATTGAAAACTCAGTTATAGTTGCTTTCACAAGTGTGCAGTTTATTAAATCTTGCGCAGCTAGAGGTTGAAAACAAATCAGGTATCTCAAAAAATTTAATGGTCCAGATGTTGCAGGATTTATAAAACTGAGTGGAGCATCAGGAAAACACATGCAGAATTTGAGGTGCATAGCAAAAATCCAGAAATATCATGCAGTTCTATGCATAATTGTTCTCAATGTAAGCAATATTTTTTTTTTTTGTGCATATAAACTACAACTAGCAAATAACTTACAAATGCAAACTAAATGGAAGAACTAAACATGAGAGCATGTAACATGTTTTTTTTTTTATTTATTTATTTTATGCAAAGAGCAAAGCAAGGATCGTGTGAGCAGAGAAGAGTTGCTCACAATCTGCTCTGATACCAAGCTAATGTGGGGCGGAAACACGTGATGTGCAAACCAAAAGAAAAGTAATTAAAACCTAAAATTACAATAAGCAGCCATAATTCCAAGCAGTAAAGATAATCATTTATGAAAAGATGCCACGTATGAGAATAGGTTCCAATGATCTATAATGAAAACTAATAAAGCCAAATAGCAGAGTGAAGTTGTTCTCTTCAGCATATAAAATAAATGAAGTGTCATTCTCAGTCAGTCAAATAGGGCATATCCAAGAAAATAGATAATCAGATCAGCAAGGAAAATCAACACAAAAATTTTATCAAACAGCTTAATTTGTTTGGATGCGTCGGTTGATCTGTTGGTGCTCAGTCAAAATTAAGTCATCCAGGATGAAGATCAGGACATGTTCTTCCAAGTCGTATAGAGCGTCAGGTGTTTCAGTGGCCCCTAGCATGTTAATTACCTGCATTAAAAACGCTAATCAAATTAAAACCAAAATGCTGGAATGTGAACAGAACGGTCTCGGCTGAGTTCTCATGAAGCATCAGGGAGTCGGGGGCATGAACTGGTCGACGTTGGTGGCTGCAGAGGAGTGGGGAAGGGTGGCTCGAGGCTGTAGGGACGCATTCCGGCGTGACGGCCGGCCGGCGGTGGCGCCTGAGCGCTAGGAGGCGGGGTGGCGCTAACACGGGCCTGCTTCTGGTGGAGACAGGGGAGGACGTGCGAGGATGCAGGGGCTGCCGGTGATCATCGGAGACGGCATGAACTCCCGACCTGCTACAACTGGGAATTGCTAGGGATGAGGCGAGCATGTGGCCTGAGTTTCTGGGCGGACAGTGGCCGGTCGGAGGTGGACTACGGTGAAAGGCGGGAGCAGGGCAGAAAATGGGCGATAACAGGGGAAGCTATACGGGTAGACAGAATTGCTCGCCGTTCGTCCGATGGTGGACGAACTCAAAACCTGCTTCAACTGGAGGCTCTCAAGATGGAAGAGAGGTCATGGCCGGAGTTTGGGGTCAAACGGGGACTTGTCGGAGGAGATCGACGGCGATCCGTGGAGAAGGGCGGAAACAGGGGCGTGAGCTGAGGCGTCACCGGAAATCTTCTGATTCCGGCGATCCAGACGTCGGATGGGGCGATCCTGCCGGTTGTGGGTTCGACCTGAAAGGGAGGATGTGTGGCTGGAGTTTGAGGACGATCCGTCGGCCGGATCGTCGCCGGCGGTGAGGCGAACGGAGACTCCAGATCTAGACTCGGCAAGCAAACAGGCGTGGATTGCGACAGCGGCGGAAGAATGTTTAAACGAGGAAGAGGTGGAGAAGAGTGGCGTTCAGCTGGAGAAAAGGGAGAGGAGAGGGCAGTGGCAACTCAAGCGCCGGAGGAGAAAAGGAGACATCCGATCGAATCAAACAAACACTATTTCCATTTTTTTTCAACTTCAATTTCTGTTTTTACAAGAAGGAGACACAGTTTTATAAAGAGGGGGCTGATAATAATGCCGTTGCTCCTTTCTTCATCTTCACGCCAGCTGCAACGGGCAGCTCTTCTGCGTAAGTAGCTTGATGGAGATGTGCTTGAATGTTGCTGGCACAAGGTTGACTTCATGTGGACGTTGTGGATGCAGCCCAGATTTTGCAGGAATTTGTTTGAATAGATGCAGCTGATGATAATTGCTTGGCACGCATTGGTAAATGCAATTGGTGGTGGCGTTTGATTGGCTGATGAGGTTGTGCTTGGCGGTGGATTTGATTTAATTTGATGAGCTTGCCTCTGGAGTTTTCTTCTTCAAGTAAGTTGCAACGTTCAGCATCTCTTTCTGGGGCTTTGGATATCTTTGGGCTCCAATTTGAGCCTTCTTATGCTGCTCGATTTGAGTTTGATCTAGGCTTGATGTGTGCACCCAATTGACTTGATCTCATGTTAATTACATGGCAAATGAAATAATAAGGATTAGTGCCTCATTAAAATTTAGAATTGCATTCCAATCAAAGTCAAAATTTAGACATAAATGTTGACTAAGTCTAGGTTCAATCATGGTTTAAAACAATCATGCAAAATTTGACCAAGTCAAAATTAAGTCTAATATCATGCGAAAATGCTCCTGCATCAGACACCCCTAGTTCAAAATGTTTCTACTCCTGGAGAAACTTAGGGTAATTAAAACTAATAACAATTAACTACTAGACTGAAAACTAATAATTTATCACGCTCGGGGGGAGGCCTATCAATGTATTCATCTTTGAGGGTAGCTAGAAAGAGAAGTTGATCATGCATAGATTTTCTCTGGTTGATTTTGCCTACCCCTAATACACTTTTCTCAATCAATGAGCAATGTGGAAGAAAATTTAGATTTAAATAAGATGTATTAGCAAGCTCATGTTGTCTAGTATAACATCCAAGTAAGAGAGAGGAAGGAATGATAAAATCATATGCATTTAATGTGAAATGTGTTGGGGAGAGAGTAATAGCCATAATGTCAAAGTATTGCATGTTATGGTTCAAATGTATGGGAGGTGCTATCACAAACTCAATTGGCTCTAAAGATTTAGGCATCACAAAGTCAAAATGTTCAAGTTGAGTAGTGTCTATGTGTGCCTTAAATGTGTGGGTAGAAGGGTTTAAGATACAAGACTCAAGGCTCATAGGATCTTCAAATTCTAAGGTTTCTCCTAATGGTTTAGAATGAGGGTCTAAGTCAATTTCAAAAGGAGCTAACTTAGGTTCAAAGTGTGGTTCATAAAGATCTATGGATTTGGGTTCAACTTGGCTTTCAATTAAATTATCAATGAAAAATGTTCCAAACTTAAGTTGTTTTATGCCTAATGGAGTCTCTATGGGCAATTGATTCTCACATAAATTAATAATGGGTTCCTTAGTTGGAATAAATGTGGTAGACTCAAGTTGAGGCATGTTTTCTAAAGAACCTATGGGTATGGGCCCTAAAATTGAAGGTAATGGTACTTCATGATTTATTTCTTCAAATTTAGTGGTTTCATCAAGACATGGTTTAGGTTCTAAAGTTGGCTCTAAGGTTTGGTTGAACTCTAGAGGATTAGGACTCTCTTGTTTAACTTGTAAGTGGGGCTTTCTTAATTTCTCCATTGATTGTTGCAACTTTTTCATATGCTCCTTGAACTCATGTTGCAACTTTTTAGTTTGCTCCCTTAACTCATCATAAGGGTGAATTATGTGTGGCAACCCTTTATGAATAAAACTATAACTCCAAGGGTTGTGAAAATAATGTCCTTGATAATCACGCATGAATTCATTCCCTAATAAGATGTCAAATCCTTCTAAACTCATTACATCACACCAAATTTCAGTTTTCATATTGCCTAATTGAATAGGAACTAAGCATTGAAAGTCAACTAAAGTTGTAGTCAAATCATCCCAAGTTATGCAATAAGGGTTAGGATTTTTTTCTATGGTAAGGCCAAATTTTTCAAGGGATCTAGGAGATATGATATTGTACTTGACAAAATGATCAATAATAGTTTTACATTTAAAACCATTGCACCAAATATGTGTAGTAAAACTATTAGGCCCATGTGTGAGAACCCTACATTTTTGTTTTATAGAACTATTAGGCCTATGTATAAGAGTCCTATAGTGTTCCCTAATAGTTATTAATTCTGTTCTAGCTATAACTTCCTGTTGAGTAAAATAACGCATGATGATAAACAAGAAAATTAATGCTAGAAATGACTATTGTTTAAGTGCAAAAACTATAAGCAAACCTAGCAATAAATCAGAATTGATTGCAGCAAGTTGATGACAAAACAAAATTCAGAAATCAAATGCAGAATTTCAGCATCAAATCAATACATCCAAGGCTGCACTTATAGGTGTTTTAAACTGAAATACGTTGATGGTTTTCCTAGCTGCAGTTTGATACAGATTATTGCAGTAAGCAGGCTGAAAATTTCAGTTTCGGTAGGCTGAAAACCAGATTTAAAACTCATAAGTCAAGTGCAGAATTCAGCAAATTGAAAACTCAGTTATAGTTGCTTTCACAAGTGTGCAGTTTATTAAATCTTGCGCAGCCAGAGGTTGAAAACAAATCAGGTATCTCAAAAAATTTAATGGTCCAGATGTTGCAGGATTTATAAAACTGAGTGGAGCATCAGGAAAACACATGCAGAATTTGAGGTGCATAGCAAAAATCCAGAAATATCATGCAGTTCTATGCATAATTGTTCTCAATGTAAGCAATATTTTTTTTTTTTGTGCATATAAACTACAACTAGCAAATAACTTACAAATGCAAACTAAATGGAAGAACTAAACATGAGAGCATGTAACATGTTTTTTTTTTTTTTTTTTTATTTTATGCAAAGAGCAAAGCAAGGATCGTGTGAGCAGACAAGAGTTGCTCACAATCTGCTCTGATACCAAGCTAATGTGGGGCGGAAACACGTGATGTGCAAACCAAAAGAAAAGTAATTAAAACCTAAAATTACAATAAGCAGCCATAATTCCAAGCAGTAAAGATAATCATTTATGAAAAGATGCCACGTATGAGAATAGGTTCCAATGATCTATAATGAAAACTAATAAAGCCAAATAGCAGAGTGAAGTTGTTCTCTTCAGCATATAAAATAAATGAAGTGTCATTCTCAGTCAGTCAAATAGGGCATATCCAAGAAAATAGATAATCAGATCAGCAAGGAAAATCAACACAAAAATTTTATCAAACAGCTTAATTTGTTTGGATGCGTCGGTTGATCTGTTGGTGCTCAGTCGAAATTAAGTCGTCCAGGATGAAGATCAGGAGATGTTCTTCCAAGTCGTATAGAGCGTCAGGTGTTTCAGTGGCCCCTAGCATGTTAATTACCTGCATTAAAAACGCTAATCAAATTAAAACCAAAATGCTGGAATGTGAACAGAACGGTCTCGGCTGAGTTCTCATGAAGCATCAGGGAGTCGGGGGCATGAACTGGTCGACGTTGGTGGCCGCAGAGGCGTGGGGAAGGGTGGCTCGAGGCTGTAGGGACGCATTCCGGCATGACGGCCAGCCGGCGGTGGCGCCTGAGCGCTAGGAGGCGGGTGGCGCTAACACGGGCCTGCTTCTGGTGGAGACAGGGGAGGACGTGCAAGGATGCAGGGGCTGCCGGTGATCATCGGAGACGGCATGAACTCCCGACCTGCTACAACTGGGAATTGCTAGGGATGAGGCGAGCATGTGGCCTGAGTTTCTTGGCGGACAGTGGCCGGTCGGAGGTGGACTACGGTGAAAGGCGGGAGCAGGGCAGAAAATGGGCGGTAACAGGGGAAGCTATACGGGTAGACAGAATTGCTCGCCGTTCGTCCGATGGTGGACGAACTCAAAACCTGCTTCAACTGGAGGCTCTCAAGATGGAAGAGAGGTCATGGCCGGAGTTTGGGGTCGAACGGGGACTTGTCGGAGGAGATCGACGGCGATCCGTGGAGAAGGGCGGAAACAGGGGCGTGAGCTGAGGCGTCACCGGAAATCTTCCGATTCCGGCGATCCAGACGTCGGATGGGGCGATCCTTCCGGTTGTGGGTTCGACCTGAAAGGGAGGATGTGTGGCTGGAGTTTGAGGACGATCCGTCGGCCGGATCGTCGCCGGCGGTGAGGCGAACGGAGAGTCCAGATCTAGACTCGGCAAGCAAACAGGCGTGGATTGCGACAGCGGCGGAAGAATGTTTAAACGAGGAAGAGGTGGAGAAGAGTGGCGTTCAGCTGGAGAAAAGGGAGAGGAGAGGGCAGTGGCGACTCAAGCGCCGGAGGAGAAAAGGAGACATCCGATCGAATCAAACAAACACTATTTCCATTTTTTTTCAACTTCAATTTCTGTTTTTACAAGAAGGAGACACAGTTTTATAAAGAGGGGGCTGATAATAATGCCGTTGCTCCTTTCTTCATCTTCACGCCAGCTGCAACGGGCAGCTCTTCTGCGTAAGTAGCATGATGGAGATGTGCTTGAATGTTGCTGGCACAAGGTTGACTTCATGTGGACGTTGTGGATGCAGCCCAGATTTTGCAGGAATTTGTTTGAATAGATGCAGCTGATGATAATTGCTTGGCACGCATTGGTAAATGCAATTGGTGGTGGCGTTTGATTGGCTGATGAGGTTGTGCTTGGCGGTGGATTTGATTTAATTTGATGAGCTTGCCTCTGGAGTTTTCTTCTTCAAGTAAGTTGCAACGTTCAGCATCTCTTTATGGAGCTTTGGATATCTTTGGGCTCCAATTTGAGCCTTCTTATGCTGCTCGATTTGAGTTTGATCTAGGCTTGATGTGTGCACCCAATTGAGTTGATCTCATGTTGATTACATGGCAAATGAAATAATAAGGATTAGTGCCTCATTAAAATTTAGAATTGCATTCCAATCAAAGTCAAAATTTAGACATAAATGTTGACTAAGTCTAGGTTCAATCATGGTTTAAAACAATCATGCAAAATTTGACCAAGTCAAAATTAAGTCTAATATCATGCGAAAATGCTCCTGCATCAAAGGGTTTTCCTTTGAATGCAATATTTCAAAGTGTATTATTTCTTTTGATAATATTGTTTATGCTACTGGGTCGATTAACAATGGGTTATTCATGTTGGACATGGAATGTTCTATACAACAAATTGATAACAAGAAAGCTAAGTATGCTGATAACAGCACCTTGCTATGGCATAGTCGTTTAGGCCATATTAACAAGAAGCGCATTAAGCGGTTGCATGATAATGGACTGCTGGGATCATTCTCCTGTGAGGAGCTTGATACATGCAAAGCTTGTTTAATGGGTAAAATGACGAAGTCTCCTTTTTCTAATAAAGGTCAAAGGGCTTCAGGTTTACTTGACCTCATTCACAGTGATGTGTGTGGGCCATTTAGTAAACATGCCAGAGGTGGCTATTCGTACTTCATTACCTTTACTGATGATTTCAGTAGGTATGGTTATGTCTATCTAATGAGACATAAAAGTGAATCTTTTGACAAGTTCAAAGAGTTCAAAAATGAAGTACAGAATCAGCTAGGCCGAAATATCAAGGCACTTCGTTCAGATCGAGGTGGATAATACTTGAGTCGAGAGTTTACTGACTATCTGAAGGAGTGTGGGATTATCTCACAGCTCACTCCGCCAGGAACACCGCAATGGAATGGTGTGTCCGAGAGGAGGAACAGAACCTTACTGGATATGGTTCGTTCTATGATGAGTCAGGCTACTCAGCCTTACTCCTTTTGGGGATTTGCACTGGAAACAGCTGCAAAGGTACTAAACCGAGTGCCATCCAAAGCAGTTTCAAAGACGCCATATGAGTTATGGTATGGGAAACAGCCAAGCTTGATGTTTATCAAGATCTGGGGTTGCGAGGCTTATGTCAAAAAGCTCGCCTCTGGGAAACTAGAGAGCAGATCTGAGAAATGTATCTTTGTCGGTTACCCTAAGGAAACTAAGGGTTATTATTTCTACGATCCCAAAGAGAACAAGGTGTTTGTTGCTCGGACAGCTATTTTTCTTGAGAAGGAATTTCTTCTGCAAGAGGCCAGTGGGAGAGAAATAAAGCTGGATGAGAATCCAAAAAAAGGACAAAGTAGTCAAGCACAGTTGGATGAGCCTGAGCCAGTAGATCGGGTTACTGAACAACCTGAGGCTCAGATATCACGGGAACCGCGAAGATCGGGAAGGATCCGTCGACAGCCTGAGCGCTATGACGGAATCTACATCATTGATGATGAACCCCTCACTTATGCGGATGCGGTCAGTGGACCGGAATCAGCGAGATGGCTTGAAGCTATGCGAGCCGAGATGGACTCCATGTCAGATAACCAAGTCTGGGATTTGGTTGATCCGCCACCGGGAGTAATCCCTATAGGCTGTAAGTGGATCTTCAAGAAGAAGATAGACATGGATGGTAACGTGGTTACCTATAAAGGTAGGCTAGTTGCGAAAGGTTTCAAACAAATCTACGGGATAGATTATGATGAAACTTTCTCTCCTGTAGCTATGTTTAAGTCTATTCGGATTATTCTCGCGATAGCAGCATATTATGATTATGAGATCTGGCAGATGGATGTGAAGACTGCTTTCCTTAATGGAAAACTGGATGAGGATGTGTATATGACACAACCTGAAGGTTTCACTAATCCATCAGATCGTCATAAAATATGCAAGTTAAGGAAGTCCATTTATGGACTTAAGCAAGCATCAAGAAGCTGGAATATTCGTTTTGATGAATCAATCTGTGAGTTTGGTTTCATCAAGAATGAAGATGACCCGTGTGTATATAAGAGGTTTAGTGGGAGCGTAATCACTTTACTAGTTCTCTACGTCGATGATATCTTAATCATTGGAAACGATATTCCTGAACTGCATGCGGTTAAGGCATGGTTAAGAAAATGTTTCCAGATGAAAGATTTAGGAGAAGCAGCCTATGTAGTAGGTGTGAAGATCTACAGAGATAGATCTAAGAGGCTTCTCGGGCTGTGCCAGAGTACTTACATCGATAAAGTCCTGGAGAGATTCCATTTAGAAAATTCTAAAAGAGGATATCTTCCAGTCAGACATGGTCTGAATCTTTCAAATAGTCAGTGCCCACAAACACAGACTGAGAAAGATGAAATGGACAATATGCCTTATGCTTCGGCTATTGGGTCCATTATGTATGCGATGTTATGTACTCGCCCAGACGTCGCTTACGGGTTAAGCGTGACCAGTCGGTTCCAAAGTAATCCAGGTCAGGCGCACTGGATTGCAGTCAAGAACATTTTGAAATATCTGCGGAGGACCAAAGATATGTTCTTGGTGTATGGTGGTCAGGAAGAACTCAGTATTGAAGGATATACTGACGCTTCGTTCCAATCTGACCTGGATGATTTCCGATCGCAATCAGGCTATGTTTTTAGCTTGAATGGAGGTGCAGTGGTGTGGAAAAGTTTCAAACAATCTATTGTTGCTGATTCCACAACAGAAGCCGAGTATGTTGCAGCCTCGGAAGCATCTAAGGAGGCAGTGTGGATTCGTAAGTTCATTCAGGAACTTGGTGTTGTTCCTTTGAGTGCAGATCCATTGGTTATCTTCTGTGATAACACTGGAGCAATAGCACAGGCAAAGGAACCAAGGTCGCACCAGAAGTCCAAGCACATACAGAGACGGTTTCACTTGATCCAGGAGATCATTGATCGTGGCGAGATCAAAGTCTGCAAGGTTCATACAGATGACAATCTGGCTGACCCACTTACAAAGCCTCTGGCGCAGCAGAAGCATGAGAAGCACTGTAATAATATGGGTTTGAGATTTCTCAACCATTAGATTAAGTGCAAGTGGGAGATTGTTGGGGTATGCCCTTAAGGCTAATGTTTGAGGCCTTGGGATTATATCAGTATCATGTATAAACTCTATGTTTATAAAGGCAATGGTTGTTATTCAGGTTGTTACATTATCTGCTGCAATGTGTATACTTCTGAATAATGTCTCAATGATGTTCAGCTAGTCTGACATGCAGTTAAGTCCTTAGTCGAGATATCTTGGTGAACATGAGACAGCCTTGATATGATTGAGACTAATATGTGTTCTAATCTTATAGGATGCTTTGAGCATGGAATAAGATGTAGACTCATGGGTACATTGGATGTACTGGACAGACCCTACATAGGATGTTCAATTGCTTGTCACAATGTAAATAATCCTTGTATGCAAACAAGTGGCATATTTCCTTTGACTTGAGATCACTTGTGTTTCTAAATGATGATTGGCATTGTTTTGAGATAGTTCGATATCATTTGAAATATAATGGTTATAGATTATCTTGGATAATGAGCATGAGTCATGTTAGGGCACTAGTGATAGATATAGGATTGCCGTCTCCTAGTTTGGAGTGTGATGTTCTAATGGGGCCCCCCCTTGGATGAGATGATTGAGAAAGTGTATGGCCATACCCAGATGACTATGTTCATCTGATCTAATCATTCTCATTGTATTGGAGTTACAGGCTTGACACGCTTGTCCAATAAGAACATCCAGTGGCAAAGGAAACATGTATGCCTAGTGAGTTGAATTCACACTTGTGCTATGGTTTGGGTGTAGTCTTGGAAGACTCTTTCCTTTATATCGGGAGACAGTGATGTGTTGCTAGATACCCCTCACTGATCGTGATAACGTGAGTTATCATTACCGACATTTGAAGGAAACCCTTAGGGTCGCACAATTTGATGATATGGCTTACTTATGTCAGATCGTGTGGACTGAATTGTTTTGGTTCAGTTTAAAGGAATTTAAACTCTGATTGTAAGTGAGATCTGGTCTGATCATGTTTGATTGATTAGGGCTTTAGATCGGTAAACTTCGATCGAGAGATCTGATGCTAGTTCGATGAGATCAAGAGCATCAAGAGATGAATGGTTAGATCTTGAACCATCTGGTTCATAGGTGATCTAGACCATGTCTTGGTTTGGGCTTGGTTTGATTTGGTCTTTGAACCAAATGCAATTAAACCAAATTAAAATGAACTGGTTCACTTATGTGAACGTATGGTTCATTTTGAGAGAAGTTCGATGGGGCATGGTAACGTGGGCATTGAAGGAGGACTTAGTGCTTTATATTTTTAAAAAGCCGTTTTCCTTGTTGATCTCTTCAACGTTTTCGAACGTAAGGTGCATCCGCTCTTGCTCACGCCGACTTGCATCCTCTCTTGCTCTCGTCTTGGGTGGTCTTCACGCCAAGGAAGAAAATTCAGTTGCCAAGGAAATCCATCTCTTCTCCTCCACACAAAAGGATTACTTGGAGATCCTTGCTAGCACAAGGAGATTCAAGAAGGAGCTATCTCTCATCTTGTGTGCGGTGCCTTTGGAGAAGAAGCACTCGCATCTTTGCTTCCAAGTCGCCATCCTTGTAATGGCTATGGTATATTTTCGTTTTGATCCATACAAGTTATAGAAGTTGATCATATATCATACATGCGATTCTAGAAACCCTAGTTTCCGCTATGCCAAAATTCTAGATGCGCATATTAGGGTTTTTCGCCCCCCTCAAGAAAGTGTTCTTTCAATTGGTATCAGAGGATGGGTTTTATGTATGTTCATATGATTGCTTTTGTGATCCATGTTTGCGCCTTTTGCATAGATCTAATGCTTATCAACATGCGAAAAATTAACATGCTAGTTATTGATGTTGGCGCATGTTACATGTTCATGCATGATCATTTGTTGGCGCTTGTTATAGATGTTTTTGTCAAACTTGTTAACTTGCGCGCCTAACCTAGATCTATATCTGCGCCTACTTTAAACCCTTAGACGGGTTGATAGGGTTGAAATCATCAGTTTTGTCTGGACCCAACAGTCTGATCAGACCATCTGACAGCCTAGATGGGTCGACCAGATGGCACCTGTGCGCAAGCACGAGGTGGCTATAGGTCGACTGCAGACAGGCGTGTAGCGATGTCTGGTTGAGACAACAAGTGAACGCTCTTGAGTTAGGCCCGGGGTTACACCCGCTTGCTAGAACTCATGAAGGTTGTTCAGCCCTTTGCGCATGCATGGTTGACCATTAGGTCAACTCAAGTCAGTTAGGACTTGGTGCATGCAAAGGCAGTGGATCGGACTAGACATGATGAGTGGATCCCTATTAATGTACCGTTGTAAGGTAGTAGGGCACATAAGGAAAATAAAATTGATGCCAATGGGTTTTCGAAAATTTTATTTTCTTATTGTTGGATCACATGGTGATTGTATACCATGATGTGTGTTTATTTAATCTTATGTGGGCTGCCCAAATTTAATGTGTGCTGTGCTGGGGCCTGCGTGCCTGGATTAATTATAAATTATTTTTATTGTGATCTGCGCATCATATTTTAATTAATTTATACAATGTAATTGACCTGCGTGTCAATCTTGTCTAGATAGATTAAATTGTATTTTAATCAGACAAGAGCACAGAGCACACTTGGCAGAGGCGCATGCAGCAGTGGCTTGACCAGGTGGGAGGTCCAGGGTTCGACTCTGGGACAGGCGCATTTACCTGGTGGGCGCACCTGAGCTGCAGTGGGCGCTTGGGCCCTGGGTTGGGCCAGATGAGATGCAAAAGACTCATGAAGAGCTCAAGTGAAGACTTAAGTTAAAATTAAGGTCTTACCTAGGCTTAATGGGCTTTTACCACATAAGATCAGCATGCTTTCTATTTATTGTTTATATAATTAGAATTGCATGATTTAATCTTCTGCTATCACCATAGGGTTTGCATAATAGTTAAGAAGATAAAAGACCGTTAAAATCCAACGCTAAAATATCAAGCTCGTAAGCCTTCTGGCGCGAAACCTCACTGTTCTGACTATCGTTGGGGCCGTGTTGTACCCACTCAGTGGGCATGCCCATCTATCTTCAGACGGTGTGTGATTACACCTGCGTGTTACAGGGAAGGGATTTATCGCTTCTCGTTGCTCAGTATAGCACGTGGTGGTCCAGGGAGTAGGTCGGGTCAGCTTGACCATGTAGGCTACATATGTGGTGTAACGCCCTCGATTTTTCTGAATTATGATTTAAGGTTAGAAATTCTGTTTCTGTATTTTTATCTGTTAAAATTTTGGGATTTTTGCCTAAGTGTAGGAATTTTTCCTACAGGGCAAAAATAATTATTTTGGTTGGGGATTTGAACCCTCAACCTTGATTCTTTGCTCCTGGAATTCTTCCACCATGGTGGCGCATATTTCTGATGTTATTGGAGTGGCGCAGGGTGGTTAAGCCCAGGTAAGCCCATAAAACCGATTTTTCACTTAAGTTAACTGGGTTATTGGATCTTGGATCCGTTTGGGGTGGGAGAAAAAGAGGAATTGCGTGAGGGCTCCTCTCCCTCATGACTTTTGTGTTTTCTTGCCCTAGCCGCCTTTGGTTGTCGCCCCTCACTGTGCTTGGCGCCTCCTGAGATTTCTGACGCTGGTGGTGGCAGACTGGTGGTGGACGAACTTCCTAGTGATCCTCTGTCTTGGCGTTTTTCTTCTGTGAACGATTTTTCTGGTGAGTAATTCGATCCTAAGGAGTCTAATCCACTAAATTGTAGATTATTTCAATTAAAATTCGTTATTTGCAATGATTATCCGTATGGGGTCGAATTCAAATATTTATAGGGTTTTAAAAATCCTGTTCTGCTGAAATCTGCATTATCTAATCTGACCTTTGTGTACTATAACCCCAATATCTCATGGCATATAGATCCAAATCGCACGAAATAAATTTGGTATGAAACTAGATACATTCGGCTTTAATTTGAATATGATATCGACCATATCCGAACTGTATTCGTATTTCAATCTGTATTGCAATCTAGCTGTACAAAATCAGTTTTCTCTAAATCTGGATTTCGACCTTTATGTGTTCGAACCATCATATCTCCCTAGGTATAGCTCGAAATCTTGTTAAATCAGTTTTATTAGAAAGTAGACTCGAAGGGGTTCAATTTGACTACCATTTCGCCTATTTTCTGTTAGTTATTGGATCTGAAATTTGTGTCTCAATTATGATATACGAATCTGTTTTCTGGAATTCTGAAATCCCGACCTTTCTATGTTCGAACACCCATATCTCCCCGGTTATAACTCCAAATCAGACGGATTCAGTTCTATTGGAAAGTAGATTCAAACAGATTTATTGTGAATATCATATTGCCTATTTTAGGTTACTTACTCGGTCTGAAACATCTGTTGCAAGTATGATATATTAATCTGTTTTTCTGAAACATCTGTTTAATTGTTTGTTATGTGAAAAATTTCTATTCTGTATATATATGTTGTGAATTTTCTGAAACTTTGAATGTGTTATAACCTTTGTGAGAACATAGAATGGTTTGACATGAATTAAGGATAGTTGCATGAAATCTAAGGAATTCAAGGAATTCACTCATATATTACTTCTGGTTGATGGCAAAAATTATGAAGTGTGTTCAGCTTTGATTTTCTGCAAATTGTAATTTTGTTAAGGACTGGATATTAGGGTGTGTCATTTTCTGGTTTGTGAGACACTTGGGCATGATGTAAGAATTGAGTAGTGGTTAGTCCTACTCCTCCGTTTCAGCATGATCTGTTCTGTAAAAATTATGTCCTAGTGTAGCACTCTTCCGTGTCCTTACCCTCCTTCTGTGGCGCTGTAATGGTGCTGATAGTCTACTACGACCCTTGAGACACTAGTGAAGGGTAGATGTGAGCTGGTCTCACCTTCCATTCTCCCTCCACTATTTCTGTTCTGTTCTGGGTATTGGAGGCCAGAGTGCCACGTCCTGACAAGACGGGGGCCACCCACTGATACCTCCTCTACCAGTATTGGAGGCCAGAGTGCCACGTCCTGACAAGACGGGGGCCACCCACTGATACCTCCTCTACCATTCTGTTTCTGAAATGCATGCATGTCTCGTCCTCGGCAGAGGTGGGGTCATACCTTCTGTGGTCATCAGACCTTCTGTGGTCTTCAGGCCTTCTGTGGCCTTTCTGTTTCCGATGTAGACTATCTGTTTGGATTCTGAAAATTCTGATTCTCTGTCTGTCAACTCTGATTTCTGTAGTTCTGTTTCGATCTGTAGTATAGAGGTGTCGGGCGGTGTGATTAGTTGGAATGGGTTGGTATACTTATATCCTACCTCATGCTTGATGCCTATTGTTATAAGTATCTGTATTTGATTATGTTTTGTTGCTGATATGAGTATGCATGTTAAGTATCTTATCTGTTAAGCATGATATTTTTTTGATGTGTACTATGGATGGCTTTTAGTGTCTTTTACTCACTGAGCTTTGTAGCTCACCCCCGTTGTTTAAATATTTTCAGGTGAGACATCAAGACAGTGATTGCTACAGCTACTTAATTTGTTATGATGCTAATGTTTTATAAAATTTATAAGAGTTGTCTTCTAAAGATCTATCAGGCCTGCGTGCCTAACTTACTTATATGACACGTTTTATCTCCTGAGGGCTTATGCCTATTTTCAGGATATTATATTATAGTTGTCTCGTTTTATTGTTGGATACGAGTTTTGGAGTCATAAAAATTGAAATTGTTCTTATTCTGAAATGTGTAACCGAATTACTGTATTCGAAATACCTTGAGATGTGTAACCGAGTTATTGTTGTATTTGGTATCTGAATAATCAGTTTCTGCAATATTTCTGAAAAATTGTGTTCTCCACATATATGTAGTGTGGACATCCGTTTGTTCCTTGATATGTGGGTCTGTGCAGCAGTAATTTTGTATACTTGCTGCCGGATTTTTCTTTTGGATTTCCGGATTTCTATTTCCTAGTAATCGATCCTACTCAGTTCTGTGCGGTTTTCAGTTCCGTAGTAATGTCCTTCGATGCCGCTTTCTTCTTGTGTTTTAATGGAAGAGTAAAAAATTTTAAAACCCCGTATTTTACTTGTATGCGTGTGGGGTGTGATTCTGAGGGATGTTACATGTGGCGCATATGGTAGCTATATGGAGGCAGCCATCTGTGGGATCAGAGACTATGTTGTACCAACTCAGTTGGCACAGTCTGCTGGATTGCCCAGATGAAGGGGAATCGCACGGGTTGGCGATTGGCAGGGATTGCCTACCAGAGATTAGTGCTTGTACTCTCTGTGCATCTTATCTCGCCTGAGCGGGACGCGGAGACCAAGTATGAAATCTGGATCCCATCTCACTAAAAGAGTTTTACTCTTTCGGGCTGTTTTGCTGGATTTTTCAGCCAGATAAAATAGTGAGAAAAGAATCATTCTTAAGTCCTGAATTGATTCTCACATTGATACTGACCTTGCTGTTCTTGCATTGTTGTAGATTACTGCAGCAACGAACACCACGAATTTCAATGTGCGATCCCTACTGGAAAGGGAGAAGTTTGCTGGACCAAACTTCTCAGACTGGTATGGACACCTTAAGATTGTTCTTAAGGCAGAGAGGAAGCTGTATGTCCTCGAGACGGCTATACCACCTCAACCCGCTCCGAACGCCGCAAGGGCGGTTCGGGATGCCTATGAGAAGCATGTCAATGATAGCATTGATGTCGCTTGCCTGATGCTTGCGTCTATGACGCCAGAGCTGCAGCGTCAGCATGAGGATCTATCTGCTATACAAATTATAGCAAACCTCAAGCTGCTGTATGCTGCACAGGCTAGGACTGAACGCTACAATTTGACTAAGCTTTTCTTTCAGAGCAAACTGGCTGAAGGGAGTCCAGTGGGAGCTCACGTACTCAAAATGATTGGGTACAAGGAGGCTCTAAAGAAAGGATTTTCCTAGCATTACCAAGAATATTATCTCTATTCCTGCTCTTGTCAGGAAAGGATTTTCCTTTGAATGCAATATTTCAAAGTGTATTATTTCTTTTGATAATATTGTTTATGCTACTGGGTCGATTAACAATGGGTTATTCATGTTGGACATGGAATGTTCTATACAACAAATTGATAACAAGAAAGCTAAGTATGCTGATAACAGCACCTTGCTATGGCATAGTCGTTTAGGCCATATTAACAAGAAGCGCATTAAGCGGTTGCATGATAATGGACTGCTGGGATCATTCTCCTGTGAGGAGCTTGATACATGCAAAGCTTGTTTAATGGGTAAAATGACGAAGTCTCCTTTTTCTAATAAAGGTCAAAGGGCTTCAGGTTTACTTGACCTCATTCACAGTGATGTGTGTGGGCCATTTAGTAAACATGCTAGAGGTGGCTATTCGTACTTCATTACCTTTACTGATGATTTCAGTAGGTATGGTTATGTCTATCTAATGAGACATAAAAGTGAATCTTTTGACAAGTTCAAAGAGTTCAAAAATGAAGTACAGAATCAGCTAGGCCGAAATATCAAGGCACTTCGTTCAGATCGAGGTGGAGAATACTTGAGTCGAGAGTTTACTAACTATCTGAAGGAGTGTGGGATTATCTCACAGCTCACTCCGCCAGGAACACCGCAATGGAATGGTGTGTCCGAGAGGAGGAACAGAACCTTACTGGATATGGTTCATTCTATGATGAGTCAGGCTACTCTGCCTTACTCCTTTTGGGGATTTGCACTGGAAACAGCTGCAAAGGTACTAAACCGAGTGCCATCCAAGGCAGTTTCAAAGACGCCATATGAGTTATGGTATGGGAAACAGCCAAGCTTGACGTTTATCAAGATCTGGGGTTGCGAGGCTTATGTCAAAAAGCTCGCCTCTGGGAAACTAGAGAGCAGATCTGAGAAATGTATCTTTGTCGGTTACCCTAAGGAAACTAAGGGTTATTATTTCTACGATCCCAAAGAGAACAAGGTGTTTGTTGCTCAGACGGCTATTTTTCTTGAGAAGGAATTTCTTCTGCAAGAGGCCAGTGGGAGAGAAATAAAGCTGGATGAGAATCCAGAAAAAGGACAAAGTAGTCAAGCACAGTTGGATGAGCCTGAGCCAGTAGATCAGGTTACTGAACAACCTGAGGCTCAGATATCACGGGAACCGCGAAGATTGGGAATGATCCGTCGACAGCCTGAGCGCTATGACGGAATCTACATCATTGATGATGAACCCCTCACTTATGCGGATGTGATCAGTGGACCGGAATCAGCGAGATGGCTTGAAGCTATGCGAGCCGAGATGGACTCCATGTCAGATAACCAAGTCTGGGATTTGGTTGATCCGCCTCCGGGAGTAATCCCTATAGGCTGTAAGTGGATCTTCAAGAAGAAGATAGACATGGATGGTAACGTGGTTACCTATAACGGCAGGCTAGTTGCGAAAGGTTTCAAACAAATCTACGGGATAGATTATGATGAAACTTTCTCTCCTGTAGCTATGTTTAAGTCTATTCGGATTATTCTCGCGATAACAGCATATTATGATTATGAGATCTGGCAGATGGATGTGAAGACTGCTTTCCTTAATGGAAAACTGGATGAGGATGTGTATATGACACAACCTGAAGGTTTCACTAATCCATCAGATCGTCATAAAATATGCAAGTTAAGGAAGTCCATTTATGGACTTAAGCAAGCATCAAGAAGCTGGAATATTCGTTTTGATGAATCAATCTGTGAGTTTGGTTTCATCAAGAATGAAGATGACCCGTGTGTATATAAGAGGTTTAGTGGGAGCGTAATCACTTTCCTAGTCCTCTACGTCGATGATATCTTAATCATTGGAAACGATATTCCTGAACTGCATGCGGTTAAGGCATGGTTAAGAAAATGTTTCCAGATGAAAGATTTAGGAGAAGCAGCCTATGTAGTAGGTGTGAAGATCTACAGAGATAGATCTAAGAGGCTTCTCGGGCTGTGCCAGAGTACTTACATCGATAAAGTCCTGGAGAGATTCCATTTAGAAAATTCTAAAAGAGGATATCTTCCAGTCAGACATGGTCTGAATCTTTCAAAGAGTCAGTGCCCACAAACACAGACTGAGAAAGATGAAATGGACAATACGCCTTATGCTTCGGCTATTGGGTCCATTATGTATGCGATGTTATGTACTCGCCCAGACGTCGCTTACGGGTTAAGCGTCACCAGTCGGTTCCAAAGTAATCCAGGTCAGGCGCACTGGATTGCAGTCAAGAACATTTTGAAATATCTGCGGAGGACCAAAGATATGTTCTTGGTGTATGGTGGTCAGGAAGAACTCAGTATTGAAGGATATACTGACGCTTCGTTCCAATCTGACCTGGATGATTTCCGATCGCAATCAGGCTATGTTTTTAGCTTGAATGGAGGTGCAGTGGTGTGGAAAAGTTTCAAACAATCTATTGTTGCTGATTCCACAACAGAAGCCGAGTATGTTGCAGCCTCGGAAGCATCTAAGGAGGCAGTGTGGATTCGTAAGTTCATTCAGGAACTTGGTGTTGTTCCTTTGAGTGCAGATCCATTGGTTATCTTCTGTGATAACACTGGAGCAATAGCTGTTGGTTCCCCTTCAAGGGGGGGGGGGGCGAAACCCTAAGGTGGCGCAAGCAACCTTATTCTTATGTTTTAGCAGCGGAAGTAGGGTTTCAAGAGGATCGGATGCTATACATTCATATGATCAACTTTTAAGAAGCATGAAGATCGAATGAAGATCATACCGAAGCCATGTGTTTGGATGGCATCTAGGAAGCAGAGATCGACAGGGGTCTCCTCCAGAGAATGCGCACACAAGATGAGAGTGCGCCTACTTTCTTGGTGCTCCTTGTGCTAGCAAGGTTCCAAGAAGTCTTGAACGTATGGAAGGGATGGAGATGATTTTCCTTTCTTGGCCGAATCCTCCTCAAAGCTCCAAGCGTCGCCACACACGAAAAGTGCCGAGAGGAATAATGGGTGGAGAGGCGAGAATAGAATCAATCCTATTCGAACGTGAGAGATCTCCAAGTGGAGATCATGGTTTCTAAAAATAGAAACCACCACTCGCTCAAACGTTCACGCCAAGTGAACAAGTCGCCACCTCTTCTCCCTTTGAACCATGCGCTCATATATGAGCCGGTTCAATTTGGTTCGGTTCAAGAACCAACCAAGCCAAGCGATCCAGTCTAGATCTTAATTAAACCCTAAGGCTCCAGATCTAACCGTTCATCTCTTGATGCTCCTGATCTCACCAATCTAGCATCTATTCTCTCAATCGAAGCTTACCGATCTTAAGCCCTAATCAATCAAACATGATCAGACCAGATCTCACTTACAATCAGAGATTAAATCCCTTTAAACTGAACCAAAACAATTCAGTCCACACGATCTGACTTAAGTAAGCCATATCATCAAATTGTGCGACCCTAAGGGTTTCCTTTAAATGTCGGTAACGATAACTCACGTTATCACGATCAGTGAGGGGTATCTAGCAACACATCACTGTCTCCCGATATAAAGGAAAGAGTCTTCCAAGACTACACCCAAACCATAGCACAAGTGTGAATCAACTCACAAGGCATGCATGTTTCCTTTGCCACTGGATGTTCTTATTGGATAAGCATGTCAAGCCTGTAACTCCAATACGATGAGCATGATTAGATCAGATGAACACAGTCATCTGGGTATGGCCATACACTTTCTCAATCATCTCATCAAGGGGGGCCCTTCAGAACATCACACTCCTTAAACAAGGAGACGGCAATCCTTTATCTATCACTAGTGCCCTAACCTGACTCAAGCTCACCATCCAAGATAGTCTATAATCATTATGTTTCAAATGATATTGAACTACCTCAAAACAATGACAATCATCATTTAGAAACACAAGTAATCTCAAGTCAGAGGAAATGTGCCACTTGATACAATCAAGGAATATTCACATTGTGACAAGCAATTGAATATCCTAGTAGGGTCTGTCCAGTACATCCAATGTACCCATGAGTCTATATCTTATTCCATGCTCGAAGCATCCTATAAGATTAGAACACATATTAGTCTTAACCATATCAAGGCTGTCTCATGTTCACCAAGATACATCGACTAAGGACATATAGCATGTCAGCCCAGCTGAACAGCATTGAGACATTATTCAGAAGTACACTTATTACAGCAGACAAGGTAACAAACTGAATAACAACCATGCCTTTATAAACACAAGAGTTTATTACATGATACTGATACAATCCTTAGGCCTCAAACATTAGCCTTAAGGGCATACCCCAACAATCTCCCACTTGCACTTAATCTAATGGTTGAGAAATCTCAAACCCATATTATTACAGTGCTTCTCATGCTTCTGCTGCGCCAGAGGCTTGGTAAGCGGGTCTGCCAGATTGTCATCTGTATGAACCTTGCAGATTTTGATCTCGCCACGATCTATGATCTCCCTGATCAAGCGAAACCGTCTCTGTATGTGCTTGGACTTCTGGTGCGACCGTGGTTCCTTTGCCTGTGCGATTGCTCCAGTGTTATCACAGAAGATAACCAAAGGATCTGCACTCGAAGGAACAACACCAAGTTCTCTCACAAACTTACGAATCCACACTGCCTCCTTGGATGCTTCCGAGGCTGCAACATACTCGGCTTCTGTTGTGGAATCAGCAACAGTTGACTGTTTGAAACTCTTCCACACCACTGCTCCTCCATTCAAGCTAAAAACATAGCCTGATTGCGATCGGAAATCATCCTGGTCAGACTGGAACGAAGCGTCAGTATATCCTTTAATACTGAGTTCTTCCTGACCACCATATATCAAGAACATATCTTTGGTTCTCCGCAGATATTTTAAGATGTTCTTGACCGCAATCCAGTGTGCCTGACCTGGATTACTTTGGAACCAACTGGTCACGCTTAACCCGTAAGCGACGTCTGGGCGAGTACATAACATCGCATACATAATGGACCCAATAGCCGAACCATAAGGCGTATTGTCCATTTCATCTTTCTCAGTCTGTGTTTGTGGACACTGACTCTTCGAAAGATTCAGACCATGTCTGACTGGAAGATATCCTCTTTTAGAATTTTCTAAATGAAATCTCTCCAGGACTTTATCGATGTAAGTACTCTGGCACAACCCGAGAAGCCTCTTAGATCTATCCCTGTAGATCTTCACACCTAACACATAGGCTGCTTCTCCTAGATCTTTCATCTGGAAACATTTCCTTAACCATGCCTTAACCGCATGCATTTCAGGAATGTCATTTCCAATGATCAAGATATCATCGACGTAGAGGACTAGGAAAGTAATTACGCTCCCACTAAACCTCTTATATACACACGGGTCATCCTCGTTCTTGATGAAACCAAACTCAGAGATTGATTCATCAAAACGAATATTCCAGCTTCTTGATGCTTGTTTAAGTCCATAAATAGACTTCTTTAACTTGCATATTTTATGACGATCTGATGGATTAGTGAAACCTTCAGGTTGTGTCATATACACATCCTCATCCAGACTTCCATTAAGGAAAGCTGTCTTCACATCCATCTGCCAGATCTCATAATCGTAATATGCAGCTATCGCGAAAAGAATCCGAATAGACTTAAACATAGCTACTGGTGAGAAAGTTTCATTATAATCTATCCCGTAGATTTGTTTGAAACCTTTCGCAACTAGCCTGCCTTTATAGGTAACCACGTTACCATCCATGTCAATCTTCTTCTTGAAGATCCATTTACAGCCTATAGGGATAACTCCCGGAGGCGGATCAACCAAATCCCAGACTTGGTTATCTGACATGGAGTCCATCTCGGCTCGCATAGCTTCAAGCCATCTCGCTGACTCTGGTCCACTGACCGCATCCGCATAAGTGAGGGGTTCATCATGATCAATGATGTAGACTCCGTCATAGCGCTCAGGCTGTCGACGGATCCTTCCCGATCTTCGCGGTTCCCATGATATCTGAGCCTCAGGTTTTTCAATAACCTGATCTACCGGCTCAGGCTCATCCAACTGTGCTTGAGCACTTTGTCCTTCTTCTGGATTCTCATCCAACTTTATTTCTCTCCCACTGGCCTCTTGCAGAAGAAACTCCTTCTCAAGAAATATGGCCGTCCGAGCAACAAACACTTTGTTCTCTTTGGGATCGAAGAAATAATAACCCTTAGTTTCCTTAGGGTAACCGACAAAGATACATTTGTCAGATCTGCTCTCTAGCTTCCCAGAGGCGAGCTTTTTGACATAAGCCTCGCAGCCCCAGATCCTGATAAATGTCAAGCTTGGCTGTTTCCCATACCATAACTCATATGGCGTCTTTGAAACGGCCTTGGATGGCACTCGGTTTAGTACCTTTGCAGCTGTTTCCAGTGCAAATCCCCAAAAGGAGTATGGAAGAGTAGCCCGACTCATCATAGAATGAACCATATCAAGTAACGTTCTATTTCTCCTCTCGGACACACCATTCCATTGGGGTGTTCCTGGCGGAGTGAGCTGTGAGATAATCCCACACTCCTTCAGATAGTCAGTAAACGCATGACTTAGGTATTCTCCACCTCGATCAGAACGAAGTGCCTTGATATTTCGGCCTAGCTGATTCTGTACTTCATTTTTGAACTCTTTGAACTTGTCAAATGATTCACTTTTATGTCTCATTAAATAGACATACCCGTATCTACTGAAATCATCAGTAAAGGTAATGAAGTACTGATAGCCACCTCTGGCATGTTTACTAAATGGCCCACACACATCACTGTGTATAAGGTCAAGTAAACCTGAAGCCCTTTGACCTTTGTGAGGAAAAGGTGACTTCGTCATTTTACCCATTAAACAAGCCTTGCATGTATCAATCTCCTCATAGGAGAATGATCCCAGCAGTCCATGATCATGCAACCGCTTAATGCGTTTCTTGTTAATATGGCCTAAACGACTATGCCATAGCAAGGTGCTGTCATCAGCATACTTTGCTTTCTTAATATCAATATTTTGTATAGAACATTCCATGTCCAACATGAATAACCCATTGTTAATTGAACCAGTTGCATAAACAATATTATCTAAAGATAAAACACACTTTGAAATATTGCATTCAAAGGAAAATCCCTTCCTGACAAGAGCAGGAATAGAGATAATATTTTTAGTAATACTGGGAACAAAGTAACAATTGTCTAGTTCCAATACAAGTCCAGATGGTAAAGAAATGAAATAGTCTCCTACAGCAACAGTAGCAACCCGTGCCCCGTTTCCAACGCGTAGGTCCACCTCATGCTGTCCCACCTGCCTTCTTCTCTTGAGTTCCTGTACATTTGAACAAATGTGAACTCCACATGCAGTGTCCAACACCCATGATATAGAAGAAGAAAACATGACCTCAGTCACAAAAATACCTGAGCCAGAAGCGAAGCTTGCCCTCTTATCTCCTTGGAGCGCTTTACAGTCCTTTTTCCCGTGACCCAGCTGGCCACAGTGGAAACATCTGTATTCCTTGGACCGCTTCACCTTTTGCTTCAGAGCCTTGCTGTAATTCTTGACAGGGGTCTTGCCCTTCTTCCCCTTCTTCTTGTTCCTTGAAGGAACCATTAAGACAGAGGTCGAAGGCTTTCCCTTCAGAGTTTCCTCAGTAGTCAAGAGCATATTCAGTAGCTCTGCCGGAGTACAATCGATTTTGTTCATATTAAAGTTAATGATGAACGCGTCGAATGAGGGCGGGAGAGACTGCAGAATAATGTCTACAGCAAGCTCTTGATTGATGGTATGCCCCAGTTTCTCTAGAGCTTCCTTGTGCCCAATCATCTTGAGCACATGAGCTCCCACTGGGCTCCCTTCAGCCAGTTTGCTCTGAAAGAAAAGCTTTGTCAGATTATAGCGTTCTGTCCTCGCCTGTGCAGCATACAGCATCTTGAGGTTCGCTATCATGTCTATAGCAGACATATCCTCATGCTGACGCTGCAGCGGTGGCGTCATAGACGCTAGCATCAGGCAAGCGACATCAATGCTATCATTGACGTGCTTTTCATAGGCTTCCCGAACCGCCCTTGCGGCGTTCGGGGCGGGCTGAGGTGGTATCGCCGTCTCGAGGACATACAGTTTCCTCTCTGCCTTAAGAACGATCTTAAGGTGTCCGTACCAGTCTGAGAAGTTCGGCCCAGCAAACTTCTCCCTTTCCAGTAGGGATCGCACATTGAAGCTCATGGTGTTCGTTGCTGCAGGTATCTACAACAATGCAAGAACAACAAGGTCAGTATCAATGTTAAGAATCAATCAGGACTTAAGAAAGATTCTTTTTCTCACTATTTTATCTGGCTGAAAAATCCAGCAAAACAGCCCGAAAGAGTAGAACTCTTTTAGTGAGATGGGATCCAGATTTCATACTTGGTCTCCGCGTCCCGCTCAGGCGAGATAAGATGCACAGAGAGTACAAGCACTAATCTCTGGTAGGCTGCCCTAGCCAATCGCCAACCCGTGCGATTCCCCTTCATCTGGGCAATCCAGCAGACTGTGCCAACTGAGTTGGTACAACACAATCTCTGACCCCACAGATGGCTGCCTCCATGTGCTACCATATGCGCCACATATGTAGGCTACATGGTCAAGCTGACCCGACCTACTCCCTGGACCACCACGTGCTATGCTGAGCAACGAGAAGCGATAAATCCCTTCTCTGTAACACGCAGGTGTAATCCCGCACCGTCTGAAGATAGATGGATGTGCCCACTGAGTGGGTACAACACGGCTCCAACGATAATCAGAACAGTGAGGTTTCGCGTCAGAAGGCTTACGAGCTTGATATTTTAGCGTTGGATTTTAACGGTCTTTTATCTTCTTCACTATCATGCAATACCTATGGTGATAGCAGAAGATAAATAAATCATGCTGTTCTACTTATTTAAACAATAAAAGAAAGCATGGATCTTATGTGGTAAAAGCCCATAGCCTAAGTAAGACCTTAGGATACTTAAGTCTTCACTTGCTTTTCTTCATAGGACTTTAGCTGCTCATCTGGCCCAACCCAGGGCCCAAGCGCCATTTGCAGCTGAGGTGCGCCCACCAGGGAAAATGCGCCTGGTCCCAGAGTCGAACCCTGGACCTCCCACCTGGTCAAGCCACTGCTGCATGCGCCTCTGCCAAGTGTGCTCTGTGCTCTTGTCTGATTAACTTACAAATTAATCTATCTAGACAAGATTGACACGCAGGTCAATTACACTTTATAAATTAAATACAATGTGATACGCAGATCACAATAATTAATTTACAACTTTAATACAGGCACGCAGGCCCCAGCACAGCACACATTTAACATGGGCAGCCCACATAAGAATAAATAAACAGGCATATGCAACAATCAAACATGTGATCCAACATAGGAAAATAAAATTTCGAAAACCCCATTGGCATCAATTTTAATTTTCCTTATGTGCCCTACTACCTTACAACGGTCCATTACTAGGGATCCACTCATCAGACCTAGTCAGATCCACTGCCCTTACATGCACCAAGTCCTAACTGACTTGAGTCGACCAAATGGTCAACCATGCATGCGCCAGGGCTGAACAACCCTCATGAGTTCTGGCAAGCGGGTGTGACCCCCGGGCCTAACTCATGTGTGTTCACTAGTCGTCTCAACCAGACATCGCTACACGCCTGTCTGCAGTCGACCTATAGCCACCAAGTGCTTGCGCACAGGTGCTATCTGGTCAACCCATCAAGGCTGTCAGATGGTCTGATCAGACTGTCTGGATCTAACCTAGGGGATGACTTCAACCCTAATAACCCGTCTAAGGGTTTACAGCAGGCGCCTCTTAGATCTAGTGAGGTCGCGCAAGTGATATATTTTGAGCAAAACTACATCATGCGCCAACATACATGCACAAAAAGAAAATATGCATTTTCGTCAACCAACACATACTAGAGATTTCGCATGTAACCCTAGATCTAGAGATATGCGTAAGTAATGGATCACACAAGGCTAAAGCAATCATAATAACAATGCATAGAACCGGCTCTGATACCAATTGTTGGTTCCCCTTCAAGGGGGGGGCGAAACCCTAAGGTGGCGCAAGCAACCTTATTCTTATGTTTTAGCAGCGGAAGTAGGGTTTCAAGAGGATCGGATGCTATACATTCATATGATCAACTTTTAAGAAGCATGAAGATCGAATGAAGATCATACCGAAGCCATGTGTTTGGATGGCGTCTAGGAAGCAGAGATCGACAGGGGTCGCCTCCAGAGAATGCGCACACAAGATGAGAGTGCGCCTACTTTCTTGGTGCTCCTTGTGCTAGCAAGGTTCCAAGAAGTCTTGAACGTATGGAAGGGATGGAGATGATTTTCCTTTCTTGGCCGAATCCTCCTCAAAGCTCCAAGCGTCGCCACACACGAAAAGTGCCGAGAGGAATAATGGGTGGAGAGGCGAGAATAGAATCAATCCTATTCGAACGTGAGAGATCTCCAAGTGGAGATCATGGTTTCTAAAAATAGAAACCACCACTCGCTCAAACGTTCACGCCAAGTGAACAAGTCGCCACCTCTTCTCCCTTTGAACCATGCGCTCATATATGAGCCGGTTCAATTTGGTTCGGTTCAAGAACCAACCAAGCCAAGCGATCCAGTCTAGATCTTAATTAAACCCTAAGGCTCCAGATCTAACCGTTCATCTCTTGATGCTCCTGATCTCACCGATCTAGCATCTATTCTCTCAATCGAAGCTTACCGATCTTAAGCCCTAATCAATCAAACATGATCAGACCAGATCTCACTTACAATCAGAGATTAAATCCCTTTAAACTGAACCAAAACAATTCAGTCCACACGATCTGACTTAAGTAAGCCATATCATCAAATTGTGCGACCCTAAGGGTTTCCTTTAAATGTCGGTAACGATAACTCACGTTATCACGATCAGTGAGGGGTATCAGCAACACATCACTGTCTCCCGATATAAAGGAAAGAGTCTTCCAAGACTACACCCAAACCATAGCACAAGTGTGAATCAACTCACAAGGCATGCATGTTTCCTTTGCCACTGGATGTTCTTATTGGATAAGCATGTCAAGCCTGTAACTCCAATACGATGAGCATGATTAGATCAGATGAACACAGTCATCTG
This sequence comes from Costus lasius, assembly GCA_027563935.2. NCBI lineage: Eukaryota > Viridiplantae > Streptophyta > Magnoliopsida > Zingiberales > Costaceae > Costus > Costus lasius. Next base: position 53,736,263 of record CM050453.2, read on the forward strand.
GGTATGGCCATACACTTTCTCAATCATCTCATCAAGGGGGGCCCTTCAGAATATCACACTCCTTAAACAAGGAGACGGCAATCCTTTATCTATCACTAGTGCCCTAACCTGACTCAAGCTCACCATCCAAGATAGTCTATAATCATTATGTTTCAAATGATATTGAACTACCTCAAAACAATGACAATCATCATTTAGAAACACAAGTAATCTCAAGTCAGAGGAAATGTGCCACTTGATACAATCAAGGAATATTCACATTGTGACAAGCAATTGAATATCCTAGTAGGGTCTGTCCAGTACATCCAATGTACCCATGAGTCTATATCTTATTCCATGCTCGAAGCATCCTATAAGATTAGAACACATATTAGTCTTAACCATATCAAGGCTGTCTCATGTTCACCAAGATACATCGACTAAGGACATATAGCATGTCAGCCCAGCTGAACAGCATTGAGACATTATTCAGAAGTACACTTATTACAGCAGACAAGGTAACAAACTGAATAACAACCATGCCTTTATAAACACAAGAGTTTATTACATGATACTGATACAATCCTTAGGCCTCAAACATTAGCCTTAAGGGCATACCCCCAACAATAGCACAGGCAAAGGAACCACGGTCGCACCAGAAGTCCAAGCACATACAGAGACGGTTTCACTTGATCCGGGAGATCATTGATCGTGGCGAGATCAAAGTCTGCAAGGTTCATACAGATGACAATCTGGCTGACCCGCTTACAAAGCCTCTGGCGCAGCAGAAGCATGAGAAGCACTGTAATAATATGGGTTTGAGATTTCTCAACCATTAGATTAAGTGCAAGTGGGAGATTGTTGGGGTATGCCCTTAAGGCTAATGTTTGAGGCCTTTGGATTATATCAGTATCATGTATAAACTCTATGTTTATAAAGGCAATGGTTGTTATTCAGGTTGTTACATTATCTGCTGCAATGTGTATACTTCTGAATAATGTCTCAATGATGTTCAGCTAGTCTGACATGCAGTTAAGTCCTTAGTCGAGATATCTTGGTGAACATGAGACAGCCTTGATATGATTGAGACTAATATGTGTTCTAATCTTATAGGATGCTTTGAGCATGGAATAAGATGTAGACTCATGGGTACATTGGATGTACTGGACAGACCCTACATAGGATGTTCAATTGCTTGTCACAATGTGAATAATCCTTGTATGCAAACAAGTGGCATATTTCCTTTGACTTGAGATCACTTGTGTTTCTAAATGATGATTGGCATTGTTTTGAGATAGTTCGATATCATTTGAAATATAATGGTTATAGATTATCTTGGATAATGAGCATGAGTCATGTTAGGGCACTAGTGATAGATATAGGTTGCCGTCTCCTAGTTTGGAGTGTGATGTTCTAATGGGCCCCCCCCCTTGGATGAGATGATTGAGAAAGTGTATGGCCATACCCAGATGACTATGTTCATCTGATCTAATCATTCTCATTGTATTGGAGTTACAGGCTTGATACGCTTGTCCAATAAGAACATCCAGTGGCAAAGGAAACATGTATGCCTAGTGAGTTGAATTCACACTTGTGCTATGGTTTGGGTGTAGTCTTGGAAGACTCTTTCCTTTATATCGGGAGACAGTGATGTGTTGCTAGATACCCCTCACTGATCATGATAACGTGAGTTATCGTTACCGACATTTGAAGGAAACCCTTATGGCCGCACAATTTGATGATATGGCTTACTTATGTCAGATCGTGTGGACTGAATTGTTTTGGTTCAGTTTAAAGGAATTTAAACTCTGATTGTAAGTGAGATCTGGTCTGATCATGTTTGATTGATTAGGGCTTTAGATCGGTAAACTTCGATCGAGAGATCTGATGCTAGATCGATGAGATCAAGAGCATCAAGAGATGAATGGTTAGATCTTGAACCATCTGGTTCATAGGTGATCTAGACCATGTCTTGGTTTGGGCTTGGTTTGATTTGGTCTTTGAACCAAATGCAATTAAACCAAATTAAAATGAACCGGTTCACTTATGTGAACATATGGTTCATTTTGAGAGAAGTTCGATGGGGCATGGTAACGTGGGCATTGAAGGAGGACTTAGTGCTTTCTATTTTTAAAAAGCCATTTTCCTTGTTGATCTCTTCAACGTTTTCGAACGTAAGGTGCATCCGCTCTTGCTGACGCCGACTTGCATCCTCTCTTGCTCTCGTCTTGGGTGGTCTTCACGCCAAGGAAGAAAATTCGGTTGCCAAGGAAATCCATCTCTTCTCCTCCACACAAAAGGATTACTTGGAGATCCTTGCTAGCACAAGGAGATTCAAGAAGGAGCTATCTCTCATCTTGTGTGCGGTGCCTTTGGAGAAGAAGCACTCGCATCTTTGCTTCCAAGTCGCCATCCTTGCAGTGGCTATGGTATGTTTTCGTTTTGATCCATACAAGTTATAGAAGTTGATCATATATCATACATGCGATTCTAGAAACCCTAGTTTCCGCTATGCCAAAATTCTAGATGCGCATATTAGGGTTTTTCGCCCCCCCTCAAGAAAGGGTTCTTTCATAAACGTCAAAAACGGAGCTATAATGACAAAGCCTGTGATTATTATTACGGCCATGCCTGTAATTCTGATTTCGGTGCTCTTCGGCTCTTCAAATCATCATACACTTACGGGCCTTTAAATACTCATCGTTTTGACTCTAAGAACGCCCAAAACGGAGTTAAAACGACTGAGTTATGCATATTTAATGTGGGCCATTAATGTGCATGTGAAAATTATGGGTGTAATGAAGATTATGGCCACGCCCATAATTTTAGTAGAAAACTCCGTTTCATTCAAAATTTTGCAGGCGTGCTGGCCTTTGACTCATCTATCATTCTGGCCATAGTTTGACGTCATAAGTTGCCGGTGGAAATATTACGGGCAGGCAGAATTTACGGCCATAGCCGTAATGTTGTCTGTTGAATATTTCTTCGCCCAAATGACATCCAATGAGAAAATTAAGAGCACATCTTCAAAGTATGATTACGCTTGCACAATAATGGGCTTTTTAGCAATTCAACTGAGAATTATGACCATAACGCAGATTATGGCCTTGGCCGTAATTTCAGAAATTAGCCCCGTTTGAGGCGTAATTTCTTGTCAACGTCCTTGATTCACTTAGGAACATAAATATGCTTCCAATTAGCTCAAAAAGTGAGTAAATTGTCCTGTATTCGTTGAATGAGACAAGAAGTGAAGCTTCTGAACAAAATCAATAAAATAAGCTGGAAAGAGGTAAAAGCATGATATTATGTCTCGATTCGCATGTAAATACTAGTCTAAAAGACTATAAAAATACGAGACATCAATGGCCTATCAGCGGCAGATGGCTCGATTGGAGGAATGTGCTATGGAATCCTCGGCGGTGATGAAGGTGAAGCTGCCTCTCTAGGACCTCCCCCACGAGTGGGATCCACGATCCAATTCTGCTGAACATGAACCGTAGTACGATTTATGTTCAGCAGCCTCATTGTAATATCAGTGCCTCTAAACATCAGATGATATGAGCTCCCAAGCCTCGTAATCATCTTAATGGCTACGCATGCGTCCATATCTAGTTTGGGATTGCCCTTTGCCTCGTTCAACCCTGAGGGGTCAATACAAAGAGCATGGGCAATGGTGGTAATCATGCCTCCCATCACTAGGACTCCTCTCCGCGCTCTAACAGCCTTATGAATCTGCTTCATGAGGTAGAACGGGGTGCTGAGGCGGAATCCTATCAACATAGCCCATAAAAAGAACAGCTCTGAAGATCTGACCATGCCGTCACTCTCTGTTCTCCCAAAAATAGTATGTGCAAGTACTCGATGTACATATCTAAAAACTGGACTGGATAAACATGTAGCTTTGGCGCTCCTCGGATCAAATCCTCCCTCACCAGATATATCTCGCCAGAAAGTCATATCAGTGTACTTGCGTGGGCGATATCTAGTACCATTCGAGGGGAACCCAAATATATGACCAAACTAGTCAAGTGTAAGTACATGACTGTCATCCTACTAGGATCACTGTCATCATAGTTCCTCAATGTAATCTGGACAGAGCTGAAAAACTCCAAAGTCTGCTAAACATAGGTCGGATGCCTCTGGTGATAGAAATCCTGCCACCCTATGTTCGTGAATATCCACTGGACGCCATCGAACAATCCTAGGGATTGCAGTATCTGGTCGTCCCAATGTCTCATGCTAAGTACTCCCCGAGTGGACATAGCACGGTACCTCCTCTCCTGCTCCCGACTCCTGTGTCTGATTTGTCGTGGGTAAGGAGTAAGTACAGGAGGTGGTGATCGTGCACGTCTCCTCTCTGGTATCTTAGGCTCTGGTATAGTAGGAGACGGCTCAGAAGATGATGGCTCTTGGGATGCAGCAAGCGAATGTCCTGAGGATGGCTGGGGGAAGGCAAGTGAATCTCAGGTGATGGTGCTGGCGATGCTGATGTAGTGACTAGCATCTCCGCGGTATGTGGTGCCTTAGATGCTACTGGTGGTGCTGGCTCACTAACAACAGACCGCTCATGCACTACTGATGGAGGAGAGCGGAACTCTAGTATATCTATTGAAATCTCCGGTAAGTCCGCAAATATCTCAGGAGATCCATCCTCCTGATCTGGCAATACTGGTGTAGCAGCCTCAGGGACAGGTAGATCTCCCTAGGCCGAGGAGGGTGATGGAATCTCAGGAGTTTGTACAGTATCATGTGGAGTGTCTACCTGCATGATCTGAGGGTCGGAGGGGACTGCAAACTCTGGTAAATCAGTAGGAGGCACCGGTGTGGTGGACCTCTCTACATCCATCGGAATAGTCTCAACTACTATCGGTGCTGGCGTTGTGGGTGCTACAGATGTCTCAGCTGTCTCTACAACTGGTGATAAAGGTCGAGTGACTCTCCTCCCCCAAGTGCTAGTAGCTTGACCGGTACGCTTCCTAGTGTACCGTCTAGCGATCCTTTGATCGCGGCTCTCTAGCCTATGTTATGTCTGCAAGTGCACGGATACTCGAAGTAATAAAAAGATATTGAACCACAGAGACCTACATGTTAAGTACCAAATAATTGTTTTCTCACTAGCTAAGCAAATAGAATATGATGAAAGCACAAACGGAATGTAAACTAAATATCTGAGAGAGAAACTGGGACTAGGGTTTCATCCACCTTAATTTCTATGACTAGATATAAATAGATGTTCGTCGGTCAAATCTTATTATGATAAAGATAAAATTTACTTCATAAAGGAATCATCTCGCTTTTGCATAGACAATTTACAAAGAACTAATCCTCACTCGCATGCAAGATTTATTCAATGTTAAATAAAAGTAAATCATTAACAAAGAACTCAAGGATCACTCTCGTGCATTCGAATTCTAAGTCAATCATCTCAAGGAAAACTACATACTTTCATACTATAGCTTTCACAGGTTCTACTTAAGGTTCTCCAACGATCCGATACTTGATTTCTCAGAGTATCATCATGTTTCTTTCAATAACTCAATCCTAGATACAGATTATCAACCTGGCAATATACTTCTAAAATCGAGAAATAAGAACTAACCTAATTTCTTACGATGAGTTCCTAATATTCAATTTTAGGGTTCTAACTTTTCACAAATGACCTCTCGGTCCATATCGCAAAAACTCTAAGACATGCAGATAATATGAATTTATGGAGAATTAAAGGCAATCATCACATAAGCAGAATTATGAAAACAAGAATATCATGACTTAATAAGGATTATCGAGCCATTAAAAATTAATGGGATTACACCCCCATTTCCCAAAAGATGTCTAAGCTACAATGGAAGATGAATTACAATAAACCATAGTTTAGATTGATCATAAATAGAAGAGAAAGGGGAAAAACACTTTACATAGGATTGTAATGAAAATTACAGCCTGTAATTTTGCTCCAGAATCGCGATGAACAGTGCAGGCGACCATTCTTTCATTGATTTCTCCTACGATCGATCTCATTTCGCTCTGAAACTTCTGGGGTATTGTTTCCTCCTCTAGGCGAAGCTTTCCTGTAAATTTTGCGGCCTGAGGTGGCCTCTACCCCTCTCGGTGCGAGGCCATGCCGTAGGGACGCCCTCCCTGATTTCTCTCTGAATTGTGGATAAAAATTAGGTCTTTTGCTCCTCCCATCTTCTCCTCATTGAGACGAGTTTACAGCTTCTTTCGGATCTCAAATTGGTGGTCTATAACTTGAGAAATCGTCTTCGCAAGAAATCCACGGAAGAATCGGGCAAAATTGCGGAAATCTGGGTCGCAATTACGGTATCATAATTTTCATTATGGCAGTGCCATAATTTCTTTCTGTATATTTCTAGGTAAAAATTACTGCAGTGTAATATTTATTATGGCATTGTCGTAATTTGTGTTTGTGCATTCTAGGGCAGAAATTACGGTCGTGTAAAAATCATTACACCCGGGGGTGTAATTTCCAAACTTGCTCCGATTTGCATGAAAATTGATGGGTAACTTCGTCTCGACGTCTAGAATCCATTGGTGTGCTCAGATCTTTCAAAATCCATCAAAATATGGTATTTTTTACCTAAAAATTATGAAAAATAAGAATCCGTGTATATTCCACAATATTTGACAAATACGGCTTAAAAACAAGCAAAAGAGCATAAATATGACACAAAAAGACCAATGAAATGACATAAAATATACTATGAATTTTGGTGTCATCAAACACATAAGGCTCAAACTTTGCTTGTGCTCAAGCAAATAAATAGAATAAAGAACAATGCTAAGTATGGAAAATATGCTCTTTTATGAAAAATAAATTTCTAAAATATAATCACTCATGAAATATTCCACTAACTGCTACACAAAATCTTAAATAAATACACTGTCTTCTCAATTTAATCTTTAAGATTTACAACTTTGATCAAATAAAATTTCGCAACTCGTATAATAAAAAGAATCTCAATCTCATGTACTCACCCAAGTTTCAGTTTAAATCTATCATACCTTTGTTTACAGGAATAGGATATCCAAAATCTTTTTCTACTCAAAATCTTTTTTTTTTGTGTTTTTGATGGTATGTACCCACATAGATACACACTTTTTATTTGGAGTTCAACTATTATCTTCGGTACTACTGTCAATTTTACACAGTGCCAAGTGGAGGAGTCATTTTTTTTTCTTTTTTTTTATAGACTTCAACCCATATGTTCGGTACCACTGCCAATTTTACGCAGTGCCAAGTAGGGGAGTCTCTCTCTCTTTTTGGATCTTGGATTCTTTCTTCCCAACAAATAGTAAAATAGACTAAACATCAACTAGGTTAATCAATTGACATCAATTCAAAAATTACTCTCAAATGCTCATTTTATTCAAGAAAGATGTTTCACTCTTAGATTGTATTCATCAAACAACATCCCTACTCAAAACCTTATGAATCAATCAATGAAAGATTTCAACAAGTAGGTATATATTGAAGAAATAAATTTAGCATAATAGTTATATTTCCATTCATAGGCATTGACATGCATAAACATTCATCATCATAGAAAAATTATATCATCAATTTGAAAGTTTTACAATCATCAATCTTATCTTATCCATAAAACCAATTTGAAAAACATGTAGCCTTACATAGTCACATCAAAACAAAACAATAAATCCATATATCCATAAAGAACTTTTTCAGAGAAAACCATAAAGTAATTCAACCATGATAAAATCAAAGATGCAACCATATGAAATATTCATGAATACAAGAGAGTGCAAATGATACTCACAAAATTATACAGCAAACTCAATCGTTGTCCGGGGTGTAGCATCGGGGCAGATACAGTTGGGTCCAAAGATTTGCCTTCTGACAATATTCCTACACAATTTTCAAATAAATAAGGCTCGGATCAAAAACAGTATCTTACTTTAGCTAGAAATCAGAGATATCGTTAGTGGTCCAAAGAGGGTGCCGGTGGAAAGAGCTGATGCAGGCGGGAGGTAGAGGTGGAACAGATGCTAGCTGAAGAGCTGCTAGCAATGAAGATGATGGTGCCGACAGTAGAGTGATGATGAGTAGTCTCTAGTGGCCTGCTGAAGACTACAGTCCTAGAAGCGAAGTCGTCAGCTGGTGGGTGTCGAGAGATGGTGCTGCACAGATAAAAAAAATCAGAGTCACTAAATGAAGATTCTACTGCAAAAATAAAATCAATCGAAACAAAGGCATTAGAAGAAGTAAGAGGCTACTGGTCATGTTCCGGCAAATTTTTCTGGTGAAAAGCGATGTAGCTGGAAGTAGATTGCCAGCTAGGAGATCTGAAGATGATGAGCACTGAAGAAGCGGTAGTTGCTGGTAATCTTAGGCGCTACGAATCTGGAAAAGAAGCTGTAGGTGTCCAAGGATTGCAGAGCAGCCTACTGATTCAGTTACAAAAAGTAGCTATACCCAAGAATAAGATTAATGATCCATAAAGAAAATCGACAGAATCATGAAGTAGAATAAAACTTGTTCTTTCCAAGCGTATGAAAATTAATGCATCAAAATCTGTCAGGAATTTAGGGTATTATAAGAAAGAAGGCTAATCAGATTACAAAATTAAAACTACTGTAGAAGTTAATCAGTTACCAAAAGTTGCCATGCGTCCTAGAATGTTCAGAAATATTTTAATGAAAACAACTTATGCATGAGGTAGAATGAAATATGTTCTTCCAATTTCAAGTGAATGATCAGGGTATTAAGTCATTAAAGCACATTAAATTCCTACAGCAAAAACGCTAATCAGATTAGTAAAAAAAAAACTGCTGTAGAAATTAATCAGTTACCAAAAGATGCTATGTGTTATAGGATGATCCATGGACTTTAAAATTCAATAAAAACATCCAAATGATAGTAAAAGATGAGTAGTTCATGTTTGTGCCAAAGATAAAAAATTTTGCTGCTCCAATTTCTTAAAATCACTACGAGAAAACACCTAATCAGATAAGTAGAATGCAGGAAGCAGGGAGCAGAAATTACGGGAGTAAAAATCCTTATGGCAGTGCCGTAATATACACAAAATTCTTGGGTCAGAAATATGATGGAATTACGGCACTGTAAAAATGGTTACGACACTGCCGTATTTTTCACAAAATTATCAAAACTCTCGGGTCTAAAATCACTCAAAAATACGGCACGTGAAAATTATTACGGCTTTGCCGTAAAAGACATAAAACTTTCTGTACAAAAATTACCCCAAATTATGGTACCATAAAAAAACTTACGGTAGTACCGTAAAAGATGCTGAACTCTCGAGAAAATTTTAAAGCAAAATTACGGCCAGTGAAAATTCTTATGGTACTGCCGTGAAAGACTCAAAAGTTTCTGGTAAAAAATGGACCAACATTATGGTACCGTGAAAAGAATTACAATAGTGCCGTATTTTCCGCAAAATTTAATTGTTCCTACAAAAAGAGAACAAAAATTAACTCTGAAAATAAACTAAAATAAAAGAAACTAAACTAAGTAAGAGTGCTTTGGTTGCCTCCCAAGAAGCGCTAATTTTTAGGTCTATAGATTGACCAAACCCAAATATCATGGTGAAGCAGGTGATGGCACCAAAATATATAGTATATTTTGTATCATTTTTTGATATCTTTCCATGCTAGATTGAAGATCTTTTACTTGTTTTCATGCTAAATTCATCGAATATTGCAAAGTCTACTTCTATTTTGGTTTTTCATGGTTTTCAGGTAAAAAGGCACTATTTTTAAGCGTTTTCAAGCAAAATCAAATACATAGAAGGATTACCATCATCAAAAGGAAATCACTTAAGAAATTTCACGCAAAACAGAGCAAGTCAGCAAATTACGGCAGTGCCGTAATCTATTTTACGGTACCGTAATTCCAGACGGTATCGTAAAATCTGAGCCCTACCGTATTTTGAAGAATTTCCGAACAGAAAGTTTTTCTGATTTTACGGTACCCGCCGTAAGCAAAATTACGGTACCGTATTTCTGTAAGATCCGAAAATTTATTAACAGGTAAGAAAAAACTAAAATTTCGTTTATAGCATGTTTGTGGAAGTTTTTCATTGAGAAAATGTCTTGTTTGGTGTATTTTCCTGCAATGTAAAAATATGTGTCGCAGAGAGGATTCGAACCTAAGACTTAAGGCATAGGATGTGTGCTGCACGCCACTAGGCTAGGGGTGTATTCTTGTTAGAAAAGGGTAAGAGCCCTTGATAAGGGTAAAATGGAGATTAACTTATACTAAAGGGTTATTGGATCTTTCACTTATGGTTGCTATTGGTTTGGATTCGTTGGAGGCTTGAAAAAAACGAAAATTTTAGGGGAAATCGTGTTCACCCTCGTTTTTCTCTTTGCTCACGATTTTCTTCCCTTGGTGAAGTGGCGGCTTGCTTCTTCTCTTCTCCTCTTCTTGTGGCCGGCGGCAAGAGGTGGTGGAGGCGACTTTCCGGCGGCTTTTGGGTGGTTCCGGCGACGTGTGTGGCGTGAGTGGCATGAGGGTGTTGGCTTGGAAGAACCGAAAACAAGGTGAGTGGATTTTCTCTTCACCTAGTTCACGCATATGGAAGGTTTTGCATGATTTAGAGAGGATTAATGTCTAGAAAGATGACATGAACACATGCTTGCAAAATTGTATACGTTTCTTGCTTTTTCCCTAAATTTCGAAACCCTAGCTTGCATGACAATTAGGGCTTTTCGTTTTTAAGACTCCTAATCATAAATTAGGCCTTGATTAAACATGTATGTAGCATTAGAATTTCAATTGCATGAAGATTAGGGCTTGGATGAGAATTTCGACCCTTCTTCATGAAGTTACGTCCAAATTCATGGGTAAAAATTGGGGAAAACTTGATATTCATGAAATTAGGTATATGAGGATTCTACTGTATTTTTTTGGGAATTTTTAGAAATAAAAGTTTCTGTTGACTGAAATTGACCTAGGGGTAATTCGGTAAATTTCCTAGTTAAAATTGGGGAAAACTTGAAATTACGAATCTAGGGATCATGAGGGACGTAATGAATATTTTTACGAAATTTTTGGATAACTTTTCTTGTATGACTTAAACTTTGAACTAGGGGTATTTCTGTCTTTTGTTATCAGAATTAGAAGAAAACTATGAATATGTGATATTCTGCATTTATGTTAATTGTGAACGAAATTTAGTGAATTTTCTGTATTATTATGTATTTTTAATTGAATGGTGTATGCAGAAAGTAATGACATGAAATATTGATTGATAACTTTGGGTGATAACTTAGCATGATTATACTGAACTGATCAGCATGAAATCTAAGGACTCTATAAAATATTATGTGATTTTTTGAATATTATGTGATTATGTGATTTTTGAATATTATGTGGTTATGTGATTTTCGAATATTATGTGGTTATGTGATTTTCGAATAATATGTGTTGTGGTCATGGAATGGTTAGGACTAAGGCTAAGTGTAACTGTATACTCAAGGGGATAGTCTATATGTGATATGTTAAGGGTTGGAGATTTCAGCCCTGTATTGTGATATGTGAGGGGGTTGTTGTTCAGCCTGCCTGATGTGATTATTGTGATAAAAATGACTATCCTAGAGTTTAGTTGACACTTAGGAGTCCACTTTTGTGAAATAAGATATAAGATGTGTCTGGTGTTGTCCAGTTAAGGAACCCTTTGGGAGAACGAGTGATATAAGACGCAAAGTGCCATGTCTTGGTCGGACAGGGGCCACCTCTTGATGTCATCACTCTTAGACGCTTAGATTTTTGTGATTATGGGGTGGTGTAGATCAAGGTATCACATCTTGACCAGGTGGTGATTACCTCTTGAGTCTACACACTGTCCATGTATATATGTTGCATGTGATTTGCAGGCTTCTCCCAGTGCTTAGGCCAAAGCCGGGTTGGACCATAATGGTCACTATTGATTATGCTGGACAACTAGGTCAATTAAGTCATTAGTTGGTTTAGAGTATAGCTCTAGAACCCTGGTTACTCTTTGGTGACAATGATGTCTTAGCAGTTTACACCTGATTGTTTTATATGAGTTCTGTCCTTTAATTTTGTTATATGTTGACATGATATTCTGTTAAATGTTTTTAAAATAATCTGCATGTATTTTTGAGTGTATGTTATGGATGGTCGTTTGAGACTATCCACTCACTGGGCTGTGTAGCTCACTCCCTCACTATTTTCAGGTGTAGAGCAGGGGCGCATTTCTTGAGTTAGCGTTGATATGGATATTATGCTGGTTAATGTATAAGACTTTTGTGCTTAATTAACTGGGGCCGGTTGTGGCCGAATTATGTGAACTTGTGTTGCCGGTTGTGGCAGTTTTAAGTTTTGAAGTTTTGATTTTTGTGTCACCGCGGGCTTTGGCCTGGTTTCGGTGTTTGGTATTATTCATGTTAGTTTCATGAGTTTATAGAATCGACATTGTGACTTTGGTTTCCAATTTGAGTCGATTGCTATTTTTGCAAACGGATTTGATATAAATGTGAACTTGCATATGTCTAGTGCAAGTATTGCGTGGTGGCAGGTACATTTCTGAAATTGTGTTTTCGCTGAGATTCTATGTATGGATTCTCGAAAATTTTCAGATCGTGTTTTCTTGAACTTGGTTTTACCTAGCATGTGAATCGATCTTGTATGATAACATCCTGTTTCTCTATGACTTGTGTTGCTTGTTTGGGGTTAAGATAACGGGATGTGACAATTTCGGAGCGCTTTAGAACAGAAACTTCATCCGATTTTATGGCACTACTGTAAGAAACTACAAGGGCCGTAATTTCCAGACGTTCGCGAACAGAGAGTTCAGCCAATTTTACAGCACTACCGTAAACCAGATTATGGTGTCGTAATTCCCGGATGACATCAGAACAGAAGACTCGAGGGATTTTACGGCAGTGCCGTAAACAATTCCACTGCCGTAATTCCTATTCTGAATGCGACGCCCAAGTCAACTTCAACGCCCGATCCTTGCGGAGAAGATAGCGAGCGATCCAGAACTCTAAATTGAATACCGTACGAAGCAAAAGGGGTGCTTTTCATGAGAGGATTACGGAGAGACAAAAATGCCCAATTTTCATTGACGGTCGACGGAGAAATTGCGATCCACGCCGCCGCCTAGGGTTCCACCACTACGCTCGATCCAGATGATCTCCGGCCGTGATTTTCATACTGAAGCTTCGTCTGAAGGAGGAGACAATGTGCCAGAAGTTTTAGACCGAAAGGAGATCGATTGGAAGAGAAATCAAAGAAAAAGGAGTCACCGACACTGTTCATCGACGGTTCTTTGCAAATTACGGCTGTGAAATACTTCACAGTCGTGCTGTATTTTCTAAACTTTTCTTTGTTGGTGTATATGCCCTTAGACCAGTTGTTGGTCCAGTTTGTACTACTTGACTTTGATATTGATATATCATTTTGTCATTGTCGTTATTATGCTATATGTACATCTGCGATTATGTACATGAATAATAATGTCCTTGGAGACAGATTGTATCTGTGCTCAAACGGTGTATCCCCAGTCGAGTACCTAAGTGGATAAGGGACAGCTCTGGTACATGTGAGACTGGTATATGGGCTGGTTACGCACGGGGTGCTAACGCAGGTATATGAGTATATCAATGGTGGATATACTAGACCGACCCGATGTGAGGCTTTAACTTGGTGTCATGAGTTAAGCTCACAAGTGACAGGAGATGCATTGATCCCTTGACTTGAGGTCATTGACTCTTCTATATGGTTAGGGACATGCTTTGATACAACCTAACGCCTCGCCGTAGTAGGGAGATCATAACGGTTGTCATTGGGTATGTCACGGCCCATATGAGAAGATCAATGGACAGACATAGGATTTGCCTCTTCCTATGGGAAGCTTGATATCCACGGGGCCCCCCCTATGGTAGCATGACTGAAAGTGTATGGCCATACCCAGGTGAAAGCCTGATTTAGTCATACCATGAGATTGGGTGAAAAAAAAGTGGTGACACACTTTGTCCAATCGGATTTCAGTTTGGCAAAGAGATTGTAATGCATCGGTATCTTGTTGCGATGATGGGGATGTCGATGTTGATATCCATTCTGATGACTTGGGTAGCAGCGATGCACTGCTAGGTGCCAATCATTGCTTGTGATGACTCGGTTCATCACTGCCAATGTCTGAGGAACCTACAGGGTCGCACAACTTGAAACTCGGGTTCTCGTATTGATCGGGTAGCCTATTGATTGAGTTATTGGATAACTCAGATCTGTTTGGGAGAATCCATCAGCACCACTGTGCTACATGAGATGAAAGGAATCATTTGGAGCTAACTTGTTTTTGGGCCTAGTAGGCCAAATGGGCCCATAGACCAAGTTGGGCTAATAGGCCAAATGGGCTCAATAAGCCATTTGGGCCAATGGGCCAAATGGAATGGCGCAAGCTACTTGGAGTGAGCTTGGCGCATTTCCTTGAGGTGGACAAATCCAAGTTGGACATCTTCTTAAGGTGAGAAGGTTGGAGCTTCTCACTTGGAGTGGGTGAATGTATTTGGGCGCATGGCACTTGGAGTGGGCGAAATGGGTTTTACCTCTTGAAGAGGTGTGTCTCTTCATGAAGAGGTGTGCCTCTTCACTAGTGAAGAGGTGCACCTATTCATGGGTATATAAACCCCCTTCTTCCCCCCTCGTCGCAACTCTTGACTTCTTGCCCCCTTGTTCCCCTTGCCCCACTCCTAGAAAGAGGGAGAGGGATGTTCGCACATTGCCTCTCCTCTTCCCGTTAGTGAGTTTGGAACTTTGGAAGTTCTTTGGCACCCTCCTCTCCAAAGTTGGACTTTGGCTTCGGTTGATTCCGGTTCGGATCTTGGTGGAGTGCTTCAAGAGTTGGACTCCGACGAAGCTCCACCTCCTCTCCTTGGCATCTCCTTTGGAGTTGACGCAAGTGATTGAGGAAGTCTCCCAAAGGCGTGGATCTTCTTCCCGAGGCTAGCACCAGGCGTGGAACAAGAGGATTCGAGGTTCGGCTATGTGCGAGACTGCAGAGGGCACACATTTGGGCGCCTGCATCGCATCACTTAATTTGCATCAAGGTATCATCTCCTACTCACGGTGTCGATCTCCTCGCAAGACTTGATCTTCTGGGTTTTTGAGACTGGCCTGTTTTGGGGATTGCTTCCGCTGTGCTTGTCTTTAAAAATTTATAATCCCCGGGGATTCCCAACACTCTTTTACTTCGATTTTCGATCCTTTGAAACCATGATCTATTGTAATTCCTTCATGATGATAGCTTAAACTACTTTTGGGACATGGGGGAGTAATTCACTTGACTTCTAATGACTAGATGACTATTTTTACTATTTCGTTGAGTTTAATATTACCATGATGATTTTGTTCATGTGATAATTGTGCTTAGACTCTCTATAAGTTCATGTTATTAATTATGTTCTTAGAATTTTCGATTGAGACCGAAAGGTAATTGCTTGAGAATTTGGAACCCTAGAATTGCATGTTAGGATCCCTTCCTTAGGTTAGATATAATTTGATCTGTTGTAGTAGATTAATTGCCATGATTATAACATGAACCTATAGATCGAGTCTATTTGTCAAACGTGGAGATCTTGTGCGAAAGCAAAGATCGGAACGTTGGAGATCCATGAGTAAAACTAGTGTAGAGACTCGGATGCACGAAAGTGATCCTTGAGACTCCACTAGAGATTATCAACCTAGAATTCGGATGCACGAAAGTGATCATTGAGTTCATTGTTTGATGATTTACTTATCTTCAGCATTGGGACGAATCTTGCGCGAAAGCGAAGACAAATCCCTATGCGGTTGTTTGCACGAAAGTGAAACAATCCTTTTATTAAGTAAATTACATCTTCATCATGATAAAATTGAACTGACGAAATCCTTACTCATATCTAGTCATAAAAGTTAAAGTGAACGAAACCCTAGTCCCAAGCTTTTCTCTCTGATAATTCTGTTTTAGCTTCCGATTTCTATTCTCACTACTTTGATTAGCCTAGATAGTAAGAAATCAACTATTTAGTATTCGACAACATAGGTCTCTGTGGGTTCGATATATTAATTATTACTTCGAGTATCCGTGCACTTGCGGATCACAACAAGTTTTTGGCGCTGTTGCCGGGGACCTTAGTTTTGCCAATATTAAAGACGTTGAAATTATTGATAGACTAGGATTAATTCATGTTCTATCTATCTGATCTTCTCTATTTATTTGAGTTACTTAATCTGTGTATTTTAGACTATACAGGGAATTTAAATCCAATGGTAGGACAGAGATTACTTAGGGACTATGTTGTCCCTAGGTCACAAGAAATACACTCTAGCATTATCAAACCCAGCATTGAAGCCGATAATTTCGAGATTAACCTTGCCTTCTTGACAATGATCCAGCAAAATCAATTTGGAGGAGATCCAATTGAAGATCCCTATCAATACTTACATCTTTTTCTTGAATATTTTGATACCATTAAGATTTATGGAGTTTCTAATGATGCATTAAAGCTAAGATTATTTCCTTTTTCTCTGAGGGACCGAGCACAATTTTGGCTACATTCTAGACCTACTGGTGCATTTACCACATGGGAACAACTATCATATGCTTTTCTGATAAAATACTTTCCACCAAGTAAAACCATCCAATTGAGAAAACAAATCATAAACTTTGCACAGAGAGATGGAGAACCATTTAACAAGGCATGGGAGCGGTTCAAAGATTTACTTCGGAAGTGCCCGCATCATAGCTTGGAAAATGGGACTTTAATCCATACATTCTACTATGGTTTACTTATTGATACCCGCCTAATTGTTGATACTTCTGCAGGACGAGCTATTATGAGTAAGACCGTGGAAGATGCATTTATACTGTTTGAAGAAATGTCCTTAAACCATGACCAATGGAATTCTGAAGAAAGAATGTTACATGGTCATCATCATGGTAAGAATGAGAGTAAGGAATTGTAGACTCCAACTGAAGAGGTAAATTCTTTTAGTATAGAATCTTGGCTTGACAAGTTTATGGCTAATCAAACTCAATTTATGCAAAATCAAAACGAAAAAAAAAGAAAATCTTGAGGGAATGGTTAACCAACTTGCTTTTCAGGGAGAATCTTTAACTGCTCACAAGAACTTCATAAAAAATCAAACGCCTAATGAACATTGCAATGTTGTTGTCACTAGAAGTTGAAAGAAACTAGGTGAAACCAGAGGAAGGTTTGAAAACAATGAAAAAGAGTCTTCTTGTGATGAGGAATTAGAATTAGAAAAATCCTCTAAACATGAGTAAACCCCACCTAGTTTAACACCTCAAAAGGGTGATGAACCAAGAGGGGATGTGTCATGTAAAGAAGAAAATTCTAAGTCTGATTTGCCTCCGCCATATAAGCCACTTATACCTTTTCCTCAAAGGTTAGTGTAGGAAAAACTAGACAAACAATTTGGGAAATTTTTAGATATCTTGAAAAAGCTTTACATTAATATTCTATTTACTAAAGCTTTATTGCAAATGCCTACATATGCTAAATTTTTAAAAGAGATTCTGTCCAATAAGAGGAAAATAGAAGACTATGGTACTGTGGCTTTAACTGAAGAATGTAGTGCCATTATACAAAACAAATTGCCACCTAAGTTGAAGGATCCAGGTAGTTTCTCTATCCCATGTTTTATTGGAAGTATGACTTTCGACCGAGTCTTATGTGATCGAGGGGCTAGTGTAAGTCTCATGCCTTTGTCTGTGTGCAGGAAATTGGACATGGGAGCTCCTAAGCTGACTACAATTTCTTTGTAGCTCGCCGATCGATCAGTAAAATATCCAGTAGGTATTCTAGAGGATGTTCCGATACAAGTTGGTAAGTACTTCATACCTGCTAATTTTGTGGTACTTGAAATGGAAGAGGATGCCAAGATTCCTATTATTTTGGGTAGGCTGTTCTTAGCCACTGCTGGAGCCCTTATTGATGTAAGGAATGGTAAACTTACTTTAAGAATTGGCAATGATAAGATTGAGTTTGATTTGAATAATTCATTAAAAAAACCTGCATATGCTAGTTCCTGTTGCACCATTCATGCCATTGATGACACAATTTATGATGTTAGTTGTTTGTTTGATGATTCTTCTGCTGATATTCCTTTTTCTGATTCCTTAAAAAATTCTTATGAAAAAAATTGATAGTTTTGGTTTTGAGAATGATTTTGATAATTTTGATGATGAAAAACATGAGACTCTAGATTGTGCTACTTTTGATAATGAAAGTGAAAAGATCCCTAAAGTTGAGTTGAAAGTTTTACCTGATAACCTTAGATATGAATTTCTTGGTCCTAACTCTACCTACCCTGTGATTGTGGATGCTAAATTAGATGCCAGGGAAACTGATCTACTCTTGAAGGGGCTAAGAATTCATAGAAAGGTAATTGGGTATTCCATTGATGACTTGAAAGGAATAAATCCTTCTTTTTGTATGCACAGGATTCACATGGAGGATGGGCACAAGCCGCATGTAGATTTTCAGAGAAGGCTCAACCTGTCTATGAAGGAAGTACTAAAATTACTAGATGCAGGTATTATCTACCCTATCTCAGATAGTAAGTGGGTGAGTCTTGTACACTGTGTTCCAAAGAAAGGGGGTGTCACTGTAATGAAAAATAAGGATAATGAATTGATACCTGTTAGAAATGTCACTAGTTGGCGTATGTGTATTGATTATAGAAAATTAAATGCTGCCACCAGAAAGGATCATTTTCCCTTGCCTTTCATTGATCAAATGGTGGAAAGACTTGCCAAACACTCTCACTTTTGTTTTCTTGATGGGTATTCCAGATTTTTTTCAGATTCCTATTCATCCTGATGATCAAGATAAAACCACTTTTACATGTCCTTATAGTACTTTTGCTTATAGAAGAATGCCCTTTGGTTTATGCAATGCACCTACAACTTTTCAAAGGTGTATGATGGCAATTTTTTTTGAATTTATTGAAGACTTCATGGATGTTTTTATGGATGATTTCTCTGTATATGGTTTCTCTTTTGATGATTGCTTAGCTAATCTCTCTAGAGTTTTATAGAGATGCGAAGAGACTAACCTTGTCTTGAATTGGGAAAAGTGTCACTTTATGGTTAGACATGGGATAGTTTTGGGCCATCTTGTTTCAGAGAGAGGGATTGAAGTGGATAAGGCCAAGGTAGATGTGATTGAGAAGTTAGCACCACCCACCACTGTCAAGGAGATCAGGAGCTTTTTGGGACACGCAGGGTTTTACAGGAGATTCATCAGGGACTTCTTTAAACTTGCGAAACCTTTAACTGATTTACTTTGTAAAGACACCAAATTCTGCTTTGATGAGAAATGTCTGTTTGCTTTTCAGGGGTTAAAGAAAGCCTTCGTTTCAGCACCCATCATTCAACCCCCAGATTGGGACTTACCCTTTGAACTCATGTGTGATGCCAGTGATTATGCAGTGGGAGCAATCTTGGGATAGAGAAAAGATAAGAAACCTCATGTTATTCACTATGCCAGCAAGACTTTGGATGAGACACAGAAAAATTACACCACCACTGAGAAGGAACTATTGGCCATAGTATTTGCTTTTGATAAATTTAGGTCATACTTGATTAACTCTAAAGTGGTAGTGTACACTGACCATGCAGTTGTGAAATACTTAATGCAGAAAAAAGACAGCAAACCACGATTACTCAGATGGATTTTACTCCTGCAAGAATTTGATTTGGAGATTAAAGACAAAAAGGGATCAGAAAACCTTGTTGCAGATCATCTCTCAAGAATAATGGTAGACACTAGAAAGAATGATGAGATCAATGATTCCTTCCCTGAAGAACAACTCTTGACCATTGAAAAAGGAAAAGGAAAGGAAAAGATTTTTGAGCTACCAAAAAAGGAAAAGATTTTTGGCTGAGGTGAAACACTATTTTTGGGATGAGCCTTAGGTATTTAGAAGATGTGCATATGGTATTTTCAGGAGATGTGTACCCGAAGAGGAAGTTGCAGACATACTGTTCCAATGCCATGGATCTTCTTATGGTGGGCATGCCAGTGCCGAGAAGACTGCCTTCAAAGTGTTGCAATCAGGATTTTATTGGCCCACAATATTTAAAGATCCTAGAAATCTTATTTTATCCTGTGATAGGTGTCAGAGGACAGGCAACATTAACAGAAGACATGAGATGCCACTGTCTAATATTCTTGAGGTTGAGATATTTGATGTTTGGGGAATTGACTTCATGGGACCTTTTTCATCTTCTGGAGGTAACAAATATATTCTTGTAGCGGTAGATTATGTTTCAAAATGGGTTGAAGCTATTGCATCCCCAACTAATGATTCCAGAGTTGTTGTCAAATTATTCAAAAAAATTATCTTTCTAAGGTTTGGGACCCCACGAGTTGTGATTAGTGATGGAGGCTCGCATTTCATAGAACACAAGTTTTTTGTCTTACTAAAAAAATACGGGGTGAATCATAAAGTGGTGACACCTTATCATCCTCAAACAAGTGGACAAGTTGAAATATCAAATAGAGAAATAAAAGGGATTTTGGAGAAGACAGTTTCACGCACAAGGAAAGATTGGGCATTCAAACTTGATGATGCATTGTGGGCATACAGGACAGCTTTCAAAACACCAATTGGGATGTCTCCTTATCAATTAGTTTATGGCAAATCTTGTCATCTCCCTGTAGAACTCGAACATAAGGCATTCCGGGTAATCAAAGGATTAAACTTTGATTTAAAGAATGTGGGAGAAAAAAGAAGACTACAGTTGAATGAGTTAGATGAGATCAGAATTTTAGCTTATGAAAATGCAAAAATTTGTAAGGAAAGAACCAAAAGATGGCATGATCGGCATATTTTTAGAAGGGATTTCCAACCAGGTGACTTTGTTCTTTTATTCAATTCTAGATTGAGACTTTTTTCTGGAAAACTTAAGTCTCGATAGTCTGGCCCTTTTCAGGTAAAGAAAGCCTATCCTTACGGAGCCATGGATACATGGAGTGAAGAAACAGGAGAATTCAAGGTTAATGGTTAGAGACTTAAAAACTATTATCAAGAAGAGCGAGTTGAAGAAAAGGAGAGTTTTTATTTGGATGAACCACTATCAAATCTGAGTGTTAAAAGGTTAAGCTAAAGACCTTTAAATTAGCACTTCTTGGGAGGCAACCCAAGCTTTCTAACTCTAGGTCACTTCCTTTAATTTACTTTTATCTTAGTTTCACCTTAGCATAAATATTTATCTTTAAGAAGAAGCATGGAGAGGAAGAAGACTCAACTCAAAGGGTTGACAAAATTTTGTAAGTATCCCCTTCCATTCACCTTTTGGATTTCATCATTGACTCTTATTTTTGTGTCTACCACCACTACTTCATCTACATGAAAATATTTTGATTAATGTGATATGTGGTCATGTTTTTAGATGTGATTGATGATTTTTAATGATGAATGAACACAAATCCATGATTAGAGATATAGCCCCATCATGTTAAATTTATTTCTTCAATACATATTCGTCTATTGAAATATAAAATTAGTTGATGCATGAAATTTTGGATGGATGTATTGTTTGGAGAATAAAATCTAAAAGTGAAACTTTTCTTTTGAATAAAATGAGTATATGAGTATGATTTATGAATTGAGATGAATTGATCAACCTAGTAGATGTTTAGTCTATTCTTGTTATTTGTTGGGAAATAAGAATCCAAGATCCACAAAATAAAGGTAAGGACTCCCCTACTTGGCACTGTGGGAAAGCGCAGTGGTACCGAAGGTCATGGGTTGAAGCAATAAACTGAAAAAGTATGTATCTATGTGGGTACATGCCATGAGAGAAATCATTTTACATAAACTCTGCTGTCCTTAGTAAATTCTTTCCAAATTAGAGGATATGAGTTCCATTGCATTGATTATGTGATCCGTGCACTCTAATCTCGTCACCAGAAAAAAGTTGGTAATCGAGTTAGAGAATGTGAATGATGCCAAAAAGAAAAATAAAAAATAAAATAATAATAATAATAATAATAATAATAATAATAAATTTTGATATGAGTGGAAAAAGATCTTGGAGACCTTATTCCTGTAAACAAAAGCATGATAGATTTGAACTGAAAATTGGGTGAAATCATAAGATTGAAAATTCTATTTATTGTACATGTTGCGAAGTTTTATTTGATTGAATTATGGATCTAGAGGGTTGAGTTCAAAGAATGATATGTATATTTGAAATTTTATAAATCAATTGATAGAATTTTTCATTGATGAGTTGTATTTTAGAAATTTATTGAGCATGAAAAGGTTACTCTTTTAATCAAAATTTGATTTCAAATTTTGATTTTTGCTTGAGGACAAGCAAAGTTTGAGCCTTGTGTATTTTGATGACACCAAAATATATAGTATATTTTGTATCATTTTTTGATATCTTTTCATGCTAAATTCATCGAATATTGCAAAGTCTACTTCTATTTTGGTTTTTCATGGTTTTCAGGTAAAAAGGCACTATTTTAGGCGTTTTCAAGCAAAATCAAATACATAGAAGGATTACCATCATCAAGAGGAAATCACCCAAGAAATTTCACGTAAAACGGAGCAAGTCAGCAAATTACGGCAGTGCCGTAATCTATTTTACAGTACCGTAATTCCAGACAGTACCGTAAAATCCGAGCCCTGTCGTATTTTGAAGAATTTTTGAACAGAAAGTTTTTCCGATTTTATGGTACCGCCGTAAGCAAAATTACGGTACCGTATTTCGGAGCGCTTCAGAATAGAAACTTCGTCCGATTTTACGGCACTACCGTAAGAAATTACACGGGCCGTAATTTCCAGACGTTCGCGAACAGAGAGTTCAGCCGATTTTACGGCACTACCGTAAACCAGATTACGGTGCCGTAATTCCCGGACGACATTAGAACAGAAGACTCGAGCGATTTAACGGCAGTGCCGTAAACAATTCCACTACCGTAATTCCTATTCTGAACGCGACGCCCAGGTCAACTTCAACGCCCGATTCTTGCGGAGAAGATGGCGAGCAATCCAGAACAATAAATTGAATACCGTAGGAAGCAAAAGGGGAGCTTTTCACGAGAGGATTACGGAGAGATAAAAAGCCCCAATTTTCATCGACGGTCGAGGGAGAAATTGCGATCCACACCGCTGCCTAGGGTTCCGCCGCCGCGCTCGATCCAGACGATCTTCGTCTGAAGGAGGAGACAATGTGCCAGAAGTTTCAAACCGAAAGGAGATCGATTGGAAGAGAAATCGAAGAAAAAGTAGTCGCTGACATTGTTCATCGACGGTTCTTTGCAAATTACGGCACAGCCGTGCTGTATTTTCTAAACTTCTCTTTTACTTCGATTTTCGATCCTCTGAAACCATGATCTATTGTAATTCCTTCATGATGATAGCTTAAACTACTTTTGGGACATGGGGGAATAATTCACTTGACTTCCAATGACTAGATGACTATTTTTACTATTTCATTGAGTTTAATATTACCATGATGATTTTGCTCATGTGATAATTGTGCTTAGACTCTCTATAAGTTCATGTTATTAATTATGTTCTTAGAATTTTTGCTTGAGATCGAAAGGTAATTGCTTGAGAATTTGGAACCCTAGAATTGCATGTTAGTATCCCTTCCTTAGGTTAGATCTAATTTGATCTGTTCTAGTAGATTAATTGTCATGTTTATAACATGAACCTATAGAACGAGTCTATTTGTCAAACATGGAGATCTTGTGCGAAAGCAAAAATTGGAACGTTGGAGATCCATGAGTAAAACTAGTGTAGAGACTCAGATGCACGAAAGTGATCTTTGAGACTCCACTAGAGATTATCAACCTATTATTCAGATGCACGAAAGTGATCTTTGAGTTCATTGTTTGATGATTTACTTATCTTCAGCGTTGTGATGAATCTTGCGCGAAAGTGAAGACAAATCCCTGTGCGGTTGTTTGCACAAAAGTGAAACAATCCTTTTATTAAGTAAATTACATCTTCATCATGATAAAATTGAACTGACGAAATCCTTACTCATATCTAGTCATAAAAGTTAGAGTGAAAGAAACCCTAGTCCCAGCTTTTCTCTCTGATAATTCCGTTTTAGCTTCCGATTTCTATTCTCACTACTTTGATTAGCCTAGATAGTAAGAAATCAACTATTTAGTATTCGACAACATAGGTCTCTGTGGGTTCGATATCTTAATTATTACTTCGAGTATCCGTGCACTTGCGGATCACAACAGCAGGTGGATCAGTACCATAGTAAATAGCATACATTTTTTTGCATTTTCTTTGTCCTGAAAGTTTTTCCACTAATCCAAACATCAAAAATTTCATGTAAATCACGATCGATATGGCTTTCTCAAATATGTAGAAATCAAAATCAAAATTTTCAATTCCACTCAAAGGGTATTTAATGATCTTCCTATATTTGTTAGTAAGCAAAATCATTAGTCCTTTCTTCAAATTATATCTTCAATTGCAATAAAAGTAGGACTTCTGTAACATCCCGTTATCTTAACCCCAAACAAATGGCACAGTTCATGAAAGATACAGGATGTTTCATATAAGATCGATTCATATGCTAGGTAAAACCGAGTTCAAGAAAACACGATCTGAAAATTTCCACAAACCCATACATAAATATCCACAAAACACAAATCTCATAAATCACATAAGGGTACCTGCCACCACGCAATCCTTGCACTAGACATATGCAAGGCAACAGTTATATCAAATCCGATGGCATAAATACAATTCGATTCGAAATTCAAAGCAAAGCCACAAAGTCGATTTTATAAACTCATACCAAACACCGAAACCAGGCTGAGGCCCGCGGTGACACAAAAATCAAATTCATTTAACTGCCACAATCTGGCAACACAAATTTCACATAGTTCACGTGGTTCACACAAATTCTCATAGTTCACATCATTCATATAGTTCGTATAACTCATATAGTTCGGCCACAACCGGCCTCATATTTAAGCACAAAAGTTCTTAAATATAATCACAGCAAACTAGCATAATGTCCACGCCAATGCTAACTCAAGAAATGCGCCCCTGCTCTATGCCTGAAAATAGTGAGGGGTGAGCTACACAGCCCAGTGAGTGGATAGTCTAAATCGACCATCCATAACATACACTCAAAAATATAGGCAGATTATTTTAAAAATCTTTAACAGAACATTATGTCAATATACAACAAGATTAAATACAGAAGTCATATAAACAGCCAGATGTACACACCAACATATAACAAACTCAGGTTCTAGAGTTATACTCTAAACCAACTCAGATGTACACACCAACATATAACAAACTCAGGTTCTAGAGTTATACTCTAAACCAACTAAACACACCAACACTTAATTAACCTAGTTGTCCAGCATATTCAGTAGTGACCATTATGGTCTAACCCGGCTTTGGCCTAAGCACTGGGAGACTGCAAAATTTCATGCAACACATAAACATGGACAGTGAGTAGAATCAAGAGGTGGCCCCCGCCAGGTCACGACGTGGCACTTTGCTCTAAAACACCCCATAAACACATCGATGGCTTGTGTGTAGATTCAAGAGGTGGCCCCCGCCGGGTCACGACGTGGCACTTTGCTCTACGACACCCCATATCACAAAAAGAGAGTGATGACATCAAGAGGTGGCCCCTGTCCGACCAAGACATGGCACTTTGCGTCAAAACTCGTTCTCCCAAAAGGTTCCTACTGGACAACAAACACATCTTATATCATATTTCATAAAGGTGGACTCCTAAGTGTCAACTAGACTCTAGGATAGTCATCACAAAAATCATATCGGGCAGGCTGAACATCAACCCCCATCACAATAATCATAATAGGCAGGCTGAACATCAACCTCCTCATATATCAAATACAGGGCTGAAATTCAAACCCTTAACATATCACATAAGGACTATCCTATGAGTACACGGTTACACTTAGCCATAGTCCTAACCAACACATAACACATAATATTCAAAATCCACATAATCCATCACATAACACATATTGTTCAAAATTCACATAACCTATACTATTTGAAAATCACATAACATAACACATAATATTTCATATTCGAATATCACATAATATAGTGTAGTCCTTAGATTTCATGCTGATTAGTTTAGTCAAACCTTGCTATGTTATCACCCAAATTTCTCAAACAATTAAATAACAGGCTACACACCTAAATTAAATAACATGCTACACACCTAAATAAACAGTCATGGATTGTAATTAACACACATCCAAAAATCATTATAACACATATAACCCACGGTTTTACAACATGTCATCTATTTAAAATTTAAACTCTAGCTAACAAGAATGTCATGCTCAAAATTCACTAATTTAAAACTACCTAAATTCCATAACATCAACATAAAATTATAACATGTAATTGTCTTTATAATCCTCATGTAAACATGTTAATTTCGATTTTTCATAAATAATACCAAATTTCGGTTGTCATGAATAATTTATCATAAATAATATCAAGATTTCGGATTATCATGAAAATTATCAAGAATTCGGTTTACATGAAAGAACATCTCAATTTTGGTTTTCATCCCTTAAATTCGGTTTTAACATGGTAGAAATTCCAAGAACTCAAATGTATCATGTCACAAACACAACTAAATTCATAGGTCAAACAAGACATTCCACTCACCTCTTAAACCGAGAATACTAAGGTTAAAATCTTCCCAAAAAAACTCGCCTAAAGCCTTGATGTCGCCCAAAGGATCTCCAAGAACTCACCAAGGAAGTTTCACCTCAAGGAAATTCGCCAAGGGGAAGAAGATGGAGAAAATCGCCAAGAACTCTTCAAGAATACCAAGATCGCCTTCTTCCTTGCCCTAGCCGCCCCAAGATTTCCTCAAGCCAAAAATCGTCAATTCTTCCTTCCCTAACCGAAATACCCACTAAAAATTCGGTTTTTAATTTTTAACCCATTAACCAATTAATTCAAATAGGGTTTAATCCATTTAACTAATAAATTTGAATTTCAAACCCAATTAGCGCCAACCCAAAAAAAAACTCATAATTAACAATTAATTTAACCATCCACTAACCATTCACTTAACGAAATCCATTAAGGATTTAATTAACATCCAATAAGGATTTAATTAACCAATAAGGTCTAATTAATTAACTTACAATTTACAACCCATAAATCCTAATTAATTTATCATGAACAACCAATAATAATTTATCATAAATTAACAGCCACTAATCAAATAAATAATCTCTAATTAATTTACAATAAATTAACAACCAAAAATCTCTAGTTAATTAACTATTAACAACCAATACATAGAAAAATATCATAGTCAATAATTTTAGACAAAATTAAAATAATGCTTACCAGGACTTAAGATCCTTGGATCTTACATCCCTCCCTCCTTATAAAGCTTTAGTCCTCTAAAGCTCAGCATCCATATCATCAAAGAGATAAGCATAAAATTTCCTCATATCAGCTTCAGTCTCCCAAGTCGCCTCCTCAACCGACTGATTTCCCCAGATAACCTTTACCAAAGGTATAGTCTTGTTCCTCAGAACTTTATCCTTTCTATCCACAATCCGGAGAGGTATTTCCTCAAATGTCAAATCACTCTGAATCTGAAGAGGTTCCAACTCCAACACATGAGATGGATCAGGATGATATTTCCTCAAAGCAGAGACATGGAACACATTATGCACATGATCCATAGCAAGAGGTAAAGCTAACCGGTAAGCCACTGGACCAATTCTCTCAATAATGTCAAAAGGGCCTACAAATCTAGGGCTCAACTTGCCCTTTTTGCCAAACCTCATAACACCCTTAGTAGGTGACACCTTTAAGAAAACATGATCCCCTACTACATACTCCAAGGGACGACGACGGTCATCAGCATAACTCTTCTGTCTATCCCGAGCAATCTTCAATTTATCCTGAATCTCTCTGACCTTATCAGTAGTCTCCTGTACTGCATCAGATCTCAAAATCACTCTGTCACCAGTTTCCTCCCAACACAAGGGAGTCCTACACCTTCTCCCATACAAAGCCTCATATGGAGCCATCTGAATACTGGAGTGGAAACTATTATTATAAGTGAACTCTATCAAAGATAGATCCCGGTTCCACTCAGAACTCCAATCAACCACATAGGCTCTCAACAAATCTTCTAGAGTCTGTATAGTACGCTCCGTCTGGCCATCAGACTGAGGATGGTATGCTGTACTAAAACTCAACTTAGTACCCAAACCCTCCTGTAAGCTCTTCCAAAATCTGGACAAAAACCAAGAGTCCCTATCAGACACAATATCAACAGGAACTCCATGCAGTCTGACTATCTCATCAATGTACAATCTAGCCAGCCTCTCTAAAGGATAAGTCATCTTAATCGGGAGAAAATGGGCTGATTTAGTGAGTCTATCAACGATCACCCAAATAGCATCATGACCCAATCTGGTTCTGGGCAAACCACACACAAAATCCATACTGATGCATTCCCACTTCCACTCAGGAATAGGAAGAGGCTGCAACAAACCACCAGGCTTCTGGTGTTCAGTCTTTACAGTCTGATAGGTTAAACACCTAGAGACAAAGTCATATACCTCTTTCTTCATGCCCGGCCACCAAAAACTCTTCTTGAGGTCCTGATACATCTTAGTCACGCCAGGGTGTAGAGAATATTTGGAGTTATGGCTGTCCTCCAATATTTCTTTCCTCAAGCTCGGTTCCTCAGGGACACATACCCTTCCACGAAACCGAAGAATACCATCATCAGACAGGCTAAAATCCTGAACTGCTCCATCAACCAAACTATCCCTGATCTGAACTAATCTCGGATCCACAGACTGCTGATCTCTGATCTTCTGCAACAAAGCAGACTGTACTCTGAGAAAAGCCACATATCCAGACTGAACTCTAGGAGTAACACTGATCCTGAGATCGCTGAACTCCTGCAGTAACCGCCACTCACTGACTCGTAAAGCAGCTACTGAAGTAACTGGATGTCTGCTCAGAGCATCCGCCACTACATTGGCCTTTCCGGCCTGATACTGAATGGAGAAGTCATAATCTTTGATCAACTCCATCCATCTTCTCTGTCTCATGTTCAACTCCTTCTGGGTGAAGATATACTTGAGACTCTGGTGATCAGTGAACAAATCGAACTCCTGACCCAGTAAATAGTGGCGCCATATCTTCAAAGCAAAGACTACGGCCGCCAACTCTAAATCATGAGTAGGGTAGTTCAATTCATACTCCTTCAGTTGTCTCGAAGCATAGGCTACTACAGAACCCTTCTGCATCAAGACACAACCCAACCCCTTGCCTGAAGCATCTGTATAGACAGTAAACCTTTCCCCATCACTAGGAATAATGAGGATCGGTGTACTAGTCAACCTTCTCTTCAGCTCTTGAAAGCTTTCTTCACACTTGTCATCCCAAATAAACTTGGCTTCCTTTCTGGTTAATTTAGTTAAAGAACCCGCCAGCTTGGAGAATCCCTCAACAAATCTCCGGTAGTAACCTGCTAAACCCAAGAAACTTCTGATCTCAGTAGCACTAGTCGGTCTTCCCCAATTAAGGATGGCTTGCACTTTAACTGGATCCACAGACACCCCTTGACCAGAAATCACATGCCCAAGGAAACTGATCTTCTCTAGCCAGAACTCACACTTACTAGCCTTGGCATATAATCGGTTCTTCCTCAGAACCTCCAGCACTCTGCGCAAGTCACTGACATGATCTGAAGTAGTCCGTGAGTATACCAAAATATCGTCTATAAAGACTACCACACAAGAGTCAAGCAATTCATGGAATACCCTGTTCATCAAATCCATGAAGACAGTAGGTGCATTCGTCAGTCCAAAAGGCATAACTAAAAATTCAAAATGCCCATACCTGGTCCTGAAAGCAGTCTTAAATATATCCTCATCCTTGACCCTAAGCTGATAATACCCCGATCTCAGATCAATCTTAGAGAACACTGTAGCTCCCTGTAATTGATCAAATAGATCATCAATTCTGGGAAGAGGATACTTATTCTTGATAGTCACTTGGTTCAGTTGCCTGTAGTCTATACACATCCTCAGGGTTCCATCTTTCTTCTTTACAAACAGCACTGGCGCTCCCCAGGGAGAAGCACTAGGCCGGATATACCCTTTCTCTAGCAATTCCTCCAGTTGTTTCTTAAGCTCAGCCAGCTCTGAGGTAGCCATGCGATAAGGAGCTCTGGAGATAGGTGCCGTACCTGGCGCCAACTCAATGCCAAACTCCACTTCTCTAATTGGTGGCAAGCCTGAAAATTCTTCAGAGAACACATCAGGAAATTCTTTCACCACCGCCATCTGAGTCAAATCAGAAGTAGAATCATCCTGCACCTTAACATGCGCAAGATAACCCTTGCACCCACTAGCAAGTAACTTCCTGGCCTGCAGGAAAGATATCACATGCGGTCCTTGGTTTGACACTAGACCTCTCACAAAAAGCCGATTCCCATCTAGCAGATTTAAAGTGATTACTTTCTCAAAGCAATCCACAGAGGCATGATGTGAGGACAACCAATCCATTCCTAGGATGACATCATAGTCTTGCATGTCTAAAAGGATTAGATCCACCAGAAACTCATAACCCTCTACATGCACTACACAATCAGCACAAACAGTATCTGTAGACAATGATTTTCCTAAGGGAGTACTCACAGACACAACATAGTCTAGCATCTTAGATACAACAGGTAAACATGCAGCAAATCTAACAGACACAAAAGACAGATTTGCACCAGGATCAAATAAGATACGAGCTAACTGATCAAATACAAATAAGGTACCTTCCACGACGGATCGGGAAGCTCGTGTATCCTTCTCAGCCACAGCATAAACTCGTGTCTGGACTGTAGGCTTCTCTGCGCCTCTATTCTGCATCTCAGGCTCTTTGCAGTCCTTGATCATGTGTCCTGGTTTCTTACACCTGAAGCATACACCATTCTTCTTATGACAGTCTTTCACTAGATGTCCCTTGAGCCCACAATAATTACAAGTCCTATCCTCTGTGATACTGTTTCTTACATCTCTAACATCCCTGAACTGCTGCGGTGCATCCCTGGACTGCTGCGGTACATCCCTGGACTGCTGCGGTGCCTTGTAGGAGTAAGGCTTATACCTGTTCTTTTTGTAGTCCTTATGTTTAGGGTACTTCTTACCCTTGCCGCCAATACCATACTGAGGAACCGCCGCCTCAGCTGCAGGAACCACTGTCACGGCAACATGAGAACTCCTCTCAGCTATGTATCTCTCAATGGTGCGTGCTCGCCCAACAGTCTCCACATAGGTCTCCAAGTGCTGAGCACCAACCTGCTCTCTAATGTCCCATCTGAGACCTCTGAGAAACTTGGTAGCCCTCCTCTTTTCAGTGTTTATCAGGTGAGGGGCATACTTTCCCAACTTAGTGAACTGCAATTCATACTGGTCCACTGTCATATCACCCTGCTCCAGGTGAATAAATGCCACCTCTCGGTCCTCCACCAAACTATCTGGGAAGTACTTCTCGTTAAATCAAGACAAGAAGTAAGGCCAATCTACAGTCTCATGTCTTTCTTCGGCAAGTCTCACTACGCCCTTCCACCACTCATCTGCGTCCCCACGCATCATATAGGTGGTCAGACATAACTTATCTTCGTCCGAGCACCGCATAACTTGGAAAATCTTTTCCAAGCACAACTGCCAGTTCTCGGCAGTACTGGATTCTGAGCCCCCATAAAAAGAACTAGGACCCAGTTTCTGGAATTCACTCACAAGTGAGGCATAGCGCCTGTGAGCGCCCTCCTGAGAGTCATCCCCCACCGCTCGGGTAGTAGTCTGGGGTCTCTCTTGAGTCAGCTGCTGCAAAAGCTGCTGTTGTGCCTCTTGATGCTGAGTCTGTTGTTGCTGCAGCATCTGAGCTTGCCTCTCTATCATGGCACCTTGTTGCTGTACCATGCCAGTCAGAGCCTCAATAGTTCTCGTGAGGTTCGAAGGCTGCTCATCCTCGCCACTAGCATTTCCTCTGGTTCGCACCATCTTAAAATTCCTACACACACATACCATAGTCAGGAAAACAAACATAAACCTATCAGGTGTCTAGCAATACACAAACATGTTTTCCCCCCGAACTAAGTTTTAGCTAGCCAACTCCCTCTGATACCATTCTGTTACATCCCGTTATCTTAACCCCAAACAAATGGCACAGTTCATGAAAGATACAGGATGTTTCATATAAGATCGATTCATATGCTAGGTAAAACCGAGTTCAAGAAAACACGATCTGAAAATTTCCACAAACCCATACATAAATATCCACAAAACACAAATCTCATAAATCACATAAGGGTACCTGCCACCACGCAATCCTTGCACTAGACATATGCAAGGCAACAGTTATATCAAATCCGATGGCATAAATACAATTCGATTCGAAATTCAAAGCAAAGCCACAAAGTCGATTTTATAAACTCATACCAAACACCGAAACCAGGCTGAGGCCCGCGGTGACACAAAAATCAAATTCATTTAACTGCCACAATCTGGCAACACAAATTTCACATAGTTCACGTGGTTCACACAAATTCACATAGTTCACATCATTCATATAGTTCGTATAACTCATATAGTTCGGCCACAACCGGCCTCATATTTAAGCACAAAAGTTCTTAAATATAATCATAGCAAACTAGCATAATGTCCACGCCAATGCTAACTCAAGAAATGCGCCCCTGCTCTATGCCTGAAAATAGTGAGGGGTGAGCTACACAGCCCAGTGAGTGGATAGTCTAAATCGACCATCCATAACATACACTCAAAAATATAGGCAGATTATTTTAAAAATCTTTAACAGAACATTATGTCAATATACAACAAGATTAAATACAGAAGTCATATAAACAGCCAGATGTACACACCAACATATAACAAACTCAGGTTCTAGAGTTATACTCTAAACCAACTCAGATGTACACACCAACATATAACAAACTCAGGTTCTAGAGTTATACTCTAAACCAACTAAACACACCAACACTTAATTAACCTAGTTGTCCAGCATATTCAGTAGTGACCATTATGGTCTAACCCGGCTTTGGCCTAAGCACTGGGAGACTGCAAAATTTCATGCAACACATAAACATGGACAGTGAGTAGAATCAAGAGGTGGCCCCCGCCAGGTCACGACGTGGCACTTTGCTCTAAAACACCCCATAAACACATCGATGGCTTGTGTGTAGATTCAAGAGGTGGCCCCCGCCGGGTCACGACGTGGCACTTTGCTCTACGACACCCCATATCACAAAAAGAGAGTGATGACATCAAGAGGTGGCCCCTGTCCGACCAAGACATGGCACTTTGCGTCAAAACTCGTTCTCCCAAAAGGTTCCTACTGGACAACAAACACATCTTATATCATATTTCATAAAGGTGGACTCCTAAGTGTCAACTAGACTCTAGGATAGTCATCACAAAAATCATATCGGGCAGGCTGAACATCAACCCCCATCACAATAATCATAATAGGCAGGCTGAACATCAACCTCCTCACATATCAAATACAGGGCTGAAATTCAAACCCTTAACATATCACATAAGGACTATCCTATGAGTACACGGTTACACTTAGCCATAGTCCTAACCAACACATAACACATAATATTCAAAATCCACATAATCCATCACATAACACATATTGTTCAAAATTCACATAACCTATACTATTCGAAAATCACATAACATAACACATAATATTTCATATTCGAATATCACATAATATAGTGTAGTCCTTAGATTTCATGCTGATTAGTTTAGTCAAACCTTGCTATGTTATCACCCAAATTTCTCAAACAATTAAATAACAGGCTACACACCTAAATTAAATAACATGCTACACACCTAAATAAACAGTCATGGATTGTAATTAACACACATCCAAAAATCATTACAACACATATAACCCACGGTTTTACAACATGTCATCTATTTAAAATTTAAACTCTAGCTAACAAGAATGTCATGCTCAAAATTCACTAATTTAAAACTACCTAAATTCCATAACATCAACATAAAATTATAACATGTAATTGTCTTTATAATCCTCATGTAAACATGTTAATTTTGATTTTTCATAAATAATACCAAATTTCGGTTGTCATGAATAATTTATCATAAATAATATCATGATTTCGGATTATCATGAAAATTATCAAGAATTCGGTTTACATGAAAGAACATCTCAATTTTGGTTTTCATCCCTTAAATTCGGTTTTAACATGGTAGAAATTCCAAGAACTCAAATGTATCATGTCACAAACACAACTAAATTCATAGGTCAAACAAGACATTCCACTCACCTCTTAAACCGAGAATACTAAGGTTAAAATCTTCCCAAAAAAACTCGCCTAAAGCCTTGATGTCGCCCAAAGGATCTCCAAGAACTCACCAAGGAAGTTTCACCTCAAGGAAATTCGCCAAGGGGAAGAAGATGGAGAAAATCGCCAAGAACTCTTCAAGAATACCAAGATCGCCTTCTTCCTTGCCCTAGCCGCCCCAAGATTTCCTCAAGCCAAAAATCGTCAATTCTTCCTTCCCTAACCGAAATACCCACTAAAAATTCGGTTTTTAATTTTTAACCCATTAACCAATTAATTCAAATAGGGTTTAATCCATTTAACTAATAAATTTGAATTTCAAACCCAATTAGCGCCAACCCAAAAAAAAACTCATAATTAACAATTAATTTAACCATCCACTAACCATTCACTTAACGAAATCCATTAAGGATTTAATTAACATCCAATAAGGATTTAATTAACCAATAAGGTCTAATTAATTAACTTACAATTTACAACCCATAAATCCTAATTAATTTATCATGAACAACCAATAATAATTTATCATAAATTAACAGCCACTAATCAAATAAATAATCTCTAATTAATTTACAATAAATTAACAACCAAAAATCTCTAGTTAATTAACTATTAACAACCAATACATAGAAAAATATCACAGTCAATAATTTTAGACAAAATTAAAATAATGCTTACCAGGACTTAAGATCCTTGGATCTTACAACTTCCATCAAAAGATTCAAGTATTGGATCCTCAAAATAGTTTTTCTGTCTCACATTAGATTCCTCAATAAAGCATTAATTTTTAAATAAATCAGAAGGTTCAATAGTAGATATGGGCAAAACATCAGAGTGAGATTCATCAATGTTTGTAATATTCAAATCCTTTTCAAGTTCCTCATGCACATCATCAAATAATTTATCAATTTCAAAATTACCAACAAAATCAGAGTAAGATTTTTCTAAATCAGTTTCCTTATGTTTTTCCACAAATAATTCATCATCAGAAGAATCAAAAGAATCAATCTCAGAATTACAAGAATTAGATTCAACCATAAATAATATATCATCAAAAGAATCAATTTCATAACTTTCACTAGAATCAAAAAGAGATTTTTCAAAATCAATTTTCTCAAATTTTTCCACAATAAATTATCAAATTAATCAATTTTACCATTATCAAAATCAGAGTGAGATTCAATAATGTTCACAAAAGAATCAATTTCAAAATTACCAAAATGAGAGGGGGACTTTTGTAAATCAATTTCCTCAGTTTCCAAATCAAACTCAAATAAACAAGCTTGTTGTGATATCTGGGTTTCTAAAATTTCAGTATGAGCACTCATATTATCCATCATATAATTCATTTGTTTAAAGGTCTCATGTGACTCCTCACTTTGTTTCATAAACTTTTCAAACATTATATCTAAGCTAGATTTTTCAGTATCCTCAAAGTATGGTTCTGAAATATTGTTTGAGCAATCCTCACGAAAAGAAGTTTGATTTTCTCATTTAGAATAATATTGATCATTTTGGTACCATGGTGAATTGGGATTGGGAGGAATTAAAAATTGGCAATTAGAAGTATAATGATCAAAATATCCACAAATATCACATCTAATAGGAGAATAAGATGTCCCAACAGGGTGCATATATGAGTCTAATTTATGAGCCAAATAATCTAACTTATCTTCAAGAGTGCACAATGAATCATCTTCATACTTACCTTGTGGCATGTATACCTCACCTCTTTTAGTTGTCCACGAGTTGTGATTAAAAGTCATATCTTCAAATCAAAGCTTTTCTACACAACTAAAAAAATTTGTGATCTCACAGGAAATAAAATCTATCAAAATCTAAGAGTCTTGTGTATAAACAAAATAGAAGAATTGCGTAAATTCAGAATTTTTATAATAGAAACAAAAAGATTATCCAAGACCAATCAATCAATTTTTTTTTTCAAAATATATATAAAAAATAGAAAACATAAAACACAACAAAAATTTCAGAAATCACAGTTTTGTCACAACTTGTGAAAATCCATAACCTGCAAAAACAAAAAACAAAGTTAAATATAAAACAAATAAAACTTAGTCTAGCAATACTAAGAACTATTTTGATATTAACAAAACTAAGGTCCCTGGCAACGGCGACAAAAACTTGTTGTCTCCACAAGTGCATGGATACTCGAAGTAATAAAAAGATATCGAACCACAGAGACCTACGTGTTAAGTACCAAATAAATGTTTTCTCACTAACTAAGCAAATCGAATATGACGAAAGTACAAACGAAAAGTAACCTAAATATCTGAGAGAGAAACTTGGACTAGGGTTTCATCCACCTTAATTTCTATGACTAGATATAAATAGATGTTTGTTAGTCAAATCTTATTATGATAAAGATATAATTTACTTCATAAAGGAATCATACAATTTACAATGAACTAATCCTCACTCTCATGCTAGATTTATTCAATATTAAATAAAATTAAATCATTAACAAAGAACTCAAGGATCACTCTCGTGCATCCGAATTCTAAGTCAATCATCTCAAAGAAAACTACATACTTTCATACTATAGCTTTCACAGGTTCTACTTAAGGTTCTCCAACGATCCAATACTTGATTTTTCACAGTATCATCATGTTTATTTCAATAACTCAATCCTAGATTCAGATTATCATCATGGCAATATACTTCTAAAATCGAGAAATAAGAACTAACCTAATTTTGTACAATGAGTTCCTAACATTCAATTTTAAGGTTCCAAGTTTTCACAAATCACCTCTCGGTCCATATCGCAAAAATTCTAAAACATGCAGATAATATGAATCTATGGAGAATTAAAGTCAATCGTCACATAAGCAACATTATCAAAACAAGAATATCATGACTTAATAAGGATTATCTAGCCATTAAAAATTAAAGATGTCTAAGCTACCATGGAAGAAGAATTACAATAAACCATAGTTCAGATTGATTAGAAATAGAAGAGAAAGGGGGAAAATCACTTTACACAGGGCTGTAATGAAAATTACAGCCCGTAATTTTGCTCCAGAATCGCGATGAATAGTGCAGGTGACCCTTCTTTCATTGATTTCTCCTCCGATCGATCTCCTTTCGCTCTAAAACTTCTAGGGTATCGTCTCCTCCTCTAGGCGAAGCTTTCTTGTAAATTTCATGGCCTGAGGTGGCCTCTATGCCTCTCGATGCATGGCCGTGCCCTAGGACACCCTCCCTGATTTCTCTCTAAATCATGGGTAAAAATTAGGGCTTTTACTCCCCTCGTCTTCTCCTTGTTGAAACGTGTTTATAGCTTCTTTTGGATCTCAAATTGGTGGTCTATAACTCGAGGAATCATCTTCGTAAGAAATCCGCAGAAGAATCGGGAAAAATCGCGGAAATCTGGGTCGCAATTATAGCACCATATTTTTCATTACAGCAGTGCCGTAATTTCTTTCTATATATTTTAGGGTGAAAATTACGGTAGTGTAATTTTTATTACGGCACTACCGTAATTTATGTTTGTGCATTCTGGGGCAGAAATTACGGTAGTGTAAAAATCATTACAACCGGGGGTGTAATTTCCAAACTTGCTACGATTTGCATGAAAATTGATGGGTAACTTCGTCTCGACGTCTGGAATCCATTGGTGTGCTCAGATCTTTCAAAATCCATCAAAATATAGCACTTTTTACCAAAAAAATGATGAAAAATAAGAATTCGTGTAGATTTTGCAATATAAGACAAATAAGGCTTAAAAACAAGCAAAAGAGCATAAATATGACATAAAAAGACCAATGAAATGACACAAAATATACTATGAATTTTGGTGTCATCAGCCTATTAGCAGGCCTCTCCAATATGATCTCCAGCTCTGGAGAGCTGATTAGCTCGGGCACTGATGTGATGCATTTGTGCTTGATATTTCCATATACTATGAAGCATTTTTCTGTTAAATTATCGCGTTTGCATCATAATTTTTATTTAAATTCTTCCATACACGCGGAATCTACACAAGATCTGGTGTTATCTAACTTTTCAGGAAATTCTGAAGAAACTGAAGTTTTCACAGCCGGGTTGTGAAGATTTTCCCAACCCGGGAAAAGTTCCGCCTGTCACGAAAATCTGCTCGACTCTAACTCGGTGGGCTCCAAGTCTTAAGGGCACTTTGGTAAATGTTAATCACGGCTATAGGGGGATAAAAGGGAAGCTTTGTGACCTAAAATGGGGATGAAACCCTAATCAAGAAAAGGGAGAAACGGCTGTGGACGTGACCTGGGCGGCTGGAGAAAACAGAACGTGATTTCAAGGAAAAGAGGAGTCCTTTGAAGCCCCTAGCAAAGATTTCTTCATCTACTCAGAAAGGGGAGTCAAGATATCTCTTAATCCTTCATTTTCATTGTTGCTTCTAGCCTCCAAATGGATTTCTTGAGCGTGAGCTTGTTGTCGAATATTCATGATGTCTCTAAGATGATTGTAGCTTAAAGTACTATCGGGGTTAGGGCTTAGCCCTATGCCTAAAACGCATTCATGAAGTAGTTTATTATTTTGATATGTTGGTTTGATTTAGTTGACCTAGCATATGTGTTTATCGTTTCCTTACAACTCTTATTGCATATTATTGATCTCCGATATCGAGAGAAAAAGCGACAGCCCAATCTCGATATCGGTGTTTGTATGTTTTGGACGATGGGAGAAAAAGCGACAGCCCAATCCCGACGTCGGATCTCGTATGCTCGGGCGCGTGAAGAAGAGCACGAAAGTAGCTCTTCTCCCACGTGAGAGAACAACTATTCATCCTTCGCCCAATGGGCCTATGTAAATTTACAAGCCACGAAAGTAGGAGGTAGATTTGCATAAGCACCGAACCGTGCTGCTGAAAGGGGGCGGTTTGTACCATTTGATGGATCTCTTCAACTTATCAAACTTTGCATGTCATGTAGTTACTACTTTCGTTTGCGGATTGGCATAGCGGTGAAGCCCGATGCCCCGATATTGTCCCATAATAGAAATCCGATCGTTTATCTGTCCGCTTGCTACTCTCCTTGCTTAGCATTTACTTATTAATTGTTAGTTATTTCGATCACTTTAAATCAACCCTTGATTTGTCTAGACTGCGACTCAAGGATTTACCGGTACTTGACAAATTGGTCTCTGTGGACGATATAATTTACTACTTCGGTTAGACCGTACACTTGCGGGCTCATCAAGTTTTTGGCGCCGTTGCCGGGGACCAATTTCGCCATTATCGATTAAATCTGATAAATTCGCAGGATTAGATAAAAAAAAAAAAGAAGGGCTTGTGCATGCGCAGAACACTTGCTCTCTATTTTGATCCATCTTACTGTTGAAAATTTGATAATCTATCTTGAGGCTTGTGCATGCGCAGGACTTTGCGGAGTGAACATTTGATCGACGAGGATCCAGAGATCGAAAAAACATTCTGACTCCGACGCAAGCAAGCTCGAGCTAAAGCAAAAGAGAAGCAGAATTCAACAGAAATGGACCAAAACCGCTCACTTCGAGATTTTGCATCTCCCTCCGTGCAGGGACTTCATTCGAGTATTGCCCGTCCGACTATCGAAGCTAACAACTTCGAAATAAAGCCGGCATTCCTTGCCATGCTACAGAAGGAACAATTCGGGGGAATGCCAAATGAAGATCCTGCACTCCACCTCTCAATGTTCCTAGAATACTGTGATACGTTCAAAATGGGAGGGATATCCATCGATGCTCTGAGATTGAGGCTCTTCCCCTTTACCCTAAAGGATCGAGCACGTGCATGGCTTCAGTCACTGCCGAATGGAGCGATCACCACCTGGGAAGGGCTATCACACTCATTCCTCGCCAAGTACTTCCCACCGAGCAAGACAGCTCAATTGAGAGGGCAGATCACTGGATTTAAGCAAAGGGACGACGAATCATTATACGAAGCGTGGGATCGTTTCAAGGAGCTTCAACGGATTTGTCCACACCACGGCCTCGAAAAATGGTTATTAGTTTCTTCCTTTTACAATGCTTTAAATTTTAACACTCGAATGACTGTGGATGCAGCATCAGGTGGAGCCTTCATGAACAAATGTGTTGATGATGCTCTAGAACTACTGGAGGATATGGCACTTAACCATCATCAATGGACAAGTGAAAGAAGCATCCATACGAGGGTCACTGGTAAGACTGATACTGATACCATGGATTTTTTGGCAAAGAAGGTAGACTCTTTATCTCAAGAGTTAAATGCACTACGTTTAAATGCTTTTTCATCATCTTCTCAACCTTCTCAATTGTATCAAGTTAATGCACTTGCCTGTGAGATATGTTGTTGTACAGGTCACAAATCATATGAGTGTCAATTTGCATGTCTCCCCCAAAATCAACCTGAAGAGGCTATCAATGCAGTGAATCAATTCAACCAAAGGCCTCAAAACAACCCGTATTCAAGCACGTACAACCCGGGGTGGAGAAACCACCCCAACTTCTCCTACCGGACAAATCAACCCCAGATTTCACAGCCCGGTTTTCAACCACAGGCCTCTCAACCGGTCCCTCAAGCAATTTACCACCAACCACCAGGTTTTCAGCAAAAACCATACCCCCAACCCCAGAAATCGAATTTGGAGGCTATGCTAGAGAGTTTGGCTATTGCGCAGTCGAAACAAAATGAGATCATCAATCAAATGAATTCCAAGATGGATGCCTTAGCAGCTCACAACAAAA
Organism: Costus lasius; assembly: GCA_027563935.2. Classification (NCBI taxonomy): domain Eukaryota; kingdom Viridiplantae; phylum Streptophyta; class Magnoliopsida; order Zingiberales; family Costaceae; genus Costus; species Costus lasius. The sequence goes on from CM050453.2 coordinate 53,777,347, forward strand.
TGCTGGAAACCCAGATTGCCCAGCAAGCTACCGCCTCATCCCGACCTCAAGGACAACTGCCCGGTCAACCAGAAGAGAACCCACGTGAGCACTGTAACGCTGTGTCCACACGCAGTGGCAAACAGTTGGTTGAGCCGGAAATAGACAAAAATCATAGAGATGAACAGCAAGGTGGAAATCAAAGAGATCAATCACCGTTGGAAGAGTCTGATCGCACATATGATGAGCAGCCCGTTTACATTCCACCACCGCCATATGTTCCACCTGTACCGTTTCCTCAACGCTTGGCGAAAGCCAAGTTGGACAAGCAATTTGGAAAATTCCTTGAGGTACTAAAAAAATTATACATCAATGTTCCTTTTACTGATGCATTATCGCAGATGCCAACCTACGCAAAATTCCTCAAGGACATCCTATCCAATAAGAGAAAGATTGATGAACAAGGAACGGTGGCGCTAACCGAGGAGTGTAGCGCGATCATTCAAAATAAGCTTCCCCCGAAGCTTAAGGATCCCGGGAGCTTTTCCATACCGTGCTCCGTTGGTGCCATGACTTTCGACCGTCCCTTGTGCGACTTGGGCGCAAGCGTCAGCCTAATGCCCTACTCCATATTTGAGAAGTTAGAACTTGGAGAACTCAAACCGACTACAATCTCACTTCAACTCGCCGATCGCTCGGTAAGATATCCGGTGGGCATATTGGAAGATGTGCCCATTCGCGTGGGTAAGTTTTTTGTTCCTGCTGATTTTGTAGTTTTAGAAATGGAGGAGGATCACCGTCTCCCAATAATTTTAGGGAGACCGTTTTTAGCCACGGCAGGCGCGATCATTGATGTGAAAAACAGGCGACTTACTTTGAAGATAGGTGAGGAAACCATCGAGTTTGATCTTTCAGAAAGTCTAAAGAAGCCTTGCCTTGCAGGGTCATGCTGCAGCGTCGATGTGTTGGAAACCATACCGGACGGCTCCGATGTGGTACAAAGTCGAGAAGACCCACTTGAGAGGTGCTTACTCAATGAAGAAAACACTAGCGCCGGAGACGAGAAAGAATCATACTCAAGGTTACTCGACTCCACTCCAAAAATTGAAGGCAAAAGAGAGAAGTTAGAGTTTCCAAGTGTAGCGAAACCGGAGGTAACCACTGCACAAAAGATTGAACTTAAAGTCCTACCGAATAACCTAAGGTATGAATTCCTTGGTGATGACTCCACTCTTCCGGTTATCGTCGATGCGAACCTAAGTAAGTATCAAACTCAACTTCTTCTTAAAGAGCTTAAACAACGAAAGAAGGTAATTGGATATTCTATTGATGATATCAAGGGTATTAATCCATCTCTTTGTATGCACAGGATCTTCCTAGAAGAGGGGAGTAAGCCCACCGTGGAATGCCAAAGACGTTTAAATCCTAATATGAAAGATGTTGTCAAAAAGGAGATACTCAAACTTTTGGACGCCGGGGTGATCTACCCGATCTCGGACAGCAAATGGGTTAGCCCCGTTCATGTGGTCCCAAAGAAAGGGGGAGTGACAGTGGTCGAGAATGAAAATAATGAGCTGATTCCCACGCGAACGGTAACCGGGTGGCGCATGTGTATAGATTATCAAAAATTGAACACAGCTACCCGAAAAGATCATTTTCCTCTTCCGTTCATTGATCAAATGTTAGAACGCTTAGCATGTAACTCACATTTCTGTTTCTTGGATGGTTTGTCAGGATTCTTTCAAATCCCGATACATCCGGACGATCAAGAAAAGACAACGTTCACATGCCCGTACGGGACATTCGCATACCGGCGCATGCCATTCGGGTTATGCAATGCCCCCGCCACGTTTCAACGGTGCATGATGGCAATTTTTTCCGATCACCTTGAAAAGATTATGGATGTGTTTATGGATGATTTTTCAGTTTATGGATCCTCTTTTGATGCTTGTTTAACGAACTTATCAAAGATTTTGCAGAGGTGCGAGGAGGTAGACTTAGTCCTTAATTGGGAAAAATGCCATTTTATGGTCAAAGAAGGTATTGTCCTAGGGCACTTGATATCTGAGCGCGGTATCGAGGTGGATAAAGCCAAAGTGGATGTTATTGAAAAGATGCCACCTCCTTCTACGGTGAAGGGAATCCGTAGCTTCCTTGGACATGCTGGATTTTACCGTCGGTTTATCAAAGACTTTTCCATCATTTCTAAGCCCCTTACTCGCCTCCTTGCTAAAGATATTCCATTTATTTTTTATCAAGATTGTTTGACTGCTTTTTGCAAACTGAAAGCATCATTAACTTCTGCTCCTATCATGCAGCCCCCAGATTGGTCGCGCCCATTCGAGTTGATGTGCGACGCAAGTGATTTTGCGGTTGGCGCAGTCCTAGGACAGCGCAAGGATGGAAGGTTGCATGTTATCTACTACGCGAGTAAAACCTTGGATGGAGCGCAAGCCAACTATGCCACCACTGAAAAAGAACTATTAGCGATCGTGTTTGCATTCGATAAGTTTCGCTCCTACCTAGTCAATTCTAAGGTTATTGTTTTCACTGACCATGCAGCTATCCGCTACCTCATCATCAAGAAGGACGCTAAACCGAGACTCATCCGCTGGATACTTCTACTGCAAGAATTTGATCTAGAAATCAAAGATAAAAAGGGAACCGAAAATGTAGTCGCGGATCATCTTTCGTGCCTTAGGGAGGAACAGTGCACTGAAGATGTTGTGAATCCGCCGATAAACGATATGTTCCCCGACGAACACCTTTTAGCTGTCACTCATGACGGCACACCCTGGTACGCCGATTTTGTAAATTATTTGGTATCTAACATTCTACCCCCAGATCTAACCTTTCAGAGGAAGAAGAAGTTTCTCTCAGATGTGCGGCATTATTATTTGGACGATCCACTCTTGTATCGAAGATGTGCAGACGGTATTTACAGAAGATGTATACCGGAGTGGTAAGTTCGGGATGTTCTGTATCAATGTCACGCATCACCATATGGAGGACATGCAAGCACTTCCAAAACCAACTTTAAAGTGTTGCAATCCGGTTTCTATTGGCCGACCTTGTTTAAAGACACCTGGAGCTACGTTCGCTCTTGCGATCAATGCCAACGCACCGGAAACATATCAAGACGTGACGAAATGCCCATGCACACTATTTTGGAAGTTGAAGTATTTGACGTGTGGGGTATTGACTTCATGGGACCCTTTCCCTCCTCCCACAACAATAGATTCATTCTCGTAGCAGTTGACTATGTGTCAAAGTGGGTAGAGGCAATGGCTTCACCAACTAATGATTCCCGTGTAGTCATGAGAATGTTTAGCAAAATCATTTTACCAAGGTTTGGAACACCAAGGGTGGTTATTAGTGACGGGGGATCTCACTTCATGGAGCGCAAATTCAAAACCCTTATGACGAAATATGGAATTCTGCACAAAGTCGCCACACCATATCATCCCCAAACAAGTGGCCAAGTAGAAGTATCAAATAGAGAAATTAAGCGGATTTTGGAGAAAACAGTTTCTCGCTCAAGAACGGATTGGTCACTAAGATTGGATGATGCCTTGTGGGCTTACCGTACCGCATTCAAAACGCCCATCGGTATGTCCCCCTTCCAACTAGTGTATGGCAAATCGTGCCACTTACCCGTGGAAATTCAGCACAAAGCATTCTGGGCAGTCAAGCTGCTGAACTTTGACCTTCAAGATGCTGGGGATAAACGAAAATTGCAAATCAATGAACTAGATGAGTTTCGACGGGAGGCTTATGAGAATGCTAGAATTTTTAAGGAGCGAACAAAGAATTGGCACGATTCTCGCATTACCAAGAAAAGTTTCCAAGTTGGAGATCATGTTCTGTTGTTCAACTCTAGGTTGAAGCTCTTCCCCGGAAAACTAAGGACGAGATGGTCTGGCCCTTTTGTTATTCAGCACATCTTTCCTCACGGAGCCATTGAAATATGGAGTGAGGGCACCGGTAATTTTAAAGTAAATGGACATCACCTCAAACATTACTTCCATGGAGATCCGATAGAGAAAGGGATGTCACATACCTTGTCCGACCCAACCTGAATGCCGGCCACGGTCAAGCTAATGACCTAAAACTAGCGCTTCTTGGGAGACAACCCAAGAATCTCTTCTCCTTTTTATTTCCTTTTGTTCCGTCTTTTACCTTTATGCAATGCTTTTTGTTAATATTGTTTAGTTTACTCAGTTCTGAAATTCTAAATTAGTCTTTGTTGGGTTCACCTCACTTGCATCATTATTCAGTCTACTTTTCCAGATTTTGGTCTCACCCTTCTTATTCTGCAATTGTAGCTGACACCCTTGAGATGATGAAGAAATGTATCAAGGGATGCTGAATGGACTGAGGAATGCAGAAACTGCTGATAATCAGTTCTGAGAAATGAGGAAATAAGCTGAAATGGTATAAAAGTACTGTTCCTTACTAGATTTGGAAATAGCGAGATGCGCTGGACTCCTTGGTGGAAGATTTGGAGTAGCCTTGAGATGTGGAGCAGCTACTATTATCTATTGGGTTATATTATCAGTCACCACTTCCCATATTTCCTTGATGGAGTGGTTGAAGCAACAATGCTGCTCTTTACCGGATTTTTAAAACAGGGAACTACATTGAAGGAACACTGTTCCTTACCGGTTTCTAACAAGAAAGCAGTGCTGAACTTCATGCTACTGTGATACATTATAAGGGAAATGAGGAGGGATCCCCAATCTGTGGAGGTTATTGAGGCCCAAGCTCCATTTTCAGAATCTCTTATGCAGCAGGGGAAGTGGGGCGTTACAAGAATGCAAGAACACTATTCCTTACCGGCATCACCAACTTGAGTGAATTAGGAGACTTCTCCTTGATGCCTCTAACGAGGATGCATTGTCTTGTTTTTATACACCTGAGCATTCCTTCTATTCCTAGCTTTCTCTTTTCATCCCTATCAGTACTTGGTGCTCACTTTTAACCATTTGTATTAACTTAGCATCTATATCTATTCATGGCACCTCACCTATGTTTGTGTTATCATTGCCCTCTTTATTTAAATTTGAGACTCTCTCAGAGGTGTTTGTTTTCATGCAGGAGTCACCAGAAATTTTCCCTGAGAATTCCCTGCGACCGAGGTTTTCCCAGGTCACCTAAGAACTTTTCCCGGGTGGGAAGTTCTCTGTCAACTTTGGAGCAGATGCGACCGAGGTTTTCCCAGGTCACCTAAGAACTTTTCCCGGGTGGGAAGTTCTCTGTCAACTTTGGAGCAGATGCGACCGAGGTTTTCCCAGGTCACCTAAGAACTTTTCCCGGGTGGGAAGTTCTCTGTCAACTTTGGAGCAGATGCGACCGAGGTTTTCCCAGGTCACCTAAGAACTTTTCCCGGATGGGAAGTTCTCTGTCAACTTTGGAGCAGATGCGACCGAGGTTTTCCCAGGTCACCTAAGAACTTTTCCCGGGTGGGAAGTTATCAGCCTATAAAGATCCGCGAGTGGGATTAGGGCTTTTCCCACCCGCTTCCCAGCCGCCTCCAGTTTTCGATCGCTGCACTCATCCGCCCTCCACTCTCCGGCAGCCCTAACTCCACTTCTCACCGGCGCCCTGCCACTCCGCGTGCTTAACTCCGTCGATCGCTGCTCCCCTGCGAGCTCGACGCCCTGTCCTTCTCCAGCCGTTTACTCCTGCTTCCATCCTTCCGGCGACCTCACCCCGGACTCCTCCCGCAGATCTGGTTTTCACTTTTCCTTCCAGCTCCAGCCGCCACATTCGATCTCTGCGTGCGCCACACACCCCCCCCCCCCTCCGATCCGATCACTGCGTTCATCTGCTTTCCACCTCGATGGCGCCCAAACGATCCGCTAAAGGGAAGCGACCTGCCACGTCCAGCACGCCCATAGCACCTTCAACCGAGGCAGAGGTTGTCTTCCGCACTGATGAGCAGCGCCATCGCTTTCAAGCTCTCCAAGGAAGGCGCATTGTCCATACGCGGTACGCAGATTCGTCCGCGCTTCAACGACTTGGACTCCTCGACGACGTCCGGTGGATGTTCCACCGGATTGGGTGGGATCACTTCTTCGAGAGCTGTTTTCCCACTTTTCCCTTGCTAGTGACTGAGTTCCTCAGCTCCCTCTCACTGCACGTCAACATTCATGATGAAGACAACCCAGGGCGCTTAGAGTTCCGTCTCGGCAACGCGGACCACCGTCTTTCTCTGGAAGAGCTCAACAACATATTTGGGTTTCCCCCCAGTGCTCCCCGGTGTATGCCCGCCGAATTTCACAACTCCACCTTCTGGCGACAAATTACTTCTGAGCGCGCTTATTCATCCAAGGATGCCAGATCAGCCCCAGTGACCAATCCCTGCCTCAAGTACGCCCATCGTGTGCTCTCCAACACTATTTTCGGTCGCGGGAAAAGTGAGAGCACCGTCCGGCGATCCGAACTATTTGTCCTTTGGGCTATGCTGCACGGCCACATCTTCAACTCAGCATTCTTCCTCGTCAAGCAACTCGACAAAGTCGCTCGGGCAAAGAAGGGATCCATTGTCCTCGGTGGCCTCGTCACGCCTATCGCTATCGCACTTGGCATGGAACCTTACCGTATGGAACGCGCACATGGACACAATAAAATCGACATCGAGTCTTGTGTTGCTATGCGGATGATTGCGCGGGAAGGTGGAATGCTCCGCCTTATTTTACCTCGCGGTCTCATCTTGTACCTCCCCAACACGGCCCGAACTTCCGTACAAGATCGACAGAACTGGAACATCACCTCTGTCGTAGACCTTGACGATGGCGAGCAACCACCCCCCTTAGCAACCGAAGCACCAGCAGGTCCCTCCTTGTCTGGCCAACATCCCCACACTACCACGGACCGAATTATACGCGCCTCTTACTCCGAGATTCTTCAGATTAGGCGCTCGCAAGCACACATCTTCACAAAGGGGTATGCATCATTTAGAGTTGGGGGTGGGGTATGCATCGTTACTTTGGTTGTCTTTTATGTTACTGTAGCTTGTGATACATGCTCTTGTTTTCTTCAGTCTAGTTCCTATTACCTTAGATTAGCATTAGACATTATAGTTGAGATTGGTTTTATGGTCTTATGATAGTATCTTGTCATTGTCTTTCTGAATTAGGTCGTGTGCTCTAACCTTAAACGATAATTAACTCATCGGAAGAATGATAATCCTAGGAATCATGCCTTAAGTAAACTAAGTCACATCTCTTATGTTTCCTAATCTTGTTAAAAACTTTTGTATTCCATTTATTTGCGCAGTGACCTATATGTCCAAGTAAAACTCTTGGAAAAGAATTTGAGGAGAGAAAAGTGCTCTCAAAAGAGAGCGAGAAGTTATTTTGATTTAAAAAAAAAAAAAAAAAAAAAAGAGAAAAGAGACAAAGGAGAGAAAAGTGCCCTCAAAAGAGGGCGAGGAGTTAAATAGAGAAAAATATGAGGAGAGAAAAGTGTCCCAAAAAGGGACGAGGAGGAAATAAGAATCGCATGATGATCCCAAATACTAATTCTAAATCTTTTCCTTTAAATTGAAATGAAGTTCGTGGACAAACTAGGCATTGCGCAGGTTATGAATACACAGTCAAAGCTTGACAAAGGACATAAGATGAGGGAGCTTAATTCTCTTTTAAGTCATGAAACTTAGGCATTGAATTTCCGAAGATGAGAAAACTTGAAGTAAAATCTTTATTAGAGCATTGACCTTGTAAGAAGACATGACCGGAAACCAACTCAGTAGTCATAAAACTCTCTCAATTATAATGTTCATGAACCTAGGAATTACTGCTTGCTTGGGGACAAGCAAGAATTTAAGTGTGGGGATATTTGATGTGATGCATTTGTGCTTGATATTTCCATATACTATGAAGCATTTTTCTGTTAAATTATCGCGTTTGCATCATAATTTTTACTTAAATTCTTCCATACACGCGGAATCTACACAAGATCTGGTGTTATCTAACTTTTCAGGAAATTCTGAAGAAACTGAAGTTTTCACAGCCGGGTTGTGAAGATTTTCCCAACCCGGGAAAAGTTCTGCCTGTCACGAAAATCTGCTCGACTCTAACTCGGTGGGCTCCAAGTCTTAAGGGCACTTTGGTAAATGTTAATCACGGCTATAGGGGGATAAAAGGGAAGCTTTGTGACCTAAAATGGGGATGAAACCCTAATCAAGAAAAGGGAGAAACGGCTGTGGACGTGACCTGGGCGGCTGGAGAAAACGGAACGTGATTTCAAGGAAAAGAGGAGTCCTTTGAAGCCCCTAGCAAAGATTTCTTCATCTACTCAGAAAGGGGAGTCAAGATATCTCTTAATCCTTCATTTTCATTGTTGCTTCTAGCCTCCAAATGGATTTCTTGAGCGTGAGCTTGTTGTCGAATATTCATGGTGTCTCTAAGATGATTGTAGCTTAAAGTACTATCGGGGTTAGGGCTTAGCCCTATGCCTAAAACGCATTCATGAAGTAGTTTATTATTTTGATATGTTGGTTTGATTTAGTTGACCTAGCATATGTGTTTATCATTTCCTTACAACTCTTATTGCATATTATTGATCTCCGATATCGAGAGAAAAAGCGACAGCCCAATCTCGATATCGGTGTTTGTATGTTTTGGACGTTGGGAGAAAAAGCGACAGCCCAATCCCAACGTCGGATCTCGTATGCTCGGGCGCGTGAAGAAGAGCACGAAAGTAGCTCTTCTCCCACGTGAGAGAACAACTATTCATCCTTCGCCCAATGGGCCTATGTAAATTTACAAGCCACGAAAGTAGGAGGTAGATTTGCATAAGCACCGAACCGTGCTGCTGAAAGGGGGCGGTTTGTACCATTTGATGGATCTCTTCAACTTATCAAACTTTGCATGTCATGTAGTTACTACTTTCGTTTGCGGATTGGCATAGCGGTGAAGCCCGATGCCCCGATATTGTCCCATAATAGAAATCCGATCGTTTATCTGTCCGCTTGCTACTCTCCTTGCTTAGCATTTACTTATTAATTGTTAGTTATTTCGATCACTTTAAATCAACCCTTGATTTGTCTAGACTGCGACTCAAGGATTTACCAGTACTTGACAAATTGGTCTCTGTGGACGATATAATTTACTACTTTGGTTAGACCGTACACTTGCGGGCTCATCAGGCACTGCCATCTGTGATGCACTTGGTGCTAAGGAAGTGCTAGGAGCTGGGGACGTCCTCTTAGTGCCGATCTCATTAGAGACACTGGGATACTCCCATGGTGTATCGGAGGGAGGATATAAGTCGAATGGTATCGGAGACTCCACGGCTGACATCTGTGCAAGCTCAAATCTCTCCGGGAGTACTCCGTGAACCATCCTATATCTAGGATATCTAGGAGGGTGTTGGGAAACCCCGGGGATATTTTACAATTTTCAGAGATAGAGATTACAAAATACATTGCACAGCGGAAGCAATATCACCGAAACATGCCGGTCCCAAAAACCCAGTGAAGATCGCAAGCAAGAGAGTCGACACGATGAGTTAGGAAATGCCTTAGAGCAAGATGAGGTCGATGTCGTGATAGGCGCCCAAGCGTGCGCCCTCTGCAGTCTCACACACACAGACCCCTCGAGTCCTCTTCTTCCACGCCCGGTGCTAGCCTCGGGAAGAAGATCTAAGCCTTGTGCTCCTTCTTCAAAATTTGCGCCACCTCCAAGGTAGATGCGCCAAAGATGAAGAAGGATGATGGAGAGGGAAACTGCCAAGCACCAAGTTCCTTGCGTCAAGAGAGAAGGAAGAGGCTTGCGGCTAGGGTTTGGAAGGAAGAAGAAGATGCGCCACTTCTTGGTGTTGTCGCCCTTCAAGCCCTTTCTTTCGCCCCTCCTCTTGTTGTCACGCCTCTAAGGATTGTAACCACTAAGAGGGGGCGGCTAGGGTCACTTATAAAGAGCTAGAGGCGGTTAGGGCAAGGGTTGAGATCATGACAAGTGTATGGCTTGGATGAGAAGGTTTGAGGTAAGGAAGTCTCCAAGACTTTACCATAAACCTCATTCAACCTTTCCATAAGCTACCAAGCCTTGCCTTGTGTGCCAAGGCCTAGCCTTGCGCCCTAAGCAATGCCTTAATGCATTCACACTATCAATGGGAGAGGGCTAGGCGCATAAAGCTTCCTTAATGAAACAAATTTGCCATCCAAACCCCATTATGCCCCTTAGGCGCCAATGGGCTTGGGTTCCTCCCCATTATACCCTTTTAGCCTATTGCCTCTTCATGACAACTTATTATTGGGCCTCATTGGATAATGAGCTAGCCCAAACTTCATTACATGGCTTGATTAAGCACTTGGATCCAATCCAATGCAACCCTAATCCAAATGTGGCCAACCATGGTCAATTTCGGGTCAACCTGCCATAAATGGAGTTTGGCTCCAATAACATCCTTCCATCTCATCAGGCCCATTGGCGCTGATGAAATCTCCAAAATAGATCCAAGTTATCCAATAACTCGATCATAAGGCTTCCCGATCAATACGAGAACTCGAGTATCAAGGTGTGCGACCCTGTAGGTCCCTCTGACGTTGGCAGTGCTGACCAAATGTCACCACAAGCAGTGAGTGGCACCTAGCAGTGCATCGCTGCTACCCAAGTCATCGGAATGGATATCGACATCGACATCCCCATCATTGCAACAAGGTACAGATGCATTACAGTCTCTTTGCCGAACTGATATCCGATTGGACAAGTGTGTCACCACTTATTTTCACCCAATCACATGGTTATGACTAAATCGGGTTCTCACCTGGGTATGGCCATACACTTTCAGTCATAGAATTATAGAGGAGCTCCATGGATATCATACTTCCCTTAGGAAGGGGCAAATCCTGTGTCTGTTCATTGACCTTCTCATATGGGTCGTGACATGCTCAATGACAACAGTTATTACCTCCCAACTACGGCGAGGTGTTAGGTTGTATCAAAGCAAGTCCCTAACCATATAGAATGGTCAATGACCTCAAGTCAAGGGATCAATGCATCTCCTGTCACTTGTGAGGATAACTCATGACACCAAGTCATAGCCTCACAGTGGGTCGGTCCAGTATGTCCACCACTGATATACCCATATGTCTGCGTTAGCACCTCGTTCTTAACCAGCCCATATACTAGTCTCACAAGTACCAGAGCTATCCCATATCCACTCAGGTACATCGACTAGGGATAATCATTTGAGCACAGATCCAATCTGTCTCCAGGGACATTATCATGTAAGTACACAATCGCAGGTGTAGACAAAGAATGATAACGACAATGCCAGAAAGATATATATATGAATATCAGAGTCAAGTAGTACAAAGATGGACCAAAACTAGGTCCTAGGGCATATACACCAACAATCTCTCACTTGCACTAAGACCTAGAGGTTGAGCAACCTCAACCCCATATCTCTAGTACGACCATCATGCTTCTGCTGCGCCAAAGCCTTTGTCTGTGGGTCTGCTAGATTGCTCTCTGTGTCAAATCTGCTAATCTTGACATCACCTCGATCAATGATCTCTCTGATCAGGCGAAATCTCCTGAGTATGTGTTTGAACCTTTGATGAGACCGTGGTTCCTTAGCATGTGCAGTTCCCATTGTTGTCATAGTAGAGCTCAATGGGATCCATTGCACTTGGAACCACTGTTGGGGTATGCCCTTAAGGCTAATGTTTGAGGCCTTTGGGATGATTTCAGTATCATGTATAAACTATGTATAAGTTTATAGAGGCAATGGTTGTTATTCAGGTTGTTACATTATCTGCTGCTATTATGTATACTTCTGAATAATGTCTCAATGGTGTTCAGCTTGGCTGACATTAGCATTGTCCTTAGTCGAGATATCTTGGTGAACATGAGATAGCCTTGATATGATTGAGACTAATATGTGTTCTAATCTTATAGGGTGCTTCGAGCATGGAATAAGATGTAGACACATAGGTGCATTGGATGTACTGGACAGACCCTACTTAGGATATTCAATTGTTTGTCACAATGTGAATAATCCTTATATGCAAGCAAGTGACATATTTCCTCTAACTTGAGATCGCTTGTGTTTCTAAATGATGATTGGCATTGTCTTGAGGTAATTCAATATCATTTGAAATATAATGGTTATAGATTATCTTGGATAATGAGCATGAGTCATGTTAGGACACTAGTGATAGATATAGGATTGCCTCTCCTTGTTGGAGTGTGATGTTCTAATGGGGCCCCCTGGATGAGATGATTGAGAAAGTGTATGGCCATACCCAGATGACTATGTTCATCTGATCTAATCATTTTCATCATATTGGAATTACAGGCTTGACACGCTTGTCCAATGAGAACATCCAGTGGCAAAGGAAACATGTATGTCAAGTGAATTGGATTCACACTTGTGCTATGGTTTGGGTGTAGTCTTGGAAGACTCTTTCCTTCATATCGGGAGACAGTGATGTGTTGCTAGATACCCCTCTCTGATCGTGATAACGTAAGTTATCGTTACCGACATTAAAGGAAACCCTTAGGGTCGCACAATTTGATGATATGGCTTACTTATGTCAGATCGTGTGGACTGAATGGTTTTGGTTCAGTTTAAAGGAGTTTAAACTCTGATTGGAAGTGAGATCTGGTCTGATCATGTTTGATTGATTAGGGCTTGAGATCGGTAAGCTTCGATCGGGAGAATTGATGCTTGATCGATGAGATCAAGAGCATCAAGAGATGTGTGATTAGATCTTGAGCCATTTGGTTCAATTAGATCTAGACCAAGGCTTGGTTCGATTTGGTCTTTGAACTAAAGTGAATTGAACCGGTTCACATGGTGAACGTATGGTTCGATTGAGAGATGAGTTTCGATGGTTACGTGGGAGTTAAAGTAAGAGTAAAACACTTACTATATTTGGAAGGCATGATTCCTTTTGGAAACCCCCCACGGTTTCGAACGTTGAGACGCTCTCTCTCTCGCCCCCTTCCTCTCGTGCGTGTCTTGCCTCCATGAAAGGGAAGAAGTTTTCGCCAGCCAAAGGGGTGAACACATCTCCTCACACACGATCAAGATACCTTGGCGTTTTTGCTAGCACAAGGGACGCGCAAGGAAGCAAGTTCCATCACCTTGTGTGCGACTTCTTTGGAGGAGAGCCACTCGCCCTCTCTCTTCTTCCAAGCCGCCACTCATGGCCATGGTAACATCTTCACTTGTTTTAAGCAAGTTTTAATGTTGATCATATGATTAAGCCATACGATCATGAAACCTAAAATTTCCGCTGCCTATGAAAATTTTATATGCGCCTATGACCTAGGTTTCGCCACTTTCAATTGGTATCAGAGGATGTGTTTTGGCTTGATCCATATGATTGCAAATTTTGTGATCCATGTTTGTTATAAGCTTATGGTAGATCTACTACATGCGCATCTTTTGGGCATCATGCGAAAATATAGTTCATGGTTTAGAGCTACATGTATCTTGTTTTCTTCCAAGCTTGCGCATGTATGATGCATGTTTGCGCATAGGGAGAAGTTTTTATCAAAAACTTATTGTCCTGCGCGCCCCTCACCTAGATCTCTCTAAAGCGCCTACTTGAAATACTTAGACGGGTTACTAGGGTTGAAGTCGTCAGTCTAGTCTGGACCCAACAGCCTGATCAGACCATCTGACAGCCTAGATGGGTCGGCCAGATAGCACCTATGCGCACGCATATAGGTGGCTATAGGCCGACTGCAGAAGGGCGTGTAGCGATGTCTGATTGAGGCGCCTAGTGAACGATCATGATTAAGGCCCGGGGTCACACCCGCCTGCTAGAAATCATGTGGGACGTTCAGCCCTTAAGGCATGCATAGTTGACCACTAGGTGAACACAAGTCAGTTATGACTAGGTGCATGCAAGGGCAGTGGGTCTGACTTAGTCTGATGAGTGGATCCCTATTAATGGACCGTTGTAAGTTAGTAGGGCACACAAGGAAATAAAATTGATGCCATGGGGTTTTTCAAAAATTTTATTTTCTGTTTGGATCACATGTATGCTTTTTAACATGGTGAATGAGTGTCTATTTAATCTTATGTGGGCTGCCCTTTTATTTGTGTGCTGTGCTGGGGCCTGCGTGCCTGGAATTAATTTTATAAATTTTGTTGTGATCTGCGAATCACATTTCAATTTATGAAAAATGTATAATTGACCTGCATGTCAAACCATGTCTAGATAGATTAAAATGTAATTTGATCAGACATGAGCACTGAGCACACATGGCAGAGGCGCTTGTAGCAAGTGGCTTCACCAGGTGGGAGGTCTAGAGTTCGACTCTAGAATAGGCGCAACCAGTCTGGTGGGCGCATGCATTTGGACTGCAGAGGGCGCTTGGGCCCGGGCTGGGCCAGATGAAGTGAAAGAGACCCATAAAGAGCTCAAGTGAAGACTTGTGTAAAACTAGGGTTTTTACTTAGGCTCAATGGGCATTTACCACATAAGATAATTGTGCTTTCGATTTACTGTTTAAGTAACATTAGCACATGCATGATTTATTCTTTTGCTATCACCATAGATATTGCATGATAGTAAGAAGATTAAATGGACCGTTAAAATCCAACGTCAAATATCAAGCACAAAAGCCTTCTGACGTGAAACTTCACTGTTCTGACTATCGTTGGGGCCGTGTTATACCCACTCAGTGGGCACGCCCATCTATCTTCAGACGGTGTGTGATTACACCTGCGTGTTACAGAGAAGGGATTTATCGCTTCTCGTTGCTCAGCATAGCACATGGTGGTCCAGGGAGTAGGTCGGGTCAGCTTGACCATGTAGGCTACATATTGAGCATATGTTAGCTATATGGAGGCAGCCATCTGTGGAATCAGAGACTGTGTTGTACCAACTCAGTTGGCACAGTCTGCTGGATTGCCCAGATGAAGGGGAATCGCACGGGTTGGCGATTGGCATGGATAGCCTACCAGTGATTAGTGCTTGAACTCTTTGTGCATCTTATCTCGCCTGAGCGGGACGCGGAGACCAAGTATGAAATCTGGATCCCATCTCACTAAAAGGGGTTTTACTCTTTCGGACTGTTTTATTGGATTTTTCAGTCAGATAAAATAGTGAGAAAAGAATCATTCTTAAGTCCTGGATTGATTCTAACATGGATACTGACCTTGTTGTTCTTGCAATGTTGTACATTCCTGCAGCAACGAACACCACAGGGCTCAATCTGCGATCCATACTGGAAAAGGAGAAGTTTGCTGGGCCAAACTTCTCAGACTGGTACAGACAGCTTAAGATTGTTCTTAAGGCTGAGAGGAAACTGTATGTCCTTGAGACGGCAATACCGGCTCAACCCGCAGCGAACGCCGCAAGGGCGGTTCGGAATTCTTATGAGAAGCACGTCAGTGATAGTACTGATGTCGCTTGCCTTATGCTTGCGTCAATGACGCCAGAGCTCCAGCGTCAGCATGAGGATTTATCTGCTATTGATATTATAGCAAATCTCAAGATGCTGTATGCTGCACAGGCAAGGACTGAACACTATAACTTGACGAAACTTTTCTTTCAGAGCAAACTGACTGAAGGGAGTCCAGTGGGAGCTCACGTACTCAAGATGATTGGGTACAAGGAGGCTCTAGAGAAACTGGGACACACCATCAATCAGGAACTTGTTGTAGACATTATCCTGCAGTCTCTCCCGGCCTCTTTTGATCCGTTCATTATTAATTTTAATATGAACAAGATCGATTGTACTCCGGTAGAGTTACTGAACATGCTCTGTACCGCAGAGCAGACTCTTGAGAAGGGAAAGCCTTCCTCCTCTGTCTTGCTGGTTCCTTCAAGGAACAAGAAGAAGGGGAAGAAGGGCAAAGCCCCTATCAAGAGCTACAACAAGGCTCTGAAACAAAAGATAAAGCGGTCAAAGGACAACAGATGTTTCCATTGTGGCCAGCTCGGTCACTGGAAGAAGGACTGTAACGCGCTCCAAGGAGAGAAGAAGGGAAGCAAGCCTTTCACTTCTGGCTCAGGTATTTACGTGACTGAAGTCATGGTAGCTTCTTCTATTTCATGGGTGTTGGACACTGCATGTGGAGTTCACATTTGTTCAAATGTACAGGAACTCAAGAGAAGAAGACAGGTGGGACAGCATGAGGTGGACCTACGAGTTGGAAACGGGGCACGGGTTGCTGCTGTTGCTGTAGGACAATATAACATCTCTTTACCATCTGGTTTTGTATTAGAACTTGACAATTGTTATTTTGTACCGAGCATAACTAAGAATATTATCTCTATTCCTGCTCTTGTCAGGAAAGGATTTTCTTTTGAATGCAAAACTTTAAAGTGTTGTATTTCATTTGATAATATTGTTTATGCTACTGGGTCGATTAACAATGGGTTATACATGTTGGACATGGAATGTTCTGTACAACAAATTGATAATAAGAAAGCCAAGTATGCTGATGACAGCACCTTGCTATGGCATAGTCGTTTAGGCCATATTAACAAGAAGCGCATTAAGCGGTTGCATGACCATGGACTGCTGGGATCATTCTCCTATGAGGAGCTTGATACATGCAAAGCTTGTTTAATGGGCAAAATGACGAAGACTCCTTTTTCTAATAAAGGTCAAAGGGCTTCAGGTTTACTTGACCTTATTCACAGTGATGTGTGTGGGCCATTTAGTAAACATGCCAGAGGTGGCTATTCATACTTCATTACTTTTACTGATGATTTCAGTAGATATGGTTATGTCTATCTAATGAGACATAAGAGTGAATCTTTTGACAAGTTCAAAGAGTTCAAAAATGAAGTACAGAATCAGCTAGGCCGGAATATCAAGGCACTTCGATCCGATCGAGGTGGAGAATACTTGAGTCAAGAGTTTACTAACTATCTGAAGGAGTGTGGGATTATCTCACAGCTCACTCCGCCAGGAACACCGCAATGGAATGGTGTGTCCGAGAGGAGAAATAGAACCTTATTGGATATGGTTCGTTCGATGATGAGTCAGGCTACTCTACCTTACTCCTTTTGGGGATTTGCACTGGAAACAGCTGCAAAGGTACTAAACCGAGTGCCATCCAAGGCCGTTTCAAAGACTCCATATGAGTTATGGTATGGGAAACAGCCAAGCTTGACATTTATCAAAGTCTGGGGTTGTGAGGCTTATGTCAAAAAGCTCACCTCTGGGAAACTGGAAGGCAGATCTGATAAATGTATCTTTGTCGGTTACCCTAAAGAAACTAAGGGTTATTATTTCTTCGATCCCAAAGAGAACAAAGTATTTGTTGCTCGTACGGCTATTTTTCTTGAGAAGGAATTTCTTCTGCAAGAGGCCAGTGGGAGAGAAATAAAGCTGGATGAGAATCCAGAAGAAGGACAAAGTAGTCAAGCTCAGTTGGATGAACCTGAGCAAATAGAACAGGTTGATGTTCAACCTGAGGCTCAGATATCACGGGAACCGCGTAGATCGGGAAGGATTCGTCGACAGCCTGAGCGCTATGATGGAGTCTACATCATAAATGATGAACCCCTCACTTATGCGGATGCGGTCAGTGGACCGGAATCAGCAAGATGGCTTGAGGCTATGCGAGCCGAGATGGGCTCCATGTCAGATAACCAAGTCTGGGATTTGGTTGATCCGCCTCCGGGAGTAATCCCTATAGGCTGTAAGTGGATCTTCAAAAAGAAGATTGACATGGATGGTAACGTAGTTACCTATAAGGGCAGGCTAGTTGCGAAAGGTTTCAAACAAATATACGGGATAGATTATGATGAAACATTCTCTCCTGTAGCCATGTTTAAGTCCATTCGGATTATTCTCGCGATAGCTGCATATTATGATTATGAGATCTGGCAAATGGATGTGAAGACCGCTTTCCTTAATGGAAAACTGAAAGAGGATGTGTATATGACACAACCTGAAGGTTTCATCAATCCATCAGATCGTCATAAAATATGCAAATTAAAGAAGTCTATTTATGGACTAAAACAAGCATCTAGAAGCTGGAATATTCGTTTTGATGAATCAGTTTGTGAATTTTGTTTCATCAAAAATGAAGATGACCCGTGTGTATATAAGAGGTTTAGTGGGAGCGTGATTACTTTCCTAGTCCTCTACGTCGATGATATCTTGATCATTGGAAACGATATTCCTGAACTGCATGCGGTCAAAGCATGGTTAAGAAAATGTTTCCAGATGAAAGATTTGGGAGAAGCAGCCTATGTATTAGGTGTGCAGATCTATAGAGATAGATATAATAGGCTTCTCGGGCTGTGCCAGAGTACTTACATCGATAAAGTCCTAGAGAGATTCCATTTAGAAAATTCTAAAAGAGGATATCTTCCAGTCAGACATGGTCTGAATCTTTCTAAGAGCTAGTGTCCTCAAACACAGTCTGAGAAAGATGAAATGGACAATACGCCTTATGCTTCGGCTATTGGATCCATTATGTATGCGATGTTGTGTACTCGCCCAGACGTCGCTTACGGGTTAAGCGTGACCAGTCGATTCCAAAGTAATCCAGGGAAGGCACACTGGATTGCAGTCAAGAACATTTTGAAATATCTTCGGAGGACCAAAGATATGTTCTTGATTTATGGAGGTCAGGAAGAACTCAGTATTGAAGGATATACTGACGCTTCGTTCCAATCTGACCAGGATGATTTCCGATCGCAATCAGGCTATGTTTTTAGCTTGAATGGAGGAGCAGTGGTGTGGAAAAGTTTCAAACAATCAATTGTTGCTGATTCCACAACAGAAGCCGAATATGTTGCAGCCTCGGAAGCATCCAAGGAGGCAGTGTGGATTCGTAAGTTCATTCAGGAACTTGGTGTTGTTCCTTCGAGTGCTGATCCATTGGTTATCTTTTGTGATAACACTGGAGCAATAGCACAAGCAAAGGAACCACGGTCACACCAGAAGTCCAAGCACATACAGAGAAGGTTTCATTTGATCCGTGAGATCATAGATCGTGGAGAGATCAAGATCTGCAAGGTTCATACAGATGACAATCTAGCTGACCCGCTTACTAAGCCTCTGGCGCAGCAGAAGCATGAGAAGCACTGTAATAATATGGGTTTGAGATTTCTCAACCATTAGATTAAGTGCAAGTGGGAGATTGTTGGGGTATGCCCTTAAGGCTAATGTTTGAGGCCTTTGGGATGATTTCATTATCATGTATAAACTATGTATAAGTTTATAAAGGCAATGGTTGTTATTCAGGTTGTTACATTATCTGCTGCTATTATGTATACTTCTGAATAATGTCTCAATGGTGTTCAGCTTGGCTGACATTAGCATTGTCCTTAGTCGAGATATCTTGGTGAACATGAGACAGCCTTGATATGATTGAGACTAATATGTGTTCTAATCTTATAGGGTGCTTCGAGCATGGAATAAGATGTAGACACATAGGTGCATTGGATGTACTGGACAGACCCTACTTAGGATATTCAATTGTTTGTCACAATGTGAATAATCCTTATATGCAAGCAAGTGACATATTTCCTCTAACTTGAGATCGCTTGTGTTTCTAAATGATGATTGGCATTGTCTTGAGGTAATTCAATATCATTTGAAATATAATGGTTATAGATTATCTTGGATAATGAGCATGAGTCATGTTAGGACACTAGTGATAGATATAGGATTGCCTCTCCTTGTTGGAGTGTGATGTTCTAATGGGGCCCCCTGGATGAGATGATTGAGAAAGTGTATGGCCATACCCAGATGACTATGTTCATCTGATCTAATCATTTTCATCATATTGGAATTACAGGCTTGACACGCTTGTCCAATGAGAACATCCAGTGGCAAAGGAAACATGTATGTCAAGTGAATTGGATTCACACTTGTGCTATGGTTTGGGTGTAGTCTTGGAAGACTCTTTCCTTCATATCGGGAGACAGTGATGTGTTGCTAGATACCCCTCTCTGATCGTGATAACGTAAGTTATCATTACCGACATTAAAGGAAACCCTTAGGGTCGCACAATTTGATGATAAGGCTTACTTATGTCAGATCATGTGGACTGAATGGTTTTGGTTCAGTTTAAAGGAGTTTAAACTCTGATTGGAAGTGAGATCTGGTCTGATCATGTTTGATTGATTAGGGCTTGAGATCGGTAAGCTTCGATCGGGAGAATTGATGCTTGATCGATGAGATCAAGAGCATCAAGAGATGTGTGGTTAGATCTTGAGCCATTTGGTTCAATTAGATCTAGACCAAGGCTTGGTTCGATTTGGTCTTTGAACTAAAGTGAATTGAACCGGTTCACATGGTGAACGTATGGTTCGATTGAGAGATGAGTTTCGATGGTTACGTGGGAGTTAAAGTAAGAGTAAAACACTTACTATATTTGGAAGGCATGATTCCTTTTGGAAACCCCCCACGGTTTCGAACGTTGAGACGCTCTCTCTCTCGCCCCCTTCCTCTCGTGCGTGTCTTGCCTCCACGAAAGGGAAGAAGTTTTCGCCAGCCAAAGGGGTGAACACATCTCCTCATACACGATCAAGATACCTTGGCGTTTTTGCTAGCACAAGGGACGCGCAAGGAAGCAAGTTCCATCACCTTGTGTGCGACTTCTTTGGAGGAGAGCCACTCGCCCTCTATCTTCTTCCAAGCCGCCACTCATGGCCATGGTAACATCTTCACTTGTTTTAAGCAAGTTTTAATGTTGATCATATGATTAAGCCATACGATCATGAAACCTAAAATTTCCGCTGCCTATGAAAATTTTATATGCGCCTATGACCTAGGTTTCGCCACTTTCAACCACCTGAAGTTCAGAAAAGAACTTCCTGATCCAAATGGCTTCATTGGCTGCCTCAGAAGCAACCACATACTTAGCTTCGGTTGTAGAATTAGCTATGGTGGATTGCTTGAAGCTCTTCCAGCATACAACACCTCCAACCATCTTAAACAAATAGCCGGTCTGCGATCTGAAGTCGTCAGGATCAGACTGGAACGACTCATCAGTGAAGCCCTGCACACTGAGCTCTTCCTGTCCCCCGTAGACCATATAGAATAAATCCTTAGTCCTTTTCAGGATACTCAAGGATATTCTTTACAGCCACCCAGTGCTGCAGACCTGGATTGGATTGGTATCGGCTGGTTATGCTTACAGCATAAGCCACATCTGGTCTAGTACACAGCATTGCATACATGATTGATCCCACTGCTGAAGCATAGGGAATTCAACTCATGTTATCCCTCTCAGCCTGTGTTGTAGGACACTGGCTCTTTGAGAGAGTAAGGCCATGTTTCACTGGAAGGTATCCTTTCTTGGATTGCTCCAAGTTGAACCTCTCCAGGACCTTATCAATGTGGGTACTCTGACTAAGGGCCAAGAGCCTCTTGGATCTATCCCGGTAGATCCTCACGCCTAGCATGTAGGCGGCCTCCCCTAAGTCCTTCATCTCGAAACACTTCCCTAACCATGTCTTCACAGCTTGAAGACTAGGGATGTCATTTCCGATGAGCAGTATGTCATCGACATACATGACCAGAAAAGTCACCAAGCTCCCACTGAATTTTCTGTATACACAGGCGTCATCTTCACTTTTGATAAAGCCATAATCTCTCACAGCTTCATCAAACCGAAGATTCCAACTTCGAGATGCTTGCTTTAATCCATAAATGGATTTCTTTAGCCTACAGACCTTACTAGTATCTGCAGGATGGATGAAGCCATCAGGTTGTGTCATATACACATCCTTAGTCAGCTTCCCATTAAGGAACGCTGTCTCCATGTCCATCTGTCATATCTCATAATCATGATATGCAGCTATAGCAAGCAGAATCCGAATGGATTTGATCATGGCAACTAGCGAGAAGGTTTCATCATAGTCCACCTTGTGGACTTGTTTGAATCCTTTAGCCAATAGTCCACCTTTATAGGTAACTATGTTGCCATCCATGTCTATCTTCCTCTTAAAGACCTATTTACACCCTATGGGTTTTACCCCATCAGGTAGCTCAACTAAATCCCAGACTTGGTTAGCCGACATGGAATCCATCTCGGATCTCATGGCCTCAAGCCATCTTTCGGAGTCTGGTCCACTGACCGCCTCATCATAGGTTCTGGGTTCATCCTCAATAATGAAGATCCCATCGTGTTGGGTCGGCAGCGACCTGTACCTCTCAGGTGCACGACGAATCCTCCCAGACCTACGTGGGACCTGTGTCTGAGCCTCAGGTTGTACAACAACCGGTGCAGGTGGCTCAGATTCCATCTCTTTGTCTTGTGGTTGCACTTGGTCCTCATCCAAGTCAAACTTCCTCCCACTAACTTCTTTCATGAGAAATTCTTTCTCTAGAAAGACAGCACCCCGAGTAACAAAAACTTTGTTCTCGGTGGGAACATAGAAGTAGTAACCCTTAGTCTCCTTAGGATACCCCACAAACATACACTTATCAGATCTAGGTTCTAGCTTGCTAGAATCCTGACGTTTGACATAAGCCTTACATCCCCAGATCCTGATAAAAGTGAGATTAGGGCGTCTCCCACTCCATACCTCGTATGGCATCATTGAGACACTCTTAGATGGAACATTATTCAGTATTAGAGAAGCTGTCTCAAGTACATGTCCCCAGAATGAGGGAGGTAGAGTTGAATGACTCATCATAGATCGAACCATGTCCAACAAAGTTCGATTTCTCCTTTCAGACACACCATTCCATTGAGGCGTTCCATGAGGAGTGAGTTGGGATATGATCCCACACTCTCTCAGATAGTCAAAGAACTCACCGCTCAGGTACTCTCCACCACGATCTGATCGAAGAGCCTTAATGGATCTACCAAGCTGGTTCTCTACTTCATGTCTAAACTCCTTAAATTTCTCAAAGGATTCAGACTTATGTCTCATCAGATAGACATAACCATATCTACTGAAGTCATCAGTAAACGTGATGAAGTAGTTGTTGTTGGGAAACCCCGGGGACATTTTATAATTTTTCAGAGTCATAGACATACGTACATTGCACAGCGGAAGAATGTCCCCGAAACAAGCCGGTCCTAAAAACCCAGTGAAGATCGCAAGCAAGAGAGTCGACACGATGAGTTAGGAAATACCTTAAGAGCGGTTTGGAGTGATGCCGATGTAGGCGCCCAAGTGAGCGCCCTCTGCAGTCTCACACACACGGATCTCTTGAGTTCTCTTCTTCTACGCCCGGGGCTCGCCTCGGGAAGAAGATCCAAGCCTTAAGGAGATGCTCCACTTCACTTGCGCCACCAAGAGGAGAGGATACGCCAAGAGAAGAAGTAACCAAGTTCAAGCCGCCAAGCACCAAAGCTCCTTGCGCCAAGAGGAAAGGAGAAGAAGACTTGTGCTTGCGGCTAGATGTTGGAGGAAGAGAAGTTGCGCCAAGAGCCTCCAAGCTTTTGCCCCTCTCTATTGCTTACGCCTCCAAGGATTGATCACTCATAAGAGGGGACGGCTAGGTGCTCTTTTATAGGGCAAGAGGTGGTTTATGAAAGGCTAGGATCAAGACAAGTGGGCGGCTAGGATGAGAAGGTTTGAGGCAAGGAAAGTCTCCAAGACATTTCCATAATTCTCATTCAACCATTCCTTTTGTGCCCATGCCTTTCTTTGTGCGCCAAGGCCTTGCCTTGCGCCCCAAGCAATACCATATAGGCATTCACACCATAAGGGATAAAGGGGGGAGGCGCCAATTGCTTCCTTATGAAGCAAATTGTGCCACTTCTCCCCATTATGCCCATAGGCGCCTAGGGGAGAAGACTTGTCCCCATTATACCCTTCTAGCCCTTCTTCTCTTCATGACAACTTATTAGTGAGCCCAACTTAGCAATGGGCCTAGCCCAAAAAGCATTACCCATATTAACCAAGCGATTGGATCCGATCCAACTTAACCCATGGTCAAATGAGGCTAACCATGGTTAATTCGGCCAATATGCCAAAAACAGAAGTTGGCTCCAATAAGTTTCTTTCATCTCATCAGGCCCATTGGCGCTGATGAAATCTCCAAAATAGTTCGAGCACAGATCCAATCTGTCTCCAGGGACATTATCATGTTAGTACGTATGCACAGATGTAAACAAACATAGATAATGACAATGCCAGAATGATATATAAATATCTAGAAAGACAGCACCCCGAGCAACAAAAACTTTGTTCTCGGTTGGGACATAGAAGTAGTATCCTCTAGTTTCCTTAGGATACCCCACAAACACACATTTATCAGATCTAGGTTCTAGCTTTCTAGAATCCTGACATTTGACATAAGCCTCACATCCCCAGATCTTGATAAAAGTGAGATTAGGGTGTCTCCCACTCCATATCTCGTATGGTATTTTGGAGACACTCTTAGATGGAACGTTATTCAGTATTAGAGAAGCTGTCTCTAGTGCATGCCCCCAGAATGAGGGAGGTAGAGTTGCATGACTCATCATAGATCGAACCATATCCAATAAAGTTCGATTTCTCCTTTCAGACACACCATTCCATTGAGGTGTTCCAGGAGGAGTGAGTTGGGATATGATCCCACACTCTCTCAGATAGTCAAAGAACTCACCGCTCAGGTACTCTCCACCTCGATCTGATCGAAGAGCTTTAATGGATCTTCCAAGCTGGTTCTCTACTTCATTTTTGAACTCCTTGAATTTCTCAAAGGATTCAGATTTATGTCTCATTAAGCAGACATAGCCATACCTACTGAAGTCATCAGTGAATGTAATGAAGTAGTTGTACCCTCCTCTGGCTTGTTTATTGAAAGGCCCACACACATCAGTATGTATGAGATCCAATAAACCTCCTGTCCTCTCACCAATCTTGGTGAAGGGCGCCTTTGTCATTTTCCCTAATAAATAAGGTTCACAAGTATCAAATTCCTCCAAGGAACTTGAATCTAACAATCCATTTGCATGGAGTTGTTGGATGCGATTCTTATTTATATGGGCTAATCGACAGAGCCATAAGAAAGCACCAACTAAACCACTCAGTTTGGTCCTTTTATTACTTATGTTACAAATAGAACTTTCCATATCCAAGATATATAGACCATTGCACAAAGTACCCTTCCCATAGAACATATTTGCAAATGAAAAAGAACAAGAGTTTTTATTTATTTCAAATTTAAATCCCTTCTTTGCTAAGCAAGGAATGGATACTATGTTCTTAGTAAGTGAAGATACACAAAAGTAATTATCTAGTTCTAATTGAAGTCCAGAAGGCAAGGAGAGAGTCAAAACGCCTATAGCAACAGCAGCAACCTGTGCCCTATTTCCAACGCGTAGGTCAATCTCTCCAGGCCCCACCGATCTACTTTTCTTGAGCCCCTGCATATTTGTACAAATATGAGCTCCACATGCAGTATCCAATACCCATGACATAGAAGTAGAAATATTAACTTCTGTAACATATATACCTGAGCTAGAAGTTAAGGTCAAGCCTTTCTTCTCCTCATTCTGAAGCTGCTTGCAGTCCCTTCTCTAGTGACCCTGCTCGCCACAGTGAAAACACCTCTGGTCCTTTGACTTCTTCGCCTTTTTCTTTATTGCCTTGGTAGGACCTCTGGCACTGTTCTTAGCACGTGCCTTACCCTTCTTCTTTATCTTCTTGGTCGCAGGGACCAAAAGAACAGAATTGGGTTTGGTCTTACCCATCTCTCGCTCGGCTATTTGGAGCATATTCATCAATTCATCCCGTGTGCACTCAATCCGGTTCATGTTGAAATTAATAATAAACGGACTGAAGCTAGGGGCAGAGAATGCAGAATAAGATCCACAACCAGCTCGTTGTCTATGGCATGTCCTAGTCTCTTGAGATGATCCACATTCCCAATGAGTTTGAGAACATGGGGTCTCACTGGTGCACCCTTAGACAACTTGCACCGAAAGACTGCTTTGGCGGTGTCAAATCTCTCAGTTCTAGCCTGAGCCTCGAACATCTGTTTCAGATGAGTGATCATCTGAAAAGCGTTCTGCTCCTCATATTGCACCTGCAGTTCAGGTGCCATGCTGGCTAGCATAAGACATGCAACCTCCAAAGAGTCATCCTGATGCTTTCTATAAGCATCTCTGTCTGCCATTCGGGCATTAGGCGGAGGAGCCACAGGAAGAGCCTATTCAAGGACATACAGCTTCTTCTCGAGCTTGAGGACTATCCTCAAGTTCCGATGCCAGTCCATAAAGTTAGTTCCAACTAACTTATCCTTATCAAGGAGTGATCGCAGTGATAATCCGCCAGTGTTCGTAGCCATTGTTCTACAACACCCAAGAAAAACAGATTAGTACTACTTTGAATCATTTAAACTGGACTTGTTTTAAATGATTACTGCTCCCACTATTTTAAATTCGAATTGACAACCCACAAAGTCAATCGGGAAGTTTAAGACTTCCTAGTGAGATGGGATCCTTATTTCACATGAGGCTTCGCGTCCCACGAGGGTGGGATGAGATGCACAAAGTAACCCATGTTTCCCAAGGTGGGCGCGTCGGCCGGTTGCTCCAAGCAACTCCCTTTGTTGAGACAGTCTGGGCATTTCATGTCCAGCGAGGGCTAGATACAACATGAAACCCTAACCTCTTAACGATGCCTCTAGACTTTCACCATGTGCTCAGTACATGTGAACTTCTAGTCAAGTCCATTCCTAACCTTATGCCCAGGGCCAATGAGTTTCCTTGCGAAGGCACGCCCAGGTTAAAACTGGACTGGGGAAACCATTGTCACCACACACTTTCTAAAGATAAGTGGGTGTGTCCCACGAGGGTGGGAACCAGTTCACAACTCCACTAATCGATAGCTTAGTGAGGGCTACGCGTTAGAAGGCTGTTAGACTTGATATTTTATTATGAGGGTTTTTAAGGTCTCATCAGTTTTATCTTATGTTTAACAATACAGGCATGCAGTCCTATAGTGATAACATAACGATAAAACATCACAGGCATGCTTTTAGCAGATAAGGAAAGCAGTAAAGGATGATGTGATCAAAGCCCTTTCATGACATTGAACCAACCCATGCCAAAAGGAGGTTCAATTCTTGACATAGGACTCAAGCCCCTAAGATAGACCTATCCTAGCCGCCCTCTATCTTGGTCTTCAAGGTTGGCTCCAAGGTCCTTTTCACATGGTTTAGCTCTCAAAACCTAAGGGTAGACCCCAAGGGTTCGGCCAATGCCATGGTCTTCCTCCAATGAGAATGCGCCACAATGCAAGAAGCCAAGTTAGCTAGCTCTCAAACCCAAGGGTTTGGCCATGCCTAACTTATGCCATCAAGCAAGCTTGTGCCTCTTCCTTTGATGCTTGTTGCGCCACCATCCAAGGTATGCATGCGCCAAGTTCCAAGTACTTGTGCCACCCTAATCTTCTTCTTAGTTAAAAGCAAAAAAGAAAAGCGGCACGCAGGCCTCACGAGGATACATCACAAGCAAGCAAAGGGGGGCTTGACTAATGATCACAACATCATGCACAATCAAGGTATTTACTCATGCAATTCTACATGCTCATGAAAAACATAAAATCTGAAATTTTACTTTTTCATAAAACTAGTCTCTTTTTCTCATCTTCTTCTCACAAATCTTTTGATTAATTGCGATTCATTTTTCATGATGATTTCAGAGATCCTTTCGGCTGGCAATTTTGTCAGATCAAGAGACTTGGCCAGTCCGAAGACACAATGCCCGTCCTACTTGACAAAATTACGTGCACCTTCAATCTTTAAATCAAACAAGAAAAATAGTCCAAAAATCCAAAAGAGATTGAGAGGATGATAGAAACAAGAAACCCTAATTTTTTCTACTTAGAAAAATCGTTCGCCACGCATCATGCTATTTACGAAAATAGAAATATGGCATGTGAGCATGAAAGAAAAGCATAAAACATCGTTCGAGTCTTGCAAGTTGCTCTGATACCACTGTTGGGAAACCCCGGGGACATTTTACAATTTTTCAGAGTCATAGACATACATACATTGCACAGCGGAAGAATGTCCACGAAACAGGCCGGTCCCAAAAACCCAGTGAAGATCGCAAGCAAGAGAGTCGACACGATGAGTTATGAAATACCTTAAGAGCGGTTTGGAGTGATGCCGATGTAGGCGCCCAAGTGAGCGCCCTCTGCAGTCTCACACACACGGATCTCTTGAGTTCTCTTCTTCTACGCCCGGTGCTAGCCTCGGGAAGAAGATCCTGAAAGAACCCCATACAAGGGGGGCGAAAACCCTAACAGGAGGCGCAACAAAAATCTAGCGGAATCTAGGGCTTTCAAATCGCTTAGCATGTATTATGATCAACTTATAAACTCTGCATGAATAAAAATGATTCATACCATAGCCATTTCTAGATGGCGCCTTGGAAGCAAAAGTTGCAAGCGCCTCTTCTCCAAAGTCTCGCACACAAGATGAAGATGTGCTCCTTCCTTGATGCTCCTTGTGCTAGCAAGGATCGTCCAAGGTGTCTTGATCGTTTGAAGGGAAGAGAGAGTTCTTGCTTCCTTGATCCTCGAGTCTCTAAGGCGTGAACAAAAGTTCCACACACGAGGGCGACGAGAATAGGGGGGTTTTGACGACAAGAGATGCGCTCCACTCAAGACATGGAGGCGTGGTTACTAAAATAGCCAACCTCTCTTTCATGCGATCATGTGTTCATGCGCTCATGAACCAATCGCATTTTTCTCTCTACTTTGAACCAAGCGCTCATATCTAGAGCCGGTTCAATTAGGTCTGGTTCATAGACCAATTAACCCAAGCAATTAGTCCAGATCACATTAAACCCTAAGGTACTTGATCTGACCGTTGATCTCTCGATGCTCCTGATCTCACCGATCCAGCATCCATTCTCTCGATCGAAGCTTACCGATCTCAAGCCCCAATCAATCAAACATGATCAGACCAGATCTCACTTACAATCAGAGATTAAATCCCTTTAAACTGAACCCAAACAATTCAGTCCACACGATCTGACTTAAGTAAGCCATATCATCAAATTGTGCGACCCTGAGGGTTTCCTTTAAATGTCGGTAACGATAACTCACGTTATCACGATCAGTGAGGGGTATCTAGCAACACATCACTGTCTCCCGATATAAAGGGAAGAGTCTTCCAAGACTACACCCATAAACAGCACAAGTGTGAATCAACTCACAAAGCATACATATTTCCTTTGCCACTGGATGTTCTTATTGGACAAGCGTGTCAAGCTTGTAACTCCAATATGATGAGCATGATTAGATCAGATGAACATAGTCACCTGGGTATGGCCATACACTTTCTCAATCATCTCATCCAGGGGGCCCCTTAAGAACATCACACTCCTTAAACAAGGAGACGGCAATCCTATGTCTATCACTAGTGCCCTAACATGATTCAAGCTCACCATCCAAGATAGTCTATAATCATTATGTTTCAAATGATATTGTACTACCTCAAAACAATGACAATCATCATTTAGAAACACAAGTGATCTCAAGTCAGAGGACATGTGCCACTTGTTGCAATCAAGGATTATTCACATTGTGACATGCAATTGAATATCCTAGTAGGGTCTGTCCAGTACATCCAATGTACCCATGAGTCTACATCTTATTCCATGCTCGAAGCATCCCATAAGACTAGAACACATATTAGTCTTAACCATATCAAGGCTGTCTCATGTTCACCAAGATATATCGACTAAGGACTTTATTGCCTGTCAGCCTAGCTGAACAGCTTTGAGACATTATTCAGAAGAACATATATATTGCAGCAGACAATGTAGCTAACTGAATAATAACCATGCCTTTATAAACATAACAGTTTATTACATGATACCGATACAAACCCAAGGCCTCAAACATTAGCCTTAAGGGCATACCCCAACAATCTCCCACTTGCACTTAATCTAATGGTTGAGAAATCTCAAACCCATGTTATTACAGTGCTTCTCATGCTTCTGCTGCGCCAGAGGCTTGGTAAGCGGGTCTGCCAGATTGTCATATGTATGAACCTTGCAGATTTTGATCTCGCCGCGATCTATGATCTCCCTGATCAAGTGAAACCGTCTCTGTATGTGCTTGGACTTCTGGTGCGACCGTGGTTCCTTTGCTTGTGCGATTGCCCCAGTGTTATCACAGAAGATAACCAAAGGATCTGCACTCGAAGGAACAACACCAAGTTCTCTCACGAACTTACGAATCCACACTGCCTCCTTGGATGCTTCCGAGGCTGCAACATACTCGGCTTCTGTTGTGGAATCAGCAACAGTTGACTGTTTGAAACTCTTCCACACCACTGCTCCTCCATTCAAGCTAAAAACATAGCCTGATTGCGATCGGAAATCATCCTGGTCAGACTGGAACGAAGCATCAGTATATCCTTCAATACTGAGTTCTTCCTGACCACCATATATCAAGAACATATCTTTGGTCCTCCGCAGATATTTTAAGATGTTCTTAACTGCAATCCAGTGTGCCTGACCTGGATTACTTTGGAACCGACTGGTCACGCTTAACCCGTAAGCGACGTCTGGGCGAGTACACAACATCGCATACATAATGGAACCAATAGCTGAAGCATAAGGCGTATTGTCCATTTCATCTTTCTCAGTCTGTGTTTGTGGACACTGACTCTTCGAAAGATTTAGACCATGTCTGACTGGAAGATATCCTCGTTTAGAATTCTCTAAATGAAATCTCTCCAGGACTTTATCGATGTAAGTACTCTGGCACAACCCGAGAAGCCTCTTAGATCTATCCCTGTAGATCTTCACACCTAATACATAGGCTGCTTCTCCTAAATCTTTCATCTGGAAACATTTCCTTAACCATGCCTTAACCGCATGCATTTCAGGAATATCATTTCCAATGATCAAGATATCATCGACGTAGAGGACTAGGAAAGTAATCACGCTCCCACTAAACCTCTTATATACACACGGGTCATCCTCGTTCTTGATGAAACCAAATTCAGTGACTGATTCATCAAAACGAATGTTCCAGCTTCTTGATGCCTGCTTAAGTCCATAAATAGACTTCTTTAACTTGCATATCTTATGACGATCTGATGGATCAGTGAAACCCTCAGGTTGTGTCATGTACACATCCTCATCTAGGTTTCCATTAAGGAAAGCTGTTTTCACATCCATTTGCCAAATCTCATAATCATAATATGCAGCTATCGCGAAAAGAATCCGAATAGACTTAAACATGGCTACAGGTGAGAAAGTTTCATCATAATCTATCCCGTAGATTTGTTTGAAACCTTTCGCAACTAGCCTGCCTTTATAGGTAACTACGTTACCATCCATGTCAATCTTCTTCTTGAAGATCCATTTACAGCCTATAGGGATAACCCCCGGAGGCGGATCAACCAAATCCCAAACTTGGTTATCTGACATGGAGTCCATCTCGGCGCGCATAGCTTCAAGCCATCTCGCTGACTCCGGTCCACTGACCGCATCCGCATAAGTGAGGGGTTCATCATTATCAATGATGTAGACTCCGTCATAGCGCTCAGGCTGTCGACGAATCCTTCCCGATCTTCGCGGTTCCCGTGATATCTGAGCCTCAGGTTGTTCAATAACCTGTTCCACCGGCTCAGGCTCATCCAACTCTGCTTGATCACTTTGTCCTTCCTCTGGATTCTCATCCAGCTTTATTTCTCTCCCACTGGCCTCTTGCAGAAGAAACTCCTTCTCAAGAAATATGGCCGTCCGAGCAACAAATACCTTGTTCTCTTTGGGATCGTAGAAATAATAACCCTTAGTTTCCTTAGGGTAACCGACAAAGATGCATTTGTCAGATCTGCTCTCTAGTTTCCCAGAGGCGAGCTTTTTGACATAAGCCTCGCAGCCCCAGATCCTGATAAATGTCAAGCTCGGCTGTTTCCCATACCATAATTCATATGGCGTCTTAGAAACGGCCTTGGATGGCACTCGGTTTAGTACTTTTGCAGCTGTTTCCAGTGCAAAACCCCAAAAGGAATATGGAAGAGTAGCCTGACTCATCATAGAACGAACCATATCAAGTAACGTTCTATTTCTCCTCTCGGACACACCATTCCATTGCGGTGTTCCTGGCAGAGTGAGCTGTGAGATAATCCCACACTCCTTTAAATAGTCAGTAAACGCATGACTTAGGTATTCTCCACCTCGATCTGAGCGAAGTGCCTTGATATTTCGGCCTACCTGATTTTGTACTTCATTCTTGAACTCTTTGAACTTGTCAAAAGATTCACTTTTATGTCTCATTAAATAGACATACCCATATCTACTGAAATCATCAGTAAAGGTAATGAAGTACTGATAGCCACCTCTGGCATGTTTACTAAATGGCCCACACACATCACTGTGTATAAGGTCAAGTAAACCTGAAGCCCTTTGACCTTTGTGAGGAAAAGGTGACTTCGTCATTTTACCCATCAAACAAGCTTTGCATGTATCAATCTCCTTATAGGAGAATGATCCCAGCAGTCCATGATCATGCAACCGCTTAATGCGTTTCTCGTTAATATGGCCTAAACGACTATGCCATAGCAAGGTGCTGTCATCAGCATTCTTGGCTTTCTTAATATCAATTTTCTTTATAGAACATTCCATGTCCAACATGTATAACCCATTGTTAATTGAACCAGTTGCATAAACAATATTATCATAAGATAAGACACACTTTGAAATATTGCATTCAAAGGAAAATCCCTTCCTGACAAGAGCAGGAATGGAGATAATATTTTTAGTAATACTGGGAACAAAATAACAATTGTCTAGTTCCAATACAATTCCAGATGGTAAAGAAATGAAATAGTCTCCTACAGCAACAGCAGCAACCCATGCCCCGTTTCCAACGCGTAGGTCCACCTCATGCTGTCCCACCTGTCTTCTTCTCTTGAGTTCCTGCACATTTGAACAAATGTGAACTCCACATGCAGTGTCCAACACCCATGATATAGAAGAAGAAAACATGACCTCAGTCACATAAATACCTGAGCCAGAAGCGAAGCTTCCCCTCTTATCTCCTTGGAGCGCTTTACAGTCCTTTTTCCAGTGACCTAGCTGGCCACAATGGAAACACCTGTATTCCTTGGACCGCTTCACCTTCTGCTTCAGAGCCTTGCTGTAGCTCTTGACAGGGGCTTTGCCCTTCTTCCCCTTCTTCTTGTTCCTGGAAGGAACCATTAAGACAGAGGTCGAAGGCTTTCCCTTCAGAGTCTCCTCAGTAGTGAGGAGCATATTCAGCAGCTCTGCCGGAGTACAATCGATTTTGTTCATATTAAAATTAATAATGAACGCGTCGAATGAAGGCGGGAGAGACTGCAGAATAATATCCACAGCAAGCTCCTGGTTGATGGTATGCCCCAGTTTCTCTAGAGCTTCCTTGTGCCCAATCATCTTGAGCACGTGAGCTCCTACTGGGCTCCCTTCAGCCAGTTTGCTCTGAAAGAAGAGCTTCGTCAAATTATAGCGTTCAGTCCTCGCCTGTGCAGCATACAGCATCTTGAGGTTTGCTATCATGTCTATAGCAGACATATCCTCATGCTGACGCTGCAGCGGTGGCGTCATAGACGCTAACATCAGGCAAGCGACATCAATGCTATCATTGACGTGCTTTTCATAGGCTTCCCGAACCGCCCTTGCGGCGTTCGGAGCGGGCTGAGGCGGTATCGCCGTCTCGAGGACATACAGTTTCCTCTCTGCCTTAAGAATAATCTTAAGGTGTCCAAACCAGTCAGAGAAGTTCGGCCCAGCAAACTTCTCCCTTTCCAGTAGGGATCGCACATTGAAGTTCATGGTGTTCGTTGCTGCAGGTATCTACAACAATGCAAGAACAGCAAGGTCAGTATCAATGTTAAGAATCAATCAGGACTTAAGAAAGATTCTTTTTCTCACTATTTTATCTGACTGAAAAATCCATTAAACAGTCCGAAAGAGTAAACACTCTTTTAGTGAGATGGGATCCAGATTTCATACTTGGTCTCCGCGTCCCGCTCAGGCGAGATAAGATGCACAGAGAGTACAAGCACTAATCTCTGGTAGGCTGTCCAAGCCAATCGCCAACCCGTGCGATTCCCCTTCATCTGGGCAGTCCAGCAGACTGTGCCAACTGAGTTGGTACAACACAATCTCTGACCCCACAGATGGCTGCCCCCATGTGCTACCATATGCGCCACATATGTAGCCTACATGGTCAAGCTGACCCGACCTACTCCCTGGACCACCACGTGCTATGCTGAGCAACGAGAAGGGATAAATCCCTACTCTGTAACACGCAGGTGTAATCCCGCACCGTCTGAAGATAGATGGACGTGCCCACTGAGTGGGTACAACACGGCTCCAACGATAGTCAGAACAGTGAGGTTTCGCGTCAGAAGGCTTACGAGCTTGATATTTTAGCGTTGGATTTTAACGGTCTTTTATCTTCCTCACTATCATGCAATTCCTATGGTGATAGCAGAAGATAAACTAACCATGCAATTCTAATATTTAAACAATAAAAGAAAGCATGTATCTTATGTGGTAAAAGCCCATAGCCTTAGTAAGACCTTAATTAACTTAAGTCTTCACTTGCTTTTCTTCATGGGGCTTTTGCTGCTCATCTGGCCCAAACCAGAGCCCAAGCGCCATCTGCAGATCTGGTGCGCCCACCAGGAATATGCGCCAGGTCCTAGGGTCGAACCCTAGACCTCCCACCTGGTCAAGCCACTGCTGCATGCGCCTCTGCCAAGTGTGCTTTGTGCTCTTGTCTAATTAAATTACAAATTTAACTATCTAGACAAGATTGACACGCAGGTCAATTACAATTTATAAATTAAAGCAATGTGATACGCAGATCACAATAATTAATTTACATTTAATACAGGCACGCAGGCCCCAGCACAGCACAGATTTAACATGGGCAGCCCACATAAGAATAAATAGACAAACACATGGCATCAATTAACATGTGATCCAATCATTAAAATAAAATTTTCGAAAAACCCCATGGGCATCAATTTTATTTTGCTTATGTGCCCTACAACCTTACAACGGTCCATTACTAGGGATCCACTCATCCAACCTAGTCAGATCCACTGCCCTTGCATGCACCAAGTCCTAACTGACTTGAGTCGACCATAAGGTCAACCATGCATGCGCCAGGGCTGAACGACCACAATGAGGTCTGGCAAGCGGGTGTGACCCCGGGCCTAACTCATGTGCGTTCATCGGTTGTCTCAATCAGACATCGCTACACGCCTGTCTGCAGTCGACCTGTAGCCACCACGTGCTTGCGCACAGGTGCTACCTGGTCAACCCATCAAGGCTGTCAGATGGTCTGATCAGACTTTTGGATCCAACCTAGGGGGTGACTTCAACCCTAATAACCCGTCTAAGGGTTTACTGCAAGGCCTTAGATCTAATGAGGTCGCGCAAGTAATATAGATTTTGAAAACCTAAGATGCGCCAACACATCAAACATGCGCAAAAGATAGAAACATACATAATAGATGTATTTTCGCAAGATGATAAACACTATCATAAAACTTTCGCATGTCATGTAGATCTAAGCATATGCCCAAACATGGATCAAACATGGAGACCAAGCATTAAGCAATCATAATAACATGCGTTAACCTCGGCTCTGATACCAATTGAAAGAACCCCATACAAGGGGGGCGAAAACCCTAACAGGAGGCGCAACAAAAATCTAGCGGAATCTAGGGCTTTCAAATCGCTTAGCATGTATTATGATCAACTTATAAACTCTGCATGGATAAAAATGATTCATACCATAGCCATTTCTAGATGGCGCCTTGGAAGCAAAAGTTGCAAGCGCCTCTTCTCCAAAGTCTCGCACACAAGATGAAGATGTGCTCCTTCCTTGATGCTCCTTGTGCTAGCAAGGATCGTCCAAGGTGTCTTGATCGTTTGAAGGGAAGAGAGAGTTCTTGCTTCCTTGATCCTCGAGTCTCTAAGGCGTGAACAAAAGTTCCACACACGAGGGCGACGAGAATAGGGGGGTTTTGACGACAAGAGATGCGCTCCACTCAAGACATGGAGGCGTGGTTACTAAAAATAGCCAACCTCTCTTTCATGCGATCATGTGTTCATGCGCTCATGAACCAATCGCATTTTTCTCTCTACTTTGAACCAAGCGCTCATATCTAGAGCCGGTTCAATTAGGTCTGGTTCATAGACCAATTAACCCAAGCAATTAGTCCAGATCACATTAAACCCTAAGGTACTTGATCTGACCGTTGATCTCTCGATGCTCCTGATCTCACCGATCCAGCATCCATTCTCTCGATCGAAGCTTACCGATCTCAAGCCCCAATCAATCAAACATGATCAGACCAGATCTCACTTACAATCAGAGATTAAATCCCTTTAAACTGAACCCAAACAATTCAGTCCACACGATCTGACTTAAGTAAGCCATATCATCAAATTGTGCGACCCTGAGGGTTTCCTTTAAATGTCGGTAACGATAACTCACGTTATCACGATCAGTGAGGGGTATCTAGCAACACATCACTGTCTCCCGATATAAAGGAAAGAGTCTTCCAAGACTACACCCATAAACAGCACAAGTGTGAATCAACTCACAAAGCATACATATTTCCTTTGCCACTGGATGTTCTTATTGGACAAGCGTGTCAAGCTTGTAACTCCAATATGATGAGCATGATTAGATCAGATGAACATAGTCACCTGGGTATGGCCATACACTTTCTCAATCATCTCATCCAGGGGGCCCCTTAAGAACATCACACTCCTTAAACAAGGAGACGGCAATCCTATGTCTATCACTAGTGCCCTAACATGACTCAAGCTCACCATCCAAGATAGTCTATAATCATTATGTTTCAAATGATATTGTACTACCTCAAAACAATGACAATCATCATTTAGAAACACAAGTGATCTCAAGTCAGAGGACATGTGCCACTTGTTGCAATCAAGGATTATTCACATTGTGACATGCAATTGAATATCCTAGTAGGGTCTGTCCAGTACATCCAATGTACCCATGAGTCTACATCTTATTCCATGCTCGAAGCATCCCATAAGACTAGAACACATATTAGTCTTAACCATATCAAGGCTGTCTCATGTTCACCAAGATATATCGACTAAGGACTTTATTGCCTGTCAGCCTAGCTGAACAGCTTTGAGACATTATTCAGAAGAACATATATATTGCAGCAGACAATGTAGCTAACTGAATAATAACCATGCCTTTATAAACATAACAGTTTATTACATGATACCGATACAAATCCAAGGCCTCAAACATTAGCCTTAAGGGCATACCCCAACAGATCCAAGCCTTAAGGAGATGCTCCACTTCACTTGCACCACCAAGAGGAGAGGATGCGCCAAGAGAAGAAGTAACCAAGTTCAAGCCGCCAAGCACCAAAGCTCCTTGCGCCAAGAGGAAAGGAGAAGAAGACTTGTGCTTGCGGCTAGATGTTGGAGGAAGAGAAGTTGCGCCAAGAGCCTCCAAGCTTTCGCCCCTCTTTATTGCTTACGCCTCCAATGATTGATCACTCATAAGAGGGGACGGCTAGGTGCTCTTTTATAGGGCAAGAGGTGGTTTATGAAAGGCTAGGATCAAGATAAGTGGGCGGCTAGGATGAGAAGGTTTGAGGCAAGGAAAGTCTCCAAGACATTTCCATAATTCTCATTCAACCATTCCTTTTGTGCCCATGCCTTTCTTTGTGCGCCAAGGCCTTGCCTTGCGCCCCAAGCAATGCCATATAGGCATTCACACCATAAGGGATAAAGGGGGGAGGCGCCAATTGCTTCCTTATGAAGCAAATTGTGCCACTTCTCCCCATTATGCCCATAGGCGCCTAGGGGAGAAGACTTGTCCCCATTATACCCTTCTAGCCCTTCTTCTCTTCATGGCAACTTATTAGTGAGCCCAACTTAGCAATGGGCCTAGCCCAAAAACCATTACCCATGTTAACCAAGCGATTGGATCCGATCCAACTTAACCCATGGTCAAATGAGGCTAACCATGGTTAATTCGGCCAATATGCCAAAAACAGAAGTTGGCTCCAATAAGTTTCTTCCATCTCATCAGGCACATTGGCGCTGATGAAGTCTCCAAAATAGATCCGAGTTATCCAATAACTCGATCATAAGGCTTCCCGATCAATACGAGAACTCAAGTATCACGGTGTGCGACCCTGTAGGTTCCTCTGACGCTGGCAGTGCTGACCAAAGGTCATCACGAGTAGTGAGTGGCACCTAGCAGTGCATCGCTGCTACCCAGGTCATTGGAATGGATATCGACATCGACATCCCCATCATCGCAACTAGGTACAGATGCATTACAGTCTCTTTGCCGAACTGATATCCGATTGGACAAGTGTGTCACCACTTGTTTTCACCCAATCACATGCTATGACTAAAACAGGTTCTCACCTGGGTATGGCCATACACTCTCAGTCATAGAACCATAGAGGAGCTCCATGGATATCATACTTCCTAAGGAAGGGGCAAATCCTGTGTCTGTCCATTGACCTTCTCATATGGATCGTGACATGCTCAATGACAACCGTTATGACCTCCCAACTACGGCAAGGTGTTAGGTTGTATCAAAGCAAGTCCCTAACCATATAGAATGATCAATGACCTCAAGTCAAGGGATCAATGCATCTGCTGTCACTTGTGAGGATAACTCATGACATCAAGTCATAGCCTCACAACGGGTCTATCCAGTATATCCTCCAATGATATACCCATGTGTCTGCGTCCTAACCAGCCCACATACCAGTCTCACAAGTACCATAGCTGTCCCATATCCACTAAGGTACATCGACTGGGGACTATAGTTCGAGCACAGATCCAATCTGTCTCCAGGGACACTATCATGTTAGTACGTTTGCGCAGATGTAAACAAACATAGATAATGACAATGCCAGAATGATATATAAATATCATAGTCAAGTAGTACATAAGTTGACCAAAACTAGGTCCTAGGGCATATACACCAACAGTTGTACCCTCCTCTGGCTTGTTTGTTGAAAGGCCCACACATATCAGTATGTATGAGATCTAATAAACCTCCTGCCCTCTCACCAGTCTTGGTGAAGGGCGCCTTTGTCATTTTTCCTAATAAACAAGTCTCACATGTATCAAGTTCCTCCAAGGAGCTCGAATCTGACAACCCATTTGCATGGAGTTGTCGAATGCGATTCTTGTTTTTATGGGCTAATCGACAATGCCGTAGGAAAGCACCAACTGAACCACTCAGTTTGGTCCTTTTATTATTTATGTTACAAATAGAGCTATCCATGTCCAAGACTTGCGGACTATTGCACAAAGTACCCTTCCCATAAAACATGTTTGCAAAAGAAAAAGAACATAAGTTCTCTTTTATTTCAAACTTAAATCCTTTCTTTGCCAAGAAAGGAGTGGATACAATGTTTTGGTAAGGGAAGGTACATAATAGCAATTGTCTAGCTTTAACTGAAGTCCAGAAGGTAGGGAGAGAAACTCCTACAGCAACAGCAGCAACTTGTGCCCTGTTACCTATCCGTAGGTCAATCTCTCTAGGCCTTACCGATCTACCCTTTCTAAGCCTTTGCATATTTGTACAAATATGAGCTCCACATGCGGTATCCAATACCCATGTCATAGGAGTAGAAAGGTTGACTTCGGTAACATAAATACCTGAGCATGAAGACAAGGCCTTGCCTTTCTTCTCCTCATTCTGAAGTTGCAACATGTCCTTCAACATGTGAGGTGGCCCTCCACATGAATAGCACCTATTATTCCTGATCATATCCATCTTTAATTTCAGTTCCTTGGTCAAGCCTTTCGGCTCAACACACTGAATATCAACTTTAGGAGGATTGAGCTCAACCAATTCATCAAAGAGCTGCCTTAGATTAAAAATAATCTCAGAGGCACTCTTCGATTCATATCACCCTCTAAATTCAGGTGACATGTTGATTAGCAACCTCCAAAGTATCAACCTGATGCTTATCATAAGCATCCCTCTCAGCCGTTGAGGCCGAGCATGGAAGTGGCTCAGGAAAAGGACGTTCAAGGACATAAAGCTTCCTTTCGAGCTTGAGCACGATTCTCAAGTTCATATACCAATCCAGTAAGTTGGATCCAACCAACTTATCCCTTTCCAGGGTAGATCGCAGTGACCAACTGCTATTGTTCATAGCCATTGTTCTACAACAACCAAGAAACAGCAGATTAGTACTACTTCGAGTCATTTAAACTGGACTTGTTTTAAATGACCATGGCTCCCACTATTTTTAATCAAATTGACAACCCACAAAGTCAATCGAGAAATCCAAGATTTCCTAGTGAGATGAGATCCTCATTCCACACAGGGCTTCACGGCCCACAAGGGTGGGATGAGATGCACAAAGTGACCCATGTTTCCTAAGGTGGGCGCGCCGGCCGATTGCTCCAAGCAATTCCCCTTATTGAGACAGTCTAGGCATTTTATGTCTAGAGAGGGCTGGATACAGCATGAAACCCTAACCTCTCAACGATGCCTCTAGAGTTTCATCATGTGCCTAGCACACATGAAAATCTAGTCAAGTCCATTCCTAACCGTTATGCCCAGGGCCAACGAGTTTCCTTGCGAAGGCACACCCAGGTTAAAACTGGACTGAGGAAACCATTGTCACCACGCACTTTCTAAAGATAAGTGGGTGTGTCCAACGAGGGTGGGAAAAAATTCAAAACTCCACTAATCGATAGCTTAGTGAGGGCTACGCGTTAGAAGGCTACTAGACTTGATATTTTAATTGAGGGTTTTTGTTTAAGGTCTCATCATCTCAGTTTTATCTTATGCTATCATTACAGGCATGCAATCCTATGGTGATAACATAACGATAAAACATTACAGGCATGCTTCTGCAGATAATAATAAAAGCACTAAAGAATGATGTGATCATATCCTATTCAAGACATTGAACCAACCCATGCCTTCAAAGAGGTTCAACTCTTGTCCTAGAACTCAAGCCCCAAAAACTAGACCTAGCCTAGCCGACCTCTAGCTTGAACTTCAAGGTTGGCTCCAAGGTCCTTCTCTCATGGTTTAGCTCTCAAACCCTAGAGGTACACTTTAAAAGTTCCCCATAGGTTCGGCCAATGCCATGGTCTTCCTCCAAGGAAGGTGCGCCACCATGCAAGGAGCCAAGTTAGCTAGCTCTCAAACCCAAGGGTTCGGCCATGCCTAACTTGCGCCACTAAGCAAGCTTGCGTCTCTTCCTTTGATGCTTGTTGCGCCACCATCCAAGGTGCGCAAGCTTCATGCATGCGCCAAGCTCAAAGTACATGCGCCACCCTAATCTTCTTTTTAGTTAAAAGAAAAGAGAAAGTGGCGCAGGCCTCACAAGGATACATCACAGGCATGCAAAGGGGGGCTTGACTAATGATCACAATATCATGCACAATCAAGGTATTCACTCATGCAATTCTACATGCTCATGAAAAACATAAAATCTAAAATTTTACTTTTTCATAAAACTAGTCTCTTTTTCTCATCTTCTTCTCACAAATCTTTTGGTTAATTGCGATTTATTTTTCATGATGATTTCAGAGATCCTTTCGGCTGGCAATTTTGTCAGATCAAGAGACTTGGCCAGTCCGAAGACACAATGCCCGTCCTACTTGACAAAATTACGTGCGCCTTTGATCTTTAAATCAGACAAGAAAAATAGTCCAAAAATCCAAAAGAGATTGAGAGGATGATAGAAACAAGAAACCCTAATTTTTCCTACTTAGAAAAAATCGTTTGCCATGCATCATGCTATTGACGAAAATAGAGATATGGCATGTGAGCATGAAAGAAAAGCATAAAACATCGTTCGAGTCTGGCAAGTCGCTCTGATACCACTGTTGGGAAACTCCGGGGATATTTTATAATTTTCAGAGATAGAGATTACAAAATACATTACACAGCGGAAGCAATATCCCCGAAACAGGCCGTTCCAAAAACCCAGTGAAGGTCGCAAGCAAGAGAGTCGACACGATGAGTTAGGAAATACCTTAGTGCAAGATGAGGTTGATGTCGTGATAGGCACCCAAGCATGCGCCCTCTGCAGTCTCACACACACGAACCCCTTGAGTCCTCTTCTTCCACGCCCGGTGCTAGCCTCGGGAAGAAGATCTAAGCCTTGTGCTCCTTCTTCAAAATATGCGCCACCTCCAAGGTAGATGCGCCAAAGATGAAGAAGGATGAGGGAGAGGGAAACCGCCAAGCACCAAGTTCCTTACGTCAAGAGAGAAGGAAGAGGCTTGCGGCTAGAGTTTGGAAGGAAGAAGAAGATGCGCCACTTCTTGGTGTTGTCGCCCTTCAAGCCCTTGCTTTCGCCCCTCCTCTTGTTGTCACGCCTCTAAGGATTGTAACCACTAAGAGGGGGTGGCTAGGGTCACTTATAAAGAGCTAGAGGCGGTTAGGGCAAGCGTTGAGATCATGACAAGTGTATGGCTTGGATGAGAAGGTTTGAGGTAAGGAAGTCTCCAAGACTTTACCATAAACCTCATTCAACCTTTCCATAAGCTACCAAGCCTTGCCTTGTGCGCCAAGGCCTAGCCTTGCACCCCAAGCAATGCCTTAATGCATTCACACTATCAATGGGAGAGGGCTCGGCGCATAAAGCTTCCTTAATGAAGCAAATTTGCCATCCAAACCCCATTATGCCCCTTAGGCGCCAATGGGCTTGGGTTCCTCCCCATTATACCCTTTAAGCCTATTGCCTCTTCATGACAACTTATTATTGGGCCTCATTGGATAATGAGCTAGCCCAAACTTCATTACATGGCTTGATTAAGCACTTGGATCCAATCCAATGCAACCCTAATCCAAATGTGGCCAACCATGGTCAATTTCGGGTCAACCTGCCATAAATGGAGTTTGGCTCCAATAACATCCTTCCATCTCATCAGGCCCATTGGTGCTGATGAAATCTCTAAAATAGATCCGAGTTATCCAATAACTCGATCATAAGGCTTCCCGATCAATATGAGAACTCGAGTATCAAGGTGTGCGACCCTGTAGGTCCCTCTGACGTTGGCAGTGCTGACCAAATGTCACCACAAGCAGTGAGTGGCACCTACCAGTGCATCACTGCTACCCAAGTCATCGGAATGGATATCGACATTGACATCCCCATCATTGCAACAAGGTACAGATGCATTACAGTCTCTTTGCCGAACTGATATCCGATTGGACAAGTGTGTCACCACTTATTTTCACCCAATCACATGGTTATGACTAAATCAGGTTCTCACTTGGGTGTGGCCATACACTTTCAGTCATAGAACCATAGAGGAGCTCCATGGATATCATACTTCCCTTAGGAAGGGGCAAATCCTGTGTCTGTCCATTGACCATCGCATATGGGTCGTGACATGCTCAATGACAACCGTTATTACCTCCCAACTACGGCGAGGTGTTAGGTTGTATCAAAGCAAGTCCCTAACCATATAGAATGGTCAATGAACTCAAGTCAAGGGATCAATGTATCTCCTGTCACTTGTGAGAATAACTCATGACACCAAGTCATAGCCTCACAGCGGGTCGGTCCAGTATATCCACCACTGATATACTCATATGTTTGCGTTAGCACCTCGTGCCTAACCAGCCCATATACT
Source organism: Costus lasius (assembly GCA_027563935.2). Taxonomy (NCBI): domain Eukaryota; kingdom Viridiplantae; phylum Streptophyta; class Magnoliopsida; order Zingiberales; family Costaceae; genus Costus; species Costus lasius. The sequence continues at coordinate 53,820,829 of CM050453.2, forward strand.
AGTCTCACAAGTACCAGAGCTGTCCCATATCCACTCAGGTACATCGACTGGGGACAATCATTTGAGCATAGATCCAATCTGTCTCCAGGGACATTATCATGTAAGTACACAATCGTAGGTGTAGACAAAGAATGATAACGACAATGCCAGAAAGATATATATATGAATATCGAAGTCAAGTAGTACAAAGATGGACCAAAACTAGGTCCTAGGGCATATACACCAACAGAGGGTACGGTCCTCGCACACTCTCCTTCCTCACCGCCCCATAGGGCCTGGTCTTCACTGATTTCCTCATAGCCATAATATCGATCAAAGCAATCCAATATATGCAAATGTATCTCCAAAACCCATAATGCTATAGGGACTTCGGAAATCACCCGTGAAAAATTAGACAAAAATCGATCAAAGACCCAATCTAAAGGCTCCAAATCGATGCTAAAAGTATGCAAATCTAGTGCTAATGTTGCAAGGAAAACTCACGAATCTATGTGGAAATCGGGCTCGAATAGTTCAAAAAATGAACTCAGGCGGGTCGGCGGAAGAACGACACTTCTTCGCAAAATCTCTTGGAAATCCAGTGGATGATCGCCGGAAACCACTCGCTGGAAGTAGGGAAAGGTGGCGGAAGGGTTTCGTCACCGCTAGTGGAATGAATCATCGAAAATCGGTGAATTACGAGCGTGGGAATAAAACCCTAAGTCGCCGGTTAAGTTTAAACCGTAAGAACTTATGGTCCATAAAGTATTCATGGCTTCGGCCATAATTCTTTTTCAATGTACAATCCCAGCTATATTTAAAATCATGGCTGTGCGATATTCACGGGTTCGGCTGTAAATCTCGCATTTTGACCTTGTTCATTGCCAGAAAGATCACATAAAATTTCCAAAAAATTCCTATACGCAAAACAACGAATTTAGAGTGTTTTCCTTATATACAAGTTCATCATAACATGCTGAAAAAATTGGTTAAAAAAATCAAAGCTAATAAACTAATCACAAAAAATTCAAAACTTAAAGACAAATTGCTGAAATTAACAAAATTCAGAGCCTCTGGTTTGCCTCCCAGGTAGCGCTTATTAAGGTCCTTAGCTTGACCAACATAATGTTCATTGTCCTTCAGATGGATAGGAGGCATAGTGAATAATAGGCAGTATTTGTTCTTCATGCCTTTCCAGATCATTACATGGTTTTAACTTTAAAATCTGAGATAATTCCCATGTTCCATCTTTCTTCTTCTTGTCCCTCTTATGCTTTATCAGATATTCTAAGGGACATCCTTCAATCTAGATTGTAGGTTGTAGAATATGGGTGATTGACTGGTCTCTGATTGAAATTCACCAACACATTAACTTGCTCCTGATTAGGGTCTTCGTGAGATGAAGCTATAAATTGACAGTCAGATGAATTATTCCCTGATACACCACACACTTCACAGGAAACTGCATTAATGGCAACTAAGAGAAAGGAAAAAGAATCTAACTTATGTGCTAATGAATCTACCTTTGCCACAAGAGATGTCAAGGAATCATTATGGTACTTACCAATTCCCGTGAAAGTTGTACCTCGCTCACTTGACTAGTGGTTATGGTTCATGGCCATATCCTCAAGTAGAGTGGTCACCTCTTCCATGCCTTTGCTCATGATTGTTCCTCCAGCCGCAGTGTCCACCATCAACTTGGTATTATAATCCAATCCATTATAAAAGATGTGGATCAGAACCCATGCTTGGAGTCCATGGTGTGGGCACATACGCTGGAGCTCCTTGAAGCGATCCCAGGCGTCATACAGTGATTCTCCTTCTTGTTGTGCAAAACATGTGATCATGTTGCGTAGTTGAACAGTCTTGCTAGGTGGGAAGTATTTGTTCAGAAAGTCTCTGGAAAGCTCATCCCAGGTAGTATTACATTGTTGTGATCCGAAAGGACACACTTTTAAATACAAGCAGGTAGACTCGTTTCAGGTGTCGCGGCCAAAGGTATTGGCATACAGGGTTATTGTCACTCCCTGGCACGGCTCCAAAAACTTGTTGTCCCTAACTTGTAGTGTCCGCAAGTGCACGGATACTCGAAGTAATAAAGTAAATATCGATCCCACAGATACCTATGCTGTCAAATACCAAATAATTGATTTCTTCCTATCTAGGCAATCGAATAAAAAAGCAAGTAGAGAGCGAAAACACACGGGAAAATAATATCAGAGAGAAATTGGCACTAGGGTTTCGTTCTCTTGGATTTTCATGACTAGATATATAAAGATGTTCATCAATCAAATTCTAATATGATAAAGACTTAATTTACTTCAAAAAGGGATTATCTCACTCTCGTGCAGATAACCATGCAGAGATAAATCCTCACTTTCGTGCAAGATTCATCCCCGGCTGAGGATAAGTAAATCATCAATCAAAGAACTCAAGATCACTTTCGTGCATCCGAGTTCTAAGTTGATTGCCTCATGTGGAATCTCGAGGATCACTTTCGTGCTTCCGAGACTCAACAAACGTTTTACCTACGGTTCTCCAACGTTCCGATTCTCACTTTCGTGCAAGATCTCCACGTTTGACACAATAACTCAATCCTAGGTTCATAATCATCATCAAGGCAATACAAACATCTAAAATAAAGAAATAAAAATTTAACCTAATTTCTTAGGGTTGGTTCCTATTAATCAATTTTAGGGTTCCAAGTTCTCAAGCAAATCACTTTTCAGTCCTTATTGCGAAAACTCTAAATCATGATGACAAAAAGTAAACTAAGGAGAATCTTAGAGCAATAATTGCATTGGTAAAATTATCAAAGTAGAATAATCATGATGAAAGTGTAAAGCATCTAGTGATTAAGAAAATCGAAGGGAATTACTCCCCCATGTCCCAAAATAAGTTTAAGCTAGCATGGTGAAGGAATTACAAAATACCATAATTTCAGAAGATCAAAAATCAACAAGAGAAGAGTTTTAGGAAAATACAGCATGGCTATGAAGTATTTCACAGCCGTAATTTATAATAAAAGCGGTGAATAGTGGCGTCCCTCCTTTTTTTGATTTCACTTCCAATCGATCTCCTTTCGTTCTAAAACTTCTGTCACGTTGTCTCCTACACCAGGCGAAGCTTCGGTAAGAAAATCACGGCCGGAGATGCCCTGGATTCGTCGCAGTGGCGGAACCCTAGGCGGCAGCGTCAATTGCGATTTCTGCCTCGACAAACGATGAAATTTGGGGTTTTTGGTGTCTTCGTGTTCCTCTCGTGAAAAGTTCTCTTTCTTCATCTTATGACATCCAATTTAAAGCTTTGGATCACCCGTAATCATCTCCGCAAAAATCGGGTGTCAAAATTGACCTGGGAGTCGCGTTTAAAACATGAAATACGATAGTGTAATAGTTTACGGCCCTACCGTAAAATCGCTCGAGTGTTCTGTTCTGAAAGTGCTGGGAAATACGGCACCGTAGAGTACTTCACGGCACTACCATAAAATTGGCTGATCTCTCTGGTCAAAAGCGTATAGAAATTACGGCCCATAATATGGTTTACGGTAGTGCCGTAAAATTAGTGAATCTTTCTGATCTGAAAGCGCCCCAAAATACGGCCCGTAAAATGGTTTACGGCAGTGCCGTATTTTCAACAAAATTTTCTATTCGGAATTTCTCCAAATTACGGCAGTGGCTCGATATTACGTTATCGTACCAAAATACGGTACTGTAATATATATTACGACACTACCGTATTTCAGGGAGTTATTCCGTTTTGCATGAAATTTGTCATTTATCTTCTTCTTGATGGTGAGAATTTTTTCTATGTGTCTGATTTTGCTCGAAAACACTCCAAAATAATGCCTTTTTGCCTGAAAATCATGAAAAACCAAAATAGAAGTAGACTTTGCAATATTTGATTAATTCAGCATAAAAACAAGTAAAAGATCCTCAATTTAGCATGAAAAGATATCTAAAATGATACAAAATATACTATATATTTTGGTGTCATCAAAATACATAAGGCTCAAACTTTGCTTGTCCTCAAGCAAGAATCAAAATTTGAAATCAAAATTTGATTATAAGAATAACCTTTTCATGCTCAAAAAATTTCTAAAATACAACCTATTAATGAAAAATTTCATCAATTGATTTACAAAACTTCAAATAAACATATCATTCTTAGAACTCAATCCTTTGGAACCACAATTCAATCAATAAAACTTTGCAACTCGTATAATAATTAGAATTTTTAATCTCAAGACTTCACCCAATTTCAATTCAAGTTTATCATGCTTTTGTTTACAGGAATTAGGTTTCCAAGATCTTTTTCCACTCATCATTTTTTTTTCTTTTTTTTTATGCATTTTGTTTTGTCATGTATTTTGTTGTTTTTGCATGGACGACATGTACCCACGTAGATACATACTTTTTATTTTGACTTCAACTCTTTTCTTCGGTACCACTATCAATTTTACATAGTGCCAAGTAGGGGAGTCTCTCACTATTTTTGTGGATCTTGGATTCTTATTTACCAACAAATAGCAAAAATAGACTAAACATCTACTAGGGTGATCAATTGATCTCAATTCTCAAATCATACTCATATGCTCATTTTATTCAAGAGAATAGGTTAACTTTAGATCTTATTCGTCAAATAATACATCTACCCAAAATCTCATGCATCAATCAATGTCAAATTACAAAAATAGATATGCATTGAAGAAATAAATCTAACATGATAGGGTTTTTCTCTAATCATGAATTTGATTTCATTCATCAATAATCAATCAAGTATTCAACAATATAAATCAAGAGTATACTCATCATCATCAAAACGTCATCTATCGTATCTTCAAATAAAATTATCATCATCACATGGTACAACCATATTGAAAAGTAAAAGTCATCAGAATGTCAACATGTCTTAATACAACCCCATCGAAGTAAAACATAAATCAGTAGAATCATCATCATACAACCATATCGAAAAATAAAGATAAGCATGTAAAATAGCAATAGCGATGGTCGTGAGGTGCAGAAGATCCATCCTTCCCTATATGAAATAGGAATAAGACAAGATAAACAAAATAGCAATAAGTAAGGGAAGATCATACTAACAAAGCATCTACTCATCGCCATCTGATCGTGTGGCCTCAGAGTCCCTTGCAGCTGTCTCCATGGGATCATAGTATGGCGTCCCTTCTTGATCACCTGGATATCCATAGTCTCTGTGGTCTGTATAGCCAAAGCGGTCATAAAGGAAGTTCCCCATGTCTTCCATGTGATTGCATAATCTCTCCATGTCTTGGTGGATGTATTAGAGTCTCATCCATCCTATCCTGGCGAGGCTCTTGGTTGTACATTTGTGCTGTGAGTGCCTGAAAGCCTGGATCGTGGTGGCTGGCAAAGTTGCCCCTCGTCCCATGTGAAGAAGTACCGGCGGGCTGTGAAGAATCATGAGGAGGTGACTCCATCCCATAAGGATCACTCCTTCCACCCCAGGTGGGTGGTGGTGGAGCTGTGTCAAGTGGTGGAGCAAAAGCTGCCTCAGCTGCACTAGGGGATAACTTCCAGTTGGCCCTTTCTCTGACCGTGGTCTTCTCAATGTGAGGTAAAGGTAGAGTAGGGAGATTTGGTCCAAGGACCAAACAAAAAGTGTCTCCCTCTCTACTAATCAGTTTCATTGCTATGCAAGGCTCAATATCTAGCCTTGCATTCCCTCTTGCCAATTTAGTTCCATAGGGCTCTATCCCAAAATATCTAGCTATAGGAGTGACCAAACCTCCTATCACTACAGATCCTCTGCTCGCTCTGGCAACCTTGTCCATGTGTTTTATCATGAAGAAAGCGACATCAATAGCAAATCCATTGAGCATCCCCCAAAGAAAATAGAGTTCATGTTGACGGACCATGCCGTCACTGTCTCCTCTTCCAAACACAGTGTGTGCTAGAACCCTGTGAGCATACTTAATACAAGGGTTCTTGATCTTGCTATCTCTTGCAGAAACAGCATAGAAATGACTCTCATCTGTAGTTTGGTTCCAGAAAATGCCTTCCATGAATCCAAGAGGCATCTCAGTATACCCTCCTGTGCTCAACTCAAAGATATCTCTGACTTCTTGCAATGTGAGCTTCCTCTCCTCATTGACCAATCTGAAAGTGATTTCCTGTTGGTGTGTATGCCCTAGGACCTAGTTTTGGTCAACTTATGTACTACTTCACATTGATATTTATATATATATCATTCTGGCAGTCATTATCATTGTTTGTCTATGCCTGCGATTGTGTACTTATATGATAATGTCCCTGGAGACAGATTGGATCTGTGCTCAAATAATTGTCCCCAGTCGATGTACCTGAGTGGATATGGGACAGCTCTGGTACTTGAGAGACTGGTATGTGGGCTGGTTAGGCACGTGGTGCTAACGCAGACACATGGGTATATCATTGGAGGATATACTGGATAGACCCGCTATAAGGCTATGACTTGGTGTCATGAGTTATCCTCATAAGTGACAGGAGATGCATTGATCCCTTGACTTAAGGTCATTGATCATTCTATATGGCTAGGGACTTGCTTTGATACAACCCAACACCTTGCCGTAGTTGGGAGGTCATAACGGTTGTCATTGAGCATGTCATGACCCATATGAGAAGGTCAATGGACAGACATAGGATTTGCCCCTTCTTTAGGGAAGCATGATATCCATGGAGCTCCTCTATGGTTCTATGACTGAAAGTGTATGGCCATACCCAGGTGAGAACCTGTTTTAGTCATAGCCATGTGATTGGATGAAAACAAGTGATGACACACTTGTCCAATCGGATATCAGTTCGGCAAAGAAACTGTAATGCATCTGTACCTAGTTGCGATGATGGGGATGTCGATGTCGATATCCATTCCAATGACCTGGGTAGCAGCGATGCACTGCTAGGTGCCACTCACTGCTTGTGATGACCTTTGGTCAGCACTGCCAACGTCAGAGGAACCTATAGGGTCGCACACCTTGATACTTGAGTTCTCGTATTGATCGGGAAGCCTTATGATCGAGTTATTGGATAACTCGGATCTAATTGGGAGATTTCGTCAGCGCCAATGGGCCTGATGAGATGGAAGAATATTATTGGAGCCAAACTTCATTTTTGGCAGGTTGACCCGTATTTGACCATGGTTGGTCACATTTGGCAGGTTATACCGAAAACATAACCTCTGATACCAATTGTAAGTACCCCTTTCATGAGGGGGGCGAAACCCTAAAGCATGCGCATTCAAGAAATTTTCTAGGGCTTCATAAGATCGCATGTGGTATAACCATATGATCAACTTAAGTTTTACTAAGATCAAGAAGTGATCTTACCATAGCCATCGCTTGGATGGTGCCTTGGAAGCAAGAGGGCGAAAGGGGCTCTCCTCCAAAGGTGGCGCACACAAGAGGATGATGGCTACTCCTTGTGTTCCTTGTGCTAGCAAGGCTTCAAGGGTCCTTGTCGAATGGAAGGGATGAGATCTTCTCTTTGCTTGGCCGAATCCTCTCTTGTCGTCTACCTTCACAACGCAAGCCGTGAGTCGTCAAGAGCAAAGGGGCGAGAGATGAGAATCGAGAAGCATTGCATTCGAACGTGGAGACGTTCCCATTTTGGAAAACCGAAATTCCAAAAATAGCAACTACTTGATTACATGCGTTATGCGTTCACTTGAAGTGAACCAAACGCATATCCCTTCTCCCATATGAACCATGCGCTCACACATGAGCCGGTTCAATGTATTTGGTTCAATGACCAAACCAAATCAGCCCAAGCATTTAGTCCAGATCGAATTAAACCCTAAGGCTCCAGATCTGACCATTCATCTCCTGATGCTTCTGATCTCACCGATCTAGCATCAACACTCTCGATCGAAGCTTACCGATCTCAAGCCCTAATCAATCAAACATGATCAGACCAGATCTCACTTACAATCAGAGTTTAAATCCCTTTAAACTGAACTAAAACAATTCAGTCCACACGATCTGACTTAAGTAAGCCATATCATCAAATTGTGCGACCCTGAGGGTTTCCTTTAAATGTCGGTAACGATAACTTACATTATCACGATCAGTGAGGGGTATCTAGCAACACATCACTGTCTCCCGATATAGAGGAAAGAGTCTTCCAAGACTACACCCAAACCACAGCACAAGTGTGAATCAACTCACTAGGCATACATGTTTCCTTTGCCACTGGATGTTCTTATTGGACAAGCGTGTCAAGCTTGTAGCTCCAATATGATGAGCATGATTAGATCAGATGAACATAGTCACCTGGGTATGGCCATACATTTTCTCAATCATCTCATTTAAGGGGGGGCCCCATTAGAACATCACACTCCAATTAAGGAGACGGCAATCCTATATCTATCACTAGTGCCCTAACCTGACTCATGATCATTATCCAAGATAGTCTATAATCATTATGTTTTAAATGATATTGAACTACCCCAAAATAATGACAATCATCATTTAGAAACACAAGTGATCTCAAGTCAGAGGACATGTGCCACTTGATGCAAAACAAGGATTATTCACATTGTGACAAGCAATTGAATATCCTAGTAGGGTCTGTCCAGTACATCCAATGTACCCATGAGTCTACATCTTATTCCATGCTCGAAGCATCCTATAAGATTAGAACACATATTAGTCTCAATCATATCAAGGCTGTCTCATGTTCACCAAGATATCTCGACTAAGGACTTTATAGCATGTCAGCCTAGCTGAACAGCATTGAGACATTATTCAGAAGTACAATTATTGCAGCAGACAATGTAACAACCTGAATAACAACCATTGCCTTTATAAACATAAGAGTTTATACATGATACTGATAGTATCCCAAGGCCTCAAACATTAGCCTTAAGGGCATACCCCAACAATCTCCCACTTGCACTTAATCTAATGGTTGAGAAATCTCAAACCCATGTTATTACAGTGCTTCTCATGCTTCTGCTGCGCCAGAGGCTTGGTAAGCGGGTCTGCCAGATTGTCATCTGTATGAACCTTGCAGATTTTGATCTCGCCACGATCAATGATCTCCCGGATCAAGTGAAACCGTCTCTGTATGTGCTTGGACTTCTGGTGCGACCGTGGTTCCTTTGCTTGTGCGATCGCTCCAGTGTTATCACAGAAGATAACCAAAGGATCTGCACTCGAAGGAACAACACCAAGTTCCTGAACGAACTTGCGAATCCACACTGCCTCCTTAGATGCTTCTGAAGCTGCAACATACTCGGCTTCTGTTGTGGAATCAGCAATGATAGACTGTTTGAAACTTTTCCACACCACTGCACCTCCATTCAAGCTAAAAACATAGCTGTTGGGGTATGCCCTTAAGGCTAATGTTTGAAGCCTTGGGATTGTAACAGTATCATGTATAAACCCTTGTGTTTATAAAGGCAATGGTTGTTATTCAGTTTGTTACATTGTCTGCTGCAATACATGTGCTTCTGAATAATGTCTCAGAGCTGTTCAGCTTGGCTGACATGCTATGTGTCCTTAGTCGAGATATCTTGGTGAACATGAGACAGCCTTGATATGCTTAAGACTAATATGTGTTCTAATCTTATAGGATGCTTCGAGCATGAAATAAGATGTAGACTCATGGGTACATTGGATGTACTGGACAGACCCTACTAGGATATTCAATTGCTTGTCACAATGTGAATAATCCTTGATTGCAACAAGTGGCACATTTCCTCTGACTTGCGATCACTTGTGTTTCTAAATGATGATTGTCATTGTTTTGAGGTAGTTCAATATCATTTGAAACATAATGGTTATAGACTATCTTGGATGGTGAGCTTGAGTCATGTTAGGGCACTAGTGATAGATAAAGGATGGCCGTCTCCTTCATTGGAGTGTGATGTTCTAATGGGGCCCCCCTGGATGAGATGATTGAGAAAGTGTATGGCCATACCCAGGTGACTATGTTCATCTGATCTGATCATGCTCATCATATTGGAGCTACAGGCTTGACACGCTTGTCCAATGAGAACATCCAGTGGCAAAGGAATCATGTATGCCTGGTGAAGTGGATTCACACTTGTGCTGTGGTTTGGGTGTAGTCTTGGAAGACTCTTTCTTTTATATCGGGAGACAGTGATGTGTTGCTAGATACCCCTCACTGATCGTGATGACGTAAGTTATCGTTACCGACATTTAAAGGAAACCCTTAGGGTCGCACAATTTGATGATATGGCTTACTTAAGTCAGATCGTGTGGACTGAATTGTTTAGGTTCAGTTTAAAGGGATTTAATCTCTGATTGTGAGTGAGATCTGGTCTGATCATGTTTGATTGATTAGGGCTTGAGATCGGTAAGCTTCGATTGAGAGAATGGATGCTAGATCGGTGAGATCAGGAGCATCAAGAGATCAATGGTCAGATCAAGAACCTTAGGGTTTAATGTGATCTGGACTAATGGCTTGGGTTAATTGGTCTTTGAACCAAACCAAAATTGAACCAGCTCATCATGTGAGCGCACGGTTCAAGTTAAGAGAAATATGCGATTGGGAAAAACCCTTGATCGCATGTTGAGGAGTGGCTTTCTATTTTTAGAAAGCATGATCACATACGTGACCACGCCTCACCTCTTCACGCCTGTTGTTGTTGCCCCTCTCTTCTCATGTGTTTTGGGAGGCACTCTCGTGGTAGAGGTTTTGACGACAAGGAAGAATCGCCAAGTGTGGATCTCATCTTCTTCATCCCTTCTCACACGACAAGGTCACTTGGGGAACCTTGCTAGCACAAGGAGCGTCCAAGGAGCAAGCCATCGATCATCTTGTGTGTGGCGCTTTGGAGGAGAACCCCATCGTTCTCTCTTCTTCCTAGACACCATCTAAGCGATGGCCATGGTATGAGTCATTACCATTCTATTGCGATTGATTTTAAAGTTGATCATATATCATGCATTCGATCCCTAGAAACCCCTTCCGCTGCATGTAAACCTCCATATGCGCCTATTAGGGTTTCGCTCCCCCTTGTTAGGGGACTTTCAATAGCCTGATTGCGATCGGAAATCATCCTGGTCCGATTGGAACGAAGCGTCAGTATATCCTTCAATACTGAGTTCTTCCTGACCTCCATATATCAAGAACATATCTTTGGTCCTCCGCAGATATTTCAAAATGTTCTTGACCGCAATCCAGTGCGCCTGACCTGGATTACTTTCGAACCGACTGGTCACGCTTAACCCGTAAGCGACGTCTGGGCGAGTACACAACATCGCATACATAATGGACCCAATAGCTGAAGCATAAGGCGTATTGTCCATTTCATCTTTCTCAGTCTGTGTTTGTGGACACTGACTCTTCGAAAGATTCAGACTATGTCTGACTGGAAGATATCCACGTTTAGAATTCTCTAAATGGAATCTCTCCCGGACTTTATCGATGTAAGTACTCTGGCACAGCCCGAGAAGCCTCTTAGATCTATCCCTGTAGATCTTCACACCTAATACATAGGCTGTTGGGGTATGCCCTTAAGGCTAATGTTTGAGGCCTTGGGATTCCATGAGTATCATGTATATAAATTCTTTTGTTTATAAAGGCAATGGTTGTTATTCAGGTTGTTACATTGTCTGCTGCAATAAGTGTACTTCTGAATAATGTCTCAAAGCTGTTCAGCTAGGCTGACATGCAGTTAAGTCCTTAGTCGAGATATCTTGGTGAACATGAGATAGCCTTGATATGATTGAGACTAATGTGTGTTCTAATCTTATACGATGCTTCGAGCATGGAATAAGATGTAGACTCATAGGTACATTGGATGTACTGGACAGACCCTATTAGGATATTCAATTGCTTGTCACAATGTGAATAATCCTTTTGCTACAAGTGGCACATGTCCTCTGACTTGAGATCACTTGTGTTTCTAAATGATGATTGTCATTGTTTTGAGGTGGTTTAATATCATTTGAAATATAATGATTATAGACTATCTTGGACAATGATCTTGAGTCAGGTTAGGGCACTAGTGATAGATAAAGGATTGCCGTCTCCTTGTTTAAGGAGTGTGATGTTCTGAAGGGGCCCCCCTTAAATGAGATGATTGAGAAAGTGTATGGCCATACCCGGGTGACTATGTTCATCTGGTCTAATCATGCTCATCATATTGGAGTTACAGGCTTGACACGCTTGTCCAATAAGAACATCCAGTGGCAAAGGACACATGCATGCCTAGTGAAGTGGATTCACACTTGTGCCGTGGTTTGGGTGTGGTCTTGGAAGACTCTTTCCTTTATATCGGGAGATAGTGATGTGTTGCTAGATACCCCTCACTGATCGTGATAACGTGAGTTATCGTTACCGACATTTAAAGGAAACCCTCAGGGTCGCACAATTTGATGATATGGCTTACTTAAGTCAGATCGTGTGGACTGAATTGTTTCGGTTCAGTTTAAAGGGATTTAATCTCTGATTGTAAGTGAGATCTGGTCTGATCATGTTTGATTGGTTAGGGCTCAAGATCGGTAAGCTTCGATCGGGAGAGTTGATGCTAGATCGGTGAGATCAGTAGCATCAAAAGATGAACGGTCAGATCTTGAACCTTAGGGTTTAATTTGATCTGGACCAATTCTTGGGCTGATTTGGTTTGGTTGTTGGACCAACTAAATTGAACCGGCTCATATGTGAGCGCTTGGTTCATATGAGAGAAGAGATATGCGGTTGGTTCACTTCATGTGAACGCATAACGCATGTATTGAAGTCTTGCTAATTTTGGCATTTCGGTTTTTCCATTGTGATGAACGTCTCAATGTTCGATCACAAGACTTCTCTAACGCTCGTCTCCCTTTCGCTCTTGACGGAAACACACACTCGTGCGTGGTGTAAGTTGACGAGAAGAAGGATCAGCCAAGATAGACTTCATCATCCCCTTCCATTCGACAAGGAAGCTTGGGTGCCTTGCTAGCACAAGGGACGCCAAGGAAGTAAGCGATCTTCATCTTGCGTGTGAACTTTTGGAGGAGATCAAAGTTGCTCTCTTCTTCCAACGCACCATCCAAGCGATGGCCATGGTATGGATCTTATCCAATCTTTGCAAGTTGATCATTGAAACATACATGCGATCATAGAAAACCTAGATTCCGCAAGAAAAGGTTTTACATGCGCCTATTAAGGTTTGCGCCCCCCTATTGAAAGGGGTTCTCACAATTGGTATCAGAGCGGTTCTATGTATGTTCCTTTGATTGCTGCTTTGTGATCCTTGTTTGATAAGTAGATCTAATCTTGCGCATCTACATGTTTAGTAGTGAATATACATGATGTATGTTTTACTCCTTTGCGCATATGTTGTGGATGATGGCGCATGTTGGCTGTTGTTGTTTTTCTTATAAAACTTGTTTACTTGCGCGCAAACAATTAGATCTATATGCGCTTACTATAAACCCTTAGACGGGTTGATGGGGTTGAAGTCACCCTCTAGGTTAGATCCAATAGTCTGATCAGACCATCTGACAGCCTAGATGGATCGACCAGATGGCACCTGTACGCAAACACAAGGTGGCTATAGGTCGATTGCATCATAGGCGTGTAGCGAGGTCTGGTTGAGACAACCAGTGAACACACATGAGTTAGGCCCGGGGTCACACCCGCTTGCCAGAACTCATGTTGGTTGTTCAGCCCTTGGCGCATGCATGGTTGACCATTAGGTCAACTCGAGTCAGTTAGGACTTGGTGCATGCAAGGGCATGGATCTAACTAGATTGTTGAGTGGATCCCTATCAATGGACCGTTGTAAGGTTGTAGGGCACATAAGGAAATTAAAATTGATGCCTATGGGGTTTTCAAAATTTTATTTTCTTTGTAAGGGATCACATGATGATTGATTGATGCCATATTCTTGTTTATTTTATCTTATGTGGGATGCCCAATTTAATGTGTGCTGTGCTGGGGCCTGCGAGCCTGGAATTAAACTTGTAAATTAATTTGTTTTGTGATCTGCGAATCACATTTTTAATTAATTTATTGTATAATTGACCTGCGAGTCAAGCTTGTCTAGATAGATCAAAATGTATTTTGATTAGACAAGAGCTCAAAAGCACACATTGCAGAGGCGCATTCATCTGGTGGGCGCACCTGAGCTGCAGAGTGCGCTTGGGCCCTGGTCTGGGCCAGATGAGATGCAAGAGACCCAAGAAGAGCAAGTGAAGACTTAGGTTGATTTAAGGTCTTACTTAGGCTCTATGGGCTTTTACCACATAAGATCCATGCTTTCTTTTATTTGCTAAATAAGTAGAATTGCATGAGTTATTTATCTTCTGCTATAGCCATAGAATTTGCCTGATAGTAAGAAGATAAAAGACCGTTAAAATCCAACGCTAACATATCAAGCACGTAATGCCTTCTGACGCGAAACCTCACTGTTCTGACTATCGTTGGAGCCGTGTTGTACCCACTCAGTGGGCACGTCCATCTATCTTCAGACGGTGCGGGATTTCACCTGCGTGTTACAAAGAAGGGATTTATCGCTTCTCGTTGCTCAGCATAGCACGTGGTGGTCCAGGGAGTAGGTCAGGTCAGCTTGACCATGTAGGCTACATATGTGGCGCATATGGTAGCACATGGAGGCAGCCATCTGTGGGATCAGAGACTGTGTTGTACCAACTCAGTTGGCACAGTCTACTGGATTGCCCAGATGAAGGGGAATCGCACGGGTTGGCGATTGGCAGGGACTGCCTACCAGAAATTAGTACTCGTACTCTCTGTGCATCTTATCTCGCCTGAGCGGGACGCGGAGACCAAGTATGAAATCTGGATCCCATCTCACTAAAAGAGTATTACTCTTTCGGACTGTTTTACTGGATTTTTCAGTCAGATAAAATAGTGAGAAAAAGAATCTTTCTTAAGTCCTGGATTGATTCTAAACATTGATACTGACCTTGCTGTTCTTGCATTGTTGTAGATTCCTGCAGCAACGAACACCATGAGCTTCAATGTGCGATCCCTACTGGAAAGGGAGAAGTTTGCTGGGCCAAACTTCTCAGACTGGTTCGGACACCTTAAGATCGTTCTTAAGGCAGAGAGGAAACTGTATGTCCTCGAGACGGCTGTGCCGCCTCAACCCGCTGCGAACGCCGCAAGGGCGGTTCGTGATGCCTATGAAAAGCATGTCAATGATAGCATTGATGTCGCTTGCCTGATGCTAGCGTCTATGACGCCACCGCTGCAGCGTCAACATGAGGATATGTCGGCTATAGAGATTATAGCGAACCTCAAGATGCTGTATGCTGCACAGGCGAGGACTGAACGCTATAATCTGACCAAGCTTTTCTTTCAGAGCAAACTGGCTGAAGGGAGCCCAGTGGGAGCTCACGTGCTCAAGATGATTGGGCACAAGGAGGCTCTGGAGAAACTGGGGCATACCATCAACCAGGAGCTTGCTGTAGACATTATTCTGCAGTCTCTCCCGCCCTCTTTCGATGCGTTCATTATTAACTTTAATATGAACAAAATCGATTGTACTCCGGCAGAGCTGCTGAATATGCTCTTGACTACTGAGGAGACTCTGAAGGGAAAGCCTTCAACCTCTGTCTTAATGGTTCCTTCCAGGAACAAGAAGAAGGGGAAGAAGGGCAAAGCCCCTGTCAAGAGTTACAGCAAGGCTCTGAAACAGAAGGTTAAGCGGTCAAAGGACAACAGGTGTTTCCACTGTGGCCAGCTGGGTCACTGGAAAAAGGACTGTAAAGCGCTCCAAGGAGATAAGAGGGGAAGCATCCCTTCTGGCTCAGGTATATACGTGACGGAAGTCATGGTTTTATCTTCTTCTATTTCATGGGTGTTGGACACTGCATGTGGAGTTCACATTTGTTCAAATGTACAGGAACTCAAGAGAAGAAGATAGGTGGGACAGCATGAGGTGTACCTACGAGTTGGAAACGGGGCACGGGTTGCTGCTGTTGCTGTAGGGGATTATTACATCTCATTACCATCTGGCATTGTATTAGAATTAAACAATTGTTATTTTGTACCCAGTATTACCAAAAATATTATCTCTATTCCTGCTCTTGTCAGGAAAGGGTTTTCCTTTGAATGCAAGATTTCAAAGTGTTATCTTACTCTTGATAATATTGTTTATGCTACTGGTTCAATTAACAATGGGTTATTCATGTTGGACATGGAATATTCTATACAAAATATTGATAATAAGAAAGCCAAGTATGCTGATGACAGCACCTTGTTATGGCATAGTCGTTTAGGCCATATTAACAAGAAGCGCATTAAGCGGTTGCATGATCATGGACTGCTGGGATCATTCTCCTATGAGGAGATTGATACATGCAAAGCTTGTTTATTGGGTAAAATGACGAAGTCTCCTTTTCCTAACAAAGGTCAAAGGGCTTCAGGTTTACTTGACCTTGTACACAGTGATGTGTGTGGGCCATTTAGTAAACATGCCAGAGGTGGCTATCAGTACTTCATTACCTTTACTGATGATTTCAGTAGATATGGTTATGTCTATCTTATGAGACATAAGAGTGAATCTTTTGACAAGTTCAAAGAGTTCAAGAATGAAGTACAAAATCAGCTAGGCCGAAATATCAAGGCACTTCATTCTGATCGAGGTGGAGAATACTTGAGTCATGCGTTTACTGACTATCTAAAAGAGTGTGGGATTATCTCACAGCTCACTCCGCCAGGAACACCGCAATGGAATGGTGTGTCCGAGAGGAGAAATAGAACGTTACTTGATATGGTTCGTTCTATGATGAGTCAGGCTACTCTACCTTACTCCTTTTGGGGATTTGCACTGGAAACAGCTGCAAAGGTACTAAACCGAGTGCCATCCAAGGCAGTTTCAAAGACGCCATATGAGTTGTGGTATGGGAAACAGCCTAGCTTGACATTTATCAGGATCTGGGGTTGCGAGGCTTATGTCAAAAAGCTCGCCTCTGGGAAACTGGAGAGCAGATCTGAGAAATGCATCTTTGTCGGTTACCCTAAGGAAACTAAGGGTTATTATTTCTACGATCCCAAAGAGAACAAAGTATTTGTTGCTCGGACGGCAATATTTCTTGAGAAGGAGTTTCTTCTGCAAGAAGCCAGTGGGAGAGAAATAAAGCTGGATGAGAATCCAGAGGAAGGACAAAGCAGTCAAGCACAGTTGGATGAGCCAGAGCCAGTGGATCAGGTTATTGAACAACCTGAGGCTCAGATATCACGGGAACCGCGTAGATCGGGAAGAATCCGTCGACAGCCTGAGCGCTATGACGGAGTCTACATCATTGATAATGATGAACCCCTTACTTATGCGGATGCGGTCAGTGGACCGGAGTCAGCTAGATGGCTTGAAGCTATGCGAGCCGAGATGGACTCCATGTCAGATAACCAAGTCTGGGATTTGGTTGATCCGCCTCCGGGAGTAATCCCTATAGGCTGTAAATGGATCTTCAAGAAGAAGATTGACATGGATGGTAACGTGGTTACCTATAAAGGCAGGCTAGTTGCGAAAGGTTTCAAACAAATCTACGGGATAGATTATGATGAAACTTTCTCTCCTGTAGCCATGTTCAAGTCTATTCGGATTCTTTTCGCGATAGCAGCATATTATGATTATGAGATCTGGCAGATGGATGTGAAGACCGCTTTCCTTAATGGAAAACTGGATGAGGATGTGTACATGACACAACCTGAAGGTTTCACTAATCCAGCAGATCGTCATAAAATATGCAAGTTAAAGAAGTCCATTTATGGACTTAAACAAGCATCTAGAAGCTGGAATATTCATTTTGATGAATCAATCTCTGAGTTTGGCTTCATCAAGAACGAGGATGACCCGTATGTATATAAGAGGTTTAGTGGGAGCGTGATTACTTTCCTAGTCCTCTACGTCGATGATATCTTAATCATTGGAAACGATATTCCTGAAATGCATGCGGTTAAGGCATGGCTAAGGAAATGTTTCCAGATGAAAGATCTAGGAGAAGCAGCCTATGTGTTAGGTGTGAAGATCTACAGGGATAGATCTAAGAGGCTTCTCGGGCTGTGCCAGAGTACTTACATCGATAAAGTCCTGGAGAGATTCCATTTAGAGAATTCTAAAAGAGGGTATCTTCCAGTCAGACATGGTCTGAATCTTTCGAAGGGTCAGTGTCCACAAACACAGACTGAGAAAGATGAAATGGACAATACGCCTTATGCTTCGGCTATTGGGTCCATTATGTATGCGATGTTGTGCACTCGCCCAGACGTCGCTTACGGGTTAAGCGTGACCAGTCGATTCCAAAGTAATCCAGGTCAGGCACACTGGATTGCGGTCAATAACATTTTAAAATATCTGCGGAAGACCAAAGATATGTTCTTGATATATGGTGGTCAGGAAGAACTCAGTATTGAAGGATATACTGACGCTTCGTTCCAGTCGGACCAGGATGATTTCCGATCGCAATCAGGCTATGTCTTTAGCTTGAATGGAGGAGCGGTGGTGTGGAAAAGTTTCAAACAGTCAACTGTTGCTGATTCCACAACAGAAGCCGAGTATGTTGCAGCCTCGGAAGCATCCAAGGAGGCAGTGTGGATTTGTAAGTTCGTGAGAGAACTTGGTGTCGTTCCTTCGAGTGCTGATCCTTTGGTTATCTTCTGTGATAACACTGGAGCAATCGCACAAGCAAAGGAACCACGGTCGCACCAGAAGTCCAAGCACATTCAGAGACGGTTTCACTTGATCCGGGAGATCATTGATCGTGGCGAGATCAAAATCTGCAAGGTTCATACAGACGACAATCTGGCTGACCCGCTTACTGTAGGAACCCCTTTCAAGAGGGGGGCGAAACCCAGCATGGTGCAAAACAAATTTCAAGCAGCGGATAGGGTCTCTAAGAATCGCATGCACCTTATATAATCAACTTAAAGGAAAAAACGATTGCATAAGAGATGATTCGATCCATACCATTGCCATTTCTAGATGGCACCTTGGAAGTAAAGATCAAACGAGATCTTCTCCTTGTCGTCACACACAAGATGATGTCGCTATCTCTCTTGGTGCTCCTTGTGCTAGCAAGGTTCCAAGAGGTCCTTTGACGAGTGAAGGGAAAATGAGATGTCAATCTCTCTTGGCCGAATCCTCCTCAATCCGTCAAGCGTCGCCGCACTCACACAAGAATGTCGAGAGGAATATGGGCGAGAGGAATATGGGAAGTGGCGAAAATAGAGCATACTCTATTCGGACGAGAGCCCCCTCAAGTGGAGATCATGGTTACTAAAAATAGTAACCACTCCTCACCACAACGTTCACGCCAAGTGAACTTGTCGCCTACTCCTCTCCCTATGAACCAAGCGCTCATTTAGTGAGCCGGTTCACTTTGGTTCGGTTTAAGAACCAATCAAGCCAATGATCTAGTCTAGATCTTAAATAAACCCTAAGGTTCACGATCTAACCGTCGATCTCAACGATGCCCCTGATCTGACCGATCTGGCATGCATTCTCTCGATCAAAGCTTACCGATCTCAAGCCCTAATCAATCAAACATGATCAGACCAGATCTCACTTACAATCAGAGATTAAATCCCTTTAAACTGAACCCAAATAATTCAGTCCACACGATCTGACTTAAGTAAGCCATATCATCAAATTGTGCGACCCAAAGGGTTTCCTTTAAATGTCGGTAACGACAACTTACGTTATCACGATCAGTGAGAGGTATCTAGCAACACATCACTGTCTCCCGATATAAAGAAAAGAGTCTTCCAAGACTACACCCAAAAACAGCACAAGTGTGAATCAAATCACAAGGCATGCATTTTTCCTTTGCCACTGGATGTTCTTATTGGACAAGCCTGTCAAGCTTGTAATTCCAATATGATGAGCATGATTAGATCAGATGATCATAGTCACCTGGGTATGGCCATACACTCTCTCAATCATCTCATCCAGGGGGCCCCTTTAGAACATCACACTCCTTAAACAAGGAGACGGCAATCCTATGTCTATCACTAGTGCCCTAACCTGACTCAAGCTCATCATCCAAGATAGTCTATAATCATTATGTTTCAAACGATATTGAACTATCTCAAAACAATGACAATCATCATTTAGAAAACACAAGTGATCTCAAGTCAGAGGAAATGTGCCACTTGTCATAATCAAGGAATATTCACATTGTGACAAACAATTGAACATCCTAGTAGGGTCTGTCCAGTACATCCCATGTACCCATGAGTCTACATCTTATTCCATGCTCGAAGCATCCTATAAGATTAGAACACATATTAGTCTTAACAATATCAAGGCTGTCTCATGTTCACCAAGATACATCGACTAAGGACTTAATAGCATGTCAGCCCAGCTGAACAGCTTTGAGACATTATTCAGAAGAACATATATTGCAGCAGACAATGTAGCTAACTGACTAACAACCATGCCTTTATAAACATAAGAGTTTATTACATGATACAGATACATTCCCATAGGCCTCAAACATTAGCCTTAAGGGCATACCCCAACAATCTCCCACTTGCACTTAATCTAATGGTTGAGAAATCTCAAACCCATATTATTACAGTGCTTCTCATGCTTCTGCTGCGCCAGAGGCTTGGTAAGCGGGTCTGCCAGATTGTCATCTGTATGAACCTTGCAGACTTTGATCTCGCCTCGATCTATGATCTCCCTGATCAAATGAAACCGTCTCTGTATGTGCTTGGACTTCTGGTGCGACCGTGGTTCCTTTGCTTGTGCGATTGCTCCAGTGTTATCACAAAAGATAACCAAAGGATCTGCACTCGAAGGAATGACACCAAGTTCTCTCACGAACTTACGAATCCACACTGCCTCCTTGGATTCTTCTGAGGCTGCAACATACTCGGCTTCTGTTGTGGAATCAGCAACAGTTGACTGTTTGAAACTCTTCCACACCACTGCACCTCCATTCAAGCTAAAAACATAGCCTGATTGCGATCGGAAATCATCCTGGTCAGACTGGAACGAAGCGTCAGTATATCCTTCAATACTGAGTTCTTCCTGACCACCATATATCAAGAACATATCTTTGGTCCTCCGCAGATATTTTAAAATGTTCTTGACTGCAATCCAGTGTGCCACACCTGGATTACTCTGGTAACGACTGGTTACGCTTAACCCGTAAGCAACGTCTGGGCGAGTACACAACATCGCATACATAATGGATCCAATAGCCGAAGCATAAGGCGTATTGTCCATTTCATCTTTCTCAGTCTGTGTTTGTGGACACTGACTCTTCGAAAGATTCAGACCATGTCTGACTGGAAGATATCCACGTTTAGAATTCTCTAAATGAAATCTCTCCAGGACCTTATCGATGTAAGTACTTTGGCACAGCCCGAGAAGCCTCTTAGATCTATCCCTGTAGATCTTCACACCTAACACATAGGCTGCTTCTCCTAAATCTTTCATCTGGAAACATTTCCTTAGCCATGCCTTAACAGCATGCATTTCAGGAATGTCGTTTCCAATGATCCAGATGTCATCGACGTAGAGGACTAGGAAAGTAATCACGCTCCCACTAAACCTCTTATATACACACGGGTCATCCTCGTTCTTGATGAAACCAAATTCAATGACTGATTCATCAAAACGAATGTTCCAGCTTCTTGATGCTTGTTTAAGTCCATAAATAGACTTCTTTAACTTGCATATCTTATGACGATCTGCTGGATTAGTGAAACCTTCTGGTTGTGTCATATACACATCCTCATCCAGATTTCCATTAAGGAAAGCTGTTTTCACATCCATCTGCCAAATCTCATAATCATAATATGCAGCTATCGCGAAAAGAATCCGAATAGACTTAAACATAGCTACAGGTGAGAAAGTTTCATCATAATCTATCCCGTAGATTTGTTTGAAACCTTTCACAACTAGCCTGCTTTTATAGGTAACCACGTTACCATCCATGTCAATCTTCTTCTTGAAGATCCATTTACAGCCTATAGGGATAATTCCCGGAGGCGGATCAACCAAATCCCAAACTTGGTTATCTGACATGGAGTCCATCTCGGCGCGCATAGCTTCAAGCCATCTCGCTGACTCCGGTCCACTGACCGCATCCGCATAAGTGAGGGGTTCATCATTGTCAATGATGTAGACTCCGTCATAGCGCTCAGGCTGTCGACGGATCCTACCCGATCTTCGCGGTTCCCGTGATATCTGAGCCTCAGGTTGTTCAATAACCTGTTCTACCGGCTCAGGCTCATCCAACTCTGCTTGACTACTTTGTCCTTCGTCTGGATTCTCATCCAGCTTTATTTCTCTCCCACTGGCCTCTTGCAGAAGAAATTCCTTCTCAAGAAATATGGCCGTCCGAGCAACAAAAACCTTGTTCTCCTTGGGATCGAAGAAATAATAAACCTTAGTTTCCTTAGGGTAACCGACAAAGATACATTTGTCAGATCTACTCTCTAGTTTCCCAGAGGCGAGCTTCTTTACATAAGCTTCGCAACCCCAGATCCTGATAAATGTCAAGCTTGGCTGTTTCCCATACCATAACTCATATGGCGTCTTTGAAACTGCCTTGGATGGCACTCGGTTTAGTACCTTTGCAGCTGTTTCCAGTGCAAAACCCCAAAAGGAGTAGGGTAGAGTAGCCTGACTCATCATAGAACGAACCATATCAAGTAGCGTTCTATTTCTCCTCTCGGACACACCATTCCATTGCGGTGTTCCAGGCGGAGTGAGCTGTGAGATAATCCCACACTCCTTTAGATAGTCAGTAAATGCATGACTTAGGTATTCACCACCTCGATCTGAGCGAAGTGCCTTGATATTACGGCCTAGCTGATTCTGTACTTCATTTTTGAACTCTTTGAACTTGTCAAAAGATTCACTCTTATGTCTCATCAGATAGACATACCCGTATCTACTGAAATCATCAGTAAAGGTAATGAAGTACTGATATCCACCTCTGGCATGTTTACTAAAAAGGCCCACACACATCACTGTGTATAAGGTCAAGTAAACCTGAAGCCCTTTGACCTTTGTGAGGAAAAGGTGACTTCGTCATTTTACCCATTAAACAAGCTTTGCATGTATCAATCTCCTTGTAGGAGAATGATCCCAGCAGTCCATTTTCATGCAACCGCTTAATGCGTTTCTCGTTTATATGGCCTAAACGACTATGCCATAGCAAGGTGCTGTCATCAGCATACTTGGCTTTCTTAATATCAATTTGTTGTATCGAACATTCCATGTCCAACATGTATAACCCATTATTAATTGAACCAGTTGCATAAACAATATTATCAAAAGACAAAATACACTTTGAAATATTGCATTCAAAGGAAAATCCCTTCCTAACAAGAGCAGGAATGGAGATAATATTTTTAGTTATACTGGGAACAAAGCAACAACTGTTTAGTTCCAATACAAGTCCAGATGGTAAAGAAATAAAGTAGTCTCCTACAGCAACAGCAGCAACCCGTGCCCCGTTTCCAACTCGTAGGTCCACCTCATGCTGTCCCACCTGCCTTCTTCTCTTGAGTTCCTGTACATTTGAACAAATGTGAACTCCACATGCAGTGTCCAACACCCATGATACAGAAGAAGAAAACATGACCTCAGTCACGAATATACCTGAGCCAGAAGCAAAGCTTCCCCTCTTATCTCCTTGGAGCGCTTTACAGTCCTTTTTCCAGTGACCCAGCTGGCCACAGTGGAAACACCTGTATTCCTTAGACCGCTTCACCTTCTGCTTCAGAGCCTTGCTGTAATTCTTGACCGGGGCCTTGCCCTTCTTCCCCTTCTTCTTGTTCCTAGAAGGAACCATCAAGACAGAGGTTGAAGGCTTACCCTTCAGAGTCTCCTCAGTGGTCAAGAGCATATTCAGCAGCTCTGCCGGAGTACAATCGATTTTGTTCATATTAAAATTAATAATGAACGCGTCGAATGAAGGCGGGAGAGACTGCAGAATAATGTCCACAGCAAGCTCCTGGTTAATGGTATGCCCCAGTTTCTCTAGAGCCTCCTTGTGCCCAATCATCTTGAGCACGTGAGCTCCCACTGGGCTCCCTTCAGCCAGTTTGCTCTGAAAGAAGAGCTTTGTCAAATTATAGCGTTCAGTCCTCGCCTGTGCAGCATACAGCATCTTGAGGTTCGCTATCATTGCTATAGCCGACATATCCTCATGCTGACGCTGCAGCGGGTGGCGTCATAGACGCTAGCATCAGGCAAGCGACATCAATGCTATCATTGACGTGCTTTTCATAGGCTTCCCGAACTGCCCTTGCGGCGTTCGGAGCGGGCTGCGGCGGTATCGCCGTCTCGAGGACATACAGTTTCCTCTCTGCCTTAAGAACGATCTTAAGGTGTCCAAACCAGTCAGAGAAGTTCGGCCCAGCAAACTTCTCCCTTTCCAGTAGGGATCGCACATTGAAGTTCATGGTGTTCGTTGCTGCAGGTATCTACAACAATGCAAGAACAGCAAGGTCAGTATCAATGTATAAGAATCAATCAGGACTTAAGAAAGATTCTTTTTCTCACTATTTTATCAGGCGTGAAAAATCCAGCAAAACAGCCCGAAAGAGTAAAACTCTTTTAGTGAGATGGGATCCAGATTTCATACTTGGTCTCCGCGTCCCGCTCAGGCGAGATAAGATGCACAGAGAGTACAAGCACTAGTTTCTGGTAGGCAGTCCCTGCCGATCGCCAACCCGTGCGATTCCCCTTCATCTGGGCAGTCCAGCAGACTGTGCCAACTGAGTTGGTACAACACAATCTCTGACCCCACAGATGGCTGCCTCCATGTGCTACCATATGCGCCACATATGTAGCCAACACGGTCAAGCTGACCCGACCTACTCCCTGGACCACCACGTGCTATGCTGAGCAACGAGAAGGGATAAATCCCTACTCTGTAACACGCAGGTGTAATCCCGCACCGTCTGAAGATAGATGGACGTGCCCACTGAGTGGGTACAACACGGCTCCAACGATAATCAGAACAGTGAGGTTTCGCGTCAGAAGGCTTACGAGCTTGATATTTAAGCGTTGGATTTTAACGGTCTTTTATCTTCTTGCCTATCATGCAATTCCTATGGTGATAGCAGAAGATAATTTAATCATGCAATTCTAATATTAAGAAATAAAAGAAAGCATGTATCTTATGTGGTAAAAGCCCATAGCCCTAGAAGACCTTAACCAAACTTAAGTCTTCATTTGCTCTTCATGGGTCTTTTGCTGCACATCTGGCCCAAACCTGGGCCCAAGCGCCAATTACAGCACAGGTGCGCCCACCAGGGAAAATGCGCCTGGTCGTAGGGTCGAACCCTAGACCTCCCACCTGGTCCAGCCACTTGCTGCATGCGCCTCTGCCAAGTGTGCTCTGTGCTCTTGTCTAATTAAATTACAAATTTAACTATCTAGACAAGAGTGACACGCAGGTCACTTACATTTATAAATTAAAACACAGTGATGCGCAGATCACAATAATTAATTTACAATTTTAAAACAGGCACGCAGGCCCCAGCACAGCACAGATTTAACATGGGCAGCCCACATAAGACAAAATAGACAGACACATGCATCCATTCAGCAATCAAGTGATCCATTATAAAAATTAAAATTTTCGAAAACCCCTTGGGATTAATTTTAATTTTTCCTTATTTGCCCTACAACCTTACAACGGTACATTACTAGGGATCCACTCATCCAACCTAGTCAGATCCACTGCCCTTGCATGCACCAAGTCCTAACTGACTTGAGTCGACCATGAGGTCAACCATGCATGCGCCAGGGCTGAACAACCACAATGAGGTCTGGCAAGCGGGTGTGACCCCGGGCCTAACTCATGTGTGTTCATAGGTTGTCTCAATCAGACATCGCTACACACCTGTCTGCAGTCGACCTATAGCCACCATAGGCTTGCGCCAAGGTGCTAACAGGTCGACCCATTCAGGCTGTCAGATGGTCTGATCAGACTGTTGGATCTAACTCAGGGGGTGACTTCAACCCTAATAACCCGTCTAAGGGTTTATAGTAGAGCCTTAGATCTAGAGTGACTCGCGCATGTCAATTAGGGTTTTAAGAAAAACACAAAGCATGCGCCAAGAACAACATGCGCCAATGAAAACATACTTCAAGTTTCGCATGTATAAAAACTTAAAGAAAAATCGCATGTTAACTAGATCTAAGCATGTACACGCAAACATGGATCACATAAGCTTAAGCAATCATACAAAGATGCATAGAAAACCTGCTCTGATACCAGTTGTAGGAACCCCTTTCAAGAGGGGGGCGAAACCCAGCATGGTGCAAAACAAATTTCAAGCAGCGGATAGGGTCTCTAAGAATCGCATGCACCTTATATAATCAACTTAAAGGAAAAAACGATTGCATAAGAGATGATTCGATCCATACCATTGCCATTTCTAGATGGCACCTTGGAAGTAAAGATCAAACGAGATCTTCTCCTTGTCGTCACACACAAGATGATGTCGCTATCTCTCTTGGTGCTCCTTGTGCTAGCAAGGTTCCAAGAGGTCCTTTGACGAGTGAAGGGAAAATGAGATGTCAATCTCTCTTGGCCGAATCCTCCTCAATCCGTCAAGCGTCGCCGCACTCACACAAGAATGTCGAGAGGAATATGGGCGAGAGGAATATGGGAAGTGGCGAAAATAGAGCATACTCTATTCGGACGAGAGCCCCCTCAAGTGGAGATCATGGTTACTAAAAATAGTAACCACTCCTCACCACAACGTTCACGCCAAGTGAACTTGTCGCCTACTCCTCTCCCTATGAACCAAGCGCTCATTTAGTGAGCCGGTTCACTTTGGTTCGGTTTAAGAACCAATCAAGCCAATGATCTAGTCTAGATCTTAAATAAACCCTAAGGTTCACGATCTAACCGTCGATCTCAACGATGCCCCTGATCTGACCGATCTGGCATGCATTCTCTCGATCAAAGCTTACCGATCTCAAGCCCTAATCAATCAAACATGATCAGACCAGATCTCACTTACAATCAGAGATTAAATCCCTTTAAACTGAACCCAAATAATTCAGTCCACACGATCTGACTTAAGTAAGCCATATCATCAAATTGTGCGACCCAAAGGGTTTCCTTTAAATGTCGGTAACGACAACTTACGTTATCACGATCAGTGAGAGGTATCTAGCAACACATCACTGTCTCCCGATATAAAGAAAAGAGTCTTCCAAGACTACACCCAAAAACAGCACAAGTGTGAATCAAATCACAAGGCATGCATTTTTCCTTTGCCACTGGATGTTCTTATTGGACAAGCCTGTCAAGCTTGTAATTCCAATATGATGAGCATGATTAGATCAGATGATCATAGTCACCTGGGTATGGCCATACACTCTCTCAATCATCTCATCCAGGGGGCCCCTTTAGAACATCACACTCCTTAAACAAGGAGACGGCAATCCTATGTCTATCACTAGTGCCCTAACCTGACTCAAGCTCATCATCCAAGATAGTCTATAATCATTATGTTTCAAACGATATTGAACTATCTCAAAACAATGACAATCATCATTTAGAAAACACAAGTGATCTCAAGTCAGAGGAAATGTGCCACTTGTCATAATCAAGGAATATTCACATTGTGACAAACAATTGAACATCCTAGTAGGGTCTGTCCAGTACATCCCATGTACCCATGAGTCTACATCTTATTCCATGCTCGAAGCATCCTATAAGATTAGAACACATATTAGTCTTAACAATATCAAGGCTGTCTCATGTTCACCAAGATACATCGACTAAGGACTTAATAGCATGTCAGCCCAGCTGAACAGCTTTGAGACATTATTCAGAAGAACATATATTGCAGCAGACAATGTAGCTAACTGAATAACAACCATGCCTTTATAAACATAAGAGTTTATTACATGATACAGATACATTCCCATAGGCCTCAAACATTAGCCTTAAGGGCATACCCCAACACTTACCAAGCCTCTGGCGCAGCAGAAGCATGAGAAGCACTGTAATAATATGGGTTTGAGATTTCTCAACCATTAGATTAAGTGCAAGTGGGAGATTGTTGGGGTATGCCCTTAAGGCTAATGTTTGAGGCCTTGGGATTGCATGAGTATCATGTATATAAACTCTTTTGTTTATAAAGGCAATGGTTGTTATTCAGGTTGTTACATTGTCTGCTGCAATAAGTGTACTTCTGAATAATGTCTCAAAGCTGTTCAGCTAGGCTGACATGCAGTTAAGTCCTTAGTCGAGATATCTTGGTGAACATGAGACAGCCTTGATATGATTGAGACTAATGTGTGTTCTAATCTTATAGGATGCTTCGAGCATGGAATAAGATGTAGACTCATAGGTACATTGGATGTACTGGACAGACCCTATTAGGATATTCAATTGCTTGTAACAATGTGAATAATCCTTTTGCTACAAGTGGCACATGTCCTCTGACTTGAGATCACTTGTGTTTCTAAATGATGATTGTCATTGTTTTGAGGTGGTTTAATATCATTTGAAATATAATGATTATAGACTATCTTGGATAATGATCTTGAGTCAGGTTAGGGCACTAGTGATAGATAAAGGATTGCCGTCTCCTTGTTTAAGGAGTGTGATGTTCTGAAGGGGCCCCCCTTAAATGAGATGATTGAGAAAGTGTATGGCCATACCCGGGTGACTATGTTCATCTGGTCTAATCATGCTCATCATATTGGAGTTACAGGCTTGACACGCTTGTCCAATAAGAACATCCAGTGGCAAAGGACACATGCATGCCTAGTGAAGTGGATTCACACTTGTGCCGTGGTTTGGGTGTGGTCTTGGAAGACTCTTTCCTTTATATCGGGAGACAGTGATGTGTTGCTAGATACCCCTCACTGATCGTGATAACGTGAGTTATCGTTACCGACATTTAAAAGAAACCCTCAGGGTCGCACAATTTGATGATATGGCTTACTTAAGTCAGATCGTGTGGACTGAATTGTTTCGGTTCAGTTTAAAGGGATTTAATCTCTGATTGTAAGTGAGATCTGGTCTGATCATGTTTGATTGGTTAGGGCTCAAGATCGGTAAGCTTCGATCGAGAGAGTTGATGCTAGATCGGTGAGATTAGTAGCATCAAAAGATGAACGGTCAGATCTTGAACCTTAGGGTTTAATTTGATCTGGACCAATTCTTGGGCTGATTTGGTTTGGTCGTTGGACCAACTAAATTGAACCAGCTCATATGTGAGCGCTTGGTTCATATGAGAGAAGAGATATGCGGTTGGTTCACTTCATGTGAACGCATAACGCATGTATTGAAGTCTTGCTAATTTTGGCATTTCGGTTTTTCCAATGTGATGAACGTCTCAACGTTCGATCACAAGACTTCTCTAACGCTCGTCTCCCTTTCGCTCTTGACGGAAACACACACTCTTGCGTGGTGTAAGTTGACGAGAAGAAGGATCAGCCAAGATAGACTTCATCATCCCCTTCCATTCGACAAGGAAGCTTGGGTGCCTTGCTAGCACAAGGGACGCCAAGGAAGTAAGCGATCTTCATCTTGCGTGTGAACTTTTGGAGGAGATCAAAGTTGCTCTCTTCTTCCAACACACCATCCAAGCGATGGCCATGGTATGGATCTTATCCAATCTTTGCAAGTTGATCATTGAAACATACATGCGATCATAGAAAACCTAGATTCCGCAAGAAAAGGTTTTACATGCGCCTATTAAGGTTTGCGCCCCCCTCTTGAAAGGGGTACTCACTGTTGGGGTATGCCCTTAAGGCTAATGTTTGAGGCCTGTGGGAATGTATCTGTATCATGTAATAAACTGTTATGTTTATAAAGGCATGGTTATTATTCAGTTGTTTACATTGTCTGCTGCAATATATGTTCTTCTGAATAATGTCTCAAAGCTGTTCAGCTGGGCTGACATGCTGTTATGTCCTTAGTCGATATATCTTGGTGAACATGAGACAGCCTTGATATGGTTAAGACTAATATGTGTTCTAATCTTATAGGATGCTTCGAGCATGGAATAAGATGTAGACTCATGGGTACATTGGATGTGCTGGACAGACCCTACTAGGTTATTCAATTGTTTGTCACAATGTGAATATTCCTTGAATATGACAAGTGGCACATTTCCTCTGACTTGAGATCACTTGTGTTTTCTAAATGATGATTGTCATTGTTTTGAGATAGTTCAATATCATTTGAAACATAATGATTATAGACTATCTTGGATGGTGAGCTTGAATCAGGTTAGGGCACTAGTGATAGACATAGGATTGCCGTCTCCTTGTTCAAGGAGTGTGATGTTCTAAAGGGGCCCCCTGGATGAGATGATTGAGAAAAAGAGTATGGCCATACCCAGGTGACAGTGTTCATCTGATCTAATCATGCTCATCATATTGGAGCTACAAGCTTGACACGCTTGTCCAATAAGAACATCCAGTGGCAAAGGAAATATGCATGCCTTGTGAATTGATTCACACTTGTGCTATGGTTTGGGTGTAGTCTTGGAAGACTCTTTCCTTTATATCGGGAGACAGTGATGTGTTGCTAGATACCCCTCACTGATCGTGATAATGTGAATTATCGTTACCGACATTTAAAGGAAACCCTTAGGGTCGCACAATTTGATGATATGGCTTACTTCAGTCAGATCGTGTGGACTGAATTGTTTGGGTTCAGTTTAAAGGGATTTAATCTCTGATTGTAAGTGAGATCTAGTCTGATCATGTTTGATTGATTAGGGCTTGAGATCGGTAAGCTTCGATCGAGAGAATGATTGCTAGATCGGGCAGATCAGAAGCATCAAGAGATTAACGGTCAGATCTGGAGCCTTAGGGTTTATTTGAGATCTAGACTAGATCATTGGCTTGATTGGTTCTTAAACCGAACCAATGTGAACCGGCTCATGAAATGAGCGCATGGTTCAAGGCTTGGCGACTTGTTCACTTGGCGTGAACATTGGAGCGAGTGGTGTGGCTATTTTTAGTAACCACGATCTCCACTTGGAGATAACGCTCACGTTCGAATAGCTCTTGCTATTCTCGCCTCTCAAGCGACCTCTCTCTCGACACTCGTTGTGTGTGGCGACGCTTGGAAGATAGAGGAGGTTTTTGGCCAAAAGAGATAAACACATCTCCATCCCTTTTCACTCGATCAAGGACTCCAAGGAACCTTGCTAGCACAAGGAGCACCAAGGGTAGGCGCATTGATCATCTTGTGTGTGAAACTTAGGAGAAGGCTCGCTTGCGTCTTTCCTTCCAAAGCTTCATCAAACCGATGGCAATGGTATGAGTTTATCTTCATCTATTCAAATATTCGAAAGCTAGTTATATGACATATATAGATCCTTTGAAATCCTAATATCCCATGCAAAATTTTGTTGCGCCACCATTAGGGTTTCTACCCCTTAGTTAGGGGTTCCCTTCACTCACAATAGGTTTGCGCCCCCCTCTTGAAAGGGGTTCTCACATAGGCTGCTCCTCCTAGATCTTTCATCTGGAAACATTTTCTTAACCATGCCTTAACAGCATGCAGTTCAGGAATATCGTTTCCAATGATCAAGATATCATCGACGTAGAGGACTAGGAAAGTAATCACGCTCCCACTAAACCTCTTATATACACACGGGTCATCTTCATTCTTGATGAAACCAAACTCAGAGATTGATTCATCAAAACGAATATTCCAGCTTCTAGATGCTTGCTTAAGTCCATAAATGGACTTCTTTAACTTGCATATTTTATGACGATCTGATGGATTCGTGAAACCTTCAGGTTGTGTCATATACACATCCTCATCCAGTTTTCCATTAAGGAAAGCCGTTTTCACATCCATCTGCCAGATCTCATAATCATAATATGCAGCTATCGCGAAAAGAATCCGAATCGACTTGAACATGGCTACAGGAGAGAAAGTTTCATCATAATCTATCCCGTAGATTTGTTTGAAACCTTTCGCTACTAGCCTGCCTTTATAGGTAACCACTTTACCATCCATGTCAATCTTCTTCTTGAAGATCCATTTACAGCCTATAGGGATTACTCCCGGAGGCGGATCAACCAAATCCCAAACTTGGTTATCTGACATGGAGTCCATCTCGGCTCGCATAGCTTCAAGCCATCTAGCTGACTCCGGTCCACTGACCGCATCCGCATAAGTGAGGGGTTCATCATTGTCAATGATGTAGACTCCGTCATAGCGCTCAGGCTGTCGACGGATCCTTCCTGATCTACGCGGTTCCCGTGATATCTGAGCCTCAGGTTGTTCAGTAACCTGTTCCACTGGCTCTGGCTCATCCAACTGTGCTTGACTACTTTGTCCTTCCTCTGAATTCTCATCCAGCTTTATTTCTCTCCCACTGGCTTCTTGCAGAAGAAACTCCTTCTCAAGAAATATTGCCGTCCGAGCAATAAATACCTTGTTCTCTTTGGGATCGTAGAAATAATAACCCTTAGTTTCCTTAGGGTAACCGACAAAGATACATTTCTCAGATATGCTCTCCAGTTTCCCAGAGGCGAGCTTTTTGACATAAGCCTCGCAACCCCAGATCCTGATAAATGTCAAGCTCGGCTGTTTCCCATACCATAATTCATATGGAGTCTTTGAAACTGCCTTGGATGGCACTCGGTTTAGTACCTTTGCAGCTGTTTCCAGTGCAAATCCCCAAAAGGAGTAAGGTAGAGTAGCCTGACTCATCATAGAACGAACCATATCAAGTAACGTTCTATTTCTCCTCTCGGACACACCATTCCATTGCGGTGTTCCTGGCGGAGTGAGCTGTGAGATAATCCCACACTCCTTCAGATAGTCAGTAAACGCATGACTCAAGTATTCTCCACCTCGATCAGAACGAAGTGCCTTGATATTTCGGCCTAGCTGATTCTGTACTTCATTTTTGAATTCTTTGAACTTGTCAAAAGATTCACTCTTATACCTCATCAGATAGACATAACCATATCTACTGAAATCATCAGTAAAGGTAATGAAGTACGAATAGCCACCTCTGGCATGTTTACTAAATGGCCCACACACATCACTGTGTATAAGGTCAAGTAAACCTGAAGCCCTTTGACCTTTGTTAAGAAAAGGAGACTTCGTCATTTTACCCATTAAACAAGCTTTGCATGTATCAATCTCCTCATAGGAGAATGATCCCAGCAGTCCATTGTCATGCAACCGCTTAATGCGTTTCTTGTTAATATGGCCTAAACGACTATGCCATAGCAAGGTGCTATCGTCAGCATACTTGGCTTTCTTATTATCAATATTTTGTATAGAACATTCCATGTCCAACATGAATAACCCATTGTTAATTGATCCAGAAGCATAAACAATATTATCATAAGATATAACACACTTTGAAATATTGCATTCAAAGGAAAATCCTTTCCTGACAAGAGCAGGAATAGAGATAATATTCTTGGTAATGCTAGGAACAAAATAACAGTTGTTTAATTCTAATACAAGTCCAGATGGTAATGAGATGTAATATTCCCCTACAGCAATAGCAGCAACCCGTGCCCCGTTTCCAACTCGTAGGTCCACCTCATGCTGTCCCACCTGTCTTCTTCTCTTGAGTTCCTGTACATTTGAACAAATGTGAACTCCACATGCAGTGTCCAACACCCATGAAATAGAAGAAGATATCATGACCTCAGTCACAAATATACCTGAGCCAGAAGCGATGCTTCCCTTCTTGTCTCCTTGGAGCGCTTTACAGTCCTTTTTCCAGTGACCTAGCTGGCCACAGTGGAAACATCTGTATTCCTTCGACCGCTTAACCTTCTGTTTCAGAGCCTTATTGTAGTTCTTGACTGGGGCTTTGCCCTTCTTCCCCTTCTTCTTGTTCCTGGAAGGGAACATCAAGACAGAGGTTGAAGGCTTTCCCTTCAGAGTCTCCTCCGTAGTCAAGAGCATATTCAGCAACTCTGCCGGGGTACAATCGATTTTGTTCATATTAAAGTTAATAATGAACGCATCGAAAGAGGGCGGGAGAGACTGCAGAATAATGTCTACAGCAAGCTCCTGATTGATGGTATGCCCCAGTTTCTCTAGAGCTTCTTTGTGCCCAATCATCTTGAGCACATGAGCTCCCACTGGACTCCCTTCAGCCAGTTTGCTCTGAAAGAAAAGCTTGGTCAGATTATAGCGTTCAGTCCTCGCCTGTGCAGCATATAGCATCTTGAGGTTTGCTATGATTTCCATAGCAGACATATCCTCATGCTGACGCTGCAGCGGTGGCGTCATAGACGCTAGCATCAGGCAAGCGACATCAATGCTATCATTGACATGCTTTTCATAGGCTTCACGAACCGCCCTTGCGGCGTTCGCTGCGGGTTGAGGCGGTATTGCCATCTCGAGGACATACAGTTTCCTCTCTGCCTTAAGAACAATCTTAAGGTGTCCGTACCAGTCTGAGAAGTTTGGCCCAGCAAACTTCTCCCTTTCCAGTAGGGATCGCACATTGAAGCTCATGGTGTTCGTTGCTGCAGGAATCTACAACAATGCAAGAACAGCAAGGTCAGTATCAATGTTTAGAATCAATCCAGGACTTAAGAAAGATTCTTTTCTCACTATTTTATCTGACTGAAAAATCCATTAAAACAGTCCGAAAGAGTGACACTCTTTTAGTGAGATGGGATCCAGATTTTATACTTGGTCTCCGCGTCCCGCTCAGGCGAGATAAGATGCACAGAGAGTACAAGCACTAATCTCTGGTAGGCAGTCCCTGCCAATCGCCAACTCGTGCGATTCCCCTTCATCTGGGCAATCCAGCAGACTGTGCCAACTGAGTTAGTACAACACAGTCTCTGATCCCACAGATGGCTGCCTCCATATAGCTAACATATGCCCCATATGTAGCCTACATGGTCAAGCTGACCTGACCTACTCCCTGGACCACCACGTGCTATGCTGAGCAACGAGAAGCGATAAATCCCTTCTCTGTAACACGCAGGTGAAATCACACACCGTCTGAAGATAGATGGGCGTGCCCACTGAGTGGGTACAACACGGCCCCAACGATAGTCAGAACAGTGAGGTTTCGCGCCAGAAGGCATTACGTGCTTGATATTTAGCGTTGGATTTTATCGGTCTTTTATCTTCTTACTATCAGGCAAATCCTATGGCAAGATAGCAGAAGATAAATAACTCATGCAATTCTAATTATTAAACAATAAAAGAAAGCATGGATCTTATGTGGTAAAAGCCCATTAAGCCTAAGTAAGACCTTAATCTAAATTAAGTCTTCACTTGCTTTCTTCATGGGGCTTTTTATTCTCATCTGGCCCAACCCAGGGCCCAAGCGCCCATTGCAGCTCAAGGTGCGCCCACCAGGTAAATGCGCCTGTCATAGGGTCGAACCCTAGACCTCCCACCTGGTCAAGCCACTGCTGCATGCGCCTCTGCCATGTGTGCTTTGTGCTCTTGTCTGATTAAATTACAAATTAATCTATCTAGACAAGATTGACACGCAGGTCAATTACACTTATAAATTAAATACAATGTGATTCGCAGATCACAAATAAATATTAATTTACAATTAACCAGGCTCGCAGGCCCCAGCACAGCACACATTAAAGGGCAACCCACATAAGAGGAAATAAACAAGCACATGGGATCCAATCAAACATGTGATCCATTACTAAGAAAATAAAATTTTTGAAAAACCCATTGGCATCAATTTTAATTTTCTTATCTGCCCTACAACCTTACAACGGTCCATTGATAGGGATCCACTCATCATGTCTAGTTAGATCCACTGCCCTTGCATGCACCAAGTCCTAACTGACTTGAGTTGACCTAATGGTCAAACATGCATGCGCCAAGGGCTGAACAACCAGCATGAGTTCTGGCAAACGGGTGTGACCCCGGGCCTAACTCATGTGCGTTCAATGGTTGTCTCAACCAGACCTCGCTACACGCCTGTGATGCAATCGACCTATAGCCACCTCGTGCTTGCGCACAGGTGCCATCTGGTCGATCCATCTAGGCTGTCAGATGGTCTGATCAGACTCTTTGGATCTAACCTAGAGGATGACTTCAACCCCATCAACCCGTCTAAGGGTTTATAGCAGGCGCTTAGTCTAATGAGGGGCGCGCAAGTTATGTTTTTCTATGACAAAACAACAACAAGCACCAATACATGCGCCAAAGAGCAATAAACATCATACATGTTGTTTTCGCATCATGAACTTTCATGAACTTGCGCATGTAATCAACCATAGATCTAAGCATGAGAGTAAACATGGATCACACAAAGTATCAAGCAATCATATGAATTATACCGAAAACATAACCTCTGATACCAATTGTAAGTACCCCTTTCATGAGGGGGGCGAAACCCTAAAGCATGCGCATTCAAGAAATTTTCTAGGGCTTCATAAGATCGCATGTGGTATAACCATATGATCAACTTAAGTTTTACTAAGATCAAGAAGTGATCTTACCATAGCCATCGCTTGGATGGTGCCTTGGAAGCAAGAGGGCGAAAGGGGCTCTCCTCCAAAGGTGGCGCACACAAGAGGATGATGGCTACTCCTTGTGTTCCTTGTGCTAGCAAGGCTTCAAGGGTCCTTGTCGAATGGAAGGGATGAGATCTTCTATTTTCTTGGCCGAATCCTCTCTTGTCGTCTACCTTCACAACGCAAGCCGTGAGTCGTCAAGAGCAAAGGGGCGAGAGATGAGAATCGAGAAGCATTGCATTCGAACGTGGAGACGTTCCCATTTTGGAAAACCGAAATTCCAAAAATAGCAACTACTTGATTACATGCGTTATGCGTTCACTTGAAGTGAACCAAACGCATATCCCTTCTCCCATATGAACCATGCGCTCACACATGAGCCGGTTCAATGTATTTGGTTCAATGACCAAACCAAATCAGCCCAAGCATTTAGTCCAGATCGAATTAAACCCTAAGGCTCCAGATCTGACCATTCATCTCCTGATGCTTCTGATCTCACCGATCTAGCATCAACACTCTCGATCGAAGCTTACCGATCTCAAGCCCTAATCAATCAAACATGATCAGACCAGATCTCACTTACAATCAGAGTTTAAATCCCTTTAAACTGAACTAAAACCATTCAGTCCACACGATCTGACTTAAGTAAGCCATATCATCAAATTGTGCGACCCTGAGGGTTTCCTTTAAATGTCGGTAACGATAACTTACATTATCACGATCAGTGAGGGGTATCTAGCAACACATCACTGTCTCCCGATATAGAGGAAAGAGTCTTCCAAGACTACACCCAAACCACAGCACAAGTGTGAATCAACTCACTAGGCATACATGTTTCCTTTGCCACTGGATGTTCTTATTGGACAAGCGTGTCAAGCTTGTAGCTCCAATATGATGAGCATGATTAGATCAGATGAACATAGTCACCTGGGTATGGCCATACACTTTCTCAATCATCTCATTTAAGGGGGGGCCCCATTAGAACATCACACTCCAATTAAGGAGACGGCAATCCTATATCTATCACTAGTGCCCTAACCTGACTCAAGATCATTATCCAAGATAGTCTATAATCATTATGTTTCAAATGATATTGAACTACCTCAAAACAATGACAATCATCATTTAGAAACACAAGTGATCTCAAGTCAGAGGACATGTGCCACTTGATGCAAAATAAGGATTATTCACATTGTGACAAGCAATTGAATATCCTAGTAGGGTCTGTCCAGTACATCCAATGTACCCATGAGTCTACATCTTATTCCATGCTCGAAGCATCCTATAAGATTAGAACACATATTAGTCTCAATCATATCAAGGCTGTCTCATGTTTACCAAGATATCTCGACTTAGGACTTTATAGCATGTCAGCCTAGCTGAACAGCATTGAGACATTATTCAGAAGTACAATTATTGCAGCAGACAATGTAACAACCTGAATAACAACCATTGCCTTTATAAACATAAGAGTTTATACATGATACTGATAGTATCCCAAGGCCTCAAACATTAGCCTTAAGGGCATACCCCAACAATTTGGGCGCCTACATCGGCATCACTCCAAATTGCTCTTAAGGTATTTCCTAACTCATCGTGTCGACTCCCTTGCTTGCGATCTTCACTGGGTTTTTGGGACCGACCTGTTTCGGGGACATTCTTCCGCTGCGTAATATGTATGTCCATGACTCTGAAAATTGTAAAATGTCCCCGGGGTTTCCCAACAGTGGTATCAGAGGGACTTGCAAGACTCGAACGATGTTTTATGCTTTTCTTTCATGCTCACATGCCATATCTCTATTTTCGTAAATAGCATGATGCATGGCAAACGATTTTTCTAAGTAGGAAAAATTAGGGTTTCTTGTTTCTATCATCCTCTCATTCTCTTTTGGATTTTTGGACTATTTTTCTTGTTTGATTTAAAGATCAAAGGCGCACGTAATTTTGTCAAGTAGGACGGGCATTGTCTCTTTGGACTGGCCAAGTCTCTTGATCTGACAAAATTGCCAGCCGAAAGGATCTCTGAAATTATCATGAAAAATAAATCGCAATAAACCAAAAGATTTGTGCGAAGAAGATGAGAAAAAGAGACTAATTTTATGAAAAAGTAAAATTTCAGATTTTATGTTTTTCATGAGCATGTAGAATTGCATGAGTAAATACCTTGATTGTGCATGATGTTGTGATCATTAGTCAAGCCCCCTTTGCATGCCTGCGATGTATCCTCATGAGGCCTGCGTGCCGCTTTTCTTTTTTGCTTTTGATTAAGATGAAGATTAAGGGCTAGGCGCATCCTTCTTGGACCTTGATGCTCGCATCTTGCTTGATGGCGCAAGCATGCAAGGTGGCGCATGCAAGTTGGTGCTTGGTTGCTTGGAGGCGCAAGAAAGCTTGGCCAAACCTCTTTTGGTTTAAGAGCTAACCATCTTGGCCCCTTGCATAGTGGCGCACCTTCCTTGGAGGAAGACCATGGCATTGGCCGAACCTATGGGGAACTTTTAAAGTATACCTCTCGGGTTTGAGAGCTAAACCATGAGAGAAGGACCTTGGAGCCAACCTTGAAGTTCAAGCTAGAGGTCGGCTAGACTAGGTCTAGTTTTTGGGGCTTGAGTTCTAGGACAAGAGTTGAACCTATTTCATGGCATGGATTGGTTCAATGTCTTGAATAGGATATGATCACATCATTCTTTACTGCTTTTTATTATTATCTGTAGAAGCATGCCTGAAATGTTTTATCGTTATGTTATCACCATAGGATTGCATGCCTGTAATGATAGACATAAGATAAAACTGAGATGATGAGACCTTAAACAAAAAACCCTCAATTAAAATATCAAGTCTGGAAGCCTTCTAATGCGTAGCCCTCACTAAGCTATCGATCAGTGGAGTTGTGAATTGTTTCCCACCCTCATGGGACACACCCACTTATCTTTAGAAAGTGCATGGTGGCAATGGTTTCCCCAGTCCAGTTTTAACCTAGGCGTGCCTTTGCAAGGAAACTCGTTGGCCCTGGGCATAACGGTTAGGAATAGACTTGACTAGAAGATCACATGTGCTGGGCACATGGTGAAAGTCTAGAGGCATCGTTGAGAGGTAAAGGTTTCATGTTGTATCTAGCCCTCGCTGGACAAGAAATGCCCAGACTGTCTCTTCAAGGGGAGTTGCTTGGAGCAACCGGCCGGTGCGCCCACCTTAGGAAACATGAGTTACTTTGTGCATCTCATCCCACCCTCGTGGGACGCGAAGCCTCATGTGAAATAAGGATCCCATCTCACTAGGAAGTCTTAAACTTCCCGATTGACTTTGCGGGTTGTCAATTCGAATTTAAAATAGTGAGAGCAGTAATCATTTAAAACAAGTCCAGTTTAAATGATTCGAAGGAGTACTAATCTGTTCTTCTTGGGTGTTGTAGAACAATGGCTACGAACACTGGCGGATTATCACTGCGATCACTCCTTGATAAGGATAAGTTAGTTGGAACTAACTTTATGGACTGGCATCGGAACTTGAGGATAGTCCTCAAGCTCGAGAAGAAGCTGTATGTCCTTGAACAGCCTCTTCCTGCGGCTCCTCCGCCTAATGCCCGAACGGCAGACAGAGATGCTTATAGAAAGCATCAGGATGACTCTTTGGAGGTTGCATGTCTTATGCTAGCCAGCATGGCACCTGAACTGCAGGTGCAATATGAGGAGCAGAACGCTATTCAGATGATCACTCGTCTGAAATAGATGTTCGAGGCTCAGGCTAGAACTGAGAGATTTGACACCGCCAAAGCAGTCTTTCGGTGCAAGTTGTCTGGGAACGTGGATCATCTCAGGAGACTGGGACACACCATAGACAACGAGCTGGTTGTGGATCTTATTCTGCATTCCCTGCCCCCTAGCTTCAGTCCGTTTATTATTAACTTCAACATGAACCGGATTGAGTGCACACGAGAGGAATTGATGAATATGCTCCAAACAGCCGAGCGAGAGATGGGTAAGACCAAACCCAATTCTGCTCTTTTGGTCCCTGCGACCAAGAAGATAAAGAAGAAGGGTAAGGCACGTGCTAAGAGCAGTGCCAGAGGTCCTACCAAAGCACTGAAGAAAAAGGTGAAGAAGTCAAAGGACCAGAGGTGTTTTCACTGTGGCGAGCAGGGTCACTGGAGAAGGGACTGCAAGCAGCTTCAGAATGAGGAGAAGAAAGGCTTGGCCTTAACTTCTAGCTCAGGTATCTATGTTATAGAAGTCAATCTTTCTACTTCTATGTCATGGGTATTGGATACCACATGTGGAGCTCATATTTGTACAAATATGCAGGGGCTCAAGAAAAGTAGATCGGTGCGGCTTGGAGAGATTGACCTACGCGT
Organism: Costus lasius; assembly: GCA_027563935.2. NCBI lineage: Eukaryota > Viridiplantae > Streptophyta > Magnoliopsida > Zingiberales > Costaceae > Costus > Costus lasius. The sequence continues at coordinate 53,861,549 of CM050453.2, forward strand.
TGGAAACGGGGCATAGGTTGCTGCTGTTGCTATAGGCGTTTTGACTCTCTCCTTGCCTTCTGGACTTCGATTAGAACTAGATACTTGCTTTTGTGTACCTTCACTTACTAAGAACATTGTATCCATTCCTTGCTTAGCAAGGAAAGGATTTAAATTTGAAATAATAAGAACTCCTGTTCTTTTTCATTTGCAAATATGTTCTATGGGAAGGGTACTTTGTGCAATGGTCTATATATCTTGGATATGGAAAATTCTATTTGTAACATAAGTAATAAAAGGACCAAACTGAGTGGTTCAGTTGGTGCTTTCCTATGGCACTGTCGATTAGCCCATATAAACAAGAATCGCATCCAACAACTCCATGCAAATGGATTGTTAGATTCAAGTTCCTTGGAGAAATTTGATACTTGTGAACCTTGTTTATTAGGGAAAATGACAAAGGCGCCCTTCACCAAGATTGGTGAGAGGGCAAAAGGTTTATTAGATCTCATACATACTGATGTGTGTGGGCCCTTCAATAAACAAGCCAGAGGAGGGTACAACTACTTCATTACCTTCACTAATGACTTCAGTAGGTATGGCTATGTCTACTTAATGAGACATAAATCTGAATCCTTTGAGAAATTCAAGGAGTTCAAAAATGAAGTAGAGAACCAGCTTGGAAGATCCATTAAAGCTCTTCGATCAAATCGAGGTGGAGAATACCTGAGCGGTGAATTCTTTGACTATCTGAGAGAGTGTGGGATCATATCCCAACTCACTCCTCCTGGAACACCTCAATGGAATGGTGTGTCTGAAAGGAGAAATCGAACTTTATTGGATATGGTTCGATCTATGATGAGTCATGCAACTCTACCTTCATCATTCTGGGGGCATGCACTAGAAACAGCTTCTTTGATACTGAATAATGTTCCATCTAAGAGTGTCTCCAAAATACCATATGAGATGTGGAGTGGCAGACGCCCTAATCTCACTTTTATCAAGATCTGGGGATGTGAGGCTTATGTCAAACGTCAGGATTCTAGTAAGCTAGAACCTAGATCTGATAAATGTGTGTTTGTGGGGTATCCTAAGGAAACTAAAAGGATACTACTTCTATCTCCCAACCGAGAACAAAGTTTTTGTTGCTCGGGGTGCTGTCTTTCTAGAGAAAGAATTTCTTATGAAAGAAGTTAGTGGGAGGAAGTTTGACTTGGATGAGGTCCAAGTGCAAGCACAAGACAAAGAGATGGAATCTGAGCCACCTGCACCGGTTGCTAGGCAACCTGAGGCTCAGACACAGGTCCCACGTAGGTCTGGGAGAATTCGTCGTGCACCTGAAAGGTATGGGTCACTACCGACCCAACACGATAGGATCTTCATCATTGAGGATGAACCCAGAACCTATGATGAGGCAGTCAGTGGACCGGACTCCGAGAGATGGCTTGACGCCATGCGATCCTAGATGGATTCCATGTCGGCTAACCAAGTCTGGGATTTGGTTGAGCTGCCTGATGGGGTAAAACCCATAGGGTGTAAATGGGTCTTTAAGAAGAAGACAGACATGGATGGCAAAATAGTTACCTATAAGGGTAGACTAGTGGCTAAAGGATTTAAACAAGTCCACGGGGTGGACTATGATGAAACCTTCTCGCCAGTTGCCATGATCAAGTCCATTCGGATTCTACTTGCTATAGCTGCGTATCATGACTATGAGATATGGCAGATGGATGTGAAGACAGCGTTCCTTAATGGGAAGCTGACTGAGGATGTGTATATGTCACAACCTGATGGCTTCATCTGTTGGGGTATGCCCTTAAGGCTAATGTTTGAGGCCTTGGGATTCCATGAGTATCATGTATATAAACTCTTTTGTTTATAAAGGCAATGGTTGTTATTCAGGTTGTTACATTGTCTGCTGCAATATGTGTACTTCTGAATAATGTCTCAAAGCTGTTCAGCTAGGCTGACATGCAGTTAAGTCCTTAGTCGAGATATCTTGGTGAACATGAGACTGCCTTGATATGATTGAGACTAATGTGTGTTCTAATCTTATAGGATGCTTCGAGCATGGAATAAGATGTAGACTCATAGGTACATTGGATGTACTGGACAGACCCTATTAGGATATTCAATTGCTTGTCACAATGTGAATAATCCTTATGCTACAAGTGGCACATGTCCTCTGACTTGAGATCACTTGTGTTTCTAAATGATGATTGTCATTGTTTTGAGGTGGTTTAATATCATTTGAAATATAATGATTATAGACTATCTTGGATAATGATCTTGAGTCAGGTTAGGGCACTAGTGATAGATATAGGATTGCCATCTCCTTAATTGGAGTGTGATGTTCTAAAGGGCCCCCCCTGAATGAGATGATTGAGAATGTGTATGGCCATACCCAGGTGACTATGTTCATCTGATCTAATCATGCTCATCATATTGGAGTTACAGGCTTGACACGCTTGTCCAATAAGAACATCCAGTGGCAAAGGACACATGCATGCCTAGTGAAGTGGATTCACACTTGTGCTATGTTTTGGGTGTAGTCTTGGAAGACTCTTTTCTTTATATCGGGAGACAGTGATGTGTTGCTAGATACCTCTCACTGATCGTGATAACGTAAGTTATCGTTACCGACATTTAAAGGAAACCCTCAGGGTCGCACAATTTGATGATATGGCTTACTTGAGTCAGATCGTGTGGACTGAATTGTTTTGGTTCAGTTTAAAGGAGTTTAAACTCTGATTGCAAGTAAGATCTGGCCTGATCATGTTTGATTGATTAGGGCTTGAGATCGGTAAGCTTCGATCGAGAGTAGTGATGCTAGATCGGTGAGATCAAAGGCATCAAGAGATGTATGGTTAGATCTCGAACCTTCATGGTTCAGATGAGATTTAGACCATGGCTTGGCTTGGTTCAATTTGGTCTTTGAACTGAATTCAATTAGACCGAATTCTATTGAACCGGTTCACATATGTGTGAACGCATGGTTAAATCGAATTGGCGTTTTGGTTTGGTTCATAAGACATGAACGCTTGTAGTGATGACTTACCATTTTTGGAAGTGGAGGTTTCGGAAATGGTTTCTCAACGCTTCACTTTGGATGAGAACGTTGGTCTCTCTCTCAACTCAACGCCTCTTTCTCGGTGTGGAGAGTTTTGACGAGAACAAGGAGGAGTTCATCCACGCCAAGATCATCTCCTTTTTCCTTCATTCGATCAAGGACATCTTGGAGATCCTTGCTAGCACAAGGAGCAACAAGAAGCAAGTCAATTCTCATCTTGTGTGCGCATCTTGTGGAGGAGACCCCTCTTCGATCTCTTCTTCCAAGGGACCATCCAAAAGATGGCTGTGGTATGATCTACTCTTGATCTATTCAATCTATGATAGTTGATCATATGACATGCAAAAGATCATCAAACCCTTGCTACCGCTTGCAAAGTTTTATTTGCGCCATGCTTAGGGTTTGCGCCCCCCTCATGAAAGGGGTTTCTTCAATTGGTATCAAAGCTGCGGTTGTATGTATGGTTATATGATTGCTTTGTGATCCTTGTTTGCGCTCTAGTATAGATCTTTTTCACATGCGAATCTACATGCTAGGTTTTAGGTGTTGGCGCATGTGTTTTGTTCATGTTTTTGCATGATCTTGTTGGCGCATGTTTAGTTTGTTGAATGGTATTTCATTAAAACTTGTTTACTTGCGCGCAAACAATTAGATCTATATGCGCTTACTATAAACCCTTAGACGGGTTGATGGGGTTGAAGTCACCCTCTAGGTTAGATCCAATAGTCTGATCAGACCATCTGACAGCCTAGATGGATCGACCAGATGGCACCTGTGCGCAAGCACAAGGTGGCTATAGGTCGATTGCATCACAGGCGTGTAGCGAGGTCTGGTTGAGACAACCAGTGAACACACATGAGTTAGGCCCGGGGTCACACCCGCTTGCCAGAACTCATGTTGGTTGTTCAGCCCTTGGCGCATGCATGGTTGACCATTAGGTCAACTCGAGTCAGTTAGGACTTGGTGCATGCAAGGGCATGGATCTAACTAGATTGTTGAGTGGATCCCTATCAATGGACCGTTGTAAGGTTGTAGGGCACATAAGGAAATTAAAATTGATGCCTATGGGGTTTTCAAAAATTTAATTTTCTTTGTAAGGGATCACATGATGATTGATTGATGCCATATGCTTGTTTATTTAATCTTATGTGGGATGCCCAATTTAATGTGTGCTGTGCTGGGGCCTGCGAGCCTGGAATTAAACTTGTAAATTAATTTGTTTTGTGATCTGCGAATCACATTTTTAATTAATTTATTGTATAATTGACCTGCGAGTCAAGCTTGTCTAGATAGATCAAAATGTATTTTGATTAGACAAGAGCTCAAAAGCACACATTGCAGAGGCGCATTCAGCTGGTGGGCGCACCTGAGCTGCATTGAGCGCTAGGGCCCTGGGTTGGACCAGATGAGATGCAAAAGACCCAAGAAGCAAGTGAAGACTTAAGATAACTTAAGGTCTTACTTAGGGTTCATGGGCTTTTACCACATAAGATCAGCATGCTTTCTATTTATTGCTTTTATAATTAGAATTGCATGAGTTTATCTTCTGCTATAGCCATAGGATTTGCCTGATAGTAAGAAGATAAAAGACCGTTAAAATCCAACGCATAAATATCAAGCTCGTAAGCCTTCTGACGCGAAACCTCACTGTTCTGACTATCGTTGGAGCCGTGTTGTACCCACTCAGTGGGCACGTCCATCTATCTTCAGACGGTGCGGGATTTCACCTGCGTGTTACAGAGAAGGGATTTATCGCTTCTCGTTGCTCAGCATAGCACGTGGTGGTCCAGGGAGTAGGTCGGGTCAGCTTGACCATGTAGGCTACATATGTGGCGCATATGGTAGCACATGGAGGCAGCCATCTGTGGGGTCAAAGATTGTGTTGTACCAACTCAGTTGGCACAGTCGTCTGGATTGCCCAGATGAAGGGGAATCGCACGGGTTGGCGATTGGCAGGGACTGCCTACCAGAAATTAGTGCTTGTATTCTCTGTGCATCTTATCTCGCCTGAGCGGGACGCGGAGACCAAGTATGAAATCTGGATCCCATCTCACTAAAAGAGTGTTACTCTTTCGGACTGTTTTAATGGATTTTTCAGTCAGATAAAATAGTGAGAAAAGAATCATTTCTTAAGTCCTGGATTGATTCTAAACATTGATACTGACCTTCCTGTTCTTGCATTGTTGTAGATTCCTGCAGCAACGAACACCATGAGCTTCAATGTGCGATCCCTACTGGAAAGGGAGAAGTTTGCTGGGCCAAACTTCTCAGACTGGTTCGGACACCTTAAGATCGTTCTTAAGGCAGAGAGGAAACTGTATGTCCTCGAGACGGCTATACCGCCTCAACCCGCTGCGAACGCCGCAAGGGCGGTTCGTGATGCCTATGAAAAGCACGTCAATGATAGCATTGATGTCGCTTGCCTGATGCTAGCGTCTATGACGCCACCGCTGCAGCGTCAGCATGAGGATATGTCGGCTATAGAGATTATAGCGAACCTCAAGATGCTGTATGCTGCACAGGCGAGGACAGAACGCTATAATCTGACATAGCTTTTCTTTCAGAGCAAACTGGCTGACGGGAGCCCAGTGGGAGCTCACGTGCTCAAGATGATTGGGCACAAGGAGGCTCTGGAAAAACTGGGGCATACCATCAACCAGGAGCTTGCTGTAGACATTATTCTGCAGTCTCTCCCGCCTTCTTTCGATGCGTTCATTATTAACTTTAATATGAACAAAATCGATTGTACTCCGGCAGAGCTGCTCAATATGCTCTTGACTACTGAGGAAACTCTGAAGGGAAAGCCTTCAACCTCTGTCTTAATGGTTCCTTCCAGGAACAAGAAGAAGGGGAAGAAGGGCAAAGCCCCTGTCAAGAGTTACAGCAAGGCTCTGAAACAGAAGGTTAAGCGGTCAAAGGACAACAGGTGTTTCCACTGTGGCCAGCTGGGTCACTGGAAAAAGGACTGTAAAGCGCTCCAAGGAGACAAGAGGGGAAGCATCGCTTCTGGCTCAGGTATATTTGTGACTGAGGTCATGATATCCTCTTCTTCTATTTCATGGGTGTTGGACACTGCATGTGGAGTTCACATTTGTTCAAATGTACAGGAACTCAAGAGAAGAAGACAGGTGGTACAGCATGAGGTGGACCTACGCGTTGGAAATGGGGCACGGGTTGCTGCTGTTGCTGTAGGGGATTATTACATCTCATTACCATCTGGCATTGTATTAGAATTAAACAATTGTTATTTTGTACCCAGTATTACTAAAAATATTATCTCTATTCCTGCTCTTATCAGGAAAGGGTTTTCCTTTGAATGCAAGATTTCAAAGTGTTATCTTACTCTTGATAATATTGTTTATGCTACTGGTTCAATTAACAATGGGTTATTCATGTTGGACATGGAATATTCTATACAAAATATTGATAATAAGAAAGCCAAGTATGCTGATGACAGCACCTTGTTATGGCATAGTCGTTTAGGCCATATTAACAAGAAGCGCATTAAGCGGTTGCATGATCATGGACTGCTGGGATCATTCTCCTATGAGGAGATTGATACATGCAAAGCTTGTTTAATGGGTAAAATGACGAAGGCTCCTTTTCCTAACAAAGGTCAAAGGGCTTCAAGTTTACTTGACCTTATACACAGTGATGTGTGTGGGCCATTTAGTAAACATGCCAGAGGTGGCTATCAGTACTTCATTACCTTTACTGATGATTTCAGTAGATATGGGTATGTCTATCTTATGAGACATAAGAGTGAATCTTTTGACAAGTTCAAAGAGTTCAAGAATGAAGTACAGAATCAGCTAGGCCGAAATATCAAGGCACTTCGTTCTGATCGAGGTGGAGAATACCTGAGTCATGCGTTTACTGACTATCTAAAGGAGTGTGGGATTATCTCACAGCTCACTCCGCCAGGAACACCGCAATGGAATGGTGTGTCCGAGAGGAGAAATAGAACGTTACTTGATATGGTTCGTTCTATGATGAGTTAGGCTACTCTTCCTTACTCCTTTTGGGGATTTGCACTGGAAACAGCTGCAAAGGTACTAAACCGAGTGCCATCCAAGGCCGTTTCAAAGACTCCATATGAATTATGGTATGGGAAACAGCCTAGCTTGACATTTATTAAGATCTGGGGTTGCGAGGCTTATGTCAAAAAGCTCGCCTCTGGGAAACTGGAGAGCAGATCTGAGAAATGCATCTTTGTCGGTTACCCTAAGGAAACTAAGGGTTATTATTTCTACGATCCCAAAGAGAACAAGGTATTTGTTGCTCAGACGGCCATTTTTCTTGAGAAGGAGTTTCTTCTGCAAGAGGCCAGCGGGAGAGAAATAAAGCTGGATGAGAGTCCAGAGGAAGGACAAAGTAGTCAAGCACAGTTGGATGAGCCTGAGCCGGTAGATCAGGTTACTGAACAACCTGAGGCTCAGATATCACGGGAACTGCGAAGATCGGGAAGGATCCGTCGTCAGCCTGAGCGTTATGACGGAGTCTACATCATTGATAATGATGAACCCCTCACTTATGCGGATGCGGTCAGTGGACCGGAGTCAGCTAGATGGCTTGAAGCTATGCGAGCCGAGATGGACTCCATGTCAGATAACCAAGTCTGGGATTTGGTTGATCCGCCTCCGGGAGTAATCCCTATAGGCTGTAAATGGATCTTCAAGAAGAAGATTGACATGGATGGTAACGTGGTTACCTATAAAGGCAGGCTAGTAGCGAAAGGTTTCAAACAAATCTACGGGATAGATTATGATGAAACTTTCTCTCCTGTAGCCATGTTCAAGTCTATTCGGATTCTTTTCGCGATAGCAGCATATTACGATTATGAGATCTGGCAGATGGATGTGAAAACTACTTTCCTTAATGGAAAACTGGATGAGGATGTGTACATGACACAACCTGAAGGTTTCACTAATCCAGCAGATCGTCATAAAATATGCAAGTTAAAGAAGTCCATTTATGGACTTAAACAAGCATCTAGAAGCTGGAATATTCGTTTTGATGAATCAATCTCTGAGTTTGGCTTCATCAAGAACGAGGATGACCCGTGTGTATATAAGAGGTTTAGTGGGAGCGTGATTACTTTCCTAGTCCTCTACGTCGATGATATCTTAATCATTGGAAACGATATTCCTGAACTGCATGCTGTTAAAGCATGGTTAGGAAAATCTTTTCAAATGAAAGATTTAGGAGAAGCAGCCTATGTATTAGGTGTGAAGATCTACAGGGATAGATCTAAGAGGCTTCTCGGGCTGTGCCAGAGTACTTACATCGATAAAGTCCTGGAGAGATTCCATTTAGAGAATTCTAAAAGAGGGTATCTTCTAGTCAGACATGGTCTGAATCTTTCGAAGGGTCAGTGTCCACAAACACAGACTGAGAAAGATGAAATGGACAATACGCCTTAGGCTTCGGCTATTGGGTCCATTATGTATGCGATGTTGTGCACTCGCCCAGACGTCGCTTACGGGTTAAGCGTGACCAGTCGATTCCAAAGTAATCCAGGTTAGGCACACTGGATTGCGGTCAAGAACATTTTAAAATATCTGCGGAGGACCAAAGATATGTTCTTGATATATGGTGGTCAGGAAGAACTCAGTATAGAAGGATATACTGACGCTTCATTCCAGTCGGACCAGGATGATTTCCGATCGCAATCAGGCTATGTCTTTAGCTTGAATGGAGGAGCGGTGGTGTGGAAAAGTTTCAAACAGTCAACTGTTGCTGATTCCACAACAGAAGCCGAGTATGTTGCAGCCTCGGAAGCATCCAAGGAGGCAGTGTGGATTCGTAAGTTCATTAAGGAACTTGGTGTCGTTCCTTCGAGTGCTGATCCTTTGGTTATCTTCTGTGATAACACTGGAGCAATCGCACAAGCAAAGGAACCACGGTCGCACCAGAAGTCCAAGCACATACAGAGACGGTTTCACTTGATCCGGGAGATCATTGATCGTGGCGAGATCAAAATCTGCAAGGTTCATACAGACGACAATCTGGCTGACCCGCTTACCAAGCCTCTGGCGCAGCAGAAGCATGAGAAGCACTGTAATAATATGGGTTTGAGATTTCTCAACCATTAGATTAAGTGCAAGTGGGAGATTGTTGGGGTATGCCCTTAAGGCTAATGTTTGAGGCCTTGGGATTCCATGAGTATCATGTATATAAACTCTTTTGTTTATAAAGGCAATGGTTGTTATTCAGGTTGTTACATTGTCTGCTGCAATATGTGTACTTCTGAATAATGTCTCAAAGCTGTTCAGCTAGGCTGACATGCAGTTAAGTCCTTAGTCGAGATATCTTGGTGAACATGAGACTGCCTTGATATGATTGAGACTAATGTGTGTTCTAATCTTATAGGATGCTTCGAGCATGGAATAAGATGTAGACTCATAGGTACATTGGATGTACTGGACAGACCCTATTAGGATATTCAATTGCTTGTCACAATGTGAATAATCCTTATGCTACAAGTGGCACATGTCCTCTGACTTGAGATCACTTGTGTTTCTAAATGATGATTGTCATTGTTTTGAGGTGGTTTAATATCATTTGAAATATAATGATTATAGACTATCTTGGATAATGATCTTGAGTCAGGTTAGGGCACTAGTGATAGATATAGGATTGCCATCTCCTTAATTGGAGTGTGATGTTCTAAAGGGCCCCCCCTGAATGAGATGATTGAGAATGTGTATGGCCATACCCAGGTGACTATGTTCATCTGGTCTAATCATGCTCATCATATTGGAGTTACAGGCTTGACACGCTTGTCCAATAAGAACATCCAGTGGCAAAGGACACATGCATGCCTAGTGAAGTGGATTCACACTTGTGCTATGTTTTGGGTGTAGTCTTGGAAGACTCTTTTCTTTATATCGGGAGACAGTGATGTGTTGCTAGATACCTCTCACTGATCGTGATAACGTAAGTTATCGTTACCGACATTTAAAGGAAACCCTCAGGGTCGCACAATTTGATGATATGGCTTACTTGAGTCAGATCGTGTGGACTGAATTGTTTTGGTTCAGTTTAAAGGAGTTTAAACTCTGATTGCAAGTAAGATCTGGCCTGATCATGTTTGATTGATTAGGGCTTGAGATCGGTAAGCTTCGATCGAGAGTAGTGATGCTAGATCGGTGAGATCAAAGGCATCAAGAGATGTACAGTTAGATCTCGAACCTTCATGGTTCAGATGAGATTTAGACCATGGCTTGGCTTGGTTCAATTTGGTCTTTGAACCGAATTCAATTAGACCGAATTCTATTGAACCGGTTCACATATGTGTGAACGCATGGTTAAATCGAATTGGCGTTTTGGTTTGGTTCATAAGACATGAACGCTTGTAGTGATGATTTACCATTTTTGGAAGTGGAGGTTTCGGAAATGGTTTCTCAACGCTTCACTTTGGATGAGAACGTTGGTCTCTCTCTCAACTCAACGCCTCTTTCTCGGTGTGGAGAGTTTTGACGAGAACAAGGAGGAGTTCATCCACGCCAAGATCATCTCCTTTTTCCTTCATTCGATCAAGGACATCTTGGAGATCCTTGCTAGCACAAGGAGCAACAAGAAGCAAGTCAATTCTCATCTTGTGTGCGCATCTTGTGGAGGAGACCCCTCTTCGATCTCTTCTTCCAAGGGACCATCCAAAAGATGGCTATGGTATGATCTACTCTTGATCTATTCAATCTATGATAGTTGATCATATGACATGCAAAAGATCATCAAACCCTTGCTACCGCTTGCAAAGTTTTATTTGCGCCATGCTTAGGGTTTGTGCCCCCCTCATGAAAGGGGTTTCTTCATCATCCATCCTGCAAAGGCTAATAAGGTCTGCAGGCTAAAGAGGTCTATTTATGGATTAAAGCAAGTATCTCGAAGTTGGAATCTTCGATTTGATGAGGCCGTGAGAGATTATGGCTTTATCAAAAGCGAAGATGACGCCTGTGTATACAGAAAATTCAGTGGGAGCTTGGTGATTTTTCTGGTCTGGTATGTTGATGACATACTGCTCATCGGAAACGACATCCCTAGTCTTCAAGCTGTGAAGACATGGTTGGGGAAGTGTTTCGAGATGAAAGACTTAGGGGAGGCCGCCTATATTCTGGCCCTTAGTCAGAGTACCTACATTGATAAGGTACTAGAGAGGTTCTACATGGAGCAATCCAAGAAAGGATACCTTCCAGTGAGACATGGCCTTATTCTCTTAAAGAGCCAGTGTCCTACAACACAGGCTGAGAGGGATGACATGAGTCGAATTCCTTATGCTTCGGCAGTAGGATCGATCATGTATGCAATGTTGTGTACTAGATCAGATGTGGCATATGTTGTGAGCATAACCAGCCGATACCAATCCAATCCAGGTTTGCAGCACTGGGTGGCTGTGTAAGATCCAAGGATCTTAATTCCTGGTAAGTACAATTCTTGATTTAAATAAAATCATTGACTGTGATATTTTATTCTTAATTTAAATAAAATCATTGGTTGTGATATTTTCCTATGTTGTGATTTTGACCCTAGTAATTAATTAATTAGTGTTTATTGGTTGTTAATTTATAATTAATTAATTAGAGTTTATTGGTTGCTAATTAATTGGGACATTTTGGATGTTAAGTTAATCCTTATTGGATTTTCGCTTAAATGAATAATTAACTATGGGTTAATGGGTTTACACTTAAATTAGACCTAAAATTCGAATTAATTGGTTAACGGGTTTAAAATTTAAAACCGAAATTTTAAGTGGGTAATTGCGGTTAGGGAAGGAAAGTTGGCATTTTTTTTTTGGCTTGGAAGAAACCTTAGGGCGGCGGCTTGGAGGCTTGGGCGACCTTGAAGGCTTAGACGAAATTCCTTTCTTCCTCTTCTTTTCCTTTGGCCGGCGTTCTTGGGTGCTTGGTGGCGTCTCTCTTCCATTGGTGGCGACATTGGTGGAATTTCAAAGCCTTAGACGAGTTTTGGAGAGGATTTCACCTTGGTGTTCACGGTTCAAAATAAGAGGTGAGTGGGGTGTCTCATTCAAATTCTATCAATTTGGTTGTGTTAGTTGATACATTGGATTGATTGGAAATTTACCATGTTAGAAAACCGAAACTCAAGACTTCACCATGTTGAAAACCAAAATTTGCAAAGGAGTATTTATGTTGAAAACCGAAATTTGCAAAGGTGTATTTATGTTGAAAACCGAAATTTGCAAAGGAGTATTTATGTTGAAAACCGAAATTTGCAAAGGTGTATTTATGTTGAAAACCGAAATTTGCAAAAGTGTATTTGTGTTGAAAACCGAAATTTGCAAAGGTGTATCTATGTTGAAATACCAAAATTTTGCAACATGAAATTTAAGGTATTCTTATAGGGGATTTAGGAAGTATTAAATCAGTGATTCTTGAGCATGAAATTCTTGTTAACTAGGTTTAAATATTTTAAGTTAGATAATATGTTGTAGAACCGTGGGCTATATGTGTTGTATTTTAATCCTATGTTAAATATTTGAATGCCCTGATAAATGCTAACAATGCTAATAATTTTTATGGCCATGTATTCTGTTTGAGAAACTTGGGTGATAACTTAGCAAGGTTATACTGAACTGATCAGCATGAAACCTAAGGACTACACTACATTATGTGGTTATGTGATTTTCAAATATTATGTGTTGTGGTCTGTGTAACCATTATGGGATGGATAGGACTAAGGCTAAGTGTAACCGTGTACTCAAGGGGATAGTCTATATGTGATATGTTAGGGGTTAGAGATTTCAGCCCTGTGTTTGTGATATGTGAGGGGTTGATGTTTCAGCCGCCTGTTGTGATTATCGTGATGAAAATGACTATCCTAGAGTCTGGTCGACACTTAGGAGTCCACTTTTGTGAAATGAGATATAAGATGTGTCTAGTGGTTGTCCAGGTAAGGAACCCTTTGGGAGAACGAGTGATTGATGCAAAGTGCCATGTCTTGGTCGGACAGGGGCCACCTCTTGATATTATCACTCTTAGACTCTTAGATTTTTGTGTTATGGGGTGGTGTAGATCAAGGTATCACATCTTGACCGGGTGGGGATTACCTCTTGAGTCTACACACTGTCCATGTTTATGTTGCATGTGATTTGCAGGATTCTCCCAGTGCTTAGGCCAGAGCCGGGTTGGACCATAGTGGTCACTCTTGATTTATGCTGGACAACTAGGTCAACTAAGTGGTTGGTGGGTTTAGTTGGTTTAGAGTATGACTCTAGAACCTTGGTTACTCTGTGGTGACAAGTGTGTGATGTCTGTACATCTATTTATTTATATGAGTTCTGTTCTTTGTTTTTGTTATATGTTAACATGATGTTCTGCTAAATGTTTTTAAAATAATCTGCATGTATCTTTGATTGTATGCTATGGATAGTCGATTGAGACTATCCACTCACTGGGCTGTGTAGCTCACCCTTCACTATTTTCAGGTGTAGAGCAGGGGCGCACTGCCTGAGTTAACGTTGATATGGATATTGTGATTTTCTCTACAACCATGCTGATTTAATGTATAAAACTTTTGTGTTTAACTGGGGCCGGTTATGGCCAAACTTTGTGAAATTGTGTTGCCGGATTGTGGCAGTTTTGAGAGTTTGATTTTGTGTCACCGCGGGCTTTGACCTGGTTTCGGTGTTTGATATTATTGATGTTAGTTATGAATTTATAGAATCGACATTGTGGCTTTGGTTCTAAATTCGAGTCGATTTATATTTTTGCGATCAGATTTTATATAAATGTGAACTTGCATATGTCTAGTGCAAGTATTGCCTGGTGACAGGTACCTTTATGTGATTTATGGATTTTATGGATTTTATGTGGCTTTGATATAACTGTTGCCTTGCATATGTCTAGTGCAAGGATTGCGTGGTGGCAGGTACATTTTTGAAATTGTGTTTTGTGGAGATTCTATGTATGTATTCTCAAAAATTTTCAGATCGGGTTTTCCTGAACTTGGTTTTACTTAGCATGTGCATCGATCTTGTATGATAACATCCTGTTCTTCTATGACTTGTGTTGCTTGTTTGGGGTTAAGATAACGGGATGTGACAGGTTGTAAAGAACATCCTGAAGTATCTGAGAAGAACTAAGGATCTGTTCTTGGTCTATGGGGGACAGGAAGAGCTCAGTGTGCAGGGCTTCACTGACGCATCGTTCCAGTCTGACCCTGACGACTATAGATCGTAGGCCGGCTATGTGTTCAAGATAAATGGAGGCGCTGTATGTTGGAAGAGCTTCAAGCAATCCACCATAGCAGATTCTACAACCGAAGCTGAGTATGTGGCTGCTTCTGAGGCAGCCAAGGAAGCTGTTTGGATAAGGAAGTTCTTATGTGATCTTCAGGTGGTACCTAGTGCAATGGATCCCATTGAACTCTACTGTGACAACAATGGAGCAATTGCACAAGCCAAGGAACCACGGTCTCATCAAAGATCCAAACACATACTCAGAAGATTTCACCTGATCAAAGAGATCATTGACAGAGGTGATGTCAAGATTAGCAGAGTAGACACAGAGAACAATCTGGCAGACCCATTGACCAAGGCTTTGGCGCAGCAGAAGCATGATGGTCACGCTAGAGATATGGGGTTGAGATTCCTCAACTTCTAGGTCTTAGTGCAAGTGGGAGATTGTTGGTGTGTATGCCCTAGGACCTAGTTTTGGTCAACTTATGTACTACTTCACATTGATATTTATATATATCATTCTGGCATTGTCATTATCATTGTTTGTCTACACCTGCGATTGTGTACTTATATGATAATGTCCCTGGAGACAGATTGGATCTGTGCTCAAATAATTGTCCCCAGTCGATGTACCTGAGTGGATATGGGACAGCTCTGGTACTTGAGAGACTGGTATGTGGGCTGGTTAGGCACGTAGTGCTAACGCAGACACATGGGTATATCATTGGATGATATACTGGATAGACCCGCTATGAGGCTATGACTTGGTGTCATGAGTTATCCTCATAAGTGACAGGAGATGCATTGATCCCTTGACTTGAGGTCATTGATCATTCTATATGGCTAGGGACTTGCTTTGATATAACCCAACACCTTGCCGTAGTTGGGAGGTCATAACGGTTGTCATTGAGCATGTCACGACCCATATGAGAAGGTCAATGGACAGACATAGGATTTGCCCCTTCTTTAGGGAAGTATGATATCCATGGAGCTCCTCTATGGTTCTATGACTGAAAGTGTATGGTCATACCTAGGTGAGAATCTGTTTTAGTCATAGCTGTTGGGGTATGCCCTTAAGCCTAATGTTTGAGGCCTTAGGAATGTATCAGTATCATGTAATAAACTGTTATGTTTATATAGGCATGGTTGTTATTCAGTTAGCTACATTGTCTGCTGCAATATATGTTCTTCTGAATAATGTCTCAAAGCTGTTCAGCTGGGCTGACATGCTGTTGTGTCCTTAGTCGATATATCTTGGTGAACATGAGACAGCCTTGATATGGTTAAGACTAATATGTGTTCTAATCTTATAGGATGCTTCGAGCATGGAATAAGATGTAGACTCATGGGTACATTGGATGTACTGGACAGACCCTACTAGGATGTTCAATTGTTTGTCGCAATATGAATAATCTTTGAATATGACAAGTGGCACATTTCCTCTGACTTGAGATCACTTGTGTTTTCTAAATGATGATTGTCATTGTTTTGAGGTAGTTCAATATCATTTGAAACACAATGGTTATAGGCTATCTTGGATGGTGAGCTTGAGTCATGTTAGGGCACTAGTGATAGACATAGGATTGCCGTCTCCTTGTTTAAGGAGTGTGATGTTCTAAAGGGCCCCCTGGATGAGATGATTGAGAAAAGAGTATGGCCATACCCAGGTGACAGTGTTCATCTGATCTAATCATGCTCATCATATTGGAGCTACAAGCTTGACACGCTTGTCCAATAAGAATATCAAGTGGCAAAGGAATTATGCATGCCTTGTGAATTGATTCACACTTGTGCTGTGTTTTGGGTGTAGTCTTGGAAGACTTTTTCCTTTATATCGGGAGACAGTGATGTGTTGCTAGATACCCCTCACTGATCGTGATAACGTGAGTTATCGTTACCGACATTTAAAGGAAACCCTTAGGGTCGCACAATTTGATGATATGGCTTACTTAAGTCAGATCGTGTGGACTGAATTGTTTGGGTTCAGTTTAAAGGGATTTAATCTCTGATTGTGAGTGAGATCTGGTCTGATCATATTTGATTGATTAGGGCTTGAGATCGGTAAGCTTCGATTGAGAGATTGGATGCTAGATCGATCAGATCAGAAGCATCAAGAGATTAACGGTCAGATCTGGAGCCTTAGGGTTTATTTGAGATCTAGACTAGATCATTGGCTTGATTGGTTCTTAAACCGAACCAATGTGAACCGGCTCATGAAATGAGCGCATGGTTCATGGGGAGAGGAGTTGGCGACATGTTCACTTGGCGTGAACGTTGGAGTGAAGTGTGGTGGCTATTTTTAGTAACCACGATCTCCACTTGGAGATGTTGTTCACGACCGAATAGAGTGCTCTCTATTCTCGCCTCTCGCCCATATTCTCTCTCGACGTTTTCGTGTGTGGCGACGTCTTGAAGGTAGAGGAGGATTCGGCCAAGAGAAGGACATCTCTTCCATCCCTTTCACTCGATCAAGGACTCCAAGGAACCTTGCTAGCACAAGGAGCACCAAGGGATAAGCGCATCTTCATCTTGTGTGCGAGACTTTGGAGAAGAGGCGATTGCATCTTTACTTCCAAGGCGCCATCTTGAAATGGCATCGGTATGAATTTATTTTCATGCATATAAAGTTGATTATTTTACATGTATGAGATCCTATGAAACCCTAGTATCCGCTGCATATCTTACTTGCGCCACCATAGGGTTTTCGCCCCCCCTTTGGTTAGGGGAACCTTCAATTGGTATCAGAGCCTGGTCTATGCATGTTTTATGATTGCTTTAGCCATTTTTGTGATCCTTGTTTGCTTAGATCTATACATGCGAAATTCATCTTTAGTTGAAGCATTATATGCGAAAATTAAATATGTATAGTTGGTGAAAGTACCCCTTAACCTGTAAGGGGGGTCCCCTTCTAGGGGGAGCGAAAACCCTAAAGTGGCGCAAATTATAACATGCAGCGGACGGAAGGGCTTCAAAGAATCATTGCGCATGCATTATGTGATCAACCTTAAAACATAATAGAAGAAGATGCAATTCATACCATAGCCATTAGAGGATGGCGCCTTGGAAGGAAAGATCAATCGAGAACTTCTCCTAAGTTTCGCACACAAGATGAGGAAGCCGCCTACTCTCTTGGTGCAACTTGTGCTAGCAAGGCTCCAAGAAGTGCTTGTCGTATGAAGGGATGAAGATCTCCTTGCTTGGCGAAAACCTCTCCCCAATGTCGACCACCACTTCTCCACAAGCGAATGTCTCAAGGACAACCCCGAGAGGCGACAATAGGGCGAGAGGGAAGCGTGAAGAGAGTCCACACGGAACGTGGTCACGTAAGTGACATGTTTTCTAATAATAGAAAACCATACTTCCACTTGCGATCATGGGTTTACCCAATCGCAAATCTCTCTTAAAGTGAACCATACGCTCAACCAATGAGCTGGTTCATTTTGGTTTGGTTCAAGACCAAATAACCCAAGCAATTAGTCCAGATCACATTAAACCCTAAGGTGCTTGATCTGACCGTTGATCTTTTGATGCTCCTGATCTCAATGATCTAGCATCCAATCTCCCGATCGAAGCTTACCGATCCCTAGCCCTAATCAATCAAACATGATCAGACCAGATCTCACTCACAATCAGAGCTTAAATCCCTTTAAACTGAACCCGAACAATTCAGTCCACACGATCTGACTTAAGTAAGCCATATCATCAAATTGTGCGACCCTGAGGGTTTCCTTTAAATGTCGGTAACGATAACTCTCATTATCACGATCAGTGAGGGGTATCTAGCAACACATCACTGTCTCCCGATATAAAGGAAAGAGTCTTCCAAGACTACACCCAAAAACAGCACAAGTGTGAATCGACTTCACAAAGCATACATATTTCCTTTGCCACTGGATGTTCTTATTGGACAAGCCTGTCAAGCTCGTAACTCCAATATGATGAGCATGATTAGATCAGATGAACACTGTCACCTGGGTATGGCCATACACTCTCTCAATCATCTCATCCAGGGGGCCCCTTTAGAACATCACACTCCTTAAACAAGGAGACGGCAATCCTATGTCTATCACTAGTGCCCTAACCTGACTCAAGCTCACCATCCAAGATAGTCTATAATCATTATGTTTCAAATGATATTGAACTAACTCAAAATAATGACAATCATCATTTAGGAAACACAAGTGATCTCAAGTCAGAGGAAATGTGCCACTTGTCTTATACAAGGAATATTCACGTTGTGACAAACAACTGAACATCCTAGTAGGGTCTGTCCAGTACATCCCATGCACCCATGAGTCTACATCTTGTTCCATGCTCGAAGCATCCTATAAGATTAGAACACATATTAGTCTTAACCATATCGAGGCTGTCTCATGTTCACCAAGATACATCGACTAAGGACATAATAGCTTGTCAGCCCAGCTGAACAGCTTTGAGACATTATTCAGAAGAACATATATTGCAGCAGACAATGTAGCTAACTGAATAACAACCATGCCTTTATAAACATAACAGTTTATTACATGATACAGATACATTCCCATAGGCCTCAAACATTAGCCTTAAGGGCATACCCCAACAATCTCCCACTTGCACTTAATCTAATGGTTGAGAAATCTCAAACCCATATTATTACAGTGCTTCTCATGCTTCTGCTGCGCCAGAGGCTTGGTAAGCGGGTCAGCCAGATTGTCATCTGTATGAACCTTGCATACTTTGATCTCGCCACGATCTATGATCTCCCTGATCAAATGAAACCGTCTCTGTATGTGCTTGGACTTCTGGTGCGACCGTGGTTCCTTTGCTTGTGCGATTGCTCCAGTGTTATCACAGAAGATAACCAAAGGATCTGCACTCGAAGGAACGACACCAAGTTCTCTCACGAACTTACGAATCCACACTGCCTCCTTGGATGCTTCCGAGGCTGCAACATACTCGGCTTCTGTTGTGGAATCAGCAACAGTTGACTGTTTGAAACTTTTCCACACCACTGCACCTCCATTCAAGCTAAAAACATAGCCTGATTGCGATCGGAAATCATCCTGGTCACTCTGGAACGAAGCATCAGTATATCCCTCTATACTGAGTTCTTCCTGACCACCATATATCAAGAACATATCTTTGGTCCTCCGCAGATATTTTAAAATGTTCTTGACTGCAATCCAGTGCGCCATACCTGGATTACTCTGGTAACGACTGGTCACGCTTAACCCGTAAGCGACGTCTGGGCGAGTACACAACATCGCATACATTATAGAACCAATAGCCGAAGCATAAGGCGTATTGTTCATTTCATCTTTCTCAGTCTGTGTTTGTGGACACTGACTCTTCGAAAGATTCAGACCATGTCTGACTGGAAGATATCCTCGTTTAGAATTCTCTAAATGAAATCTCTCCAGGACCTTATCGATGTAAGTACTCTGGCACAGCCCGAGAAGCCTCTTAGATCTATCCCTGTAGATCTTCACACCTAACACATAGGCTGCTTCTCCTAGATCTTTCATCTGGAAACATTTCCTCAGCCATGCCTTAACAGCATGCATTTCAGGAATATCATTTCCAATGATCAAGATGTCATCGACGTAGAGGACTAGAAAAGTAATCACGCTCCCACTAAACCTCTTATATACACACGGGTCATCCTCGTTCTTGATGAAACCAAATTCCGTAACTGATTCATCAAAACGAATATTCCAGCTTCTGGATGCTTGTTTAAGTCCATAAATCGACTTCTTTAACTTGCATATCTTATGACGATCTGCTGGATTAGTGAAACCTTCTGGTTGTGTCATATACACATCCTCATCCAGATTTCCATTAAGGAAAGCTGTTTTCACATCCATCTGCCAAATCTCATAATCATAATATGCAGCTATCGCGAAAAGAATCCGAATAGACTTAAACATGGCTACAGGTGAGAAAGTTTCATCATAATCTATCCCGTAGATTTGTTTGAAACCTTTCGCAACTAGCCTGCCTTTATAGGTAACCACGTTACCATCCATGTCAATCTTCTTCTTGAAGATCCATTTACAGCCTATAGGGATAACTCCCGGAGGCGGATCAACCAAATCCCAGACCTGGTTATCTGACATGGAGTCCATCTCGGCGCGCATAGCTTCAAGCCATCTCGCTGACTCCGGTCCACTGACCGCATCCGCATAAGTGAGGGGTTCATCATTACCAATGATATAGACTCCGTCATAGCGCTCAGGCTGTCGACGAATCCTTCCCGATCTTCGCGGTTCCCGTGATATCTGAGCCTCAGGTTGTTCAATAACCTGTTCTACCGGCTCAGGCTCATCCAACTCTGCTTGAGCACTTTGTCCTTCCTCTGGAATCTCATCCAGCTTTATTTCTCTCCCACTGGCCTCTTGCAGAAGAAACTCCTTCTCAAGAAATATGGCCGTCCGAGCAACAAAAACCTTGTTCTCTTTGGGATCGTAGAAATAATAACCCTTAGTTTCCTTAGGGTAACCGACAAAGATACATTTGTCAGATCTGCTCTCTAGTTTCCCAGAGGCGAGCTTCTTGACATAAGCCTCGCAGCCCCAGATCCTGATAAATGTCAAGCTTGGCTGTTTCCCATACCATAACTCATATGGCGTCTTTGAAACTGCCTTGGATGGCACTCGGTTTAGTACTTTTGCAGCTGTTTCCAGCCCAAAACCCCAAAAGGAGTAGGGAAGAGTAGCCTGACTCATCATAGAACGAACCATATCAAGTAACGTTCTATTTCTCCTCTCGGACACACCATTCCATTGCGGTGTTCCTGGCGGAGTGAGCTGTGAGATAATCCCACACTCTTTTAGATAGTCAGTAAATGCATGACTTAGGTATTCACCACCTCGATCTGAGCGAAGTGCCTTGATATTGCGGCCTAGCTGATTTTGAACTTCATTCTTGAACTCTTTGAACTTGTCAAAAGATTCACTCTTATGTCTCATCAGATAGACATACCCATATCTACTGAAATCATCAGTAAAGGTAATGAAGTACTGATAGCCACCTCTGGCATGTTTACTAAAAGGCCCACACACATCACTGTGTATAAGGTCAAGTAAACCTGAAGCCCTTTGACCTTTGTGAGGAAAAGGTGACTTCGTCATTTTACCCATTAAACAAGCTTTGCATGTATCAAGCTCCTTGTAGGAGAATGATCCCAGCAGTCCATGATCATGCAACCGCTTAATGCGTTTCTCGTTTATATGGCCTAAACGACTATGCCATAGCAAGGTGCTGTCATCAGCATACTTGGCTTTCTTAATATCAACATTATGTATAGAACTTTCCATGTCTAACATGAATAACCCATTGCTTATTGAACCAGTTGCATAAACAATATTATCAAAAGATAAAATACACTTTGAAATATTGCATTCAAAGGAAAATCCCTTCCTGACAAGAGCAGGAATGGAGATAATATTTTTAGTTATACTGGGAACAAAGTAACAACTGTTTAGTTCCAATACAAGTCCAGATGGTAAAGAAATAAAGTAGTCTCCTACAGCAACAGCAGCAACCCGTGCCCCGTTTCCAACTCGTAGGTCCACCTCATGCTGTCCCACCTGTCTTCTTCTCTTGAGTTCCTGCACATTTGAACAAATGTGAACTCCACATGCAGTGTCCAACACCCATGATACAGAAGAAGAAAACATGACCTCAGTCACGAATATACCTGAGCCAGAAGCAAAGCTTCCCCTCTTATCTCCTTGGAGCGCTTTACAGTCCTTTTTCCAGTGACCCAGCTGGCCACAGTGGAAACACCTGTATTCCTTAGACCGCTTCACCTTCTGCTTCAGAGCCTTGCTGTAGCTTTTGACCGGGGCCTTGCCCTTCTTCCCCTTCTTCTTGTTCCTGGAAGGAACCATTAAGACAGAGGTCGAAGGCTTACCCTTCAGAGTCTCCTCAGTGGTCAAGAGCATATTCAGCAGCTCTGCCGGAGTACAATCGATTTTGTTCATATTAAAATTAATAATGAACGCGTCGAATGATGGCGGGAGAGACTGCAGAATAATGTCTACAGCAAGCTCCTGGTTAATGGTATGCCCCAGTTTCTCTAGAGCCTCCTTGTGCCCAATCATCTTGAGCACGTGAGCTCCTACTGGGCTCCCTTCAGCCAGTTTGCTCTGAAAGAAGAGCTTTGTCAAATTGTAGCGTTCTGTCCTCGCCTGTGCAGCATACAGCATCTTGAGGTTTGTAATCATGTCTCTAGCAGACATATCCTCATGCTGACGCTGCAGCGGTGGCGTCATAGACGCTAGCATCAGGCAAGCGACATCAATGCTATCATTGACGTGCTTTTCATAGGCTTCCCGAACCGCCCTTGCGGCGTTCGGAGCGGGCTGCGGCGGTATCGCCGTCTCGAGGACATACAGTTTCCTCTCTGCCTTAAGAACAATCTTAAGGTGTCCAAACCAGTCAGAGAAGTTTGGCCCAGCAAACTTCTCCCTTTCCAGTAGGGATCGCACATTGAAGTTCATGGTGTTCGTTGCTGCAGGTATCTACAACAATGCAAGAACAGCAAGGTCAATATCAATGTATAAGAATCAATCAGGACTTAAGAAAGATTCTTTTTCTCACTATTTTATCAGGCGTGAAAAATCCAGCAAAACAGCCCGAAAGAGTAGAACTCTTTTAGTGAGATGGGATCCAGATTTCATACTTGGTCTCCGCGTCCCGCTCAGGCGAGATAAGATGCACAGAGAGTACAAGCATTAGTTTCTGGTAGGCAGTCCCTGCCGATCGCCAACCCGTGCGATTCCCCTTCATCTGGGCAGTCCAGCAGACTGTGCCAACTGAGTTGGTACAACACAATCTCTGACCCCACAGATGGCTGCCTCCATGTGCTACCATATGCGCCACATATGTAGCCTACACGGTCAAGCTGACCCGACCTACTCCCTGGACCACCATGTGCTATGCTGAGCAACGAGAGGGGATAAATCCCCAATCTGTAACACACAGGTGTAATCCCGCACCGTCTGAAGATAGATGGACGTGCCCACTGAGTGGGTACAACACGGCTCCAACGATAATCAGAACAGTGAGGTTTCGCGTCAGAAGGCTTACGAGCTTGATATTTAAGCGTTGGATTTTAACGGTCTTTTATCTTCTTGCCTATCATGCAATTCCTATGGTGATAGCAGAAGATAAATTTACTCATGCAATTCTAATATAAAGCTATAAAAGAAAGCATGTGTCTTATGTGGTAAAAGCCCATAGCCCTAGTGAGACCTTAACCTAACTTAAGTCTGCACTTGCTTTTCATGGGTCTTTAACTGCTTATCTGGCCCAACCCAGGGCCCAAGCGCCAATTAGCAGCTCTGGTGCGCCCACCAGGAAATGCGCCAGGTCCTAGGGTCGAACCCTAGACCTCCCACCTGGTCCAGCCACTGCTGCAAGCGCCTCTGCCAAGTGTGCTCTGTGCTCTTGTCTAATTAAATTACAAATTTAACTATCTAGACAAGAGTGACACGCAGGTCACTTTCACATTATAAATTAATTAAATTGTGATTCGCAGATCACATAAATAAAATTAATTTACAACAATTAATCCAGGCACGCAGGCCCCAGCACAGCACACATTAAAAACAGGCAGCCCACATAAGACTAAATAAACAAGCAGATTCAATAACCATCATGTGATCCAGTCAGGAAAAATAAATTTTGAAAAAACCCCATGGGATCAATTTTAATTTTCCTTATTTGCCTTACAACCTTACAACGGTCCATTACTAGGGATCCACTCATCCACCCTAGTCAGATCCTCTGCCCTTACATGCACCGAGTCGTAACTGACTCGAGTCGACCAAAAGGTCAACTATGCATGCGACAGGGCTGAACGACCACACTGAGATCTGGCAAGCGGGCGTGACCCCGGGCCTAACTCAGGTGCGTTCATTGGTCGTCTCAATCAGACATCGCTACACACCTGTCTGCAGTCGACCTATAGCCACCATAGGCTTGCGCCAAGGTGCTATCTGGTCGACCCATTCAGGCTGTCAGATGAACTGATCAGACTGGTCGGATCTAACCTAGGGGTTGACTTCAACCCTAGTAACCCGTCTAAGGGTTTACTGTAGGCGGCTTAGATCTAAGGTGAAAACGCGCAAGTAATATTTTTGAAGAAAAACATACATTAAGCGCCAACATTTCAACACATATGCGCAATTAAAACATAACTTTGGTTTCGGCATGAAACAAGTTAATATGAAAAATTACGCATGATAGATCTAAGCATGCATCTTCATTCAAGGATCACCGAAACAAAGCAATCAAATAAGCATGCGATTAACTCGCTCTGATACCAATTGAAAGTACCCCTTAACCTGTAAGGGGGGTCCCCTTCTAGGGGGAGCGAAAACCCTAAAGTGGCGCAAATTATAACATGCAGCGGACGGAAGGGCTTCAAAGAATCATTGCGCATGCATTATGTGATCAACCTTAAAACATAATAGAAGAAGATGCAATTCATACCATAGCCATTAGAGGATGGCGCCTTGGAAGGAAAGATCAATCGAGAACTTCTCCTAAGTTTCGCACACAAGATGAGGAAGCCGCCTACTCTCTTGGTGCAACTTGTGCTAGCAAGGCTCCAAGAAGTGCTTGTCGTATGAAGGGATGAAGATCTCCTTGCTTGGCGAAAACCTCTCCCCAATGTCGACCACCACTTCTCCACAAGCGAATGTCTCAAGGACAACCCCGAGAGGCGACAATAGGGCGAGAGGGAAGCGTGAAGAGAGTCCACACGGAACGTGGTCACGTAAGTGACATGTTTTCTAATAATAGAAAACCATACTTCCACTTGCGATCATGGGTTTACCCAATCGCAAATCTCTCTTAAAGTGAACCATACGCTCAACCAATGAGCTGGTTCATTTTGGTTTGGTTCAAGACCAAATAACCCAAGCAATTAGTCCAGATCACATTAAACCCTAAGGTGCTTGATCTGACCGTTGATCTTTTGATGCTCCTGATCTCAATGATCTAGCATCCAATCTCCCGATCGAAGCTTACCGATCCCTAGCCCTAATCAATCAAACATGATCAGACCAGATCTCACTCACAATCAGAGCTTAAATCCCTTTAAACTGAACCCGAACAATTCAGTCCACACGATCTGACTTAAGTAAGCCATATCATCAAATTGTGCGACCCTGAGGGTTTCCTTTAAATGTCGGTAACGATAACTCTCATTATCACGATCAGTGAGGGGTATCTAGCAACACATCACTGTCTCCCGATATAAAGGAAAGAGTCTTCCAAGACTACACCCAAAAACAGCACAAGTGTGAATCGACTTCACAAAGCATACATATTTCCTTTGCCACTGGATGTTCTTATTGGACAAGCCTGTCAAGCTCGTAACTCCAATATGATGAGCATGATTAGATCAGATGAACACTGTCACCTGGGTATGGCCATACACTCTCTCAATCATCTCATCCAGGGGGCCCCTTTAGAACATCACACTCCTTAAACAAGGAGACGGCAATCCTATGTCTATCACTAGTGCCCTAACCTGACTCAAGCTCACCATCCAAGATAGTCTATAATCATTATGTTTCAAATGATATTGAACTAACTCAAAATAATGACAATCATCATTTAGGAAACACAAGTGATCTCAAGTCAGAGGAAATGTGCCACTTGTCTTATACAAGGAATATTCACGTTGTGACAAACAACTGAACATCCTAGTAGGGTCTGTCCAGTACATCCCATGCACCCATGAGTCTACATCTTGTTCCATGCTCGAAGCATCCTATAAGATTAGAACACATATTAGTCTTAACCATATCGAGGCTGTCTCATGTTCACCAAGATACATCGACTAAGGACATAATAGCTTGTCAGCCCAGCTGAACAGCTTTGAGACATTATTCAGAAGAACATATATTGCAGCAGACAATGTAGCTAACTGAATAACAACCATGCCTTTATAAACATAACAGTTTATTACATGATACAGATACATTCCCATAGGCCTCAAACATTAGCCTTAAGGGCATACCCCAACAGTTGGCGCATGTTTTTGTGGCGCTTAGTTTGTTTTTGTTAAAAACATTTCACTTGCGCGATCTCACTTACATCTAAGCGCCTGCTGTAAACCCTTAAACGGGTTAGTAGGGTTGAAATCACCCCCTAGGTCAGATCCAATCAGTCTGATCAGACTATCTGACAGCCTTGATGGGTCGACTGGATAGCACCTTGGCGCAAGCTTGAGGTGGCTATAGGTCGACTGCAGACAGGCGTGTAGCGATGTCTGATTGAGACGACCCATGAACGCACCTGAGTTAGGCCCGGGGTCACACCCGCTTGCCAGACCTCAGCGTGGTCGTTCAGCCCTTGGCGCATGCATGGTTGGCCTTTTGGTCGACTCAAGTCAGTTAGGACTTGGTGCATGCAAGGGCAGTGGATCTGACTAGGTTGGATGAGTGGATCCCTATTAATGGACCGTTGTAAGGTTGTAGGGCATATAAGAAAATTAAAATTGAAGCCTATGGGGTTTTTCGAAAATTTTAATTTTTATGGATCACATGATTTTTGAATGATGCCATATGTTTGTCTATTTACTCTTATGTGGGCTGCCCATATTAATTGTGTGCTGTGCTGGGGCCTGCGAGCCTGGAATTATGGTTGTAAATTAATTATTGTGATCTGCGTATCACATTGTTTTAATTTATAAAATGTTATTGACTTGCGTGTCAATCTTGTCTAGATAGTTAAATTTGTAATTTAATTAGACAAGAGCACAAAGCACACTTGGCAGAGGCGCTTGCAGCAGTGGCTGGACTAGGTGGGAGGTCTAGGGTTCGACCCTATGACCTGGCGCAAATTCTGAAGTTACCCCTTTAGCCTAAGGGGGGGTCCCCTTCTAGGGGGAGCAAAAACCCTAAAGTGATGGCGCATAAAATTTTGACTTGCGGAAACTAGGGTTATAGAATCGACTTGCATGTTAAAAGATCAACTCGATATAAGATTATCAAAGATGATGCAAAACGATCATACCATCGCCATGGAGTAGGTGTTGCCTTGGAAGCTAAAGTCGCAAGTGCCACTTCTCCAAAGTCCCGCACACAAGAGGATGATGGCAAACTCTTTGTCGCTCCTTGTGCTAGCAAGGCTTCAAAGAATCCTTGATCGAATGAGAAAGGGATGGAGATCTTTTCTCTTGGCCGAATCCTCCTCAATCCTTCAAGCGTCGCCACACTCACGAGAGTCGAGAGGAATATGGGCGAGAGGAATTAATTGTGTTGGCGAAAATAGGGTATACTCTATTTTGGATGAGCGCTCTCTCCAAGTGGAGATCATGGTTACTAAAAATAGTAACCACTCCTCACCCCAACGTTCACGTCAAGTGAACTTGTCGCCAACTCCTCTTCTCTTGAACCATGCGCTCATCAAGTGAGCCGGTTCACTTTGGTTCGGTTTAAGAACCAATCAAGCCAATGATCTAGTCTAGATCTTAAATAAACCCTAAGGTTTCCGATCTAACCGTCGATCTCCTCGATGCCCCTGATCTGACCGATCTGGCATCTATTCTCTCGATCGAAGCTTACCGATCTTAAGCCCTAATCAATCAAACATGATCAGACCAGATCTCACTCACAATCAGAGATTAAATCCCTTTAAACTGAACCCAAACAATTCAGTCCACACGATCTGACTTAAGTAAGCCATATCATCAAATTGTGCGACCCTGAGGGTTTCCTTTAAATGTCGGGAACGATAATTCTCATTATCACGATCAGTGAGGGGTATCTAGCAACACATCACTGTCTCCCGATAGAAAGGAAAGAGTCTTCCAAGACTACACCCAAACCACAGCACAAGTGTGAATCATTTCACAAGGCATGCATATTTCCTTTGCCACTGGATGTTCTTATTGGACAAGCCTGTCAAGCTCGTAACTCCAATATGATGAGCATGATTAGAACAGATGAACACTGTCACCTGGGTATGGCCATACACTTTCTCAATCATCTCATCCAGGGGGCCCCTTTAGAACATCACACTCCTTAAACAAGGAGACGGCAATCCTATGTCTATCACTAGTGCTCTAACCTGACTCAAGCTCACCATCCAAGATAGTCTATAATCATTATCTTTCAAATGATATTGAACCATCTCAAAACAATGACAATCATCATTCAGAAAACACAAGTGATCTCAAGTCAGAGGAAATGTGCCACTTGTCTTAATCAAGGAATATTCACATTGTGACAAACAATTGAACATCCTAGTAGGGTCTGTCCAGTACATCCAATGTACCCATGAGTCTACATCTTATTCCATGCTCGAAGCATCCTATAAGATTAGAACACATATTAGTCTCAATCATATCAAGGCTGTCTCATGTTCACCAAGATATATCGACTAAGGACATAATAGCATGTCAGCCGAGCTGAACAGCTTTGAGACATTATTCAGAAGAACATATATTGCAGCAGACAATGTAGCTAACTGAATAACAACCATGCCTTTATAAACATAACAGTTTATTACATGATACAAATACATTCCCATAGGCCTCAAACATTAGCCTTAAGGGCATACCCCAACAATCTCCCACTTGCACTTAATCTAATGGTTGAGAAATCTCAAACCCATATTATTACAGTGCTTCTCATGCTTCTGCTGCGCCAGAGGCTTGGTAAGCGGGTCTGCCAGATTGTCATCTGTATGAACCTTGCAGATTTTGATCTCGCCACGATCTATGATCTCCCTGATCAAGTGAAACCGTCTCAGTATGTGCTTGGACTTCTGGTGCGACCGTGGTTCCTTTGCTTGTGCGATTGCTCCAGTGTTATCACAGAAGATAACCAAAGGATCGACACTTGAAGGAACAACACCAAGTTCTCTCACGAACTTACGAATCCAGACTGCCTCCTTGGATGCTTCCGAGGCTGCAACATA
This sequence comes from Costus lasius, assembly GCA_027563935.2. NCBI lineage: Eukaryota > Viridiplantae > Streptophyta > Magnoliopsida > Zingiberales > Costaceae > Costus > Costus lasius. The sequence goes on from CM050453.2 coordinate 53,890,720, forward strand.
CTCGGCTTCTGTTGTGGAATCAGCAACAGTTGACTGTTTGAAACTCTTCCACACCACTGCACCTCCATTCAAGCTAAAAACATAGCCTGATTGCGATCGGAAATTATCCTGGTCCGACTGGAACGAAGCGTCAGTATTTCCTTCAATACTGAGTTCTTCCTGACCACCATATATCAAGAACATATCTTTGGTCCTCCGCAGATATTTTAAGATGTTCTTGACTGCAATCCAGTGCGCCATACCTGGATTACTTTGGAAACGACTGGTTACGCTTAACCCGTAAGCGACGTCTGGGCGAGTACACAACATCGCATACATAATGGAACCAATAGCCGAAGCATAAGGCGTATTGTCCATTTCATCTTTCTCAGTCTGTGTTTGTGGACACTGACTCTTCGAAAGACTCAGACCATGTCTGACTGGAAGATATCCACGTTTAGAATTCTCTAAATGAAATCTCTCCAGGACCTTATCGATGTAAGTACTCTGGCACAGCCCGAGAAGCCTCTTAGATCTATCCCTGTAGATCTTCACACCTAACACATAGGCTGCTTCTCCTAAATCTTTCATCTGGAAACACTTCCTCAGCCATGCTTTAACAGCATGCATTTCAGGAATGTCATTTCCAATGATCAAGATGTCATCGACGTAGAGGACTAGGAAAGTAATCACGCTCCCACTAAACCTCTTATATACACACGGGTCATCCTCGTTCTTGATGAAACCAAATTCAGTAACTGATTCATCAAAACGAATATTCCAGCTTCTAGATGCTTGCTTAAGTCCATAAATGGACTTCTTTAACTTGCATATCTTATGACGATCTGATGGATTAGTGAAACCCTCAGGTTGTGTCATATACACATCCTCATCCAGATTTCCATTAAGGAAAGCTGTTTTCACATCCATCTGCCAAATCTCATAATCATAATATGCAGCTATCGCGAAAAGAATCCGAATAGACTTAAACATGGCTACAGGTGAGAAAGTTTCATCATAATCTATCCCGTAGATTTGTTTGAAACCTTTCGCAACTAGCCTGCCTTTATAGGTAACCACGTTACCATCCATGTCAATCTTCTTCTTGAAGATCCATTTACAGCCTATAGGGATAACTCCCGAAGGCGGATCAACCAAATCCCAGACTTGGTTATCTGACATGGAGTCCATCTCGGCGCGCATAGCCTCAAGCCATCTCGCTGACTCCGGTCCACTGACCGCATCCGCATAAGTGAGGGGTTCATCATTGTCAATGATGTAGACTCCGTCATAGCGCTCAGGCTGTCGACGGATCCTACCCGATCTTCGCGGTTCCCGTGATATCTGAGCCTCAGGTTGTTCAATAACCTGTTCTACCGGCTCAGGCTCATCCAACTGTGCTTGATCACTTTGTCCTTCCTCTGGATTCTCATCCAGTTTTATTTCTCTCCCACTGGCCTCTTGCAGAAGAAACTCCTTCTCAAGAAATATGGCCGTCCGAGCAACAAAAACCTTGTTCTCTTTGGGATCGTAGAAATAATAACCCTTAGTTTCCTTAGGGTAACCGACAAAGATACATTTGTCAGATCTGCTCTCTAGTTTCCCAGAGGCGAGCTTTTTGACATAAGCCTCGCAGCCCCAGATCCTGATAAATGTCAAGCTCGGCTGTTTCCCATACCATAACTCATATGGCGTCTTTGAAACTGCCTTGGATGGCACTCGGTTTAGTACCTTTGCAGCTGTTTCCAGCGCAAAACCCCAAAAGGAGTATGGAAGAGTAGCCTGACTCATCATAGAACAAACCATATCAAGTAGCGTTCTATTTCTCCTCTCGGACACACCATTCCATTGCGGTGTTCCTGGCGGAGTGAGCTGTGAGATGATCCCACACTCCTTCAGATAGTCAGTAAACGTATGACTTAGGTATTCACCACCTCGATCTGAGCGAAGTGCCTTGATATTTCGGCCTAGCTGATTCTGTACTTCATTCTTGAACTCTTTGAACTTGTCAAAAGATTCACTCTTATGTCTCATCAGATAGACATACCCGTATCTACTGAAATCATCAGTAAAGGTGATGAAGTACTGATAGCCACCTCTGGCATGTTTACCAAATGGCCCACACACATCACTGTGTATAAGGTCAAGTAAACCTGAAGCCCTTTGACCTTTGTGAGGAAAAGGTGACTTCGTCATTTTACCCATCAAACAAGCTTTGCATGTATCAATCTCCTTATAGGAGAATGATCCCAGCAGTCCATGATCATGCAACCGCTTAATGCGTTTCTCGTTTATATGGCCTAAACGACTATGCCACAGCAAGGTGCTGTCATCAGCATACTTGGCTTTCTTAATATCAATTTGCTGTATCGAACATTCCATGTCCAACATGTATAACCCATTGTTAATTGAACCAGTTGCATAAACAATATTATCAAAAGACAAAATACACTTTGAAATATTGCATTCAAAGGAAAATCCCTTCCTGACAAGAGCAGGAATGGAGATAATATTTTTAGTTATACTGGGAACAAAGTAACAATTGTCTAGTTCCAATACAATGCCAGATGGTAAAGGAATGAAGTAGTCTCCTACAGCAACAGCAGCAACCCGTGCCCCGTTTCCAACTCGTAGGTCCACCTCATGCTGTCCCACCTGTCTTCTTCTCTTGAGTTCCTGTACATTTGAACAAATGTGAACTCCACATGCAGTGTCCAACACCCATGATATAGAAGAAGAGAACATGACCTCAGTCACGAATATACCTGAGCCAGAAGCGAAGCTTCCCCTCTTATCTCCTTGGAGCGCTTTACAGTCCTTTTTCCAGTGACCCAGTTGGCCACAGTGGAAACACCTGTATTCCTTGGACCGCTTCACCTTCTGCTTCAGAGCCTTGCTGTAATTCTTGACCGGGGCCTTGCCCTTCTTCCCCTTCTTCTTGTTCCTTGAAGGAACCATCAAGACAGAGGTCGAAGGCTTACCCTTCAGAGTCTCCTCAGTGGTCAAGAGCATATTCAGCAGCTCTGCCGGAGTACAATCGATTTTGTTCATATTAAAATTAATAATGAACGCGTCGAATGATGGCGGGAGAGACTGCAGAATAATGTCCACAGCAAGCTCCTGGTTGATGGTGTGCCCCAGTTTCTCCAGAGCCTCCTTGTGCCCAATCATCTTGAGCACGTGAGCTCCCACTGGGCTCCCTTCAGCCAGTTTGCTCTGAAAGAAGAGCTTAGTCAAATTATAGCGTTCAGTCCTCGCCTGTGCAGCATACAGCATCTTGAGGTTTGCTATAATCTGTATAGCTGACATATCCTCATGCTGACGCTGCAGCGGTGGCGTCATAGACGCTAGCATCAGGCAAGCGACATCAATGCTATCATTGACGTGCTTTTCATAGGCTTCCCGAACCGCCCTTGCGGCGTTCGGAGCGGGCTGCGGCGGTATCGCCGTCTCGAGGACATACAGTTTCCTCTCTGCCTTAAGAATGATCTTAAGGTGTCCAAACCAGTCAGAGAAGTTCGGCCCAGCAAACTTCTCCCTTTCCAGTAGGGATCGCACATTGAAGTTCATGGTGTTCGTTGCTGCAGGTATCTACAACAATGCAAGAACAGCAAGGTCAGTATCAATGTATAAGAATCGATCAGGACTTAAGAAAGATTCTTTTTCTCACTATTTTATCTGGCTGGTAAAATCCAGCAAAACAGCCCGAAAGAGTAATACTCTTTTAGTGAGATGGGATCCGGATTTCATACTTGGTCTCCGCGTCCCGCTCAGGCGAGATAAGATGCACAGAGAGTACAAGCACTAGTTTCTGGTAGGCATCCCAGCCAATCGCCAACCCGTGCGATTCCCCTTCATCTGGGCAATCCAGCAGACTGCGCCAACTGAGTTGGTACAACACAGTCTCTGATCCCACAGATGGCTGCCTCCATGTGCTACCATATGCTCCACATATGTAGCCAACACGGTCAAGCTGACCCGACCTACTCCCTGGACCACCATGTGCTATGCTGAGCAACGAGAAGGGATAAATCCCTACTCTGTAACACACAGGTGTAATCCCACACCCTCTGAAGATAGATGGACGTGCCCACTGAGTGGGTACAACACGGCTCCAACGATAATCAGAACAGTGAGGTTTCGCGTCAGAAGGCTTACGAGCTTGATATTAAGCGTTGGATTTTCACGGTCTTTTATCTTCTTCACTATCATGCAATTCCTATGGTGATAGCAGAAGATAAACTTAATCATGCAATTCAAATATTTAAACAATAAATAAAAGAAAGCATGAATCTTATGTGGTAAAAGCCCATAGCCCTAGTGAGACCTTAACCTAACTTAAGTCTTCACTTGCTCTTCATGGGTCTTTGACTGCTCATCTGGCCCAAACCAGGGCCCAAGCGCCAATTACAGCTCTGGTGCGCCCACCAGGAAAATGCGCCAGGTCCTAGGGTCGAACCCTAGACCTCCCACCTGGTCCAGCCACAGCTGCATGCGCCTCTGCCAAGTGTGCTCTGTGCTCTTGTCTAATTAAATTACAAATTTAACTATCTAGACAAGATTGACACGCAGGTCAATTACATTTTATAAATTAAAGCAATGTGATACGCAGATCACAATAATTAATTTACAATTTTTAAAATCCAGGCACGCAGGCCCCAGCACAGCACACAATTAATATGGGCAGCCCACATAAGACTAAATAGACAAACATATGCATCAATCAACAACCATGTGATCCATCAAAAAAATTAAAATTTTCGAAAACCCCATGGGATCAATTTTAATTTTCCTTATTTGCCCTACAACCTTACAACGGTCCATTACTAGGGATCCACTCATCCAACCTAGTCAGATCCACTGCCCTTACATGCACCAAGTCCTAACTGACTTGAGTCGACCATAAGGTCAACCATGCATGCGTCAGGGCTGAACGACCACACTGAGGTCTGGCAAGCGGGCGTGACCCCGGGCCTAACTCAGGTGCGTTCATTAATCGTCTCAATCAGACATCGCTACACACCTGTCTGCAGTCGACCTATAGCCACCATAGGCTTGCGCCAAGGTGCTATCTGGTCGACCCATTCAGGCTGTCAGATAGTCTGATCAGACTGTTGGATCTAAACTAGGGGTGACTTCAACCCTAATAACCCGTCTAAGGGTTTAATGCAAGGCCTTGATCTAATGATATACGTGCAAGTGTTAAGTTTTAAAGAAAACAAAACTACTAGAAGCGCATACTATTTATACATGCGTCAACTTGCAACAAATGTTCTAGCATGTAGTTACGCATGTCATGAATAAACATTAGATCAAATGAACTAGCACAATCATGGATCACGTAAAGCATCAAGCAATCAAGATAACATACAGTAACCTCGCTCTGATACCAATTGAAGTTACCCTTTTAGCCTAAGGGGGGTCCCCTTCTAGGGGGAGCAAAAACCCTAAAGTGATGGCGCATAAAATTTTGACTTGCGGAAACTAGGGTTATAGAATCGACTTGCATGTTAAAAGATCAACTCGATATAAGATTATCAAAGATGATGCAAAACGATCATACCATCGCCATGGAGTAGGTGTTGCCTTGGAAGCTAAAGTCGCAAGTGCCACTTCTCCAAAGTCCCGCACACAAGAGGATGATGGCAAACTCTTTGTCGCTCCTTGTGCTAGCAAGGCTTCAAAGAATCCTTGATCGAATGAGAAAGGGATGGAGATCTTTTCTCTTGGCCGAATCCTCCTCAATCCTTCAAGCGTCGCCACACTCACGAGAGTCGAGAGGAATATGGGCGAGAGGAATTAATTGTGTTGGCGAAAATAGGGTATACTCTATTTTGGATGAGCGCTCTCTCCAAGTGGAGATCATGGTTACTAAAAATAGTAACCACTCCTCACCCCAACGTTCACGTCAAGTGAACTTGTGGCCAACTCCTCTTCTCTTGAACCATGCGCTCATCAAGTGAGCCGGTTCACTTTGGTTCGGTTTAAGAACCAATCAAGCCAATGATCTAGTCTAGATCTTAAATAAACCCTAAGGTTTCCGATCTAACCGTCGATCTCCTCGATGCCCCTGATCTGACCGATCTGGCATCTATTCTCTCGATCGAAGCTTACCGATCTTAAGCCCTAATCAATCAAACATGATCAGACCAGATCTCACTCACAATCAGAGATTAAATCCCTTTAAACTGAACCCAAACAATTCAGTCCACACGATCTGACTTAAGTAAGCCATATCATCAAATTGTGCGACCCTGAGGGTTTCCTTTAAATGTCGGTAATGATAATTCTCATTATCACGATCAGTGAGGGGTATCTAGCAACACATCACTGTCTCCCGATAGAAAGGAAAGAGTCTTCCAAGACTACACCCAAACCACAGCACAAGTGTGAATCATTTCACAAGGCATGCATATTTCCTTTGCCACTGGATGTTCTTATTGGACAAGCCTGTCAAGCTCGTAACTCCAATATGATGAGCATGATTAGAACAGATGAACACTGTCACCTGGGTATGGCCATACACTTTCTCAATCATCTCATCCAGGGGGCCCCTTTAGAACATCACACTCCTTAAACAAGGAGACGGCAATCCTATGTCTATCACTAGTGCTCTAACCTGACTCAAGCTCACCATCCAAGATAGTCTATAATCATTATCTTTCAAATGATATTGAACCATCTCAAAACAATGACAATCATCATTCAGAAAACACAAGTGATCTCAAGTCAGAGGAAATGTGCCACTTGTCTTAATCAAGGAATATTCACATTGTGACAAACAATTGAACATCCTAGTAGGGTCTGTCCAGTACATCCAATGTACCCATGAGTCTACATCTTATTCCATGCTCGAAGCATCCTATAAGATTAGAACACATATTAGTCTCAATCATATCAAGGCTGTCTCATGTTCACCAAGATATATCGACTAAGGACATAATAGCATGTCAGCCGAGCTGAACAGCTTTGAGACATTATTCAGAAGAACATATATTGCAGCAGACAATGTAGCTAACTGAATAACAACCATGCCTTTATAAACATAACAGTTTATCACATGATACAAATACATTCCCATAGGCCTCAAACATTAGCCTTAAGGGCATACCCCAACAAATTCCTGGTGGGCGCACCAGAGCTGCAGATGGCGCTTGGGCCCAGGTTTGGGCCAGATGAGCAGCAAAAGGCCCTATGAAGAAAAGCAAGTCAAGACTTAAGTTAAATTAAGGTCTTACTAGGGCTATGGGCTTTTACCACATAAGATTCATGCTTTCTTTTATTATTGTTTAAATATTAGAACTGCATGATTAGTTTATCTTCTGCTATCACCATAGGAATTGCATGATAGTGAAGAAGATAAAAAGACCGTTAAAATCCAACGCTAAAATATCAAGCTCGTAAGCCTTCTGACGCGAAACCTCACTGTTCTGATTATCGTTGGAGCCGTGTTGTACCCACTCAGTGGGCACGTCCATCTATCTTCAGACGGTGTGGGATTACACCTGTGTGTTACAGAGTAGGGATTTATCCCTTCTCGTTGCTCAGCATAGCACATGGTGGTCCAGGGAGTAGGTCGGGTCAGCTTGACCATGTAGGCTACATATGTGGCGCATATGGTAGCACATGGAGGCAGCCATCTGAGGGATCAGAGACTGTGTTGTACCAACTCAGTTGGCACAGTCTGCTGGATTGCCCAGATGAAGGGGAATCGCACGGGTTGGCGATCGGCAGGGACTGCCTACCGGAGATTAGTGCTTGTACTCTCTGTGCATCTTATCTCGCCTGAGCGGGACGCGGAGACCAAGTATGAAATCCGGATCCCATCTCACTAAAAGAGTGTCTACTCTTTCGGACTGTTTAATGGATTTTTCAGTCAGATAAAATAGTGAGAAAAAGAATCTTTCTTAAGTCCTGATTGATTCTTAACATTGATACTGACCTTGCTGTTCTTGCATTGTTGTAGATACCTGCAGCAACGAACACCATGAACTTCAATGTGCGATCCCTACTAGAAAGGGAGAAGTTTGCTGGGCCGAACTTCTCCGACTGGTTCGGACACCTTAAGATCGTTCTTAAGGCAGAGAGGAAACTGTATGTCCTCGAGACGGCAATACCGCCTCAACCCGCTCCGAACGCCGCAAGGGCGGTTCGGGAAGCCTATGAAAAGCACGTCAATGATAGCGAACCTCAAGATGCTGTATGCTGCACAGGCAAGGACAGAGCGCTATAATCTGACAAAGCTTTTCTTTTAGAGCAAACTGGCTGAAGGGAGCCCAGTGGGAGCTCACGTGCTCAAGATGATTGGGCACAAGGAGGCTCTAGAGAAACTGGGGCATACCATCAACCAGGAGCTTGCTGTGGATATTATTCTACAGTCTCTCCCGCCTTCATTCGACGCGTTCATTATTAACTTTAATATGAACAAAATCGATTGTACTCCGGCAGAGCTGCTGAATATGCTCCTCACTACTGAGGAGACTCTGAAGGGAAAGCCTTCGACCTCTATCTTAATGGTTCCTTCTAGGAACAAGAAGAAGGGGAAGAAGGGCAAGACCCCTGTCAAGAGCTACAGCAAGGCTCTGAAGCAGAAGGTTAAGCGGTCCAAGGAATACAGGTGTTTCCACTGTGGCCAGCTGGGTCACTGGAAAAAGGACTGTAAAGCGCTCCAAGGAGATAAGAGGGGAAGCATCGCTTCTGGCTCAGGTATATTCGTGACTGAGGTCATGTTTTCTTCTTCTATATCATGGGTGTTGGACACTGCATGTGGAGTTCACATTTGTTCAAATGTACAGGAACTCAAGAGAAGAAGGCAGGTGGGACAGCATGAAGTGGACCTACGCGTTGGAAACGGGGCACGGGTTGCTGCTGTTGCTGTAGGAAACTATTTCATTTCTTTACCATCTGGACTTGTATTGGAACTAAACAGTTGTTATTTTGTTCCCAGTATTACTAAAAATATTATCTCCATTCCTGCTCTTGTCAGGAAGGGTTTTTCCTTTGAATGCAATATTTCAAAGTGTGTTTTATCTTATGATAATATTGTTTATGCAACTGGTTCAATTAGCAATGGGTTATACATGTTGGACATGGAATGTTCTATACAGAAAATTGATATTAAGAAAGCCAAGAATACTGATGACAGCACCTTGCTGTGGCATAGTCGTTTAGGCCATATTAACGAGAAATGCATTAAGCGGTTGCATGATCATGGACTGCTGGGATCATTCTCCTACAAGGAGATTGATACATGCAAAGCTTGTTTAATGGGTAAAATGACGAAGTCACCTTTTCCTAACAAAGGACAAAGGGCTTCAGGTTTACTTGACCTTATACACACTGATGTGTGTGGGCCATTTAGTAAACATGCCAGAGGTGGCTATCAGTACTTCATTACCTTTACTGATGATTTCAGTAGATATGGGTATGTCTTTTTAATGAGACATAAAAGTGAATCTTTTGACAAGTTCAAAGAGTTCAAGAATGAAGTACAAAATCAGCTAGGCCGAAATGTCAAGGCACTTCGTTCTGATCGAGGTGGTGAATACCTAAGTCATGCGTTTACTGACTATCTGAAGGAGTGTGGGATTATCTCACAGCTCACTCCGCCAGGAACACCGCAATGGAATGGTGTGTCCGAAAGGAGAAATAGAACGTTACTTGATATGGTTCGTTCTATGATGAGTCAGGCTGCTCTACCCTACTCCTTTTGGGGTTTTGCACTGGAAACAGCTGCAAAAGTACTAAACCGAGTGCCATCCAAGGCAGTTTCTAAGACGCCATATGAGTTATGGTATGGAAAACAGCCAAGCTTGACATTTATCAGGATCTGGGGCTGCGAGGCTTACGTTAAAAAGCTCGCCTCTGGGAAACTAGAGAGCAGATCTGACAAATGTATCTTTGTCGGTTACCCTAAGGAAACTAAGGGTTATTATTTCTACGATCCCAAAGAGAACAAGGTTTTTGTTGCTCGGACGGCCATTTTTCTTGAGAAGGAGTTAAAGAAGTCCATTTATGGACTTAAGCAAGCATCAAGAAGCTGGAATATTCGTTTTGATGAATCAGTCACGGAATTCGGTTTCATCAAGAACGAGGATGACCCGTGTGTATATAAGAGGTTTAGTGGGAGCATAATTACTTTCCTAGTCCTCTACGTCGATGATATCTTGATCATTGGAAATGACATTCCTGAAATGCATGCTGTGAAGGCATGGTTAAGGAAATGTTTCCAGATGAAAGATTTAGGAGAAGCAGCCTATGTATTAGGTGTAAAGATCTACAGGGATAGATCTAAGAGGCTTCTCGGGCTGTGCCAGAGTACTTACATCGATAAAGTCCTGGAAAGATTTCATTTAGAGAATTCTAAACGAGGATATCTTCCAGTCAGACATGGTCTGAGTCTTTCGAAGAGTCAGTGTCCACAAACACAGACTGAGAAAGATGAAATGGACAATACGCCTTATGCTTCGGCTATTGGATCCATTATGTATGCGATGTTGTGTACTCGCCCAGACGTCGCTTACGGGTTAAGCGTGACCAGTCGTTTCCAAAGTAATCCATGTCAGGCACACTGGATTGCAGTCAAGAACATTTTAAAATATCTGCGGAGGACCAAAGATATGTTCTTGATATATGGTGGTCAGGAAGAACTCAGTATTGAAGGATATACTGACGCTTCATTCCAGTCTGACCAGGATGATTTCCGATCGCAATCAGGCTATGTTTTTAGCTTGAATGGAGGAGCAGTGGTGTGGAAGAGTTTCAAACAGTCAACTGTTGCTGATTCCACAACAGAAGCCGAGTATGTTGCAGCCTCGGAAGCATCCAAGGAGGCAGTGTGGATTCGTAAGTTCGTGAGAGAACTTGGTGTTGTTCCTTCGAGTGCAGATCCTTTGGTTATCTTCTGTGATAACACTGGAGCAATCGCACAAGCAAAGGAAGCACGGTCGCACCAGAAGTCCAAGCACATACAGAGATGGTTTCATTTGATCAGGGAGATCATAGATCGTGGCGAGATCAAAATCTGCAAGGTTCATACAGATGACAATCTGGCAGACCCGCTTACCAAGCCTCTGGCGCAGCAGAAGCATGAGAAGCACTGTAATAATATGGGTTTGAGATTTCTCAACCATTAGATTAAGTGCAAGTGGGAGATTGTTGGGGTATGCCCTTAAGCCTAATGTTTGAGGCATTGGGAATGTATCAGTATCATGTAATAAACTGTTATGTTTATATAGGCATGGTTGTTATTCAGTTAGCTACATTGTCTGCTGCAATATATGTTCTTCTGAATAATGTCTCAAAGCTGTTCAGCTGGGCTGACATGCTGTTGTGTCCTTAGTCGATATATCTTGGTGAACATGAGACAGCCTTGATATGGTTAAGACTAATATGTGTTCTAATCTTATAGGATGCTTCGAGCATGGAATAAGATGTAGACTCATGGGTACATTGGATGTACTGGACAGACCCTACTAGGATGTTCAATTGTTTGTCGCAATGTGAATAATCTTTGAATATGACAAGTGGCACATTTCCTCTGACTTGAGATCACTTGTGTTTTCTAAATGATGATTGTCATTGTTTTGAGGTAGTTCAATATCATTTGAAACACAATGGTTATAGGCTATCTTGGATGGTGAGCTTGAGTCATGTTAGGGCACTAGTGATAGACATAGGATTGCCGTCTCCTTGTTTAAGGAGTGTGATGTTCTAAAGGGCCCCCTGGATGAGATGATTGAGAAAAGAGTATGGCCATACCCAAGTGACAGTGTTCATCTGATCTAATCATGCTCATCATATTGGAGCTACAAGCTTGACACGCTTGTCCAATAAGAATATCAAGTGGCAAAGGAATTATGCATGCCTTGTGAATTGATTCACACTTGTGCTGTGTTTTGGGTGTAGTCTTGGAAGACTTTTTCCTTTATATCGGGAGACAGTGATGTGTTGCTAGATACCCCTCACTGATCGTGATAACGTGAGTTATCGTTACCGACATTTAAAGGAAACCCTTAGGGTCGCACAATTTGATGATATGGCTTACTTAAGTCAGATCGTGTGGACTGAATTGTTTGGGTTCAGTTTAAAGGGATTTAATCTCTGATTGTGAGTGAGATCTGGTCTGATCATATTTGATTGATTAGGGCTTGAGATCGGTAAGCTTCGATTGAGAGATTGGATGCTAGATCGATCAGATCAGAAGCATCAAGAGATTAACGGTCAGATCTGGAGCCTTAGGGTTTATTTGAGATCTAGACTAGATCATTGGCTTGATTGGTTCTTAAACCGAACCAATGTGAACCGGCTCATGAAATGAGCGCATGGTTCATGGGGAGAGGAGTTGGCGATATGTTCACTTGGCGTGAACGTTGGAGTGAAGTGTGGTGGCTATTTTTAGTAACCACGATCTCCACTTGGAGATGTTGTTCACGACCGAATAGAGTGCTCTCTATTCTCGCCTCTCGCCCATATTCTCTCTCGACGTTTTCGTGTGTGGCGACGTCTTGAAGGTAGAGGAGGATTCGGCCAAGAGAAGGACATCTCTTCCATCCCTTTCACTCGATCAAGGACTCCAAGGAACCTTGCTAGCACAAGGAGCACCAAGGGATAAGCGCATCTTCATCTTGTGTGCGAGACTTTGGAGAAGAGGCGATTGCATCTTTACTTCCAAGGCGCCATCTTGAAATGGCATCGGTATGAATTTATTTTCATGCATATAAAGTTGATTATTTTACATGTATGAGATCCTATGAAACCCTAGTATCCGCTGCATATCTTACTTGCGCCACCATAGGGTTTTCGCCCCCCCTTTGGTTAGGGGAACCTTCAATAGCCATGTGATTGGATGAAAACAAGTGGTGACACACTTGTCCAATCGGATATCAGTTCGGCAAAGAGACTGTAATGCATCTGTACCTAGTTGCGATGATGGGGATGTCGATGTCGATATCCATTCCAATGACCTGGGTAGCAGCGATGCACTACTAGGTGCCACTCACTACTTGTGATGACCTTTGGTCAGCACCGCCAGCGTCAGAGGAACCTACAGGGTCGCACACCTTGATACTTGAGTTCTCGTATTGATCGGGAAGCCTTATGATCGAGTTATTGGATAACTCGGATCTAATTGGGAGATTTCGTCAGCGCCAATAGGCCTGATGAGATGGAAGAATATTATTGGAGCCAAACTTCATTTTTTGCAGGTTGACCCGTATTTGACCATGGTTGATCACATTTGGATTAGGGTAGCATTGGATTGGATCCAAGTGCTTAATCAACCCATGTAATGGAGTTTGGGCTAGTTCATTATCCAATGAGGCCCAATAATAAGTTGTCATGAAGAGAAGAAAGGCTAAAAGGGTATAATGGGGACAAATCTTCTCCCCTATGCGCCTATGGGCATAATGGGGAGAAGTGGCGCAATTTGCCTCATAAGGAAGCAATTAGCGCCTTCCCCTTAATCCCTTATGGTATGAATGCCTCTATGGCATTACTTGGGGTGCAAGGCAAGGCCTTGGCGCACAAAGAAAGACATGGGCTCTAAAAGGAATGGTTGAATGAGAATTATGAAAATGTCTTGGAGACTTTCCTTGTCTCAAACCTTCTCATCCTAGCCGCCCACTTGTCTTGATCCTAGCCTTTCATGAACCGCCTCTTGCCCTATAAAAGAGCACCTAGCCGAGCCCTCCATGAGTGATCGATCCTTGAAGGCGTGAACACAAGAAGAGGGGCGAGTGCTAGGAGCAAGGGCGCATCTTCCTTCTTCCATAACTGCAAGCCTCTCCCTCCTTTCCTCTTGGCACAAGGAGCTTTAGTGCTTGGCGGCTTGGGTAGTTTCCCTCTTCCCTTGGCGCATCTTTTCTCTTGGTGGCGCAAGTGAAGTAGATCATCTCCCTAAGGCTTGGATCTTGTTACCGAGGCTAGCACCGGGCGTGGAAGAAGATAACTCAAGAGATCCGTGTGTGTGAGACTGCAGAGGGCGCATGAGGCTTCGCGTCCCACGAGGGTGATAGAAACAAGAAAAATTACGTGCGCCTTTGATCTTTAAATCAAAGTGACCCATGAGGATATCTTCTTCCACGCCCGGTGTAAGAGACCACGTGGGATGAGATGATCTACTTCCACATCCGTGATTTAAAGATCATCTCAATCTCTTGATATTTCGCATGAGGCTTCGCGTCCCACGAGGGTGGGATGAGATGCACAAAGTGACCCATGCTTCACAAGGTGGGCGCGCCGGCCGGTTGCTCCAAGCAACTCCCTTTATTGAAACAGTCTAGGCGTTTCATGTCCAGTGAAGGCTGGATACAACATGAAATCCTAACCTTTCAATGATGCCTCTAGAATTTCACCATGTGCCCAGCACATGTGAACTTCTAGTCAAGTCCATTCCTAACCGTTATGCCCAGGGCCAACGAGTTTCCTTGCGAAGGCACGTCCAGGTTAAAACTGGACTGGGGAAATCATTGTCACCACGCACTTTCTAAAGATAAGTGGGTGTGTCCCATGAGGGTGGGAAACAATTCACAACTCCACTGATCGATAGCTTAGTGAGGGCTACGCGTTAGAAGGCTACTAGACTTGATATTTCTTTGAGGGTTTTTAAGTCTCATCATCCTACATTTTATCTTATGTCTAACAATACAGGCATGCTCTCCTATAGTGATAACATAACGATAAAACATTTCAGGCATGCTTTTATCAGATAGGGAAAGCAGTGAAGGATGATGTGATCAAAGCCCTTTCAAGACATTGAATCAACTCATGCCTAAGGAGATTCAACTCTTGACATAGGACTCAAGCCCCTAAAATAGACCTAGCCTAGCCGCCCTCTATCTTGGTCCTCAAGGTCGGCTCCAAGGTCCTTCCCACATGGTTTAGCTCACAAACCCTAAGGGTAGACCCCAAAGGTTCGGCCAATGCCATGGTCTTTCTTTGTGGAGGATGCGCCACCATGCAAGAAGCCAAGTTAGCTAGCACCCAAACCCAAGGGTTCGGCCATGCCAAACTTGCGCCACTATGCAAGCTTGTTGCGCCTCTTCCTTCGATGCATGCGCCAAGCTCCAAGTACATGCGCCACCCTAATCTTCTTCTTTGAAAAAGGAAAAGCGGCACGCAGGCCTCACAAGGATACATCACAGGCATGCAAAGGTGGCTTGACTAATGATCACAACATCATGCACAATCAAGGTATTTACTCATGCAATTCTACATGCTCATGAAAAACATAAAATCAGAAATTTTACTTTTTCATAAAACTAGTCTCTTCTTCTCATCTTCTTCTCACAAATCTTTTGGTTAATTGCGATTTATTTTTCAAGACGATTTCAGAGATCCTTTCGGCTGGCAATTTTGTCATATCAAGAGACCTGGCCAGTCCGGAGACACAATGCCCGTCCTACTTGACAAAATTACGTGCGCCTTTGATCTTTAAATCAAACAAGAAAAATAGTCCAAAAATCCAAAAGAGATTGAGAGGATGATAGAAACAAGAAACCCTAATTTTTCTACTTTTAGAAAAATTGATTGCCATGCATCATGCTATTTATGAAAATAGAGACATGGCATGTGAGCATGAAAGAAAAGCATAAAACATCGTTCAAGGCTTGCAAGTCGCTCTGATACCACTGTTGGGAAACCCCGGGGACATTTTACAATTTTAGAGAGTCATGGACATACATATTTGCACAGCGGAAGAATGTCCCCGAAACAGGCCGGTCCCAAAAACCCAGTGAAGATCGCATGCAAGGGAGTCGACACGATGAGTTAGGAAATACCTTAGAGCAAAGAAGAGAGCGATGCCGATGTAGGCGTCCAAGTGTCCGCCCTCTGCAGTCTCACACACACGGATCTCTTGAGTTCTCTTCTTCCTCGCCCGGTGCTAGCCTCGGGAAGAAGATCCAAGCCTTAGTCCTTCTTCTTCAATCCTTGCGCCACCTCCAAGGTAGAATCGCCTAGAAGAAGAGGTGGAGAGGTAGACGCCAAGTTCAAGTCTTTCTTGACCCAAGAGGAGGAGAAGAGGACTTGTGCTTGCGGCTAGATGATGGAGGAAGAGAGATTGCGCCAAGAGCCTCCAAGTTCTCGCTCCCTTTTAATGATTACGCCTCCAAGGAATTATCACTGTTGAAGAGGGGCGACTAGGTGCTCTTTTATAGGGCAAGAGGCGATTTATGAAAGGCTAGGATTAAGACAAGTGTAGGGCTAGGATGAGGAGGTTTGAGATAAGGAAAGTCTCCAAGACATTTCCTTAATTCTCATTCAACCTTTCCTCATTAAGCTCCACGCCTTCCTTGTGTGCCAAGGCCTTGCCTTGCGCCTCAAGCAATGCCTTAAAGGCATGCATTCCATCAATGGAAGAGGGCTAGGCGCCAATTGCTTCCTTAATGAAGCAATTTTGCCACCCTAACCCCATTATGCCCCTTAGGCGCCAATGGGGTTGGGTCTCTCCCCATTATACCCTTTTAGCCTCTCATCTCTTCATGAGAACTTGTTATTGGGTCTCATTGGATAATGAGCTAGCCCAAACTGCATTACATGGGTTGATTAAGCACTTGGATCCAATCCAATGCAACCCTAATTCAAATGTGACCAACCATGGTCAAATACGGGTCAACCTGCCAAAAATGAAGTTTGGCTCCAATAATATTCTTCCATCTCATCAGGCCCATTGGCGCTGATGAAATCTCCCAATTAGATCTGAGTTATCCAATAACTCGATCATAAGGCTTCCCGATCAATGCGAGAACTCAAGTATCAAGGTGTGCGACCCTGTAGGTTCCTCTGACGCTGGCAGTGCTGACCAAAGGTCACCACAAGCAGTGAGTGGCACCTAGCAGTGCATCGCTGCTACCCAGGTCATTGGAATGGATATCGACATCGACATCCCCATCATCGCAACTAGGTACAGATGCATTACAGTCTCTTTGCCGAACTGATATCTGATTGGACAAGTGTGTCACCACTTGTTTTCATCCAATCACATGGCTATGACTAAATCAGGTTCTTACCTGGGTATGGCCATACACTTTCAGTCATAGAACCATAGAGGAGCTCCATGGATATCAAGCTTCCCAAAGGAAGGGGCAAATCCTATGTCTGTCCATTGACCTTCTCATATGGGTCGTGACACGCTCAATGACAACCTTTATGACCTTCCAACTACGGCAAGGTGTTAGGTTGCATCAAAGCAAGTCTCTAACCATATAGAATGATCAATGACCTCAAGTCAAGGGATCAATTCATCTCCTGTCACTTATGAGGATAACTCATGACACCAAGTCATAGCCTCATAGCGGGTCTATCCAGTATATCCTCCCATGATATACCCATGTGTCTGCGTTAGCGCCCCGTGCCCTAACCAGCCCACATACCAGTCTCATAAGCACCATAGTTGTCCCATATCCACTAAGGTACATTGACTGGGGATCTTTATTTGAGCACAGATCCAATCTGTCTCCAGGGACATTATCATGTAAGTACACAATCGCAGGTGTAGACAGACAATGATAACGACAATGCCATAATGATATATAAATATCAATGTCAAGTAGTACACAAGTTGACCAAAGCTAGGTCCTAGGGCATATACACCAACAATCTCCCACTTGCACTAAGACCTAGAAGTTGAGGAGTCTCAACCCCATATCTCTAGCGTGACCATCATGCTTCTGCTGCGCCAAAGCCTTGGTCAATGGGTCTGCTAGATTGTTATCTGTGTCTACTCTGCTAATCTTGACATCACCTCTGTCTATGATCTCTCTGATCAGGTGATATCTTCTGAGTATGTGTTTGGATCTTTGATGAGACCGTGGTTCCTTAGCTTGTGCAATTGCTCCATTGTTGTCACAGTAGAGTTCAATGGGGTCCATTGCACTAGGTACCACTTGAAGATCACATAAGAACTTTCTTATCCAAACAGCTTCCTTGGCTGCCTCATAAGCAGCTACATACTCAGCTTCGGTTGTAGAATCTGCTATGGTAGATTGCTTGAAGCTCTTCCAGCATACAGCGCCTCCATTCAACTTGAACACATAGCCGGCTTGCGATCTAAAGTCGTCAGGGTCAGACTGGAACGAAGCATCAGTGTAGCCCTGTATACTGAGCTCTTCTTGTCCCCCATAGACCAAGAACAGATCCTTAGTTCTTCTCAGATACTTTAGGATGTTCTTTACAGCCACCCAGTGCTGCATACCAGGATTGGATTGGTATCGGCTGGTTATGCTCACAGCATATGCCACATCTGGTCTAGTACACAACATTGCATACATGATCGATCCTACTGCCGAAGCATAAGGAATTCGACTCATGTCATCCCTCTCAGCTTGTGTTGTAGGACACTGGCTCTTTGAAAGAGTAAGGCCATGTCTCACTGGAAGGTATCCTTTCTTGGATTGCTCCATGTAGAACCTCTCCAGTACCTTATCAATGTAAGTACTCTGACTAAGGGCTAAGAGTCTCTTGGATCTATCCCGGTAGATCCTCACGCCTAGAATATAGGCGGCCTCCCCTAAGTCTTTCATCTCGAAACACTTCCCCAACCATGTCTTCACAGCTTGAAGACTAGGGATGTCGTTTCCAATGAGCAGTATGTCATCGACATACAAGACCAGAAAAATTACCAAGCTCCCACTGAATTTTCTGTATACACAGGCGTCATCTTTGCTTTTGATAAAGCCATAATCTTTCACGGCTTCATCAAATCGAAGATTCCAACTTCGAGATGCTTGCTTTAATCCATAAATGGATCTCTTTAGCCTGCAGATTTTACTAGCCTCTGCAGGATGGATGAAACCATCAGGTTGTGACATATACACATCCTCAGTCAGCTTCCCGTTAAGGAACGCTGTTTTCACATCCATCTGGCATATCTCATAGTTATGATATGCAGCTATTGCAAGTAGAATCCGAATGGATTTAATCATGGCAACTGGCGAGAAGGTTTCATCATAGTCCACCCCGTGGACTTGTTTAAATCCTTTAGCCACCAATCTACCTTTATAGGTAACTACGTTGCCATCCATGTCTGTTTTCTTCTTGAAAACCCATTTGCATCCAATGGGTGTTACCCCATCAGGCGGCTCAACCAAATCCCAGACTTGGTTAGCTGACATAGAATCCATCTCGGATCGCATGGCGTCAAGCCATTTCTCGGAGTCCGGTCCACTGACCGCCTCATCGTAGGTCCTGGGTTCATCCTCAATGATGAAGATTCCATCGTGTTGGGTCGGCAGCGACCCATACCTATCAGGTGCACGACGAATCCTCCCAGATCTACGTGGGACCTGTGTCTGAGCTTCTGGTTGTCCAACAACCGGCGCAGGTGGCTCAAATTCCATCTCTATATCTTGTGGTTGAACTTGGACCTCATCCAAGTCAAATTTCCTCCCACTAACTTCTTTCATGAGAAATTCTTTCTCCAGAAAGACAGCTCCCCGAGCAACAAAAACTTTGTTCTCGGCTGGGACATAGAAGTAGTATCCTCTAGTTTCTTTAGGATACCCCACAAACACACACTTATCAGATCTAGGTTCTAGCTTGCTAGAATCCTGACGTTTGACATAAGCCTCACATCCCCAGATTCTGATAAAAGTGAGATTAGGGCGTCTCCCAGTCCATACCTCGTATGGTATTTTGGAGACACTCTTAGATGGAACGTTATTCAGTATCAGAGAAGCTGTCTCTAGTGCATGCCCCCAGAATGAGGGAGGTAGAGTTGCATGACTCATCATAGATCGAACCATATCCAATAAAGTTCGATTTCTCCTCTCAGATACACCATTCCATTGAGGTGTCCCAGGAGGAGTGAGTTGGGATACGATCCCACACTCCTTTAGATAGTCAAAGAACTCACCGCTCAGGTATTCTCCACCTCGATCTGATCGAAGAGCTTTAATGGATCTTCCAAGCTGGTTCTCTACTTCATTCTTGAACTCCTTGAATTTCTCAAAGGATTCAGACTTATGTCTTATTAGGTAGACATAACCATACCTACTGAAGTCATCAGTGAAGGTAATGAAGTAGTTGTACCCTCCTCTGGCTTGTTTATTGAAAGGCCCACACACATCAGTATGTATGAGATCCAATAAACCTCCTGTCCTCTCACCAATCTTGGTGAAGGGCGCTTTTGTCATTTTCCCTAATAAACAAGGTTCACAAGTATCAAATTCCTCCAAGGAACTTGAATCTAACAATCCATTTGCATGGAGTTGTTGGATGCGATTCTTGTTTATATGGGCCAATCGACAGTGCCATAGGAAAGCACCAACTGAACCACTCAGTTTGGTCCTTTTATTACTTATGTTACAAATAGAACTTTCCATATCCAAGATATACAGACCATTGCATAAAGTACCCTTCCCATAGAACATGTTTGCAAATGAAAAAGAACAGGAGTTCTTATTTATTTCAAAATTAAAGCCCTTCCTTGCTAAGCAAGGAATGGATATAATGTTCTTGGTAAGAGAAGGTACATAGAAGCAATTATCTAGTTCTAAGTGAAGTCCAGAAGGCAAGGAGAGAGTCAAAACGCCTACAGCAACAGCAGCAACCTGTGCCCCGTTTCCAACTCGTAGGTCTATCTCTCCAGGCTTCACCGTTCTACTTTTCTTGAGCCCCTGCATATTTGTACAAATATGAGCTCCACATGCGGTATCCAATACCCATGACATAGAAGTAGAAAGATTGACTTCTGTAACATAAATACCTGAACTAGAAGTTAAGGCCAAGCCTTTCTTCTCCTCATTCTGAAGCTGCCTGCAGTCCCTTCTCCAGTGACCCTGCTCGCCACAGTGGAAACACCTCTGGTCCTTTGACTTCTTCGCCCTTTTCTTCAGTGCCTTGGTAGGACCTTTGGCACTGCCCTTAGCACGTGCCTTACCCTTCTTCTTTATCTTCTTGGTCGCAGGGACCAAAAGAACAGAATTGGGTTTGGTCTTACCCATCTCGCGCTCGGCTGTTTGGAGCATATTCATCAATTCCTCCCGTGTGCACTCAATCCGGTTCATGTTGAAATTAATGATAAACGGACTGAAACTAGGGGGCAGGGAATGTAGAATAAGATCCACAACCAGCTCGTTGTCTATGGCATGTCCCAGTTTCCTGAGATGATCCACATTCCCAATGAGTTTGAGAACATGGGGTCTCACTGGTGCACCCTCAGACAACTTGCACCGAAAGACTGCTTTGGCAGTGTCAAATCTCTCAGTTCTAGCCTGAGCTTCGAACATCTGTTTCAGACGAGTGATCATCTGAAAAGCGTTCTGCTCCTCATACTGCACCTGCAATTCAGGTGCCATGCTGGCTAGCATGAGACATGCAACCTCCAAAGAGTCATCCTGATGCTTCCTATAAGCATCTCTTTCTGCCGTTCGGGCATTAGGCGGAGGAGCCGCAGGAAGAGGCTGTTCCAGGACATACAGCTTCTTTTCAAGCTTGAGGACTATCCTCAAATTCCGATGCCAGTCCATAAAGTTAGCTCCAACTAACTTATCCTTGTCCAGGATAGATCGCAGTGACAATCCGCCAGTGTTCGTAGCCATTGTTCTACAACACCCAAGAAACAGCAGATTAGTACTACTTTGAATCATTTAAACTGGACTTGTTTTAAATGATTATGGCTCCCACTATTTTGATTCGAATTGACAACCCACAAAGTCAATCCGGAAGTTTAAGACTTCCTAGTGAGATGGGATCCTTATTTCGCATGAGGCTTTGCGTCCCACGAGGGTGGGATGAGATGCACAAAGTGACCCATGCTTCACAAGGTGGGCGCGCCGGCCGGTTGCTCCAAGCAACTCCCTTTATTGAAACAGTCTAGGCGTTTCATGTCCAGTGAAGGTTGGATACAACATGAAATCCTAACCTTTCAATGATGCCTCTAGAATTTCACCATGTGCCCAGCACATGTGAACTTCTAGTCAAGTCCATTCCTAACCGTTATGCCCAGGGCCAACGAGTTTCCTTGCGAAGGCACGTCCAGGTTAAAACTGGACTGGGGAAATCATTGTCACCACGCACTTTCTAAAGATAAGTGGGTGTGTCCCATGAGGGTGGGAAACAATTCACAACTCCACTGATCGATAGCTTAGTGAGGGCTACGCGTTAGAAGGCTACTAGACTTGATATTTCTTTGAGGGTTTTTAAGCCTCATCATCCTACATTTTATCTTATGTCTAACAATACAGGCATGCTCTCCTATAGTGATAACATAACGATAAAACATTTCAGGCATGCTTTTATCAGATAGGGAAAGCAGTGAAGGATGATGTGATCAAAGCCCTTTCAAGACATTGAATCAACTCATGCCTACGGAGATTCAACTCTTGACATAGGACTCAAGCCCCTAAAATAGACCTAGCCTAGCCGCCCTCTATCTTGGTCCTCAAGGTCGGCTCCAAGGTCCTTCCCACATGGTTTAGCTCACAAACCCTAAGGGTAGACCCCAAAGGTTCGGCCAATGCCATGGTCTTTCTTTGTGGAGGATGCGCCACCATGCAAGAAGCCAAGTTAGCTAGCACACAAACCCAAGGGTTCGGCCATGCCAAACTTGCGCCACTATGCAAGCTTGTTGCGCCTCTTCCTTCGATGCATGCGCCAAGCTCCAAGTACATGCGCCACCCTAATCTTCTTCTTTGAAAAAGGAAAAGCGGCACGCAGGCCTCACAAGGATACATCACAGGCATGCAAAGGTGGCTTGACTAATGATCACAACATCATGCACAATCAAGGTATTTACTCATGCAATTCTACATGCTCATGAAAAACATAAAATCAGAAATTTTACTTTTTCATAAAACTAGTCTCTTCTTCTCATCTTCTTCTCACAAATCTTTTGGTTAATTGCGATTTATTTTTCAAGACGATTTCAGAGATCCTTTCGGCTGGCAATTTTGTCATATCAAGAGACCTGGCCAGTCCGGAGACACAATGCCCGTCCTACTTGACAAAATTACGTGCGCCTTTGATCTTTAAATCAAACAAGAAAAATAGTCCAAAAATCCAAAAGAGATTGAGAGGATGATAGAAACAAGAAACCCTAATTTTTCTACTTTTAGAAAAATTGATTGCCATGCATTATGCTATTTACGAAAATAGAGACATGGCATGTGAGCATGAAAGAAAAGCATAAAACATCGTTCGAGGCTTGCAAGTCGCTCTGATACCACTGTTGGGAAACCCCGGGGACATTTTACAATTTTAGAGAGTCATGGACATACATATTTGCACAGCGGAAGAATGTCCCCGAAACAGGCCGGTCCCAAAAACCCAGTGAAGATCGCATGCAAGGGAGTCGACACGATGAGTTAGGAAATACCTTAGAGCAAAGAAGAGAGCGATGCCGATGTAGGCGTCCAAGTGTCCGCCCTCTGCAGTCTCACACACACGGATCTCTTGAGTTCTCTTCTTCCTCGCCCGGTGCTAGCCTCGGGAAGAAGATCCAAGCCTTAGTCCTTCTTCTTCAATCCTTGCGCCACCTCCAAGGTAGAATCGCCTAGAAGAAGAGGTGGAGAGGTAGACGCCAAGTTCAAGTCTTTCTTGACCCAAGAGGAGGAGAAGAGGACTTGTGCTTGCGGCTAGATGATGGAGGAAGAGAGATTGCGCCAAGAGCCTCCAAGTTCTCGCTCCCTTTTAATGATTACGCCTCCAAGGAATTATCACTGTTGAAGAGGGGTGACTAGGTGCTCTTTTATAGGGCAAGAGGCGATTTATGAAAGGCTAGGATTAAGACAAGTGTAGGGCTAGGATGAGGAGGTTTGAGATAAGGAAAGTCTCCAAGACATTTCCTTAATTCTCATTCAACCTTTCCTCATTAAGCTCCACGCCTTCCTTGTGCGCCAAGGCCTTGCCTTGCGCCTCAAGCAATGCCTTAAAGGCATGCATTCCATCAATGGAAGAGGGCTAGGCGCCAATTGCTTCCTTAATGAAGCAATTTTGCCACCCTAACCCCATTATGCCCCTTAGGCGCCAATGGGGTTGGGTCTCTCCCCATTATACCCTTTTAGCCTCTCATCTCTTCATGAGAACTTGTTATTGGGTCTCATTGGATAATGAGCTAGCCCAAACTCCATTACATGGGTTGATTAAGCACTTGGATCCAATCCAATGCAACCCTAATTCAAATGTGACCAACCATGGTCAAATACGGGTCAACCTGCCAAAAATGAAGTTTGGCTCCAATAATATTCTTCCATCTCATCAAGCCCATTGGCACTGATGAAATCTCCCAATTAGATCTGAGTTATCCAATAACTCGATCATAAGGCTTCCCGATCAATGCGAGAACTCAAGTATCAAGGTGTGCGACCCTGTAGGTTCCTCTGACGCTGGCAGTGCTGACCAAAGGTCACCACAAGCAGTGAGTGGCACCTAGCAGTGCATCGCTGCTACCCAGGTCATTGGAATGGATATCGACATCGACATCCCCATCATCGCAACTAGGTACAGATGCATTACAGTCTCTTTGCCGAACTGATATCTGATTGGACAAGTGTGTCACCACTTGTTTTCATCCAATCACATGGCTATGACTAAATCAGGTTCTTACCTGGGTATGGCCATACACTTTCAGTCATAGAACCATAGAGGAGCTCCATGGATATCAAGCTTCCCAAAGGAAGGGGCAAATCCTATGTCTGTCCATTGACCTTCTCATATGGGTCGTGACACGCTCAATGACAACCTTTATGACCTTCCAACTACGGCAAGGTGTTAGGTTGCATCAAAGCAAGTCTCTAACCATATAGAATGATCAATGACCTCAAGTCAAGGGATCAATGCATCTCCTGTCACTTATGAGGATAACTCATGACACCAAGTCATAGCCTCATAGCGGGTCTATCCAGTATATCCTCCCATGATATACCCATGTGTCTGCGTTAGCACCCCGTGCCCTAACCAGCCCACATACCAGTCTCATAAGCACCATAGTTGTCCCATATCCACTAAGGTACATTGACTGGGGATCTTTATTTGAGCACAGATCCAATCTGTCTCCAGGGACATTATCATGTAAGTACACAATCGCAGGTGTAGACAGACAATGATAACGACAATGCCATAATGATATATAAATATCAATGTCAAGTAGTACACAAGTTGACCAAAGCTAGGTCCTAGGGCATATACACCAACAGGTTCTGTGGTCGAGATGATGCAGCAGGGGCTTTCCCTTCCCTTCTTGGACAAATTGCCTTTGTTCTTGGTGGCATATTTGTTAACAAGCTGCAAATTTTAATTCAATGCAAATACAACAAATATATGACATTGTATCATGCTCTCAACATCATCAGAAGTGTTAATCAAGTTCATTGGAAACGAAAATCAACTTAGAACTCAGGCTCAAACTCAAGAAACAACAAAAACGTCAATGAACAGTAACCTTGCTATGTTTCGACATGTATCAGCTCAAATCACTCATGAAAATTGGTCAAAATTGTACCAAACATCAAAGAATTAATAGCCTATCTTCCAACGAGTAAATAGAAACAATAATCACTCAAAATGGTTGAGAAACGAGTGAAAGGGGCGAAAGTTGGCTCGTCAAATCGGTGAAATGAGTACCTAATCAACGACGAAAGTTGGATGGGAAAGGTCGCCGGCATCCATAGATGGTATGAGATGATCAAAAATGCGAGAACGGTGCAAGAGTGAGTGAAAATGAGGGTAAAAACCCTAAAAACAGCTCGTGAAACCCTAAATACAGCACAGAGCTCGCATGACATAATCCAAAATACGGCAGTGTAATGTCTAACGGTACTACCGTAAAATCATGACTGCTCTCGGGTCAAAACTGGATCAAAAATACGGTACAGTAAAATAACTTACGGTACTGCCATAAAATCTCGGGACTCCTATGTTCAAAAATAACTCAAAAATACGGTACTGTGAAGCAGTTTACGGTACCACCTTAAAAATCAAGCAGCGATTTTTTTTTTATGAAAAAACTGAAAATTCAAAATACGGTACCGTAAACTAATTCATGGTGGTGACGTAAAAACGAAGAGACTCTCGGGTTGATTTTGACAACAAAATACGGTACCGTGTAAGTATTTACGGCAGTGCCGTAATTTCGTCACAACTCTCTAGTGGAAAGTGGATTTCAAATTACGTGTAAGTATTTACGGCAGTACCGTAAACGAAGAGACTCTCGGGTTGATTTCAAATTACGGCAGTGCCGTAATATACTTTACGGTAGTGCCGTAATTTGCATCAAATTATGATTTACCTACAAAAATAAAAGAAAAATTAGTATTAAGAAAAATTATGTAGAATAAAACAAATAAAGGTTAGAAAGCTTGGGTTGCCTCCCAAGAAGCGCTAATTTAAAGGTCATTAGCTTGACCCTTTTGCACTCGGATTTGATCGTGAATTCCTCAATCGCCTTTCTGATCTTTCTTTAGGTTAGGCATCACATTGAACTACATAAGGCTCAGCCTTGAAACAATTTTCAAATTTGCTCAAAATTTTCTTTCCTTTGTCAAACAATCTAGATTTTCTTCTTCTTTTCCTCCTTCTTCCTGAAATTTTACTTTTCTTTTCTTGTAACACTTTATCAACTTCCTCATAAGATTTGTCAGTTTCAACATTTGAGGATTCATCAAATAAATTGCAAACATTATAAACAACATCTTCAATTATATCAACACTACAACATGTTCCAGAGTATGAAAGTTTGTTCAAAGAATCATTAAGATCAATCTCAATAATATTTTCACAAATTTTAAATGTAATCTTTCCCTCCTTAACATCAATATGTGCTTCTGCAGTTGCTAAGAGTGGTCTACCAAGAATTATAGGATTTTTATGATTTTCTTCCATGTCTAACACTACAAAATCTGCAGGTATGAAAAATTCACCTATTTTTATTGGAACGTTCTCTAAAACACCTACAGGATACTTTACCAATGAGTCTATGAGCTGTAAAGATATCGATGTAGGCTTAAACTCTCTAATATTCAGTTTCCTGTAAATAGAAAGAGGCATTAGACTTACACTTGCACCCAAATCACATAAGGCTCGGTCAAAAGCCATAGTGCCAATTGAACAAGGTATAGAAAAACTACATGGATCCTTCAGTTTTGGTGGCAGTTTATTTTGAATGACCACACTACAATCTTCAGTCAAAGTTACAGTGCAAGTACCATAATCATCTAACTTCCTCTTACTAGACAATATTTCTTTCAAGAACTTTGCATATGAAGGCATTTGAGAAATAGCTTAAGTAAAAGGAATATTAATGTAAGGCTTTTTCAAGATTTCAAGGAATTTGGCAAATTGTTTGTCTAGTTTGTTTTGAACTAACCTTTGAGGAAAAGGTATTGGTGGTCTGTAGGGTGGAGGCAAATCAGACTTAGAATTATCTTCTTTACATGGCACATCCCCTTTTTGTTCATCACCCTTTTCAGGTGTTAAACTAGGTAGGGTTTGTTCATGTTTAGAGGATTTTTCAAATTATAATTCCTCATCATCATTATAATAAGACTCTTTTTCCTTAAATTCAACCTTCCCTTTAGCCTCTCCTAGTTGTTTCCCACTTCTAGTCATGATGGCATTACAATGCTCCCTAAGGTTTATCTCAGGTTTAGCAGGCAATTTGCCAGGGGGTCTATAGGAAGTACTAGCTTGTTGTGCAATTTGGTTTTCTAAAATCTTATTATGTGCCGCTACTCTTTCCAATCTGGAGTTAATTTGATTAAGACTTTCCTTAAATTCTTCAATTTGTCTACTTTGATTTGTCATGATTTGGCTTTGATTAGACATAAACTGATTTTGATTTGCCATAATTTTTTCAAACATGGATTCTATATTAGAATTCTGATTTATGTTTTGGTTTTGGATTGGATTTGGCCTTTGGAATCCTCTATTCTCAGTTTGTCCTCTTTCATTGTTATTGTTTCTCCATGAAAGGTTGGGGTGATTTCTCCATCCAGGGTTATAAGTACTATAGTAGGGATCATTAGTTTTACTTTGATTATAAATCCCCAAAGCAATGACATGTTCATCCCCTTGATCTACAACAACTCTACAGTTTTTAGATGAGTGACCGATGTTACCACAAATTTCACAAGTGATAGAGGAAACAACAACATCTTGCATTTTAAAAGAATCGAATCTACTGCATAAAGAATCTACCTTTTCTACTAAGGATCGCCATCCATCATTCTCACTCTTTCCTTGAGATGGTTTGTAGAATACTCCTCTCTCAGAAGTCCAATGATTGTGATTGAGAGCCATCTCCTCCAGCAGTTTAAAGGCAGCATCCATAGTTTTGTTCATAAGAGCTCCTCCTGCAGCAGCATCTACAGTTAGTCTGGTGTTATAGAGTAATCCATTATAAAAAGTATGCAATAAAACCCAATCTTCAATGCTATGGTGAGGACACTTCTGTTGTAATTCATTAAATCTGTCTCATGCCTCACTAAAAGATTCTCCATCTTTTTGTTGGAAACTTGTGATTTGATTTATCAGCTGAATTGTCTTGCTTGGAGGGAAGTATTTCATCAAGAAGAAATTTGACAGTTAATCCCAAGTTGTGAAGGTTCCGGTTGGTTGTCCTTGAAGCCATGATCGTACCTGGTCCCTAAGAGAAAAAGGAAATAATCTCAATTTCTATGCATCGTTAGAAACTCCATTAATTTTTATAGTATCACAAAGTTCTAAGAATAGAGCAAGATATTGGTTTGGATCCTCAAGTGGAGATCCTCTAAACTAATTTTGTTGTATCATTGAAAGAAAAGCAGGCTTAATTTCAAAGTTGTTAGCCTCTATCACTGGTCTAGCAATGCTTGAGTGAATTTCTTGTGGATTAGGGGCTGCATAGTCCCTCAATGTTCTCTGATTGTTTGCCATCTCTACAATTTGTTCTTGTATACCCTGTGTTGTTTCTTATAAATCTTCTTCCAGTATTAACTTCCTGCGCACTCTAAGTGTTTTGTTGATTTTAGGATCAAATGGAACAAGTGGTCCTGACCTAAGAATCCTGCGCATGCAAAATAAATAGATCAAGTGATTTCAACAAAAACAGTAAAAATAGAAAATAAAACCTAGTCTAGCAATACTGTCAATATCTTCAATATTGACAAAACTAAGGTCCCCAGCAACGGCGCCAAAAACTTGTTGTGATCCGAAAGAATAAACTTTTAAAAACAAGCAGGTAGACTCGTTTCAGGTGTCGCGGCCAAAGGTATTGGCGTACAGGGCTATTGTCAGTCCCTGGCACGGCTCCAAAAACATATTGTCCCTAACTTGTAGTGTCCGCAAGTGCACGGATACTCGAAGTAATAAAGTAAATATCGATCCCACAGAGACCTATGCTGTCAAGTACCAAATAATTGATTTCTTCCTATCTAGGCAATCGAATAAAAAAGCAAGTAGAGAGCGAAAACACACGGGAAAATAATATCAGAGAGAAATTGGGACTAGGGTTTCGTTCTCTTGGATTTTCATGACTAGATATATAAAGATGTTCATCAATCAAATTCTAATATGATAAAGACTTAATTTACTTCAAAAATGGATTATCTCACTCTCATGCAGATAACCGTGCAGAGATAAATCCTCACTTTCGTGCAAGATTCATCCCAGGCTGAGGATAAGTAAATCATCAATCAAAGAACTCAAGATCACTTTCGTGCATCCGAGTTCTAAGTTGATTGCCTTGAGTGGAATCTCGATGATCACTTTCGTGCATCCGAGACTCAACACACGTTTTACCTACGGTTCTCCAACGTTCTGATCCTCACTTTCATGCAAGATCTCCACGTTTGACACAATAACTCAATCCTAGGTTCATAATCATCATCAAGGCAATACAAACAACTAAAATAAAGAAATAAGAATTTAACCTAATTTCTTATGGTTAGTTCCTATTAATCAATTTTAGGGTTCCAAGTTCTCAAGCAAATCACTTTTCAGTCCTTATTGCGAAAACTCTAAATCATGATGACAAAAAGTAAACTAAGGAGAATCTTAGAGCAATAATCGCATAGGTAAAATTGTCAAAGTAGAATAATCATGATGAAAGTGTAAAGTATATAGTCATTAAGAAAATCGAAGGGAATTACTCCCCCATGTCCCAAAATAAGTTTAAGCTAGCATGGTGAAGGAATTACAAAATACCATAATTTTAGAAGATCAAAAATCAACAAGAGAAGAGTTTTAGGAAAATACAGCATGACTATGAAATATTTCACAGCTGTAATTTATAATAAAAGCGGTGAACAGTGGCGTCCCTCCTTCTTTCTTTCATTTCTCTTCCAATCGATCTCCTTTCGTTCTGAAACTTCTAGCACGTTGCCTCCTACACCAGGCGAAGCTTTGGTATGAAAACCACGACCAGAGATGCCCTGGATTCGTCGCAGCGGCGGAACCCTAGGCGGCAGCGTGAATTGCGATTTCTCCCTCGACAGACGATGAAATTTAGGGCTTTTGGTGTCTTCATGTTCCTCTCATGAAAAGCTCTCTTCTTCTTACGACATCCAATTTAAAGCTCTGGATCGCCCGCAATCATCTCCGCAAAAATCGGGTGTCAAAATTGACCTCAGAGTCGCATTTAAAACATGAAATACGACAGTGTAATAGTTTACGGCCCTACTACCGTAAAATCGTTCGAGTGTTCTGTTCTGAAAGTGCTGGGAAATACGGCACCGTAGAATACTTCATGGCACTATCATAAAATTGGTTGATCTCTCTAGTCGAAAGTGTATGGAAATTAGGCCCGTAATATGGTTTATGGTAGTGCCGTAAAATCAGCGAAACTTTCTGATTTGAAAGCGCCCCAAAATATGGCCCGTAAAATGGTTTATGGTAGTGCCGTATTTTCAACAAAATCTTATGTTCGGAATTTCTCCAAATTACGGCAGTGGCTCGATATTATGGTATCGTACCAAAATACGGTACTGTAATTTATATTACGGCACTACCGTATTTCGGGGAGTTACCCCGTTTTGCATGAAATTTGTCATTTATCTTCTTCTTGATGATGAGAATTCTTCTATGTGTCTGATTTTGCTCGAAAACACTCCAAAATAATGCATTTTTGCCTGAAAATCATGAAAAACTAAAATAGAAGTAGATTTTGCAATATTTGATGAATTCAGCATAAAAACAAGTAAAAGATCCTCAATTTAGTATGAAAAGATATCTAAAATGATACAAAATATACTATATATTTTGGTGTCATCATAGATCCCGCTGGTAGCGAATATAGCTAAGCTCTCGCATGGTCCCTGAGAGAAAAAGGGAACAATCTTAGTCTTATAGCATCAGATAAAACTCCATTAACTTTAACAATATCGCAATATTCTAAAAAGATAGCTAGATGTAGATTAATTAGGGTCCTGTGTAACGCCCTCGATTTTTCTGAATTATGATTTAAGGTTAGAAATTCTGTTTCTGTATTTTTATCTGTTAAAATTTTGGGATTTTTGCCTAAGTGTAGGAATTTTTCCTACAGGGCAAAAATAATTATTTTGGTTGGGGATTCGAACCCTCAACCTTGATTCTTTGCTCCTGGAATTCCTTCCACCATGGTGGCGCATATTTCTGATATTATTGGAGTGGCGCAGGGTGGTTAAGCCCAGGTAAGCCCATAAAACTGATTTTTCACTTAAGTTAACTGGGTTATTGGATCTTGGATCCGTTTGGGGTGGGAGAAAAAGAGGAATTGCGTGAGGGCTCCTCTCCCTCACGACTTTTGTGTTTTCTTGCCCTAGCCGCCTTTGGTTGTCGCCCCTCACTGTGCTTGGCGCCTCCTGAGATTTCTGATGCTGGTGGTGGCAGACTGGTGGTGGACGAACTTCCTGGTGATACTCTGTCTTGGCGTTTTTCTTCTGTGAACGTTTTTCGGTGAGTAATTCGATCCTAAGGAGTCTAATCCGCTAAATTGTAGTTTATCATTCAATTAAAATTCGTTATTTGCAATGATTATCCGTATGAGGTCGAATTCAAATATTTATTGGGTTTTAAAATCCTGTTCTGCTGAAATCTGCATTCTCTAATCTGACCTTTGTGTACTATAACCCCAATATCTCATGGCCTATAGATCCAAATCGCACGAAATAAATTTTGTATGAAACTAGATACATTCGGCTTTAATTTGAATATGATATCGACCATATCCGAGCTGTATTCGTATTTCAATCTGTATTGCAATCTAGCTGTACAAAATCAGTTTTCTGGAAATCTGGATTTCGACCTTTATGTGTTCGAACCATCATATCTCCCTAGGTATAGCTCGAAATCTTGTCAAATCAGTTTTATTAGAAAGTAGACTCGAAGGGATTCATTTTTATTACCATATCGCCTATTTTCTGTTAGTTATTGGATCTGAAATTTGTGTCGCAATTCTGATTTATGAATCTGTTTTCTGGAATTCTGAAATCCCGACCTTTCTATGTTCGAACACCCATACCTCCCCGGTTATAACTCCAAATCCGATGGATTCAGTTCTATTGGAAAGTAGGTCCAAATAGCTTCATTGTGAATATCATATTGCCTATTTTAGATTACTTACTCAGTCTGAAACATCTGTTGCAAGTATGATACATTAATCTGTTTTTTTCTGAAACATCTGTTTAATTGTTTGTTACGCGAATAATTTCTGTTCTGTACATATGTAGTGAATTTCTGAAACTTTGAATGTGTTATAACCTTGTGAGAACATAGAATGGTTTGACATGAATTAAGGATAGTTGCATGAAATCTAAGGAATTCAAGGAATTCACTCATATATTACTTCTGGTTGATGGTAAAAATTATGAAGTGTGTTTAGCTTTGATTTTCTGCAAATTGTAATTTTGTTAAGGACTGGATATTAGGGTGTGTCATTTTCTGGTTTGTGAGATACTTTGGGCATGATGTGAGAATTTAGTAGTGGTTAGTTCCTACTCCTCCGTTTCAGCATGATCTGTTCTGTAAAAATTATGCCCTAGTGTAGCACTCTTCCGTGTCCTTACCCTCCTTCTGTGGCGCTGTAATGGTGCTGATAGTCTACTACGACCCATGAGACACTAGTGAAGGGTAGATGTGAGCTGGTCTCACCTTCCGTTCTCCCTCCACTATTTCTGTTCTGTTCTGGGTATTGGAGGCCAGAGTGCCACGTCCTGACAAGACGGGGGCCACCCACTGATACCTCCTCTACCAGTATTGGAGGCCAGAGTGCCACGTCCTGACAAGACGGGGGCCACCCACTGATACCTCCTCTACCATTCTATTTCTGATATGCATGCATGTCTCATCCTCGGCAGGGGTGGGGTCAGACCTTCTGTGGTCATCAGACCTTCTGTGGTCTTCAGGCCTTCTGTGGCCTTTCTATTTCCGATGTAGACTATCCGTTTGGATTCTGAAAATTCTGATTTTCTGTCTGTCAGTTCTGATTTCTGTAGTTCTGTTCCGATCTGTTCTGTCTGTCAGCTCTGATTTTCTGTAGTTCTGTTTCGATCTGTATTATAGATGTGTTGGGCAGTGTGATTATTTGGAATGGGTTGGTAGACTTATATCCTACTTCATGCTTGATGCTTATTGTTATAAATATCTGTATTTGATTATGTTTTGTTTTGATATGAGTGTTCATGTTAAGTATCTTATCTGTTAAGCATGATAGTTTTGATGTGTACTATGGATGGCTTTTAGTGTCTTTTACTCACTGAGCTTTTTAGCTCACCCCCGTTGTTTAAATATTTTCAGGTGAGACATCAGGACAGTGATTCCTACAGCTACTAAATTTGTTATGATGTTATGTTTTATATAATTTCTAAGAGTTGTCTTCTAAAGATCTATCAGGCCTGCGTGCCTAACTTAATTATATGACACATTTTATCTCCTGAGGGCTTATGCCTGTTTTCAGGATATTATATTATGTTATAGTTGTCTCGTTTTAATTGTTGGATACGAGTTTTGGATTCATGAGAATTGAAATTGTTATTATTCTGAAATGTCCGATTTGAGATTTATTGTAGTCGGAATACTTTGAGCTGTGTGACCGAATTTTTGTTGTATTGGGTATCTGAATAATCTGTTTCTGCAATATTTCTGACAATTGTGTTCTCCACATATGTGTAGTGTGGACATTTGTTTTGTTCCAGGATATATGGGTCTGTGCAGCAGTAATTTAGTATACTTGCTGCCGGATTTTTCTGGATTTCTGGATTTCTATTTCCTAGTAAATCGATCCTACTCCGTTCTGTGCGGTTTTCAGTTCCGTAGTAATGTCCTTCGATGCCGCTTTCTTCTTGTGTTTTAATGGAAGAGTAAAATTTTTTAAAAAACCCCGTATTTTACTTGTATGCGTGTGGGGTGTGATTCTGAGGGATGTTACAGATGGTATCAGAGCAATATTACTAGCAATTAGAAACTCCGGGAAAGGAAAACTCTGTTTGTGTATTGCTAGAAACCAAGATAGGATCTGAATATTGGAAAACTCTGTTTGTGTATTGCTAGAAACCAAAATAGGATCTGATCCGTGATTGAATATTGGTTGTTATTCTACCGTGTTATGTGATGCAGGTATAAAAAGATGGTGCGACCAAGATCTAGCAGTAGCAACGGTGATCAACAGTCTGATCTGAGGCAGGCCATGGAGGCTATGACTGCTATGATGCAACAACAGAACGCATTCATCCAGCAGCAAACTCAGATGATGCAGCAGCAGCAGGCGCAGCACATGGAGGTTCAGCAACAGTTATTGCAGCGGCTGTCGCAGACACAGCCTCAGTCACAGTCACAACCGGCTAGACACTGTGTGGGTGGCGCTGGTTCTCCTCTGGGTGATGGCGCACATCAACGATATGCTCGGTTGGTTCGAGAGTTTCAGCACCTGAACCCGACTACATTTTATGGTAGTCCGGGGCCCAGAGCAGCTGAGGATTGGCTTTTGGCACTGGAAAAGATTTTCCAGGTTTTGCGCTGTGATGATGCATACAAGCTATGTTTATCTGTCTTCATGTTGCGTGGAGATGCCGAAGACTGGTGGAAGGGAGTCGTCAGACTGGCGGCAACTGAATCCAGAGTTGTTGATTGGCAGTACTTCATGATGAAGTTCAATGCCAAGTTTTTCCCCTCTAGCTTATCTGAGGAGCGCGAGGTGGAGTTTATTCATCTTGAGCAGGGTGACCTGACGGTGGATCAGTATGAGGCCACATTCGCTCGGTTGTCGGGGTATGATCCTCACTTAGTCAACACCGAGGAAAGAAGAGCCAAGAAGTTTCAGCGGGGTTTGAGGAAAGACATCAGGACAAGGGTAGCTATGCTACACTTGGAGTTTTATGCTGAAGTGGTAGACAGGGCTCGCACTGCTGAGAGGTGCATTGCTGAGATGGCTGTTGATACTATTCTAGTCACTGCATCCGCCCCTACTTCTGTGACTTACGCACCCACTCTGGGTGGTAAGGATAAGAAGAATTTCAAGAATAAGAAGAAAGACAATAAGGGCAGATACAAACCTTATCAGAAGCCAGCCAGCACAGTTCCTCAGAATGGCAAGAAGTGTTCCCACTGTGGGAGCACTAAACATCAGGATAATGAGTGCTACAGGAAGACTGGCGCTTGCTTCAGATGTGGTAAGGTGGGGCATATGATTCAGGACTGTCCTATGCCGGATGCTAGAGGACAGGGTGAGAAGCCTACGGTGCAGACTCGCGTGTATGCCATCGCAGAGAGGGATGCTTCGGCTTCGAAGTCCGTGGTAGAAGGTACACTTTATGTGTTTAGTTATTTGGCACGCATTCTTTTTGATCCTGGTGCCAATTTATCCTTTGTGTCTGCATGTTTTGCACTATGTCTGCCTGTGTTGCCTAGGATACTTGATTTCTGTATTTCTGTTCATACACCTATGGGTGAGGCCGTATCTACAGATATAGCATATCCTGACTGTTTGATTAAGGTTGAAGGATATGATTTACCTATTGATTTGATTAGTCTTCCTATGAAAGACTATGACATCATTCTGGGCATGGATTGGCTGTCTGCCTATCATGCTACTTTAGATTGTTTTGAAAAGTTAATTACTCTGCATCTAAGTGATGGACAGCAACTGGTTATCCAAGGCCGGATATCAGAACAGGAGCCTTTGGTGATATCTCATCTACAGGCCAGGAAGCTTTTAGCCCAGGGCTGCAAGGGGTATCTGGCGCATGTCAAGGTGCAGACTGAGTATGATTTGGATATGGCTAAAATTCCTGTGGTAAGAGAGTTTGCTGACGTCTTCTCTGATGATTTATCTGGGTTACCACCCAGCAGAGAAGTTGAGTTTGGTATCGAGTTGTTGCCAGGCACGGCACCGATATCTAAAGCTCCTTACAGGATGGCAACTTCAGAACTGACAGAGCTGAAGAAGCAACTGGAAGAACTATTAGAGAAGGGGTATATTCGACCCAGTGTTTCTCCATGGGGAGCACCTGTGTTATTTGTGAAGAAGAAGGATGGTACTTTGCGCATGTGCATCGATTACCGTCAACTCAATCAAGTGACTGTTAGGAATAAGTACCCATTACCCCGTATTGATGATCTCTTTGATCAGTTGCAGGGTGCTACTGTATTCTCTAAAATTGATCTGAGGTCTGGCTATCATCAGTTGAGAGTTTAGGAGGAGGATGTACCTAAAACTGCATTCAGGACCAGGTATGGGCACTATGAGTTCCTTGTTATGCCCTTTGGACTGACAAATGCCCCTGCGGTGTTTATGGATCTGATGAACAGGATATTTCATGAGCTTCTGGATAAATGTGTGGTCATCTTCATTGATGATATTCTGATCTACTCCAAGAATGCGCAAGATCACTCTCAGGATTTGCGCAAGGTGCTGGAGATTCTGCGGCTGAAGCAGCTGTATGCTAAGGCCAGCAAATGTGAGTTCTGGCTATGTCAGATTGGCTTTCTGGGGCACATTATTTCTGGCCAGGGTGTGTCTGTGGATCCAGTGAAGGTGGAGGCCATTCTTCACTGGGGAAGACCAACTACAGCGACTGAGGTCAGAAGTTTTCTGGGCTTAGCTGGATACTACCGCCACTTTGTGGAGGGTTTTTCCAAGCTAGCTGGTCCTCTGACTAAGCTAACTAGAAAGAATTTGAAGTTTGAGTGGTCTGATAATTGTGAGTCTAGTTTTCAGGAACTGAAAAGGAGACTGACCAGTGCTCCTATCCTCATCATTCCCTGTGATGGAGAGAAGTTCACTATGTACACTGATGCCTCTGGTAAGGGTCTGGGTGCTGTACTGATGCAGCAAGGAAAGGTAGTTGCTTATGCTTCAAGGCAACTCAAAGACTATGAGGTAAACTACCCCACTCATGATCTGGAGTTGGCAGCTGTAGTTTTTGCCTTGAAGATCTGGAGGCACTATCTGTTTGGACAGACATTTGAATTGTTTACAGATCACCAGAGCTTGAAGTATATCTTCACTCAGAAAGAGCTGAATATGAGACAGAGGCGATGGCTTGAATGGATAAAGGATTATGACTTCACCATCCAATATCAGTCTGGTAAAGCCAATGTGGTGGCTGATGCTCTTAGTCGGTATCCTGTGACTCAGATAGCTGCACTACGAGTCCAGGAGTGGCGACTATTGCAGGAGTTCAGTGACATGCATCTGAGTGTGACTTCGGGTGAGAGAGGCGGTCTTCTAGCTTCTCTCAGGGTTCAGTCAGACTTACTGCAGAGACTGAGATCAGGGCAGCAGTCAGATCCGGATATTTTACGGTGGAAAGAGAGGTCTGAGCAAGGCTGGGTTGAGAATTTCAGTATGTCGGATGATGGTCTCCTCAGATTCCGTGGAAGGGTCTGTGTCCCTGAGGACCCTGAGTTGAGAAATGAAATTCTTAAGGAAAGCCATTGCACTAAGTATACCGTTCATCCTGGTAGTACCAAGATGTATCAGGATCTGAAAAAGACTTTCTGGTGGCATGGTATGAAGAAGGATGTGCATTTGTTTGTGTCCAGATGTTTAACTTGCCAAACCGTGAAGGCTGAGCATCAGAGGCCGGGCGGTTTGATGCAGTCTCTCCCTATTCCTCAGTGGAAGTGGGAGCATATCAGTATGGACTTTGTGTGTGGACTGCCCAATACCAGAAGGAATCATGATGCGGTATGGGTGATTGTGGACAGACTCACGAAGTCAGCTCACTTCTTACCGATCAAAATGACTTACAGTTTGGATCGGTTAGCAAAACTGTACATCGATGAGATTGTCAGATTGCATGGAGTTCCCTTGGACATTGTCTCTGACCGTGATCCTCGATTTCTGTCCAGGTTTTGGAAGAAATTACAGGAAGATTTGGGAACTAATCTGAGTTTCAGCACTACATATCATCCTCAATCTGATGGTCAGACAGAGAGAACTATTCAGACACTTGAGGATCTTCTGAGATCTTATGTGGTTGACTGGTCTGTTGAGTGGGATCTGGACTTATCACTGATAGAGTTCACCTACAACAATAGCTTTCACTCTAGCATACAGATGGCTCCGTATGAGGCCCTATATGGGAGGAAATGCAGAACACCTATATGCTGGGAGGAAACTGGGGACAGAACAGTGCTAAGGTCTGATGCTGTTCCGGAAGCCACTGAGAAGATCAGAGAAATTCAGAGAAAGATGAAGATTGCTCAGGATAGGCAGAAGAGTTATGCTGATGTGAGGCGGCGTCCTCTTGAGTTTTTGGTGGGAGAGCATGTTTTCCTAAAGGTCTCACCTATGAAAGGGGTGATGAGATTTGGGAAGAAGGGAAAATTGAGTCCCAGGTACATTGGTCCCTTTGATATCATTGAGAGGGTTGGACCTGTGGCATACCGACTTGCTCTGCCCCCATCACTGGAACACCTCCATAATGTGTTCCATGTTTCTGCACTCAGAAAATATTGTTCTGATCCTTCTCATGTTCTAGAGTTGGAACCTCTTCAGCTTGAAGAGAACATGACTTTTGTGGTGAAACCTCTCAGAATTGAAGATAGAAAAGAGAAAGTGCTGAGGAATAAGGTTATTCCACTTGTGAAAGTCATCTGGGGAAATCAGTCTGTTGAAGAAGCCTCTTGGGAGGTTGAAGCAGATATGAGAAAGGAGCATCCTCACCTGTTCAGTGACGGGCTTGGTCAGCTTTAGAGGACTAAAGCTCTATAAGGGGGGGAGAATGTAACGCCCTCGATTTTTCTGAATTATGATTTAAGGTTAGAAATTCTGTTTCTGTATTTTTATCTGTAAAAATTTTGGGATTTTTGCCTAAGTGTAGGAATTTTTCTTACAGGGCAAAAATAATTATTTTGGTTGGGGATTCGAACCCTCAACCTTGATTCTTTGCTCCTGGAATTCCTTCCACCATGGTGGCGCATATTTCTGATATTATTGGAGTGGCGCAGGGTGGTTAAGCCCAGGTAAGCCCATAAAACCGATTTTTCACTTAAGTTAACTGGGTTATTGGATCTTGGATCCGTTTGGGGTGGGAGAAAAAGAGGAATTGCGTGAGGGCTCCTCTCCCTCACGACTTTTGTATTTTCTTGCCCTAGCCGCCTTTGGTTGTCGCCCCTCACTGTGCTTGGCGCCTCCTGAGATTTCTGACGCTGGTGGTGGCAGACTGGTGGTGGACGAACTTCCTGGTGATACTCTGTCTTGGCGTTTTTCTTCTGTGAACGTTTTTCGGTGAGTAATTCGATCCTAAGGAGTCTAATCCGCTAAATTGTAGTTTATCATTCAATTAAAATTCGTTATTTGCAATGATTATCCGTATGAGGTCGAATTCAAATATTTATTGGGTTTTAAAATCCTGTTCTGCTGAAATCTGCATTCTCTAATCTGACCTTTGTGTACTATAACCCCAATATCTCATGGCCTATAGATCCAAATCGCACGAAATAAATTTTGTATGAAACTAGATACATTCGGCTTTAATTTGAATATGATATCGACCATATCCGAGCTGTATTCGTATTTCAATCTGTATTGCAATCTAGCTGTACAAAATCAGTTTTCTGGAAATCTGGATTTCGACCTTTATGTGTTCGAACCATCATATCTCCCTAGGTATAGCTCGAAATCTTGTCAAATCAGTTTTATTAGAAAGTAGACTCGAAGGGATTCATTTTTATTACCATATCGCCTATTTTCTGTTAGTTATTGGATCTGAAATTTGTGTCGCAATTCTGATTTATGAATCTGTTTTCTGGAATTCTGAAATCCCGACCTTT
The DNA here is from genome assembly GCA_027563935.2 of Costus lasius. Lineage (NCBI taxonomy): Eukaryota > Viridiplantae > Streptophyta > Magnoliopsida > Zingiberales > Costaceae > Costus > Costus lasius. The sequence continues at coordinate 53,930,863 of CM050453.2, forward strand.
CTATGTTCGAACACCCATACCTCCCCGGTTATAACTCCAAATCCGATGGATTCAGTTCTATTGGAAAGTAGGTCCAAATAGCTTCATTGTGAATATCATATTGCCTATTTTAGATTACTTACTCAGTCTGAAACATCTGTTGCAAGTATGATACATTAATCTGTTTTTTTCTGAAACATCTGTTTAATTGTTTGTTACGCGAATAATTTCTGTTCTGTACATATGTAGTGAATTTCTGAAACTTTGAATGTGTTATAACCTTGTGAGAACATAGAATGGTTTGACATGAATTAAGGATAGTTGCATGAAATCTAAGGAATTCAAGGAATTCACTCATATATTACTTCTGGTTGATGGTAAAAATTATGAAGTGTGTTTAGCTTTGATTTTCTGCAAATTGTAATTTTGTTAAGGACTGGATATTAGGGTGTGTCATTTTCTGGTTTGTGAGATACTTTGGGCATGATGTGAGAATTTAGTAGTGGTTAGTTCCTACTCCTCCGTTTCAGCATGATCTGTTCTGTAAAAATTATGCCCTAGTGTAGCACTCTTCCGTGTCCTTACCCTCCTTCTGTGGCGCTGTAATGGTGCTGATAGTCTACTACGACCCATGAGACACTAGTGAAGGGTAGATGTGAGCTGGTCTCACCTTCCGTTCTCCCTCCACTATTTCTGTTCTGTTCTGGGTATTGGAGGCCAGAGTGCCACGTCCTGACAAGACGGGGGCCACCCACTGATACCTCCTCTACCAGTATTGGAGGCCAGAGTGCCACGTCCTGACAAGACGGGGGCCACCCACTGATACCTCCTCTACCATTCTATTTCTGATATGCATGCATGTCTCATCCTCGGCAGGGGTGGGGTCAGACCTTCTGTGGTCATCAGACCTTCTGTGGTCTTCAGGCCTTCTGTGGCCTTTCTATTTCCGATGTAGACTATCCGTTTGGATTCTGAAAATTCTGATTTTCTGTCTGTCAGTTCTGATTTCTGTAGTTCTGTTCCGATCTGTTCTGTCTGTCAGCTCTGATTTTCTGTAGTTCTGTTTCGATCTGTATTATAGATGTGTTGGGTAGTGTGATTATTTGGAATGGGTTGGTAGACTTATATCCTACTTCATGCTTGATGCTTATTGTTATAAATATCTGTATTTGATTATGTTTTGTTTTGATATGAGTGTTCATGTTAAGTATCTTATCTGTTAAGCATGATAGTTTTGATGTGTACTATGGATGGCTTTTAGTGTCTTTTACTCACTGAGCTTTTTAGCTCACCCCCGTTGTTTAAATATTTTCAGGTGAGACATCAGGACAGTGATTCCTACAGCTACTAAATTTGTTATGATGTTATGTTTTATATAATTTCTAAGAGTTGTCTTCTAAAGATCTATCAGGCCTGCGTGCCTAACTTAATTATATGACACATTTTATCTCCTGAGGGCTTATGCCTGTTTTCAGGATATTATATTATGTTATAGTTGTCTCGTTTTAATTGTTGGATACGAGTTTTGGATTCATGAGAATTGAAATTGTTATTATTCTGAAATGTCCGATTTGAGATTTATTGTAGTCGGAATACTTTGAGCTGTGTGACCGAATTTTTGTTGTATTGGGTATCTGAATAATCTGTTTCTGCAATATTTCTGACAATTGTGTTCTCCACATATGTGTAGTGTGGACATTTGTTTTGTTCCAGGATATATGGGTCTGTGCAGCAGTAATTTAGTATACTTGCTGCCGGATTTTTCTGGATTTCCGGATTTCTATTTCCTAGTAAATCGATCCTACTCCGTTCTGTGCGGTTTTCAGTTCCGTAGTAATGTCCTTCGATGCCGCTTTCTTCTTGTGTTTTAATGGAAGAGTAAAATTTTAAAAAAAAAAACCCGTATTTTACTTGTATGCGTGTGGGGTGTGATTCTGAGGGATGTTACATCCTGATTTGGGTATCCCCCAAATTGATTTTGCTAGACCATCATCATCAACACTGGCTTAAGCTCAAAGTTGTTCGCTTCTGCGTTGGGTCGAACTATGCTTGAATTAAAACCTTGCATGTTCGGTACGGTAAAGTCCCTCAAAGATTGATTGTTTGCCGCCATTGCACCTTCTTTAGAAATCTTTTGAGTCTGAAACTGTAATTTCCTTCGAAGGTGAAATGTACGCTCAAATTCTGGGTCTGCTGGAACTAAACTACCTATTGGAGAAATTCTGGGCATACAATGTGCAAGTAAAGATAGAAAGTAAAATAATAATGAAAAGGGAAAGAAAAGTAAAAACCAATGCTTTAACAAAGAAGAAAAAGTGCGTAGTCTCCAAACTTATTTAATAAGTCAATATTAACTAGCCGTAATCCCCAGCAACGGCGCAAAAAACTTGATACGCTCTGCAAGTGCACGGAATTATCAAAGTAATAAAAAGATTATCATTCCCAACGAGGATTACATAGTTAAGTACTGACTTCTTGACTTGTTTGAATGTAGGCAAACTAAATATGCAGTGGTATTGAACTTCTAAGCATGAACAATTTAAAGGCAGCGTTAAAGAGGTTTCAAATTGTAAATGATCGGGATGCTATGGGTTCACGTCGCTGACAAGCATGAATCAATTAAGGATTACTCAATCAATAGAAAATATTTATCATGAAAGAAACTTTTCCTAATGTACATATCACCTCATCTCGGAGTGTAATACGGTGTTTAATTAAGTGAACTCCCTACTCTTGTGACAGTTAACCTAACTAAACCCATTAAGTTCTATGAAAAGCTGGTTAAATCCTTCAGACGAATCCAATCTACTCCCGTGATTGGATTCATAGGTTTGATTGAAATAGATCGGACATTGCGATTCACCTCTCGGTACTTCTCACAACGTCTAATATGCAATTATACGTGGCCAAGGTAAATTACGAAATAAACTGAAGAGTCCCCTTCGAGGGGGAGCGCAAGCAGATGAAAAACCCTAATTCAAGGGGGCGCATGCATTTTGCTAGGGTTTCATCAAGACAATCACTTATATGCTCATATAATCAACTTAGATCTATTGATTGGATCAAGAAGGAGATTCATACCAACGCCATTGCCTTGGAGGTCGGCTTGGAAGAAGAGAGCAACTTAGATCTCCTCCAAAAGTTCACACACAAGATGAAGAGCGCTTACTTCCTTGGCGTCCCTTGTGCTAGCAAGGCACCCAAGCTTTCTTGTCGAATGGAAGGGGATGATGAGAGATCAAGCTTGGCCGAGAGCTCCACACCTTCGTCCACCACTTCTTTCACACGCAAAAATTGCAAGAAGCCAAGTGAAGTTCGATCAACCCCCATTTACCACATGGAGGCGTTTTGGTTTTCAACATAGAAAACCGCCATCCACAAATGGTAAGTGTTTATGGTTCTTGCGTTCACTCCAAGTGAACGCTCGAAACTTCTCACTAATTGAACCAAACGTTCACATAGTGAACCGGTTCTATTAGATTTGGTTCAAGATCTCAATTAAGCCAAGCCACTTGGTCTAGACCACATTGAACCCTAAGGCTCAAGATCTAACCGTTCATCTCCTGATGCTCCTGATCTCACCGATCTAGCATCATCTCTCTCGATCGAAGCTTACCGATCTCAAGCCCTAATCAATCAAACATGATCAGACCAGATCTCACTTACAATTAGAGATTAAACCCCTTTAAACTGAACCCAAACAATTCAGTCCACACGATCTGACTCAAGTAAGCCATATCATCAAATTGTGCGACCCTGAGGGTTTCCTTTAAATGTCGGTAACGATAACTCACGTTATCACGATCAGTGAGGGGTATCTAGCAACACATCACTGTCTCCCAATATAAAGCAAAGAGTCTTCCAAGACTACACCCAAACCACAGCACAAGTGTGAATCTATTCACAAGGCATGCATGTATCCTTTGCCACTGGATGTTCTTATTGGACAAGCGTGTCAAGCCTGTAGCTCCAATATGATGAGCATGATTAGATCAGATGCACATAGTCACCTGGGTATGGCCATACACTTTCTCAATCATCTCATCTAGGGGGCCCCTATAGAACACCACACTCCTTCAACAAGGAGACGGCAATCCTCTATCTATCACTAGTGCCCTAACCTGACTCATGATCATTATCCAAGATAGTCTATAACCATTATGTTTCAAATGATATTGAACTACCTCAAAACAATGACAATCATCATTTAGAAACACAAGTGATCTCAAGTCAGAGGACATGTGCCACTTGTTGCACTCAAGGATCATTCACATTGTGACAAGCAATTGAATATCCTAGTAGGGTCTGTCCAGTACATCCAATGTACCCATGAGTCTACATCTTATTCCATGCTCGAAGCATCCTATAAGATTAGAACACATATTAGTCTCAACCATATCAAGGCTGTCTCATGTTCACCAAGATATCTCGACTAAGGACTTTATAGCATGTCAGCCTAGCTGAACAGCTTTGAGACATTATTCAGAAGTACGCTAATTGCAGCAGACAAGGTAACAACCTGAATAACAACCATGCCTTTATAAACACAAGAGTTTATTACATGAGACTGATACAATCCCAAGGCCTCAAACATTAGCCTTAAGGGCATACCCCAACAATCTCCCACTTGCACTTAATCTAATGGTTGAGAAATCTCAAACCCATATTATTACAGTGCTTCTCATGCTTCTGCTGCGCCAGAGGCTTGGTAAGCGGTCAGCCAGATTGTCGTCTGTATGAACCTTGCATATTTTGATCTCGCCCCGATCAATGATCTCCCGGATCAAGTGAAACCGTCTCTGTATGTGCTTGGACTTCTGGTGCGACCGTGGTTCCTTTGCTTGTGCGATTGCTCCAGTGTTATCACAAAAGATAACCAAAGGATCTGCACTCGAAGGAACGACACCAAGTTCTCTCACGAACTTACGAATCCACACTGCCTCCTTGGATGCTTCCGAGGCTGCAACATACTCGGTTTCTGTTGTGGAATCAGCAACAGTTGACTGTTTGAAACTCTTCCACACCACTGCTCCACCATTCAAGCTAAAAACATAGCCTGATTGCGATCGGAAATCATCCTGGTCCGACTGGAACGAAGCGTCAGTATATCCTTCTATACTGAGTTCTTCCTGACCACCATATATCAAGAACATATCTTTGGTCCTCCGCAGATATTTTAAAATGTTCTTGACTGCAATCCAGTGCGCCATACCTGGATTACTTTGGAACCGACTGGTCACGCTTAACCCGTAAGCGACGTCAGGGCGAGTACACAATATCGCATACATTATGGACCCAATAGCCGAAGCATAAGGCGTATTGTCCATTTCATCTTTCTCAGTCTGTGTTTGTGGACACTGACTCTTCGAAAGATTCAGACCATGTCTGACTGGAAGATATCCTCGTTTAGAATTCTCTAAATGAAATCTCTCCAGGACTTTATCGATGTAAGTACTTTGGCACAGCCCGAGAAGCCTCTTAGATCTATCCCTGTAGATCTTCACACCTAACACATAGGCTGCTTCTCCTAGATCTTTCATCTGGAAACATTTCCTTAACCATGCCTTAACCGCATGCATTTCAGGAATATCATTTCCAATGATCAAGATGTCATCGACGTAGAGGACTAGGAATGTAATCACGCTCCCACTAAACCTCTTATATACACACGGGTCATCTTCGTTCTTGATGAAACCAAACTCAGAGATTGATTCATCAAAACGAATATTCCAGCTTCTTGATGCTTGTTTCAATCCATAAATGGACTTCTTTAACTTGCATATTTTATGACGATCTGATGGATTAGTGAAACCTTCAGGTTGTGTCATATACACATCCTCATCCAGATTTCCATTAAGGAAAGCTGTTTTCACATCCATCTGCCAGATCTCATAATCGTAATATGCTGCTATCGCGAAAAGAATCCGAATAGACTTGAACATGACTACAGGAGAGAAAGTTTCATCATAATCTATCCCGTAGATTTGTTTGAAACCTTTCGCTACTAGCCTGCCTTTATAGGTAACCACGTTACCATCCATGTCAATCTTCTTCTTGAAGATCCATTTACAGCCTATAGGGATTACTCCCGGAGGCGGACCAACCAAATCCCAGACTTGGTTATCTGACATGGAGTCCATCTCGGCTCGCATAGCTTCAAGCCATCTAGCTGACTCCGGTCCACTGACCGCATCTGCATAAGTAAGGGGTTCATCATTATCAATGATGTAGACTCCGTCATAGCGCTCAGGCTGTCTACGGATCCTACCCGATCTTCGGGGTTCCCGTGATATCTGAGCCTCAGGTTGTTCAATAACCTGATCCACTGGCTCATGCACATCCAACTGTGCTTGACTACTTTGTCCTTCCTCTGGATTCTCATCCAGCTTTATTTCTCTCCCACTGGCCTCTTGCAGAAGAAACTCCTTCTCAAGAAATATGGCCGTCCGAGCAACAAATACTTTGTTCTCTTTGGGATCGTAGAAATAATAACCCTTAGTTTCCTTAGGGTAACCGACAAAGATGCATTTCTCAGATCTGCTCTCTAGTTTCCCAGAGGCGAGCTTTTTGACATAAGCCTCGCAACCCCAGATCCTGATAAATGTCAAGCTCGGCTGTTTCCCATACCATAATTCATATGGCGTCTTTGAAACTGCCTTGGATGGCACTCGGTTTAGTACCTTTGCAGCTGTCTCCAGTGCAAATCCCCAAAAGGAATATGGAAGAGTAGCCTGACTCATCATAGAACGAACCATATCAAGTAACGTTCTATTTCTCCTCTCGGACACACCATTCCATTGTGGTGTTCCTGGCGGAGTGAGCTGTGAGATAATCCCACACTCCTTCAGATAGTCAGTAAACGCATGACTCAGGTATTCTCCACCTCGATCAGAATGAAGTGCCTTGATATTTCGCCCTAGCTGATTCTGTACTTCATTTTTGAACTCTTTGAACTTGTCAAAAGATTCACTCTTATGTCTCATTAGATAGACATAACCATACCTACTGAAATCATCAGTAAAGGTAATGAAGTACAGATAGCCACCTCTGGCATATTTACTAAATGGCCCACACACATCACTGTGTATAACGTCAAGTAAACCTGAAGCCCTTTGACCTTTGTTAGGAAAAGGAGACTTCGTCATTTTACCTATTAAACAAGCTTTGCATGTATCAATCTCCTCATAGGAGAATGATCCCAGCAGTCCATGATCATGCAACCGCTTAATGCGCTTCTTGTTAATATGGCCTAAACGACTATGCCATAACAAGGTGCTGTCTTCAGCATACTTGGCTTTCTTATTATCAATGTTTTGTATAGAATATTCCATGTCCAACATGAATAACCCATTGTTAATTGAACCAGTAGCATAAACAATATTATCAAGAGAAAGTACACACTTTGAAATATTGCATTCAAAGGCAAATCCTTTCCTGACAAGAGCAGGAATAGAGATAATATTCTTGGTTATACTGGGTACAAAATAACAATTGTTTAATTCCAATACAATGCCAGATGGTAAAGAAATGAAATAGTCTCCTACAGCAACAGCAGCAACCCGTGCCCCGTTTCCAACGCGTAGGTCTACCTCATGCTGTCCCACCTGCCTTCTTCTCTTGAGTTCCTGTACATTTGAACAAATGTGAACTCCACATGCAGTGTCCAACACCCATGAAATAGAAGAAGAAGATAACATGACCTCAGTCACATATATACCTGAGCCAGAAGCGATGCTTCCCCTCTTATCTCCTTGGAGCGCTTTACAGTCCTTTTTCCAGTGACCCAGCTGGCCACATTGGAAACACCTGTTGTCCTTCGACCGCTTAACCTTTTGTTTCAGAGCCTTACTGTAGTTCTTGACAGGGGCTTTGCCCTTCTTCCCCTTCTTCTTGTTCCTAGAAGGAACCATTAAGACAGAGGTTGAAGGCTTTCCCTTCAGAGTCTCCTCAGTTGTCAAGAGCATATTCAGCAGCTCTGCCGGGGTACAATCGATCTTGTTCATATTAAAATTAATAATGAACGCATCGAAAGAGGGCGGGAGAGACTGCAGAATAATGTCTACAGCAAGCTCCTGGTTGATGGTATGCCCCAGTTTCTCCAGAGCCTCCTTGTGCCCAATCATCTTGAGCACGTGAGCTCCCACTGGGCTCCCTTCAGCCAGTTTGCTCTGATAGAAAAGCTTTGTCAGATTATAGCGTTCTGTCCTCGCCTGTGCAGCATACAGCATCTTGAGGTTCGCTATAATTTCTATAGCCGACATATCCTCATGCTGACGCTGCAGCGGTGGCGTCATAGACGCTAGCATCAGGCAAGCGACATCAATGCTATCATTGACGTGCTTTTCATAAGCATCACGAACCGCCCTTGCGGCGTTCGCAGCGGGTTGAGGCGGCACAGCCGTCTCGAGGACATACAGTTTCCTCTCTGCCTTAAGAACGATCTTAAGGTGTCCGAACCAGTCTGAGATGTTTGGCCCAGCAAACTTCTCCCTTTCCAGTAGGGATCGCACATTGAAGCTCATGGTGTTCGTTGCTGCAGGAATCTACAACAATGCAAGAACAGCAAGGTCAGTATCAATGTTTAGAATCAATCCAGGACTTAAGAAAGATTCTTTTTCTCACTATTTTATCTGACTGAAAAATCTATTAAACAGTCCGAAAGAGTAATACTCTTTTAGTGAGATGGGATCCAGATTTCATACTTGGTCTCCGCGTCCCGCTCAGGCCAGATAAGATGCACAGAGATGACAAGCACTAATTTCTGGTAGGCTGTCCCAGCCAATCGCCAACCCGTGCGATTCCCCTTCACCTGGGCAATCCAGCAGACTGTGCCAACTGAGTTGGTACAACACAGTCTCTGATCCCACAGATGGCTGCCTCCATGCGCTACCATATGCGCCACATATGTAGCCTACATGGTCAAGCTGACCCGACCTACTCCCTGGACCACCACATGCTATGCTGAGCAACGAGAAGCGATAAATCCCTTCTCTGTAACACGCAGGTGAAATCACGCACCGTCTGAAGATAGATGGACGTGCCCACTGAGTGGGTACAACACGGCTCCAACGATAATCAGAAAGGTGAGGTTTCGCGTCAGAAGGCATTACGTGCTTGATATTTTAGCGTTTGGATTTTAACGGTCTTTTATCTTCTTACTATCAGGCAAATCCTATGGCTATAGCAGAAGATAAATAAATCATGCTGTTCTACTTATATAAACAATAACAGAAAGCATGGATCTTATGTGGTAAAAGCCCATAGCCTAAGTAAGACCTTAAGATACTTAAGTCTTCACTTGCTCTTCTTGGGTCTTTAGCATCATCTGGTCCAACCCAGGGCCCTTGTGCCAAGAGCACCTCAGGTGCGCCACCAGCTGAATGCCCCTCTAGGATGTGTGCCTTTGTGCTCTTGTCTAATCAAAATACATTTTGATCTATCTAGACAAGATTGACTCGCAGGTCAATTATACAGTAAATTAATTAAAGTGATACGCAGATCACAAAAATAATAATTTACAATTTACCAGGCTCGCAGGCCCCAGCACAGCACACATTAAAATGGGCATCCCACATAAGATAAAATAAACAAGCATATGGCATCAATCAATCATCATGTGATCCCTTACAAAGAAAATAAAATTTTGAAAACCCCATTGGCATCAATTTTAATTTCCTTATGTGCCCTACAACCTTACAACGGTCCATTGATAGGGATCCACTCAACAATCTAGTTAGATCCATACCCTTGCATGCACCAAGTCCTAACTGACTCGAGTTGACCTAATGGTCAACCATGCATGCGCCAAGGGTTGAACAACCAACATGAGTTCTGGCAAGCGGGTGTGACCCCGGGCCTAACTTATGTGTGTTCACAGGTTGTCTCAACCACACCTCGCTACACGCCTGTGATGCAATCGACCTATAGCCACCTTGTGCTTGCGCACAGGTGCCATCTGGTCGATCCATCTAGGCTGTCAGATGGTCTGATCAGACTAGGTTGATCTAAACTAGATGATGCTTTCAACCCCATCAACCCGTCTAAGGGTTTACAGCAGGCGCAACTTAGATCTAGTCAAAGGCGCGCAAGTAAAGTTTTGTCAAAACAACAACATGTAACATGCGCAATAATGTAAGCAATATACATGCATCAACAAAATCAACCTTACACATGCGCCATCAAAAACAATCTCATATATGCGCCATCAAAATACTTTCAACTAGTATTATCGCATGATGAGAAAACTTAGATCATAAGCGCAAACAAGGATCACCTTAAGCAATCATATGAACCATATAAGATCCTACCTCTGATACCAATTGAACAGTCCCCTTCGAGGGGGAGCGCAAGCAGATGAAAAACCCTAATTCAGGGGGGCGCATGCATTTTGCTAGGGTTTCATCAAGACAATCGCTTATATGCTCATATAATCAACTTAGATCTATTGATTGGATCAAGAAGGAGATTCATACCAACGCCATTGCCTTGGAGGTCGGCTTAGAAGAAGAGAGCAACTTAGATCTCCTCCAAAAGTTCACACACAAGATGAAGAGCGCTTACTTCCTTGGCGTCCCTTGTGCTAGCAAGGCACCCAAGCTTTCTTGTCGAATGGAAGGGGATGATGAGAGATCAAGCTTGGACGAGAGCTCCACACCTTCGTCCACCACTTCTTTCACACGCAAAAATTGCAAGAAGCCAAGTGAAGTTCGATCAACCCCCATTTACCACATGGAGGCGTTTTGGTTTTCAACATAGAAAACCGCCATCCACAAATGGTAAGTGTTTATGGTTCTTGCGTTCACTCCAAGTGAACGCTCGAAACTTCTCACTAATTGAACCAAACGTTCACATAGTGAACCGGTTCTATTAGATTTGGTTCAAGATCTCAATTAAGCCAAGCCACTTGGTCTAGACCACATTGAACCCTAAGGCTCAAGATCTAACCGTTCATCTCCTGATGCTCCTGATCTCACCGATCTAGCATCATCTCTCTCGATCGAAGCTTACCGATCTCAAGCCCTAATCAATCAAATATGATCAGACCAGATCTCACTTACAATCAGAGATTAAACCCCTTTAAACTGAACCCAAACAATTCAGTCCACACGATCTGACTCAAGTAAGCCATATCATCAAATTGTGCGACCCTGAGGGTTTCCTTTAAATGTCGGTAACGATAACTCACGTTATCACGATCAGTGAGGGGTATCTAGCAACACATCACTGTCTCCCGATATAAAGCAAAGAGTCTTCCAAGACTACACCCAAACCACAGCACAAGTGTGAATCTATTCACAAGGCATGCATGTATCCTTTGCCACTGAATGTTCTTATTGGACAAGCGTGTCAAGCCTGTAGCTCCAATATGATGAGCATGATTAGATCAGATGCACATAGTCACCTGGGTATGGCCATACACTTTCTCAATCATCTCATCTAGGGGGCCCCTATAGAACACCACACTCCTTCAACAAGGAGACGGCAATCCTCTATCTATCACTAGTGCCCTAACCTGACTCATGATCATTATCCAAGATAGTCTATAACCATTATGTTTCAAATGATATTGAACTACCTCAAAACAATGACAATCATCATTTAGAAACACAAGTGATCTCAAGTCAGAGGACATGTGCCACTTGTTGCACTCAAGGATCATTCACATTGTGACAAGCAATTGAATATCCTAGTAGGGTCTATCCAGTACATCCAATGTACCCATGAGTCTACATCTTATTCCATGCTCGAAGCATCCTATAAGATTAGAACACATATTAGTCTCAACCATATCAAGGCTGTCTCATGTTCACCAAGATATCTCGACTAAGGACTTTATAGCATGTCAGCCTAGCTGAACAGCTTTGAGACATTATTCAGAAGTACGCTAATTGCAGCAGACAAGGTAACAACCTGAATAACAACCATGCCTTTATAAACACAAGAGTTTATTACATGAGACTGATACAATCCCAAGGCCTCAAACATTAGCCTTAAGGGCATACCCCAACATAAACATGACTTCAATCAAATCATGATAATAAATTCATATGAAAAGAGTATGAATACATATCAATTCATAATTGTCAGAGGGCTAAGCCCTTAATCCCGAAATGAAAATCTACTCACTCATGTTCGTAGAGTAAAACATGTTTGTACGAAGAACAAGCAGGAATCTCATAAAATTTGCAAATAAATCACTAAAACAACAATTTGACGTGCTTCCCCTCGATTAGACGATGAAGATGAAGTAATCAATCTGATCTATTGCGTGAAATCTTGCCGGAATCCGCTCGAAAATTGAATTTCGCCCCTTGTCACCGCCGCCAAAGTTCTTCATCCGAAAAGCTCCTTCAATCTCCAAAAAATCTAATCTTTTATAGTTAGACCGGTTTGGAACCCTTCAAGGAATGTTTATGCAAAGTTTGGTTCAAATCCAGTTCGAATCGGTGGAGAATCGAGTGAAAAACTCGCCAGGAGGCAGTTTTCACGGTCCGTGATGAGTTTACGGCCACGACCGTAAATGTCTCTGTGTCTACAGCTCTTTGTACACAGAAAGTTTCACGGACTGTGATGGATTCACAGCTTCACCCGTGAAAGTTTCTGTGCATTCCAACACTTAGCCATTTTTCGCCCTTCGCTCGACGTCAAAATTACGGGTGAGCCATAATTACGGCCAAGGCCGTGAATGTATAATTCTTCACCATTTTCACTCCAAATTTGACGTGTAAGCTCGTGATCTCCTAGGGAATCATGCTTTGGCTTCAAAACTCGTGAAATCCTTTATTTTTCGGTGATTTTACCGACATTTCATAAAAACTAAGAAAAGTGTAGATTCTGTGCCAAGTGAAGTAAAAACACCGAAATAAGCACAAAATCATGCAATTAAGCTTAAAACATGGTCTAAAATATAGGCAAAATGTTGTGTAAATACAACGCTTCACTTCTTCAGATCTGGAAAAGGATTTTCGATAAACCCGTGAAATATTTGGGTTATTCATTTTCCTCTACTTCTCCGGGGATAAAATAATTTGTCATATATTTCGGAATCTACACCTTTTCTAGTTTTTGATCCATTTCAGGTAAAAAGGCTTTATTTTGATGGAATTTTCAATCAATCTGAGTGCATAAAGGAGTTCCAATCATCAAGAGAAGATTACATGTGAAATTCCAAGCCAATCAGAGTTTTCAGTAAAATTACTGTAGTGACGTGATGACACCAAAATATATAGTATATTTTGAATCATTTTAGATATCTTTTCGTGCTAAATTGAGGATCTTTTACTTGTTTATATGCTGAATTCATCAAACATTGCGAAGTTTACTTCTATTTTGGTTTTTCATGATTTTCAGGTAAAAAGGCACTATTTTGAGGACTTTTCGAGCAAAATCAAAAACATGAAAGCGTTCCCATGATAAAGAGAAGATCACACGTCAAATTTTAGAAGAATCAGAGCTTCAGGGAAAATTACGGCACCCCCAACATGAACTTTACGGTACCGTAATTTGGAGTTTTTCAACATAGAGAATTTCGTGAGATTACGGCACCGCCGTAAACATCTTTACGGTGCCGTAATTTGGGAAGATTTCAACCAGAGTTTTCATGGCGATTACGGCACTGCCTGTAACAATCTTTACAGCGCCGTAATGACAGATGATTTTCCACCCGAGAGATTTTAGAGATTACGGCACTGCCGTAATGATCTTTACGGGCCTTATTTTGGTCCAGAAACTTACAGAAGAAAATACGGCATGGCCGTGAACATTTTTATAGGCCGTAATCTTGACAAATACTTCACAGAGCCAAAATTACGGCAGGGCCGTAAAATCCATTACGGCCGTAATTCCAAGTCAAAAACGCGAGTTTTCCGCGTCCGAAACTTGCGCGCACCATAACTTTTGATCCAGAGCTCCAAATTAAGATCCGAAAGTTGCTGCAGACGCGCCGGAATGAGGAGAAGACGCATGAAGTGGGAGCCCAAATTTTTATCTAGTATCAAGGGAGAAATCGCTAGAGAGGCATCTAGGGTTTGGCCTCGTGCCGAGAGGTGTAGAGGGCACCTTAGGCCATGATTTTCACACAGAAGCTTCACTTGGGGATAAGGAAGACACACCAGAAGTTTCAGAGCAAGAGGAGTGCGATCGGAAGAGGAATCAATGAAAGAAGCATCGCTAGTACTATTCACAGCGAGTTCCTTGCAAATTACGGCTGTGTTTAATTTTACAGCCGTGTTTTAAAGTTTATTTCTTCCTTCTCTTCAATTTCTGATACTTTGAGATTATGGTTGATTGTATTTCTTTCTCCATGCTTGCTTAGACATATTTTGGGACATGGGGTGCAATCCCCCTTGATTTTTAATGATTAGATAATCTTCTTTTTCGTCATGATAATTTTGCTCATGTGATATTTGTGCTTAGACTCTCTATAGATCCCGTTACTAATCATGTTTTTATAATTTTCACTATTGACTGAAACGTAATTGCTTGAGAATTCAGAACCCTAGAATTGCATGTTAGGAACCCTTCCTTAGGTTAGATCCAATTTGTTCAGTTCTACTAGATTAATTGTCATGATAATAACATGAATCTATAGATCGAGTGTAATTGTCAAACGTGGAGATCTTGCACGAAAGTGAGGATCGGAACGTTGGAGAACCACAGGTAGAACTTGTGTTGAGTCTCGGATGCACGAAAGTGATCCTTGAGATTCCACTTGAGGCAATCAACTTAGACTTCGGATGCACGAAAGTGATCTTTGAATTCTCTGATTGATGATTTACTTATCTTTAGCGTTGGGGTAAATCTTGCACGAAAGCGAGGATTGATCCCTGCATGATTGTCTGGACGAAAGTGAGATGATCTCTTTATGAAGTAAATTAATTCTTTATCATGATAAAATTAGACTGACGACCTTTTATTTATATCTAATCATTAGAATCAAGGTGGATGAAACCCTAGTCCCATATTTATCTCTCTGATTTACTTTACACTTTTTCCGTTGATTATTGCATCATATTCGGTTTACTTAGCTAGCGAGAATATAACTATTTGGTACTTAACAATAAGGTCTCTGTGGTTCGATATCTTTCTTTATTACTTCATGTATCCGTGCACTTACGGATCACAACAAGTTTTTGGCGCCGTTGCCGGGGATTAGTCCAAGGTACACGTCAAACAACTTTGTGTCCTTACGGAATACGAACATGACATAATTATAATTATGGTCGTGGCTTTACTAGGACTTACAGAGTAAACCACGGCACCATTTTTATTTATTTCCTCTGCCGTAATTTCTAGAGATTTTTTGTCCAGAGAAAATTATGTCACTGCCGTAAAATTTATTACGGCCGTAATCTCGTCGAGCTAGATTTGAAGCATGAAGGATAAACCACGGCACTGCCATGGTTTTTATTACAGCTTGTAATTGTTTCAAGATTTTGCACAGAAGAAATTATGGCACTACAGTAATATTCTTCATAGACCATAATTCTAACCAGGCAACTACGTTTACTCGAGTCTTCTGCTGTTATGGTTCACTGAGATTTTCGACAACGATTCCAGGAGATTTAGACCACGAATTCAAAAACCGTAAGAAGGTGAGTAATGTATAAGAAGAGGAGAAGATCTCAGAACAAAAGGCCCAATTTTGATCCACGATAGAGAGAGAGATCGAAGTGATCGCCGCCTCCCTAGGGTTCTTTGCCGAGAGACATACAGACCATCAGATGACGAAGAAATCAGGAAAAGTGTGGAGGCGGCTACTGTTCATCGACGAATTCAACTCCTGTTCTTCATCAAATTACGGGGTGTGAAATATTTCACACCCTTGTGCACAGTAACATTATTTTCTCTTCTTTTATTTCTCTGAGATGAATTATTATTATAATTCTTTCATCATGCTAGCGTGAAAACCTTTTGGGACATGGGGTGTAATCCCCTTAATTTCTTAATCACTAGATAATCTTTATTTCATCAGTTGTTCTTTAAATATGATAATTTTACTTAAGTGATTATTGTCTTTAATTTTTTAGAGTTTTAATTATCAGCATGTTTTAGAGTTTTGTAATAAGAACTGAGAGGTGACTTGCAAAACTTGGAATCCTAAAATTATGATTTAGGAACTATGCTATGAGAATAGAATTGTTCTTAATTCCTGATTTTGAAGCTTAAATTCTAATTGATAATCTGATCTAGGAAATTTTATTGAGTTAGACATGAAAATATGCATTGAAAGATGATACTGGATTGTTGGAAACCCTTAAGTAAAACCAGTGAAATTAGCATATGAGAATATTTAATTCTTTTTATTTTGACTTCAACTCTTATCTTTGGTACCACTATCAATTTTACATAGTGTCAAGTAGAGGAGTCTTATTCTTTTTCTCTCTCATTATCTTTTGGACATAGACTTCAACCCATGTCTTAGGTACCACTATCAATTTTACATAGTGCCAAGTAGGGGAGTCTCTCACTATTTTTATGGATTTTGGATTCTTCCTTCCCAACAAATAGCAAAATAGACTAAACATCTACTAGGTTGATCAATTGATATCAATTCATTAATCATACTCATATGCTCATTTTATTTAAAGGAATAGTTTCATCTTTAGATCTTTTTCCTAAAATTACACATCTACCCAAAATTTCATGCTTCAACCAATGTCAAATTTCAAAAGATAGATATGCATTCAAGAAATAAATCTAACATGATAGGTTTCTTTCTAATCATGAATACAGGTTTATTCATCATCAAGGAAGATATTTATCAATGAAAATCTTTTAAAAATAGAATCACACTACAAGATAGTAGAAAGTGGGTCATGAACAATCATATCATCATACAACCATATCGAATAAATATTAGTGAGTGATACATCTAAAGCAAATCAAAGATGCAACCATATGAAATAATCATGAATATAAGAGAGTGCAAATGATACTCACAAAACTATATAGCAAGCTCTGACCAAAAATACATAAGGCTCAGACCAAAAATAGTGTCGGGGCAGATGCTACTAGGTCTATAAATGTGCCTTTTGAAAATTTTTCTTGCATAATTTAAGATACATAAGGCTCAGTCTAAAAATAGTTTCTAAAAATAATAATGATAAAAATAATTTTCTCAAGGGAGAATCAGATATATCATCGATGGTCCAGAAGAGTCCTGGTGGAAAGAGCTGATGCAGGCGAGAAGCAGAGGTGGAACAAAGGCTGGCTGAATAGTAATAGGAAACCTACGTCACAAGTATCATTCATAGAACTTGTTGTAGCGGAAATACTAGGAAACCATAATAATCGCATGACTTAAGCACATGATCAACCTTGTAAGAACAAGTTAGAGTGTTACCATTGCCATGATGTAAGTGCGGCGTGGAAGATAAAAGGGGCGAGTGCCTCTTCTCCAAAGGTGTCACACACAAGATGATGTAAACTTCTTCCTTGTGCTCCTTGTGCTAGCAAAGACACCAAGGAGTCTTTGATCGTGTCTTGGAGAGGAGATGTGCACCCTTGGCTGGTCAAATTTCTTCCTTGTCGTGAAGATGATCAAGAGGCGAAAAAGAGGAAGCACACTCGAGAGATCTTTCGAAACCGTGAGGGGAGAGACCAAGAAAGGAAAGTTCGGCCACCACCACACATGGTTAAAACCGAAATGTAACTCCCTTCTTAACAATCGAAACTTCCCTCTTAATTGAACCATGCGTTCACTAAGTGAACCGGTTCAATCCCAATTTGGTTCAAGCACCAAATCGAACCAGCCCTGGTTAAGATCTCTTTGAACCAAGTGCCTCAAGATCTAACCACACATCTCATTGAACCTCTTGATCTTTACGATCAAGCATCAATTCTCCCGATCGAAGCTTACCAATCATATGCCCTAACCAATCAAACATGATTAGACTAGATCTCACTTCCAATCAGAGTTTAAATTGCTTTAAACTGAACTAGAATAATCCCAGTCCACACGATCTGACATAAGTAAGCCAAATCATCAAATTGTGCGACCCTAAGGGTTTCCTTCAATGTCGGTAACGATAACTTACGTTATCACGATCAGAGAGGGGTATCTAGCAACACATCACTGTCTCCCGATATGAAGGAAAGAGTCTTCCAAGACTACTCCCAAACCACAGCACAAGTGTGAATCTAATTCACTTGGCATACATGTTACCCTTTGCCACTGGATGTTCTCGTTGAACAAGCGTGTCAAGCTTGTGATTCCAACATGATGAAAATGGTTAGATCAGACAAACATAGTTGTCTGGGTATGGCCATACACATTCTCAACCATTTCGTCCTGGGGGCCCCTTAGAACATCTCACTCCATCTAGGAGAGGCAATCCTATATCTATCACTAGTGCCCTAACAATGACTCATGCCCACTATCCAAGATAATCCTTAATCATTATCTTTCAAATGATATTGAATTACCTCAAGACAATGCCAATCATCACTTAGAAACACAAGTGATCTCAAGTCAGAGGGAATATGCCACTTGCTTGCATATAAGGATTATTCACATTGTGACAAACAATTGAATATCCTAAATAGGGTCAGTCCAGTACATCCAATGTACCTATGTGTCTAAATCTTATTCCATGCTCGAAGCACCCTATAAGATTAGAACACATATTAGTCTCCATCATATCAAGGCTGTCTCGTGTTCACCGAGATATCTCGACTAAGGACAACACTGAATGTCAGCTAACCTGAACATCATTGAGACATTACTCAGAAGTATACATACAGCAGCAGATAATGTAACAATCTGAATAATAACAATTGCCTTTATAAAACATATAGATTATACATGATACTGTAAATAATCCAAGGTCTCAAACATTAGCCATAAGGGCATACCCTAACAATCTCCCACTTGAACTTAAACTAATGGTTGAGGAATCTCAAACCCATTTTATTACAGTGCTTCTCATGCTTCTGCTGCGCCAGAGGCTTTGTAAGCGGGTCAGCTAGATTGTCATCTGTATGAACCTTGCAGATCTTGATGTCGCCTCGATCAATGATCTCACGGATCAGATGAAACCTTCTCTGTATGTGCTTGGACTTCTGGTGTGACCGTGGTTCCTTTGCTTGTGCAATTTCTCCAGTGTTATCACAGAAGATAACCAATGGATCTGCACTCGAAGGAACAACACCAAGTTCGTGAACGAACTTACGAATCCAGACTGACTCCTTTGATGCTTCTGAGGCTGCAACATACTCGGCTTCTGTTGTGGAATCAGCAACAATTGATTGTTTGAAACTCTTCCACACCACTGCTCCTCCATTCAAGCTAAAAACATAGCCTGATTGCGATCGGAAATCGTCTTGGTGAGATTGGAACGAAGCGTCAGTATATCCTTCAATACTGAGTTCTTCCTGACCTCCATAAATCAAGAACATATGTTTGGTTCTCCGAAGATATTTCAAAATGTTCTTGACTCCAATCCAGTGTGCCTTCCCTGGATTACCTTCGAACCGACTGGTCACGCTTAACCCGTAAGCAACGTCTGGCCGAGTACACAACATCGCATACATGATGGACCCAATAGCCGAAGCATAAGGCGTATTGTCCATCTCATCTTTCTCAGACTGTGTTTGAGGGCACTGGCTCTTTGAAAGAATCAGACCATGTCTGACTGGAAGATATCCTCTTTTAGAATTTTCTAAATGGAATCTCTCCAGGACCTTATCGATGTAAGTACTTTGGCACAGCCCGAGAAGCCTATTAGATCTATCTCTATAGATCTCCACACCTAATATATAGGCTGCTTCTCCTAAATCCTTCATCTGGAAACATTTTCTTAACCATGCCTTGACCGCATGCAGTTCAGGAATATCGTTTCCAATGATTAAAATATCATCGACGTAGAGGACTAGGAAAGTAATCACGCTCCCACTAAACCTTTTATATATACACGGGTCATCTTCGTTTTTGATGAAACCAAATTCAGAAACTGATTCATCAAAACAAATATTCCAGCTTCTCGATGCTTGTTTTAGTCCATAGATGGACTTCTTTAATTTGCATATTTTATGGCGTTCTGATGGATTGATGAAACCTTCAGGCTGTGTCATATACACATCCTCTTCCAGTTTTCCATTAAGGAAAGCGGTTTTCACATTCATTTGCCAGATCTCATAATCATAATACGCTGCTATCGCGAGAATAATTCGAATGGACTTGAACATGGCTACAGGAGAGAAAGTTTCATCATAATCTATCCCGTAGATTTGTTTGAAACCTTTCGCAACTAGCCTGCCCTTATAGGTAACCACGTTACTATCTATGTCTTTCTTCTTTTTGAAGATCCACTTACAGCCTATAGGGATTACTCCCGGAGGCGGATCAACCAAATCCCAGACTTGGTTATCTGACATGGAGTCCATTTCAGCTCGCATAGCTTCAAGCCATCTTGCTGACTCCGGTCCACTGACCGCATCCGCATAAGTGAGGGGTTCATCATTAATGATGTAGACTCCGTCATAGCGCTCAGGCTGACGACGAATCCTTCCCGATCTACGCGGTTCCCGTGACGTCTGAGCCTCAGGTTGAACATTAACCTGATCTATTTGCTCAGGTTCATCCAACTGAGCTTGACTACTTTGTCCCTCTTCTGGAATTTCATCCAGCTTTATTTCTCTCCCACTGGCCTCTTGCAGAAGAAATTCCTTCTCAAGAAAAATAGCCGTTCGAGCAACAAATACTTTATTCTCTTTGGGATCGTAGAAATAATAACCCTTAGTTTCTTTAGGGTATCAGACAAATATACATTTATCTGATCTGCTCTCCAGTTTCCCAGAGGCGAGCTTTTTGACATAAGCCTCGCAACCCCAGATTTTGATAAATGTCAAGCTCGGCTATTTCCCATACCATAACTCATATGGTGTCTTTGAAACAGCCTTGGATGGCACTCGGTTTAGCACCTTTGCAGCTGTTTCTAGTGCAAATCCCCAAAAGGAATAAGGTAGAGTAGCCTGACTCATCATAGAACGAACCATATCCAATAAGGTTCGATTTCTCCTCTCGGACACACCATTCCATTGTGGTGTTCCTGGCGGAGTGAGCTGTGAGATGACCCCACATTCCTTCAGATAGTCAGTAAACTCACGACTCAAGTTCTCTCCTCCTCGATCTGATCGAAGTGCCTTGATATTCCGGCGTAACTGATTTTGTACTTCATTTTTGAATTCTTTGAACTTGTCAAAAGATTCACTCTTATGTCTCATTAGATAGACATAACCATACCTACTGAAATCATCAGTAAAAGTAATGAAGTATGAATAGCCACCTCTGGCATGTTTACTAAATGGCCCACACACATCACTGTGAATAAGGTCAAGTAAACCTGAAGCTCTTTCACCTTTATTAGAAAAAGGAGTCTTCGTCATCTTACCCATTAAACAAGCTTTGCATGTATCAAGCTCCTCATAGGAGAATGATCCCAGCAGTCCATGGTCATGCAACCACTTAATGCGCTTCTTGTTAATATGGCCTAGACGACTATGCCATAACAAGGTGCTGTGATCAGCATACTTGGCTTTCTTATTATCAATTTGTTGTACAGAACATTCCATGTCCAACATGTATAACCCATTGTTAATTGACCCAGTTGCATAAACAATATTATCATATGAAATACAGCACTGTGAAGTTTTGCATTCAAAAGAAAAACCTTTCCTGACAAGAGCAAGAATAGAGATAATATTCTTCGTTATGCTTGGTACAAAATAACAATTGTCAAGTTCTAATACAAATCAAGATGGAAAAGAGATGTTATATTCTCCTACAACAACAGCAGCAACCCGTGCCCCGTTTCCAACTCGTAGGTCCACCTCATGCTGTCCCACCTGTCTTCTTCTCTTGAGTTCCTGCACATTTGAACAAATGTGAACTCCACATGGAGTGTCCAACACCCATGAAATAGAAGAAGCAACCATGACTTCAGTCACGTAAATACCTGAGCCAGAAGTGAAAGACTTGCTTCCCTTCTTCTCTCCTCGGAGCGCTCTACAGTCCTTCTTCCAGTGACCCAGCTGGCCACAATGGAAGCATCTGTTGTCCTTTGACCGCTTCACCTTTTGTTTCAAAGCCTTGTTGTAGCTCTTGATAGGGGTTTTGCCCTTCTTCCCCTTCTTGTTCCCTGAAGGAACCATCAAGACAGAGGAAGAAGGCTTTCCCTTCTCAAGAGTCTGCTCTGTGGTGCAGAGCATGTTCAATAATTCTGCCGGAGTACAGTCGATTTTGTTCATATTAAAATTAATGATGAACGCATCGAAAGAAGCCGGGAGAGACTGCAAGATGATGTCTACAACAAGTTCTTGATTGATGGTATGTCCCAGTTTTTCTAGAGCTTCTTTGTACCCAATCATCTTGAGTACATGAGCTCCCACTGGACTCCCTTCAGTCAATTTGCTATGAAAGAAAAGTTTCGTCAAGTTATAGCGTTCTGTCCTTGCCTGTGCAGCATACAGCATTTTGAGATTTGCTATAATATCAATAGCAGACAAATCCTCATGCTGACACTGGAGCTCGGGCGTCATTGACGCAAGAATAAGGCAAGCGACATCAGTACTATCACTGACGTGCTTCTCATAAGCATCTCGAACCGCCCTTGCAGCGTTCGCAGCGGGTTGAGCCGGTATTGCCGACTCAAGGACGTACAGCTTCCTCTCAGCTTTGAGGACAATCTTCAACTGTCTGTACCAGCCTGAGAAGTTTGGCCCAGCAAACTTCTCCTTTTCCAATATGGATCGCAAATTGAGCCCTGTGGTGTTCGTTGCTGCAGGAATCTACAACATAGCAAGAACAACAAGGTCAGTATCCATGTTAGAATCATTCCAGGACTTAAGAGTGATTCTTTTCTCACTATTTTTATCTGACTGAAAATCCAATAAAACAGCCCGAAAGAGTGAAACTCTTTTAGTGAGATGGGATCCAGATTTCATACTTGATCTCCGCGTCCCGCTTAGGCGAGATAAGATGCACAGAGAGTCCAAGCATTAATCACTGGTAGGCATTCCATGCCAATCGCCAACCCGTGCGATTCCCCTTCATCTAGGCAATCCAGAAGACTGTGCCAACTGAGTTGGTACAACACAGTCTTTGATTCCTTAGATGGCTGCCTCCATATAGCTATCATGTAGCTCATATATGGTCAAGCTGACCTGACCTACTTCCAGGACCACCACGTGCTATGCTGAGCAACGAGAAGCGATAAATCCCTTCTCTGTAGCATGTAGGTGTAATCACGCACCGTCTGAAGATAGCTGGGCGTGCCCACTAAGTGGGTACAACACGGCCCCAACGATAGTCAGAACAGTGAGGTTTCGCGTCAGAAGGCAATCGATAGCTTGATATTGATGTTGGACTTTAACGGTCTTTTATCTTCACACTATCATGCAAAATCTATAGTGATAGCAGAAGAATAAAACATGCATGTGCTGATATTACTTAAAACAGTAAATGAAAGCACCATTATCTTATGTGGTAAACGCCCATAAAACTTAAGTAAAACCCTAGTTTGAGAAAAGTCTTCACTTGAGCTCTTTATGGGACTCTTGTACTTCATCCGACCCAGCCCGGGCCCAAAACGCCATCTGCAGCCCAAATGCGCCCACTAGATAGAATGGGCCAGTTCTAGAGTCGAACTCTAGTCCTCCCACCTGGTGAAGCCAAATGCTGCATGCGCTTCTGCCATGTGTGCTGTGTGCTCATGTCTGATCAAATTACATTTAAAACTATCTAGACATGATTTGACACGCAGGTCAATTATACATTTTCATAAATCAAAATGTGATTCGCAGATCACATCAAAAATATTTAATTCTAGGCACGCAGGCCCCAGCACAGCATACAAAATAGGGCAGCCCACATAAGATTAAATAAACACTCAAAATTCCATTGATTCATGCTAACATGTAAAAGATGTACAACATGTGATCCAAAACAGAAATAAAATTTTATAAAACCCCATGGCATCAATTTTATTTCCTTGTGTGCCCTACTACCTTACAACGGTCCATTAACAGGTATCCACTCGTCAGAACAAGTCGGACCCACTGTCCTTGCATGCACCCAGTCATAACTGACTTGCGTCGACCTCATGGTCAACTATGCATGCCTTAAGGGCTGAACGTCCCACATGATTTCTGGCAAGCGGGTGTGACCCCGGGCCATAATCATGATCGTTCACTAGGCGCCTCAAACAGACATCGCTACACGCCCTTCTGCAGTCGGCCTATAGCCACCTGCACAACTTGCGCACAGGTGCTATCCGGCCGCTCATCCAGGCTGTCAGATAGTCTGATTAGGCTGTTGGTTCCAGACTTGACTGACGACTTCACAACTGTTAACCCGTCTAAGTGTTTAAAGTAGGCGGATAGATAGATCTAGTGAATTCGCGCATGAAGATAATTTTTGACTGAAGACATCATTGAAATGCGCAAACCATGTATGTAAACATTGAACTAACATCACATGCGCAAGCTTGACTGTAAAAATACATCTAACAAATGGTATGAATAACATTGCATGTATTTTCGCATGAGAACAAAAGCATGCGCATCATGTAGATCTACCCAAAACAAAAAAAACAAACATGTATCACAAGATGGCAATCAAATGCATCAAGCCAGAAAACCTCGCTCTGATACCACTAATAGGAAACCTAGGTCACAAGTATCATTCATAGAACTTGTTGTAGCGGAAATACTAGGAAACCATAATAATCGCATGACATAAGCACATGTTCAACCATGTAAGAACAAGTTAGAGTGTTACCATTGCCATGATGTAAGTGCGGCGTGGAAGATAAAAGGGGCGAGTGCCTCTTCTCCAAAGGTGTCACACACAAGATGATGTAAACTTCTTCCTTGTGCTCCTTGTGCTAGCAAAGACACCAAGGAGTCTTTGATCGTGTCTTGGAGAGGAGATGTGCACCCTTGGCTGGTCGAATTTCTTCCTTGTCGTGAAGATGATCAAGAGGCGAAAAAGAGGAAGCACACTCGAGAGATCTTTCGAAACCGTGAGGGGAGAGACCAAGAAAGGAAAGTTCGGCCACCACCACACATGGTTAAAACCGAAATGTAACTCCCTTCTTAACTCCCTTCTTAACAATCGAAACTTCCCTCTTAATTCAACCATGTGTTCACTAAGTGAACCGGTTCAATCCCAATTTGGTTCAAGCACCAAATCGAACCAGCCCTGGTTAAGATCTCTTTGAACCAAGGGGCTCAAGATCTAACCACACATCTCATTGAACCTCTTGATCTTTACGATCAAGCATCAATTCTCCCGATCGAAGCTTACCAATCATATGCCCTAACTAATCAAACATGATTAGACTAGATCTCACTTCCAATCAGAGTTTAAATTGCTTTAAACTGAACTAGAATAATCTCAGTCCACACGATCTGACATAAGTAAGCCAAATCATCAAATTGTGCGACCCTAAGGATTTCCTTCAATGTCGGTAACGATAACTTACGTTATCACGATCAGAGAGGGGTATCTAGCAACACATCACTGTCTCCCGATATGAAGGAAAGAGTCTTCCAAGACTACTCCCAAACCACAGCACAAGTGTGAATCTAATTCACTTGGCATACATGTTACCCTTTGCCACTGGATGTTCTCGTTGAACAAGCGTGTCAAGCTTGTGATTCCAACATGATGAAAATGGTTAGATCAGACGAACATAGTTGTCTGGGTATGGCCATACACATTCTCAACCATTTCGTCCAGGGGGCCCCTTAGAACATCTCACTCCATCTAGGAGAGGCAATCCTATATCTATCACTAGTGCCCTAACAATGACTCATGCCCACTATCCAAGATAATCCTTAATCATTATCTTTCAAATGATATTGAATTACCTCAAGACAATGCCAATCATCACTTAGAAACACAAGTGATCTCAAGTCAGAGGGAATATGCCACTTGCTTGCATATAAGGATTATTCACATTGTGACAAACAATTGAATATCCTAAATAGGGTCAGTCCAGTACATCCAATGTACCTATGTGTCTAAATCTTATTCCATGCTCGAAGCACCCTATAAGATTAGAACACATATTAGTCTCCATCATATCAAGGCTGTCTCGTGTTCACCGAGATATCTCGACTAAGGACAACACTGAATGTCAGCTAACCTGAACATCATTGAGACATTACTCAGAAGTATACATACAGTAGCAGATAATGTAACAATCTGAATAATAACAATTGCCTTTATAAAACATATAGATTATACATGATACTGTAAATAATCCAAGGTCTCAAACATTAGCCTTAAGGGCATACCCTAACAAATAGCTGTTAGCAATGTTGGTGATGGTGCCAATAGTAGAGTGAGTAATCTCTAGTGGCCTGCTAGAGAATACAGTCCTGGAGGTGAGATCGTCGGCAGCTGGGTGCCAGAAATAATGCTGCATAGGTAAAAAAAATCAGTCACTAATGAAGAGTCTGCTACATAAATAAATCAATTAAATAGAAATAGAGGCAGTAAAAGAAGTAAGAGTCTATTCATGATATAATCCATTGTCGATGGCTGGAAATAGTGATGTCAGAGGCAGATGCAGTGCTAGCTAGAGGTGGAAGATAGTTTCTTTTGAAAATTTCTGGATCTGGAGCCAAAAGAAGCTATAACATGTAGAAAGCAAGTAGAGTAGCCAGTGAATTTTTTATGAAATTAGCCATACCCAAAAATAAGTTTTCATGATCCAAAAAGAAAATGGACAGAACCGTGTGATAGAATGAAACTTGTTCTTTCCGGGCATACGAAAAATAAAGGATTAAAATCTTTCAGGAATTTAGAGCATCAACAGAAAGAAGGCTAGTCATATTACAAAACTAAAAACTGCACAGAAGTTAATCAGATTCGAAAAGTTGCTATGTGTCCTAGAATAATCAGAAAGTATTTTCATGAAAATAACTAATCCTCAAGATAGAATGACACGTGAACTTCATATTCTAGGCGAAAAATCAGGGTTTCAAGTCATTAAAGAATCTTAAAAACTTGCAGCAAAAAGGCTAATTAGATTAGTCAAAAGAAAACTACTGCATAAATTAATCAGAATCGAAAAGATGCTATGTGTTTTATAATGATTCATGGACTTTAAAATTAAGCAAAAATATCAAGATGATAGACAAAGATGAGTACTTCATGATGGTGCAAAAGATCAAAATTTTTCCCAACCCAGTTTCTTAAAATCACAGCGAGAAAACACCTAATCAGATAAGCTGACTGTAGAGTTGAAATTATGGGCGTAAACAAATTACGGCAGTGCCGCAATGTTTGCAAAAGTCTCGGATCAAAAATACCCAAAAATACGATACGATAAAAACTAATACGGTACCGCTGTAAAATGCTAAAATCTCTTTGATGAAATCGGATCAAGATTACGACACTGTAAAGCAGATTATGGCAGTGCCGTATTTTGTGCAAAATTTTATTTTCCTGCATAAAGAAATAGAAAAAATAATTCTAAAGACAAACTAAAATAAAAGAAACTAAGCTAAGTGATAATGCTTGGGTTGCCTCCTAAGAAGCGCTAATTTTAGGTCTATAGCTTGACAAAAAATCAAATATCATGATGAAGCAAGTGAATTAGTACCAAAGTAAATAGCATGCAATTTTTTCCTTTTCCGCTGTCCAAAAAGTTTAGCCACTAATTCAAATATCCAAAATTTTAATTAAATCACAATCAATGTGGCTTTCTTAAATATGCGGAAATCAAAATCAATATTTTCAATTCCAATCAAAAGATATTCAATGATCTTCCTATATTTATTAAAAAGCAAAATCATAAGTCCTTTCTTCGAATTTAAATATTCAATTGCCATAGGACTTTCATTAAAAGATTCTAGTATTGGATCATCAAAATAAACTTTCTGTCTCAAATTAGATTCCTCAATAAAACATAAATTTTCAATGAAATCAGAAGATTGAACAATAGATATGGGCAAAGCATCAGATTGAGATTCAACAATGTTTGTAATTTTCAAATCATTTTCAAGTTCCTCATGCTCACAAACAAATAATTCATTGATTTCAAAGTTATCAACAAAATCAGAGTAAGATTTTTCTAGGTTAGTCCCCCCATATGCTTCATCAGAATTAACCACAAATAATATATCATCAAAAGAATCTATTTCATCAAAAGAGGATTTTTCAATTTCAATTTCCCCAAACTTTTCCACAAATAAATTATCAAAAGAATCAATTTTACAATTATCAAAATCAGAATGAGATTCATTAATTTTCACATAAGGCTCAATCTCAAAACAATCATAATCAGAGAGGGAATTTTTTAAATCAATTTATTCTGTTTCAAACTCAAACAAACAATCTTGTTGTGCTTGAAGGTGAACCTTGCGAATAAGCATCATACCAGATCATTATCGCAGCGGAAAAAACAAGGTTACCAAGAGGATCGCATGTAGAAGATATGATCAACCTTATAAAACAAACTTGCATGAAACAAGCGTGAGGGTGTTACCATGGCCATGAGAGGCGACTTGGAAGATGAAAGGGCGAGCGGCTCTTCTCCAAAGAAGTCGCACACAAGAAGACGATGGCTACTTCCTTGTACTCTTTGTGCTAGCAAAGCCACTCGGAGTCCTTGTTCGTGTGAAGAGATGTTTTCTTCCTTTTTTTTCTGGCCGAACTCCCTCTCTTGGCGTGAGGACAACCAAAGACAAGAGCTAGAGGAGCAAGAGGCGAGAGAGACGTAGAGGCGTTCTCACATTCGAAAACGTGGGGGGGTTTTCCAACAAGGAAAACGGCTTCTAAAAATAGTAAGCATTAACTCCTCATTTTACTCCCCTTGAAGCCTTCAACCGAAACTCCTCTCCCCTTTGAACCATACGTTCACATAAGTGAACCAGTTCAATTCCATTTGGTTCAAGGACCAAATCGAACCAGCCATGGTCTAGATCTCTTTGAACCTCATGGTTCAAGATCTAACCACACATCTCAATGAACCTCTTGATCTCTACGATCAAACATCAATTCTCCCGATCGAAGCTTACCGACCACATGCCCTAATCAATCAAACATGATCAGACTAGATCTCACTTCCAATCAGAGATTAAATTGCTTCAAACTGAACCAGAACAATTCAGTCCACACGATCTGACATAAGTAAGCCATATCATCAAATTGTGCGACCCTAAGGGTTTCCTTCAATGTCGGTAACGATAACTTACATTATCACAACCAGAGAGGGGTATCTAGCAACACATCACTGTCTCCCGATATGAAGGAAATAGTCTTCCAAGACTACTCCCAAACCACAGCACAAGTGTGAATCCAATTCACTCAGTATACATGTTCCCTTTGCCACTGGACGTTCTCATTGGACAAGCCTGTCAAGCTTGTAATTCCAACATGATGAGAATGGTTAGATCAGATGAACATAGTCATCTGGGTATGGCCATACACTTTCTCAACCATCTCATCCAGGGGGGGCCCCTTTAGAACATCACTCTCCAACTAGGAGAGGCAATCCTATATCTATCACTAGTATCCTAACATGATTCATGCCCACTATCCAAGATAATCTGTAACCATTATATTTCAAATGATATTGAACTATCTCAATATAATGTCAATCATCACTTAGAAATACAAGTGATCTCAAGTCAGAGGGAATATACCACTTGCTTGCTTATAAGGATTTATTCACATTGTGACAAACAATTGAACATCCTAAGTAGGGTCTGTCCAGTACATCCCATGCACCTATGTGTCTAAATCTTATTCCATACTCGAAGCATCCTATAAGATTAGAACACATATTAGTCTCAATCATATCAAGGCTGTCTCATGTTCACCAAGATATCTCGACTAAGGACAACACTAAATGTCAGCAAAGCTGAACATCATTGAGACATTACTTAGAGGTATACATATAACAGCAGATAATGCAACAATCTGAATAACAACAATTGCCTTTATAAACATATACAGTTTATACATGATATTGATAACATCCCAAGGCCTCAAACATTAGCCTTAAGGGCATACCCCAACAATCTCCCACTTGCACTTAAACTAATGGTTGAGAAATCTCAAACCCATATTATTACAGTGCTTTTCATGCTTCTACTGCGCCAGAGGCTTTGTAAGCGGGTCAGCTAGATTGTCATCTGTATGTACCTTGCAGATCTTGATCTCTCCTCAATCTATGATCTCACGGATCAAATGAAACCTTCTCTGTATGTGCTTGGACTTCTGGTGTGACCGTGGTTCCTTTGCTTGTGCAATCGCTCCAGTGTTATCACAGAAGATAACCAATAGATCTGCACTCGAAGGAACAACACCAAGTTCCTGAACGAACTTACGAATCCATACTGCCTCCTTAGATGCTTCTGAGGCTGCAACATACTCGGCTTCTGTTGTGGAATCAGCAACAATTGATTGTTTGAAACTCTTCCACACCACTGCTCCGCCATTCAAGCTAAAAACATAGCCTGATTGCGATCGGAAATCATCTTGGTCAGATTGGAATGAAGCGTCAATATATCCTTCAATACTGAGTTATTCCTGACCTCCATATATCAA
This sequence comes from Costus lasius, assembly GCA_027563935.2. Taxonomy (NCBI): domain Eukaryota; kingdom Viridiplantae; phylum Streptophyta; class Magnoliopsida; order Zingiberales; family Costaceae; genus Costus; species Costus lasius. The sequence continues at coordinate 53,961,407 of CM050453.2, forward strand.
GAACATATCTTTGGTTCTCCGAAGATATTTCAAAATGTTCTTGACTGCAATCCAGTGTGTCTTCCCTGGATTACTTTGGAAACGACTGGTCACGCTTAACCCGTAAGCGACATCTGGGCGAGTACATAACATCACATACATGATGGACCCAATAGCCGAAGCATAAGGCGTATTGTCCATCGCATCTTTCTCAGACTGTGTCTGAGGACACTGGCTCTTGGAAAGATTCAGACCATGTCTGACTGGAAGATATCCTCTTTTAGAATTTTCTAAATGGAATCTCTCCAGGACCTTATCGATGTAAGTACTCTGGCATAGCCCGAGAAGCCTATTAGATCTATTTCTGTAGATCTCCACACCTAATACATAGGCTGCTTCTCCCAAATCTTTCATCTGGAAATATTTTCTTAACCATGCTTTGACTGCATGCAGTTCAGGAATATCGTTTCCAATGATTAAGATATCATCGACGTAGAGGACTAGGAAAGTAATCAAGCTCCCACTAAACCTTTTATATACACACGGGTCATCTTCATTTTTGATGAAACCAAATTCACAAACTGATTCATCAAAACGAATATTCCAGCTCCTTGATGCTTGTTTTAGTCCATAAATGGACTTCTTTAATTTGCATATTTTATGACGTTCTGATGGATTGATGAAACCTTCAGGCTGTGTCATATACACATCCTCTTCCAGTTTTCCATTAAGGAAAGCGGTCTTCACATCCATTTGCCAGATCTCATAATCATAATATGCAGCTATCGCGAGAATAATCCGAATGGACTTGAACATGGCTACAGGAGAGAAAGTTTCATCATAATCTATCCCATAGATTTGTTTGAAACCTTTCGCAACTAGCCTACCCTTATAGGTAACTACGTTACCATCCATGTCTTTCTTCTTTTTGAAGATCCACTTACAGCCTATAGGGATTACTCCCGAAGGCGGATCAACCTGTTGGGGTATGCCCTTAAGGCTAATGTTTGAGGCCTTGGGATTCTTTCAGTATCATGTATAAACTCTTCAGTTTATAAAGGCAATGGTTGTTATTCAGTTTGTTACATTGTCTGCTGCAATAAGTGTGCTTCTGAATAATGTCTCAATGCTGTTCAGCTAGGCTGACATGCTATGTGTCCTTAGTCGAGATATCTTGGTGAACATGAGACAGCCTTGATATGATTGAGACTAATATGTGTTCTAATCTTATAGGATGCTTCGAGCATGGAATAAGATGTAGACTCATGGGTACTTTGGATGTACTGGACAGACCCTACTAGGATATTCAATTGCTTGTCACAATGTGAATAAACCTTGTTTGCAACAAGTGGCACATGTCCTCTGACTTGAGATCACTTGTGTTTCTAAATGATGATTGTCATTGTTTTGAGGTAGTTCAATATCATTTGAAATATAATGGTTATAGATTATCTTGGATAATGATCATGAGTCAGGTTAGGGCACTAGTGATAGATATAGGATTGCCGTCTCCTTGTTTAAGGAGTGTGATGTTCTAAAGGGGCCCCCCTGGATGAGATGATTGAGAAAGTGTATGGCCATACCCAGGTGACTATGTGTTGGGGTATGCCCTTAAGGCTAATGTTTGAGGCCTTGGGATTGTAACAGTATCATGTAATAAACTCTTATGTTTATAAAGGCATGGTTGTTATTCAGTTTGTTACGTTATCTGGTGCAATAATTGTACTTCTGAATAATGTCTCAAAGCTGTTCAGCTGGGCTGACATGCTATAAAGTCCTTAGTCGATATATCTTGGTGAACATGAGACAGCCTTGATATGATTGAGACTAATATGTGCTCTAATCTTATAGGATGCTTCGAGCATGGAATAAGAGGTAGACTCATGGGTACATTGGATGTACTGGACAGACCCTACTAGGATATTCAATTGGTTATCACAATGTGAATAATCCTTGATTGCAACAAGTGGCACATGTCCTCTGACTTGAGATCACTTGTGTTTCTAAATGATGATTGTCATTGTTTTGAGTTAGTTCAATATCATTTGAAACATAATGATTATAGACTATCTTGGATGGTGAGCTTGAATCAGGTTAGGGCACTAGTGATAGATAAAGGATTGCCGTCTCCTTGTTTAAGGAGTGAGATGTTCTAAAGGGGCCCCCCTGAATGAGATGATTGAGAATAGTGTATGGCCATACCCAGGTGACTATGTTCATCTGATCTAATCATGCTCATCATATTGGAGCTACAAGCTTGACATGCTTGTCCAATAAGAACGTCCAGTGGCAAAGGATATTTGCATGCCTGGTGAAGTTGATTCACACTTGTGCCGTGGTTTGGGTGTAGTCTTGGAAGACTCTTTCCTTTATATCGGGAGACAGTGATGTGTTGCTAGATACCCCTCACTGATCGTGATAACGTAAGTTATCGTTACCGACATTTAAAGGAAACCCTCAGGGTCGCACAATTTGATGATATGGCTTACTTAAGTCAGATCGTGTGGACTGAATTATTCAGGTTCAGTTTAAAGGGATTTAATCTCTGATTGTAAGTGAGATCTGGTCTGATCATGTTTGATTGATTAGGGCTTGAGATCGGTAAGCTTCGATCGAGAGAATGGATGCTAGATCGGTGAGATCAGAAGCATCAAGAGATCAACGGTTAGATCTGGAGCCTTAGGGTTTAATCATGATCTAGACTGGATCGCTTGGCTTGATTGGTTCTTGAACCGAACCGAATTGAACCAGCTCATTAAGTGAGCGGATGGTTCGTGAGATAAGAGGTTTGCGATTGGGGTAGACCCATGATCGCATATTGAGAAGTGGCATGCTATTTTTAGAGAGCACTTCTCTAAACGTGACCACGCCTCACGTTTTCCTCTTCACGCCTCTTCTCTCTTCGCCTCTCCACGAGTCGACACAAGCTCTCTCTCGTGTGGAAAAGAAGGTGAACGCAAAGGAGAAGGAAGAAATCGCCAAGAAGATCTCATCCCTTTCATTCGATCAGGATACTTGGACGATCCTTGCTAGCACAAGGGGCGACAAGGAGGAGCCAAGACTCATCTTGTGTGCGTCACCTCTGGAGGAAAGCCACATCGCTTTCTGCTTCCAAGTCGCCATCTAGAAATGGCATCGGTATGAATCTCATTCTTTCTATAGAATGTTTTTGTTGATTATATAGCATGCAATAGATCTAGAAACCCTCTCCGCTGCTTTAAATCCTCCAAGATGCGCCTATTAGGGTTTCGCCCCCCCCCCCCTTTGTCTAAGGGAACCTTCAATTGGTATCAGAGCCTGTTGTTTGCATGTTTCTATGATTGCTTAAGAATGTGTGATCCATATATGCGAAAGTATCAGTAGGCTTAGATCTATAACATGTGCATAGTAGATGTTTCATGCGAAAAATATTTCATGTTACATGTTTATGTTGGCGCATGTTCTTGGCGCTTGTTTCATTATGTTTTCAAAACAAAACAAAAACTTGCGCGACTCTCATTAGATCTAAGAGGCGCCTGCTTTAAACCCTTAGACGGGTTATTAGGGTTGAAGTCATCCCCTAGGTTAGATCCAGACAGTCTGATCGGACCATCTGACAGCCTTGATGGGTCGACCAGATAGCATCTGTGCGCAAGCACGAGATGGCTATAGGTCGACTGCAGACAGGCGTGTAGCGATGTCTGATTGAGACGACTAACGAACACACATGAGTTAGGCCCGGGGTCACACCCGCTTGCCAGAACTCATGAGGGTTGTTCGGCCCTGGCGCATGCATGGTTGACCTTTGGTCGACTCAAGTCAGTTAGGACTTGGTGCATGCAAGGGCAGTGGATCTGACTAGGTTGGATGAGTGGATCCCTAATGATGGACCGTTGTAAGGTAGTAGGGCATATAAGGAAATTAAAATGATCCCATGGGGTTTTTAAAAGTTTTAATTTCTTGTTTGGATCACATGCTGATTGATGCCATTTGCTTGTTTATTTAATCTTATGTGGGCTGCCCGTTTTTAATGTGTGCTGTGCTGGGGCCTGCGTGCCTGGTTATTTTTGTAAATTATCTTTATATTGTGATCTGTGCATCACATTGCATTTAATTTATAAAATGTAATTGACCTGCGAGTCAATCTTGTCTAGATAGATTAATTTGTAAATTAATCAGACAAGAGCACAGAGCACACTTGGCAGAGGCGCATGCAGCAGTGGCTTGACCAGGTGGGAGGTCCAGGGTTCGACTCTGGGACCAGGCGCAATTTCCCTGGTGGGCGCACCTGAGCTGCAGATGGCGCTTGGGCCCTGGGTTGGGCCAGATGAGCAGCAAAAGTCCCATGAAGAAAAGCAAGTGAAGACTTAAGTTAAGTTAAGGTCTTACTTAGGCTATGGGCTTTTACCACATAAGATCCATGCTTTCTTTTATTGTTTAAATAAGTAGAACATCATGATTTATTTATCTTCTGCTATCACCATAGGAATTGCATGATAGTGAAGAAGATAAAAGACCGTTAAAATCCAACGCTAAATATCAAGCTCGTAAGCCTTCTGACGCGAAACCTCACTGTTCTGATTATCATTGGAGCCGTGTTGTACCCACTCAGTGGGCACGTCCATCTATCTTCAGACGGTGCGGGATTACACCTGCGTGTTACAGAGAAGGGATTTATCGCTTCTCGTTGCTCAGCATAGCACGTGGTGGTCCAGGGAGTAGGTCAGGTCAGCTTGACCATGTAGGCTACATGTGTGGCGCATATGGTAGCACATGGAGGCAGCCATCTGTGGGGTCAGAGACTGTGTTGTACCAACTCAGTTGGCACAGTCTGCTGGATTGCCCAGATGAAGGGGAATCGCACGGGTTGGCGATTGGCAGGGACTGCCTACCAGAGATTAGTGCTTGTACTCTCTGTGCATCTTATCTCGCCTGAGCGGGACGCGGAGACCAAGTATGAAATCTGGATCCCATCTCACTAAAAGAGTTCTACTCTTTCGGACTGTTTTAATGGATTTTTCAGTTAGATAAAATAGTGAGAAAAAGAATCATTCTTAAGTCCTGAATTGATTCTTTACATTGATACTGACCTTGCTGTTCTTGCATTGTTGTAGATACCTGCAGCAACGAACACCATGAGCTTCAATGTGCGATCCCTACTGGAAAGGGAGAAGTTTGCTGGGCCGAACTTCTCAGACTGGTTCGGACACCTTAAGATTGTTCTTAAGGCAGAGAGGAAACTGTATGTCCTCGAGACGGCGATACCGCCTCAGCCCGCTCCGAACGCCGCAAGGGCGGTTCGGGAAGCTTATGAAAAGCACGTCAATGATAGCATTGATGTCGCTTGCCTGATGCTAGCGTCTATGACGCCACCGCTGCAGCGTCAGCATGAGGATATGTCTGCTATAGACATGATAGCAAACCTCAAGATGCTGTATGCTGCACAGGCGAGGACAGAACGCTATAATTTGACAAAGCTGTTCTTTCAGAGCAAACTGGCTGAAGGGAGCCCAGTAGGAGCTCACGTGCTCAAGATGATTGGGCACAAGGAGGCTCTAGAGAAACTGGGGCATACCATCAACCAGGAGCTTGCTGTAGACATTATTCTGCAGTCTCTCCCGCCCTCTTTCGATGCGTTCATTATTAACTTTAATATGAACAAAATCGATTGTACTCCGGCAGAGCTGCTGAATATGCTCTTGACTACTGAGGAAACTCTGAAGGGTAAGCCTTCAACCTCTGTCTTGATGGTTCCTTCGAGGAACAAGAAGAAGGGGAAGAAGGGCAAGGCCCCTGTCAAGAGTTACAGCAAGGCTCTGAAGCAAAAAGTTAAGCGGTCAAAGGAATACAGATGTTTCCACTGTGGCCAGCTGGGTCACTGGAAAAAGGACTGTAAAGCGCTCCAAGGAGATAAGAGGGGAAGCATCGCTTCTGGCTTAGGTATTTATGTGACGGAAGTCATGGTTTCATCTTCTTCTATATCATGGGTGTTGGACACTGCATGTGGGGTTCACATTTGTTCAAATGTACAGGAACTCAAGAGAAGAAGACAGGTGGGACAGCATGAGGTGGACCTACGAGTTGGAAATGGGGCACGGGTTGCTGCTGTTGCTGTAGGAGACTATTTCATCTCTTTGCCATCTGGGCTTGTATTAGAACTGAACAATTGTTACTTTGTTCCCAGCATTACTAAAAATATTATCTCCATTCCTGCTCTTGTCAGGAAGGGTTTTTCCTTTGAATGCAATATTTCAAAGTGTGTTTTATCTCTTGATAATATAGTTTATGCTACTGGTTCAATTAATAATGGGTTATTCATGTTGGACATGGAATGTTCTATACACGCGATTGATATTAAGAAAGCCAAGTATGCTGATGACAGCACCTTGCTATGGCATAGTCGTTTAGGCCATATTAACAAGAAACGCATTAAGCGGTTGCATGATCATGGACTGCTGGGATCATTCTCCTATGAGGAGATTGATACATGCAAGGCTTGTTTAATGGGTAAAATGACGAAGTCACCTTTTCTTAACAAAGGTCAAAGGGCTTCAGGTTTACTTGACCTTATACACAGTGATGTGTGTGGGCCATTTAGTAAACATGCCAGAGGTGGCTATCAGTACTTCATTACCTTTACTGATGATTTTAGTAGGTATGGGTATGTCTATCTGATGAGACATAAAAGTGAATCTTTTGACAAGTTCAAAGAGTTCAAGAATGAAGTACAGAATCAGCTTGGCCAAAATATCAAGGCACTTCGTTCTGATCGAGGTGGAGAATACCTAAGTCGAGAGTTTACTGACTATCTGAAGGAGTGTGGGATTATCTCACAGCTCACTCCACCAGGAACACCGCAATGGAATGGTGTGTCCGAGAGGAGAAATAGAACGTTACTTGATATGGTTCGTTCTATGATGAGTCAGGCTACTCTTCCATATTCATTTTGGGGTTTTGCACTGGAAACAGCTGCAAAGGTACTAAACCGAGTGCCATCCAAGGCAGTTTCTAAGACGCCATATGAGTTATGGTATGGAAAATAGCCGAGCTTGACATTTATTAGGATCTGGGGCTGCGAGGCTTATGTCAAAAAGCTCGCCTCTGGGAAACTAGAGAGCAGATCTGACAAATGTATCTTTGTCGGTTACCCTAAGGAAACTAAGGGTTATTATTTCTACGTTCCCAAAGAGAACAAGGTATTTGTTGCTCGGACGGCCATATTTCTTGAGAAGGAGTTTCTTCTGCAAGAGGCCAGTGGGAGAGAAATAAAGCTGGATGAGAATCCAGAGGAAGGACAAAGTGCTCAAGCACAGTTGGATGAGCCTGAGCCGGTAGAACAGGTTATTGAACAACCTGAGGCTCAGATATCACGGGAACCGCGAAGATCGGGAAGGATCCGTCGACAGCCTGAGCGCTATGACAGAGTCTACATCATTGATAATGATGAACCCCTCACTTATGCGGATGCGGTCAGTGGGCCGGAGTCAGCGAGATGGCTTGAAGCTATGCGCGCCGAGATGGACTCCATGTCAGATAACCAAGTCTGGGATTTGGTTGATCCGCCTCCGGGAGTTATCCCTATAGGCTGTAAATGGATCTTCAAGAAGAAGATTGACATGGATGGTAACGTGGTTACCTATAAAGGCAGGCTAGTTGCGAAAGGTTTCAAACAAATCTACGGGATAGATTATGATGAAACTTTCTCACCTGTAGCTATGTTTAAGTCTATTCGGATTCTTTTCGCGATAGCAGCATATTATGATTATGAGATTTGGCAAATGGATGTGAAGACAGCTTTCCTGAATGGAAATCTGGATGAGGATGTGTATATGACACAACCAGAAGGTTTCACTAATCCATCAGATCGTCATAAGATATGCAAGTTAAAGAAGTCTATTTATGGACTTAAACAAGCATCTAGAAGCTGGAATATTCGTTTTGATGAATCAATCACTGAATTTGGTTTCATCAAGAACGAGGATGACCCGTGTGTATATAAGAGGTTTAGTGGGAGCGTGATTACTTTCCTAGTCCTCTACGTCGATGATATCTTGATCATTGGAAATGACATTCCTGAAATGCATGCGGTTAAGGCATGGCTAAGGAAATGTTTCCAGATGAAAGATCTAGGAGAAGCAGCCTATGTATTAGGTGTGAAGATCTACAGGGATAGATCTAAGAGGCTTCTCGGGCTGTGCCAGAGTACTTACATCGATAAAGTCCTGGAGAGATTTCATTTAGAGAATTCTAAAAGAGGATATCTTCCAGTCAGACATGGTCTGAATCTTTCGAAGAGTCAGTGTCCACAAACACAGACTGAGAAAGATGAAATGGACAATACGCCTTATGCTTTGGCTATTGGATCCATTATGTATGCGATGTTGTGTACTCGCCCAGACGTCGCTTACGGGTTAAGCGTGACCAGTCGGTTCCAAAGTAATCCAGGTATGGCGCACTGGATTGCAGTCAAGAACATCTTAAAATATCTGCGGAGGACCAAAGATATGTTCTTGATATATGGTGGTCAGGAAGAACTCAGTATTGAAGGATATACTGACGCTTCGTTCCAGTCTGACCAGGATGATTTCCGATCGCAATCAGGCTATGTATTTAGCTTGAATGGAGGAGCAGTGGTGTGGAAGAGTTTCAAACAGTCAACTGTTGCTGATTCCACAACAGAAGCCGAGTATGTTGCAGCCTCGGAAGCATCCAAGGAGGCAGTGTGGATTCGTAAGTTCGTGAGAGCACTTGGTGTTGTTCCTTCGAGTGCAGATCCTTTGGTTATCTTCTGTGATAACACTGGAGCAATCGCACAAGCAAAGGAACCACGGTCGCACCAGAAGTCCAAGCACATACAGAGACGGTTTCACTTGATCAGGGAGATCATAGATCGTGGCGAGATCAAAGTCTGCAAGGTACATACAGATGACAATCTGGCAGACCCGCTTACTAAGCCTCTAGCGCAGCAGAAGCATGAGAAGCACTGTAATAATATGGGTTTGAGATTTCTCAACCATTAGATTAAGTGCAAGTGGGAGATTGTTGGGGTATGCCCTTAAGGCTAATGTTTGAGGCCTTGGGATTGTAACAGTATCATGTAATAAACTCTTATGTTTATAAAGGCATGGTTGTTATTCAGTTTGTTACGTTATCTGCTGCAATAATTGTACTTCTGAATAATGTCTCAAAGCTGTTCAGCTGGGCTGACATGCTATAAAGTCCTTAGTCGATATATCTTGGTGAACATGAGACAGCCTTGATATGATTGAGACTAATATGTGCTGTAATCTTATAGGATGCTTCGAGCATGGAATAAGAGGTAGACTCATGGGTACTTTGGATGTACTGGACAGACCCTACTAGGATATTCAATTGGTTGTTAATGTGAATAATCCTTGATTGCAACAAGTGGCACATGTCCTCTGACTTGAGATCACTTGTGTTTCTAAATGATGATTGTCATTGTTTTGAGTTAGTTCAATATCATTTGAAACATAATGATTATAGACTATCTTGGATGGTGAGCTTGAATCAGGTTAGGGCACTAGTGATAGATAAAGGATTGCCGTCTCCTTGTTTAAGGAGTGAGATGTTCTAAAGGGGCCCCCCTGAATGAGATGATTGAGAATAGTGTATGGCCATACCCAGGTGACTATGTTCATCTGATCTAATCATGCTCATCATATTGGAGCTACAAGCTTGACATGCTTGTCCAATAAGAACGTCCAGTGGCAAAGGATATTTGCATGCCTGGTGAAGTTGATTCACACTTGTGCCGTGGTTTGGGTGTAGTCTTGGAAGACTCTTTCCTTTATATCGGGAGACAGTGATGTGTTGCTAGATACCCCTCACTGATCGTGATAACGTAAGTTATCGTTACCGACATTTAAAGGAAACCCTCAGGGTCGCACAATTTGATGATATGGCTTACTTAAGTCAGATCGTGTGGACTGAATTATTCAGGTTCAGTTTAAAGGGATTTAATCTCTGATTGTAATTGAGATCTGGTCTGATCATGTTTGATTGATTAGGGCTTGAGATCGGTAAGCTTCGATCGAGAGAATGGATGCTAGATCGGTGAGATCAGAAGCATCAAGAGATCAACGGTTAGATCTGGAGCCTTAGGGTTTAATCATGATCTAGACTGGATCGCTTGGCTTGATTGGTTCTTGAACCGAACCGAATTGAACCAGCTCATTAAGTGAGCGGATGGTTCATGAGATAAGAGGTTTGCGATTGGGGTAGACCCATGATCGCATATTGAGAAGTGGCATGCTATTTTTAGAGAGCACTTCTCTAAACGTGACCACGCCTCACGTTTTCCTCTTCACGCCTCTTCTCTCTTCGCCTCTCCACGAGTCGACACAAGCTCTCTCTCGTGTGGAAAAGAAGGTGAACGCAAAGGAGAAGGAAGAAATCGCCAAGAAGATCTCATCCCTTTCATTCGATCAGGATACTTGGACGATCCTTGCTAGCACAAGGGGCGACAAGGAGGAGCCAAGACTCATCTTGTGTGCGTCACCTCTGGAGGAAAGCCACATCGCTTTCTGCTTCCAAGTCGCCATCTAGAAATGGCATCGGTATGAATCTCATTCTTTCTATAGAATGTTTTTGTTGATCATATAGCATGCAATAGATCTAGAAACCCTCTCCGCTGCTTTAAATCCTCCAAGATGTGCCTATTAGGGTTTCGCCCCCCCCCCCCTTTGTCTAAGGGAACCTTCACTATGTTCATCTAATCTAATCATGCTCATCATATTGGAGCTACAGGCTTGACACGCTTGTCCAATGAGAACATCCAGTGGCAAAGGAAACATGTATGCCTAGTGAAGTGGATTCACACTTGTGCTGTGGTTTGGGTGTAGTCTTGGAAGACTCTTTCCTTTATATCGGGAGACAGTGATGTGTTGCTAGATACCCCTCACTGATCGTGATAACATAAGTTATCGTTACCGACATTTAAAGGAAACCCTCAGGGTCGCACAATTTGATGATATGGCTTACTTAGGTCAGATCGTGTGGACTGAATTGTTTTGGTTCAGTTTAAAGGAGTTTAAACTCTGCTTGTAAGTGAGATCTGGTCTGATCATGTTTGATTGATTAGGGCTTGAGATCGGTAAGCTTCGATCGAGAGATTTGATGCTAGATCAGTGAGATCAAGAGCATCGAGAGATCAACGGTTAGATCTTGAACCTTTAGGTTCAATGAGATCGACCATGGCTTGGGCTGATTTAATTTGGTCTTGAACCAAATTCAATTGAACCGGCTCATCATGTGAGCGCTTGGTTCAAAAGGATCAAAGGGTGAAGAGGAGTTGCGTTCGGTTCACTTGAAGTGAACGCATAACGCTTGAGAAATAATGGGTTGCTATTTTTGGAAAGTTTTTGCAACACCTCCACGTTCATGAGGAACGTTTTCTCTTATCGCCTCTCATCACCTCTTGACGTTTTCTTGCTCTCGTGTGACGACTCTCTCGACGAGTGTAGAGAAGGCTTTCGGCAAGCACCAAGAGATCTCATCTCCTCCACGCAAAGAACTCCTTAGAACCTTGCTAGCACAAGGAGCACTAAGGGAGTAGGCGACATCATTTGTGTGCGTACCATTTGGAGGAGAAGCGCTTGAGTCTCTTCTTCCTAGACGCCATCCAAGCAATGGCTTTGGTAAGAATCGATTCCTTGATTCTTGTTTGCAATCGCATTTAAGTTGATCTTATAATATGTAAAGATCCTAGAAACCCCCTTCCGCTGCATGAAAAACTCCATATGCGCCTATCTAGGGTTTCGCTCCCCCTTGAAGGGGACTCTTCACAACCAAATCCCAGACCTGGTTTTCCGACATGGAGTCCATCTCGGTTCGCATAGCTTCAAGCCATCTAGCTGACTCCGGTCCACTGACCGCATCCGCATAAGTGAGGAGTTCATCATTGACGATGTAGACTCCGTCATAGCGCTCAGGCTGACGATGGATCCTTCCCGATCTACGCGGTTCCCGTGATATCTGAGCATCTGGTTGAACATCAACCTGATCTATTGGCTCAGGCTCATCCAACTGTGCTTGACTACTTTGTCCCACTTCTGGAACCTCATCCAGCTTTATTTCTCTCCCACTGGCCTCTTGCAGAAGAAATTCCTTCTCAAGAAAAATAGCCGTTCGAGCAACAAATACTTTGTTCTCTTTGGGATAGTAGAAATAATAACCCTTAGTTTCTTTAGGGTAACCGACAAAGATACATTTATCTGATCTGCTCTCCAGTTTCCCAGAGGCGAGCTTTTTGACATAAGCCTCGCAACCCCAGATTTTGATAAATGTCAAGCTCGGCTGTTTCCCATACCATAACTCATATGGTGTCTTTGAAACGGCCTTGGATGGCACTAGGTTTAGCACCTTTGCAGCTGTTTCCAGTGCAAATCCCCAAAAGAAGTAAGGTAGAGTAGCCTGACTCATCATTGAACGAACCATATCCAATAGGGTTCTATTTCTCCTCTCGGACACACCATTCCATTGCGGTGTTCCTGGCGGAGTGAGCTGTGAGATAATCCCACACTCCTTCAGATAGTCAGTAAACTCACGACTCAAGTATTCCCCACCTCGATCTGAACGAAGTGCCTTGATATTTCGGCCTAACTGATTTTGTACTTCATTTTTGAACTCTTTGAACTTGTCAAAAGATTCACTCTTATGTCTCATTAAATAGACATAACCATACCTACTGAAATCTTCAGTAAAAATAATGAAGTATAAATAGCCACCTCTGGCATGTTTACTAAAAGGCCCACACACATCACTGTGAATAAGGTCAAGTAAACCTGAAGCCCTTTGACCTTTATTAGAAAAAGGAGTCTTTGTCATTTTACCCATTAAACAAGCTTTGCATGTATCAAGCTCCTCACAGGAGAATGATCCCAGCAGTCCATGATCATGCAACCGCTTAATGCGCTTCTTGTTAATATGGCCTAAACGACTATGCCAAAGCAAGGTGCTGTCATCAGCATACTTGGCTTTCTTGTTATCAATTTGTTGTACAGAACATTCCATGTCCAACATGAAAAACCCATTGTTAATCGACCCGGTAGCATAAACAATATTATCAAACGAAATACAACACTGTGAAGCTTTGCATTCAAATGAAAAACCTTTCCTGACAAGAGCAGGAATAGAGATAATATTCTTAGTTATGCTCGGTACGAAATAACAATTGTCAAGTTCTAATACAAAACCAGATGGTAAAGAGATGTGATATTCTCCTACAGCAACAGCAGCAACCCGTGCCCCGTTTCCAACTCGTAGGTCCACCTCATGCTGTCCCACCTGTCTTCTTCTCTTGAGTTCCTGCACATTTGAACAAATGTGAACTCCACATGCAGTGTCCAACACCCATGAAATAGAAGAAGCTACCATGACTTCAGTCACGTAAATACCTGAGCTAGAAGTGAAAGGCTTGCTACCCTTCTTCTCTCCTTGGAGCGCTTTACAGTCCTTCTTCCAGTGACCCAGCTGGCCACAGTGGAAACTGAGTTGGTACAACACAGTTTCTGATTCCTAAGATGGCTGCCTCCATATAGCTATCATATGCTCAATATGTAGCCCATATGGTCAAGCTGACCTGACCTACTCCCTGGACCACCACGTGCTATACTGAGCAACGAGAAGGGATAAATCCCTACTCTGTAGCATGTAGGTGTAATCACACACCGTCTGAAGATAGCTGGGCGTGCCCACTGAGTGGGTACAACAGGGCCCCAACGATAGTCAGAACAGTGAGGTTTCGCATCAGAAGGCTTTCGAGCTTGATATTTCGTTGGATTTTAACGGTCCATTTTATCTTCTTACTATCATGCAAGATCTATGGTGATAGCAGAAGAATAAACATGCTTGTGCTAAAACAATAAGTAGAAAGCACAATTATCTTATGTGGTAAACGCCCATAAAAGCCTAAGTAAAACCCTAGTTTGACATGATTCTTCACTTGAGCTCTTTATGGGTCTTTTATACTTCATTTGGCCCAGCCCGGGCCCAAATGCCATCTGCAGTCCAAATGCGCTCTAGGCAGTGTGCGCCTGTACTAGAGTCGAACTCTAGACCTCCCACCTGGTGAAGCCACTGACTGCATGCGCCTCTGCCATGTGTGCTCTGTGCTCATGTCTAATCAAATTACATTTTAATCTATCTAGACATGGTTTGACTCGCAGGTCAATATATATTTTTCATAAATTAAAGTGTGATTCGCAGATCACAGTAAAATTTATTTAAATTCCAGGCACGCAGCCCCAGCACAGCACACCAAAATTAAGGGCAGCCCACATAAGATTAAATAAACATTCATTGAACATGTTAAACATGCATCCATGTGATCCAAACAGAAAATAAAATTTTGAAATACCCATGGCATCAATTTTATTTCCTTATGTGCCCTACTACCTTACAACGGTCCATTAACAGGCATCCACTCATCAGACCAAGTCAGACCTACTGCCCTTGCATGCACCCAGTCATAACTGACTTGCGTCGACCTGATGGTCAACTATGCATGCCTTAAGGGCTGAACGTCCCACATGATTTCTGGCAAGCGGGTATGACCCCGGGCCTAAATCATGATCGTTCACTAGGCGCCTCAATCAGACATCGCTACACGCCCTTCTGCAGTCGACCTATAACCACCTATATTGCTTGCACACAGGTGCTATCTGGCCGACCCATCTAGGCTGTCAGCTGGTCTGATTAGGCTGTTGGGTCCAGACTTTGACTAATGACTTCAACCCTATTAACCCGTCTAAGAGTTTAAAGCAGGCGCTTAGATAGATCTAAATGAGGGGGCGCGCATGAAGCAAATTTTTGTTTGAAAAACATCTATGAAACATGCGCAAACTTTAAACAACATGGATACATGCGCAAACACAATATGTAATCTTTTCATCAAGTAAGCGCATGTGAACATGTAGAAGATCTATCCATTAAATCAAACATGGATCACATCAAGGCAATCATATGCAACAAGTCAAAATAAACCTCGCTCTGATACCAATTGAAGGTGAACCTTGCGAATAAGCATCATACCAGATCATTATCGCAGCGGAAAAAACAAGGTTACCAAGAGGATCGCATGTAGAAGATATGATCAACCTTATAAAACAAACTTGCATGAAACAAGCGTGAGGGTGTTACCATGGCCATGAGAGGCGACTTGGAAGATGAAAGGGCGAGCGGCTCTTCTCCAAAGAAGTCGCACACAAGAAGACGATGGCTACTTCCTTGTACTCTTTGTGCTAGCAAAGCCACTCGGAGTCCTTGATCGTGTGAAGAGATGTTTTCTTCCTTTTTTTTCTGGCCGAACTCCCTCTCTTGGCGTGAGGACAACCAAAGACAAGAGCTAGAGGAGCAAGAGGCGAGAGAGACGTAGAGGCGTTCTCACGTTCGAAAACGTGGGGGGGTTTTCCAACAAGGAAAACGGCTTCTAAAAATAGTAAGCATTAACTCCTCATTTTACTCCCCTTGAAGCCTTCAACCGAAACTCCTCTCCCCTTTGAACCATACGTTCACATAAGTGAACCGATTCAATTCCATTTGGTTCAAGGACCAAATCGAACCAGCCATGGTCTAGATCTCTTTGAACCTCATGGTTCAAGATCTAACCACACATCTCAATGAACCTCTTGATCTCTACGATCAAACATCAATTCTCCCGATCGAAGCTTACCGACTGTTGGGGTATGCCCTTAAGGCTAATGTTTGAGGCCTTGGGTTGTTATTAGTATCATGTATAAACTCTATGTTTATAAAGGCAATGGTTGTTATTCAGGTTGTTGCATTATCTGCTGCTATATGTATACTTCTGAATAATGTCTCAATGGTGTTCAGCTTGGCTGACATGCAGTATTGTCCTTAGTCGAGATATCTTGGTGAACATGAGACAGCCTTGATATGATTGAGACTAATATGTGTTCTAATCTTACAGGATGCTTCGAGCATGGACTAAGATGTAGACTCATAGGTACATTGGATGTACTGGACAGACCCTACTTAGGATATTCAATTGTTTGTCACAATGTGAATAATCCTTGTATGCAAACAAGTGGCATATTTCCTCTAACTTGAGATCACTTGTGTTTCTAAATGATGATTGGCATTGTCTTGAGGTAGTTCAATATCATTTGAAATATAATGGTTATAGATTATCTTGGATAATGAACATGAGTCATGTTAGGGCACTAGTGATAGATATAGGATTGCCTTCTCCTTGTTTGGAGTGTGATGTTCTAAAGGGGCCCCCTGGATGGGATGGTTGAGAAAGTGTATGGCCATACCCAGATGACTATGTTCATCTGATCTAACCACTCTCATCATATTGGAATTACAGGCTTGACACGCTTGTCTAATAAGAACATCCAGTGGCAAAGCAAACACATATGCCATGTGACTTGGGTTCACACTTGTGCTATGGTTTGGGTGTAGTCTTGGAAGACTCTTTCCTTTATATCGGGAGACAGTGATGTGTTGCTAGATACCCCTCTCTGTTCGTGATAACGTAAGTTATCGTTACCGACATTTAAAGGAAACCCTTAGGGTCGCACAATTTGATGATATGGCTTACTTATGTCAGATCGTGTGGACTGAATTGTTCTGATTCAGTTTAATAGGAGTTTAAACTCTGATTGGAAGTGAGATCTGGTCTGATCATGTTTGATTGATTAGGGCTTGAGATCGGTAAGCTTCGATCGAGAGAATTGATGCTTGATCGATGAGATCAAGAGCATCAAGAGATGTGTGGTTAGATCTTGAGCCTTTTAGTTTAATGAGATCTAGACCATGTCTTGGTTTGATTTGGTCTTTGAACCAAAGTCAATTGAACCGGTTCACTTATGTGAATGCATGGTTCAATTAAGGGGGCGTTTTGATTGGTTCACTAAGCGTGAACGTATGAAGTCATGACTTACTATTTTTGGAAGCCATGACACTTCCCACGAATAGAAAAATGCCTAAACGCCTCTCTTGCCTTAATCTCTCTCGTGTGTCTCGTCTCCACTGAAGAAACCCCTTTCAAGAGGGGGGCGAAACCCTAAGTAGGCGCATATCATGAATTGCGCAAGGAAGCATAGGGTTTGTTGGGACCTTTTGCATGCCATATGATCAACATCATAACTTGTATAGATAAGAAGTAATTCATACCATAGCCATGAGTGGATGGCGACTTGGAAGTAAAGATCGAAGGGGATCTTCTCCAAAGAAGACACACACCAAAGTGATGAAGACTTCCTTCTTGCGCACCTCTTGTGATAGCAAAAGTGCCAAGTTGTCCTTGTGTGGAGAAGATGAGATCTTTGCTAGGGCGATGAAGCTCTCACACTTGCTTGTGTGAACTCCCCTCTACACGAGAGTGGATCGGCCACACAAAATCAGAACCGAAATGCGTTTTGGCGTTTACAAGTTAAGTGGCGTTACATGACTTCCAATTATGGAAAGTCATGAAGCCATGCGCTTAAATCCATGCAAACCGCCCAAAAACGCTTTCATCATGAACCATGCGTTCACACATGTGTGAACCGGTTCAATCCAACGGTTCAATGCGTTTGGTACAAAGACCAAACCAAACCAGCCCAAGCCATGGTCTAGATCTCTCTGAACCAAATGGTTCAAGATCTAACCGTTCATCTCTTGATGCCTTTGATCTCACCGATCTAGCATCACTACTCTCGATCGAAGCTTACCGATCTCATGCCCTAATCAATCAAACATGACCAGACCAGATCTCACTTACAATCAGAGTTCAAACTCCTTTAAACTGAATCAAAACAATTCAGTCCACACGATCTAACTCAAGAAAGCCATATCACCAAATTGTGTGACCCTGAGGGTTTCCTTTAAATGTCGATAACGATAACTTACGTTATCACGACCAGTGAGGGGTATTTAGCAACACATCACTGTCTCCCGATATAAAGGAAAAAGTCTTCCAAGACTACACCCAAACCACAGCACAAGTGTGAATCAACTTCACAAGGCATGCATGTATCCTTTGCCTACTGGATGTTCTTATTGGACAAGCGGGTCAAGCTTGTAACTCCAATATGATGAGCATGATCAGATCAGATGAACATAGTCACCTGGGTATGGCCATACACTTTCACAATCATCTCATCTAGGGGGCCTCTATAGAACATCACACTCCTTCAACAAGGAGACGGCAATCCTATATCTATCACTAGTGCCCTAACCTGAATCATAATCATTATCCAAGATAGTCTATAACCATTATATTTCAAATGATATTGAACTACCTCAAAATAATGACAATCATCATTTAGAAACACAAGTGATCACAAGTCAAAGGACATGTGCCACTTGATGCAAACAAGGATTATTCACATTGTGACAAGCAATTGAATATCCTAGTAGGGTCTATCCAGTACATCCAATGCACCCATGAGTCTACATCTTATTCCATGCTCGAAGCATCCTATAAGATTAGAACACATATTAGTCTCAATCATATCAAGGCTGTCTCATGTTCACCAAGATATCTCGACTAAGGACATTACAGCATGTCAGCCTAGCTGAACAGCATTGAGACATTATTCAGAAGCACACTTATTGCAGCAGACAATGTAACATACTGAATAACAACCATTGCCTTTATAAACATAAAAGTTTATATACATGATACTGATACAATCCCAAGGCCTCAAACATTAGCCTTAAGGGCATACCCCAACAATCTCCCACTTGCACTTAATCTAATGGTTGAGAAATCTCAAACCCATATTATTACAGTGCTTCTCATGCTTCTGCTGCGCCAGAGGCTTGGTAAGCGGGTCAGCCAGATTGTCGTCTGTATGAACCTTGCAGATTTTGATCTCGCCACGATCAATGATCTCCCGGATCAAGTGAAACCGTCTCTGTATGTGCTTGGACTTCTGGTGCGACTGTGGTTCCTTTGCTTGTGCTATAGCTCCAGTGTTATCACAGAAGATAACCAAATGATCTGCACTCGAAGGAACAACACCAAGTTCCTGAATGAACTTACGAATCCACACTGCCTCCTTGGATGCTTCCGAGGCTGCAACATACTCGGCTTCTGTTGTGGAATCAGCAACAGTTGACTGTTTGAAACTTTTCCACACCACTGCTCCACCATTCAAGCTAAAAACATAGCCTGATTGCGATCGGAAATCATCCAGGTCCGACTGGAACGAAGCGTCAGTATATCCTTCAATACTGAGTTCTTCCTGACCACCATATATCAAGAACATATCTTTGGACCTCCGCAGATATTTTAAAATGTTCTTGACCGCAATCCAGTGTGCCTGACCTGGATTACTTTGGAATCGACTGGTCATGCTTAACCCGTAAGCAACGTCTGGGCGAGTACACAACATCACATTCATAATGGACCCAATAGCCGAAGCATAAGGCGTATTGTCCATTTCATCTTTCTCAGTCTGTGTTTGTGGACACTGACTCTTTGAAAGATTCAGACCTTGTCTGACTGGAAGATATCCTCTTTTAGAATTCTCTAAATGAAATCTCTCCAGGACTTTATCGATGTAAGTACTCTGGCACAGCCCGAGAAGCCTCTTAGATCTATCCCTGTAGATCTTCACACCTAATACATAGGCTGCTTCTCCTAGATCTTTCATCTGAAAACATTTTCCTAACCATGCCTTAACAGCATGCAGTTCAGGAATATCGTTTCCAATGATTAAGATATCATCGACGTAGAGGACTAGGAAAGTAATCACGCTCCCACTATACCTCTTATATACACACGGGTCATCTTCGTTCTTGATGAAACCAAACTCAGAGATTGATTCATCAAAACGAATATTCCAGCTTCTAGATGCTTGTTTAAGTCCATAAAGGGACTTCTTTAACTTGCATATTTTATGACGATCTGATGGATTAGTGAAACCTTCAGGTTGTGTCATATACACATCCTCATCCAGTTTTCCATTAAGGAAAGGGGTCTTCACATCCATCTGCCAGATCTCATAATCGTAATATGCTGCTATCGCGAAAAGAATCCGAATAGACTTGAACATGGCTACAGGAGAGAAAGTTTCATCATAATCTATCCCGTAGATTTGTTTGAAACCTTTCGCTACTAGCCTGCCTTTATAGGTAACCACGTTACCATCCATGTCAATCTTCTTCTTGAAGATCCATTTACAGCCTATATGAATTACTCCCGGAGGCGGATCAACCAAATCCCAGACTTGGTTATCTGACATGGAGTCCATTTCGGCTCGCATAGCTTCAAGCCATCTAGCTGACTCCGGTCCACTGACCGCATCCGCATAAGTAAGGGGCTCATCATTATCAATGATGTAGACTCCGTCATAGCGCTCAGGCTGTCGACGGATCCTTCCCGATCTTCGCGGTTCCCGTGATATCTGAGCCTCAGGTTGTTCAGTAACCTGATCTACCGGCTCAGGCTCATCCAACTGTGCTTGACTACTTTGTCCTTCCTCTGGATTCTCATCCAGCTTTATTTCTCTCCCACTGGCCTCTTGCAGAAGAAACTCCTTCTCAAGAAAAATGGCCGTCCGAGCAACAAATACCTTGTTCTCTTTGGGATCGTAGAAATAATAACCCTTAGTTTCCTTAGGGTAACCGACAAAGATACATTTCTCAGATCTGCTCTCTAGTTTCCCAGAGGCGAGCTTTTTGACATAAGCCTCGCAACCCCAGATCTTTATAAATGTCAAGCTCGGCTGTTTCCCATACCATAGCTCATATGGTGTCTTTGAAACTGCCTTGGATGGCACTCGGTTTAGTACCTTTGCAGCTGTTTCCAGCGCAAAACCCCAAAAGGAGTAAGGTAGAGTAGCCTGACTCATCATAGAACGAACCATATCCAGTAAGGTTCTGTTCCTCCTCTCGGACACACCATTCCATTGTGGTGTTCCTGGCGGAGTGAGCTGTGAGATAATCCAACACTCCTTCAGATAGTCAGTAAACTCTCGACTTAGGTATTCTCCACCTCGATCAGAACGTAGTGCCTTGATATTTCGGCCTAGCTGATTTTGTACTTCATTTTTGAACTCTTTGAACTTGTCAAAAGATTCACTCTTATGTCTCATCAGATAGACATACCCATATCTACTGAAATCATCAGTAAAGGTAATGAAGTACGAATAGCCACCTCTGGCATGTTTACTAAATGGCCCACACACATCACTGTGTATAAGGTCAAGTAAACCTGAAGCCCTTTGACCTTTGTGAGGAAAAGGAGCCTTCGTCATTTTACCCATTAAACAAGCTTTGCATGTATCAATCTCCTCATAGGAGAATGATCCCAGCAGTCCATGATCATGCAACCGCTTAATGCGCTTCTTGTTAATATGGCCTAAACGACTATGCCATAGCAAGGTGCTGTCATCAGCATACTTGGCTTTCTTATTATCAATGTTTTGTATAGAATATTCCATGTCCAACATGAATAACCCATTGTTAATTGAACCAGTAGCATAAACAATATTATCAAGAGTAAGATAACACTTTGAAATCTTGCATTCAAAGGAAAACCCTTTCCTGACAAGAGCAGGAATAGAGATAATATTTTTGGTAATACTGGGTACAAAGTAACAATTATTTAATTCTAATACAATGCCAGATGGTAATGAGATGTAATAATCCCCTACAGCAACAGCAGCAACCCGTGCCCCGTTTCCAACTCGTAGGTCCATCTCATGCTGTCCCACCTGTCTTCTTCTCTTGAGTTCCTGTACATTTGAACAAATGTGAACTCCACATGCAGTGTCCAACACCCATGAAATAGAAGAAGAAGATATCATGACCTCAGTCACAAATATACCTGAGCCAGAAGCGATGCTTCCCTTCTTGTCTCCTTGGAGCGCTTTACAGTCCTTTTTCCAGTGACCCAGCTGGCCACAGTGGAAACACCTGTTGTCCTTCGACCGCTTCACCTTTTGTTTCAGAGCCTTGCTGTAGTTCTTGACAGGGGCCTTGCCCTTCTTCCCCTTCTTCTTGTTCCTGGAGGGGAACATCAAGACAGAGGTTGAAGGCTTTCCCTTCAGAGTCTCCTCAGTAGTCAAGAGCATATTCAGCAGCTCTGCCGGAATACAATCGATTTTGTTCATATTAAAGTTAATAATGAACGCATCGAAAGAGGGCGGGAGAGACTGCAGAATAATGTCTACAGCAAGCTCCTGATTGATGGTATGCCCCAGTTTCTCCAGAGCCTCCTTGTGCCCAATCATCTTGAGCACGTGATCTCCCACTGGGCTCCCTTCAGCCAGTTTGCTCTGAAAGAAAAGCTTAGTCAGATTATAGCGTTCAGTCCTCGCCTGTGCAGCATACAACATCTCGAGGTTTGCTATAATTTCTATAGCAGACATATCCTCATGCTGACGCTGCAGCGGTGGCGTCATAGACGCTAGCATCAGGCAAGCAACATCAATGCTATCATTGACATGCTTTTCATAGGCATCGCGAACCGCCCTTGCGGCGTTCGCAGCGGGTTGAGGCGGTATAGCCGTCTCGAGGACATACAGTTTCCTCTCTGCCTTAAGAACAATCTTAAGGTGTCCGTACCAGTCTGAGAAGTTTGGCCCAGCAAACTTCTCCCTTTCCAGTAGGGATCGCACATTGAAGCTCATGGTGTTCGTTGCTGCAGGAATCTACAACAATGCAAGAACAGCAAGGTCAGTATCAATGTCTAGAATCAATCCAGGACTTAAGAAAGATTCTTTTCTCACTATTTTATCTGACTGAAAAATCCATTAAAACAGTCCGAAAGAGTAACACTCTTTTAGTGAGATGGGATCCAGATTTCATACTTGGTCTCCGCGTCCCGCTCATGCGAGATAAGATGCACAGAGAGTACAAGCACTAATTTCTGGTAGGCAGTCCCTGCCAATCGCCAACCCGTGCGATTCCCCTTCATCTGGGCAATCCAGCAGACTGTGCCAACTGAGTTGGTACAACACAGTCTCTGACCCCACAGATGGCTGCCTCCATGTAGCTACCATATGCCCCATATGTAGCCTACATGGTCAAGCTGACCTGACCTACTCCCTGGACCACCACGTGCTATGCTGAGCAACGAGAAGCGATAAATCCCTTCTCTGTAACACGCAGGTGAAATCACACACCGTCTGAAGATAGATGGACGTGCCCACTGAGTGGGTACAACACGGCTCCAACGATAGTCAGAACAGTGAGGTTTCGCGTCAGAAGGCATTACGTGCTTGATATTTTAGCGTTGGATTTTAACGGTCTTTTATCTTCTTAACTATCATGCAAATCCTATGGTGATAGCAGAAGATAAATAAATCATGCATTTCTAATTATTTAGAAAATAAAAGAAAGCATGGATCTTATGTGGTAAAAGCCCATAGAGCCTAAGTAAGACCTTAAATCAACTTAAGTCTTCACTTGCTCTTCTTGGGTCTTTTGCATCTCATCTGGTCCAACCCAGGGCCCTAGCGCTCAATGCAGCTCAGGTGCGCCCACCAGCTGAATGCTCCTCTGCGATGTGTGCTTTTGTGCTCTTGTCTAATTAAAATACATTTTAATCTATCTAGACAAGCTTGACTCGCAGGTCAATTATACAATAAATTAATTAAAAATGTGATTCGCAGATCACAAAAATAATAATTCAATCAACAAATTGTGCGACCCTGAGGGTTTCCTTTAAATGTCGGTAACGATAACTTACATTATCACGATCAGTGAGGGGTATCTAGAAACACATCACTGTCTCCCGATATAAAGGAAAGAGTCTTCCAAGACTACACCCAAAACACAGCTCAAGTGTGAATCCTTTTCACTAGGCTTCACTAGGCATACATATTTCCTTTGCCACTGGATGTTCTTATTGGACAAGCGTGTCAAGCTTGTAGCTCCAATATGATGAGCATGATTAGATCAAATGAACACAGTCACCTGGGTATGGCCATACACTTTCTCAATCATCTCAGCCGGGGGGGCCCCTTTAGAACACCACACTCCTTAAACAAGGAGACGGCAATCCTATGTCTATCACTAGTGCCCTAACCTGACTCATGATCATTATCCAAGATAGTCTATAATCATTATGTTTCAAATGATATTGAACTACCTCAAAACAATGACAATCATCATTTAGAAACACAAGTGATCTCAAGTCAGAGGAGATGTGCCACTTGTAGCAAACAAGGATTATTCACATTGTGACAAGCAATTGAATATCCTAGTAGGGTCTGTCCAGTACATCCAATGTACCCATGAGTCTACATCTTATTCCATGCTCGAAGCATCCTATAAGATTAGAACACATATTAGTCTTAACCATATCAAGGCTGTCTCATGTTCACCAAGATACATCGACTAAGGACTTAACTGCATGTCAGCCTAGCTGAACAGCTTTGAGACATTATTCAGAAGAACATATATTGCAGCAGACAATGTAGCTTAACTGAATAACAACCATGCCTTTATAAACATAACAGTTTATTACATGATACTTTTACAATCCCAAGGCCTCAAACATTAGCCTTAAGGGCATACCCCAACAATCTCCCACTTGCACTTAATCTAATGGTTGAGGAATCTCAAACCCATATTATTACAGTGCTTCTCATGCTTCTGCTGCGCCAGAGGCTTGGTAAGCGGGTCTGCCAGATTGTCATCTGTATGTACCTTGTAGACTTTGATCTCGCCACGATCTATGATCTCCCGGATCAAGTGAAACCGTCTCTGTATGTGCTTGGACTTCTGGTGCGACCGTGGTTCCTTTGCTTGTGCGATTGCTCCAGTGTTATCACAGAAGATAACCAAAGGATCAGCACTCGAAGGAACGACACCAAGTTCTCTCACGAACTTACGAATCCACACTGCCTCCTTGGATGCTTCCGAGGCTGCAACATACTCGGCTTCTGTTGTGGAATCAGCAACAGTTGACTGTTTGAAACTCTTCCACACCACTGCACCTCCATTCAAGCTAAAAACATAGCCTGATTGCGATCGAAAATCATCCTGGTCAGACTGGAACGAAGCGTCAGTATATCCTTCAATACTGAGTTCTTCCTGACCACCATATATCAAGAACATATCTTTGGTCCTCCGAAGATATTTCAAAATGTTCTTGACTGCAATCCAGTGCGCCATACCTGGATTACTTTGGAACCGACTGGTCACGCTTAACCCGTAAGCGACGTCTGGGCGAGTACACAACATCGCATACATAATGGATCCAATAGCCGAAGCATAAGGCGTATTGTCCATTTCATCTTTCTCAGTCTGTGTTTGTGGACACTGACTCTTCAAAAGATTCAGACCATGTCTGACTGGAAGATATCCCCTTTTAGAATTCTCTAAATGAAATCTTTCCAGGACCTTATCGATGTAAGTACTCTGGCACAGCCCGAGAAGCCTCTTAGATCTATCCCTGTAGATCTTCACACCTAACACATAGGCTGCTTCTCCTAGATCTTTCATCTGGAAACATTTCCTTAACCATGCCTTAACCGCATGCATTTCAGGAATGTCATTTCCAATGATCAAGATATCATCGACGTAGAGGACTAGGAATGTAATCACGCTCCCACTAAACCTCTTATATACACACGGGTCGTCCTCGTTCTTGATGAAACCAAACTCAGAGATTGATTCATCAAAATGAATATTCCAGCTTCTTGATGCTTGTTTCAGTCCATAAATGGACTTCTTTAATTTGCATATCTTATGACGATCTGATGGATTAGTGAAACCTTCAGGTTGTGTCATGTACACATCCTCATCCAGATTTCCATTCAGGAAAGCTGTTTTCACATCCATCTGCCAGATCTCATAATCGTAATATGCTGCTATCGCGAAAAGAATCTGAATAGACTTAAACATGGCTACAGGAGAGAAAGTTTCATCATAATCTATCCCGTAGATTTGTTTGAAACCTTTCGCAACTAGCCTGCCTTTATAGGTAACCACGTTACCATCCATGTCAATCTTCTTCTTGAAGATCCATTTACAGCCTATAGGGATAACTCCCGGAGGCGGATCAACCAAATCCTAGACTTGGTTATCTGACATGGAGTCCATCTCGGTGCGCATAGCTTCAAGCCATCTCGCTGACTCCGGTCCACTGACCGCATCCGCATAAGTGAGGGGTTCATCATTATCAATGATGTAGACTCCGTCATTGCGCTCAGGCTGACGACGGATCCTACCCGATCTTCGCGGTTCCCGTGATATCTGAGCCTCAGGTAATTCAATAACCTGTTCCACCGGCTCAGGCTCATCCAACTGCGCTTGACTACTTTGTCCTTCCTCTGGATTCTCATCCAGCTTTATTTCTCTCCCACTGGCTTCTTGCAGAAGAAACTCCTTCTCAAGAAATATGGCCGTCCGAGCAACAAATACCTTGTTCTCTTTGGGAACGTAGAAATAATAACCCTTAGTTTCCTTAGGGTAACCGACAAAGATACATTTGTCAGATCTGCTCTCTAGTTTCCCAGAGGCGAGCTTTTTGACATAAGCCTCGCAGCCCCAGATCCTGATAAATGTCAAGCTTGGCTGTTTCCCATACCATAACTCATATGGAGTCTTAGAAACTGCCTTGGATGGCACTCGGTTTAGTACCTTTGCAGCTGTTTCCAGTGCAAAACCCCAAAAGGAGTAAGGTAGATTAGCCTGACTCATCATAGAACGAACCATATCAAGCAACGTTCTATTTCTCCTCTCGGACACACCATTCCATTGCGGTGTTCCTGGCGGAGTGAGCTGTGAGATAATCCCACACTCCTTTAGATAGTCAGTAAACGCATGACTTAGGTATTCTCCACCTCGATCTGAGCGAAGTGCCTTGATATTTCGGCCTAGCTGATTTTGTACTTCATTCTTGAACTCTTTGAACTTGTCAAAAGATTCACTCTTATGTCACATCAGATAGACATAACCGTACCTACTGAAATCATCAGTAAAGGTAATGAAGTACTGATAGCCACCTCTGGCATGTTTACTAAACGGCCCACACACATCACTGTGTATAAGGTCAAGTAAACCTGAAGCCCTTTGACCTTTGTGAGGAAAAGGTGACTTCGTCATTTTACCCATCAAACAAGCTTTGCATATATCAATCTCCTCATAGGAGAATGATCCCAGCACTCCATGTTCATGCAACCGCTTAATGCGTTTCTCGTTAATATGGCCTAAACGACTATGCCATAGCAAGGTGCTGTCATCAGCATACTTGGCTTTCTTATTATCAATATTTTGTATAGAATTTTCCATGTCCAACATGAATAACCCATTGTTAATTGAACCAGTTCCATATTACGATTATGAGTGAATCCAAACAATTCAGTCCACACGATCTGACTTAAGCAAGCCATATCATCAAATTGTGCGACCCTAAGGGTTTCCTTTAAATGTCGGTAACGATAACTTACGTTATCACGATCAGTGAGGGGTATCTAGCAACACATCACTGTCTCCCGATATAAAGGAAAGAGTCTTCCAAGACTACACCCAAAACACAGCACAAGTGTGAATCTTCTTCACAAGGCATACATGTTTCCTTTGCCACTGGATGTTCTTATTGGACAAGCGTGTTAAGCCTGTGACTCCAATATGATGAGCATGATTAGATCAGATGAACATAGTCACCTGGGTATGGCCATACACTATTCTCAATCATCTCATTCAGGGGGCCCCTTTAGAACATCACACTCCTTAAACAAGGAGACGGCAATCCTATGTCTATCACTAGTGTCCTAACCTGACTCATGATCATTATCCAAGATAGTTTATAATCATTATGTTTCAAATGATATTGAACTACCTCAAAACAATGACAATCATCATTTAGAAACACAAGTGATCTCAAGTCAAAGGACATGTGCCACTTGTAGCATACAAGGATTATTCACATTGTGACAAGCAATTGAATATCCTAGTAGGGTCTGTCCAGT
Source organism: Costus lasius (assembly GCA_027563935.2). Lineage (NCBI taxonomy): Eukaryota > Viridiplantae > Streptophyta > Magnoliopsida > Zingiberales > Costaceae > Costus > Costus lasius. The sequence continues at coordinate 53,989,270 of CM050453.2, forward strand.
ACATCCAATGTACCCATGAGTCTACATCTTATTCCATGCTCGAAGCATCCTATAAGATTAGAACACATATTAGTCTAACCATATAAAGGCTGTCTCATGTTCACCAAGATATATCGACTAAGGACATCATTGCATGTCAGCCTAGCTGAACAGCTTTGAGACATTATTCAGTAGTACACTTATTACAGCAGACAAGGTAACAACCTGAATAACAACCATTGCCTTTATAAACTTAAGAGTTTATACAATGATACTATTACAATCCCAAGGCCTCAAACATTAGCCTTTAGGGCATACCCCAACAATCTCCCACTTGCACTTAATCTAATGGTTGAGAAATCTCAAACCCATGTTATTACAGTGCTTCTCATGCTTCTGCTGCGCCAGAGGCTTGGTAAGCGGGTCAGCCAGATTGTCATCTGTATGAACCTTGCAAATTTTGATCTCGCCACGATCAATGATCTCCCGGATCAAGTGAAACCGTCTCTGTATGTGCTTGGACTTCTGGTGCGACCGTGGTTCCTTTGCTTGTGCGATGGCTCCAGTGTTATCACAGAAGATAACCAAAGGATCGACACTCGAAGGAACAACACCAAGTTCTCTCACGAACTTACGAATCCATACTGCCTCCTTGGATGCTTCCGAGGCTGCAACATACTCGGCTTCTGTTGTGGAATCAGCAACAGTTGACTGTTTGAAACTCTTCCATACCACTGCTCCACCATTCAAGCTAAAAACATAGCCTGATTGCGATCGGAAATCATCCTGGTCAGACTGGAACGAAGCGTCAGTATATCCTTCTATACTGAGTTCTTCCTGACCACCATATATCAAGAACATATCTTTGGTCCTCCGCAGATATTTTAAGATGTTCTTGACTGCAATCCAGTGTGCCTGTCCTGGATTACTTTGGAAACGACTGGTCACGCTTCACCCGTAAGTGACGTCTGGGCGAGTACACAACATCGCATACATAATGGACCCAATAGCCGAAGCATAAGGCGTATTGTCCATTTCATCTTTCTCAGTCTGTGTTTGTGGACACTGACTCTTCGAAAGATTCAGACCATGTCTGACTGGAAGATATCCCCTTTTAGATTTCTCTAAATGGAATCTTTCCAGGACCTTATCGATGTAAGTACTCTGGCACAGCCCGAGAAGCCTCTTAGATCTATCCCTGTAGATCTTCACACTTAACACATAGGCTGCTTCTCCTAAATCTTTCATCTGGAAACATTTCCTTAGCCATGCCTTAACCGCATGCATTTCTGGAATATCATTTCCAATGATCAAGATGTCATCGACGTAGAGGACTAGGAATGTAATCACGCTCCCACTAAACCTCTTATATACACACGAGTCATCTTCGTTCTTGATGAAACCAAACTCAGAGATTGATTCATCAAAACGAATATTCCAGCTTCTAGATGCTTGTTTCAGTCCATAAATGGACCTCTTTAACTTGCATATTTTATGACGATCTGATGGATTAGTGAAACCTTCAGGTTGTGTCATATACACATCCTCATCCAGATTTCCATTAAGGAAAGCTGTTTTCACATCCACCTGCCAGATCTCATAATCGTAATATGCTGCTATCGCGAAAAGAATCCGAATATACTTGAACATGGCTACAGGTGAAAAAGTTTCATCATAATCTATCCCGTAGATTTGTTTGAAACCTTTCGCAACTACCCTGCCTTTATAGGTAACGACGTTACCATCCATGTCAATCTTCTTCTTGAAGATCCATTTACAGCCTATAGGGATTATTCCCGGAGGCGGATCAACCAAATCCCAGACTTGGTTATCTGACATGGAGTCCATCTCGGCTCGCATAGCTTCAAGCCATCTAGCTGACTCCGGTCCACTGACCGCATCCGCATAAGTGAGGGGTTCATCATTTTCAATGATGTAGACTCCGTCATAGCGCTCAGGCTGTCGACGGATCCTTCCCGATCTTCGCGGTTCCCGTGATATCTGAGCCTCAGGTTGTTCAATAACCTGATCCACCGGCTCAGGCTCATCCAACTGCGCTTGACTACTTTGTCCTTCCTCTGGATTCTCATCCAGCTTTATTTCTCTCCCACTGGCTTCTTGTAGAAGAAACTGCTTCTCAAGAAATATGGCCGTCCGAGCAACAAATACTTTGTTCTCTTTGGGATCATAGAAATAATAACCCTTAGTTTCCTTAGGGTAACCGACAAAGATACATTTCTCAGATCTGCTCTCCAGTTTCCCAAAGGCGAGCTTTTTGACATAAGCCTCGCAACCCCAGATCCTGATAAATGTCAAGCTCGGCTGTTTCCCATACCATAATTCATATGGCGTCTTTGAAACTGCCTTGGATGGCACTCGGTTTAGTACCTTTGCAGCTGTTTCCAGTGCAAAACCCCAAAAGGAGTAAGGTAGAGTAGCCTGACTCATCAATCTCCTCATAGGAGAATGATCCCAGCAGTCCATGATCATGCAACCGCTTAATGCGCTTCTTGTTAATATGGCCTAAACGACTATGCCATAACAAGGTGCTGTCATCAGCATACTTGGCTTTCTTATTATCAATGTTTTGTACAGAATATTCCATGTCCAACATGAATAACCCATTGTTAATTGAACCAGTTCCATAAATAATATTATCATAAGATAAAACACACTTTGAAATGTTGCATTCAAAGGCAAATCCTTTCCTGACAAGAGCAGGAATAGAGATAATATTTTGGTGATACTCGGTAGAAATAACAATTGTTTAATTCCAATACAATGCCAGATGGTAAAGAAATGAAATAGTCTCCTACAGCAACAGCAGCAACCCGTGCCCCGTTTCCAACGCGTAGGTCTACCTCATGCTGTCCCACCTGCCTTCTTCTCTTGAGTTCCTGTACATTTGAACAAATGTGAACTCCACATGCAGTGTCCAACACCCATGAAATAGAAGAAGAAGATAACATGACCTCAGTCACAAATATACCTGAGCCAGAAGCGATGCTTCCCCTCTTATCTCCTTGGAGCGCTTTACAGTCCTTTTTCCAGTGACCCAGCTGGCCACAGTGGAAACACCTGTTGTCCTTCGCCCGCTTCACCTTTTGTTTCAGAGCCTTACTGTAGTTCTTGACAGGGGCCTTGCCCTTCTTCCCCTTCTTCTTGTTCCTCGAAGGAACCATCAAGACAGAGGTTGAAGGCTTTCCCTTCAGAGTTTCCTCAGTAGTCAAGAGCATATTCAGCAGCTCTGCCGGAGTACAATCGATTTTGTTCATATTAAAGTTAATAATGAACGCATCGAAAGAAGGCGGGAGAGATTGCAGAATAATATCTACAGCAAGCTCCTGGTTGATGGTATGCCCCAGTTTCTCCAGAGCCTCCTTGTGCCCAATCATTTTGAGCACGTGGGCTCCCACTGGGCTCCCTTCAGCCAGTTTGCTCTGAAAGAAGAGCTTCGTCAGATTATAGCGTTCTGTCCTCGCCTGTGCAGCATACAGCATCTTGAGGTTCGCTATAATCTCTATAGCCGACATATCCTCATGCTGACGCTGCAGCGGTGGCGTCATAGACGCTAGCATCAGGCAAGCGACATCAATGCTATCATTGACGTGCTTTTCATAGGCATCATGAACCGCCCTTGCAGCGTTCGGAGCGGGTTGAGGCGGCACAGCCGTCTCGAGGACATACAGTTTCCTCTCAGCCTTAAGAACAATCTTAAGGTGTCCGAACCAGTCCGAGAAGTTTGGCCCAGCAAACTTCTCCCTTTCCAGTAGGGATCGCACATTGAAGCTCATGGTGTTCGTTGCTGCAGGAATCTACAACAATGCAAGAACAGCAAGGTCAGTATCAATGTCTAGAATCAATCCAGGACTTAAGAAAGATTCTTTTCTCACTATTTTGTCTGACTGAAAAATCCAGTAAACAGTCCGAAAGAGTAACACTCTTTTAGTGAGATGGGATCCAGATTTCATACTTGGTCTCCGCGTCCCGCTCAGGAGAGATAAGATGCACAGAGATGACAAGCACTAATTTCTGGTAGGCTGTACCAGCCAATCGCCAACCCGTGCGATTCCCCTTCATCTGGGCAATCCAGCAGACTGCGCCAACTGAGTTGGTCCAACACAGTCTCTGATCCCACAGATGGCTGCCTCCATGTGCTACCATATGCGCCACATATGTAGCCTACATGGTCAAGCTGACCCGACCTACTCCCTGGACCACCACGTGCTATGCTGAGCAACGAGAAGGGATAAATCCCTACTCTGTAACACGCAGGTGAAATCCCGCACTGTCTGAAGATAGATGGACGTGCCCACTGAGTGGGTTCAACACGGCTCCAACGATAGTCAGAACAGTGAGGTTTCGCGTCAGAAGGCATTACGCGCTTGATATTTTAGCGTTGGATTTTAACGGTCTTTTATCTTCTTACTATCAGGCAAATCCTATGGCTATAGCAGAAGATAAATAACACATGCAATTCTATTTATTTAAACAATAACAGAAAGCATGGATCTTATGTGGTAAAAGCCCATAGCCTAAGTAAGACCTTAGCCTAGCTTAAGTCTTCACTTGCTCTTCATGGGTCTTTTAGCATCTGATCTGGTCCAACCCAGGGCCCTTGTGCCAAGAGCACCTCAGGTGCGCCACCAGCTGAATGCTCCTCTTGGATGTGTGCCTTTGTGCTCTTGTCTAATCAAAATACATTTTGATCTATCTAGACAAGCTTGACTCGCAGGTCAATTATACAATAAATTCATTAAAAATGTGATTCGCAGATCACAATAATAATTTACCAGGCTCGCAGGCCCCAGCACAGCACACGTTAAAAGGGCAACCCACATAAGATGAAATAGACGAACATCATGGCATCATTCAATCAACATGTGATCCATTACAAAGAAAATACATTTTGAAAACCCATTGGCATCAATTTTAATTTTCTTATGTGCCCTACAACCTTACAATGGTACATTGATAGGGATCCACTCATCCATCTAGTCAGATCCTCTGCCCTTGTATGCACCAAGTCCTAACTGACTTGAGTTGACCTAATGGTCAACCATGCATGCGCAAAGGGCTGAACCACCCTCATGAGTTTCGGCAAGCGGGTGTGACCCCGGGCCTAACTCATGTGTGTTCAGTAGTCGTCTCAACCAGACCTCGCTACACGCCCTGGATGCAGTCGACCTATAGCCACCTCGTGCTTGCGCACAGGTGCTATCTGGTCAACCCATCTAGGCTGTCAGATGGTCTGATCAGACTAGTTGGATCTAACCTAGAAGATGCTTTCAACCCCATCAACCCATCTAAGGATTTAAAGTAGGGGCACCTTAGATCTAATGAGGCGCGCAAGATGTAAGTTTTATAAAACATCTAGAACAATGCGCAAACAAACAACATGCGGCACTTGAGAAAACAAGATATATCTCATATCTAGCATGTTGATAACCCTTAGATCTAGGGGGTCCCCTTCAAGGGGGAGCGCAAACTTTAGGGGGTCCCCTTCAAGGGGGAGCGCAAACTTCTTGTAACAATGATACAAGCGCAAACTAAACAATGTAAACCTTGCATCATGTAAACAAAGCATCAAGTAAGCGCAACATAGCATCATGTATGGATCACAAACACTTCAAAGCAATCATATAGATCATACCGGAAGCCTAATGCTCTGATACCAATTAAAAGGTCCCCTAGAATAGGGGGGTGAAACCCTAAACATGCGCAACATAAGATTTCGCATGGGCGGAAATAGGGTTTGCATAGGATCGCATGTAGTATGTCTATATAATCAACTTCTTTCAATTCAAAGATCAAGTTAAGATCTTTTACCATAGCCATGAAGAAGGAGTCGGCTTGGAAGCTAGAGAACGATAGGGGTCTCCTCCAAAGTGTGCCACACACAAGATGAAGTTGGCTCACTCCTTGTCGTCCTTGTGCTAGCAAGGCTTCAAGGCTCTTGTCCTCTTGTCGTATGAAGGAGATGAAGAACACTTTCGGCTAGGGCGATGAAGCTCTTCCTCTTTTCGTCAAAACCAACCTCTTCACGAATGGATAGACGACCAAGCAAGAAGACAACATGCGTTGAGGCGTTTATTTTAGATGAGGCATTACATGATTTCCCAATATGGAAAGTCATGAAGCTTTCGCCCACTCAAAGCAAACCGCCCTAAAACGCTTCCACCTTGAACCAACCGTTCACACATGTGTGAACCGGTTCAATGGAATTCGGTCCAACGCTTTTGGTTCAATGACAAAACCAAAACAACCCAAGCCATGGTCTAGATCTCTCTCTGAACCAAATGGTTCAAGATCTAACCGTTGATCTTTTGATGCATCTGATCTCACTGATCTAGCATCACTTCTCTCGATCGAAGCTTACCGATCTCATGTACTAATCAATCAAACATGATCAGACCAGATCTCACTTACAATCAGAGTTTAAACTCCTTTAAACTGAATCCAAACAATTCAGTCCACATGATCTGACTTAAGCAAGCCATATCATCAAATTGTGCGACCCTAAGGGTTTCCTTTAAATGTCGGTAACGATAACTTACGTTATCACGATCAGTGAGGGGTATCTAGCAACACATCACTGTCTCCCGATATAAAGGAAAGAGTCTTCCAAGACTACACCCAAAACACAGCACAAGTGTGAATCTTCTTCACAAGGCATACATGTTTCCTTTGCCACTGGATGTTCTTATTGGACAAGCGTGTTAAGCCTGTGACTCCAATATGATGAGCATGATTAGATCAGATGAACATAGTCACCTGGGTATGGCCATACACTATTCTCAATCATCTCATTCAGGGGGCCCCTTTAGAACATCACACTCCTTAAACAAGGAGACGGCAATCCTATGTCTATCACTAGTGTCCTAACCTGACTCATGATCATTATCCAAGATAGTTTATAATCATTATGTTTCAAATGATATTGAACTACCTCAAAACAATGACAATCATCATTTAGAAACACAAGTGATCTCAAGTCAAAGGACATGTGCCACTTGTAGCATACAAGGATTATTCACATTGTGACAAGCAATTGAATATCCTAGTAGGGTCTGTCCAGTACATCCAATGTACCCATGAGTCTAAACCTTATTCCATGCTCGAAGCATCCTATAAGATTAGAACACATATTAGTCTAACCATATCAAGGCTGTCTCATGTTCACCAAGATATATCGACTAAGGACATCATTGCATGTCAGCCTAGCTGAACAGCTTTGAGACATTATTCAGTAGTACACTTATTACAGCAGACAAGGTAACAACCTGAATAACAACCATTGCCTTTATAAACTTAAGAGTTTATACAATGATACTATTACAATCCCAAGGCCTCAAACATTAGCCTTAAGGGCATACCCCAACAATCTCCCACTTGCACTTAATCTAATGGTTGAGAAATCTCAAACCCATGTTATTACAGTGCTTCTCATGCTTCTGCTGCGCCAGAGGCTTGGTAAGCGGGTCAGCCAGATTGTCATCTGTATGAACCTTGCAAATTTTGATCTCGCCACGATCAATGATCTCCCGGATCAAGTGAAACCGTCTCTGTATGTGCTTGGACTTCTGGTGCGACCGTGGTTCCTTTGCTTGTGCGATGGCTCCAGTGTTATCACAGAAGATAACCAAAGGATCGACACTCGAAGGAACAACACCAAGTTCTCTCACGAACTTACGAATCCATACTGCCTCCTTGGATGCTTCCGAGGCTGCAACATACTCGGCTTCTGTTGTGGAATCAGCAACAGTTGACTGTTTGAAACTCTTCCATACCACTGCTCCACCATTCAAGCTAAAAACATAGCCTGATTGCGATCGGAAATCATCCTGGTCAGACTGGAACGAAGCGTCAGTATATCCTTCTATACTGAGTTCTTCCTGACCACCATATATTAAGAACATATCTTTGGTCCTCCGCAGATATTTTAAGATGTTCTTGACTGCAATCCAGTGTGCCTGTCCTGGATTACTTTGGAAACGACTGGTCACGCTTAACCCGTAAGTGACGTCTGGGCGAGTACACAACATCGCATACATAATGGACCCAATAGCCGAAGCATAAGGCGTATTGTCCATTTCATCTTTCTCAGTCTGTGTTTGTGGACACTGACTCTTCGAAAGATTCAGACCATGTCTGACTGGAAGATATCCCCTTTTAGATTTCTCTAAATGGAATCTTTCCAGGACCTTATCGATGTAAGTACTCTAGCACAGCCCGAGAAGCCTCTTAGATCTATCCCTGTAGATCTTCACACTTAACACATAGGCTGCTTCTCCTAAATCTTTCATCTGGAAACATTTCCTTAGCCATGCCTTAACCGCATGCATTTCTGGAATATCATTTCCAATGATCAAGATGTCATCGACGTAGAGGACTAGGAATGTAATCACGCTCCCACTAAACCTCTTATATACACACGAGTCATCTTCGTTCTTGATGAAACCAAACTCAGAGATTGATTCATCAAAACGAATATTCCAGCTTCTAGATGCTTGTTTCAGTCCATAAATGGACCTCTTTAACTTGCATATTTTATGACGATCTGATGGATTAGTGAAACCTTCAGGTTGTGTCATATACACATCCTCATCCAGATTTCCATTAAGGAAAGCTGTTTTCACATCCACCTGCCAGATCTCATAATCGTAATATGCTGCTATCGCGAAAAGAATCCGAATAGACTTGAACATGGCTACAGGTGAAAAAGTTTCATCATAATCTATCCCGTAGATTTGTTTGAAACCTTTCGCAACTACCCTGCCTTTATAGGTAACGACGTTACCATCCATGTCAATCTTCTTCTTGAAGATCCATTTACAGCCTATAGGGATTATTCCCGGAGGCGGATCAACCAAATCCCAGACTTGGTTATCTGACATGGAGTCCATCTCGGTTCGCATAGCTTCAAGCCATCTAGCTGACTCCGGTCCACTGACCGCATCCGCATAAGTGAGGGGTTCATCATTTTCAATGATGTAGACTCCGTCATAGCGCTCAGGCTGTCGACGGATCCTTCCCGATCTTCGCGGTTCCCGTGATATCTGAGCCTCAGGTTGTTCAATAACCTGATCCACCGGCTCAGGCTCATCCAACTGCGCTTGACTACTTTGTCCTTCCTCTGGATTCTCATCCAGCTTTATTTCTCTCCCACTGGCTTCTTGTAGAAGAAACTGCTTCTCAAGAAATATGGCCGTCCGAGCAACAAATACTTTGTTCTCTTTGGGATCATAGAAATAATAACCCTTAGTTTCCTTAGGGTAACCGACAAAGATACATTTCTCAGATCTGCTCTCCAGTTTCCCAGAGGCGAGCTTTTTGACATAAGCCTCGCAACCCCAGATCCTGATAAATGTCAAGCTCGGCTGTTTCCCATACCATAATTCATATGGCGTCTTTGAAACTGCCTTGGATGGCACTCGGTTTAGTACCTTTGCAGCTGTTTCCAGTGCAAAACCCCAAAAGGAGTAAGGTAGAGTAGCCTGACTCATCAATCTCCTCATAGGAGAATGATCCCAGCAGTCCATGATCATGCAACCGCTTAATGCGCTTCTTGTTAATATGGCCTAAACGACTATGCCATAACAAGGTGCTGTCATCAGCATACTTGGCTTTCTTATTATCAATGTTTTGTACAGAATATTCCATGTCCAACATGAATAACCCATTGTTAATTGAACCAGTTCCATAAATAATATTATCATAAGATAAAACACACTTTGAAATGTTGCATTCAAAGGCAAATCCTTTCCTGACAAGAGCAGGAATAGAGATAATATTTTGGTGATACTCGGTAGAAATAACAATTGTTTAATTCCAATACAATGCCAGATGGTAAAGAAATGAAATAGTCTCCTACAGCAACAGCAGCAACCCGTGCCCCGTTTCCAACGCGTAGGTCTACCTCATGCTGTCCCACCTGCCTTCTTCTCTTGAGTTCCTGTACATTTGAACAAATGTGAACTCCACATGCAGTGTCCAACACCCATGAAATAGAAGAAGAAGATAACATGACCTCAGTCACAAATATACCTGAGCCAGAAGCGATGCTTCCCCTCTTATCTCCTTGGAGCGCTTTACAGTCCTTTTTCCAGTGACCCAGCTGGCCACAGTGGAAACACCTGTTGTCCTTCGCCCGCTTCACCTTTTGTTTCAGAGCCTTACTGTAGTTCTTGACAGGGGCCTTGCCCTTCTTCCCCTTCTTCTTGTTCCTCGAAGGAACCATCAAGACAGAGGTTGAAGGCTTTCCCTTTAGAGTTTCCTCAGTAGTCAAGAGCATATTCAGCAGCTCTGCCGGAGTACAATCGATTTTGTTCATATTAAAGTTAATAATGAACGCATCGAAAGAAGGCGGGAGAGATTGCAGAATAATATCTACAGCAAGCTCCTGGTTGATGGTATGCCCCAGTTTCTCCAGAGCCTCCTTGTGCCCAATCATTTTGAGCACGTGGGCTCCCACTGCGCTCCCTTCAGCCAGTTTGCTCTGAAAGAAGAGCTTCGTCAGATTATAGCGTTCTGTCCTCGCCTGTGCAGCATACAGCATCTTGAGGTTCGCTATAATCTCTATAGCCGACATATCCTCATGCTGACGCTGCAGCGGTGGCGTCATAGACGCTAGCATCAGGCAAGCGACATCAATGCTATCATTGACGTGCTTTTCATAGGCATCATGAACCGCCCTTGCAGCGTTCGGAGCGGGTTGAGGCGGCACAGCCGTCTCGAGGACATACAGTTTCCTCTCAGCCTTAAGAACAATCTTAAGGTGTCCGAACCAGTCCGAGAAGTTTGGCCCAGCAAACTTCTCCCTTTCCAGTAGGGATCGCACATTGAAGCTCATGGTGTTCGTTGCTGCAGGAATCTACAACAATGCAAGAACAGCAAGGTCAGTATCAATGTCTAGAATCAATCCAGGACTTAAGAAAGATTCTTTTCTCACTATTTTGTCTGACTGAAAAATCCAGTAAACAGTCCGAAAGAGTAACACTCTTTTAGTGAGATGGGATCCAGATTTCATACTTGGTCTCCGCGTCCCGCTCAGGAGAGATAAGATGCACAGAGATGACAAGCACTAATTTCTGGTAGGCTGTACCAGCCAATCGCCAACCCGTGCGATTCCCCTTCATCTGGGCAATCCAGCAGACTGCGCCAACTGAGTTGGTCCAACACAGTCTCTGATCCCACAGATGGCTGCCTCCATGTGCTACCATATGCGCCACATATGTAGCCTACATGGTCAAGCTGACCCGACCTACTCCCTGGACCACCACGTGCTATGCTGAGCAACGAGAAGGGATAAATCCCTACTGTGTAACACGCAGGTGAAATCCCGCACTGTCTGAAGATAGATGGACGTGCCCACTGAGTGGGTTCAACACGGCTCCAACGATAGTCAGAACAGTGAGGTTTCGCGTCAGAAGGCATTACGCGCTTGATATTTTAGCGTTGGATTTTAACGGTCTTTTATCTTCTTACTATCAGGCAAATCCTATGGCTATAGCAGAAGATAAATAACACATGCAATTCTATTTATTTAAACAATAACAGAAAGCATGGATCTTATGTGGTAAAAGCCCATAGCCTAAGTAAGACCTTAGCCTAGCTTAAGTCTTCACTTGCTCTTCATGGGTCTTTTAGCATCTGATCTGGTCCAACCCAGGGCCCTTGTGCCAAGAGCACCTCAGGTGCGCCACCAGCTGAATGCTCCTCTTGGATGTGTGCCTTTGTGCTCTTGTCTAATCAAAATACATTTTGATCTATCTAGACAAGCTTGACTCGCAGGTCAATTATACAATAAATTCATTAAAAATGTGATTCGCAGATCACAATAATAATTTACCAGGCTCGCAGGCCCCAGCACAGCACACGTTAAAAGGGCAACCCACATAAGATGAAATAGACAAACATCATGGCATCATTCAATCAACATGTGATCCATTACAAAGAAAATACATTTTGAAAACCCATTGGCATCAATTTTAATTTTCTTATGTGCCCTACAACCTTACAATGGTACATTGATAGGGATCCACTCATCCATCTAGTCAGATCCTCTGCCCTTGTATGCACCAAGTCCTAACTGACTTGAGTTGACCTAATGGTCAACCATGCATGCGCAAAGGGCTGAACCACCCTCATGAGTTTCGGCAAGCGGGTGTGACCCCGGGCCTAACTCATGTGTGTTCAGTAGTCGTCTCAACCAGACCTCGCTACACGCCCTGGATGCAGTCGACCTATAGCCACCTCGTGCTTGCGCACAGGTGCTATCTGGTCAACCCATCTAGGCTGTCAGATGGTCTGATCAGACTAGTTGGATCTAACCTAGAAGATGCTTTCAACCCCATCAACCCATCTAAGGATTTAAAGTAGGGGCACCTTAGATCTAATGAGGCGCGCAAGATGTAAGTTTTATAAAACATCTAGAACAATGCGCAAACAAACAACATGCGGCACTTGAGAAAACAAGATATATCTCATATCTAGCATGTTGATAACCCTTAGATCTAGGGGGTCCCCTTCAAGGGGGAGCGCAAACTTTAGGGGGTCCCCTTCAAGGGGGAGCGCAAACTTCTTGTAACAATGATACAAGCGCAAACTAAACAATGTAAACCTTGCATCATGTAAACAAAGCATCAAGTAAGCGCAACATAGCATCATGTATGGATCACAAACACTTCAAAGCAATCATATAGATCATACCGGAAGCCTAATGCTCTGATACCAATTAAAAGGTCCCCTAGAATAGGGGGGTGAAACCCTAAACATGCGCAACATAAGATTTCGCATGGGCGGAAATAGGGTTTGCATAGGATCGCATGTAGTATGTCTATATAATCAACTTCTTTCAATTCAAAGATCAAGTTAAGATCTTTTACCATAGCCATGAAGAAGGAGTCGGCTTGGAAGCTAGAGAACGATAGGGGTCTCCTCCAAAGTGTGCCACACACAAGATGAAGTTGGCTCACTCCTTGTCGTCCTTGTGCTAGCAAGGCTTCAAGGCTCTTGTCCTCTTGTCGTATGAAGGAGATGAAGAACACTTTCGGCTAGGGCGATGAAGCTCTTCCTCTTTTCGTCAAAACCAACCTCTTCACGAATGGATAGACGACCAAGCAAGAAGACAACATGCGTTGAGGCGTTTATTTTAGATGAGGCATTACATGATTTCCCAATATGGAAAGTCATGAAGCTTTCGCCCACTCAAAGCAAACCGCCCTAAAACGCTTCCACCTTGAACCAACCGTTCACACATGTGTGAACCGGTTCAATGGAATTCGGTCCAACGCTTTTGGTTCAATGACAAAACCAAAACAACCCAAGCCATGGTCTAGATCTCTCTCTGAACCAAATGGTTCAAGATCTAACCGTTGATCTTTTGATGCATCTGATCTCACTGATCTAGCATCACTTCTCTCGATCGAAGCTTACCGATCTCATGCCCTAATCAATCAAACATGATCAGACCAGATCTCACTTACAATCAGAGTTTAAACTCCTTTAAACTGAATCCAAACAATTCAGTCCACACGATCTGACTTAAGCAAGCCATATCATCAAATTGTGCGACCCTAAGGGTTTCCTTTAAATGTCGGTAACGATAACTTACGTTATCACGATCAGTGAGGGGTATCTAGCAACACATCACTGTCTCCCGATATAAAGGAAAGAGTCTTCCAAGACTACACCCAAAACACAGCACAAGTGTGAATCTTCTTCACAAGGCATACATGTTTCCTTTGCCACTGGATGTTCTTATTGGACAAGCGTGTTAAGCCTGTGACTCCAATATGATGAGCATGATTAGATCAGATGAACATAGTCACCTGGGTATGGCCATACACTATTCTCAATCATCTCATTCAGGGGGCCCCTTTAGAACATCACACTCCTTAAACAAGGAGACGGCAATCCTATGTCTATCACTAGTGTCCTAACCTGACTCATGATCATTATCCAAGATAGTTTATAATCATTATGTTTCAAATGATATTGAACTACCTCAAAACAATGACAATCATCATTTAGAAACACAAGTGATCTCAAGTCAAAGGACATGTGCCACTTGTAGCATACAAGGATTATTCACATTGTGACAAGCAATTGAATATCCTAGTAGGGTCTGTCCAGTACATCCAATGTACCCATGAGTCTACATCTTATTCCATGCTCGAAGCATCCTATAAGATTAGAACACATATTAGTCTAACCATATCAAGGCTGTCTCATGTTCACCAAGATATATCGACTAAGGACATCATTGCATGTCAGCCTAGCTAAACAGCTTTGAGACATTATTCAGTAGTACACTTATTACAGCAGACAAGGTAACAACCTGAATAACAACCATTGCCTTTATAAACTTAAGAGTTTATACAATGATACTATTACAATCCCAAGGCCTCAAACATTAGCCTTAAGGGCATACCCCAACAATGGTTTCATCTGCTATTTGTGATATCTGTTATAATCCAGAACATTATTCTGAAGAGTGTAAGGTCATTGCTGATCAGGGTGTAGAACAAGTAAATGTTGTAGGAGGTTACAATCAAAGTAGAAATAATGACCCTTACTTTGGTACATATAACCCTAGATGGAGAAATCACCCAAATCTGTCATGGAAAAGTAATCAAATAGCACAAGCTGATTCTAGACCACAATTTCAACCTAGGAATACTAATCCTAATCCACCTAAGTCTAGTTTAGAAGCAATGTTTGAGAAATTTATGAGCACCCAATTGAAACAAAATGAAGATGTAAATGAGACCCTCAAACAAATAAACTCTAGGATGGATAATATGTGTGCCCATACCAAAATGAACCAACTAGCACAACAAGCTAGCACATCTTTTAGACCCCTAGGGAAATTGTCTGCTAAACCTGAACCAAATCCTAGGAAACATTGTAATGCTATATCTACCAGGAGTGGGAAACAGTTAGATGAACCAAGGGGTAGACCTGATGATGATGAGGAACAGCTTGACATTGAACCTGGCAGTGAGCAAGTCTTACAAACACCACCTGTACATGTGCAGTTCCATACTAGTTCACCACATCATAAAGGTGATGAACCTAAAGGTAATGAGCCATGTCAGCCTGATGTTCCTAGACCTAGTTCACCTGCCCCATATAGGCCACCTATACCTTTTCCCCAGATAATTGTTCAAGCAAAGATAGTTAAGCAATTTGGGAAATTTCTTGATATTTTGAAAAAGCTTTATATTAATATTCCTTTTACTGATGTTTTGTCTCAAATACCCACTTATACTAAGTTTTTGAAAGAAATTTTGTCTAATAAAAGAAAAATAGAGGGCTATGGCACTGTGGCATTAATTGAGAAGTGTAGTGCTATTATTCAAAACAAATTGCCACTGAAATTAAAGGATCTAAGTAGTTTCTCTATACCTTGTTTGATTGTGAGTTTGGCTTTTGACCGAGCCATATGTGATCCTGGGGCTAGTGTGAGTCTACTGCCTTCATCTGTTTGTAGGAAATTGGACATGGGAGAGCCCAAACCAACTTCTATATCTTTGCAGCTCACTAATCGTTCAGTTAAGTATATCCTGTTGGGATTCTTGAAGATGTTCTGATCCAACATGGTAAGTATTTTGTTCCAGCGGATTTTGTAGTTTTAGAGATGGAGGAAGATACCAAAATTCCTATCATACTTGTAGACCGTTCTTAGCTACAACAAGGGAAATTATTGATGTAAAGAACGGTAAACTCACTCTTAATATTGGTGATAACAAAATTGAGTTTGATTTGAATGAATCCATGAAGAAACCATGGTATGCTGGATCTTGTTGTAGTATTCATGCTGTAGATGACATTGTTTATAATCTTAATGCTTTATTTGATGAACCTTCGGATTTTGATTATAGTTATGAAATTCATGATTTATTAGACTGCACTATTTGTGATGATCAAGAAAATCAGGAAGAAAAAGTCCCAAAAGTTGAATTGAAATCTGTGCTTAATAATCTTCGTTATGAATTTCTTGGACCCAATACAACTTACTCTGTAATTATTCATGCATAGCTTAATGAAAGAGAGACAGATTTGCTTCTAAGGGAGTTGAGGATTCATAGGAAGTTAATTGGGTACTCTATTGATGACGTGAAGGGAATTAACCCCTCTTTTTGTATGCATAGAATTCTTATGGAAGAGGAACACAACCCACATGTGGATTTTCAAGGAAGACTTAACCCCTCTATGAAGAAAGTTATGAAGAAGGAGGTTCTAAAATTACTTTATGCAGGTATTATCTATCCTATCTCCGACAGTAAATGGGTAAGTCCTGTTCATTGTGTTCCTAAGAAAGGGGGTGTAACTGTTATCAAAAATAAAGATGATGAATTGATTCCTGTTAGGACAATAACTAGTTGGCGCATGTGCATAGATTATAGGAAATTGAATGTAGCCACTAGGAAGGACCACTTTCCCTTACCTTTTATTTATCAGATGGTTGAGAGGCTTGCTAATCATTCTTATTTCTGTTTCTTATATGGGTATTCTGGATTTTTTCAAATTCTTATTCATTCTAATGACTAAGATAAGACCATTTTCACCTACCCATATGGTAATTTTGCTTATAGGAGAATGTCTTTCGGTTTGTGTAATGCACCTGCTACTTTTCAAAGATATATGATGGCTATATTTTTGGATTTTATTAAGGATTTCATGGATGTTTTTATGGATGACTTTTCTGTATATGGTTTTTCTTTTGATGATTGTTTGGCTAATGATGACTCTAAATTTAATAGTATTTTTCATACTCATTTGCTAGTCTTTTGAGTCATAATCTTGCTCTTTTCCTTTATTTTTATACCTTATTTGCCAAATACTTTGGAATCTACACCTTTCTTTGTTTTTGATCAATTTCAGGCAAAAAGATATCATTATCACCAGTTTTCAAGAACTTTCAAAGCATGAACAAGTTCTAATCATCAAGGGGAGTTTACACATCAAATTTCAAGTTAAAACAAGCCTTCTAGCAAAAATACGGCACTACCGTAATTTTGGGACAACTTTCCACGGTACCGTAATTTCAGCAAACCCAACCAGAAATTTCAGCAAAAATACAACACTGCCATAAAGATTTTCACGGTACCATAATTTTTGACCAAAATTCACAGAAGAAATTACGGCATTGCTGTAATTATTTCGCGGTACCGTAATTTTGCACCCAAATTTCTGATTTTTCTGCCAAAACCTTAAAAACATGATTTCTCAAGATTTTGGGGACGAATTGAAGATCCGAAAAAAGGGGAAGACTCAGGATAAGTAGGCGAAGATTTGCGAAGCCAAAAGGAACAATTTTTATCACGTATTCACGGAGAATTTCAAGGAATCGCCGCCGCACTAGGGTTCATCGTCGTTCGTCGCACAGACCATATTCTTTTACAATTTTTGAAAGGAAGCTTCGCCTAGGAGGAAGAACACGCCACAAAAGTTTCAGAGTGAAAGGAAGCCGATCGAGGGAGATATCATCAAAAACGTGATCGCGGCACTGTTCATCGTGATTTCAAGTCAATTATGGGTTGTAATTTGGATTACAACCCTGTTTTGTAACTTTTACTCCTCTCTTTCGATTTCTAATCATTCAAAAACTATGTTTTGCTGTGATTCTTCCATCGTGCTAGCTTAAACCTTCGTATGGGACGTGGGAGTGTAATCTCCTTAATTTCTTAATGACTAGACATTGATTATTTTTGTCATGATAATTTTGTTATGATGATTATCCTTATGTGATAACTTTCCTTTAATTCTCCTTAGTTTTATAAATATCTGCATGTTTTAGAGTTTTGCAAAATAGACTGAGAGGTTGATTGTAAAATTTGGAACCCTAAAAATCATTGAGTTTGGAACTTATCGTAAGAGATTAGGTTTGTTCTTTGAATTCTGATTTTTAGTGATTTATTGCCGTGTTAATTTTCTGATTCTTTGGATTGAGTTAATATGTTAGGCTTGATTTGAAATTGTAAGAGATTAAATTTCTGATCGCCGGAGAACCTTAAGTAGAACTTGGGATGAGTTTTATGATGCACGAGAGTGATCCTTGAGTTCTATGTTCAATGGTTTACTTATTTTCAGCATTGGATAGATCTTACACGAGAGTGAGGATTGGTCCTTTGTATGATTATCTGCGCGAGAGCCAGATGATCCTTTTATGAAACTAAATCTTTATCATGATAAAATTTGATTGACAATTTTTATTTCCTTATAGTCATTAGAATTAAGTGGATGAACCCCTAGTCCTAGTTTTCTTCTCTGATATTTTTCCGTGCACTTTCCTATCGTTTGCATAATTATTCGATTTGTTTAGCTAGTGAAAACTCAATTCGTCGGTACTTAACAACAAGGTCTCTATGGTTCGATATCTATTTTATTACTTCGAGTTTCTGTGCACTTGTGGACTACAACAAGTTTTTGGCGCCATTGCCGGGGACCTTGGTTTTGTTACTATTGATATAATTGATAGTATTGCTAAACTAAGCCTTTTGTTTTTGTTCTTAGTATTTTATATGATAGATCCTAGTTTTCTTTTATTTTATGAAAAATCTGAACTTTTCTGACTTTCTACTTGTTTATGCACAAGAATCTTAGGTCAGGACCATTAGTTCCTTTTGATCCTGAAATTAACAAATCTCTTAGATTCCACAGGAAATTGAGGTTTACTGACGAGAGAGAAGAAAAATCCATCATGGCGGAAAGAAGAACACTTAGAGACTATGCAGCCCCGAGTACACAGGGAATTCGTTCCAGCATTACTAGGCCTGCAATTGATGCAAACAACTTTGAGATTAAACCAGCTTTCCTGTCAATGATCCAACAGAATCAGTTCGGAGGATCTCCTCTGGAAGATCCAAATCAACACTTATCTCTTTTTCTTGAATTTTGTGATACCATAAAAATTAATGGTGTATTTGATGATGCTCTTAGACTGAGACTGTTTCCTTTTTCTCTCAGGGACAGAGCAAAAGCTTGGCTACATTCACAACCAACTGAGACATTCACTACATAGGAGCAATTGTCAAAGGCTTTCTTGCTAAAATACTTTCCACCCAGTAAGATGATCTAGTTGAGGAATCAAATCACAAGCTTTGCACAGACGGATAGCGAATCACTTAGTGAAGCATGAGAGTGCTTCAATGAGTTACATTGGAAGTACCCTCACCATGGATTAGAAGATTAGGTTTTAATTCAAACTTTTTATAATGGTTTACTTTACAACACTCGCTTAACTGTTGATGCTGCTGCAGGGGAGCACTAATGAAGAAGACTGTTGAAGATGCCTATGCATTGAATGAAGAGATGGTGCTAAATCACAACCAATGGACTACTAAGAGAGGAGTGTTGTATCGTCCTCCTCATGATACAGGGTCGCACACCTTGATACTCGAGTTCTCGTATTGATCGGAAAGCCTTATGATCGAGTTATTGGATGACTCGGATCGATTTGGGAGATTTCATCAGCGTCGATGGGCCTGATGAGATGGAAGAATGTTATTGGAGAAAGACTTCATTTTTGGTAGGTTGACCCGAATTTGACCATGGTTAGGTCACATTTGGATTTGGGTTGCATTGGATTGGATCCAATTGCTTAATCAACCCATTCAATGAAGTATGGGCTTGCTCATTAACCAATGAGGCCCAATAACATCCCCATTGGTGCCTAAGGGCTATAATGGGAAGAGATCCAACCCCATTAGCGCCTAAGGGGTATAATGGGGTTAGGATGGCCAAAATTGCTTCATTATGCGCCTAGCCCTAACCCTAGCCGCCCCTTGCTCTATTTCAATGAATATAATGCAATAATGAACGAAAAGAGTGTAAAGTAAATCAGAGAGATAAATATGGGACTAGGGTTTCATCCACCTCGATTTCAATGATTAGATATAAATAAAAGGTCATCAGTCTAATTTTATCATGATAAAGACTTAATTTACTTCATAAAGGGATTACCTCACTTTCGTGCAGACAATCATGCAGGGATCAATCATCGCTTTCGCGCAAGATTTACCCCAACGCTAAAGATATGTAAATCATCAATCATGCAGGGACCAATCCTCGCTTTCGCGCAAGACTTATCCCAGGCTAATGATAAGTAAATCATCAATCAATGAACTCAAGGATCACTTTCGTGCATCCGAATTCTAGGTTGATAATCTCTAGTGGAATTTCAAGGATCACTTTCGTGCATCCGAGCCTCAACATTAGTTTTACTCATGGATCTCCAATGTTCCGATCCTCACTTTCGTGCAAGATCTCCACGTTTGACAATTAGACTCGATCTATAGATTCATGTTATTATCATGGCAATTAATCTACTAGAACTGAACAAATTGGATATAACCTAAGGAAGGGTTCCTAACACGCAATTCTAGGGTTCTGAATTCTCAAGCAATTACCTTTTAGTCAATAGCGAAAATTCTAAAAACATGATTAGTAACGTGGATCTACAGAGAGTCTAAGCACAAATATCACATGAGCAAAATTTTCATGACAAAATTATCATGACGAAAAAGAAGATTATCTAATCATTAAAAATCAAGGGGGATTGCACCCCATGTCCCAAAATATGTCTAAGCAAGTATATAGAAAGAAATACAATTAACCATAGTTTCAAAGTATTAGAAATTGAAGAGAAGGAAGTAATAAACTTTACAACACGGCTGTGAAATTAAACGTAGCCGTAATTTGCAAGGAACTCGCTGTGAATAGTGCTAGCGACGCTTCTTTCGTTGATTCCTCTTCCGATTGGACTCCTCTTGCTCTAAAACCTCTGGTGTGTCTTCCTTATCCCCAAGCGAAGCTTCTGTGTAAAAATCACGACCTAAGGTGCCCTCTACGGCTCTCGGCGTGAGGCCAAACCCTAGACGCCTCTCTCATGATTTCTCCTTCTATACTAGATAAACATTCACCCTTTCATTTCGTGCATGTTATCCTCTTAAAGATGAATCGGTAGCAACTTTCGGATCTCAATTTGGAGCTCTGGATCAAAAGTTATGGTCCGCGCAAGTTTTGGACCAGTAAAAATCGTGTTTTTGAGTGTAATTACGGTACCGTAAAATATATTACGGTAGTGCCGTATTTTTTGGGCACCTTTCTGGTTAAAAATTGCGCAAAATACGGTAGCATAAAATATTTTACGGCCGTGCTGTAATTTTAGCAATTTATTCTGTTCTGAATGCGCTCCAAAATACGACAGTGTAATATGTCACGGCAGTGCCGTAAAATCGCTTGCGTTCTCTGGTCTGAAGTGTCTGGAAAATACAGCCCATGTAATTCTTTACGGCAATGCCGTAAAATCACAAGTGTCTCTGTTCTGAAGCGCTCCAAATTACGGCAGTGTAATTTCTTACGACGGTGTCGTAAAATCGTGAAAACCTTCTGTTTGGAAAACTCCCCAATTTTTGGTAGGTGCTCTGATATTACGGTAGCGTACGAAAATACGGTACCATAGTATAGATTACGGCCCTGCCATATTTTGGTTTGTTGCTCCGTTTTAAGTGAAATTTGTCATGTGAACTCTTCTTGATGATGGTAACTCTTTCATGTATTTGATTTTGCTTGAAAACGCCTTCAAATTGTGCCTTTTTACCTGAAAATCATGAAAAACCAAAATAGAAGTAGACTTTGCAATATTTGATAATTTTAGCATGAAAATAAGCAAAAGATCTTCAATTGAGTATGAAAAGATATCTAAAATGATACAAAATATACTATATTTTTTGGTGTCATCAAAACTCTATAGGCATCGTTGAGAGGTTAGGGTTTCATACTGTATCCGGCCCTCAATTTTGCAATATTTGATGAATTCAGCATAAAAACAAGTAAAAAGACCCTCAATTTCGCATGAAAAGATACATAAAATGATGCAAAATATACTATATATTTTGGTGTCATCAAAATACATAAGGCTCAAACTTTGCTTGTCCTCAAGCAAAAATCAAAACTTGATTAAAAGAATAACCTTTTCATGCTCAATAAATTTCTATAATACAATCATCAATGAAAAATTCCATCAATTGTTTCATAAAACTTCAAGCAAACATATCATTCTTAGAACTCAACTCTCTAGATCCACAACTCAATCGAATAAAACATTGCAACTTGTATAATAAAGAGAATTTTCAATCTTATGATTTTACCCAGTTTTCAGTTCAAATCTATCATGCTTTTGTTTACAGGAATTAGGTTTCCAAGATCTTTTTCCACACATAATTTTTTTTTTTTTTTGTAAAGATGGCATGCATGCACTTAGATACACACTTTTTATTTTTTACTTCAACTCTTATCTTCGGTACCACTATCAATTTTGCATAGTGCCAAGTAGAGGAGTCTTATTCTTTTTATCTCTCATTATTTTTCATGCATAGACTTCAACCCATGTCTTAGGTACCACTATCAATTTTACATAGTGCCAAGTAGGGAAGTCTCTCACTATTTTTGTGGATCTTGGATTCTTTTTTCCCAACAAATAACAAAATATACTAAACATCTACTAGGTTGATCAATTGATCTCAATTCTCAAATCATACTCATATACTCATTTTATTCAAAAGAATAGGTTCACCTTAAATCTTATTCCTCAAATAATACATCTATCCAAAATTTCATGCATCAACCAATGTCAAATTTCAGAGATAGATATGTATTAAAGAAATAAATCTAACATGATAGGGTTTTTCTTTAATCATGAATTTGAATCCATTCATCATCAATTACTCAAGTCATCAACAATATAAAACAAGAATATACTCATCATCATCATAAAATATCATCGTAAACACTAAATATATCATCATGTATACTACAACCATATCGAAGATAGCTCATCAGAATATCGAAATATCATAATACAACCCCATCGAAATAGTAGAAATCAGTATCATCATAATCATCATACAACCATATCGAAAAGAAAGATAAGCATGTGAAACAGAATAGTAGTGTCAGTGGTCATAGAGGTGTAGAAGCATCAAACTCAACAATCATGAGATGTAAAGTGATATATCCACATAAGGCCCAAACAATGCAAAGGATGTAAAGTGATAGATATAAGAGAAGAAAAGTGTAGATAATCATATCAAATAATCCCAGGAAAGTGCAAACAATACTCACAAAACTATATAGCAAGCTCTGACTGAAAATACATAAGGCTCAGAACAAAAATAGTGTCGGGCTAGATACTGCTAGATCCAAAGATGTGCCTTTTGAAAATTTTACCTGCATAATTTAAGATACATAAGGCTCAGTCTAAAAATCGTCTCTAAAAATAATAATGATAAAAATAATTTTCTGAAGGGAGAATCAGGGATATCGCCGGAGGTCTAAAGAGGATGCCGGTGGAAAGAGTTGAGCAGGCAAGAAGCAGAGGTGGAACAGATGCTAGATGAAAAGCTGCTAGCAAAATAGTGATGCCGATAGTAGAGTGAGTAATCTCTAGTGGCCTGCTAGAGAATACAGTCCTGGAGGTGAGATCGTCGGCCGATGGGTGCCAGAAATAATGCGTGAAATGCTTTACGATACTACCGTATTTTTCAAAGAACTCTCAGGAAAATATCACTCAAAATTACGGCACGTGAAAGACGTTACGGCCCTGCCGTAAAATTTACAAAACATTTTGTCAAAAATGGACCGAAATTACAATACCCTAAAATGGATTACGGCAGTGTCATATTTTACGCCAAAACTTGTTTTCACCTACAAGAAGAGAAGAGAAATTAGTTCTAAAAATAAACTAAAATAAAAGAAACTAAGCTAAACAAGAGTGCTTGGGTTGCCTCCCAAGAAGTGCTAATTTTAGGTCCATAGCTTGACCAAAAATAAAAAATCATGGTGAAGTAGGTGAATTAGTTCCAAAGTAAAGAGCAAACAATTTTGTGCATTTTCTTTGTCCAAAAAGCTTAGCCACAAATCTAAATATCCAGAATTTCATATAAATCACAATTGATGTGACTTTCATAATTATGCAGAAATTAAAATCAAAATTTTCAATGATCTTCCTATGTTTGTCAGTAAGCAAAATCATAAATTCTTTCTTCAACTTTATCTTTTCAATTGCAATAAAAGTAGGACTTCCATCAAAATAATCAAGCATTGGATCATCATAATAGTAGTCTTTCTGTTCTACATCGGATTCCTCAATAAAGCACAAATTTTCAAATATATCAAAATTTTCAACAATAGCTATGGGCAAAACATCAAGGTGAGATTCATCGATATTTGTAATTTTCAAATCATCTTCAGGTTCCTCATGCTCACAATCAAATAGTTTATCAATATCAAAATCATTATCAAAATCAAGATGAGACTCTTCAAAATCAATTTCCTCATGCTTCCCCACAAATAATTCATCATCAGAAGAGTCAAAATCAAAATCATATGAAAAATAAGATTTATCAATGTTTACAATAGGATCAGAGTTAACCTCAAAAGTTTTATCATAAATTTCAATAATATCACCAAAATCACAAATGGGGTTCATTAATGTCTACAATTTTTTAACCTTCATCATGCTCATCAGATTTAACCATAAATAAGTTTTCATCAAAATCAGAATTATCATCAAAAGAAGATTTTTCAATTTCAATTTTATCAACCTTTTCCTCAAATAAATTATCAGATGAATCAATGATGTGGTGGGCAAACATATGTTTAGAATTGTAATATATTTTGAATAAAATTCCAAACACAGTCAATTAACAGCCAAAAATGTAGGGCAAGAAAATTATCAATTACGAAAAGTAGCTATGCCTTAGAGATGGTTCTAGTGATCAAGAATGAAAACTGATAATGCCAATTGGTAGAATGACGTTTGTTCTTTTCAGGCATAGCAAAATTAGAGGGCCATTATCTATCAGGCATTTACGGCATTTGCAAGAAGATGTCAGATCAGCAAAATAAATTACAGAAATTTATCAAACAACATAATTTGCTTGAAGGTGTAGATTGATATGTTGACGCTCGGTTGTAACCAAGTGTTCTAGGGCTTCGTGCAAAACGTGTTCTTCCAGGTGGTAACAGAGACTTGAGGTCGCAGCATATTCAAGCACATTAATTACCTGCGTCAAGAAGGTTAACCAGGTTAGGAATGAGTATAGAACTTGTAACAATAATAGAAACAGTATGCATTGTTCCCAGGGAAGCAAGCTGGGAGTTGGGACGCTGGAAGGTCGACGTTGGTGGCTGCAGAAGCGTGGGGAAGAATGGCTAGCTGGTCTC
Organism: Costus lasius; assembly: GCA_027563935.2. Classification (NCBI taxonomy): domain Eukaryota; kingdom Viridiplantae; phylum Streptophyta; class Magnoliopsida; order Zingiberales; family Costaceae; genus Costus; species Costus lasius. Next base: position 54,014,485 of record CM050453.2, read on the forward strand.
GAGACTGCCAGGGGCATTTCCGATGTGACAACCGGCCAGCGGTGGTGTCTGGGCGCTAGGAGACGGGTGGCGCTAGCGCTGCCCTGCTTGAGGCGGAAATAGGGGAAGACGTGCGAGGATGCAGGGGTTGCCGGTGATCGTCGGACACGGCAAGAGGTCCCAATCTGCTAGAGTTGGGAGGTCCTCTGGTCACAGTGAACTCATGGCCGGAGTTTGGGAACGATCGGAGGCTAGTCGGCGGAGGACGGTGGCAATCAGTGGAGATGGCGAAAATAGGGACGGAAAGCTGAGGCGTCACCGGAAATCTTCCGATTCCGGCGATCCAGACGTCGGATGGGGCGATCCCTCTAGTTGTGGGTTCGACTAGAGTAGGGGAGAGCGTGGCTGGAGTTTGGGGAAGATCCGCTGGTCGGATCGTTGCCGGCGGCAAGGCGTATGGAGAGTCCAAGGCTGGACTCAGCTGGAAATAGTGGGGTTTGCGACAACAGTGGCGTGCGACAGCGGTGGAATATTCTGTAAGCGTGGTTAGAGGTGGAAGATGGATGGCGTAGCATGACAAGGATGCAGCGGGGACGGAAAGATGTGCGTGAAGGGCGGAATCAGCAGGGTAGAGCTTCCAAGTCCATGGAAGATGAGAAGAGGAGGTAGGGAAGAAATTCGAAATCCATGGAACCTTCAGCTACTAGAGGAAGAGAGACATCTGATAGAAGAGGAAGAAAACTATTTCTGTCTCATTTCAATAAAATTGTTCAAAATCTAGCCTTACATGAGGGGATTACAAGTTTTTATATTGTTTCTTTCTCCCTACCGTTGGGCAAATCTCCAACGTTACTTTCCTATTTGAGTGGCTGCACTTTTCCTCTTCCGCCAAGCAAGCTGCAATCTTTCTCCTTCAAGCAGCAACCTGCTACTCGCCAGCTTTGTTTGCTCCTCTTGTAAGCTTCAACGGGCATGTCCTATGATTGTGGGAGAAGATTTTGACTCTCAAAATTTGCTAGTTGGAAGCTGGGATTTCCGTTGAGAAATCTTGGGCTAGTTTTGTGAGCTGGGTAATTTTTGGGGTGATACTTGGGCTTGGTTCCCTTTGTTTGAACTTGAAATTGGGTTTCAAGATTCGATCATGATGTTCATCCAAATAGTGAGACCTCGTATTGATGACAAAATAATAAGGATTAGTGCCTCATTGAAATTAGGATTGCATTCTAAAAATTAAAATTTAGACATAAACATTGACTAAGTCTATGTTCAATCAAGGTTTACAATAATTATGCAAAATTTGACAAAGTCAAAATTAAGTCAAATTTTTTGTGAAAATGCTCCTGCATCAATCAATTTCACAACTGTCAAAATCTAAAGGAGATTCATTAATATTCACATAAGGCTCAATCTCAAAACAATCATGATCACAGGGGGAATTTTCTAAATCAAGTTCCTCAGTTTCAAACTCAAATAAACAATCTTGTTGTGCTCTCTGGGTTTCCAAAATCTTAGAATTAGCAGTTAAAGATTCTACCCGAGAAGCAAATTGACTTATCATTCCCTTGAGATCCTCAAATTTTTTATTTTGACTTGTCATAAATTGGTTTTGATTTGATATGAATTTTTCAAGCATAGTTTCTAACATAGATTCTTCAGTATCTTCAAAGTATGGTTCAGAAACGTGATTTGAGCAATTATCATACAAAGAAGTTTGGTTTTCCCATCTAGAATACAATTGATAAGATTCTTCCCATAATAAATTAGGATTTAAAAATTGACAATTAGAGGAACAATGATCAAAATATCCACAGATATCACATCTAACAGGAGAACAAGATTTCATAGCAGTGTGCATATTAAAAGTGTCTAATTTATGAGCCAAATAATCTAACTTATCTGCAATAGTGCACCATGAATCATCTTCATACCTGCCTTGTGGCATGTATACCTCATCTCTTTCAGTTGCCCATGAGTAGTGATTAAAAGACATCTCTTCAGAACAGAAAAATTATCCAACACCAATCAATAAGAGAAATTTTTTTTTTCAAAATATATAAAAAAACACAAAAAATATAAAACACAAGCAAATTCACAAATTTCAGAAATACAAGCTCTATCACAACTTGTGAAAATCCAAAACCTGCAAAAATAAAAAAAATATAAAGTTAAATCTAAAGTAAATAAAACCTTGTCTAGCAATACTAACAACTATTTTGATATTAACAAAACTAAGGTCCCCGGCAACGGCACCAAAAATTTGTTGTGATCCGCAAGTGCACGGATACTCGAAGTAATAAAGAAAGATATCGAACCACAGAGACCTTATTGTTAAGTATCAAATAGTTGTATTCTCGCTAGCTAAGTAAACCGAATATCATGCAATCATCAACGGAAAGAGTGTAAAGTAAATCAAAGAGATAAGTATGGGACTAGGGTTTCATCCACCTTGATTTCAATGATTAGATATAAATAAAAGGTCATCAGTCTAATTTTATCATGATAAAGACTTAATTTACTTCATAAAGGGATCATCTCACTTTCGTGCAGACAATCATGTAGGGACCAATCCTCGCTCTCGCGCAAGACTTATCCCAGGCTAATGATAAGAAAATCATCAATCAATGAACTCAAGAATCACTTTCGTGCATCCGAATTCTAGGTTGATAATCTCTAGTGGAATCTCAAGGATCACTTTCGTGCATCCGAGCCTCAACACTAGTTTTACTCATGGATCTCCAACGTTCCGATCCTCACTTTCGTGCAAGATCTCCACGTTTGACAATTAGACTCGATCTATAGATTCATGTTATTATCATGGCAATTAATCTACTAAAACTGAACAAATTGGATCTAACCAAAGGAAGGGTTCCTAACATGCAATTCTAGGGTTCTGAATTCTCAAGCAATTACCTTTCAGTCAATAGCGAAAATTCTAAAAACATGATTAGTAACGTGGATCTATAGAGAGTCTAAGCACAAACATCACATGAGCAAAATTATTATGGCAAAATTATCATGACGAAAAAAAGATTATCTAATCATTAAAAATCAAGGGGGATTGCACCCCATGTCCCAAAATATGTCTATGCAAGCATGGAGAAAGAAATACAATCAACCATAGTTTCAAAGTATCAGAAATTGAAGAGAAGGAAGAAATAAACTTTACAACATGGCTGTGAAATTAAACACAGCCGTAATTTGCAAGGAACTCGCTATGAATAGCGCCGGCGACGCTTCTTACGTTGATTCCTCTTCCGATCGGACTCCTCTTGCTCTGAAACTTCTGGTGTGTCTTCCTTATCCCCAAGTGAAGCTTCTGTGTGAAAATCGTGGCCTAAGGTGCCCTCTACACCTCTCAGCGTGAGGCCAAACCCTAGACGCCTCTCTCGCAATTTCTCCTCCGATACTGGATAAACATTCACCCTTTCACTTCGTGCTTCTTCTCCTCTTAAAGATGAATCGGCAGCAACTTTCGGATCTCAATTTGGAGCTCTAGATCAAAAGTTATGGTCCGCGCAAGTTTCGGACCCGTAAAAATCGTGTTTTTGAGTGTAATTACGGTACCGTAAAATATGTTACGGTAGTGCCGTATTTTCTGGGAAACTTTCTAGTTAGAAATTGCCCAAAATACGGTACCATAAAATATTTTATGACCGTGCCATAATTTTAGCAATTTATTCTATTCTGAATGCGCTCCAAAATACGGTAGTGTAATATTTTACGGTAGTGCCGTAAAATCGCTTGCATTCTCTGGTCTGAAGTCTCTAGAAAATACGGCCCGTGTAATTCTTTACCCCAGTGCCGTAAAATCACAAGTGTCTCTGTTCTGAAGCGCTCCAAATTACGGCAGTGTAATTTCTTACGGCGGTGCCGTAAAATCATGAAAACCTTATGTTTGGAAAACTCTCCAAATTACGCAGGTGCTCTAATATTATGGTAGCGTACATAAATACGGTACCGTAATATAGATTACGGCCCTGCCGTATTTTGGTTTGTTGCTCCGTTTTGCATGAAATTTGTCATGTGAGCTCCTCTTGATGATGGTAACTCTTTCATGTATTTGATTTTGCTAGAAAACGCCTTAAAATAGTGCCATTTTACCTGAAAATCATGAAAAACCAAAATAGAAGTAGACTTTGCAATATTTGATAATTTTAGCATGAATATACGAAAAAGATCTTCAATTGAGTATGAAAAGATATCTAAAATGATACAAAATATACTATATTTTTTAGTGTCATCAAAACTCTATAGGCATCGTTGAGAGGTTAGGGTTTCATACTGTATCCGGCCCTCGCTGGATATGAAATGCCTAGACTATCTCAATAAGGGGAATTGCTTGGAGCAATCGGCCGGCATGCCCACCTTAGGAAGCATGGGTTACTTTGTGCATCTCATCCCACCCTCGTGGGACACGAAGCCTCATGTGGAATAAGGATCTCATCTCACTAGGAAGTCTTAAACTTCCCGATTGACTTTGTGGGTTGTCAATTCAATTAAAATAGTGGGAGCCATAATCATTTAAAACAAGTCCAGTTTAAATGATTTGAAGTAGTACTAATCTGTTATTTCTTGGTTGTTGTAGAACAATGGCAACGAACAATAGCGGTTGGTCACTGCGATGTATCCTTGAGACGGACAAGTTAGTTGGATCCAACTTGATGGATTGGTATATGAACTTGAGAATTGTGCTCAAGCTCAAGAGCAAGCTCTATGTCCTTGAGCAGCCTATTCCTGACCCCACTTCCGTGCTCAGTCCTAGCAGTTGAGAAGGATGCTTATGATAAGCATCAGGCTGACACTTTGGAGGTTGCACAATTGATGCTAACCAACATGTCGCCCGAGATTCAAGGGCAATATGAATTGAAGAGTGCCTATGAGATTATTACTAATCTAAGACAGCTCTTTAATGAATTGGTTAGGCTCAATCCTCCTAAAGTTGACATTCAGTGTGTTGAGACGAAAGGCTTGACCAAGGAACTGAAATTAAAGATGGAATGGATTAGGAAGAATAAGTACTATTCATGTGGAGGGCCACCTCACATGTTGAAGGACATGGTGCGACTTCAGAGTGAGAAGAAGAGAGGCAAGGCTTCGTCTTCAAGCTCAGATATTTATGTTACAGAAGTCAACCTTTCTATTTCTATGTCATGGGTATTGGATACCGCATGTGGAGCTCATATTTGTACAAATTGCAGGGGCTCAAGAAAAATAGATCGGTCCGGCCTAGAGAGATTGACCTACGAGTTGGAAACGGGGCACAGGTTGCTGCTGTTGCTGTAGGAGTTTTGACTATGATGAGGCGGTCAGTGGATTGGACTCTGAGAGATGGCTTGAGGCTATGCGATCTGAGATGGATTCCATGTCAGCTAATCAAGTCTGGGATTTGGTTGAGTTGCCTGATGGGGTAAAACCCATAGGGTGTAAATGGGTCTTCAAGCGGAAGACAGACATGGATGGCAACATAGTTACCTATAAAGGTAGACTAGTGGCTAAAGGATTCAAACAAGTCCACGGGGTGTATTATGATGAAGCCTTTTCGCCAGTTGCCATGATCAAATCCATTCGGATTCTACTTGCTATAACTGCATATCATCACTATGAGATATGGCAGATGACTGTGAAGACAACGTTCCTTAACGGGAAGCTGACTAAGGATGTGTACATGACACAACCTGATGGCTTCATCCATCCTGCAGATGCCAGTAAGGTCTGCAGGCTAAAGAAATCCATTTATGGATTAAAGCAAGCATCTCGAAGTTGGAATCTTCAGTTTGATGAAGCTGTGAGAGATTATGGCTTTATCAAAAGCGAAGATGACGCCTGTGTATACAGAAAATTCAGTGGGAGTTTGGTGACTTTTCTGGTCTTGTATGTTGATGACACACTACTCATCGGAAATGACATCTCTAGTCTTCAAGCTGTGAAGACATGGATAGGGAAGTATTTCGAGATGAAGGACTTAGGGGAAGCCACCTACATCCTAGATGTGAGGATCTACCGGGATCGATCCAAAAGGCTCCTAGCCCTTAGTCAGAGTACCTACATTGATTAGGTCCTGGAAAGGTTCAACTTGGAGCAATCCAAGAAAGGATACCTTCCAATGAGACATGACCTTACTCTCTCAAAGAACTAGTGTCCCACCACACAGGCTGAGAGAGATGACATGAGTCGAGTGCCCTATGCTTCAGTAGTGGGATCAATCATGTATGCAATGTTGTGTACTAGACTAGACGTGGATTATGCTGTGAGCATAACCAGCCGATACCAATCCAATCCTGGTCTACAACACATGGTAGCTGTAAAGAACATCCTTAAGTATCTGAGAAGAACTAAGGATCTGTTCTTGGTCTATGGGGGACAGAAAGGCCGCAGTATGTAGGGCTACACTGATGCGTCGTTCCAGTTTGACCCTGACGACTTCAGATCGCATACAAGCAATGTGGTCAGATTAAATGGAGGTGCTATGAGCTAAGAGAGTTCTAAGCAATCCATTGTAGCTAATTCTACAACCGAGGCTGAGTATGTGGCCGCTTTTGAGGCAGCCAAAGAAGCCGTTTAGATCAGGAAGTTCATCCTACAGAAGCCAGTAAAGTCTGCATGCTAAAGAGATCCATTTATGGATTAAAGCAAGCATCTCGAAGTTGGAATCTTTGATTCGATGAAGCTGTGAGAGATTATGGCTTTATCAAAAGCGAAGATGACGCCTGTGTATACAGAAAATTCAGTGGGAGCTTGGTGACTTTTCTGGTCTTGTATGTCGATTACATACTGCTCATCGGGAACGACATCCCTAGTCTTCAAGCTGTGAAGAAAAGGTTAGGGAAGTGTTTCGAGATGAAGAACTTAGGGGAGACCGCCTATATCCTAGGCGTGAGGATCTACCAGGATAGATCCAAGAGGCTCCTAGCCCTTAGTTAGAGTACCTACATTGATAAGGTCCTAGAGAGATTTAACTTGGAGCAATCCAAGAAAGGGTACCTTCCAGTGAGATATGGCCTTACACTCTCAAAGAGCCAGTGTCCCACCACACAGGCTGAGAGGGATGACATGAGTCGAGTGCCTTATGCTTCGGCAGTGAGATCGATCATGTATACAATGTTGTGCACTAGACCAGATGTGGCTTATGCTGTGAGCATAACCAGCCGATACCAATCCAATCCTGGTTTACAGCACTGGGTGACTGTAAAGAACATCCTGAAGTATCTGAGAAGAACTAAGGATTTGTTCCTAGTCTATGGGGACAGGAAGAGCTCAGTATGCAGGGCTACACTAATGTGTCTTTCTAGTCTAACCCTAATGACTTTAGATCGCAGGCTGGCTATGTGTTTAAGATGAATGGAGGTGCTATTTGCTGGAAGAGCTTCAAGCAATCCACTATTGCCGATTCTACAACCGAAGTTGAGTATGTGGCTGCTTCTGAGGCAGCCAAAGAAGCTGTTTGGATAAGGAAGTTCATTTCTGAACTTCAGGTGGTTCCCAGTGTAGTGGATCCCATTGAAATCTACTGTGATAACAATGGAGCAATTGCACAAGCCAAGGAACCTTCGGTCTCATCAAAGATCCAAACACATACTCAGAAGATTTCACCTGATCAGAGAGATCATAAGCAGAGGTGATGTCAAGATTAGCAGAGTTGACACAGAGAACAGTCTGGCAGACCCATTGACTGTCACGCTAGAGATATGGGGTTGAGATTACTCAACCTCTAGGTCTTAGTGCAAGTGGGAGATTGTTGGTGTATATGCCCTAGGACCTAGTTTTGGTCTATGATTGTACTACTTGACTTTGATATTTATATATATCATTCTAGCATTGTTATTATCATTGTTTGTCTACATCTGCAATTATGTACTTACATGATAATGTCCTAGATTGCTCCAAGCTAGGCGTGGTCAGAGTACCTACATTGATAAGGTCCTAGAGAGATTTAGCTTGGAGCAATCCAAGAAAGGGTACCTTCCAGTGAGATATGGCCTTACACTCTCAAAGAGCCAGTGTCCCACCACACAGGCTGAGAGGGGTGACATGAGTCGAGTGCCTTATGCTTTGGCAGTGAGATCGATCATGTATACAATGTTGTGCACTAGACCAGATGTGGCTTATGCTGTGAGCATAACCAGCCGATACCAATCCAATCCTGGTTTACAGCACTAGGTGACTATAAAGAACATCCTAAAGTATGCAGGGCTACACTAATGCGTCTTTCTAGTCTGATCCTGATGACTTTAGATCGCAGGCTGGCTATGTGTTTAAGATGAATGGAGGTGCTATTTGCTGGAAGAGCTTCAAGCAATCCACTATTGCCGATTCTACAACTGAAGCTGAGTATGTGGCTGCTTCTGAGGAATCCAAAGAAGCTGTTTGGATAAGGAAGTTCATTTCTGAACTTCAGGTGGTTCCCAGTGCAGTGGATCCCATTGAAATCTACTGTGATAACAATGGAGCAATTGCACAAGCCAAGGAACCTTCGGTCTCATCAAAGATCCAAACACATACTCAGAAGATTTCACCTGATCAGAGAAATCATAAGCAGAGGTGATGTCAAGATTAGCAGAGTTGACACAGAGAACAGTCTGGCAGACCCATTGACTGTCACGCTAGAGATATGGGGTTGAGATTACTAAACCTCTAGGTCTTAGTGCAAGCGGGAGATTGTTGGTGTATATGCCCTAGGACCTAGTTTTGGTCCATGATTGTACTACTTGACTTTGATATTTATATATATCATTCTGGCATTGTTATTATCATTGTTTGTCTACTTCTGCAATTATGTACTTACATGTTAATGTCCCTAGAGACAGATTGGATATGTGCTCAAATGATCGTCCCTAGTCGATGTACCAGAGTGGATATGGGACAACTCTGGTACTTGTGAGACTAGTATATGGGCTGGTTAGGCACGATGTGCTAAAATAGACATATGGGTATATCAGTGGTGGATATACTGGACCGACCCGCTGTGAGGCAATGACTTGGTGTCATGAGTTATCCTCACAAGCTATAGGAAATGCATTGATCCCTTTACTTGAGGTCATTGGCCATTCTATATGGTTAGAAATATGCATTGATACAACCTAACACCTCGCCGTAGTTGGGAGGTAATAACGGTTGTCATTGAGCATGTCACGACCAATATGAGAAGGTCAATGGACAGACAGAGGATTTGCCCCTTCCTAAGGGAAGCTTGATATCCATGGAGCTCCTCTATGGTTCTATGACTGAAAGTGTATAGCCATACCCAGGTGAGACCTGATTTAGTCATAACCATGAGATTGGATGAAAACAAGTGGTGACGCACTTGTCCAATCGGATATCAGTTCGGCAAAGAGACTGGAATGCATCTATACCTAGTTGCGATGATGGGGATATCGATGTCAATATCCATTCCAATGACCTGGGTAGCAGTGATGTAATGGTATGTGCCACTCACTGCTTGTGGTGACCTTTGGTTAGCACTACCAATGTCAGAGGAACCTACAGGGTCGCACACCTTGATACTCGAGTTCTCGTATTGATCGAGAAGCCTTATGATCAAGTTATTGGATAACTCGGATCTATTTGGGAGATTTCATCAGCGCCGATGGGCCTGATGAGATGGAAGAATGTTATGGGAGCAACTTAGTAGATGTTTAGTCTATTTTGCTATTTGTTGGGAAGGAAGAATCCAAGATCCACAAAAAGAGTGAGAGACTCCCCTACTTGGCACTATGTAAAATTGATAGTGGTACCTAAGACATGGGTTGAAGTTTGTAAAAAATAATGAGGGATAAAAAGAATAAGACTCCTCTACTTGGCACTATGCAAAATTGATAGTGGTACCGAAGATAAGAGTTGAAGTCAAAAATAAAAAAAATGTATCTAAGTGGGTACATGCCATCTTTACAAAATATATAAAAAAGAAAAAAAGTTATGTGTGGAAAAAGATCTTGGAAACCTAGTTCCTGTAAACAAAAGCATGATAGATTTGAACTGAAAATTGGATAAAATCATGAGATTGAAAATTCTATTTATTGTACAAGTTGTGAAATTCTATTTGATTGAGTTGTAGATTTAGAGGATTGAGTTCTAAGATGGATGTGTTTATTTAAAATTTTATCAAGCAATTGGTGTAATTTTTCATTAGTGATTGTATTTTTGAAATTTATTCTTTATGAGAAAGTCTGTGCTTATGATCAATTTTTTATTTTTGCTTGAGGACAAGCAAAGTTTGAGCCTTATGTATTTGATGACACCGAAATTTATAGTAAATTTCATGTCATTTTATATATATTTTCGTGTCATATTTATGAACTTTTGTTTGTTTTTAAGCATTATTTGTTAAATATTATGGAATCTACACAATTTCTTGTTTTTCATGAATTTCAGGTTAAAAGTGTCATATTTTGATGGATTTTGGAAGATCTGAGCACACCAATGGATTTCAGACGTTGAAACAAAGCCGCCCGCCAATTTTCATGCAAATCGGAGTAAGTTTGAAAAATACACCCCAGGTGTAATGGATATTACGGGTGTAATTTCTGCCCAAAATATGGCATGGCCGTAAGAAATAACACGGGCCGTAATTTAGAGCAATTTCCGACCAGAAAGTTTAGTTGAAAATATGGCACTGCCGTGTTTTAAATACGGTACCGTAATTAGACTTAAAAACGTGATTTTTACGGGTCCGAAACTTGCGTGGACCATAACTTTTGATCCAGAGCTCCAAATTGAGATCTGAAAGTTGCTGCGGACTCGTCTTTAAGAGGAGAACACACAAAAATTGAAAGGAAGAATGTTTATCTAGTATCGAGGGAGCAATCGACAGAGAGGCGGCTAGGGTTTGGCCTCGCGCCGAGAGGCGTAGAGGGCAACTTAGGCTGCAATTTTCGCACAGAAGCTTCGCTTGGAGATAAGGAAGACACACCAGAAGTTCCAGAACAAAAGGAGTCCGATCGGAAGAGGAATCAATAGAAGAAGTGTCATCAGTATTATTCACAATGAGTTCCTTATAAATTAAGGCTGTGTTTAATTTCATAGCCATATTGTAAAGTTTATGTTGAACTAATTATTTTGACAAAAAAAATTCATCATCACCGAAGTCAAAATTAATTTTGGAAGAGACAATAAGTTTTAAAACATCTGGGTGCTGCCAAAATGGAGTTCAGATTCGTGGACAGTCAAGATTATTTAATGCAATTGATGCATGTCTCCACCACCGATCTAGAATTGCTAATATGGAAAAGTCTGGCGTGTGCGCCAACAATAAAAAAAAATTAAAAAATAGGAAGCAGCAGGTTTAATTTAACTAGCCCAGAAATCTGGAAATAATTTCCAGCATGGACAACTCTAACCAAAATAAAATAAGAAAGCAAAGGGGGAATTAGCAAGATCGAGCATAAAAAAAAAAAAAGGGATGCACATGAAAGGCCAAAGAAGTCAAAATTGAGTCTTAGAGGAATCAATAAAATAGAATACCAATTAAGATGGCTACGTTGATTGGAAGAAAACTAAATAATAATAAAATAAGGCAACGTGGAGAAATAAAGGCTCCTAATCAAATTGTATCCTCTTAAGATTTTGACCCAAAAAAAAAAGTGCCTCGACATGTATGGAATTACAAGTTCGGAAAGAGTGGAGCAGCAAACACAATAAAAAGCATATGGCAACTAAGGAAATAAATCAACCGATAAACGGCAGCCAAGAATGGAGATCATCAAAGAAAGAAGGAAATTCGGCAGAGAAAGAAGGAAGCAGAATAGGTAAAGATCAGCGCAACAAAACAAATAAATCAGATTCGGCCATAAAATTAGCGACAGCAAAAAAAAAAAAAGGAAAGCAGGGGAAAGGAAACTCGGCTAAAAAGGAAAGCTGTACAAAATTATGTCAATCGATTTCATCAAGCTCTTTATAAAAGAGAGGCTAGCACAAACAAAAAAAGTGGAGGGAGACACTGTTATACCTTGATGATTATATTTTTATAATAAATTAATTAATTAAAATGTATTTTTATTTTTTGGAAATCCTATAAACCCTCCCGAATCCTATTCTAATTAACCCTAAATTTCTCCCCAAATCCTAATCCCTCTTACCCTAAATTCTCTCTAAGTTCCCCTATGAATAAAACCCTCCTCTTAACCTACCGATTAAATCCCTAATTAACTTCCTCGCAAACGCCGCCCGATTCCTCTGTAACTTTCCTTGCGAACACAGCACCAGTCTGTGTCTTCGCGTCTGCTCCATCGACATCGAGTGAACGTCCGGCGGCAACGGAGAGAGGCTCAAGCGCTGCCTTCATCGTCTCCTTGATCAGACGCTTCCGTCCGACGAGAGTTCGAACGCGGGAGGCGAGGTCCGAGCGGCGAACGGCGAACAGCGGGTTCATCTGTTCTGTTGCGGACGCGAGCAGCGGGAGGTGGATTTCTGTTTCCGGCGACCTCCCTTTCGTCCGGCGGCTTCGTTTTCTTCTTGCGGCGACTGACTTTTCCATCTTCTCCCTGCGGTGAGTTTTCTCTCTGAGTCGACGTCGTCTCCGCCTCCTTCCGACGCCGACGATTCGTGGCGGCTCCTTCTTTCCTTGTTCACAGCGGTTTTCTTCCTATCCAACGTCGACGGTTTTCCTCTCTAGCCGGCTACTTTCCCTTCCGGCAGTCCTCCCTTTCCCGGCGCCGGCAACCTATTCCTCTCCCGGCGGCGTCGGCAGCTTCGCTCGCTCCTTTTCCGAATCAGCGATGCGCACGAAGACGAACGAAGCGTCGTTCGTTCCGCGTCGAATTTCGACAAAAAGGTGAGTTTTGTTTTTTTTTATTTATTTTTAATTTAAATCTGATTTTACTGAATAATAGAAATATTTAAATTGTTATGATGGGGGAAAATTATGTAGATGGGAAAATTATTTAGATGATAATTATTTAGGGATAAATTCTGATGTAATAGAAAATTAGGGGTTAATGGTAATATTATGGATTGATGCTTGATAGTTAATAACAAGGATTTATTTAAATGATTCAGTTGAGAAAAGGAGGTAATCGAGCTTTCAGATAGTATTCAGGAAATCAGCACTTCATGTAGGAATCTTTCCCCTACCTTTGTTACGGTGTCAAATTCATGTGTAGATAGATATTGACACCTTACCTTTGAAACTATTCTGATTGATTTGATTCTAAATTCAGTTGACCTCATTATCCTATTATTTGTGCATAATTGGCTTCAGTATCATATGATTAACATAAATGCATTGAGAATATGTTTTCTGATATTTCTGTTGGAAAGTTATGAATAATTATGAACCATGCAAAAGAATTGAGATGTTATACTGTTATCATGTCGTGGCATGCATATGACCTCTGACCTGGTGATTTATCACCAGTGGCCTGTTTATCTGAGTTGTAGTTCTGATTATATCAAACTATGTGTTTGCCGGTTAGGGCACCGCCAGTTGTCCTCGGACAATACTACGGATGTCAGATGTTGGACGCAACATTCACCGGACTGTCTAGATACAGTCGTTCTATCGTGTGAGCTGACGATAGAAACACTCTGAGAATGAGTGCGGCTCATGAGTGAGAATTGTGGCCAAGCTTGATGATTTACACGACAACCTTATGTTTAATTATTTTGTTGTATTATCAGTTCCTGACATGTAGTGTAGCTCTGTTATTGAAATTTCATATAAATTGAACATGCATCATATCTCTTGGTTCCTACTTAGCATTTTCGTTAACTCCCCTTGTTTCTCCTCCAGGTATCGAGTTTGCGTATGGGAGGGATAGAGTAGATAGTTAGTTACCCACCGGAGACAGAGTATCATCAAGTGTTCTTTGATAAATACTTTTCTGATTTATTCTAGTATTACAGTTAAATTAATTGCATCTTTGTTAGAGTGTCTTTATAGACTTTAGTTAATGAATTTTGCAATGGAGTCAGTTGATTATGATACACATTGCTGATGTTGAATTTAAGACTATTTGATTTATTTGATTTTATAGTTCCTTTGTTCCTATCAATATTGTCATCTCCCTGGGGAACCCTGAGCTAGGAATAGCCGGTTTCCGCCGGGGCGTGACAATTTTATTGGTATCAGAGGCAAGTTAGTAAGAAAGCCTAAGGATATAGGAACATTAGGACTAGGATTGGGTTAAGGTTAGAATAATTGAATAAGTAAACATTCATTATATGACATGTTATGTTGTTGGTAGGATGGCACCAAGAACTAGAGCCAGAGCAATCACAAGTCAAGGAAGTAAGGGAGCTAGAAATTCTCTTGATGCCGAGGTACATTTACCTCAAAACTTACCTAGAGCCCCTACAAGAAGAAGAAGTGGGTATGAAGCCTCAGTACCCTTAGAGGCAGCACCACCTGCTGAAACAGTCAGGGATGAGGGTGAATCGTCCTCTCCTTCATTGGTACCACAACCCGTAATCACTCAGCCAGTTAGGGCAGCCAGTATGCTTATGCAATTTTCTCAGTTGGGAAAAGATAGATTTGGTGACTTCGCCGGTACTACTGACCCTTGGGCTGCCAGAAATTGGTTACTAAAGGTAGAGCAAACTTTTAGGGCACTAGGATGCCCAGAGGAACAAAAGGTGGAATTGGCCACATACTTTTTATCTGATAGAGCTGGCACGTGGTGGTCTGGTATGAGAGTTACCTTTGGAGATGGTCCTATCCCTTGGGCTGATTTTAGAAGAACATTCCTTGAGAAATATTTCCCTGAAACTTTTCAAGACAGCCAGATGCAGGAGTTTCTGAACCTAAAACGAGGAAAAAGGACTATAAATGTTTATGTGACTGACTTCGAGAGGTTATCTGATTTATTTCCAGAATTAGTGACCACCGAAAGGAGAAAGTGTCAACTGTTCATCAAGGGACTATATCACACCATAAAGGGGCAGATGAACACTATCCCATTAGATAGCTTTCAGGAAGTGGTAAATATGGCATTCAGAATAGAGGCTTCTCTACTTGATGTGGAAAAAGATAAACAAATAGAGAAGGTTCAAGAATTTGCAGAACAGAGAAAGGTCAATCAGTTAGTTAGGCCAATGGAAACAAGAACCTATGATGGGAAGAGATCTAGAACAGTATTCAATAACCATCAGAGACCTATACACTCTTCCTACGCACCAAGCTTTAATTCAATAGGGTCAGCAAGAAAATGCTTTAAATGCAACAAAGAGGGACACATGGCTAATATCTGCCCTCTTAACAAAATACGATGCCACTATTGCAAGGATTGGGGCTATTATAAGATTAACTGCCCATGGAAAGGATTTCAACCCCCACAGCAAAGTTACCAGCAGAGCCATCAACAAAGCTACCAACAGAGCTCTAGACCTAATACTTACAATGGGAGACCAGGTTAGGCTAGTCAGGCAGGGTCACAGCAGAGGCAGCCTCAGCAACGACCTTCAGGCCCAGCCAGAGTATATGCAGTAACCCAACAAGAGGCTCAGGAAGCTCCAGACACAGTAATGAGAGGTATTATTTTCATATATGATTATCCTGCATGCCTGCTTATTGATACTGGTAGCACTCATTCTTTTATCTCTTATGAGTTTGTGATGAAAATAAAGAAAAAGCCCACTGTAGCTAGTACTGAACTATCTGTCTGCACACCTTCTGGAGGTGTGATGCAATCTCACTTAGAACTGAAACAATGTCCTCTCATCTTTGGTGATATAGTTGTTCAAACTGATCTGAGTGTTTTAGACTTCTCAGACTTTGACATTATCCTGGGCATGGATTGGCTTTTTATCCATTATGCTAATGTTGATTGTCATAATTATGTTGTGACCTTTAACCCTCCTAGTTTACCTTCCTGGAGATTTATAGGAGTCTCTGGACAAGTGGCTCCCATAATTTCTGCTATGAAAGCCAAGAAGTTAATGAGAGATGGGTGTCATGGATTTCTATTATCCATTTCAAAAGTAGAAGAGAAAACAAGAGAGCCTATGGAGCAAGTTGCAGTGATAAGGGAATTCACAGATGTGTTTCCTGAGGAGTTACCTGGACTTCCTCCAAAGAGACAAGTTGAATTTGCAATCGAGCTTCAACCTGGGTCTGCTCCAATTTCTAAAGCACCATTCAGAATGGCTCCTAAAGAATTAGAAGAACTTAAAAGCCAGTTGCAAGAACTTCTGGACAGGGGGTTTATACGACCTAGTGTATCCCCTTGGGGTGCTCCAGTCCTCTTTGTAAAGAAGAAGGATGGATCTATGAGGCTATGCATTGACTACAGACAGCTGAATGCCATTACAATCAAAAATAAATATCCACTTCCCCGAATTGACGATTTATTTGACCAATTGAAAGGCACATGTGTTTATTCTAAAATTGACTTGAGATCGGGGTATCATTGTTGGGGTATACCCTTAAGGCTAATGTTTGAGGCCTTGGGTTGTTATCAGTATCATGTATAAACTCAATGTTTATAAAGGCAATGGTTGTTATTCAGGTTGTTGCATTATCTGCTGCTATATGTATACTTCTGAATAATGTCTCAATGGTGTTCAGCTTGGCTGACATGCAGTATTGTCCTTAGTCGAGATATCTTGGTGAACATGAGACAGTCTTGATATGATTGAGAATAATATGTGTTCTAATCTTATAGGATGCTTCGAGCATGGAATAAGATGTAGACTCATAGGTACATTGGATGTACTGGACTGACCCTACTTAGGATATTCAATTGCTTGTCACAATGTGAATAATCCTTATGTGCAAACAAGTGGCATATTTCCTCTGACTTGAGATCACTTGTGTTTCTAAATGGTGATTGGCATTGTCTTGAGGTAGTTCAATATCATTTGAAATATAATGGTTATAGATTATCTTGGATAATAGGCATGAGTCATGTTAGGGCATTAGTGATAGATATAGGATTGCCTCTCCTTGTTTGGAGTGTGATGTTCTAAAGGGGCCCCCTGTATGAGATGGTTGAGAAAGTGTATAGCCATACCCAGATGACTATGTTCATCTGATCTAACCACTCTCATCATGTTGGAGTTACAGGCTTGACACGCTTGTCCAACGAGAACATCCAGTGGCAAAGGAAACATGTATGCCTAGTGAATTGAATTCACACTTGTGCTGTGTTTGGGTGTAGTCTTGGAAGACTCTTTCCTTTATATCGGGAGACAGTGATGTGTTGCTAGATACCCCTCTCTGTTCGTGATAACGTAAGTTATCGTTACCGACATTAAAGGAAACCCTTAGGGTCGCACAATTTGATGATATGGCTTACTTATGTCAGATCGTGTGGACTGAATTGTTTTGGTTCAGTTTAAAGGAGTTTAAACTCTGATTGTAAGTGAGATCTGGTCTGATCATGTTTGATTGATTAGGGCTTGAGATCGGTAAGCTTCGATCGAGAGAATTGATGCTTGATCGATGAGATCAGGAGCATCAAGAGATGAATGGTTAGATCTTGAGCCATTTGTTTTGACAAGATCTGAACCAATGCTGGTTTGATTTGGTCTTTGAACCAAATGCAATTGAACCGAATTAAATTGAACCAGTTCACTTATGTGAATGCATGGTTCAAAGAGGAGAGGAGTTATCGATGGCTTTAAGTGGTGGGTTCAAGTGGAGTTGTGAACATACTATATTTGGAAGGCGTTTTTCTTTGAAAAAAAAAAAGAAGCGCTCCCACGTTCGAACGCCATCGGGCTCTCGCCTCTTCTCCTCTCGTCTTGGGTTGTCTTCACGCCAAGAAGGAGATTCGGTCAGCCAAGAAAAAGCATCTCATCTCCATCACGCATCGAGGACTCCTTGAAGAGCTTTGCTAGCACAAGGTTCACGCCAAGGGAGAAAGCCATCATCACCTTGTGTGCGTCTACTTTGGAGGAGAGCCGCTTGCCCTCTTGCTTCCAAGTCGCCATCCAAACAATGGCTTTGGTAAGATCACAACTTGATCTTTGCAAACATAAGGTTAATCATATGTTCATGCCACATGCGATCTTCATGAAATCCCTATTTCCGCCCATGCAAATTTTAGAAGTGCATGCGTTCACCGGCAGAGTTACTTAACATGCTCTGTACTACAGAGCAGACTCTTGAAGAGGGAAAGCCTTCATCCTCTGTCTTGATGGTTCCTTCAAGGAACAAGAAGAAGGGGAAGAAGGGCAAAGCCCCTATCAAGAGCTATAACAAAGCTCTGAAACAAAAGATGAAGCGGTCGAAGGACAACAAATGCTTCCATTGTGGCCAGCTGGGTCACTGGAAGAAGGACTGTAAAGCGCTCCAAGGAGATAAGAAGGGAAGCAAGCCTTTCGCTTCTGGCTCAGGTATTTTTGTGACTGAAGTCATGGTATCTTCTTCTATTTCATGGGTGTTGGACACTGCATGTGGAGTTCACATTTGTTCAAATGTACAGGAACTCAAGAGAAGAAGACAGGTGGGACAGCATGAGGTGGACCTACGGGTTGGAAACGGGGCACGGGTTGCTGCTGTTGCTGTAGGACAATATAACATCTCTTTACCATCTGGTCTTGTATTAGAACTGGACAATTGTTATTTTGTACCGAGCATAACTAAGAATATTATCTCTATTCCTGCTCTTGTCAGGAAAGGGTTTTCCTTTGAATGCAAAACTTTAAAGTGTTGTATTTCATTTGATAATATTGTTTATGCTACTGGGTCGATTAACAATGGGTTATTCATGTTGGACATGGAATGTTCTGTACAACAAATTGATAATAAGAAAGCCAAGTATGCTGATGACAGCACCTTGCTATGGCATAGTCGTTTAGGCCATATTAACAAGAAGCGCATTAAGCGGTTGCATGACCATGGACTGCTGGGATCATTCTCCTATGAGGAGCTTGATACATGCAAAGCTTGTTTAATGGGTAAAATGACGAAGTCTCCTTTTTCTAATAAAGGTCAAAGGGCTTCAGGTTTACTTGACCTCATTCACAGTGATGTGTGTGGGCCATTTAGTAAACATGCCAGAGGTGGCTATTTATACTTCATTACTTTTACTGATAATTTCAGTAGATACGGTTATGTCTATCTTATGAGACATAAGAGTGAATCTTTTGACAAGTTCAAAGAGTTCAAAAATGAAGTACAGAATCAGTTAGGCCAAAAAATCAAGGCACTTCGTTCAGATCGAGGTGGAGAATACTTGAGTCGAGAGTTTACTGACTATCTGAAGGAGTGTGGGATTATCTCACAGCTCACTCCGCCAGGAACACCGCAATGGAATGGTGTGTCCGAGAGGAGAAATAGAACCTTATTGGATATGGTTCGTTCAATGATGAGTCAGGCTACTTTACCTTACTCCTTTTGGGGATTTGCACTGGAAACAGCTGCAAAGGTACTAAACCGAGTGCCATCCAAGGCCGTTTCAAAGACTCCATATGAGTTATGGTATGGGAAACAGCCGAGCTTGACATTTATTAAAATCTGGGGTTGCGAGGCTTATGTCAAAAAGCTCGCCTCTGGGAAACTGGAGAGCAGATCTGATAAATGTATCTTTGTCGGTTACCCTAAAGAAACTAAGGGTTATTATTTCTACGATCCCAAGGAGAACAAAGTATTTGTTGCTCGTACGGCTATTTTTCTTGAGAAGGAATTTCTTCTGCAAGAGGCCAGTGGGAGAGAAATAAAGCTGGATGAGAATCCAGAAGAAGGACAAAGAAGTCAAACTCAGTTGGATGAGCCTGAGCCAATAGAACAGGTTACTGAACAACCTGAGACTAAGATATCACGGGAACCGCGAAGATCGGGAAGGATCCGTCGACAGCCTGAGCGCTATGACGGAGTCTACATCATTAATGATGAACCCCTCACTTATGCGGATGCGGTCAGTGGACCGGAATCAGCAAGATGGCTTGAAGCTATGCGAGCCGAGATGGACTCCATGTCAGATAACCAAGTCTGGGATTTGGTTGATCCGCCTCAGGGAGTAATCCCTATAGGCTGTAAGTGGATCTTCAAAAAGAAGATTGACATGGATGGTAACGTGGTTACCTATAAAGGCAGGCTAGTTGCGAAAGCTTTCAAACAAATCTACGGGATAGATTATGATGAAACTTTCTCTCCTGTAGCCATGTTCAAGTCTATTCGGATTATTCTCGCGATAGCTGCATATTATGATTATGAGATCTGGCAAATGGATGTGAAAACCGCTTTCCTTAACGGAAAACTAGAAGAGGATGTATATATGACACAACCTGAAGGTTTCATCAATCCATCAGATCGTCATAAAATATGCAAATTAAAGAAGTCCATTTATGGACTTAAACAAGCATCGAGAAGCTGGAATATTCGTTTTGATGAATCAATCTGTGAATTTGGTTTCATCAAAAATGAAGATGACCTGTGTGTATATAAGAGGTTTAGTGGGAGCGTGATTACTTTCCTAGTCCTCTACGTCGATGACATCATGATCATTGGAAACGATATTCCTGAACTGCATGCCGTCAAAGCATGGTTAAGAAAATGTTTCCAGATGAAAGATTTAGGAGAAGCAACCTATGTATTAGGTGTACGGATCTACAGAGATAGATCTAAGAGGCTTCTCGGGCTGTGCCAGAGTACTTACATTGATAAAGTCCTGGAGAGATTCCATTTAGAAAATTCTAAAAGAGGAAATCTTCCAGTCAGACATGGTCTGAATCTTTCGAAGAGCCAGTGTCCTCAAACACAGTATGAGAAAGATGAAATGGACAATACGCCTTATGCTTCGGCTATTGGATCCATTATGTATGCGATGTTGTGTACTCGCCCAGACGTCGCTTACGGGTTAAGCGTGACCAGTCGATTCCAAAGTAATCCAGGTAAGGCACACTGGATTGCAGTCAAGAACATTTTGAAATATCTTCGGAGGACCAAAGATATGTTCTTGATATATGGAGGTCAGGAAGAACTCAGTATTTAAGGATATACTGACACTTCGTTCCAATCTGACCAGGATGATTTCCAATCGCAATCAGGCTATGTTTTTAGCTTGAATGGAGGAGCAGTGGTGTGGAAAAGTTTCAAACAATCAATTGTTGCTGATTCCACAACAGAAGCCGAGTATGTTGCAGCCTCAGAAGCATCAAAGGAGGCAGTGTGGATTCGTAAGTTCGTTCAGGAACTTGGTGTTGTTCCTTCGAGTGCAGATCCTTTGGTTATCTTCTGTGATAACACTGGAGCAATAGCACAAGCAAAGGAACCACGGTCACACCAGAAGTCCAAGCACATACAGAGAAGGTTTCATTTGATCCGTGAGATCATAGATCGTGGAGAGATCAAGATCTGCAAGGTTCATACAGATGACAATCTAGCTGACCCGCTTACAAAGCCTCTGGCGCAGCAGAAGCATGAGAAGCACTGTAATAATATGGGTTTGAGATTTCTCAACCATTAGATTAAGTGCAAGTGGGAGATTGTTGGGGTATACCCTTAAGGCTAATGTTTGAGGCCTTGGGTTGTTATCAGTATCATGTATAAACTCTATGTTTATAAAGGCAATGGTTGTTATTCAGGTTGTTGCATTATCTGCTGCTATATGTATACTTCTGAATAATGTCTCAATGGTGTTCAACTTGGCTGACATGCAGTATTGTCCTTAGTCGAGATATCTTGGTGAACATGAGACAGCCTTGATATGATTGAGACTAATATGTGTTTTAATCTTATAGTGATAGATATAGGATTGCCTCTCCTTGTTTGGAGTGTGATGTTCTAAAGGGGCCCCCTGTATGAGATGGTTGAGAAAGTGTATGGCCATACCCAGATGACTATGTTCATCTGATCTAACCACTCTCATCATGTTGGAGTTACAGGCTTGACACGCTTGTCCAACGAGAACATCCAGTGGCAAAGGAAACATGTATGCCTAGTGAATTGAATTCCCAGTGGATCCCCAGAAGATTTCTGCTATCTTTGAGTGGGGGAGGCCAAAATCAGTGCAAGAAATTCGAAGCTTTCTTGGTTTAGCAGGGTATTATAGACGATTTGTGAAAGGATTTTCTAAGTTGGCTGCTCCTTTAACCTATTTGACTAGAAAGGGTATGAAATTTGATTGGAAGGATACATGTGAAAATAGCTTCTTATAACTGAAAAAGAAATTAATTACTGCTCCAGTGTTGGTAATCCCTTCTGGAGAAGATAGTTATATCGTGTACACTAATGCTTCTGGTCAAGGTCTGGGTGGAGTTTTGATGCAAAATGATAGAGTAGTTGCCTATGCATCTCGGCAACTCAAGAATCACGAGAAGAATTATCCAGTGCATGACTTGGAACTGGCTGCCATCATTTTTGTTTTGAAGTTATGGAGACATTATTTATATGGCACTACTTTTGAAATATTCACTGACCATAAAAGTTTAAAATATCTGTTTAGTCAGAAGGAGCTGAATATGAGGCAACGCAGGTGGATGGAATATCTGAAAGATTATGATTGCCAAATTAAGTATCATCCTGGCAAGGCAAATGTGGTAGCCGATGCTCTGAGTCAGAAATCGGAAGGAACACTTGCTCATCTGAGGACTACACCAACCGACTTAATTAAACAGCTTGTGGAATTGGGTGTTGAAGTAATAAATGAATCAGAAAGGAGTTACTTGGCTGTGATGAGAGCTCAGTCTCAGCTTGTGCAGAAAATTAAGGAGACTCAATTGGGTAATGAAAATCTATTATCTTTGAGTAAGAAAGTAGAACAAGGGCTATTACCCGATTTCACAAAAGATTCAGAGGGAGTGTTGAGATTCAGAGAAAGACTGTGTGTGCCCGAAAATCATCCTGTGAAAGAAGAGTTACTAAATGAAGCACACCGATCTAAGCTTACCATTCATCCAGGGAGTACAAAGATGTACAAGGACCTTAAGGAATATTATTGGTGGAACAATATGAAAAGGGACATAGCAAAGTTTGTATCATGTTGCCTAATATGTCAGCAGGTGAAGGCTGAGCATATGAGACCAGCAGGGAAGTTGCAAAATATCCCTATACCTGAATGGAAGTGGGAGCACATTACAATGAATTTTGTCTCAGGGCTTCCTAGATCTCAAAGGGGATATGACTCAATCTGGGTAATTGTTGATAGATTGACTAAGTCAGCACATTTTCTACCTGTTAAGAAAACTGACACCTTGGATAAGTTAGCCACCCTATATTGCAATGAGATTGTCAGACTGCATGGTGTACCTACTAGTATTATTTCAGACAGAGATCCGAGGTTTACTTCTAGATTCTGGGGTAGTTTGCAAAAAGCTTTGGGTACACGATTGTATTTTAGTACAGCATTTCATCCCCAGACAGATGGCCAATCAGAAAGAACTATACAAACTTTGGAAGATTTGTTGAGAGCATGTGTACTTGATTTTGGTGGCAATTGGGAAAGTTATTTACATTGGGCAGAATTCTCTTATAATAACAGTTATCACTCCTCGATAAAGATGGCACCGTTTGAAGCCCTATATGGAAGGAGATGCAAGTCCCCTGTACTTTGGAATGAGGTGGGTGAAAGGCTATTGTCAGCACCTCAGATGCTACAACAGGATGTGGAAATAGTGCAAGGGATCAAATAAAGGTTGTTGACAGCTCAGAGCAGGCAAAAGAGTTATGCTGACAGGAGAAGAAGAGATTTGGAATTTGTCGTTGGCGACCATGTGTTTTTGAAGGTATCTCCGTTGAAAGGTGTGATGAGATTTGGAAAGAAAGGAAAACTAGCTCCGAGATACATTGGACCTTTTGAAATTCTGGAACGGGTAGGTGCAGTAGCCTACCGGTTGGCTTTACCACCCTCTCTCTCTGGAGTGCACAATGTTTTTCATGTCTCTATGCTACGGAAATACGTATCTGATCCATCTCATGTGTTAGAGAAATTGTTAGTGCCAATTCAGTCCGATACTTCCTTTGTTGAACATCCTGTGAGAATATTGGAAATAAAAGAACATCAGTTAAGGAACAAGATTATCAAGATGATTAAAGTCGGCTGGCAACATCATTCGGATAGCGAGGCTACGTGGGAGCGTGAAGAGGATGTAAAGGCTCAGTACCCCCATTTATTCTAGCTTGGTAAGTGAATTTGAGCGACCAAATTCTTTTAAGGGGTAGATAATGTTATACCTTGATGATTATATTTTTATAATAAATTAATTAATTAAAATGTATTTTTATTTTTTGGAAATCCTATAAACCCTCCCCGAATCCTATTCTAATTAACCCTAAATTTCTCCCCAAATCCTAATCCCTCTTACCCTAAATTCTCTCTAAGTTCCCCTATGAATAAAACCCTCCTCTTAGCCTACCGATTAAATCCCTAATTAACTTCCTCGCAAACGCCGCCCGATTCCTCTGTAACTTTCCTTGCGAACACAGCACCAGTCTGTGTCTTCGCATCTGCTCCATCGACATCGAGTGAACATCCGGCGGCAATGGGGAGAGGCTCAAGCGCTGCCTTCATCGTCTCCTTGATCAGACGCTTCCGTCCGACGAGAGTTCGAACGCGGGAGGCGAGGTCCGAGCGGCGAACGGCGAACAGCGGGTTCATATGTTCTGTTGCGGACGCGAGCAGCGGGAGGTGGATTTCTGTTTCCGGCGACCTCCCTTTCGTCCGGCGGCTTCGTTTTCTTCTTGCGGCGACTGACTTTTCCATCTTCTCCCTACGGTGAGTTTTCTCTCTGAGTCGATGTCGTCTCCGCCTCCTTCCGACGCCGACGATTCGTGGCGGCTCCTTCTTTCCTTGTTCATAGCGGTTTTCTTCCTATCCAGCGTCGACGGTTTTCCTCTCTAGCCGACTACTTTCCCTTCCGGCAGTCCTCCCTTTCCCGGCGCCAGCAACCTGTTCCTCTCCCGGCGGCGTCAGCAGCTTCGCTCGCTCCTTTTCCGAATCAGCGACGCGCACGAAGACGAACGAAGCGTCGTTCGTTCCGCGTCGAAATTTCGACAAAAAGGTGAGTTTTGTTTTTTTTATTTATTTTTAATTTAAATCTGATTTTAGTGAATAATAGAAATATTTAAATTGTTATGATGGGGGATAATTATGTAGATGGGAAAATTATTTAGATGATAATTATTTAGGGATAAATTCTGATGTAATAGAAAATTAGGGGTTAATGGTAATATTATGGATTGATGCTTGATAGTTAATAACAAGGGTTTATTTAAATGATTCAGTTGAGAAAAGGAGGTAATCGAGCTTTCAGAGAGTATTCAAGAAATCAGCACTTCAGGTAGGAATCTTTCCCCTACCTTTGTTACGGTGTCAAATTTATATGTAGATAGATATTGACACCTTACCTTTGAAACTATTCTGATTGATTTGATTCTAAATTCAATTGACCTCATTATCCTATTATTTGTGCATAATTGACTTCAGTGTCATATGATTAAGATAAATGCATTGAGAATATGTTTTCTGATATTTCTGTTGGAAAGTTATGAATAATTATGAACCATGCAAAAGAATTGAGATGTTATACTGTTATCATGTCGTGGCATGCATATGACCTCTGACCTGGTGATTTATCACCAGTGGCCTGTTTATCTGAGTTGTAGTTCTGATTATATCAGACTATGTGTTTGCCGGTTAGGGCACCGCCAGTTGTCCTCGGACAATACTACGGATGTCAGATGTTGGACGCAACATTCACCGGACTGTCTAGATACAGTCGTTCTATCGTGTGAGCTGACGATAGAAACACTCTGAGAATGAGTGCGGCTCATGAGTGAGAATTGTGGCCAAGCTTGATGATTTACACGACAACCTTATGTTCAATTATTTTGTTGTATTATCAGTTCCTGACATGTAGTGTAGCTCTGTTATTGAAATTTCATATAAATTGAACATGCATCATATCTCTTGGTTCCTACTTAGCATTTTCGTTAACTCCCATTGTTTCTCCTCCAGGTATCGAGTTTGCGTATGGGAGGGATAGAGTAGATAGTTAGTTACCCACCGGACACAGAGTATCATCAAGTGTTCTTTGATAAATACTTTTCTAATTTATTCTAGTATTACAGTTAAATTAATTGCATCTTTGTTAGAGTGTCTTTATAGACTTTAGTTAATGAATTTTGTAATGGAGTCAGTTGATTATGATATACATTGCTGATGTTGAATTTAAGACTATTTGATTTATTTGATTTTATAGTTCCTTTGTTCCTATCAATATTGTCATCTCCCTAGGGAACCCTGAGCTAGGAATAACCGGCTTCCGCCGGGGCGTGACAGACACTCTTGCATCCGAGGAAACCTGGAAGAAGTCAATGAAGCAAAGAGGAGTGGCGACAAAAACAAAGGAGCAGCCGAAGAAATTTTTTTTAAGAGAAGGAGAGGTTCTCCGCCAAAGAAAGAAGAAGAAGAAATGGAGGACGCTCTGGCGTTAAACAATACTCTTGCATCCTAAGATAACTCCCTCACGGACAAAAGGAGGAAGCCTGGAAGAAGTTTGGGGCAACAGAAAAAAGAGGTCGGCAAGGTTGTGGCTGAGAGGTCTCAGCTAGAGGGAGCCTCGAATTATCATCAACGCACATCAACACCATGCACTGTTTGGGAGTTACGTACGTCAATATCATATGATATTGGAGTGTAACTCCTCAGTGTTATGATGTTATGGGGGAATAAGCGGCGACGGCGGCAATAAGAAGCGCAGGAGTGAAAATAAAAAGGGCAGAAGCTGTTCTCCGGGGGCGGCTGAAGAACCTCACGGTAAAAAAAAAGAAAGGGGAGGATACAACTCTCTCAGACAATAAAAAAAAGAAGTAGCAAGAAGGAGGTAGAGGAGGCTCTCGGCAACAAAAAGAAGAGGGGAATATCTCACAGCAAGAAGTGAAGGAGGTTTAAAAGAAAAGCAGGAAGAACGTCTCAGCAAAAAAAAAAACAAAGAAGTAGTAAAAAAGAAGCTGAAGAAGATGCGGTGGTGAAGTAGAATAGGTTGTAGCAGAAGAGTAGTTAAAAAGAAGATGTGGTGAAGTAGAATAGGCTGTAGCAGAAGAGAAGTAAAAGAAAAAGAAAAGAAGAAGAAGGATTAACCGATTTGTTCCGTCGAAGCGGACGCGAGGAAAGTTTTCTTCCTTTGGTGCGTTCTTCGGACATCGGTGGAGTTCGGCAGAAGAAGTAGTAAAAAAAAAGAAGGAAGAAGAAGAAGATGCTAGTAAAAAGAAGAAGAAGATGCGACAGTGAAGGAGAATATGTTGTAGGGAAATAAGAAGTAGTAAAAAAAGGGGAAGAATAAATGATGGTAAGAGAATATGTTGTAGCGAGATGTTTCTGTTGAGAAGGAGCTATAAAAGAAAATAAATAAAGAAGAGGAGAGGGGGTCTCTCAGCAAGAAGTGAAGAAGAAGAGGAGAATTTGGGGAGAAGTTAAAAAAAAAAAAGAAGAAAGAGATGATCTCTCGGCAATTAAAGAAGAGGGGGGAGGAATTGAAAAGAAGAGAGGGAATAAAAGAGAAGGGAGATGGGGCAAGTCTCGGCAAACAAAAAAGAGATGGGCTGAAGGTCACAGCAGAAGGTGGCTGAAGATGGGAAGATATGTTGTAGTAGGAATGGAGGAGCAAAAATATCACTGGTTAGAAGGAGAAGTGATAACAAAAAAGGGGCGAAAGACTTTATCGAGATTCCCTATATCCCAAAAGTTCAACCTGATTATTTCCTACCCTGATTACGTAAAAAAAATCAGAAGAGAGATTTTGCGCAGTAACAAAAAAAAAAGAGATGGGATAAAGAAGGTCTCAGTAATAAATAATATAGAAGAAGAAGAGAGGCTGGGAGAAGTCTTGGGAAGCAATGAAAAAGAGAAGAAGAGGGTGGCTAGGAGGATGCGGCTGAAGTTGGAAGATATGTTGGGGTAGAAGCGAAGAAACAATATTACTGTCGAGGATCCTTATATACTCTCACCGCCAAGGATTTTATATCCTTCTTCTCACTGATCCCAATTCATATTTTAAGGATCTCAT
Organism: Costus lasius; assembly: GCA_027563935.2. Lineage (NCBI taxonomy): Eukaryota > Viridiplantae > Streptophyta > Magnoliopsida > Zingiberales > Costaceae > Costus > Costus lasius. The sequence continues at coordinate 54,042,343 of CM050453.2, forward strand.
ATATCCTCTATACACAGGGATTTTTATATCCTATGAAGACCTTCCAGGATTTCTATCCTGCGTATATATTCAGGATGTGATGGAATTCATGCTATGGGGTTCTTAGTTTTTTTTTTAATCCTGCATACTTAAGATGCTATGGGATTCCTAGCTTTCTATCCTGCAGGATGTATAAGATTCTTGATATGCAAAAAAAAAAAAAAAAAAAAAAATAGAGGAGAAACTCTCGAAAAAAAAGGGGAAACGAGAGAAGAAGAAAAGAGGTTGAAGTAACCAAAATAAAAAAGAGAAGTACAGAAGAGTAAGCAGAGTATTTACCTTAATATTGCTGCTCCACGCAAGCACCACTCCTATCTTCTCCAATTTGGCAAATTGCTTATTGAACTCTACACAGGGCAGTAGCCGATCATATACATGAACTTCTCTTCAAATCAACAGGTTCAGATCATTGAAAGCTACCTAGACAAAGAGCGAATACTGATAGAAATAACTAAACAAAAAAATGAATAAATAAATTGTGAAGAAAAAGAATTATACCTTAAACCTGCAAGAAGGGGTGGAGTTTCTTCACGCTACCTGGCAGTGAAGATAAAAAATCAAGCATAAGAAATTGAAGGAAAGAAGATACGAAATTTTAAGTTTGCGCAGAGACCCTATGCGCACTACAGCAGAGTTTAATTTGCAATTAACTTGGTTTCAAGTCTAATTAATGAATTTGGACTTAATTGAAGTAGATCTATGGGGAGCGAGCCCAACCTGATTTGCTGTGCCCGACCGTGTGTCACTAGCGCAACGGTGCCACCATTCTTCTCTCCGCCAGCTCCTCGTCGCCAGAAACACTCATCCCTGCCAGTTCTTTGTAGCTGCCGCCTTCACCGCCTTCTTCCCTGATGGTCACCTCTTCCAGGTAAGCACATCCTTTTGGCCGATTGGAAGGGGTAATGCAACCGCTGGCATCTGCACAGACGCCATCGTCCCCGGCGTCAATATCTTCTCCTCCCCTCTTTACAGACAAGTCCAGATGCCTCTCTTATACCTAGCTTGGAAGGCTCGGTAGAGTCGCCTCTCTACGGAAAACTCGGAAGCGCCAATCCCGTCACCTCCATGTTTCGGACGCAACTCACCGGAACTCGACGCCTCCCCTCTTCACTGATGAGAGCGGGCATCTATCTAATGGTCCAACTCGTCAGCATCACCCCTCCTTTCCGTCTCCTCCAGCAAGCAGTTATAGCTTCCTCCACGGAAAGCTCGGTAGCGCCATGATCTCCCGACAAATCCCGTCGAAAATCGCCGCCTCCTCTGCTTAAATCAAACTCGCCGATCTCCTGCCCAGCGGAACAGCAAGGCCGATTTCTCGCCGGAACCATTCCCCCTTTCCTGCGACCTCACTGGATTTTACCGCCTCCCAATTTCGGAAACGACCAGAAGCCTCGTCGCCCCCTTTTCCCTCGTCGGTCACCCACCGAGCGAAAGCAGCAGAAGGCCGATTCCTCATCGGAACCATTCCCCTTCTCACCGACGCCTCTCGCCAAAAACTCGACAGGAAGATACAGCTCGGCAGCGTCCCAGCCGCCCAATTCTTTGCTGAGAACAACAGGATGATACAACTAAATTAAAGGGTAAGTTGCTTTCACATAAAAAAATGAAAAGAAAAAAAAAAGAAATTAAAAAATTTTTTTAAAAAAGAAAGATAATAAAGAAAAAGATAAAAAACAGTGATAATGAAATCTTTGAAGGCGTTAACTGATTTCGACATCAAACTTCACTTTAACATATTTCATGATAAAATAATTTTTGAATTGAAATGATAATAATATTCATTCCTTAAGATTAAAAAAAAATAATAATAAGCATTAATATGCTACGATGAAGTATTGTTTGGGAGGTGCGTACGTCGACGTTTAACGTCGGGGCGTAGCTCCTCAATACGACGTTATGTTTGTTAAGGCTGTAATTTAAATATCCAATAAGCCGTCAAGGCCGGATATTTTTTTAATTTAAATATCCAATAAGCTGTCAAGCCGGATATTTTTTAAATTAAAATATCCAATAAGCCACTAAGGCCGGATATTTTTCAAATCAAAATATCCAATAAGCAGTCAAGGTGGGATATTTTTCAAATTTAAATATCCACTAAGCCGTCAAGGCTGGATATTTTCCAAATCAAAATATCCAATAAGCCGTCAAGGCCGGATATTTTTTAAATTTAAATATCCAATAAGCTGTCAAGGCCGGATATTTTTTAAATTTAAATATCCAATAAAGTCGTCAAGGCCAGATATTTTACAAATTTAAATATCCAATAAGCCGTCAAGGCCGGATATTTTCCAAATCAGAATATCCAATAAGCCGTCAAGGCCAGATATTTTTTAAATTTAAATATCCAATAAAGTCATCAAGGCCGGATATTTTCCAAATCAAAAATATCCAATAAGCCGTCAAGGCCGAATATTTCTCAAAGCCAAATGCTCATAAGCCATCAAGGCCAAGCATATGTCAAATTCAAATGCTCACAAGCCACCAAAGTCGAGCACAAATCAAGTCTCAAATACTCATAAGTCACCAAGGCCGAACAGAAATCAAGTTCAAATGTTCATAAGTCGTCAAGGCCAAGCGCAAGTCAAGTTCAAATACTCACAAGCTACTGAAGCTGAGTATCAAATCAAATCCAAATGCTCATATGCTACCAAGGATGACCGCGCATCAAATAAACTACTTACAAGCTGACAAGTCATCAAGACCGAGTACAAATCAAATCCAATTGTTTATAAGCCATCAAGGCTGAATATTCAAATTTTAAGTTGTTCATGAGCCATATATTGATATGATATTTATAAAATATTTTGCCCTCAAATTTGTGGAATGTTATTTATTTATAGATCTCTTAATTAAAGGTGCCCTAACTTCAGGGGTAATTAATAATAAGTGCTTGCGCTCATTAGAAGCCAGAACCCATTAAACAAAAAGCCTTATTAATTTAAGGTGAATTTAAAAAGGTCAAATCATATTTTAACATGACCAAAAATGACCCCACAGTTTATTTCTTCCTTCTCTTCAATTTCTAATACTTTGAAACTATGGTTGATTGTATTTCTTTCTCCATTCTTGCTTAGACATGTTTTGGGACAGGGGGTGCAATCCCCCTTAATTTTTAATGATTAGATAATCTTATTTTTCGTCATGATAATTATGTCATGATAATTTTGCTCATGTGATATTTGTAGGTTCCCCTTCAAGGGGGGGGGGGGGGGCGAAACCCTAAGGTGGCGCAAGCAACCTTATTCTTATGTTTTAGCAGCAGAAGTAGGGTTTCAAGAGGATCGGATGCTATACATTCATATGATCAACTTTTAAGAAGCATGAAGATCGAATGAAGATCATACCGAAGCCATGTGTTTGGATGGCGTCTAGGAAGCAGAGATCGACAGGGGTCTCCTCCAGAGAATGCGCACACAAGATGAGAGTGCGCCTACTTTCTTGGTGCTCCTTGTGCTAGCAAGGTTCCAAGAAGTCTTGAACGTATGGAAGGGATGGAGACGATTTTCCTTTCTTGGCCGAATCCTCCTCAAAGCTCCAAGCGTCGCCACACACGAAAAGTGCCGAGAGGAATAATGGGTGGAGAGGCGAGAATAGAATCAATCCTATTCGAACGTGAGAGATCTCCAAGTGGAGATCATGGTTTCTAAAAATAGAAACCACCACTCGCTCAAACGTTCACGCCAAGTGAACAAGTCGCCACCTCATCTCCCTTTGAACCATGCGCTCATATATGAGCCGGTTCAATTTGGTTCGGTTCAAGAACCAACCAAGCCAAGCGATCCAGTCTAGATCTTAATTAAACCCTAAGGCTCCAGATCTAACCGTTCATCTCTTGATGCTCCTGATCTCACCGATCTAGCATCTATTCTCTCAATCGAAGCTTACCGATCTTAAGCCCTAATCAATCAAACATGATCAGACCAGATCTCACTTACAATCAGAGATTAAATCCCTTTAAACTGAACCAAAACAATTCAGTCCACACGATCTGACTTAAGTAAGCCATATCATCAAATTGTGCGACCCTAAGGGTTTCCTTTAAATGTCGGTAACGATAACTCACGTTATCACGATCAGTGAGGGGTATCTAGCAACACATCACTGTCTCCCGATATAAAGGAAAGAGTCTTCCAAGACTACACCCAAACCATAGCACAAGTGTGAATCAACTCACAAGGCATGCATGTTTTCTTTGCCACTAGATGTTCTTATTGGATAAGCATGTCAAGCCTGTAACTCCAATATGATGAGCATGATTAGATCAGATGAACACAGTCATCTGGATATGGCCATACACTTTCTCAATCATCTCATCAAGGGGGGCCCTTCAGAACATCACACTCCTTAAACAAGGAGACGGCAATCCTTTATCTATCACTAGTGCCCTAACCTGACTCAAGCTCACCATCCAAGATAGTCTATATTCATTATGTTTCAAATGATATTGAACTACCTCAAAACAATGACAATCATCATTTAGAAACACAAGTAATCTCAAGTCAGAGGAAATGTGCCACTTGATACAATCAAGGAATATTCATATTGTGACAAGCAATTGAATATCCTAGTAGGGTCTGTCCAGTACATCCAATGTACCCATGAGTCTATATCTTATTCCATGCTCGAAGCATCCTATAAGATTAGAACACATATTAGTCTTAACCATATCAAGGCTGTCTCATGTTCACCAAGATACATCAACTAAGGACATATAGCATGTCAGCCCAGCTGAACAGCATTGAGACATTATTCAGAAGTACACTTATTACAGCAGACAAGGTAACAAACTGAATAACAACCATGCCTTTATAAACACAAGAGTTTATAACATGATACTGATACAATCCTTAGGCCTCAAACATTAGCCTTAAGGGCATACCCCAACAATATTTGTGCTTAGACTCTCTATAGATCCACGTTACTAATCATGTTTTTAGAATTTTTGCTATTGACTGAAAGGTAATTACTTGAGAATTCAGAACCTTAGAATTGCATGTTAGGAACCCTTCCTTAGGTTAGATCCAATTTGTTCAGTTCTAGTAGATTAATTGCCATGATAATAACATGAATCTACAGATCGAGTCTAATTGTCAAATGTGAAGATCTTGCACGAAAGTGAGGATCGGAACGTTGGAGATCCATGAGTAAAACTAGTGTTGAGGCTCGGATGCACGAAAGTGATCATTGAGATTCCACTAGAGATTATCAACCTAGAATTCGGATGCACAAAAGTGATCATTTAGTTCATTGATTGATGATTTACTTATCATTAGCCTGGGATAAGTCTTGCACGAAAGCGAGGATTAGTCCCTGTATGATTGTCTGCACGAAAGTGTGATGATCCCTTTATGAAGTAAATTAAGTCTTTATCCTGATAAAATTAGACTGACGACCTTTTATTTATATCTAATCATTGAAATCAAGGTGGATGAAACCCTACTCCCATATTTATCTCTCTTATTTACTTTACACTCTTTCTGTTGATTATTATATCATATTCGGTTTACTTAGCTAGCGAGAATACAACTATTTGGTACTTAACAATAAGGTCTCTATGGCTCGATATCTTTCTTTATTACTTCGAGTATTTGTGCACTTGCAGATCACAACAAGTTTTTAGCGCCGTTGCCGGGGACCTTAGTTTTGTTAATATCAAAATAATTGTTAGTATTGCTATACTAAGTTTTATTTGTTTTAGATTTTACTTTGTTTTTTCTTTTTGTAGGTTTTGGATTTTCACAAATTGTGACAGAGCTTGTATTTCTGAAATTGGTGAATTTGCTTGTGTTTTATATTTTCTGTGTTTTTTTACACATTTTGAAAAAAAGAAATCTCTGATTGATTGGTGTTGGATAATCTTTATGTTTTGAAGAGATGTCTTTTAATCACTACTCATGGGCAACTGAAAGAGATGAGGTATACATGCCACAAGGAAGGTATGAAGATGATTCATGGTGCACTATTACAGATAAGTTAGATTATTTGACTCATAAATTAGACACTTTTAATATGCACCCTATTATGAAATCTTGTTCTCCTGTTAGATGTGATATCTGTGGATATTTTGATCATTGTTCTTCTGATTGCCCATTTTTAAATCCTAATTTATCATGGGAAGAATCTTATCAATTGTATTCTAGATGAGAAAACCAAACTTCTTTGTATGATGATTGCTCAAATCACGTTTCTGAACCATATTTTGAAGACACTAAAGAATCTAGGTTAGAAACTATGATTGAAAAATTCATGTCAAATCAAAACCAATTTATGACAAGTCAAAGTAAAAAATTTGAAGATCTTAAGGGGATGATTAGTCAATTTGCTTCTCTGGTAGAATCTTTAACTGCTAATTCTGAAATTTTGGAAACCCAGATTGCACAACAAGCTTGTTTATTTGAGTTTGAAACTAAAGAACTTGATTTAGAAAATTCTCCCCCGGACTATGATTGTTTTGAGATTGAGCCTTATGTGAATATTAATGAATCTCACTCTGATTTTGATGATTGTAAAATTGATTCTTCTGATAAATTGTTTGTAGAAAAGTTTGAGAAAATTGATTTTGAAAAACCTTCTTTTGATGAAATTGATTCTTTTGATGTTGTATCATTTATGGTTAAATCTGATGAGTTTGATAGAGGGTTGAAAATTACAGACGTTGATGAGCCCCACTTTGATTTTGGTGATATTGTAGAAATTAGTGATAAATCTTGTGTGGTTAACTCTGATTCTATTAATTATGTTGAGAACATTGACAAATCTCATTGTAATTTTTTTATATGATTTTGATTTTGACTCTTCTGATGATGAAGTATTTGTGGAAAGGTATGAGGGGACTGATTTTGAAAAATCTCACTTTGATCTTGATGATGATTTTGGAATTGATAAATTATTTGATGAAGTGCATGAGGAACTTGAATATGATTTGAATTATAAAAACATTGATGAATCTCACCATGATGATGTTTTGCCCATATCTTTTATTGAATCTTTTGATTTATTTGAAAATTCATGTTTTATTGAGGAATCTAATGAAAGACATAAAACTTATTGTGATGATCCAATGCTTATATCTTGTGATCAAAGTCCTATTGTAATTGAAGAGATGAATTTGAAGAAATGACTTATGATTTTGCTTACTAACAAATTTAGGAAGATTATTGAATATCCCTTTAGTAGATTTGAAAATTTTGAATATTTTGATTTCTGCATATTTGAGAAAGCTACTTTGATTATGATTTATATGCAATTCTGGATTTTTGGATATGTGGCTAAACTTTTTGGACAAAGAAAATGCAGAAAATTACATGCTATTTATTTTGGTATTAATTCACCTACTTCACCATGATATTGATTTTTGGTCAAGCTAATGACTTAAAATTAGTTTAGTTCCTTTTATTTTAGTTAATTTTTAGCATTAATTTTTCTTTTTGTTTTGCAGGGACAATAAAATTTTTTGCAAAATACTGCACTGCCGTAATCTGCTTTACGGTATCGTATTTTTTGTCTGTTTTCCACCTGAGAGTTTTTGGTATTTTATGGCACTACCGTAATATTGTTCACGGTACTGTATTTTTGAGTCATTTTTAACCCGAGAGTTCTTTGTAAATTACGGCACTGCCGTAAAGCATTTCACGGTACCGTATTTTAAAGCTGCCCTCTGCTTATTGAGTAGGTGTTTTCTAGCTGCGATTTTAAGAAACTGGGTTGGGAAAAATTTTTATCTCTTGCACCATCACGAAGTACTCATCTTTGTTTATCATCTGGATATTTTTTTTGAATTTTACAATTCATGGATCATTCTGAAACACATAGCAGATTTTTGATTATGATTAATTTATGCAGCAGTTTTTTTCTGACTATTATGATTAGCACTTTTGCTGCAGTTTTTTAAGGTGCTTAAACAACTTGAAACCCAGATTTTTCACTTGGAATATGAAATTCGTGTGTCATACTATCTTGTGGATTATTTGTTTTCATGAAAATATTTTCTGATCATTTTAGGACACATGGCAACTTTTCGAATATGATTAACTTTTGTGCCGTTTTTAATCTGAGTAGCCTTCTTTCTGTTGATGCCCTAAATTCCTGATAGATTTTAATCCTATAATTTTTATACATCTGAAAAGAACATATCTTATTCTACAACTTGGTTTTGTCCATTTTCTATTTGGATCATTACATCTTATTTTTGGGTAAGGCTACTTTTCATAAAAAATTCAAAAACTGCATTTCTTGTTTTCTACTTGTTATTGCTTCTTTTGCTTCCAGATTCAGAAATCTTCAAGAGCAACTGTCTTCCACCTCTAGCCACCACTGCATCTCCCTCTGACATCACTATTTCTAGCCGTTGACACTGGATTATTCCATCTGCAGATTCTTATTACTTCTACTGCCTCTTATACCATTTTATTTATTTATACACCAGACTCTTCATTAGTGACTGATTTTTTTTATCTTTGCAGTGCTATCTCTCGCACCCATTGGCCGACAATCTCACCTCTAGGACTGTGATCTCTAGCAGGCCACTAGAGATTGCTCACATTACTGTCGGCACCACCACCGTCATTGCTAGTAGCTTTTTAGCTAGCCTCTGTTCACCTCTGCTTCTTGCCTGCTCGACTCTTTCCACCGGCATCCTCTTTAGACCTCTGGCCTCTGGCTACATCTATGATTCTCCCTTGAGAAAATTATTTTTATCATTATTTTTTTTAGAGACTATTTTTAGACTGAGCCTTATGTGTCTTAAATTATGTAGGTAAAATTTTCAAAAGGCACATCTTTGGACTTAGCAGCATCTGCCCCGACACTATTTTTTGGTCTTAGCATTATTCATTTTCGGTTAGAGCTTGCTATATGATTTTGTTAGTATTGTTTGCACTATCTTGTGATTTGATATGATTATCTATACTTTTCTTCTCTTAGATATATCACTTTACACCCTCTGCATTGTTCGAGCCTTATGTGATTATACAGATCTACCACTTTACATCTTATGACTTGTTGAGTTTGATGCTTCACACCTCTTGCATTGATTTTGATGTTTAAAACTTTTATCCATGTGATGAGAAGTCTATGGATTTTTTTATGATGATGACTGAATTCATGCTTGTGATTAGGTCTAGATCTATCATGTTGAATTTATTTCTTTAATGCATATCTGCTTTTGGAATTCTTCTTTGATTGATGAATGAAATTTTGGGTAGATGTGTTATTTGAGGAATAAGATCTAAAGGTGAAACTACTCCTTTAAATAAAATAAGCATATGAGTATGATTTGTGAATTGATATCAATTGATCAACCTAGTAGATGTTTAGTCTATTTTGTTATTTGTTGGGAAGAAAGAATCCAAGATTCACAAAAAGAGTGAGAGACTCCCCTACTTGGCACTATGTAAAATTGATAGTGGTACCTAAGACATGGGTTGAAGTCTATAAAAAATAATGAAAGATAAAAAGAATAAGACTACTCTACTTGGCACTATACAAAATTGATAGTGGTACCGAAGATAAGAGTTGAAGTAAAAAATAAAAAGAATGTATCTAAGTGGGTACATGCCATCTTTACAAAAACAAACAAAATACATAAAAAAGAAAAAAAGTTATTTGTGGAAAAAGATCATGAAAACCTAATTCCTGTAAACAAAAGCATGATAGATTTAAACTGAAAATTGGGTGAAATCATGAGATTGAAAATTCTATATATTGTACAAGTTGTGAAATTCTATTTGATTGAGTTGTAGATCTAGAGGATTGAGTTCTAAGATTGATGTGTTTATTTGAAATTTTATGAAGCAATTGGTGTAATTTTTCATTAGTGATTGTATTTTTGAAATTTATTCTTTATGAGAAAGTTTGTGCTTATGATCATTTTTCTATTTTTGCTTGAGGACAAGCAAAGTTTGAGCCTTATGTATTTGATGACACCAAAATTTATAGTAAATTTCATACTATTTTATATATCTTTTCGTGTCATATTTATGAACTTTTGTTTGTTTTTAAGCATTATTTGTTAAATATTATGAAATCTACACAATTTCTTATTTTTCATGAATTTCAGGTTAAAAATGCCATATTTTGATGGATTTTGGTAGATCTGAGCGCACCAATGGATTCCAGACGTCAAAACGAAGCCGCCCGCCAATTTTCATGCAAATCGGAGCAAGTTTGAAAAATACACCCCGGGTGTAATGGATATTTGATGGCCAAGACCAGCTCTGCGGAGGTCCACTAGGGTCCGAAGGAAACCTCTCAGGTTTGGGTTTCCTCTATAGGATCCTACTTTCCTTATTTGCATTGCATCGCATCATGATAGGTTAGATCCTCCCCTAATCCAACATGTAGTTACATGTAGGTTTTGCTTTCCTATTTAAATAAAATATTGCATCATGGTTGGTTAGAAGCATAGCACGTGTAATGCATCTACAATACATAGGCAAAATTTAGCTCACCACTCACTCTCCTAGTGAGCTCCAAAAAAAAAAGAAATTCAGCTTAAACTCAGTTCAACTCTCATCACTTGAAGACTTGAGTTGAAGGGGTTTCATCAATGCATCAAACTCTTGCCAAATTCAGCCCTGTGCGCCCACATCATACCCTCAAAGAATCAGCCACAAGACAAGATCCACCAATCAATCCTCAAATCAAGGAAGCATTTAATATGGCGCCCAACACTTGGAGAAGTAATTCAAAATTTTCTCCGCAATTGGAAGCTCTATCAATGCTTAGAACCGCCCACTCATTCAAAGATCAATATGCGCCAGCCCTTGAATTCAAATTCGAAAACTTACCTTGAAGGAGATGGCCAAAGAAGGAAGGACAGCTCAAGCTTGTGTGCGCGAATTCAATGTATTTTCCCTTGCAATTATTTCCTGAATTTTCCTCCATATTTGCTTGGGTGCCTAGGGGAAGAAATGACTCATGTAACCCCTAGATGCCTTGCCTATAAATTGTATCCCTCATGCATCATTTTGCATAGCATAGTAATGATATTTGTCGAGTAGTTTCTAGGTTAATTTCTGAGTGCTTGTCTCACTACTCTTCCTCTCTTGTTCTATGCGCCTCCATCATCCATACCTCCACCCTAGCCAAAACTTCCACCTCCTTCCCCCACATCAAACGATGACCCTTAACCACTCTCAAGAGAAGCCAAAGTTCGCCATCAGCAAACCCTTGAAGGAGTTCTCTTTGGAGGCCGGAACTTTCATCTTGAACGAACTTTTGAGGCCGAACCCCATCTTCAACAAGGATCCTCAATAGTCTTTCGGTTCTAACTAGTCTTTCGGTTCCTTCTCTTGTTTCTTCAAGTTCAAGTCCTACACTAAATTTCGGTTGTTATAGGACATGGCGCTTGGAGGTGTAACACTCTTGGAGCACTCTTCTTTCCACCCCTCCCTCAACTAGTTTAGTCCTTCTTATTGTCTAGGCAAGGGAAGTTGGAGGTTTAACCTCCCTCTTGCGACTTTGATTTGTAAAGTTTAATATTTGCTTAACAACTCACCCACGCCTGTGTGGGATTGCTGCAATGCATGAGTGTAACCAACACCCTCCATCAGAGTAGGACCGGTGAAGAACGGGAAGGTGATCCCTTCTATTCTCAAAGGATCCACTGTAAGTTCTCTTTAAGTTTCAGTAATTTAATTCTGCAATTTATTTCAGCAAGTAGAACAATTCGGTTTTCCTATTATAAACTACAAAACATCTACTTTCAAATCCGTTAGAATAATTTCGGTTTTCCTACTATCTTATTACAAAAAAAAAAATCTTTGCCAAAATAGTTGCTTGTCTCTTGTGTCCTGAGCCCACATCAGTTTGGTATCAGAGCATAGGCTCTAGAGTAGATTTTTAAGCCCAAAACTTATTTTTCTACTACTAGAACGATTCTTGTGGTTTAGGTTGTTTGAAACAATTGACTCCATAATCTACTAGGGTTCATATTTTCGAAAAGATATACTCATCTCAAAAATTGCATTCATGCAAACTAGATCTAGAACCCAACAAGAGAACAACCAACCTATGGATCCTGCTGAGTCTTTTAGGATACTTAGTCAACAAATGGCTGAAATGAATGCTGGGCTTACTCAACAAATGACCACCATGAGGAATGAATTCCAAGCCATGAACATTAGGATGAACACCCTTGAAGGCCGACAAAGGACCCCAAGCCAACCTCCAAGCGAGGCAAACTTGGACCCTTTGTAAACAATGAACCGCCAACCTACCCCTAACCCTATGGTTACCCCCCCACACCGAGTGGAATGGGCATCATGCTCAAAACCAACATAACCAAAGACTCAAGGAATTTGATGTGCACCATGCCGTCAAATTGAATCCTCCCCGTTTTAGTGGAACCCTAGACCCTAGGGAGTTCTTAGACTGGATCACCAACCTAGAACTATACTTCGAGTGGAGCTAAATCCCAGAACAAGGCAAGGTAAGACTTGCCAAATGCCTGTTAGATCGACCAACTAGGTTGTATTGGACCCATGTAGAAAGAACCCTCCACTATCCTATTGAGAGATGGGAAGACATGCGCTTTCGATTGAGAGATAAGTACGCCCCTCCGTACTATCGAAGCAAGCATCTAGACCAACTTAGTAGCCACACCCAGGGAAACCTAACTGTAGAACAATACATGATCAAATTAGAAGAGCTTCTCCTTAGGTGTGAGATCAATGAGGATATGAGCCTTACACTGAGTAGGTTGAAGAGTGGCCTTAGACCAGATATCAAAAGAAGCCTAACCTACTACCAGATAGATAGCTTAGAGGTAGCCTATCAAAGAGCTATAGAGGTCAAACAAGAAATTAAGGCTAGGAGAGATTTTACTCCCTCTAGACCCTTCCCTAGGGCTCCTCAAACCAATTCCCCAAGCCCTAGCCAATCTCGGCCTAGACCAACCCAAGCTGTTGCGCCAAGTCAACCTCAACCCAAACCAGACCAACCCACAGGAACCAGTAGATTTGTCTGTCATAACTGTAAGCAGCCTGGACACATAGCTAGAGACTGCACCAAATGGTTCCTTATCATAGAAGAAGACCCCTTAGAACCTGAGGCAACCCCTGAAGAAGAGTTAAACCAAGATCCCAACCTTCAAGATGTAGAATACCAAGATCTTGAAACTGATGAGTTTTCCCAGAATACCTTAGCGGTAGTTAGATGCAACCTAGTCAAACCTGTTCCTACTGAGGACTAGAGAAGGACCAGCATGTTCCATACTTACACCAAATGCCATGGTCACATGTGCATGGTTGTAATCGATGGAGGAAGCAGTGTCAACGCCGTCTCTCATGTAGTTGTGGTCAAGATCAAGCTGAAACTAGAACCACACCCGAATCCCTATAGCATCTCCTGGGTCAACCAAAATAGTGTACCCGTCACCCATAGATGCCTTGTGCCCCTCCAATTTGGCACCTATCAAGGACAGATTTGGTGTGATGTCATCACCATGGACGTCACACAAGTCCTTCTAGGTCGCCCTTGGCTATATGACATGGATGTGATCCACTATGGTCGCACCAATACTTATTTCTTTTGCCAAGATGGGCAAAAGATTAGGTTGAAACCTACCCTACCCAAGGAGCTTAGAGCCTCAACCAATAAGGGTAAGATAGAGGAAACCAAGTCTAGTGATAGTAAGCCCACCATTCAACTCATCCGACCCCAAGCTTTCACTAAGGAAATCCAAGAGACCCAACCTATCTACTCCCTAGTCTTTAAGGAACCCAACCCTAACCAAGAGGATAAGCCACCCCCTAAAATAGAAGCCCTCCTCTCAAACTATAGTGAGTTAACCCCAGAGAGGAGTTACCCATAGGCTTACCCCCTCATAGGGATATCCAGCATAACATAGACCTTGTCCCCGGCTCAACCTTACCCAACCTTCTCCATTATAGGATGAGCCCCACTAAACATGAGGAACTTAAGAGGCAGGTAGATGACCTCCTATCCAAGGGACACATTAGGGAAAGCCTAAGCCCTTGTGCCGTCCCAGCCCTCCTTACCCCAAAGAAGGATGGTAGCTGGCGCATGTGTATTGACTGTAGGGCTATCAATAAGATAACTGTGAAGTATAGGTTCCCTATCCCAAGACTAGATGACATGCTAGACCTCCTTGTAGGATCCAAATGGTTTAGCAAACTTGACCATAGGAGTGGTTATCACCAAGTCAGGATAAGGTTAGGGGATGAATGGAAGACTACCTTCAAAACAAAGGATGGTCTATATGAGTGGTTGGTCATGCCCTTCGGGTTAACCAACACCCCCTCAACCTTTATGAGACTTATGACCCAAGTGCTTAGACCCTATATAGGTAAATTCCTTGTAGTCTATTTTGATGATATCTTGATATACAGTAAGACTAAGGAAGAACACCTAGAACATTTAAGGAAGACCCTTGACCTACTTAGGACTGAGAAGCTATACATTAACCTAACGAAGTGCTCTTTCCTCTCTCATAAGGTTGTCTTCCTAGGGTTTATTGTTTCTGAGTTAGGTTTACAAGCTGATCCTGCTAAGGTCCAAGCAATCTTAGACTGGCCTGAACCTAAAACCCTCACTGAAGTTAGGAGTTTCCATGGCCTAGCTACTTTCTACCGTAGGTTCATCAAGAACTTTAGCTCCATAGTTTCCCCAATCACCAGTTGCATGAAACAAGGTGATTTTGCCTGGACCAAGTCTGCTAGTAAGGCTTTTGAAGAACTCAAGTCTAGGATGACCACTGCCCCAGTTCTTAGGCTCCTAGACTTCAGCAAAGTCTTTGAGGTCGATTGTGATGCCTCTGGCATAGGCATAGGAGGGACCCTCAACCAAGAAGGTCACCCTATTGCCTTCTTCAGTGAAAAGCTAAATGAGCCCAGGCAGAAATATTTGACTTATGATAAGGAGTTCTATGCTGTAGTCCAAACCCTTAGGCATTTCAGACACTACCTTATCCATACTGAGTTCACCCTTCATAGTGATCACCAAGCCGTATCTTTCCTAAATGCCCAAAAGAAATTTAACTTTAGGCATGCTAAATGGGTAGAATATCTTCAACAGTTTACCTTTGTGCTTAAACATAAATCTGGAATTGAAAATAAGGTAGCTGATGCTTTGAGTAGAGTTACTTTGCTTATCAATAAACTGCATGTTGAACTTATTGGCTTTGATCGCATGAAATCTGCTTATATTGATTGTCCTGATTTTTCTACTATATACCATGATCTAAGTTTAGATGTCCATAGTCATTCCTTGTATACCCTTAGGGATGGATACCTATTTCTTGGTCCAACACTCTGTGTGCCCAAGACTTCCATCCGGGACTTCCTAGTTTGGGAAATCCATGGAGGAGGATCTGCTGGACACCATGGCCGAGAGAAAACCTTAGCCTTGGTAGAAGAGCGGTTTTATTGGCCAAACCTCTATAAGGATGTAGCCAAAGTAGTGAGGCATTGCAAGACTTACCAAACCACTAAGGTTCAGAAACATAACTTTGGGCTTTACACACCCCTGCCTATCCCCAGAGCCCCATGGCAAGATCTAAGTATGGACTTCATCTTAGGGTTATCTAGAACCCCCTCTAAGTATGACTCTATCTTTGTGGTTGTAGATAGGTTTACCAAGATGGCCCATTTCTTACCCTATAGGAAAACTTCTGATGCTTCCTATATAGCCCGCCTATTCTTTAGGGAAGTAGTTAGACTCCATGGTACCCCTCTTTCTATCGTGTCTGATAGGGATACCAGGTTTGTCAGCCACTTTTGGAGAACCCTATGGAAACTTCTAGGCACGAACTTGAAATTCTCCACTGCCTATCATCCCCAGACGGATGGTCAGATAGAAGTGGTCAACAGATCACTTGGGAGTATCCTGAGGAGCCTAGTTGGAGAGCACCCTGGCAATTGGGACAAGCTGCTACCCACAGCCAAGTTATCTTATAACAGTGTGCCCAACCGAACCACCGGCCTGTCCCCCTTTCAAGCCAATTTAGGGTACCAACCAAATAAATCCATTGACCTTTTCCCTACACCTAGGCATTTTCATGTTTCCATATCTGCTAGAGACTTAGCCTTTCATGTTTCACAGCTTCATCATGAGTTATATAGCACTATGCGAGATTCTGTTAATCGTTATCATGATGATGCTAACAAGACACGCCGAGAAAGGGCATTTTCTGTAGGTGATCAGGTGATACTGCGAGTCTGTGAGGAGCGAGTACAAAGACCTAGACACAAGCTGGATGCAAAAGGGATCAGACCATTCAAGATCACGGGAAAGATCAGCAACAACGCCTACATCTTTGATCTACCACCCGATTTGGGGATCCCAGCCACTGTCAACGTAGAGGATCTCACACTTTACCACGAGCCACTTCCCCCCCGGAGCTTGACGACAGCCGCGAGCCAGCCATTGACGCCATCCTGGAAGACCAGACTCAACTCACACATGACGAGGTACAAGTCTTTTACCGAACCCGATACACTTCTAGTGAGGAGGTTTGCTTCCTGAGGCTAAGCTTGTCCAAGCCAACCCAAAATTACTCCAAGGGTACAAGGATAATTCTCCAGAGGAGAATTTTTCCCACCCGGGGAGAAATGATGGGGGGCCAAGACCAGCTCCGCGGAGGTCCACTAGGGTCCGAAGGAAACCTCTCAGGTTTGGGTTTCCTCTATAGCATCCTACTTTCCTTATTTGCATTGCATCGCATCATGATAGGTTAGATCCACCCCCAATCCAACATGTAGTTACATGTAGGTTTTACTTTCCTGTTTAAATAAAATGTTGCATCATGGTTGGTTAGAAGCATAGCACGTGTAATGCATCTACAATACATAGGCAAAATTTAGCTCACCACTCACTCACCTAGTGAGCTCCAAAAAAACGGAAATTCAGCTTAAACTTAGTTCAACTCTCATCACTTGAAGACTTTAGTTGAAGGGGTTTCATCAATGGATCAAAATCTTGCCAAATTCATCCCTGGGCGCCCACATCATACCCTCAAAGAATCAGCCACAAGACAAGATCCACAAATCAATCCTCAAATCAAGGAAGCATTTAATATGGCACCCAACACTTGGAGAAGTAATTCAAAATTTTCTCCGCAATTGGAAGCTCTATCAATGCTTAGAACCGCCCACTCATTCAAAGATCAATATGCGCCAGCCCTTGAATTCAAATTCGAAAACTTACCTTGAAGGACATGGCCAAAGAAGGAAGGACAACTCAAGCTTGTGTGTGCCAATTCAATGTATTTTCCCTTGCAATTATTTCCTGAATTTTCCTCCTTATTTGCTTGGGCGCCTAGGGGAAGAAATGACTCATGTAACCCCAAGATGCCTTGCTTATAAATTGTAGCCCTCATGCATCATTTTGCATAGCATAGTAATGATATTTGTCGAGTAGTTTCTAGATTAATTTCTGAGTGCTTGTGTCACTACTCTTCCTCTCTTCTTCTATGCGCCTCCATCATCCATACCTCCACCCTAGCCGAAAATTCCACCTCCTTCTCCCACATCAAACCATGACCCTTAACCACTCTCAAGAGAAGCCAAAGTTCGCCATCAACAAACCCTTGAAGGAGTTCTCTTTGGAGGCCGGAACTTTCATCTTGAACGAACTTTTGAGGCCGAACCCCATCTTCAACAAGGATCCTCAATAGTCTTTCGGTTCTAACTAGTCTTTCAGTTCCTTCTCTTGTTTCTTCAAGTTCAAGTCCTACACTAAATTTCGGGTGTTATAGGACATGGTGCTTGGAGGTGTAACACTCTTGGAGCACTCTTCTTTCCACCCCTCCCTCAACTAGTTTAGTCCTTCTTATTGTCTAGGCAAGGGAAGTTGGAGGCTTAACCTCCCTCTTGCGACTTTGATTTGTAAAGTTTAATATTTGCTTAACAACTCACCCACGCCTGTGTGGGATTGCTGGAATGCATGTGTGTAACCGACACCTTCCATCAGAGTAGGACTGGTGAAGAATGGGAAGGTGATCCCTTATATTCTCAAGGGATCCACTGTAAGTCCTCTTTAAGTTTCAGTAATTTAATTCTGCAATTTATTTCAGCAAGTGGAACAATTCGGTTTTCCTATTATAAAACTAGAAAACATCTACTTTCAAATCCATTAGAATAATTTCGGTTTTCCTACTATCTTATTACAAAAAAAAATCTTTGCCAAAATCATTGCTTGTCTCTTGTGTCCTAAACCCACATCAATATTATGGGTGTAATTTTCTGCCCAAAATATGGCACTACCATAAGAAATAATACGGGCCATAATTTAGAGCAATTTTTGACCAGAAAGTTCGGTTGAAAATATGGCACTGCCGTTGTTTAAAAACGGTACCATAATTACACTCAAAAACGCGATTTTTACGGGTCCGAAACTTGCGCGGACCATAACTTTTGATCCAGAGCTCCAAATTGAGATCCGAAAGTTGATGCGGACTCGTCTTTAAGAGGAGAATACACACGATGTGAAAGGAAGAATTTTTATCTAGTATCGAGGGAGCAATTGACAGAGAAGTGGCTAGGGTTTGGCCTCACGCTGAGAGGCGTAGAGGGCACCTTAGGCCACGATTTTCACACAGAAGCCTCATTTGGAGATAAGGAAGACACACAAGAAGTTTCAGACCAAAAGGAGTCCGATCGGAATAGAAATCAACGAAAGAAGCATCGCCGATACTATTCACAGCGAGTTCCTTGCAAATTACGGCTGTGTTTAATTTCACAGCCGTGTTGTAAAGTTTATTTCTTCCTTCTCTTCAATTTCTGATATTTTGAAACTATGGTTGATTGTATTTCTTTCTCCATGCTTGCTTAGACATATTTTGGGACATGGGATGCAATCCCCCTTAATTTTTAATGATTAGATAATCTTCTTTTTTGTCATGATAATTTTGCTCATATGATATTTGTGCTTAGACTCTCTACAGATCCATGTTACTAATCATGTTTTTAGAATTTTCACTATTGACTGAAAGGTAATTGCTTGAGAGTTCAGAACCCTAGAATTGTAACTTAGGAACCCTTCCTTAGGTTAGATCCAATTTGTTCAATTCTAGTAGATTAATTGCCATGATAATAACATGAATCTATAGATCGAGTATAATTGTCAAACGTGGAGATCTTGCACGAAAGTGAGGATTGGAACGTTGGAGATCCATGTGTAAAATTAGTGTTGAGGCTCGGATGGACGAAAGTGATCCTTGAGATTCCACTAGAAATTATCAACCTAGAATTCGGATGCACGAAAGTGATCCTTGAGTTCATTGATTGATGATTTACTTATCATTAGCCTGGGATAAGTCTTGCGCGAAAGCGAGGATTGGTCCCTGCATGATTGTCTGCACAAAAGTGAGTTGATCCTTTTATGAAGTAAATTAAGTCTTTATCATGATAAAATTAGACTGACGACCTTTTATTTATATCTAATCATTGAAATCAAGGTGGATGAAACCCTAGTCCCATATTTATCTCTCTGATTTACTTTACACTCTTTCCGTTGATTATTGCATCATATTCGGTTTACTTAGCTAGCGAGAATACAACTATTTGGTACTTAACAATAAGGTCTCTGTGGTTCGATATCTTTCTTTATTACTTCGAGTATTCATGCACTTGCGGATCACAATAGTGACAACACATAGAGAGGCGAGAGCAAGGGAAAGAGGCGCATCTTCCATCAAACCCTAGCCGTAAGTATTCTTCTTCCTCTCCTTCTTCTCTTGGCGCAAGAAGGGCTTGAGAGAGTGGCGGCTTTCCTCTTCCCATCCTTCTTCATCCTTGGCGCATACTTTTGGAGGGTGGTGCAACTTGATGAAGGTGATACAAGGCTTGGATCTTCTTCCCGAGGCTAGCACTGGGCGTGGAAGAAGAGGACTCGAGGCATCTGTGCGTGTGAGACTGCAGAGGGCGCACGCTTGGGCGCCTACCTCGACATCGGCCTCCTCTTGCTGTAAGGTATATTTTATCTCATCGTGTCGACTCCCTCGCATGCGATATTCACTGGGTTTTTGGGACTAGTGAAGAGTCCCCTTCGAGGGGGAGCGCAAGCAGATGAAAAACCCTAATTCAGGGGGCGCATGCATTTTGCTAGGGTTTCATCAAGACAATCGCATATATGCTCATATAATCAACTTAGATCTATTGATTGGATCAAGAAGGAGATTCATACCAACGCCATTGGCTTGGAGGTCGGCTTGGAAGAAGAGAGCAACTTAGATCTCCTCCAAAAGTTCACACACAAGATGAAGAGCGCTTA
The DNA here is from genome assembly GCA_027563935.2 of Costus lasius. NCBI lineage: Eukaryota > Viridiplantae > Streptophyta > Magnoliopsida > Zingiberales > Costaceae > Costus > Costus lasius. The sequence continues at coordinate 54,062,614 of CM050453.2, forward strand.
CTTCCTTGGCGTCCCTTGTGCTAGCAAGGCACCCAATCTTTCTTGTCGAATGGAAGGGGATGATGAGAGATCAAGCTTGGCCGAGAGCTCCACACCTTCGTCCACCACTTCTTTCACACGCAAAAATTGCAAGAAGCCAAGTGAAGTTCGATCAACCCCCATTTACCACATGGAGGCGTTTTGGTTTTCAACATAGAAAACCGCCATCCACAAATGGTAAGTGTTTATGGTTCTTGCGTTCACTCCAAGTGAACGCTCGAAACTTCTCACTAATTGAACCAAACGTTCACATAGTGAACCGGTTCTATTAGATTTGGTTCAAGATCTCAATTAAGCCAAGCCACTTGGTCTAGACCACATTGAACCCTAAGGCTCAAGATCTAACCGTTCATCTCCTGATGCTCCTGATCTCACCAATCTAGCATCATCTCTCTCGATCGAAGCTTACCGATCTCAAGCCCTAATCAATCAAACATGATCAGACTAGATCTCACTTACAATCAGAGATTAAACCCCTTTAAACTGAACCCAAACAATTCAGTCCACACGATCTGACTCAAGTAAGCCATATCATCAAATTGTGCGACCCTGAGGGTTTCCTTTAAATGTCGGTAACGATAACTCACGTTATCACGATCAGTGAGGGGTATCTAGCAACACATCACTGTCTCCCGATATAAAGGAAAGAGTCTTCCAAGACTACTCCCAAACCACAGCACAAGTGTGAATCCATTCACAAGGCATGCATGTATCCTTTGCCACTGGATGTTCTTATTGGACAAGCGTGTCAAGCCTGTAGCTCCAATATGATGAGCATGATTAGATCAGATGCACATAGTCACCTGGGTATGGCCATACACTTTCTCAATCATCTCATCTAGGGGGCCCCTATAGAACACCACACTCCTTCAACAAGGAGACGGCAATCCTCTATCTATCACTAGTGCCCTAACCTGACTCATGATCATTATCCAAGATAGTCTATAACCATTATGTTTCAAATGATATTGAACTACCTCAAAACAATGACAATCATCATTTAGAAACACAAGTGATCTCAAGTCAGAGGACATGTGCCACTTGTTGCACTCAAGGATCATTCACATTGTGACAAGCAATTGAATATCCTAGTAGGGTCTGTCCAGTACATCCAATGTACCCATGAGTCTACATCTTATTCCATGCTCGAAGCATCCTATAAGATTGGAACACATATTAGTCTCAAGCATATCAAGGCTGTCTCATGTTCACCAAGATATCTCGACTAAGGACATATAGCATGTCAGCCTAGCTCAACAGCTCTGAGACATTATTCAGAAGTACACTTATTACAGCAGACAAGGTAACAAACTGAATAACAACCATGCCTTTATAAACATAAGAGTTTATTACATGATACTGTTTCAATCCCAAGGCCTCAAACATTAGCCTTAAGGGCATACCCCAACAATCTCCCACTTGCACTTAATCTAATGGTTGAGAAATCTCAAACCCATATTATTACATTGCTTCTCATGCTTCTGCTGCGCCAGAGGCTTGGTAAGCGGGTCTGCCAGATTGTCATCTGTATGAACCTTGCATATTTTGATCTCGCCACGATCTATGATCTCCCGGATCAAGTGAAACCGTCTCTGTATGTGCTTGGACTTCTGGTGCGACCGTGGTTCCTTTGCTTGTGCGATGGCTCCAGTGTTATCACAGAAGATAACCAAAGGATCGACACTCGAAGGAACAACACCAAGTTCTCTCACGAACTTACGAATCCACACTGCCTCCTTGGATGCTTTCGAGGCTGCAACATACTCGGCTTCTGTTGTGGAATCAGCAACAGTTGACTGTTTGAAACTCTTCCACACCACTGCTCCACCATTCAAGCTAAAAACATAGCCTGATTGCGATCGGAAATCATCCTGGTCCGACTGGAACGAAGCGTCAGTATATCCTTCTATACTGAGTTCTTCCTGACCACCATATATCAAGAACATATCTTTGGTCCTCCGCAGATATTTTAAAATGTTCTTGACTGCAATCCAGTGCGCCATACCTGGATTACTTTGGAACCGACTGGTCACGCTTAACCCGTAAGCGACGTCAGGGCGAGTACACAACATCGCATACATTATGGACCCAATAGCCGAAGCATAAGGCGTATTGTCCATTTCATCTTTCTCAGTCTGTGTTTGTGGACACTGACTCTTCGAAAGATTCATACCATGTCTGACTGGAAGATATCCTCGTTTAGAATTCTCTAAATGGAATCTCTCCAGGACTTTATCGATGTAAGTACTCTGGCACAGCCCGAGAAGCCTCTTAGATCTATCCCTGTAGATCTTCACACCTAATACATAGGCTGCTTCTCCTAAATCTTTCATCTGGAAACATTTCCTTAGCCATGCCTTAACCGCATGCATTTCTGGAATATCATTTCCAATGATCAAGATGTCATCGACGTAGAGGACTAGGAATGTAATCACGCTCCCACTAAAACTCTTATATACACACGGGTCGTCCTCGTTCTTGATGAAACCAAACTCAGAGATTGATTCATCAAAACGAATATTCCAGCTTCTAGATGCTTGTTTAAGTCCATAAATGGACTTCTTTAACTTGCATATCTTATGACGATCTGATGGATTAGTGAAACCTTCAGGTTGTGTCATATACACATCCTCATCCAGATTTCCATTAAGGAAAGCTGTTTTCACATCCATCTGCCAGATCTCATAATCGTAATATGCTGCTATCGCGAAAAGAATCCGAATAGACTTGAACATGGCTACAGGAGAGAAAGTTTCATCATAATCTATCCCGTAGATTTGTTTGAAACCTTTCGCTACTAGCCTGCCTTTATAGGTAACCACGTTACCATCTATGTCAATCTTCTTCTTGAAGATCCATTTACAGCCTATAGGGATTACTCCCGGAGGCGGATCAACCAAATCCCAGACTTGGTTATCTGACATGGAGTCCATCTCGGCTCGCATAGCTTCAAGCCATCTAGCTGACTCCGGTCCACTGACCGCATCCGCATAAGTAAGGGGTTCATCATTATCAATGATGTAGACTCCGTCATAGCGCTCAGGCTGTCTACGGATCCTACCCGATCTTCGCGGTTCCCGTGATATCTGAGCCTCAGGTTGTTCAATAACCTGATCCACTGGCTCATGCACATCCAACTGTGCTTGACTACTTTGTCCTTCCTCTGGATTCTCATCCAGCTTTATTTCTCTCCCACTGGCCTCTTGCAGAAGAAACTCCTTCTCAAGAAATATGGCCGTCCGAGCAACAAATACTTTGTTCTCTTTGGGATCGTAGAAATAATAACCCTTAGTTTCCTTAGGGTAACCGACAAAGACACATTTCTCAGATCTGCTCTCTAGTTTCCCAGAGGCGAGCTTTTTGACATAAGCCTCGCAGCCCCAGATCCTGATAAATGTCAAGCTCGGCTGTTTCCTATACCATAATTCATATGGCGTCTTTGAAACAGCCTTGGATGGCACTCGGTTTAGTACCTTTGCAGCTGTTTCCAGTGCAAATCCCCAAAAGGAATATGGAAGAGTAGCCTGACTCATCATAGAACGAACCATATCAAGTAACGTTCTATTTCTCCTCTCGGACACACCATTCCATTGCGGTGTTCCTGGCGGAGTGAGCTGTGAGATAATCCCACACTCTTTTAGATAGTCAGTAAACGCATGACTCAAGTATTCTCCACCTCGATCAGAACGAAGTGCCTTGATATTTCGCCCTAGCTGATTCTGTACTTCATTTTTGAACTCTTTGAACTTGTCAAAAGATTCACTCTTATGTCTCATTAGATAGACATAACCATACCTACTGAAATCATCAGTAAAGGTAATGAAGTACTGATAGCCACCTCTGGCATGTTTACTAAATGGCCCACACACATCACTGTGTATAAGGTCAAGTAAACCTGAAGCCCTTTGACCTTTGTTAGGAAAAGGAGACTTCGTCATTTTACCCATTAAACAAGCTTTGCATGTATCAATCTCCTCATAGGAGAATGATCCCAGCAGTCCATGATCATGCAACCGCTTAATGCGCTTCTTGTTGATATGGCCTAAACGACTATGCCATAACAAGGTGCTGTCTTCAGCATACTTGGCTTTCTTAACATCAACATTTTGTATAGAACTTTCCATGTCCAACATGTATAACCCATTGTTAATTGAACCAGTTGCATAAACAATATTATCTAAAGATAAAACACACTTTGAAATATTGCATTCAAAGGCAAATCCTTTCCTGACAAGAGCAGGAATAGAGACAATATTTTTAGTAATACTGGGAACAAAGTAACAACTGTTTAGTTCTAATACAATGCCAGATGGTAATGAAATGAAATAGTCTCCTACAGCAACAGCAGCAACCCGTGCCCCGTTTCCAACGCGTAGGTCCACCTCATGCTGTCCCACCTGTCTTCTTCTCTTGAGTTCCTGTACATTTGAACAAATGTGAACTCCACATGCAGTGTCCAACACCCATGAAATAGAAGAAGATGAAACCATGACTTCCGTCACGTATATACCTGAGCCAGAAGCGATGCTTCCCCTCTTATCTCCTTGGAGCGCTTTACAGTCCTTTTTCCAGTGACCCAGCTGGCCACAGTGGAAACATCTGTTGTCCTTGGACCGCTTTACCTTCTGTTTCAGAGCCTTGCTATAGTTCTTGACAGGGGCTTTGCCCTTCTTCCCCTTCTTCTTGTTCCTAGAAGGAACCATTAAGACAGAGGTTGAAGGCTTTCCCTTCAGAGTCTTCTCAGTAGTCAAGAGCATATTCAGCAGCTCTGCCGGAGTACAATCGATTTTGTTCATATTAAAGTTAATAATGAACGCATCGAAAGAAGGCGGGAGAGACTGCAGAATAATGTCTACAGCAAGCTCCTGGTTTACGGTATGCCCCAGTTTCTCCAGAGCCTCCTTGTGCCCAATCATCTTGAGCACGTGAGCTCCCACTGGGCCCCCTTCAGCCAGTTTGCTCTGAAAGAAAAGCTTTGTCAGATTATAGCGTTCTGTCCTCGCCTGTGCAGCATACAGCATCTTGAGGTTCGCTATAATTTCTATAGCCGACATATCCTCATGCTGACGCTGCAGCGGTGGCGTCATAGATGCTAGCATCAGGCAAGCGACATCAATGCTATCATTGACGTGCTTTTCATAGGCATCACGAACTGCCCTTGCGGCGTTCGCAGCGGGTTGAGGCGGCACAGTCGTCTCGAGGACATACAGTTTCCTCTCAGCCTTAAGAACGATCTTAAGGTGTCCGAACCAGTCTGAGAAGTTTGGCCCAGCAAACTTCTCCCTTTCCAGTAGGGATCGCACATTGAAGCTCATGGTGTTCGTTGCTGCAGGAATCTACAACAATGCAAGAACAGCAAGGTCAGTATCAATGTATAGAATCAATCCAGGACTTAAGAAAGATTCTTTTTCTCACTATTTTATCTGGCTGAAAAATCCAGCAAAACAGCCCGAAAGAGTAGAACTCTTTTAGTGAGATGGGATCCAGATTTCATACTTGGTCTCCGCGTCCCGCTCAGGCGAGATAAGATGCACAGAGAGTACAAGTACTAATTTCTGGTAGGCAGTCCCTGCCAATCGCCAACCCGTGCGATTCCCCTTCATCTGGGCAATCCAGTAGACTGTGCCAACTGAGTTGGTACAACACAATCTCTGACCCCACAGATGGCTACCTCCATGTGCTACCATATGCGCCACATATGTAGCCTACATGGTCAAGCTGACCTGACCTACTCCCTGGACCACCACGTGCTATGCTGAGCAACGAGAAGCGATAAATCCCTTCTCTGTAACACGCAGGTGAAATCACACACCGTCTGAAGATAGATGGACGTGCCCACTGAGTGGGTACAACACGGCTCCAACGATAGTCAGAACAGTGAGGTTTCGCGTCAGAAGGTATTACGTGCTTGATATGTTAGCGTTTGGATTTTAACGGTCTTTTTATCTTCTTACTATCAGGCAAATCCTATGGCTATAGTAGAAGATAAATAAATCATGCTGTTCTACTTATATAAACAATAACAGAAAGCATGGATCTTATGTGGTAAAAGCCCATAGCCTAAGTAAGACCTTAAGATACTTAAGTCTTCACTTGCTCTTCTTGGGTCTTTAGCATCTCATCTGGTCCAACCCAGGGCCCTTGCGCCAAGAGCACCTCAGGTGCGCCACCAGCTGAATGCCCCTCTGGGATGTGTGCCTTTGTGCTCTTGTCTAATCAAAATACATTTTGATCTATTTAGACAAGCTTGACTCGCAGGTCAATTATACAGTAAATTAATTAAAGTGATACGCAGATCACAAAAATAATAATTTACAGGTTTAATTCCAGGCACGCAGGCCCCAGCACAGCACACATTTAACATGGGCAACCCACATAAGAATAAATAAACAAGCATATGGCATCAATCAATCATCATGTGATCCCTTACAAAGAAAATAAAATTTTGAAAACCCCATTGGCATCAAATTTTAATTTCCTTATATGCCCTACAACCTTACAACGGTCCATTGATAGGGATCCACTCAACAATCTAGTTAGATCCATCCCCTTGCATGCACCAAGTCCTAACTGACTCGAGTTGACCTAATGGTCAACCATGCATGCGCCAAGGGTTGAACAACCAACATGAGTTCTGGCAAGCGGGTGTGACCCCGGGCCTAACTTATGTGTGTTCACAGGTTGTCTCAACCAGACCTCGCTACACGCCTGTGATGCAATCGACCTATAGCCACCTTGTGCTTGCGCACAGGTGCCATCTGGTCGATCCATCTAGGCTGTCAGATGGTCTGATTAGACTAGGTTGATCTAAACTAGATGATGCTTTCAACCCCATCAACCCGTCTAAGGGTTTACAGTAGGCGCAACTTAGATCTAGTCAAAGGCGCGCAAGTAAAGTTTTGTCAAAACAACAACATGTAACATGCGCAATAATGTAAGCAATATACATGCATCAACAAAATCAACCTTACACATGCGCCATCAAAAACAATCTCATATATGCGCCATCAAAATACTTTCAACTAGTATTATCGCATGATGAGAAAACTTAGATCATAAGCGCAAACAAGGATCACCTTAAGCAATCATATGAACCATATAAGATCCTAGCTCTGATACCAATTGAAGAGTCCCCTTCGAGGGGGAGCGCAAGCAGATGAAAAACCCTAATTCAGGGGGCGCATGCATTTTGCTAGGGTTTCATCAAGACAATCGCATATATGCTCATATAATCAACTTAGATCTATTGATTGGATCAAGAAGGAGATTCATACCAACGCCATTGGCTTGGAGGTCGGCTTGGAAGAAGAGAGCAACTTATATCTCCTCCAAAAGTTCACACACAAGATGAAGAGCGCTTACTTCCTTGGCGTCCCTTGTGCTAGCAAGGCACCCAATCTTTCTTGTCGAATGGAAGGGGATGATGAGAGATCAAGCTTGGCCGAGAGCTCCACACCTTCGTCCACCACTTCTTTCACACGCAAAAATTGCAAGAAGCCAAGTGAAGTTCGATCAACCCCCATTTACCACATGGAGGCGTTTTGGTTTTCAACATAGAAAACCGCCATCCACAAATGGTAAGTGTTTATGGTTCTTGCGTTCACTCCAAGTGAACGCTCGAAACTTCTCACTAATTGAACCAAACGTTCACATAGTGAACCGGTTCTATTAGATTTGGTTCAAGATCTCAATTAAGCCAAGCCACTTGGTCTAGACCACATTGAACCCTAAGGCTCAAGATCTAACCGTTCATCTCCTGATGCTCCTGATCTCACCGATCTAGCATCATCTCTCTCGATCGAAGCTTACCGATCTCAAGCCCTAATCAATCAAACATGATCAGACCAGATCTCACTTACAATCAGAGATTAAACCCCTTTAAACTGAACCCAAACAATTCAGTCCACACGATCTGACTCAAGTAAGCCATATCATCAAATTGTGCGACCCTGAGGGTTTCCTTTAAATGTCGGTAACGATAACTCACGTTATCACGATCAGTGAGGGGTATCTAGCAACACATCACTGTCTCCCGATATAAAGGAAAGAGTCTTCCAAGACTACTCCCAAACCACAGCACAAGTGTGAATCCATTCACAAGGCATGCATGTATCCTTTGCCACTGGATGTTCTTATTGGACAAGCGTGTCAAGCCTGTAGCTCCAATATGATGAGCATGATTAGATCAGATGCACATAGTCACCTGGGTATGGCCATACACTTTCTCAATCATCTCATCTAGGGGGCCCCTATAGAACACCACACTCCTTCAACAAGGAGACGGCAATCCTCTATCTATCACTAGTGCCCTAACCTGACTCATGATCATTATCCAAGATAGTCTATAACCATTATGTTTCAAATGATATTGAACTACCTCAAAACAATGACAATCATCATTTAGAAACACAAGTGATCTCAAGTCAGAGGACATGTGCCACTTGTTGCACTCAAGGATCATTCACATTGTGACAAGCAATTGAATATCCTAGTAGGGTCTGTCCAGTACATCCAATGTACCCATGAGTCTACATCTTATTCCATGCTCGAAGCATCCTATAAGATTGGAACACATATTAGTCTCAAGCATATCAAGGCTGTCTCATGTTCACCAAGATATCTCGACTAAGGACATATAGCATGTCAGCCTAGCTCAACAGCTCTGAGACATTATTCAGAAGTACACTTATTACAGCAGACAAGGTAACAAACTGAATAACAACCATGCCTTTATAAACATAAGAGTTTATTACATGATACTGTTTCAATCCCAAGGCCTCAAACATTAGCCTTAAGGGCATACCCCAACAACTAGCTCGTTTCGGGGATATTGCTTCCGCTGTGCAATGTATTTGTGTAATTTCTATCTCTGAAAATTATAAAATATCCCCGGGGTTTACAAACAAGGACTCCCCTACTTGGCACTGTATAAAACTACAGTGGTACCAATGAACATAGGTTGAAGTAATAAAGAGAAAAATCATGTATTTATGTGGGTGCATGTCATGAGAGGAATCGATCCATATATACTCCGCTATCTTTGAAAAATTCTTTCTATTAAAAAGATATGAGTTCTATTATATTGATTATGTGATCAATGTACTCTAACTTCGTCACCAGAGAAAAGGTGGTAATCGAATCAGAGAATGTGGACGATACACATATAAAAGAAAAGGGAGTCGAAAAAGATCTTGGAAACCCTAATCCTGTAAACAAAAATTGATGGTAATGAATTGAAACTAGATGAAGTCTTGAGATTGATATTCTACTTATTGTACAAGTTGCGAAGTTTTATTTGATTAAATGGTGGATCTTGAGGATTGAATTCAAAGGATGATATGTCTACTTGAAATTTTATGAAGCAATTGGTGAAAGTTTTCATTGGTGATTGTATTTTAGAAATTTATTCGTCATGAGAAAGTCTTTTCTTTTGATCAATTTCTTGATTTTTGCTTGAGAACAAGTAAAGTTTGAGCCTTATGTGTTTGATGACTCTAAATTTCAGAGTATTTCATACTCATTTGCTAGTCTTTTGAGTCATAATCTTGCTCTTTTAGTTTATTTTTATACCTTATTTGCCAAATACTTCAGAATCTACACCTTTCTTTATTTTTGATCAATTTCAGGCAAAAAAGGTATCATTATCACCAGTTTTCAAGCACTTTCAATGCATGAACAAGTTCTAATGATCAAGGGGAGCTTACACATCAAAATTCAAATTAAAACAAGCCTTATAGCAAAAATACGGCACTACCATAATTTTGGGACAACTTTCCATGGTACCGTAATTTCAGCAAACCCAACCAGAAGTTTCAGCAAAAATATGGCACTGTCGTAAAGATTTCCACGGTATCATAATTTTTGCCCAAAATTCACAGAAGAAATTACGGCACTGTCGTAATTATTTCACGGCACCGTAATTTCGTACCCAGATTTCTGATTTTTCTGCCAAAACAGTAAAAACATGATTTCTCAAGATTTAGGGCACCAATTGAAGATCCAAAAAAGGGGAAGACTCAGGATAAGTAGGCGAAGTTTTGCGAAGCAAATGGAACAATTTTTATCACGTATTCACGGAGAATTTCAGGGAATCGCCGCCGTGCTAGGGTTCATCTCCATTCGTCGCACAGACCATCTCCGGCCACGATTTTTGAAAGGAAGCTTCGCCTAAGGAAGAAGAACACGCCACAGAAGTTTCAGAGTGAAAGGAAGCCGATCGAGGGAGATATCATCAAAAATGTGATAGTGGCACTGTTCATCGCGATTTCGAGTCAATTACGGGTTGTAATTTGGATCACAACCCTGTTTTGTAACTTTTACTCCTCTCTTTCGATTTCTAATCATTCAAAAACTATGTGTTTACTGTGATTCTTCTATCATGCTAGCTTAAACCTTCGTATGGGATGTGGGGGTGTAATCCCCTTAATTTCTTAATGACTAGACATTGATTTTTTTTTGTCATGATAATTTTGTTATGATGATTCTGCTTATGTGATGACTTTCCTTTAATTCTCCTTAGTTTTATAAATATCAGCATGTTTTAGAGTTTTGCAAAATAGGCTGAGAGGTTGATTTTGAAATTTGGAACCCTAAAAATCATTGAGTTTAGAACTTATCGTAAGAGATTATGTTTGTTCTTTGAATTCTGATTTTTAGTGATTTATTGCCATGTTGATTTTCTGATTCTTTGGATTGAGTTAATATGTTAGGCTTGATTTGAAATTATAAGAGGTTAAATTTCTGATCACCGGAGAACCTTAAGTAGAACTTGTGATGAGTTTTAGGATGCACAAGAGTGATCCTTGAGTTTCCATATGAAATGTTTGACTTAGAATTCAGATGCACGAGAGTGATCCTTGAGTTCTTTGTTCAATGGTTTACTTATTTTTAGCATTGGATAGATATTTCACGAGAGTGAGGATTGGTCCTTTGTATGATTATCTGCGCGAGAGCAAGATGATCCTTTTATGAAGTAAACTAAATCTTTATCATGATAAAATTTGACTGACGATCTTTATTTCCTTCTAGTCATTAGAATTAAGGTGGTTGAATCCCTAGTCCTAGTTTTCTTCTCTGATATTCTTCCGTGCACTTTCCGATCGTTTGCATAATTATTCGATTTGTTTAGCTAGTGAAAACTCAATTCGTCGGTACTTAACAACACGGTCTCTGTGATTCGATATCTATTTTATTACTTCGAGTATCTATGCACTTGCGGACTACAATAGCTAACTTATCTCGAGTTTTGCAGAGGTGTGAAGAAACTAATCTTGTGCTTAACTGGGAAAAATGTCATTTCATGGTTAGGTAGGGAATAGTTTTGGGACACCTAATTTCAGAAAGAGGGATAGAGGTTGACAAAGCCAAAGTTGAAGTGATTGAGAAGTTGGAGCCGCCCACTACGGTCAAGGAGCTCAAAAGTTTTTTAGGACATGCACAATTCTACCGGTGATTCATTAAAGATTTCTCTAAACTTACTAGACCACTTACAAATTTACTTTGTAAAGATGTTAAATTTTCTTTTTGATGAACGATGTTTGTTTGCTTTTTAGGATTTGAAGAAGGCTTTGATATCAGCGCCCATCATTCAGCCACTGGACTGGAGTTTGTCTTTCAAGCTTATGTGTGACGCTAGTGATTATGCAGAAAGAGTAGTCCTTGGTTAGAGAAAAGAGAAGAAGCCCTATGTTATTTACTATGCTAGTAGGACCTTGGATGAGACACAAAGAAATTACACTACTACTGAAAAATAACTTTTGGCTATTGTTTTTGCTTTTGATAAATTCAGATCATACTTGATTAATTCTAAGGTTGAGGTGTACATAGATTATGCAGCGGTGAAGTACTTAATGCAAAAAAAAGATAGTAAACCGTGCCTTCTTAGATGGATATTACTTTTGCAAGAGTTTGATTTGGAGATCAAAGGCAAGAAGGGATCAGAAAAGTTTGTTGCAGATCATCTTTCGAGGATATTGGTAGATGCTGATAAAGGTGATATAATCAATGATTCATTTCTTGATGAACAACTATTAGCCATTGAACAGATCAAGGCTCCATGGTATGCCGATATAGTGAATTACTTAGTTGCTAATGTTTTTCCTCTTGATTTGAGTTATCTAGGAAAGAAGAGATTCTTAGCTGAGGTAAAGAACTATTTTTGGGATGAGCTTTATGTATTTAGAAGTTGTGCAGATGGGATTTTTAGGAGATGTGTACCTGTGGAAGAAATCATAGATATATTATTTCAATGTCATGGATCATTTTATGGAGGGCATGCTAGTACTGAGAAGACTGCTTTCAAGGTTTTACAACCTAGATTTTATTGGCCCTCAATTTTTAGGGATGCTAGAAATTTCATATTGTCTTGTGATAGATGCCAAAAGACAGAGAATATTAACAGAAGAAATGAGATGCCATTGTCTACAATTCTTGAGGTTGAGATATTTGATGTTTGGGGAATTGATTTCATGGGACCGTTCCCATCATCTGGAGGTAACAAATATATACTTGTGGCAGTAGATTATGTTTCTAAGTGGGTTGAGGCTCTTGCTTCCCCTACTAATAATTCTAGAATTGTTGTGAAATTATTCAAGAAGATTATTTTTCCACGGTTTGGAATACCATGAGTTGTGATTAGTGACAGAGGCTCACACTTTATAGAACATAAATTTTCAGCCTTGCTTAGAAGGTATGGGGTAAATCATAGAGTTGCAATACTATATCATCCCCAAACAAGTGGACAAGTTGAGATATCAAATAGAGAGATCAAGGGGATTTTGGAGAAAACTGTGACATGCACAAGAAAGGATTGAGCTTCTAAGTTTGACGATGCACGTTGGTCATACCGAACTACTTTCAAAACACCGATAGGTATGTCTCCTTTTCAAATGGTTTATGGTAAATTATGTCATCTACCTATAGAGCTTAAGCACAAGGCGTTCAGGGCAATTAAAGCACTGAATTTAGACTTAAAGAACGCGGGGAAAAAAATCGAAGGTTACAATTGAACAAGCTATATGAGATTAGACTCTCCGCTTACAAAAATGCAAGGATTTATAAAGAGAGGACTAAAAGATGGCATGATCGACATATTCTCAGGAAGGAATTTCAACCATGTCACTTTGTTCTTTTATTTAATTCTAGATTAAAACTTTTTCCTGGTAAACTTAAGTCTCAATGGTCCGGACCTTTTCAGGTTCGGATAACTTATCCCTTGGAAGACTGGAACTTCACATAACACTTCACAGCCAATCCAAGATTTTGTTGTTTGGCCGTGATTTCATCGAAGACAATTTTCAAGAAAAGAACAAAACACTTCACATCCTGGTGAACACGAAGGTGTTTGCCTGCGATTCTTACTTTGCAGAACTTCACAGAATACTTCATAGGTGGGTGAATGCGTTGGGGTTCACCCGTGACCGCGATGCTGCCTGTTGACCTTCCTTAAGTTTTTCACTTGATTGACGACTCTAAAAAAATAAAAAAAAATCCAAAAAAATATGTTTTGAACAACTAAGAGGCAGGCAAAATGTTTGGGCATAAAAGCCCTCTTTTTTGTGTCATATTTGGAGAGCAATCAATGAACGAAATAGATAGGGCGAGTAGACTAGCGACAAGTGCTTCTAGAGAGGATTTTGGGGCAATTTTGTGACGGATCTTCACCAAATTAGGAGGAAACATTTGCATCATCTTCTCCTACCTCTCTTTATCCTTTGTTTCTAGTTTTCTTTGTCAATTTGAGAGATCTATACTGAATTTCATGGCTATACTAGCTTAAACTCTTATTCGGGGCTCGGATGAAGCCCTTTGACTTGATATGTTGTATGAATTGAACTTTCTTAATGTTTTGAGTCTTATATGAGCATATTTTACTTAGATGTACTTATTTCATAATATTTCCTTGATTAGTATCATTGTATATTAGTTGACACGATTCTGACCGCAAGAAGAATTGTATTGGCAGATCCCCTAAGTAAAACTTGTGAACCTCTAACACGAGAGTAGTTAGGGTTTATTCGAGGGTAGCATGGTCTTTCACAGAATGCAATGGACTTGCTTAAATCGATAGGCCACAAGAGTAGGATATTGATTTAACTAAGTACCGGGTTGCACTGACCACAAGGGGGCAACCTGTACCATAGGAGAGATTCCTTATGCAAATTGATAAACTCATGCATCAACTAAATTCCAGTTCAGATAGATCAGTCAATGTGGTGAATTCCGTAGTCCTGATATCTCTCAATTAGACAACCTTCATATTTTTTATCGTTGCTTTTCCTATTTTATTTGTAGTTGAGTTTGTTTACCTTATTTCCAAAATACCAAAAATATAATTGTTTAGCTTCTAAATATCAGAATAGTTAGTACTTGACCTAGTTCCCTGTCAAATCGATATCTTTTATATTACTTCGATAACACTATGCGCTTGTGGTGCGTATCAAGTTTTTTATGTCGTCTCTAGTGGTTGGATCTTTGTTGGGTTCCTTTGGACTCTTGGAGATAAAGGAGTTATAAGTTGCCTTTAATGCAAACCAAGTAGCTTGCCTCTCCCTAGCCATCTCAATCCTATGTGCTTGGTGGTAGGCATCATCTATGTTTCTAATTGAGTGGTAGGACAAAGATTCCTTGATCTCCTTTTTCAATCCCTTTATAAACTTATTTGCATGCTCCCGTGTCTCCTCATAGTGTTTAAATCCTAAGTGCAAGTCATCAAACTTTTCCATGTAAGAGTCCACCGAGTCATTCCCTTGGGCTAGGTCACTTTGTGAGATTATAAGTTTGCTAAGTTTGTTGAATAATGTGGATATGGGTGGTAATTCAGGTTCCTCAACATTTGAACTAATTTTAGTATTCATCATTGTGAAAAGTAAGAGCATAAATAATTGCAACAATGTTTAGCAAGAGTAGTGCACCAAAATTTCAGCATAAACAACATTCATACAATTTGCACAATCAAACTTTGCAATTTTCTTAGCACCAATGAAACTCGAATTAGCAAGTTCTTGAGCAGAATGTTCTAATTGTTAACTCAGAAACCCAACAAGAACAAAAACCACCACAAGTTGTTGAAAATAGATTTCAAAAGAGCTTAGCATAGAACAACCCAAAACCCTAATTTCAGGTGTTGTCTTTTAGCAATGTTATATGATCTATGAACTTGAGACTTTATCATTTAAAACATAGCAAGATGGTTTATTAGCAAGTGTAGAATCTCAGCAAGGTCATGAGCAAATATTATTTCAAATCAGAGTTTGTCAAAGCCCAAAATAATCAACACAAGTCTTGGTTCAACCATTCATCTAAGAGTGTGCTTTCAAGTGGGGAAGGCTACCTATTTGCTTAGATAGTCCCCAAGCACCTTTTAACTTTCAACTTAAGCTCTCCCTATCAGATTAGGGGTTCCTAAATCTCAGTAGACAAAGCGAAAGGTAAAGAAATTCAATTCAAGTTTCAGCCAACAAAGTAAGTGACACAAATCCACTAGGTTTCAAAGTTTTGAGTGTGGAAGACACCTATTTGCTTAGTTGGTTATAAATCTATCAACTTTATGCCATTTTACCTGTATTTTCATAAAAACCAAGAAAAGTGAAGATTCCATACTAAGTGAATAAAAAAAAACTAAAAATTGGTTATAAATCATGAAAGTAAACCTAAATATCACATAAAACACAGGCAAAAACATGATGTAAATGTAACGTATCAAAATACCTTAGACTTAAAGCCTTCCATGTCCTCAAGCAATATTCTGATGTGTATAGAGAATGTAAAGATAAAGATTTCTCAACTGTTTTTGCCCCTAATAACATCCTTACTGTGCAATTTAAGCAATCAACATTTTAAGACTCATGTAATTTATGAGAAATCATAATAGAGATCAATTCCTGAGCGATTACAATCTAAGAAAGATAAAATTCACAATTCATGCCATAATATTCATTCTTCATACACTAAATACCAAATACTTTCAACTTAATAAATCTATCTTACTCAATAGACAAAAATTTATTCCAAGAATCTCGATGATGTTAAAGATGAGAGATTTTTAAAGCAATTTGGTCTTTAAACGGTTATATGCCCTTTCCTTTTAGCATCATAACATGGTTTAAAATATACCACAGAGTAATATAATTTAACTCATAGTCTCAATCATACGGTCAATAGAGTTGTCCACTTAACCTACAGCTTTCTCTTTTTCTATGCTTTTATTCTCCTTTTTTTTAAATGAAATGGAGAAAGCCAGTTAGTGGCACGGTATTTAAATTGTTATCGATACTTGATCGCAATAGACTTAAAGTATACCAACTCATGGTATAATATAATTCATGACCTTAGATCACTCAACCAGAGGAGTTGGAGCAAATCTCAATTTAAAGAAATATCACCAATTTTCTATTCATAAAAATTCCTATCAAGCAGAAATAGATAAATCAAACTTGAAGTATAAAGATACTATGCACTTGTCGTATGAACATATAAAAATTCACATATACATTTTATCAATACTAGAATTGAATTTACTCAACAATTTAAGTCTACATGAAATTTCAAAGATTTCCTAAGGCATCAAATCAATCACTCAAAAAGGATTCCTAAGTTTAAAATTAAGGATAAAATAAATATGATTACCCTTAAAAATCATAAACATTCAAAAAATACACCTATAAAGCTCAAAGATAAGCAAAATGCATGGGGACAACCTAGAATTAAATTGTTGCATATGCATAAACATCAAATCAATGAATGATATATTTTAGAAAAAATTTTGCAAGAGTTCCGTTTAAAATGTGAGCGAAACCCTGTACAATTATATCAATATATGCAAACGTGACTTAGAAAATTCTGGAAACTTTATTACATCAAAGATATCAGCTTTCTACATGGTAAATAAGTCTCAAATATCAAATACCATCACGTTTCATCTTCTAAATTACATTTACCATTTTAGAAACACTATTCACTCCAAATATCAACACTTATATCAGAAATCAACCAAATCATCAGCATAGCGTCACAAACTATCACAGATACATGATAGGCCAAAAATATATACAATACCATAGCAACCTAACCATGTACCGCACCTAAAAGTCTAATACCATCATATATATACAATATTAGCTCAAGTATCCAGTACTAAGTATAAATCCAGAAATCTACATCAAGAATTGAAAAATACAATGCACACACACAAATAAAACATAAAAGAATATATGTGCGCTGCATCAGCACCATCTCTGTCAAATCCTGCTCACAAGGAAGATACATGTGAGATATCACTAGAAAGTATCGAACGATAATACTCAATGCATATGAACAAATAAAATAATAGAGATACCCAAAAAAAAAATCCTCAATCTGTCTCTATATCCTCAGAGTCCTCCTCGTCGTCATTTCTAGTATGCTGTGTTGATGAAGAAGGGAGACGTCGCCACAATCGCACGCAGAGACTCAAGCGTCCTCGTCTGTCCCTGCTCCAAGCTTGATATGTCGTCGTGCATCCTCCGCTGCTCAGCTCGTATCTGCTCCAAGGATGGATATGATGGAGCTGATGTGGATTGCCCAGTAGATGTAGACGGCCTAGTAAACATGGATGGCTCGACTAGAGGAGTAGACTCTAAAATCCTCGGTGGTAATGAAGGAGGTGCGGCTATCTCTCTAGAACCTCCTGCACCACGTGTGGGATCCACAATCCAGTTCCGCTGAACATGAACTGTGGTGCAGTTCATGTTCGGCAGTCTCATGGTAACATCTGTGTGCCAGAACATAAGATGATACGAGCTCCCAATCCTCGAGATCATCTTAATGGCTATGCAAGCATCCATATCCAATCACGGATTGTCCTTAGCCTCGTTCAACCCCGAAGGGTCAATACCGAGGGCAAGGGCAATTGTGGTAATCAGACCACTCATAGCAAGAACTCCCCTCCGCGCTCTAGCTACCTTATGAATCTACTTCACATGGTAAAATGGGGTGCTGGCGCGAAATCCAGTCAGCATGGTCCATAAGAACAAAAGCTCTAAAGCTCTGACCATCATGTCACTCTCTACTCACCCAAATATGGTGTGTGCGAGTACCCGATGTACGTATCTAAGTGCTGGGCTAGACAAATGTGTAGCTCTGGAGGTCCTCGGATCAAATCCTCCTCTCCTGATATTTGCTGCCATAAAGTACTATCAGTGTACTCATAGGGGTGATGTCTAGTACCTCCTGCGGGGAATCCAAATATATGACCAAAATGGTCTAGAGTGAGAACATGATCCCGATTCCCTAACCGGAAGGCCATACATCCAGGATCTCTGTCAATGTAATTATGCATGGTAATCTAGACAGAACTGAAAAAATCTAGGGTAAGCTGAATATATGTGGGATGAAAGTCCCCTATACTTGGGGGGGCGAAACCCTAATAGGCGCATGATAAAAAATTTTTCGAAGCGGAAGCAAGGGTTTCTTAGGATCGCAAGCTTGTCATATGATCAACTTGTTACAGATGCATGAAGAAAATTCATACCATAGCCATTGCTTTGGATGGCGCCTTGGAAGCAGAGAGCGAAAGGGATCTCCTCCAAAAGATGCGCACACAAGATGTGATCGCCTACTCCTTGTTGATCTTTGTGCTAGCAAAGTTCTCCAAGAATCCTTGTCGAATGGAAGGGATGAGATCTCCTTGTTCTCGGGCTTCACCGAATTCTCTCCAAGGCGTGAAGAAGACCCCACACCAGAGCGAGAGCGTCGAGAGAAGAGGCAAACATTTTTTTGCGTTGAGGCGTTTAGCGAAAGTGGCCTTCATGTCTTTCCAAAAATAGAAAAACATGAAGCCATGCGCCCATGATCTCATAACCGACCAAAAACGCCTTCAAGCTTTGAACCATGCGTTCACTCATGTGAACCGGTTCAAGCCAATTCGATGCATTTTAATTTGGTACAAAGACCAAGTTAAATCAGCCCAAGCCATGGTCTAGATCTTACTGAACCAAATGATTCAAGATCTAACCGTTGATCTCTTGATGCTTTTGATCTCACCGATCTACCATCAATTCTCTCGATCGAAGCTTACCGATCTCAAGCCCTAATCAATCAAACATGATCAGACCAGATCTCACTTACAATCAAAGATTAAATCCCTTTAAACTGAACCAAAACAATTCAGTCCACACGATCTGACTCAAGTAAGCCATATCATCAAATTGTGCGACCCTAAGGGTTTCCTTTAAATGTCGGTAACGATAACTTACGTTATCACGATCAGTGAGGGGTATCTAGCAACACATCACTGTCTCCCGATATAAAGGAAAGAGTCTTCCAAGACTACACCCAAACCACAGCACAAGTGTGAATCCATTTCACTAGGCATACAAGTTTCCTTTGCCACTGGATGTTCTTATTGGACAAGCGTGTCAAGCCTGTAGCTCCAATATGATGAGCATGATTAGATCAGATGAACATAGTCATCTGGGTATGGCCATACACTTTCTCAATCATCTCATCCAGGGGGCCCCTTTAGAACATCACACTCCAAACTAGGAGATGGCAATCCTATGTCTATCACCAGCGCCCTAACATGACTCATGCTCACCATCCAAGATAGTCTATAACCATTATGTTTCAAATGATATCGAACTACCTCAAAACAATGCCAATCATCATTTAGAAACACAAGTAATCTCAAGTCAGAGGAAGTATGCCACTTGTTCGCATACAAGGATTATTCACATTGTGACAAGCAATTGAACATCCTAGTAGGGTCTGTCCAGTACATCCAATGTACCCATGAGTCTACATCTTATTCCATGCTCGAAGCATCCTATAAGATTAGAACACATATTAGTCTCAATCATATCAAGGTTGTCTCATGTTCACCAAGATATCTCGACTAAGGACTATACTGCATGTCAGCCTAGCTGAACATCATTGAGACATTATTCAGAAGTATACATATTGCAGCAGATAATGTAACAACCTGAATAACAACCATTGCCTTTATAAACATGAAGTTTATACATGATACTGATATAATCCCAAGGCCTCAAACATTAGCCTTAAGGGCATACCCCAACAATCTCCCACTTGCACTTAATCTAATGGTTGAGAAATCTCAAACCCATATTATTACAGTGCTTCTCATGCTTCTGCTGCGCCAGAGGCTTTGTAAGCGGGTCAGCCAGATTATCGTCTGTATGAACCTTGCAGACTTTGATCTCGCCACGATCAATGATCTCCCGGATCAAGTGAAACCTTCTCTGTATGTGCTTGGACTTCTGGTGCGACCGTGGTTCCTTTGCTTGTGCTATAGCTCCAGTGTTATCACAGAAGATAACCAAAGGATCTGCACTCGAAGGAACAACACCAAGTTCCTGAATGAACTTACGAATCCACACTGCCTCCTTAGATGCTTCTGAGGCTGCAACATACTCGGCTTCTGTTGTGGAATCAGCAACAATAGACTGTTTGAAACTCTTCCACACCACTGCTCCTCCATTCAAGCTAAAAACATAGCCTGATTGCGATCGGAAATCATCCTGGTCAGATTGGAACGAAGCGTCAGTATATCCTTCAATACTGAGTTCTTCCTGACCACCATACACCAAGAACATATCTTTGGTCCTCCGAAGATATTTCAAAATATTCTTGACTGCAATCCAGTGCGCCTGACCTGGATTACTTTGCAACCGACTGGTCATGCTTAACCCGTAAGCGACGTCTGGGCGAGTACACATCATCGCATACATAATGGATCCAATAGCCGAAGCATAAGGCGTATTGTCCATTTCATCTTTCTCAGTCTGTGTTTGTGGACACTGACTCTTCGAAAGATTCAGACCATGTCTGACTAGAAGATATCCTCTCTTAGAATTTTCTAAATGAAATCTCTCCAGGACTTTATCGATGTAAGTACTCTGGCACAGCCCGAGAAGCCTCTTAGATCTATCTCTGTAGATCTTCACACCTAATACATAGGCTGCTTCTCCTAAATCTTTCATCTGGAAACATTTTCTTAACCATGCTTTAACCGCATGCAGTTCAGGAATATCGTTTCCAATGATTAAGATATCATCGACGTAGAGGACTAGGAAAGTAATTACGCTCCCACTAAACCTCTTATATACACATGGGTCATCTTCATTCTTGATGAAACCAAACTCACAGATTGATTCATCAAAACGAATATTCCAGCTTCTTGATGCTTGCTTAAGTCCATAAATGGACTTCTGTAACTTGCATATTTTATGACGATCTGATGGATTGGTGAAACCTTCAGGTTGTGTCATATACACATCCTCATCCAGTTTTCCATTAAGGAAAGCAGTCTTCACATCCATCTGCCAGATCTCATAATCATAATATGCTGCTATCGCAAGAATAATCCGAATAGACTTGAACATAGCTACAGGAGAGAAAGTTTCATCATAATCTATCCCGTAGATTTGTTTGAAACCTTTCGCAACTAGCCTGCCTTTATAGGTAACCACGTTACCATCCATGTCAATCTTCTTCTTGAAGATCCATTTACAGCCTATAGGGATTACTCCCGGAGGCGGATCAACCAAATCCCAAACTTGGTTATCTGACATGGAGTCCATCTCGGCTCGCATAGCTTCAAGCCATCTCGCTGATTCCGGTCCACTGACCGCATCCGCATAAGTGAGGGGTTCATCATCAATGATGTAGACTCCGTCATAGCGCTCAGGCTGTCGACGGATCCTTCCCGATCTTCGCGGTTCCCGTGATATCTGAGCCTCAGGTTGTTCAGTAACCTGATCTACTGGCTCAGGCTCATCCAACTGTGCTTGACTACTTTGTCCTTCTTCTGGATTCTCATCCAGCTTTATTTCTCTCCCACTGGCCTCTTGTAGAAGAAATTCCTTCTCAAGAAAAATAGCCGTCCGAGCAACAAACACCTTGTTCTCTTTGGGATCGAAGAAATAATAACCCTTAGTTTCCTTAGGGTAACCGACAAAGATGCATTTCTCAGATCTGCTCTCTAGTTTCCCAGAGGCGAGCTTTTTGACATAGGCCTCGCAACCCCAGATCTTGATAAATGTCAAGCTCGGCTGTTTCCCATACCATAACTCATATGGCGTCTTTGAAACTGCCTTGGATGGCACTCGGTTTAGTACCTTTGCAGCTGTTTCCAGTGCAAATCCCCAAAAGGAGTAAGGTAGAGTAGCCTGACTCATCATAGAACGAACCATATCCAGTAAGGTTCTGTTCCTCCTTTCGGACACACCATTCCATTGCGGTGTTTCTGGTGGAGTGAGCTGTGAGATAATCCCACACTCCTTCAGATAGTCAGTAAACTCTTGACTCAAGTATTCACCACCTCGATCTGAATGAAGTGCCTTGATATTTCGGCCTAGCTGATTCTGTACTTCATTCTTGAACTCTTTGAACTTGTCAAAAGATTCACTTTTATGTCTCATTAGATAGACATACCCATATCTACTGAAATCATCAGTAAAGGTAATGAAGTATAGATAGCCACCTCTGGCATGTTTACTAAAAGGCACACACACATCACTGTGTATAAGGTCAAGTAAACCTGAAGCCCTTTGACCTTTCTTAGGAAAAGGAGACTTCGTCATTTTACCCATTAAACAAGCTTTACATGTATCAATCTCCTCATAGGAGAATGATCCCAGCAGTCCATGATCATGCAACCACTTATTGCGCTTCTTGTTAATATGGCCTAAACGACTATGCCATAGCAAGGTGCTATTATCATCATACTTGGCTTTCTTAATATCAATTTGTTGTATAGAACATTCCATGTCCAACATGAATAATCCATTGTTAATCGACCCAGTAGCATAAACAATATTATCAAAAGAAATAATACACTTTGAAATATTGCATTCAAAGGAAAACCCTTTCCTGACAAGAGCAGGAATAGAGATAATATTTTTCGTAATGCTTGGTACAAAGTAACAATTGTCCAGTTCCAATACAAGTCCAGATGGTAAAGAGATGTAATAAACGCCTACAGCAACAGCAGCAACCCGTGCCCCCGTTTCCAACTCGTAGGTCCACCTCATGCTGTCCCACCTGTCTTCTTCTCTTGAGTTCCTGTACATTTGAACAAATGTGAACTCCACATGCAGTGTCCAACACCCATGATATGGAAGAAGAAACCATGACCTCAGTCACAAAAATGCCTGAGCCAGAAGCGAAACTTCCCTTCTTGTCTCCTTGGAGCGCTTTACAGTCCTTTTTCCAGTGACCCCAGCTGGCCACAGTGGAAACATCTGTATTCCTTCGACCGCTTAACCTTTTGTTTCAGAGCCTTGTTGTAGTTCTTGACAGGGGCCTTGCCCTTCTTCCCTTTCTTCTTGTTCCTAGAAGGAACCATCAAGACAGTGGATGAAGGCTTTCCCTTTAGAGTCAACTCTGTAGTCCAGAGCATATTCAGCAACTCTGCCGGGGTACAGTCGATCTTGTTGATATTAAAATTAATGATGAACGGATCAAAATTAGCCGGAAGAGACTGCAGGATAATGTCTACAGCAAGCTCCTGATTGATGGTATGTCCCAGTTTCTCAAGAGCCTCCTTGTACCCAATCATCTTGAGTACGTGAGCTCCCACTGTACTCCCTTCAGCCAGTTTGCTCTGAAAGAAAAGCTTAGTCAAATTGTAGCGTTCAGTCCTAGCCTGTGCAGCATACAGCAGTTTGAGGTTTGCTATAATTTGTATAGTAGATAGATCCTCATGCTGACGCTGCAACTCTGGCGTCATAGACGCAAGCATCAGGCAAGCGACATCAATGCTATCATTGACATGCTTCTCATAGGCATCCCCGAACCGCCCTTGCGGCGTTCGCAGCGGGTTGAGGCGGTATAGCCGTCTCGAGGACATACAGCTTCCTCTCAGCCTTAAGAACAATCTTAAGGTGTCCCGTACCAGTCTGAGAAGTTTGGTCCAGCAAACTTCTCCCTTTCCAGTAGGGATCGCACATTGAAATTCGTGGTGTTCGTTGCTGCAGTAATCTACAACAATGTAAGAACAGCAAGGTCAGTATCAATGTGAGAATCAATTCAGGACTTAAGAATGATTCTTTTCTCACTATTTTATCTGGCTGAAAAATCTAGCAAAACAGCCCGAAAGAGTAAAACTCTTTTAGTGAGATGGGATCCAGATTTCATACTTGGTCTCCGTGTCCCGCTCAGGCGAGATAAGATGCACAGAGAGTACAAGCACTAATCTCTAGTAGGCAATCCCTGCCAATCGCCAACCCGTGCGATTCCCCTTCATCCGGACAATCCAGCAGACTGTGCCAACTGAGTTGGTACAACACAGTCTCTGATCCCACAGATGGCTGCCTCCATATAGCTACCATATGCGCCACATATGTAGCCTACATGGTCAAGCTGACCCGACCTACTCCCTGGACCACCACGTGATATGCTGAGCAACGAGAAGCGATAAATCCCTTCCCTGTAACACGCAGGTGTAATCACACACCGTCTAAAGATAGATGGGCGTGCCCACTGAGTGGGTACAACACGGCCCCAACGATAGTCAGAACAGTGAGGTTTCGCGCCAGAAGGCTTACGAGCTTGATATTTTAGCATTGGATTTTAACGGTCTTTTATCTTCTTAACTATCATGCAAACCCTATGGTGATAGCAGAAGATTAAATCATGCAATTCTAATTATATAAACAATAAATAGAAAGCATGCTGATCTTATGTGGTAAAAGCCCATTAAGCCTAGGTAAGACCTTAATTTAACTTAAGTCTTCACTTGAGCTCTTGATGGGTCTTTTGCATCTCATCTGGCCCAACCCAGGGCCCAAGCGCCCACTGCAGCTCAGGTGCGCCCACCTGGTAAATGCACCTGTCCCAGAGTCGAACCCTGGACCTCCCACCTGGTCAAGCCTCTGCTGCATGCGCCTCTGCCAAGTGTGCTCTGTGCTCATGTCTGATTAAAATTACAATTCAATCTATCTAGACATGATTGACACGCAGGTCAATTACACTTTATAAATTAAATAAAATGTGATGCGCAGATCACAATTATAATAATTTACAGTTTAATCCAGGCACGTACGCCCCAGCACAGCACACATTAAATTGGGCAGCCCACATAAGATTAAATAGACACCAAACATGGTATACATTCAACATGTGATCCAATAATAAGAAAATAAAATTTTCAAAAACCCATTGGCATTAATTTTATTTTCCTTATGTGCCCTACTACCTTACAACGGTCCATTAATAGGGATCCACTCATCAGATCTAGTCAGACCCACTGCCCTTGCATGCACCAAGTCCTAACTGACTTGAGTCGACCCAGTGGTCAACAATGCATGTAATTGGGCTGAACGACCCTCATGAGTTCAGGCAAGCGGGTGTGACCCCGAGCCCAACTCATGCGCGTTCACTGGTTGTCTCAACCAGACATCGCTACACGCCTGTATGCAGTCGACCTATAGCCACCTCGTGCTTGCGCACAGGTGCCATCTGGTCGACCCATCTAGGCTGTCAGATGGTCTGATCAGACTTGTTGGGTCTGGACTGGACGATGACTTCAACCCTAATAACCCGTCTAAGGTTTTACAGTAGGGACCACTTAGATCTAGTGTATGCGCGCAAGAGAAGTTTTTATAAAAACAACAAGATGCGCCAAACAACATACATGCGCGAAGGAGAAAGAATACATCTAAGATAAGCATGTATTTTCACCAACCAACATAAACAATTTTCGCATATTATGTAGTTTCGCATGTAACATTTAGATCTAAACATTTGAGCAAACAAGGATCACACAATGTCAAGCAATCATATGATCATAGCAACATGTGCTCTGATACCAATTGAAAGTCCCCTATACTTGGGGGGGCGAAACCCTAATAGGCGCATGATAAAAAAATTTTCGAAGCGGAAGCAAGGGTTTCTTAGGATCGCAAGCTTGTCATATGATCAACTTGTTAAAGATGCATGAAGAAAATTCATACCATAGCCATTGCTTTGGATGGCGCCTTGGAAGCAGAGAGCGAAAGGGATCTCCTCCAAAAGATGCACACACAAGATGTGATCGCCTACTCCTTGTTGATCTTTGTGCTAGCAAAGTTCTCCAAGAATCCTTGTCGAATGGAAGGGATGAGATCTCCTTGTTCTCGGGCTTCACCGAATTCTCTCCAAGGCGTGAAGAAGACCCCACACCAGAGCGAGAGCGTCGAGAGAAGAGGCAAACGTTTTTTTGCGTTGAGGCGTTTAGCGAAAGTGGCCTTCATGTCTTTCCAAAAATAGAAAAACATGAAGCCATGCGCCCATGATCTCATAACCGACCAAAAACGCCTTCAAGCTTTGAACCATGCGTTCACTCATGTGAACCGGTTCAAGCCAATTCGATGCATTTTAATTTGGTACAAAGACCAAGTTAAATCAGCCCAAGCCATGGTCTAGATCTTACTGAACCAAATGATTCAAGATCTAACCGTTGATCTCTTGATGCTTTTGATCTCACCGATCTACCATCAATTCTCTCGATCGAAGCTTACCGATCTCAAGCCCTAATCAATCAAACATGATCAGACCAGATCTCACTTACAATCAAAGATTAAATCCCTTTAAACTGAACCAAAACAATTCAGTCCACACGATCTGACTCAAGTAAGCCATATCATCAAATTGTGCGACCCTAAGGGTTTCCTTTAAATGTCGGTAACGATAACTTACGTTATCACGATCAGTGAGGGGTATCTAGCAACACATCACTGTCTCCCGATATAAAGGAAAGAGTCTTCCAAGACTACACCCAAACCACAGCACAAGTGTGAATCCATTTCACTAGGCATACAAGTTTCCTTTGCCACTGGATGTTCTTATTGGACAAGCGTGTCAAGCCTGTAGCTCCAATATGATGAGCATGATTAGATCAGATGAACATAGTCATCTGGGTATGGCCATACACTTTCTCAATCATCTCATCCAGGGGGCCCCTTTAGAACATCACACTCCAAACTAGGAGATGGCAATCCTATGTCTATCACCAGCGCCCTAACATGACTCATGCTCACCATCCAAGATAGTCTATAACCATTATGTTTCAAATGATATCGAACTACCTCAAAACAATGCCAATCATCATTTAGAAACACAAGTAATCTCAAGTCAGAGGAAGTATGCCACTTGTTCGCATACAAGGATTATTCACATTGTGACAAGCAATTGAACATCCTAGTAGGGTCTGTCCAGTACATCCAATGTACCCATGAGTCTACATCTTATTCCATGCTCGAAGCATCCTATAAGATTAGAACACATATTAGTCTCAATCATATCAAGGTTGTCTCATGTTCACCAAGATATCTCGACTAAGGACTATACTGCATGTCAGCCTAGCTGAACATCATTGAGACATTATTCAGAAGTATACATATTGCAGCAGATAATGTAACAACCTGAATAACAACCATTGCCTTTATAAACATGAAGTTTATACATGATACTGATATAATCCCAAGGCCTCAAACATTAGCCTTAAGGGCATACCCCAACAATCTCCCACTTGCACTTAATCTAATGGTTGAGAAATCTCAAACCCATATTATTACAGTGCTTCTCATGCTTCTGCTGCGCCAGAGGCTTTGTAAGCGGGTCAGCCAGATTATCGTCTGTATGAACCTTGCAGACTTTGATCTCGCCACGATCAATGATCTCCCGGATCAAGTGAAACCTTCTCTGTATGTGCTTGGACTTCTGGTGCGACCGTGGTTCCTTTGCTTGTGCTATAGCTCCAGTGTTATCACAGAAGATAACCAAAGGATCTGCACTCGAAGGAACAACACCAAGTTCCTGAATGAACTTACGAATCCACACTGCCTCCTTAGATGCTTCTGAGGCTGCAACATACTCGGCTTCTGTTGTGGAATCAGCAACAATAGACTGTTTGAAACTCTTCCACACCACTGCTCCTCCATTCAAGCTAAAAACATAGCCTGATTGCGATCGGAAATCATCCTGGTCAGATTGGAACGAAGCGTCAGTATATCCTTCAATACTGAGTTCTTCCTGACCACCATACACCAAGAACATATCTTTGGTCCTCCGAAGATATTTCAAAATATTCTTGACTGCAATCCAGTGCGCCTCTAGTAAATCAGAAGTAGGCTCAGAGGAAGTAGCCTCCTCCACATCCATAGGAGTAGGAGTCGTTTGCTGCTCGTCAATATGCTCCATCTCAATAGTCACTAGAGCTAGCTCTGGGGGTGCCATAGGTAGAAGTAGAGTGACCCGTACGCTTCTTAGCGTACCGTCTAGCAATCCTCTAATCTCTGCTCTTTGGCCTATCAGCAGGCCTCTCAGAAATAATCTCCAACTCTAGAGAACTGACCAAATGTAGTATGTGAGGTTTTGGGAGCCTTAGCTGTGCTCAAAACTGTAAGTGTACTCGGAGCCTCTGATATCCGCGCCTGAGTCTCAGGCTCCGAGTCATCATAGATGATCCGTTCAAAAGTATCTAGTAAAACTCCAAATACCATCCTATACATGGACCGTGGGGTGGGTCCAATATATCTACTTTTCATCACCGCCCCATAGGGTCTAATCCTCACATATCTCCTCGGTGCCATAGATCTTAATAATAATCGACACAATATGCTAATTTCAACCAAAAGTCGTGAATGCTACAGAAAGATCTATATAAATAACACACTTCTAATCAAATCAACACTATAAAATTTCATAACAATGAAATAAATTACAGATCTTAATCCATAAATCTTAGTGGGCTACATCCCAAATCCTAAAATAAAGTTTTACTCGCTCATGATAAACGTTAACAGCATGTGTATGAATAAAACTTGCATTGAATCCTATAAAAAATACACGAATTCACAAAGAAAGTAAATGGAAAATCTTCCCCTCGATCTGGAGACAAAGATGAAGTGATCAGTTCTATCTTTTTCGTGAATTCTAGCTGGAATTTTGCCTTGGAACAGAGTTTTCGCCCTAGCCACCGCCTCAGACTGTGTTTATCCAAAAAAAGTCTCCGTTGCCCTCCAAAATTTTCTCCTTTTATAGTTTAATCCATCAAGAACCCATTAAGGAAGAATTCTAGAGAGTTTTGGTTTAATTCTGGATCGATTTGGAGTCGAATAGAGTGAAAAACTTGAAAGGGTGAAAAAACTCATGGCCCATAAACAGTTTACCGCTGTGGCCATAAATGTTTATGTGAATAAAGTCTTGTGTACACAGAAAGATTCACGGCCCGTGAAGGATTCACGGCCTTACTCGTGAAAGTTTCTGTGAACTTTTTTACTTAGCTGTATTTTCACCCTTCGAACGTGAAGCTCACAAACGGCGGAAGAACTCATGGTTGTGGTCGTGAAAGTCGAATCTGGAACTATTTTCGCCCCAAATTTGACGCGCGACCTCGTAATATCCTAGGGAATCATGCTATAGCTTCAAAACTCATGAAATCCATAAACATTATGCTATTTTACATGCATTTTCACAAAAACTAAGAAAAGTAAAGATTTCATACTAAGTGAAGCAAAAACACTAAAAATTGGTATAAAATCATGAAATTAAGCCTAAATATCATATAAAACACAGGCAAACGTATGATGTAAATGCAATGCATCAGATACCAACATTAGAAGTCACAAGCGAATGCTATTTCAAGATCAAAGGTCTTCAAGGTGAAAGACAATCAACAAATGTCTCGGCCAAGGAGTTAGATGCAAAAGCAAACCTCAAACAACAAACCAAACTCAAATCTAGATCTCAAATCTTCAAGACTTGGTTATTAGAGGCTATCTATTGTTTATGTAGCTCCATACTCAAACTTGACTTTTAACATTAGAAAGCCCATGGAAATAGACCTTAATATCAACAAACCAGAAGGTAACAAAGGATCCAAGAAACGAAAGAGAGACCAAACACATCATGATCAAAATTCTTTCAAGTAAAGGAGATTATCTATTTGTTAGATGGCCCCTTTACTCAAGTGGAAGATATATTCCACAGAATTTTAGAAAACAAAGCTCAGCACAAAATATTTTTGGCCAGCAATATTTTGAAACAGAAACAACAAACAAAGGTAGAGCCGAAATCATCAAGAACAAAAGAGTAAGGCTTCATAACAGGAGATTGAACTAACTATTAGTTAGGTAATCCTTTACTCGAACTATGATCCTTTTCTCACAAAAAAACTGACCGAAAATGATGATTTTGATCAGAACACTTATCAAGCATAGAGCACAAAAATAGAAAACACAATCATGACTGAAAATTACAAACAACACAATAAACATGAAAACCCTAACAAACACTATGAGCACCTAGAGTTTGCTCTGATACCACTGAATTAGGATGAGATTTTAAGGTTTGAAGCTAAGATCATCTCTAGGTAAGTAGATCACAAAAAAGACAAAGCTAGGGCATGCAGTTTTAGATAATAACAAGGAAAGAACTAAACTGGAAGAGAAGAGGAAAGAAGTCACCTTGTAGCCCCCATCAAGGAAGGGGCCTAAACCCCTATCTTTGTCCACGTTCCTGTATCTTGGAGATGAGGCTAAGAATGGGGTTTAATTAAATGTCCTACAAACCTTAAGAACTAGGGGAGGACGAAATACATGTGTCCCCAAACTCCCCATAAACTACAACAAAGGAGATCCTTAGGGGTTCTTCCTCATGGCTTCATCTCTTCCACTTTGGCTTGCTGTTGGAGATGGTTGGAGCTCAGCTTGCTAATGGCGTTAAGGCAAACGAAATCTTCGAGAAGAGGAGGAGAGTTTTGGTTTAGAAGAATAAGAGGAGAAGAGGGAGAACTCTCGACACTTAGAGGAAGAGAAGGGGGAAGAGGAGATATCTTTGGTTGGAGTCCACCAAACCAAACACACCACAAGCATGCGCTCGCAAAGTATTTTTCCAAAAGATGTCGACTAAGTGCAATGTGAAAAATACACGCCTTTAAATCCTCTACCTATTCAATGTTACATTGAAGCTAAGATTCCAAATATGCCCTTAATTGAAATTCAAATCTATGGTTGGATGGCTGAATTCAATGGTTGGTGGAGATGAGATTCCTTCTCTTAGGTGCATTTTGATGCTGATAATGATGTGGCAATGAGTTGGCTGCATGCAAGGGTGCATGCAAGCCTTCTTTAATGTTCTTGGAGGTTGGATGCACATGTCTCTTCCATTGGTGGAGTGAAAGGATGCCTAGAAGCTGATTGGGGGAATTGGAGGCATCTTGAAGTTTATTGTTGGAGTGTTGGTGGCTGATTTGAGTGTAGAATTTGAAGGTGGCGCCCTTACATATTTTGACCTGAATTTGGGAGCCAAGTCATGTCATCATGAGGTGTCTTTGAGGTGGGGCCAAGGTGGATGGATGCCTTGATGTGAGGTGGCGCCAATGAGGATGCAAGCCTTGATGTGTGGTGGAAGATGTCTTCACTTGATGGAGATTTGATGGAGGGCTGATTCTTGAAGGGTTCCTTGATAAGTTGAGCTGGAGGGCTGATCTTGATCGTTTTGAGAAGGAAGAGGCGGCTTTTAGTGAATTGATAGGATTCCGCAAGTGCACGGAATTATCGAAGTAATAAAAATATCGATCCATAGAGACCTTATTGTTAATTACCAAATAATTATTTTCTCTCTAGCTAAGTAAACCGAATATGATGAAAGTAAGCAGTATAGCTAACACGAAGGATAATCAGAGAGATAAACATGGGACTAGGGTTTCATCCACCTTGATTTCAATGATAAGATATAAATAAAAGGTTCGTCAATCAAATCTTGCTATGATAAAGACCTAATTTACTTCATAAAAAGATTATCTCACTTTCGTGCAGACAATCATGCAGGGACCAATCCTCACTTTTGCGCAAGATCTATCTCAATGCTGCAGATAAGTAAACCATCAACAAAGAACTCAAGGATCACTTTCGTGCATCCGAATTCTAAGTTGATCATCACAAGTGGAGCCTCAAGGATCACTTTCGTGCATCCAAGACTCAACACAAGTTATACATAAGGCTTTCCAACGGATCGTTACTCACTTTCGCGCAATAACTATCAACGTTTATAACATTAATTAAATCCTAGATCGATATTATCAAACATGGCAATTAATCTACTTGAACAGATCAAGCCAGATCTAACCAAAGGAAGGGATCCTGACATGCAGTTCTAGGGTTCCAAGTTCTCAAGCAAATCACCTTTCAGTCTCATTGTGAAAACTCTAAAACATGAATAATAACATAGATCTAAGAAAAATTAAAGATAATTCATCACATAAGTAGAATTATCACAACGAAGATTATCATGACGAAAGAAAAGAGTTATCTAATCATTAAAAATCAAAGGGATTAAACCCTATGTCCCAAAATATGTCTAAGCTTGCATTGAGATAGAAATACAACAATTCATAGTTCCGAAAGTCAGAAATCAAAGAAGGAAAGAAGAAAAGTTACAAAACAGGTGTTGTAATTAAATTACAGCACCGTAATTTGCAGTAAAACTCGATGAACAGTGCTGTCACCACCAATTTTGTCAATTTCTCCTCCGATCGGACTCCAAATTCTTTGACACTTCTGTGGTGTCTTTCTCTCCTCCAAGCGAAGCTTCTGAGTGAAAATCGTGGCCTAAGGTGCCCTCTACGCCTCTCGGTGCGAGGCCAAACCCTAGCCATCTCTCTGGTGATTTCTCCCTTGATACTTGCAAAAAGTTCCACCCTTCCACTCCGTGCGTCTTATACTCTTAACGACGAGTCCGGAACATCTTTCGGATCTCTATTTGGAGCTCTGGATCAAAAGTTATGGCCCTCGCAAGTTTCGGGCTCGAAAGTCTTGTGTGACCAGGTGCAAATTACGGCCGTGTAATATCTTACGGCAGTGCCGTAAAATCATTATGTGAATGCTGAATCCAAATTACGGCCCATAAACTATTTCTCGATGGTGCCATAAAATCGGACAAGTTCTCTGGTCTGAATCATCTAGGAATTACGGCTCGTAAAATGGGTAACGGCAGTGCCGTAAAATCTGCAAAGTTCTCTATTATGAAAGCGCTGAAAATTATGGCAGTGTAATTATTTACGGCAGTGCCATAAAATCAGGAAAACTTTCTATTTGAGAAATCACCAAAATACGGTAGTGCTCTGATTTTACCGTAGCCGCGAAAAATACGGTACCGTAAAATAGGTTACGGCACTGCCGTATTTTGTAAGGTTACTCCGTTTTGCGTGAAATTTCTTAGGTGATCTCCTCTTGATGATGGTAACTCTTCTATGTGTTTGATTTTACTTGAAAACTCCTTGAAATAGTGCCTTTTTACCTGAAAATCATGAAAAACCAAAACAGAAGTAGACTTTGCAATATTCGATGAATTTGACATGAAAACAAGTAAAATATCTTCAATCTAGCATGAAAAGATATCCAAAATGATACAAAATATACTATATATTTTGGTGTCATCATGAATTACAGGTGCTAGCAACATAGGCTAAAGCAACCTATTACATCATCTAGGAAATTAAAATTTACCTAAAAAAAAGTAAAATCTCATGCTACCCCTACTCTAAAACAAGATAAGTAAAAGACAAACATAGCAAAATAAATCCCTGAAGATGCTCCTACATCACTTCTTCTCTTGGATTGACTCTAGGTCTTTTTGTTGGCTGGTTGGATTTGTGTTGTACTTGAGTTGAACATGGGCTGAACTCCCTTTGATCTTCAGCTAGGCTTGGTATCATGTTGATTACATGTCATTAGTAATTTCAAGGGATTAGTGCCACATTATGAATATAGCAATTCATATGCCCAATAATCACATATGTTGACTAACCCAAAACTCAATTAAAATGCCAAAATTAACTAAGTGAAGATTCAGTGATATCATGTCAAAATGCTCCTACCTCATACAACCCTAGTTAAAATGTTTCTACTCCCAGAGAAATTCTTCATACATAGATTTTATTGGGTTGTCTTATTTTAACCCTAATGTTCTTCTCATATTCAAGGAGTAGGGTGAAGGAAGAAATCAAATTTGGACAAGCTAGATTAGCAAGCTCATGTTTTCTTTTATAGCATCCAAATAAGAGAGAAGAAGGAATAATAAAATCACATGCATCCAATTTGAGATGTGTTGGGGTGAAATTAATACCCATAAAGTCAAAGTATTGCATGTTATGGTCCAAATGGGTGAGAGGGGCTATCAGAAAGTCAATTGGCTCTAAAGATTTAAGCATCACAGAGTCAAAATGTTCAAGTTTAGTGGGTTCTAAGGGTGCCTTAAAGGTGTGGGTAGAAGGATTTAAGAGACAAGACTCAAGGAGCATAGGATCTTCTAATTCTATGGTTTCTCTTAATGGTTGAGGATGAGGGTCTAAGTTAATTCCAAAAGGATCTAACCTAGGTTCAGAGTGTGGTTCAAGAAGACCTTTGGATTTGGGTTCAACTTCGCTCTCAATTAAGTTATCAAGGAAAAATGACCCAAACTTAAGTTGTGACATGTCTAGTGGAGTCTCTATGGACAATTGATTATCACATAAGTTTAATGGGTTCCTTAGTTGGATTAGAGGTGTTAGACTCAAGTTTAGACAAGTTTTCTTAAGAACCTATGGGTATGGGCCCAAATGTTGAAAGCAAGGGTGAAGGTTCTAATTGAGGGTTTGGTTCAACATGGTTTGCTTTTTGAGTTTGAAAATTCTCATTTAGACTTGTTTTAAATTCGAGGGTAAGCTTTAAGGTTTGTTCGTTAAGTTTTAGCCTTTGTGGACATTCTTTAATTTGTTTAGTCAAATTATCAAGGGTACTATTGGCATTAACTTGTGTTAGTTTTTCATCCATAGGGTAGATTATGTGTTCTAAACCTTTGTGATCAAAACTATAACATTAAGGTTTGCTAAAATAATATCTTGATAATTGATGTGACACCAAGTGCATGGCTTTATCGAAGTAATTAAAAGATAATCATTCCCAACGAGGATCTGGCAGTCAAGTACCAATTACACGATTCATTTATATCTAGAAGATTCAAGTTGTGTTTTTGTATAAGATTTTCTAGGTGTGAAAACAGAAAGGTAGTGTTTAGGGTTTAGTCAATATGCAAAAGGATGGGACTTGGGGTTTCACCACACTAACAATTATGAATCACAACAAAATAAATTCTTTTAATATAAAATTATAGTGTTGAAAGGGATTTTTCCTAAGGTATAGATTACCTCCTCTGGAAGCGTAATACAGTATCTATTCATATCAATTCCCTACTCTCGTGACAATTAACAAGAATAGACCCATTAAATTATGTGAAAAACCATGAAAATCCTTCAAACAAATTCAAACTACTCTCGTGAATGGTTTCGTAGGTTTGAAAAGAATAGTTCCAACGTTGCGATTCACCTCTCAGTCCTTCTCGCAACGTCAAAGACATAAACATACTTGGCCAGAGTAAATCACATAAATAAACACAGTTCTAATCAAATCAACTCTATAAAATACCTTAACAAAGATGAAAATATAAATTTTAATTCATAAATGTCAGTGGGCTACATCCCTAATCCCGGAAGTAAGTTTACTCGCTCATGTTTATAGCAAACAATGTGTTTGTTGATGAATATTGCATTGAATCCTAATAAAAGTGCAAGAAATCACTAGAAAAGTAATTAGAAATGCTTTCCCTTGATTTGGAGATGAAGATGATGTTAGTGTTTATGCCCTAGGACCTCAGGATGGTCTATTGGGATATGTGTATCACATCTAGTTGATAGATGAGTTATCCTGGCATTGTCGTTGTTATGCAAGTTTGTACATCTGCGCTTATGTACATTTGCATATACAATGTCCCTAAGAGATAGATTTTATCTAGTCTCTGTGTTTATCCCTGGTCGAGAATCATAGTGGATATGGGACAACTATGATTCACTTGAGACTGGTATATGCACTGGTTGAGCACGGGTTGCTAACGCAGGCATATGGGTATATCAAGGGAGATATAATAGATCGACCCGCCGTGAGGATTCATCTCGGTGTCACAAGATGAATATCACAATGACAGAGTTGCGCTTGTCCTAGACTTGAGGGCATTGGTTTCTCTATATAGTGATTGATGTACTTTGATGCAACCTAATGCTTCGCCGTAAAAGGGGAGTCATAACGGTTGTCATTGGGTATGTCGCAAGCCGTATAAGGGATTCAATGTGCCAATAGAGGATTTACCCCTTCCTTGTAGGGAAGCTTGATTGTCCATGGCGCACCTATATGGATGACTGAAAGTGTATGGCTATACCCAGGTGAGAACCTAATTTAGTCATGTAATATTATTGGGATTAACAAGTGTGACACAGTTGCCCAATCTGGACATCAGTTGGCAAAAGGACAAAGCTGTACTTGTACTTTGTCACAATTTTTGGGGATGTCGATGATGACACCATTCTGATGACTTGGATAGCAATGATGTACTGCTAGGTGCCACTCATTGCTTGCGATGATTTAGTCATGACTGCCAACGTCTGAAGAACCTACAGGGTCGCACACCTAGACGTCAGAGATTCCATACTGATCGTTTAGCCACTGATCGAATCATTGTGTGATTTGGATCATTAGGGGAACTGATGCATTGAGACTTTTACAGAGGAGATGATATTTTATTTTAGTTCATGTTTGACCACTAGTTGACTCTAGTGGACCACGTTTGACCTCTGTTGTCAAACTGAGTCAAACAAGGGTCCTGGTGCAAGTTTGGACTTGGCACCTTAGTCACATGAATAAAATAAAATTATTAATTGGCAAGAGAATTTTTCTCTTGGCTAATTAATAGGCTTGGGTCAAATTTACAATTAATAGCGTATGTGGGGATTCGAACCCGTGACGCTGATCTGCTTAATTGTGAATAGGCGCCTATATGCATTATCCCACATGGGAAAAATCTCTAAGGCTGATCTGGCTCAGCTATTATAAATAGAGAGGCCTGCCTGGGAGATTTTTGTACCAGACTTTTCTCTTGTCTCTTATTGTCACCTCCCTTCTGCTGCTTGGCATGAGGGTTTTCGAGGTGATAACAATAAAAAGATTTTGCATCAAGGGTTGGGACAAGTAGTAGTGCTTCCCACTCCTTGTTGCCAACACTCCCTCTTCTCCTTGGCATTGGCGCAAGTTGAGAAGATCAAAAGGCGTGGATCTCCTCTCCCGAAGCTAGCACGTGTGTGGAGCGGAGGAATCTCGAGATAGTCTGTGTGTGCACGATTATAGAGGACGAACTCTTGTGCATCATCATCATCGACTGCTCCTGGAATTCCTCGATAAGCTATTACTCTTCACATCCTTCAGTTTTCTCTCGTATGGGATCCTAGAGTTTATGGAATTCTGTTTCGGACCTCCGCTTTTGCTGTGTTTAAAGTTTTTATGAGGTCCGGGGATTCCCAACAGTGGTATCAGAGTGAGCTTATGAGGCCCGAATGTGTCTTTTCTACATGTGCAATCCCATGTCATGAAAATTATTTTCAAAAATTTTTATGCCATGAATTTTTGGTTGAAAATTAATTTATGAACTATTCGCCTCCTATGTCTTTCTTGTTTTGATTTCCTTCACATATGGGATAGACCCTAACGTGGAAGGAATTTCCCTCCTTGCGCTCATGGGATAGACCCATGGCACAAGACCCATAGGAGATTATGCAGGGCATGGACTGGGTGGTTGCCCTAATCTCTATGGGGTAAGGATTGCAAGGGGCGGCTACCCTTTGTAGACTCATGAGAGGGGCAAAACACAAAGAATAGGTCATGAGGGGTCGCTGAAAAATTTAGCAAAAGGTTTATGAAAAACTAAAAGTGATTACTGTTTGGTTTTTGCATAGTGTTGGGAAACCCCGGGGATATTTTATAATTTTTCAGAGATAGAAATTACACAAATACATTGCGCAGCGGAACTAATATCCCCGAAACAGGCTAGTCCCAAAAACCCAGTGAAGATTGCAAGCGAGGGAGTCGACACAATGAGATAGAAGATACCTCAAAGCAAGACGATGCCGATGTCGTGATAGGCGCCCAAGCGTGCGCCCTCTGCAGTCTCACACACACGGATCTCTTGAGTCCTCTTCTTCCACTCCCGTTGCTAGCCTCGGGAAGAAGATCCAAGCCTTTGTTCTTCTTCTTCAAGCCTTGCGCCACCTCCAAGGTATTTGCGCCAATGAAGAAGATGATGGAGAGGGAAGCCGCCAAGCACTAAGTTCCTTGCGCCAAGAGGAAAGGAAGAATCAAGCTTGCGGCTAGGGTATGGAAGATATGCCAAGACCCTTGCTCTCGCCTCTCTATGTGTTCTCACGCCTCCAAGGAGTAGAATATCAAGAGAGGGGCGCCTATGGCCTCTTTTATAGAGCCATAGGTCGGTTATGCATGGGGGGCAGCCAGGGTTAGGGTTGGGATTTGGCTTCATGAAGCAAAATTGCCTACTCCTCCCCATTATGCCCTTAGGCACCAATGGGAGGAGATTTATCCCCATTATACCCTTTTAGCTCCTTTCTTCTTCATGATAACTTATTAGCAAGCCCAACTTATTAATGGGCCTAGCCCAAGGTCCATTATGCACGTTAGCCAAGTTATTGGATCCAATCGAAGTTAACCCAAGGTCAAATGAGGCTAACCATGGTTACATTGGTCAATATGACAAAATTGAAAGTTAGCTCCAATAAGTTTCTTCCATCTCATCAGGCCCATTGGCACTCAAGAAATCTCTAGAATAGATTTGAGTTGTCCAATAACTCGATCATAAGGCTTCCAGATCAATACGAGAACTGAGGTATCAAGGTGTGTGACCCTGTAGGTTCCTCTGACGCGGGCAGTGTTGACCAAAGGTCACCACAAGGAGTGAGTGGCACCTAGCAGTGCATCGCTGCTACCGAGGTCATTGGAATGGATATCGACATCGACATCCCCATCATCGCAATTAGGTACGGATGCATTCCAATCTCTTTGCCGTACTGATATCCGATTGGACAAGTGTGTCACCACTTGTTTTCATCCAATCTCATGTCTTTGACTAAATTAGGTCTCACCTAGGTATGGCCATACACTTTTAATCATAGAACCATAGAGGAGCTCCATGGATATCAAACTTCCTTTAGGAAGGGGCAAATCCTATGTCTGTCTATTGACCTTCTCCTGTGGGTCGTGACATGCTCAATGACAACCGTTATTACCTCCCAGCTACGGCGGGGTGTTAGGTTGCATCAAAGCATATCCCTAACCATACAGAATGGCCAATGACCTCAAGTCAAGGGATCAATGCATCTCCTATAACTTGTGAGGATAACTTGTGACACCAAGTCATTGTCTCACAGTAGGTCGGTCCAGTATATCCACCACTGATATACCCATATGTCTGCGTTAGCACCTCGTGCCTAACCAGTCCATATACCAGTTTCACAAGTACTAGAGTTGTCTCATATCCTCTCTGGTACATCGATTGTGGACGATCATTCAAGCACATATCTAATCTATCTCCAGGGACATTATCATATAAGTACATGTTCGCATATGTAAGCAAATATAGATAATGATAATGCCAGAATGATATATATAAAATATCAACGTCAAGTAGTACAATAATGGACCAAAACTAGGTCCTAGGGCATATACACCAACAATCTCCCACTTGCACTAAGACCTAGAGGTTGAGGAACCTCAACCCCATATCTCTAGCGTGACCATCATGCTTCTGCTGCGCCAAAGCCTTGGTCAATGGGTCTACCAGATTGTTCTCTGTGTCAACTTTGCTAATCTTGACATCCCCTCTGTCTATGATCTCTCTGATCAGGTGAAATCTTCTGAGTATGTGTTTGGATCTTTGATGAGACCGTGGTTCTTTGGTTTGTGCAATTGCTCCATTGGTATCACAGTAGATTTCAATGGGATCCACTGCACTGGGAATCACCTGAAGTTCAGAAATGAACTTCCTTATCCAAACAGCTTCTTTAGCTGCCTCAGAAGCGGCCACATACTCCGCCTCAGTTGTAGAATCAGCAATAGTGGATTGCTTGAAGCTCTTCCAGTAAACAGCACCTCCATTCATCTTGAACACATAGCCGCCCAGCGATCTAAAGTCATGAGGGTCAGACTGGAAAGATGCATCAGTGTAGCCCTACATATTGAGCTCTTCCTGTCCCCCATAGAATAGGAACAAATCCTTAGTGCTTCTCAGATACTTCAGGATGTTCTTTACAGCCACCCAGTGCTGCAAACCAGGATTGGATTGGTATCGGCTGGTTATGCTCACAGCAAAAGCAACGTCTAGTCTAGTACATAACATTGCATACATGATCAATCTGTTGGTGTATATGCCCTAAAGACCAATGTATGGACATGGTCAGGCATTGTTTGAATGTACTTTGATAGAACTATTACTCTTTATATAGGCATGGTCGTTATTATGCAGACTTCTCTACCTGCGTTGATGTATTGAGTTGCATAAATAATGTCCCAGGAGTTTGGATTGGATCCATTCTCATAAGCTATCCCCAGACAAGGTACCTTAGCAGATATGGGACAGCTTCGGTACATGTGAGACTGGTGTATGGGCTGGTTAGGTGCGGGGCACAGTAACGCAGACATACAGGTGCATTGGATGCACTGGAGTGATCCACCGTGAGGATTGACTTGTCTAGTCAACAAGTCAATCTCACATGCAAGAGGTTTGCATTGATCCTTAGACTTGAGGTATTCATGTCTAGACTTGATGAAGGGTATGCTTTAATACAGTCTTACGTCTCTCCGTAATTGGGAGGCCAAAACGACTGTCATTGGGCATGTCATAAGTCACGTAGAGACATGGATGACCAATAGTAGGATTTGCCCCTTCCTTCCGAGGAAGCATGATATCCACCTTGGGGCGCCCCACCTTATTGGTGCATGACAGGAGAGTGTGGCCACACTTGTTGAGTCATGACCAATGCATTGGATAATAAACTTGAGACTAATCCAATGGCAGGATATCAGCTTAGGCAAAGGGATCTGTAATGCAATGGGAATCCTCGTTGCTTGTTAGGAGTTGTTGCCATAATAACTTAAGTCCTATGACATGGGTAGTAGTGATGTCTTGCTAGATACCCCTCACTACTTATGATGTTTACATCATTGCCATCGTCATATGGATCCTACGGGGTCACACACAATAGACTCTTGACGTTGCTTTAATCAGAAGCCTTATGATCAAGTTATTGGATAACTTGGATCAATTTGGAAGATTTCATCAGCGCCAATGGGCC
The DNA here is from genome assembly GCA_027563935.2 of Costus lasius. Classification (NCBI taxonomy): domain Eukaryota; kingdom Viridiplantae; phylum Streptophyta; class Magnoliopsida; order Zingiberales; family Costaceae; genus Costus; species Costus lasius. Next base: position 54,103,856 of record CM050453.2, read on the forward strand.
TGATGAGTTGGAAGAAAGTTATTGGAGCAAAACTTCATTTTTGGTAGGTTGACCCGAAATTGACCTAGATTGGTCACATTTGGATTAGGGTTGCATTGGATTGGATCCAATGGCTTAATCAACTCATGCCATGAAGTTTGGGCTAGCTCATTATCCAATGAGGCCCAATAATTAGTTATCATGAAGAAGTATAAGCAAATAAGGGTATAATGGGGAAGAATTATACCCCATTGGCGCCAAGGGCATAATGGGGTGAAGTGGGCGCATGTTGCTTCATAAGGAAGCATTAGGCGCCTCCCCCTTTGCTCCTTGGATGGAATACTTGCCTCTAAGGCAAGTCTTGGGGCTGATATGGCTTGAGAACTTTTATGGGAAGTTCTTGGGCGCATATGGATAGTAGAGTGAGGAATATGGTAATGTCTTGGAGACTTACCTTACCTCAAACCCTAATTTCTCCCAAGAAACCACCCTAGCCGAATTCTTCATGGATGTTGCGCCTAGCCCGTCTTCCTTGGATGGAATGCGTGCCTATAAGGTATGCCTTGGGCTGATATGGCTATTGTGCAAATTAGGATAGGTTGAATGAGATTTATGGTAAAGTCTTTAAGACTTTCCTTATCTCAAGACTTCTTTATCCTAGCCGCCCACTTGGCATGATCCTAGCCATTGCTATTGCCGCCTCTAGTCCTATTTATAGGACTCATTGTCGCCCTCTCATTATGATGAATGCTTGGAGACGTGAGCACAAATAGAGGGGCAAGAGCAAAGCAAAGGGCGACAACATCAAAGTGGTGCAACTCTTCTTCTAGTGGCCGCAAGTCTTCTCCTTCCTCTCCTCTTGGCGTGACTTGGAGAAGGACTTGGTGGCATGAGCTCCACTTCATCTTCCTCAAAGCCGAAGCTCTTCTTCTTCCTCTTCACTTGGAGTAAAGAGAATAAGAAGTTGGCGGCATCTTCCTTTCCTCTTGGCGCATGAACCTTGTAGGTGGCGCAAGAAGAGTGAAGAAGAACCCTAAGGGCTGATTCTCTTCCTGAGGCTAGCACCAAGCGTGGAAGGGAGCAACGATCAAGGAGTCGACGCGTGGATACTTGTAGAGGGCGAACACGTGGGCGCCTTCAACATGGCTTCGACGAATAAACAAGCAAAAGAGGTACATCTCTAACACATCCTTGTGTTATCTCCCTCGCATGGATCCTTGGGACCGGAATGTGTTTCGGGTGTAATGCTACTTCCGCTGCGTCCTGGGACTGCAAAATTTTAAATTACACCCGGCATTCCCTAACTGTGGCATCAGAGCTACTTGCGAGAAACACAAGGTGTACGTTTGCTTGTGTGAAAAATTTTTGGAAAATTTTTCTTCTATCCATGCGCGTTTCACTTAGAAAGCATTTTTCATCCAATCTTCTCTTCTCAACTTTATGGCCGAAACTTGAATCTTGTTTATGTTTGATTTAAGACCAAAGGCGCACGTAGGTTTTGTCAAGTAGGACGGGCATTGTGTCTTCGGACTGGCCGGGTCTCTTGATCTGACAAAACTGCCAGCCGATAGGGTCTATGAAATCATCATGGAACTTGATCTAAATTTTGGCATAAAATTGGTTAAGAGAGTGCTTTGGATGATGTTGGCACATAAGGTGCTAAAATTTGACTTTTCCGGATTTTCAAATTTTACATGCGCCACTTGATTGGGTTGATATGGTCATAGCGAGTGCCCTCCTGTGTTGTGATGTGGAAGCATGTTTCCACTTGTGATGAATGCTTGTAAAAATCTTTTTCCACCTGCATGTGGTTCTCTCCCTATCTTGTTGTAAAAGAATTTTTCATCTTGTTTAGAATAGATGTAGAGTTATATGATAGGTTAAGGCTTCATCTTGACAACAAGGAGTCTTCTTCAATCGGAGTCAGAAGTGGCGCCAGCTTTGGAAGCATGGTGATGGACTTGCGGCTGAAGGAAGGACACATGCTTTCGGCTTCTGGCATGGGCCGATCTGCTTTAGGGACTCGCAACCCTTGGATGCACAATAACATGTCACATGGCTCGTGACAAGTTATGTGTATGAAAAGGGCTATGACCATATCGACCAAAATAGCATGCCTGTGATGGTTTATTATTTTGTCCATAGCATGCCTGTGATGTTTTTCCTTGCTGCCATAACCATAGGAAAGATGCATGCTAGAAAAGAATAAAACGAACATGCAAAACTCTCATTAAAATATCAAGTCAATAGCCTTCTAACGCGTAGCCCTCATCAAACTATCGATCGGTGATGTTGTGAACTGTTTCCCACCCTCGTGGGACACACTCACTTATCTTTAGGAGGTGTGTGGTGACAATGATTTCCCCAGTCCAGTTTTAACCTGGGCGTGCCTTCGCAAGGAAATTCATTGGCCCTGGGCATAACGGTTAGGACCAGACTTGACTAGTTTTTCATATGTCACTGACATGATGAATCACTAGAGGCAGCTGTTAAGAGGATAGGGTTCTGTGTTGTATCCAGCCCTCGCTGGACACAGGGCGCCTAGTCTGTCTTAACTAAGAGGAATTGTGCGTGGCACAATTGGCTGGCATGCCTACCTAAGGAAGCGTGGGACTCTCTGTGCATCTCAACTCACCCTCGTGAGTCGTGGAGACCTCATGTGAAATTAGGATCCTACTCACTCATTTCTATGTTGAGTTTGAGAGTCCTCAACTTGTTTTGGAAATAGTGGGAGCATAGCATTTAATTTAAAGTCCTTGTTAAATGCTTTATCATAGTACTTATTTTACTTATTTGCTTATTGTAGAAGGCATCTCCTGATCTAAGATTGAAACTTTATAAACATAAACTGGATGGGACAAATTGGACAAAATGGTTCAAGACTTTGTCCAAGATACTGGAACAAGAACATAAGGTGCATCTTCTTGAAAGACCTCCATCCCAGCCCAGTGTGTATTTCACTAATGACTGGGAGTGGAATGTCTATCTTGAACATTGTGAAGATAACGAACAGTACACGGCTCTTGTCTTAGAGTGCATGACCCCGGAGGTCAAGGTTGAATGTGATGAGATGGGGATCTATGATCTAATCATACATCTCAAAGGTCTCTTCACACCATGCTCTATAGACAATGATCAGGAGAGTTTTGTTGGATCTTCAGAATGTGTGCCTGAATCTGAGAAAGACCATGGTTCTGTATCTTCGAAGCTTATACTTCGGAAGACTGGGAATGCATGGGTATTTCGAAGAGGATTGATGGCCAAGAAGAGCATGGCAAAGAAGAAGGGATGTAATCCATCCGCTTCAGGTATTGTGTTACCGAGGTCTTTTGTCTACTTCTTATTCATGGGTACTGGGTACCATATGTGAGGCTCACATATGTTTTACATGTGCAGGAGCTCAAAAGAAGTAGGACGAAGAGGCTTGATGGGATCGACTCTCGGGTCAGGGACGGAGCATTGGATGCTGCTGTTGATATCATCTCACTGCCTTGAAGACTTTATATAGAACTTTACTATTATTGTATCAGCTTATGTATTAGAACATCATTCCTTTTGGAAAGGACTTCAGTTTGAAATAATAAATAATATTTTTCTTTAATCTGAGATGTTCTATTGAAGTGATATAATTGACAATAGTTTGTGGTTCTATATGTGACACAAGATCAGATCTAATGATTCAATAAACTTCCTCTTATAGCATTGTCTCTTGAACCATAGAACAATGGTCACATCCGAAAGTCCATAGACTATTGGGATCATTGTCCTTTCAGGATTATGATACATGTGAGCCTAGTTCAAAGGAACAATATGACAGATGCTGCTTTCACCAAAAGGGTGGAAAGGAATAGTGACTTGTTGGATCTATTACACAGCGATGTAAGTGGACCCATGCAAGCAAGCACTAAGAGGAGTTATATATACTTCATTGAGTGTGGGTATGCCTTACGCAACCCAAGAACTTTGGGAAATTCCAAGAAGTTCACAAATGAAGTATTGAGTCAAATTGAAGGATCTATTAAAGCACCTTGATTGGATCAAGATGATTAGTGGAGAATTTGATGACCTTCCTAAGAAGTGTGAAGTGATCTCACAGCTTTCTTAGTACACCACTGTGTGGTAAATTTCAAAGAAAGAAAAGGAACACATTGGATGTGGTTCCAACTTTGAGTAAGTCATGCAAATATACTACTATGTTGCCATGCAAACAGATGTACTGCTACTCCATAAGAAAATGTCTAAGTTAGCTTTTGAGTTAAGAACTGCAAATATCCCATTTCTTCAATGGAATTGGAAATGTAATGTGCAGTGATTCAAAAAGTATGTGTTTGTGGTGCACTATAGAGTGCTAATTCTATCCCAAGGAGAACAAAATATTTGTTGCTCAAACTGCTGTCTCTCTTGAGAAAGTATTTCTCTTGAAAGAAGCCAGTGGGAGTAGATCTGATTTGGACAAGGTCCAGAATCAACCACAATATAATTAGACACAGATGGAGAGCAAAATCTCACATACAGGTTGAAAGTCAACCTGAGGTTCAAGTAACACAGGAATAACATAAGTCTGGATCGATTCGATATGCTGGGCATGACGAATTTCTCATCAAGCATGAACCTAAGACTTATGAGGAAATGGAAGCGGTCGGTGGACCAGATTCCAAGAAATGGCTAAGGGCCATGAGAACCATAATGGACTCCATGTCTGCTAATCAAGTCTGGGACTTGGATAAGCTGCCATAAGGGGTAATTCCCATAGGCTATAATAAATCTTCTAGGAAGATAGACATGGAAGGTAACATTGTTACCTTAAAAGACAAGCTAGTGAACAATAATTTCAGGCAAATCCACTGGGTGGATAATAATGAAATTTTCACCAATAGCTGAGCTTTAAGTCCATTAGGGATCTGCTTGTTGTAATTGCATGATCAATTATGGCATCTTGTTATGATAACTGCTTTTCTTGCAAGGACATCTGAAAAGATATCTATAAGGAAATAGCCAGAAGGTTTTCATATCAAGGCCATATAGATATGCATGATGTTATGCAAGCATGGTTGAAAAAGCCTGTGTTTACAAGAAGATCAGTGGGAGCACCTTATTAATAATATTTCTTGTCTAGATGATTGATGATATTCTCCTCACGAGGAATAACATCTCAGCTCTTCACATGGTGAAGAAAAGGTTTGATATGTATTTCGAGAAGAATGATCTAGGGAATGATGCCTACATCCTAGGCATGAGGATCTATAGAGATCCAAGAAAGTCATTGCCCTTTAGTCAATCTATGTTCATCCAAGAGTTTCTGGAGAGGATTATATTGGATGATTCCAAATACTGATACCTTCCAGGAAGATATGGTCTAAGTCTCTCAAAGATGTTGTAGCCTATGGCACAGCTGGAGAGTATTAACATGGGTCCAAAGTCCCGATACATTGTATGTAGGATGGATCATGTTTTGAAGACCATTTCTGGCAAATGCTTGGAGCATAGCCAGCAAGTTTCAATCATATCTTAGTGTTTAACACTAGATAGCTGTGAAAGCAATCCTTATACATATACTTGGGAAGTATAAAGGATTGGAGTCTAGTCTATGATAGACAGGAAAGAATTTTGTGTACTGGGGTACACTGACACTTCGTTCCAGTCTAGTGACTATTGATCACAGCCAGGATTTGCGCTTTGCCTTGTTATGGTGATTGTATGCTGAAAGAGCAATATGCAAACCAAAGTGGCAAAATTCTACAAATAAGGCTGAGTACATTGCAGCTCTTTGTGGCAGCCAAGGAGGCAGCTTCATTCATTTGAACTTGATCTAGTTCATAGTGCTTGATGGTCCAGTATAGTTCTTACTGGGACCATAGCATGAGAGAAGGAACTTAATGCTCAAGTATGTACTGCAGCATATCATCTGATCTTAGAGATCATGGATAAGGATGATGATCAAATTTGTTAAAATAAACACAGATAGCAATCTGGAAAAACCCACTGATCCAGCCTTTGGCACAGCGGAAGCTAAATGGGTCATACTAGAGACATTGGAACTGACTAAACATCAGTTGTCCTTGGTCTAAGTGCAAGTGGGAGATTGTTGGTGTATATGCCCTAAAGACCAATGTATGGACATGGTCAGGCATTGTTTGAATGTACTTTGATAGAACTATTACTCTTTATATAGGCATGGTCGTTATTATGCAGACTTCTCTACCTGCGTTGATGTATTGAGTTGCATAAATAATGTCCCAGGAGTTTGGATTGGATCCATTCTCATAAGCTATCCCCAGACAAGGTACCTTAGCAGATATGGGACAGCTTCGGTACATGTGAGACTGGTGTATGGGCTGGTTAGGTGCGGGGCACAGTAACGCAAACATACAGGTGCATTGGATGCACTGGAGTGATCCACCGTGAGGATTGACTTGTCTAGTCAACAAGTCAATCTCACCTGCAAGAGGTTTGCATTGATCCTTAGACTTGAGGTATTCATGTCTAGACTTGATGAAGGGTATGCTTTAATACAGTCTTACGTCTCTCCGTAATTGGGAGGCCAAAACGACTGTCATTGGGCATGTCATAAGTCACGTAGAGACATGGATGACCAATAGTAGGATTTGCCCCTTCCTTCCGAGGAAGCATGATATCCACCTTGGGGCGCCCCACCTTATTGGTGCATGATAGGAGAGTGTGGCCACACTTGTTGAGTCATGACCAATGCATTGGATAATAAACTTGAGACTAATCCAATGGCAGGATATCAGCTTAGGCAAAGGGATCTGTAATGCAATGGGAATCCTCGTTGCTTGTTAGGAGTTGTTGCCATAATAACTTAAGTCCTATGACATGGGTAGTAGTGATGTGTTGCTAGATACCCCTCACTACTTATGATGTTTACATCATTGCCATCGTCATATGGATCCTACGGGGTCACACACAATAGACTCTTGACGTTGCTTTAATCAGAAGCCTTATGATCAAGTTATTGGATAACTTGGATCAATTTGGAAGATTTCATCAGCGCCAATGGGCCTGATGAGTTGGAAGAAAGTTATTGGAGCCAAACTTCATTTTTGGTAGGTTGACCCGAAATTGACCTAGATTGGTCACATTTGGATTAGGGTTGCATTGGATTGGATCCAATGGCTTAATCAACTCATGCCATGAAGTTTGGGCTAGCTCATTATCCAATGAGGCCCAATAATTAGTTATCATGAAGAAGTATAAGCAAATAAGGGTATAATGGGGAAGAATTATACCCCATTGGCGCCAAGGGCATAATGGGGTGAAGTGGGCGCATGTTGCTTCATAAGGAAGCATTAGGCGCCTCCCCCTTTGCTCCTTGGATGGAATACTTGCCTCTAAGGCAAGTCTTGGGGCTGATATGGCTTGAGAACTTTTATGGGAAGTTCTTGGGCGCATATGGATAGTAGAGTGAGGAATATGGTAATGTCTTGGAGACTTACCTTACCTCAAACCCTAATTTCTCCCAAGAAACCACCCTAGCCGAATTCTTCATGGATGTTGCGCCTAGCCCGTCTTCCTTGGATGGAATGCGTGCCTATAAGGTATGCCTTGGGCTGATATGGCTATTGTGCAAATTAGGATAGGTTGAATGAGATTTATGGTAAAGTCTTTAAGACTTTCCTTATCTCAAGACTTCTTTATCCTAGCCGCCCACTTGGCATGATCCTAGCCATTGCTATTGCCGCCTCTAGTCCTATTTATAGGACTCATTGTCGCCCTCTCATTATGATGAATGCTTGGAGACGTGAGCACAAATAGAGGGGCAAGAGCAAAGCAAAGGGCGACAACATCAAAGTGGTGCAACTCTTCTTCTAGTGGCCGCAAGTCTTCTCCTTCCTCTCCTCTTGGCGTGACTTGGAGAAGGACTTGGTGGCATGAGCTCCACTTCATCTTCCTCAAAGCCGAAGCTCTTCTTCTTCCTCTTCACTTGGAGTAAAGAGAATAAGAAGTTGGCGGCATCTTCCTTTCCTCTTGGCGCATGAACCTTGTAGGTGGCGCAAGAAGAGTGAAGAAGAACCCTAAGGCCTGATTCTCTTCCCGAGGCTAGCACCAAGCGTGGAAGGGAGCAACGATCAAGGAGTCGACGCGTGGATACTTGTAGAGGGCGAACACGTGGGCGCCTTCAACATGGCTTTGACGAATAAACAAGCAAAAGAGGTACATCTCTAACACATCCTTGTGTTATCTCCCTCGCATGGATCCTTGGGACCGGAATGTGTTTCGGGTGTAATGCTACTTCCGCTGCGTCCTGGGACTGCAAAATTTTAAATTACACCCGGCATTCCCTAACACAATCCTACTGCCGAAGCATAGGGCACTCGACTCATGTCATTCCTCTCAGCCTATGTGGTGGGACACTGGCGTTTTGAGAGAGTAAGACCATGTCTCACTCGAAGGTACCCTTTCTTGGATTGCTCCAAGTTGAACCTCTCCATGACCTTATCAATGTAGGTACTCTGACTAAGGGCTAGGAGCCTCTTGGATCTATCTCGGTAGATCCTCACGCCTAGGATATAGGCGGCCTCCCCTAAGTCCTTCATCTCGAAACACTTCCCTAACCATTTCTTCACAGCTTGAAGACTAGGGATGTCGTTCCCGATGAGCAGTATGTCATCGACATACAAGACTAGAAAAGTCACCAAGCTCCCACTGAATTTTCTATATACACATGCATCTTCTTCACTTTTCATAATGCCATAATCTCTCACAGCTTCATCAAATCGAAGATTCCAACTTTGAGATGCTTGTTTTAATCCATAAATGGATCTCTTTAGCCTGCAGACCTTATTGGCCTCTGTAGGATGGATGAAATCATCAGGTTGTGTCAAATACACATCCTCAGTTAGCTTCCCGTTAAGGAACGTTGTCTTTACATCCATCTGCCATATCTCATAGTCATGATATGCAGCTATAGCAAGAAGAATCCTAATAGATTTGAATATAGTAACTGGCGAAAAGGATTCATCATAGTCCACCCCGTGGACTTGTTTGAATCCCTTAGCCACAAGTCTACCTTTATAGCTAACTACATTGCCATCCATGTCTGTCTTCCTCTTGAAGACCCATTTACACCCTATGGGTTTGACCCCATCAGGTAACTCAACCAAATCCCAAACTTAGTTAGCATGGAATCCATTTCGGATCTCATGGCATCAAGCCATTTCATGGAGTCCGGTCCACTAACCGCCTCTTCATAGGTCCTGGGTTCATCTTCAATGATGAAGATCCCGTCGTGTTGGGTCGGCAGCGACCCATTACTCTTAGGTACACGGCAAATCCTCCCAGACCTACGCGGGGCCTGTGTCTGAGCCTCAGGTTGCCTAGCAACCGGTGCAGGTGGCTCAGGTTCCATCCCTGTGTCTTGTGGTTGCACTTGGACCTCATCCAAGTCAAACTTCCTCCCACTAACTTCTTTCATGAGAATTCTTTCTCTAAAAAGACAGCACCCCGAGCAACAAAAACTCTGTTCTCGGTTGGGACATAAAAGTAGTATCCCATTATTTCCTTAGGATACCCCACAAACACGCATTTATCAGATCTAGGTTCTAGCTTGCTAGAATCCTGACGTTTGACATAAGCCTCACATCCCCAGATCTTGATAAAAGTGAGATTAGGGCGTCTCCCACACCATACCTCGTATGGAATCTTTGAGACACTCTTAGATGAAACATTATTCAGTATTAGAAAAGCAATTTCAAGTGCATGCCTCCAGAATTAGGGAGGTAGAGTTGCATGACTCATCATACATCGAACCATGTCCAACAAAGTTCGATTTCTCCTTCCAGACACACCATTCCATGGGGGTGTTCTAGGAGGAGTGAGTTGGGACAGAATCCCACACTCTCTTAGATAGTCAAGAAACTCACCACTCAGGTACTCTCCACCACGATCTGATCGAAGAGCCTTAATGGATCTACCAAGCTGGTTCTCTACTTCATGTCTGAACTCTTTGAATTTCTCAAACGATTCAGACTTATGTCTCATTAGGTAGACATACCCATATCTACTAAAATCATCAGTAAATGTGATGAAGTAGTTGTGGCCTCCTCTGGCTTGCTTATTGAATGGCCCACACACATCGCTATGTATGAGATTGAACAAACCTTCTGCCCTCTCACCAATTTTGGTGAAGGGCGCCTTTGTCATTTTCCCTAACAAACAAGGCTCACATGTATCGAATTCCTCCAAGGAACTTGAATCTAACAACCCATTTGTATGGAGTTGTTGAATGCGATTCTTGTTTATATGGGCTAAGCGACAATGCCATAGGAAAGCACCAACTGAACCACTCAGTTTGGTCCTTTTATTATTTATGTTACAAATAGAGTTATCCATGTCTAACACATATAGACCATTGCACAAGGTACCCATCCCATAGAACATATTTGCATATGAAAAAGAACAAGAGTTCTTATTTATTTCAAACTTAAATCCCTTCTTTGCCAAGCAAGGAATGGATACAATGTTCTTAGTAAGCGAAGGTACATAATAACAATTATCTAACTCTAAAGAAGTCCAGAAGACAGGGAGAGAGTCAAAACTCCTACAGCAACAGCAGCAACCTATGCCCCGTTTCCAACTCGTAGGTCATTCTCTCCAGCCCGAACCGATCTACTTTTCTTGAGCCCCTGCATATTTGTACAAATATGAGCTCCACATACGGTATCCAATACCCGTGACATAGAAGTAGAAAGGTTGACTTCTGTAACATAAATACCTGAGTTATAAGCTAAGGCCAAGCCTTTCTTCTCCTCATTATGAAGTCACACCACATCCTTCAACATGTGAGGTGGCCCTTCACATGAATAGCACTTATTGTTCCTGTTCCATTCCATCTTTAATTTCAGCTCCTTGATCAAGCCTTTCGGCTCAACGCACTAAATATTAACTTTAGGAGGATTGAGCCTAACTAATTCATTAAAGAGCTGTCTTAGATTAGTAATAATCTCAGAGGCACTCTTCAATTCATATTGCCCTTGAAGCTCGGGCGACATGTTGGTTAGCATCAATTGTGCAACCTCTAAAGTATCAGCCTGATGCTTATCATAAGCATCGCTCTCAGCCGCTGAGGCCGAGCATGGAAGTGGTTCAGGAATGGGCTGCTCAAGGACATAGAGCTTTCTCTCGAGCTTGAGCACAATTCTCAAGTTCATATACCAATCCTTCAAGTTGGATCCAACCAACTTGTCCTTCTCAAGGATAGATCGCAGTGACTAACCGCTATTGTTCATTGCCATTGTTCTACAACAGTCAAGAAATAGCAGATTAGTACTACTTCAAATCATTTAAACTGGACTTGTTTAATGATTATAGCTCCCACCATTTTAATCGAATTGACAACCCACAAAGTCAATCGAGATGTTTAAGACTTCTTAGTGAGATGGGATCCTTATTCCACATGAGGCTTCGCGTCCCACGAGGGTGGGATGAGATGCACAAAGTAACCCATGCTTCCTGAGGTGGGCACGCCGGCCGATTGCTCCAAGCAATTCCCCTTATTGAGACAGTCTAGGCATTTAATGTCCAGCGAGGGCTGGATACAGCATGAAACCCTAACCTCTCAACGATGCCTCTAGAGCTCCACCATATGCCCAACACTTGTAAAAATCTAGTCAAGTCCAATCCTAACCGTTATGCCCAGGGCCAATGAGTTTCCTTGCAAAGGCGCGCCCGATTAAAACGGACTGGGGAAACTATTGCCACCATGCACTTTCTAAAGATAAGTGGGTGTGTCCCACGAGGGTGGGAAACAGTTCACAACACCACTAATCGATAGCTTAGTGAGGGCTACGCGTTAGAAGGCTACAAGACTTGATATTTATTTATGAGGGTTTTTGATGTCTCATCAGTTTTATCTTATGTCTAACATTACACGCATGCAATCCTATAGTGATAACATAACGATAAAACTGGCATGCTTTAGCAGATATCGAAAGCAATAAATGAATGATGTGATCATAGCCTATTCAAGACATTGAACCAACCCAAGCCAAAAGGAGGTTCAACTCTTGACCTAGGATTCAAGCCCCAAAGACAAGACCTAACCAAGCCAACCTCTAACTTGAGCTTGAAGGTTGGCTCCAAGGTCTTTCTCACCATGGTTTAGCTCTCAAATCCTAGAGGTGTCCCTCATGGGTTCGGCCAATGCCATGGGTCTTTCTCTATGGATGATGCGTCACCATGCAAGGAGCCAAGATGGCTAGCTCTCAAACCCTAGGGTTCGGCCACGCCATCTTACGCCACTCCTCCATGCGCCGTCAAGCATGCATGTGCCAAGGTTCCATGTGGTTGCGCCCTAATCTTCTTCTTCTTGTTACAAAAATAAAAGAAAAGAAAAGCGGCACGCGGGCCTCACAAAGATACATCATAGGCATGCAAAGGGGCTTGACTCATGATCACAACATTATGCACAAGCAAGGTATCTACACATGCAGTTCTACATGCTCATGAAAAACATAAAATTTGAAATTTTACTTTTTCATAAAACCAGTCTCTTTTCCTCATCTTCTTCTCACAAATCTTTTAGTTATTTGTGATCTATTTTTCATGACGATTTCAAAGATTCTCTCGGCTGGTAATTTTGTCAGATCAAGAGACCCGGCCAGTCCGAAGACACAATGCCCGTCCTACTTGACAAAACCACGTGCGCCTTTGATCCTTAAATCATGCAAGAAAAATAACCCAAAAATCCAAAAGAGATTGAAAAGATGATACAAACAAGAAACCCTAATTTTTCCTATTTAGAAAAATCATTTGCCATGTGATCATGCAATTTGTGAAAATTGAGATATGGCATGTGAGCATGGAAAAGCATGAAATTACATCGTTCGAGTCTCGCAAGTCACTCTGATACCACTGTTGGGAAACCCCGGGGATATTTTACAATTTTTCAGAGATAGAAATTACACAAATACATTACGCAGCGGAAATAATATCCCCGAAACAGGCTAGTCCCAAAAACCAGTGAAGATCGCAAGCGAGGGAGTCGACACAATGAGATAGAAGATACCTCAAAGCAAGACGATGCTGATGTCATGATAGGCACCCAAGCGTGTGCCCTTTGCAGTCTCACACACACAGATCTCTTGAGTCCTCTTCTTCCACTCCCAGTGCTAGCCTCAGGAAGAAGATCCAAGCCTTTGTGCTTCTTCTTCAAGCCTTGTGCCACCTCCAAGGTATTTGCGCCGATGAAGAAGATGATGGAGAGGGAAGCTGCCAAGCACTAATTTCCTTGTGCCAAGAGGAAAGGAAGAATCAAGCTTTCGGCTAGGGTATGGAAGATACGCCAAGACCCTTGCTCTCGCCTCTCTATGTGTTCTCACACCTCCAAGGAGTAGAATATCAAGAGAGGGGCGCCTATGGCCTCTTTTATGGAGCGATAGGTCGGTTATCCAAGGGGGGCGGCCAGGGTTAGGGTTGGGATTTGGCTTCATGAAGCAAAATAGTCTACTCCTCCCCATTATGCCCTTAGGCGCCAATGGGAGGAGATTTATCCCCATTATACCCTTTTAGCCCCTTTCTTCTTCATGATAACTTATTAGCAAGCCCAACTTATCAATGGGCCTAGCCCATGGTCCATTATGCACGTTAACCAAGTTATTGGATCCAATCCAAGTTAACCCAAGGTCAAATTAGGCTAACGATGGTTACATTGGTTAATATGCCAAAATTAAAAGTTGGTTCCAATAAGTTTCTTCCATCTCATCAGGCCCATTGGCACTTATGAAATCTCCAGAATAGATTCGAGTTATCCAATAACTAGATCATAAGGCTTCCCGATCAATACGAGAACTCAAGTATCAAGGTGTGTGGCCCTGTAGGTTCCTCTGACGCTGGCAATGTTGACCAAAGGTCACCGCAAGCAGTGAGTGGCACCTAGCAGTGCATCGCTGCTACCGAGGTCATTGGAATGGATATCGACATCGACATCCCCATCATCGCAATTAGGTACAGATCCATTCCAGTCTCTTTGCCGTACTGATATCCGATTGGACAAGTGTGTCACCACTTGTTTTCATACAATCTCATGGCTATGACTAAATCAGGTCTCACCTGGGTATGGCCATACACTTTCAGTCATAGAACCATAGAGGAGCTCCATGGATATCAAACTTCCTTTAGGAAGGGGCAAATCCTATGTCTGTCTATTGACCTTCTCCTATGGGTCGTGACATGCTCAATGACAATCGTTATTACCTCCCAACTACGGCGGGGTGTTAGGTTGCATCAAAGCATATCCCTAACCATACAGAATGGCGAGTGACCTCAAGTCAAGAGATCAATGCACCTCCTATCAGTTGTGAGGATAACTTGTGACACCAAGTCATTGCCTGATAGCGGGCCGGTCCAGTATATCCACTCTGCGTTAGAACCTCGTGCCTAATCAGCCCATATACCAGTCTCACAAGTACTAGAGTTATCCCATATCCACTCTGGTACATCGATTGGGGACGATCATTCGAGCACAGATCCAATCTGTCTCCAGGGACATTATCATATAAGTACATGTTCACAGATGTAAGCAAATATAGATAATGACAATGTCAGAATAATATATATAAAATATCAACGTCAAGTAGTATAATAATGGACCAAAAGTAGGTCGTTGGGCATATACACCAACACATAGCATGTAGAATTGCATGAGTAATTGATTTGTGCATTTATGTTGTGATCAAAGGCAAAGCACTATTGCCATGCCTGTGATGTACCAATGTGAGGCCTGCGTGCTGACTTTCAATTTTGTATTTGAATTCTACATTGTAAATCGAATCGAAGGCTTTGATGACATATCGTGGCGTTTTCTTCTCTCTTCTTTGCGCATCTCTCAAGGTGGCGCAACCCATGACCTAGTCGAACCCTATGGTGGTTTTCAGGGTTACCTGGAGGCGCATCCAATGGGGGTTGGCGGCTAGGGTTAGGGTTGGCGCACCTCACCTCCTTAGGTGGCGCATCCCCTTCTTTGACCTAACCTTGAGTGGCTTCTAGGGTTACCTAGATGGTTTACTTAAGGGATGAGGGTTGGATAAGGTGATGGTGCAACCTAGTCAAGCAAGCGGGGCTGACCTTCATCCTCAACGAATCCAGATGGCTTCTAGGTTTCCTAGTGACGCATGCATGGGTTCAAGGGCTGATGATGAAGGAATGGCCACCTAAGGGGGCTGATCTAACTCTTTGACCGAACCTTGATGTTTTCTAGGTCTCCTAGTGGTGCATTTTGAGGTTCATGGGTCGAGGAATAGGATTGGTGGTCCAAGCTTCCAAAAGGAGCTGATCTTCTATCATTAGCCAAGAACTTGAAGGTCCTTTGGATGCTTCTTAAGTTCATGCGCTGATGAAGGAAGATTGAGCAGCAAAGATGCTTGATGGCACATCCAAGCAAAGGGGGCGCACGTCTAGGTGGCCCATCTTGCAAGGGATGTGGTGTATCAAGCAAAGAGGTGAGATACCAAGAGAGGATGGCACATGGATGTTTGGCTGAATGCTAGGAGGAGCCTAGGATTTGCGAGCTAGCTTCCTGGTGGAGATCTGAGCTGGCCGAACCCTAAGAGGTGCCTAGGGTTTGCGAGCTAGCTCATGGAGAAGACTCGGGATGGCCAAACCAAAAGGGGATCTAGGGCTTTCCTGGATGGTGCCTTTAGGGTTCGCGAGCTGACCCATGGAGCTGAAGACCTAGGTGGCGCACCTCGGGGCCTTGGAGCAGAGTGTTGGGGTATGCCCTTAAGGCTAATGTTTGAGGCCTTGGGATTGTATTAGTATCATGTAATAAACTCTTAAGTTTATAAAGGCATGGTTATTATTCAGGTTGTTACCTTGTCTGCTGTAATAAGTGTACTTCTGAATAATGTCTCAAAGCTGTTCAGCTAGGCTGACAGGCTATATGTCCTTAGTCGAGATATCTTGGTGAACATGAGACAGCCTTGATATGATTGAGACTAATATGAGTGCTAATCTTATAGGATGCTTCGAGCATGGAATAAGATGTAGACTCATGGGTACATTGGATGTACTGGACAGACCCTACTGGGATATTCCATTGCTTGTCACAATGTGAATAATCCTTGTAAGCAGCAAGTGGCACATGTCCTTTGACTTGAGATCACTTGTGTTTCTAAATGATGATTGTCATTGTCTTGAGGTAGTTCAATATCATTTGAAACATAATGATTATAGACTATCTTGGATGGTGAGCTTGAATCAGGTTAGGACACTAGTGATAGACATAGGATTGCCGTCTCCTTGTTTAAGGAGTATGATGTTCTAAAGGGCCCCCTTATGAGATGATTGAGATAGTGTATGGCCATACCCAGATGACTATGTGCATCTGATCTAATCATGCTTATCGTATTGGAGTTACAGGCTTGACATGCTTGTCCAATAAGAACATCCAGTGGTAAAGGACATATGTATGCCTTGTGAATTGAGTCACACTTGTGCTATGGTTTGGGAGTAGTCTTGGAAGACTCTTTCCTTTATATCGGGAGACAGTGATGTGTTGCTAGATACCCCTCACTGATCGTGATAACGTAAGTTATCGTTACCGACATTTAGAGGAAACCCTCAGGGTCGCACAATTTGGTGATATGGCTTACTTAAGTCAGATCGTATGGACTGGATTCTTTGAGTTCAGATTAAAGGGATTTAATCTCTGATTGTAAGTGAGATCTGGTCTGATCATGTTTGATTGATTAGGGCTTGAGATCGGTAAGCTTCGATCGAGAGAGGTGATGCTAGATCGGAGAGATCAGGGGCATCAGGAGATGAACGGTTGGATCATAAGCCTTGGGGTTCGATTTGGTCTAGACCAATTGGCTTGAGCTATTTCGGTTTGGTTTGATGAACCAAAGCCGATTTGACATTTTGGATTGAACCGGTTCACAAATATGAACGCTTGGTTCAATGCCAAAATGCGTTTTGGGTTGGCTTGAACGCATGGCTTGATTGACTTCCATTTATGGAAAGTCATCAAGGGCCGGTTTTGCTTCAATGCCAAAACGCTTATGCGTTGAGCTCCTCACTTCAACGCCTTGATTCTTTTCGAGGTGTGGTTGACGAAGGTGTGGAGTAGACATCCAAGAGAAGCTCTCGGCCGAACGGATTCATCTCATCAAACCCTTTCCATTCGACAAGAGAAGGCTTGGGTGTCTTGCTAGCACAAGAGATCTCAAGGAAGTGAGCATCTTCATCTTGTGTGTGGACTTGTGGAGGAGACCTAGTTTGATCTCTTCTTCCAAGCCGAATTCCAAGCTTATGGCGTTGGTATGATTTCTCATAACTTAAGTTGATCATATAGTTTCATATGCGATTTTGAAACCCTATTTTCCGCCATGCATGCTAGATGCGCATGATTAGGGTTTTTCCCCCCCCTTTATGTTAGGGGTTCCTTCAATTGGTATCAGAGCTAGGCTCTTGATATGATCTATATGATTGCTTTGAAGTGTTTGTGATCCATACATATTGCGCTTACTTGATGCATGCTTTGTTTACATGAAGTTTGCGCTTGTATCATGCTAACATGTAGTTTGCGCTTGTATCATGGCTTTGATGAAGTATGCGCTCCCCCTAGAAGGGGACCCCCTAAAGTTTGCGCTCCCCCTTGAAGGGGACCCCCTTAGATCTAAGGGTTATCAACATGCTAGAAGATATATCTTATGGATGTTCTAGATGTTTGCGCATGTCAAAATGTTTTCTAAAACTTACATCTTGCGCGCATGATTAGATCTAAGGAGCCACTACATTAAATCCTTAGATGGGTTGATGGGGTTGAAAGCATCTTCTAGGTTAGATCCAACTAGTCTGATCAGACCATCTGATAGCCTAGATGGGTTGACCAGATAGCACCTGTGCGCAAGCACGAGGTGGCTATAGGTCGACTGCATCCAAGGCGTGTAGCGAGGTCTGGTTGAGACAACTACTGAACACACATGAGTTAGGCCCGGGGTCACACCCGCTTGCCAAAACTCATGAGGGTGGTTCAGCCCTTGGCGCATGCATGGTTGACCATCAGGTCAACTCGGGTCAGTTAGGACTCGGTGCATGCAGGGGCAAAGGATCTAACTAGATGGATGAGTGGATCCCTATCAATGGACCATTGTAAGGTTGTAGGGCACATAAGGAAATTAAAATTGATGCCATGGGGTTTTTCAAAAATTTAATTTCTTGATTGGATCACATGATGATTTGATGCCATGATGCTTGTCTATTTAGTCTTATGTGGGTTGCCCTATTGTGTGCTGTGCTGGGGCCTGCGTGCCTGGTAAATTATAAGTTAATTTTATTGTGATCTGCGAATCACTTTTTCATTAATTTATTGTATAATTGACCTGCGAGTCAACCTTGTCTAGATAGATCAAATGTACTTTGATTAGACAAGAGTACAAATGCACACATCCCAAAGGAGCATTCAGCTGGTGGCGCACCTGAGGTGCTCTTGGCGCTAGGGCCCTAGGTTGGACCAGATGAGATGCCAAGGAGCTCAAGTGAAGACTTAAGTAAAATTAAGGTCTTACTAGGGTTCATGGGCTTTTACCACATAAGATCATGCTTTCTACTTATTGCTAATAATTAGAATTGCATGTTTAAGTTTATCTTCTACTATAGCCATAGGATATGCCTGATAGTAAGAAGATAAAAGACCGTTAAAATCCAACGCTAACATATCAAGCTCGATAAGCCTTCTGACGCGAAACCTCACCTTTCTGATTATCGTTGGAGCCGTGTTGAACCCACTCAGTGGGCACGTCCATCTATCTTCAGACGGTGCTGGATTTCACCTGCGTGTTACAGAGTAGGGATTTATCACTGCTCGTTGCTCAGCATAACACGTGGTGGTCCAGGGAGTAGGTCGGGTCAGCTTGACCATGTAGGCTACATATGTGGCGCATATGGTAGCGCATGGAGGCAGCCATCTCTGGAATCAGAGATTGTGTTGTACCAACTCAGTTGGCACAGTCTGCTGGATTGCCAAGATGAAGGGGAATCGCACGGGTTGGCGATTGGCTGGGACAGCCTACCAGAAATTAGTGCTTGTCATCTCTGTGCATCTTATCTCGCCTGAGCGGGACGCGGAGACCAAGTATGAAATTTGGATCCCATCTCACTAAAAGAGTGATACTCTTTCGGACTGTTTACTGGATTTTTCAGTCAGACAAAATAGTGAGAAAAGAATCTTTCTTAAGTCCTGGATTGATTCTAAACATTGATACTGACCTTGCTGTTCTTGCTTGTTGTAGATTCCTGCAGCAACGAACACCATGAGCTTCAATGTGCGATCCCTACTGGAAAGGGAGAAGTTTGCTGGGCCGAACTTCTCTGACTGGTTCGGACACCTTAAGATCGTTCTTAAGGCAGAGAGGAAACTGTATGTCCTCGAGACGGCGATACCGCCGCAGCCCGCTCCGAACGCCGCAAGGGCGGTTCGGGATGCCTATGAAAAGCACGTCAATGATAGCATTGATGTCGCTTGCCTGATGCTAGCGTCTATGACGCCACCGCTGCAGCGTCAGCATGAGGATATGTCGGCTATAGAAATTATTGCGAACCTCAAGATGTTGTATGCTGCACAGGCGAGGACAGAACGCTATAATCTGACGAAGCTCTTCTTTCAGAGCAAACTGGCTGAGGGGAGCCCAGTGGGAGCTCACGTGCTCAAGATGATTGGGCACAAGGAGGCTCTGGAGAAACTAGGGCATACCATCAACCAGGAGCTTGCTGTAGATATTATTCTGCAGTCTCTTCCGCCTTCTTTCGATGCGTTCATCATTAACTTTAATATGAACAAAATCGATTGTACGCCGGCAGAGCTGCTGAATATGCTCTTGACTACTGAGGAAACTCTGAAGGGTAAGCCTTCAACCTCTGTCTTGTTGGTTCCTTCTAGGAACAAGAAGAAGGGGAAGAAGGGCAAGGCCCCTGTCAAGAATTACAGCAAGGCCCTGAAACAGAAGGTGAAGCGGTCGAAGGATAACAGGTGTTTCCACTGTGGCCAGCTGGGTCACTGGAAAAAGGACTGTAAAGCGCTCCAAGGAGATAAGAGGGGAAGCATTGCTTCTGGCTCAGGTATATACGTGACGGAAGTCATGGTTTCATCTTCTTCTATATCATGGGTGTTGGACACTGCATGTGGAGTTCACATTTGTTCAAATGTGCAGGAACTCAAGAGAAGAAGGCAGGTGGGACAGCATGAGGTAGACCTACGCGTTGGAAACGGGGCACGGGTTGCTGCTGTTGCTGTAGGAGACTATTTCATCACTTTACCATCTGGCATTGTATTATAATTGAACAATTGTTATTTTGTACCCAGTATTACCAAGAATATTATCTCTATTCCTGCTCTTGTCAGGAAAGGATTTGCCTTTGAATGCAAGATTTCAAAGTGTGTTTTAACTTATGATAATATTGTGTATGCAACTGGTTCAATTAACAATGGGTTATTCATGTTGGACATGGAATATTCTATACAAAACATTGATAATAAGAAAGCCAAGTATGCTGATGACAGCACCTTGCTATGGCATAGTCGTTTAGGCCATATAAACAAGAAGCGCATTAAGCGGTTGCATGATCATGGACTGCTGGGATCTTTCTCCTATGAGGAGATTGATACATGCACAGCTTGTTTAATGGGTAAAATGACGAAGTCTCCTTTTCCTCACAAAGGTCAAAGGACTTCAGGTTTACTTGGCCTGATACACAGTGATGTGTGTGGGCCTTTCAGTAAACATGCCAGAGGTGGCTATCAGTACTTCATTACCTTCACTGATGATTTCAGTAGGTATGGATATGTCTATTTAATGAGACATAAAAGTGAATCTTTTGACAAGTTCAAAGAGTTCAAAAATGAAGTACAAAATCAGTTAGGCCGAAATATCAAGGCACTTCGTTCTGATCGAGGTGGAGAATACCTGAGTCATACGTTTACTGACTATCTGAAGGAGTGTGGGATTATCTCACAGCTCACTCCGCCAGGAACACCGCAGTGGAATGGTGTGTCTGAGAGGAGAAATAGAACGTTACTTGATATGGTTCGTTCTATGATGAGTCAGGCTACTCTTCCATATTCCTTTTGGGGTTTTGCACTAGAAACAGCTGCAAAGGTACTAAACCGAGTGCCATCCAAGGCAGTTTCAAAGACGCCATATGAGCTATGGTATGGGAAACAGCCTAGCTTGACATTTATCAGGATCTGGGGTTGCGAGGCTTATGTCAAAAAGCTCGCCTCTGGGAAACTGGAGAGCAGATCTGAGAAATGCATCTTTGTCGGTTACCCTAAGGAAACTAAGGGTTATTATTTCTACGATCCCAAAGAGAACAAGATATTTGTTGCTCGGACGGCCATATTTCTTGAGAAGGAGTTTCTTCTGCAAGAGGCCAGTGGGAGAGAAATAAAGCTGGATGAGATTCCAGAGGAAGGACAAAGTAGTCAGGTAGAGTTGGATGTGCCTGAGCCAGTAGATCAGGTTACTGAACAACCTGAGGCTCAGATATCACGGGAACCGCGAAGATCGGGTAGGATCCGTCGACAGCCTGAGCGCTATGTCGGAGTCTACATCATTGATAATGATGAACCCCTAACTTATGCGGATGCGGTCAGTGGACCGGAGTCAGCTAGATGGCTTGAAGCTATGCGAGCCGAGATGGACTCCATGTCAGATAACCAAGTCTGGGATTTGGTTGATCCGCCTCCGGGAGTAATCCCTATAGGCTGTAAATGGATCTTCAAGAAGAAGATTGACATGGATGGTAACGTGGTTACCTATAAAGGCAGGCTAGTTGCGAAAGGTTTCAAACAAATCTACGGGATAGATTATGATGAAACTTTCTCACCTGTAGCCATGTTTAAGTCTATTCGGATTCTTTTCGCGATAGCTGCATATTACGATTATGAGATCTGGCAGATGGATGTGAAGACAGCTTTCCTTAATGGAAATCTGGATGAGGATGTGTATATGACACAACCAGAAGGTTTCACTAATCCATCAGATCGTCATAAAATATGCAAGTTAAAGAAGTCCATTTATGGACTTAAACAAGCATCTAGGAGCTGGAATATTCGTTTTGATGAATCAATCTCTGAGTTTGGTTTCAACAAGAACGAGGATGACCCGTGTGTATATAAGAGGTTTAGTGGGAGCGTGATTACATTCCTAATCCTCTACGTCGATGATATCTTGATCATTGGAAATGATATTCCTGAACTGCATGCTGTTAAGGCATGGTTAGGAAAATGTTTCCAGATGAAAGATTTAGGAGAAGCAGCCTATGTATTAGGTGTGAAGATCTACAGGGATAGATCTAAGAAGCTTCTCGGGCTGTGCCAGAGTACTTACATCGATAAGGTCCTGGAGAGATTCCATTTAGAGAATTCTAAACGTGGATATCTTCCAGTCAGACATGGTCTGAATCTTTCGAAGAGTCAGTGTCCACAAACACAGACTGAGAAAGATGAAATGGACAATACGCCTTATGCTTCGGCTATTGGGTCCATTATGTATGCGATGTTGTGTACTCGCCCAGACGTCGCTTACGGGTTAAGCGTAACCAGTCGATTCCAAAGTAATCCAGGTTTGGCGCACTGGATTGCAGTCAAGAACATTTTAAAATATCTGCGGAGGACCAAAGATATGTTCTTGATATATGGTGGTCAGGAAGAACTCAGTATAGAGGGATATACTGACGCTTCGTTCCAGTCGGACCAGGATGATTTCCGATCGCAATCAGGCTATGTTTTTAGCTTGAATGGTGGAGCAGTGGTGTGGAAGAGTTTCAAACAGTCAACTGTTGCTGATTCCACAACAGAAGCCGAGTATGTTGCAGCCTCGGAAGCATCCAAGGAGGCAGTGTGGATTCGTAAGTTCGTGAGAGAACTTGGTGTCGTTCCTTCGAGTGCTGATCCTTTGGTTATCTTCTGTGATAACACTGGAGCCATCGCACAAGCAAAGGAACCGCGGTCGCACCAGAAGTCCAAGCACATACAGAGACGGTTTCACTTGATCCGGGAGATCATTGATCGAGGCGAGATCAAAATATGCAAGGTTCATACAGATGACAATCTGGCAGACCCACTTACCAAGCCTCTGGCGCAGCAGAAGCATGAGAAGCACTGTAATAATATGGGTTTGAGATTTCTCAACCATTAGATTAAGTGCAAGTGGGAGATTGTTGGGGTATGCCCTTAAGGCTAATGTTTGAGGCCTTGGGATTGTATTAGTATCATGTAATAAACTCTTAAGTTTATAAAGGCATGGTTATTATTCAGGTTGTTACCTTGTCTGCTGTAATAAGTGTACTTCTGAATAATGTCTCAAAGCTGTTCAGCTAGGCTGATAGGCTATATGTCCTTAGTCGAGATATCTTGGTGAACATGAGACAGCCTTGATATGATTGAGACTAATATGAGTGCTAATCTTATAGGATGCTTCGAGCATGGAATAAGATGTAGACTCATGGGTACATTGGATGTACTGGACAGACCCTACTGGGATATTCCATTGCTTGTCACAATGTGAATAATCCTTGTAAGCAGCAAGTGGCACATGTCCTTTGACTTGAGATCACTTGTGTTTCTAAATGATGATTGTCATTGTCTTGAGGTAGTTCAATATCATTTGAAACATAATGATTATAGACTATCTTGGATGGTGAGCTTGAATCAGGTTAGGACACTAGTGATAGACATAGGATTGCCGTCTCCTTGTTTAAGGAGTATGATGTTCTAAAGGGCCCCCTTATGAGATGATTGAGATAGTGTATGGCCATACCCAGATGACTATGTGCATCTGATCTAATCATGCTCATCGTATTGGAGTTACAGGCTTGACATGCTTGTCCAATAAGAACATCCAGTGGTAAAGGACATATGTATGCCTTGTGAATTGAGTCACACTTCTGCTATGGTTTGGGAGTAGTCTTGGAAGACTCTTTCCTTTATATCGGGAGACAGTGATGTGTTGCTAGATACCCCTCACTGATCGTGATAACGTAAGTTATCGTTACCGACATTTAGAGGAAACCCTCAGGGTCGCACAATTTGGTGATATGGCTTACTTAAGTCAGATCGTATGGACTGGATTCTTTGAGTTCAGATTAAAGGGATTTAATCTCTGATTGTAAGTGAGATCTGGTCTGATCATGTTTGATTGATTAGGGCTTGAGATCGGTAAGCTTCGATCGAGAGAGGTGATGCTAGATCGGAGAGATCAGGGGCATCAGGAGATGAACGGTTGGATCATAAGCCTTGGGGTTCGATTTGGTCTAGACCAATTGGCTTGAGCTATTTCGGTTTGGTTTGATGAACCAAAGCCGATTTGACATTTTGGATTGAACCGGTTCATAAATATGAACGCTTGGTTCAATGCCAAAATGCGTTTTGGGTTGGCTTGAACGCATGGCTTGATTGACTTCCATTTATGGAAAGTCATCAAGGGCCGGTTTTGCTTCAATGCCAAAACGCTTATGCGTTGAGCTCCTCACTTCAACGCCTTGATTCTTTTCGAGGTGTGGTTGACGAAGGTGTGGAGTAGACATCCAAGAGAAGCTCTCGGCCGAACGGATTCATCTCATCAAACCCTTTCCATTCGACAAGAGAAGGCTTGGGTGTCTTGCTAGCACAAGAGATCTCAAGGAAGTGAGCATCTTCATCTTGTGTGTGGACTTGTGGAGGAGACCTAGTTTGATCTCTTCTTCCAAGCCGAATTCCAAGCTTATGGCGTTGGTATGATTTCTCATAACTTAAGTTGATCATATAGTTTCATATGCGATTTTGAAACCCTATTTTCCGCCATGCATGCTAGATGCGCATGATTAGGGTTTTTCCCCCCCCTTTATGTTAGGGGTTCCTTCAATTGGTATCAGAGCTAGGCTCTTGATATGATCTATATGATTGCTTTGAAGTGTTTGTGATCCATACATATTGCGCTTACTTGATGCATGCTTTGTTTACATGAAGTTTGCGCTTGTATCATGCTAACATGTAGTTTGCGCTTGTATCATGGCTTTGATGAAGTATGCGCTCCCCCTAGAAGGGGACCCCCTAAAGTTTGCGCTCCCCCTTGAAGGGGACCCCCTTAGATCTAAGGGTTATCAACATGCTAGAAGATATATCTTATGGATGTTCTAGATGTTTGCGCATGTCAAAATGTTTTCTAAAACTTACATCTTGCGCGCATGATTAGATCTAAGGAGCCACTACATTAAATCCTTAGATGGGTTGATGGGGTTGAAAGCATCTTCTAGGTTAGATCCAACTAGTCTGATCAGACCATCTGACAGCCTAGATGGGTTGACCAGATAGCACCTGTGCGCAAGCACGAGGTGGCTATAGGTCGACTGCATCCAAGGCGTGTAGCGAGGTCTGGTTGAGACAACTACTGAACACACATGAGTTAGGCCCGGGGTCACACCCGCTTGCCAAAACTCATGAGGGTGGTTCAGCCCTTGGCGCATGCATGGTTGACCATCAGGTCAACTCGGGTCAGTTAGGACTCGGTGCATGCAGGGGCAAAGGATCTAACTAGATGGATGAGTGGATCCCTATCAATGGACCATTGTAAGGTTGTAGGGCACATAAGGAAATTAAAATTGATGCCATGGGGTTTTTCAAAAATTTAATTTCTTGATTGGATCACATGATGATTTGATGCCATGATGCTTGTCTATTTAGTCTTATGTGGGTTGCCCTATTGTGTGCTGTGCTGGGGCCTGCGTGCCTGGTAAATTATAAGTTAATTTTATTGTGATCTGCGAATCACTTTTTCATTAATTTATTGTATAATTGACCTGCGAGTCAACCTTGTCTAGATAGATCAAATGTACTTTGATTAGACAAGAGTACAAATGCACACATCCCAAAGGAGCATTCAGTTGGTGGCGCACCTGAGGTGCTCTTGGCGCTAGGGCCCTAGGTTGGACCAGATGAGATGCCAAGGAGCTCAAGTGAAGACTTAAGTAAAATTAAGGTCTTACTAGGGTTCATGGGCTTTTACCACATAAGATCATGCTTTCTACTTATTGCTAATAATTAGAATTGCATGTTTAAGTTTATCTTCTACTATAGCCATAGGATATGCCTGATAGTAAGAAGATAAAAGACCGTTAAAATCCAACGCTAACATATCAAGCTCGATAAGCCTTCTGACGCGAAACCTCACCTTTCTGATTATCGTTGGAGCCGTGTTGAACCCACTCAGTGGGCACGTCCATCTATCTTCAGACGGTGCTTGTTACCCTATGGCTAGGGGCTTGTTACCCATGTTTTGGGCTTTGATCACATCATATTTACTGTTTCAGTTCCAGCATGCCTTTATCGCTTTTTGGTTTTATTCCACCATAGGATTGCATGCCTGTATTGGTAGAATAAGATAAAAGCCCATGGTGCCGAGACCACAAAAAATCCTCGCTAAATCATATCAAGTCCCATTGCTTAGCCTTCTGACACGTAACCCTCGTCAAACTGTCGATCGTTGGTGCTGTGCACTATTTTCCACCCTCGTGGGACACACCCATCTATCTTTAGGAGGCGTGTGGTGACAATAATTTCCCAGTCCGGTTAAAACTCTGGACTCACCTTTTGCAAGAAAATTGTTGGCCCTGAGTATAATGCTCAGGTCGGACTTGACTAGGATTTTTCATATATGGTGGTTCACATGATGAAATTTCTAGAGGCAGCCTCAAGAGGTCAGGACTTTGTGCTGTATCTATTGGGAAGCCCCGGGGACATTTTACAATTTTTCAGAGACACATACATACATACATTGCACAGCGGAAGAATGTCCCCGAAACAGGTCGGTCCCAAAAACCCAGTGAAGATCGCATGCAAGGGGGTCGACACGATGAGTTAGAAAATACCTCAGAGCAAGATGAGGTCGATGTCGTGATAGACACCCAAGTGTGCGCCCTCTGCAGTCTCACACACACGGATGCCTCGAGTCCTCTTCTTCCACGCCCGGTGCTAGCCTCGGGAAGAAGATCCAAGCCTTAGGGAGATGCTCCAACCACCTTGCGCCACCAAGAGAGAAAGATGCGCCAAGTGGTAAGGAAGGAGAAGCTTGCGGCCACTTGATGGAGGAGGAAGAGATCCCTTGCTCCTTGCTCTCGCTCCTTTCTTATGTTCACGCCTCCAAGGATGAATCATATAAGAGGGGGCGGCTAGGGTCACATATATAGGGCAAGAGGCGATTAGGGCAAGGGCTAGGATCATGACAAGTGTAGGGCTAGGATGAGGAGGTTTGATGCAAGGAAAGTCTCCAAGACTTTACCATAAACTTCATTCAACCTTTCCATAATTGCCCAAGTACCATATCAGCCCAAGACATGCCTTAAAGGCATTCATACCATCAAGGGAGAAGGGCTAGGCGCAAATTGCTTCCTTAATGAAGCAATTTTGCCACCCTAACCCCATTATGCCCCTTAGGCGCCAATGGGGTTGGTTTTCTCCCCATTATACCCTTTTAGCCTCTCTTCCCTTCATGAGAACTTGTTATTGGGCTTCCTTGGATAATGAGCTAACCCAAACTTCATCCTATGGGTTGATTTAAGCATTTGGATCCAATCCAATGCAACCCTAATCCAAGTGTGACCAACCATGGTCAAATACGGGTCAACCTGCCAAAAATGAAGTTTGGCTCCAATAACATTCTTCCATCTCATCAGGCCCATTGGTGCTGATGAAATCTCCCAATTAGATCTGAGTTATCCAATAACTTGATCATAAGGCTTCTCGATCAATACGAGAACTCAAGTATCAAGGTGTGCGACCCTGTAGGTTCTTCTGACGCTGGCAGTGCTGACCAAAGGTCACCACAAGCAGTGAGTGGCACCTAGCAGTGCATCGCTGCTACCCAGGTCATTGGAATGGATATCAACATCGACATCCCCATCATCGCAACTAGGTACATATGCATTACAGTCTCTTTGCCGGACTGATATCCGATTGGACAAGTGTGTCACCACTTGTTTTCACCCAATCACATGGCTATGACTAAAACAGGTTCTTACCTGGGTATGGCCATACACTCTCAGTCATAGAACCATAGAGGAGCTCCATGGATATCATACTTCCCTAAGGAAGGGGCAAATCCTATGTCTGTCCATTGACCTTCTCATATGGGTCGTGATATGCTCAATGACAACCGTTATGACCTCCCAACTACGGCGAGGTGTTAGGTTGTATCAAAGCAAGTCGCTAACCATATAGAACGATCAATGACCTCAAGTCAAGGGATCAATGCATCTCCTGTCACTTGTGAGGATAACTTATGACACCAAGTCATAGCCTCACAGCGGGTCTTTCCAGTATATCCTCCAATGATATACCCATGTGTCTGCGTTAGCACCACGTACCTAACCAGCTCACATACCAGTCTCTCAAGTACCATAGCTGTCCCATATCCACTAAGGTACATCGACTGGGGACAATAGTTTGAGCACAGATCCAATCTGTCTCCAGGGACATTATCATGTTAGTACATGTGCGCAGATGTAAACAAACATTGACAATGATAATGCCAGAATGATATATATAAATATCAAAGTCAAGTAGTACATAAGTGGACCAAAACTAGGTCCTAGGGCATATACACCAACAGTATCCAGCCCTCGCTGGACACAAAGTGCCTAAACGGTCTTGGGAAGGGGAATTGCCGAGTAGCAATTGGCCGGCGAGCCTACCTCAGGAAGCATGCGTCACCATGTGCATAACATCCCACCCTCGTGGGATGCAAGGCCGTGTACGAATTGAGGATCCCATCTCACTAAGGAAGTCGGGCGACTTCTCGATCGATTTTTGAGGATTATCGATACGAATAAAATAGTGAGAAACAATCATTTATAAAAGGCCAGAATAAATGATTGAATTGTGATACTGATCTGCTCTTGTCTTTGTTGTAGATGACTTCTACAAGCAATAATGATAGCAGACTGTCATTCCATTCCTTCTTGATGAGGGAGAAGTTGGTTGGAACCAACTTCGAGGACTGGTACCGTACTTGAGGATTATCCTCAAGCTCGAGGAGAAGCTGTGTCTCTTTGGGCAGCCTTTTCCTAAACCCATCTCATCTACAGCCTTGTTGGCTGAAGAGGATGCTTATGGGGTAGCTTATCTAAAGCTAGAATGTCGCCTGTGTTGTGAAAGCAACGTGTTGAGCTGATCATATTTTAATATTCTAAAATAGCTCTTTAAGGGACAAGCTAGAATAGAAAGCTATAACTTCTAAAGTAGTCCTATAATGCAAAGGAGAGCCTTAGGGCTTGTCCAACGCATTGAAGATGAAAAAGGGTGCAGAAGTTAAGGTGCTCGAGAATGATTACTAGCGACCTCAAAACAAGGAGAAGAGAAGTAACCCTTCGTCTTCTGGCTTAGGTAATTATGTTACCAAAGTCTAGTTGTCTATTTCAGACACATGGGTATGTCATACCGCATGATGGGACCAATACTTGCAAAACTGTCTTAGTGCTCAATTGAAATAGGGCAATGTTGACGCAGAGAGAGTGACCTACTAGTTGGAGCATCTATTGCTGCCATAGCTTTCGGAGACCTCACTCTCTCTAGGGTGAAGACTTTGTTATAACTTCAATATCTACATATTCTATCTGTATGTGAAGTTCTATGAGTAACAAAATATATGGATTAAATTAAGTGGTGTTGTACCTATCTTTGGCACAGTTGTTTGTGTTGGTGTATATGCCCTAGGAACTAGTTTTGGTCCATTATTTGTACTACTTAACATTGATATATATATCATTATGGTATTGTCGTAATCATTATTTGTTTACATATGCGAACATGTACTTATATGATAATGTCCCTGGAGACAGATTGGATCTGTGCTTAAATGATTGTCCCCAGTCGATGTACCTGAGTGGATATGGGACAACTCTGGTACTTGTGAGACTGGCATATGGGCTGGTTAGGCACGAGGTGCTAACGCAGACATATAGGTATATCAGTAGTGGATATACTGGACCGACCCGCTGTGAGGCAATGACTTGGAGTCACAAGTTATCCTCACAAGTGATAGGAGATGCATTGATCCCTTGACTTGAGGTCATTGGCCATTCTATATGGTTAGGGGCATGCTTTGATAAAACCTAACACCTCACCGTAGTTTTGGGGTAATAACGGTTGTCATTGAGCATGTCACGACCCATATGAGAAGGTCAATAGACAGACATAGGATTTGCCCCTTCCTAAGGAAAGTTTGATATCCATGGAGCTCCTCTATGGATCTATGACTGAAAGTGTATGGCCATACCCAGGTTAGACCTGTTTTAGTCATAGCCATGAGATTAGATGAAAAACAAGTGGTGACACACTTGTCCAATCGGATATCAGTACGGCAAAGAGACTGTAATGCATCGGTACCTACTTGCGATAATGGGGATCTCGATGTCGATATCCATTCCGATGACTTGGGTAGCAGCGATGCACTGCTAGGTGCCACTCACTGCTTGTGATGACCTTAGGTCAGCACTGCCAACGTTAGAGGAACCTACAGGGTCACACACCTTAATACTCGAGTTCTCGTATTGATCGAGAAGCCTTATGATCGAGTTATTGGATAACTCGGATCTATTTTGGAGATTCCATCAGCTCTAATGGGCCTGATGAGATGGAAGAGATTTATTGGAGGCAACTTCCATTTACGGCATATTAACCATGGTTAGCCCAGTTTGACCTCGGGTTAAATTGGATTGGATCCAAGGGCTTGGTCAATATGCATAATGGACATTGGGCTGGGCCCATTGAAAAGTTGGGCTTAATGGGCTTAAGGAGAAGGATGTGTAGGCGCATGGTTAACCCTAGTTAGACTAGGGTTGGCGCCTACGGCACATATGGTTAATATAAGTTGATATTAATTATTTGTGGTTTAATTAATTAATTAATTTAAATAATTGTATGGAGTCCTATTTAATAGGGCTGATTATTTAAATTATTAATTAGAGACCTAATTGGATTAGGACTTGATTATTTAAATAATTAATTAGAATCCTAATTGGATTAGGACTTGATTATTTAAATGATTAATTAGAATCCTAATTGGATTAGGACTTAATTAAATCATTAAAATAATCTGATGGAGGTGGGATCACTCACAAGTAAGGGTGCATTCAAACAACGCTTTAAGAAAATAATTTTTTTGTATTTTAGATAAAAACCGAATTTACTCTAACGAAGTTGGAAAGTATTTTTTTTGTATTTTATAAATCGGGAAAACGATACTAAACTAATTAGACTACTAAAAGAAATAGCAATTAAACTACAAATTGAAAGACTAGTAGGAATACTCACAGTGCGATCCTTGAGCATAGAAGGATCGTATCGTCCCGATCTTCAACGGTCCTACTCTGATGGAAGGTATTGCATCATTACAAACAAACACAGACAAACGAGATCCGCACAGGTCACGGATTCATATTACAAAACAAATCTAAGGGGGAGGTTAGGCCTCACTGTTGGGGTATGCCCTTAAGGCTAATGTTTGAGGCCTTGGGATTGTATAAGTATCATGTAATAAACTCTTAAGTTTATAATAAGGCATGGTTGTTATTCAGGTTGTTACCTTGTCTGCTGTAATAAGTGTACTTCTGAATAATGTCTCAAAGCTGTTCAGCTAGGCTGACAGGCTATAAGTCCTTAGTCGAGATATCTTGGTGAACATGAGACAGCCTTGATATGATGGAGACTAATATGAGTGCTAATCTTATAGGATGCTTCGAGCATGGAATAAGATGTAGACTCATGGGTACATTGGATGTACTGGACAGACCCTACTGGGATATTGCATTGCTTGTCACAATGTGAATGATCCCTGTAAGCAGCAAGTGGCACATGTCCTTTGACTTGAGATCACTTGTGTTTCTAAATGATGATTGTCATTGTTTTGAGGTAGTTCAATATCATTTCAAATATAATGATTATAGACTATCTTGGATGGTGAGCTTGAATCAGGTTAGGGCACTAGTGATAGATAAAGGATTGCCGTCTCCTTGTTTAAGGAGTGTGATGTTCTAAAGGCCCCCCTATATGAGATGATTGAGGTAGTGTATGGCCATACCCAGATGACTATGTGCATCTGATCTAATCATGCTCATCGTATTGGAGTTACAAGCTTGACATGCTTGTCCAATAAGAACATCCAGTGGCAAAGGACATATGTGTGCCTTGTGAGTTTTGATTCACACTTGTGTCATGGTTTGGGTGTAGTCTTGGAAGACTATTTCCTTTATATCGGGAGACAGTGATGTGTTGCTAGATACCCCTCACTGATCGTGATAACGTAAGTTGTCGTTACCGACATTTAAAGGAAACCCTTAGGGTCGCACAATTTGATGATATGGCTTTCTTGAGTCAGATCGTGTGGACTGAATTGTATGGGTTCAGTTTAAAGGGGTTTAATCTCTGATTGCAAGTGAGATCTAGCCTGATCATGTTTGATTGATTAGGGCTTTAGATCGGTAAGCTTCGATCGAGAGAGATGATGCTAGATCGGTGAGATCAGGAGCATCAGGAGATGAACGGCTAGATCATGAGCCATTTGGTTCATAGAGGGTCTAGACCATGCCTTGGCTTGGCTTGGTTTGAGTTTGGTCTTTGGGCCAAATCGAATTGAACCAAAGCATGAACCGGTTCACTAGGTGAACGCATGGTTCATCAAGAGGGGCGTTTTGGCGTTGGAGAGTGGCTTCATGACTTTCCATTTTGGGAAGTCATGTAACGTCATTTGTCTTGATGTCGCCGAAGTGCATTTGCTCTCTTGTCTTTGCGTTTTGTTTTTGGGAAAAGAGAGCTTGCTTGCCATCTCGTGTGGAAGGAAGTGGACGACAAGAACAAGCGCTCGGCCAAGGAAACTTCTCCATCATCCTAACATTCGATCAAGGACACCTTGCGCATCCTTGCTAGCACAAGGAGATCCAAGGAGAAGCCATCTTCTCTTGTGTGTGATTATCTTCGGAGAAGGGGCACTTGCGCCTTTGCTTCCAAAGCTCCATCTAAACCGAGATGGCTATGGTATGAGTCTCAACTTCACCAAGTTGAACATATGTTTATGCTAAGATTCTTGAAAACCTTTTGCTTCCGCTTGCAATGGTGATGCGCCACCCCTTTAAGGTTTTCGCCCCCCTCTTGAAAGGGATTTTGTTTACTTGCGCTCCCCCATGAAGGGGACACTTCAATTGGTATCAAAGCGCCGGTTGAAGCATAATCATATGATTGCTTGATATACTATGTGATCCATGTTTGCGCATCTACATGTATGTTGATCTTGTTTGACATATGTTATCTCTTCATGCGAGTATGCTAGATAATAGTATGTTTATATTTGCGCATGTATGAGAGTTATGTTGATTGGCGCATATATGTTGGTTGCGGTTATACCATGTTGTTGTTGTTTTCTAAAACCTAAATGACATGCGCGCCCAACTAGATCTAAGAAGTACCTATTGTAAACCCTTAGATGGGTTGATGGGGTTGAAAGCTTCATCTAGAATGGATCAAACTAGTCTGATCAGACCATCTGACAGCCTAGATGGGTTGACCAGATAGCACCTGTGCGCAAGCACGAGGTGGCTATAGGTCGACTGCATCCAAGGCGTGTAGCGAGGTCTGATTGAGACAACTTCTGAACACACTTGAGTTAGGCCCGGGGTCACACCCGCTTGCCAAAACTCATGAGGGTGGTTCAGCCCTTGGCGCATGCATGGTTGACCATCAGGTCAACTCGGGTCAGTTAGGACTCGGTGCATGCAAGGGAAAAGGATCTATCTAGATGGATGAGTGGATCCCTATCAATGGACCATTGTAAGGTTGTAGGGCACATAAGGAAATTAAAAGTGATGCCTATGGGGTTTTCAAAATTTTAATTTCTTGATTGGATCACATGATGATTGAAACCATCTGCTTGTTTATTTACTCTTATGTGGGTTGCCCTATTGTGTGCTGTGCTGGGGCCTGTGAGCCTGGATTTAAAATTGTAAATTAATTTGTGATCTGCGAATCACATTGTACTTAATTTATAATGTATTGTTGACCTGCGAGTCAACCTTGTCTAGATAGATCAAAAATGTATTTTGATTAGACAAGAGCACAAAGGCACACATCCAAGAGGAGCATTCACCTGGTGGCGCACCTGAGGTGCTCTTGGCGCTAGAGCCCTAGGTTGGACCAGATGTGAGGCCAAGGAGCTCAAGTGAAGACTTAAGTAAAATTAAGGTCTTACTAGGGTTCATGGGTTTTTACCACATAAGATCATGCTTTCTACTTATTGCTAATAATTAGAATTGCATGTTTAAGTTTATCTTCTGCTATAGCCATAGGACATGCCTGATAGTAAGAAGATAAAAGACCGTTAAAATCCAACGCTAATATATCAAGCTCGTAAGCCTTCTGACGCGAAACCTCACCGTTCTGACTATCGTTGGAGCCGTGTTGAACCCACTCAGTGGGCACGTCCATCTATCTTCAGACGGTGCTGGATTACACCTGCGTGTTACAGAGCAGGGATTTATCCCTTCTCGTTGCTCAGCATAGCACGTGGTGGTCCAGGGAGTAGGTCAGGTCAGCTTGACCATGTAGACTACATATGTGGCGCATATGGTAGCATATGGAGGCAGCCATCTCTGGGATCAGAGACTGTGTTGTACCAACTCAGTTGGCACAGTCTGCTGGATTGCCAAGATGAAGGGGAATCGCACGGGTTGGGCGATTGGCTGGGACAGCCTACCAGAAATTAGTGC
This sequence comes from Costus lasius, assembly GCA_027563935.2. NCBI lineage: Eukaryota > Viridiplantae > Streptophyta > Magnoliopsida > Zingiberales > Costaceae > Costus > Costus lasius. Next base: position 54,138,578 of record CM050453.2, read on the forward strand.
TTGTCATCTCTGTGCATCTTATCTCGCTTGAGCGGGACGCGGAGACCAAGTATGAAATCTGGATCCCATCTCACTAAAAGAGTGTTACTCTTTCGGACTGTTTACTGGATTTTTCAGTCAGACAAAATAGTGAGAAAAGAATCTTTCTTAAGTCCTGGATTGATTCTGAAACATTGATACTGACCTTGCTGTTCTTGCCTGTTGTAGATTCCTGCAGCAACGAACACCATGAGCTTCAATGTGCGATCCCTACTGGAAAGGGAGAAGTTTGCTGGGCCGAACTTCTCTGACTGGTTCGGACACCTTAAGATTGTTCTTAAGGCAGAGAGGAAACTGTATGTCCTCGAGACGGCGATACCGCCGCAGCCCGCTCCGAACGCCGCAAGGGCGGTTCGGGATGCCTACGAAAAGCACGTCAATGATAGCATTGATGTCGCTTGCCTGATGCTAGCGTCTATGACGCCACCGCTGCAGCGTCAGCATGAGGATATGTCGGCTATAGAAATTATAGCGAACCTCAAGATGCTGTATGCTGCACAGGCGAGGACTGAGCGCTATAATCTGACGAAGCTCTTCTTTCAGAGCAAACTGGCTGAGGGGAGCCCAGTGGGAGCTCATGTGCTCAAGATGATTGGGCACAAGGAGGCTCTAGAGAAACTGGGGCATACCGTCAACCAGGAGCTTGCTGTGGACATTATTCTACAGTCTCTTCCGCCTTCTTTCGATGCGTTCATCATTAATTTTAATATGAACAAAATCGATTGTACGCCGGCAGAGCTGCTGAATATGCTCTTGACAACTGAGGAAACTCTGAAGGGTAAGCCTTCAACCTCTGTCTTAATGGTTCCTTCAAGGAACAAGAAGAAGGGGAAGAAGGGCAAGACCCCTGTCAAGAATTACAGCAAGGCCCTGAAACAGAAGGTGAAGCGGTCGAAGGACAACAGGTGTTTCCACTGTGGCCAGCTGGGTCACTGGAAAAAGGACTGTAAAGCGCTCCAAGGAGATAAGAGGGGAAGCATCGCTTCTGGCTCAGGTATATATGTGACTGAGGTCATGTTATCTTCTTCTACCATTTCATGGGTGTTGGACACCGCATGTGGAGTTCACATTTGTTCAAATGTGCAGGAACTCAAGAGAAGAAGGCAGGTGGGACAGCATGAGGTAGACCTACGAGTTGGAAACGGGGCACGGGTTGCTGCTGTTGCTGTAGGAGACTATTTCATTACTTTACCATCTGGCATTGTATTAGAATTGAACAATTGTTATTTTGTACCAAGTATCACCAAGAATATTATCTCCATTCCTGCTCTAGTCAGGAAAGGATTTGCCTTTGAAAGCAAGATTTCAAAGTGTGTTTTAACTTTTGATAATATTGTGTATGCGACTGGTTCAATTAACAATGGGTTATACATGTAGGACATGGAAAATTCTATACAAAACATTGATAATAAGAAAGCCAAGTATGCTGATGACAGCACCTTGCTATGGCATAGTCGTTTAGGCCATATAAACGAGAAGCGCATTAAGCGGTTGCATGATCATGGACTGCTGGGATCATTCTCCTATGAGGAGATTGATACATGCAAAGCTTGTTTGATGGGTAAAATGATGAAGTCTCCTTTTCTTCACAAAGGGCAAAGGACTTCAGGTTTACTGGACCTTATACACAGTGATGTGTGTGGGCCATTTAGTAAACATGCCAGAGGTGGCTATTAGTACTTCATTACCTTTACTGATGATTTCAGTAGGTATGGGTATGTCTATTTAATGAGACATAAAAGTGAATCTTTTGACAAGTTCAAAGAGTTCAAAAATGAAGTACAAAATCAGCTAGGCCGAAATATCAAGGCACTTCGTTCTGATCGAGGTGGTGAATACCTGAGTCATGCGTTTACTGACTATCTGAAGGAGTGTGGGATTATCTCACAGCTCACTCCGCCAGGAACACCGCAGTGGAATGGTGTGTCCGAGAGGAGAAATAGAACGTTACTTGATATGGTTCGTTCTATGATGAGTCAGGCTACTCTTCCATATTCCTTTTGGGGTTTTGCACTGGAAACAGCTGCAAAGGTACTAAACCGAGTGCCATCCAAGGCAGTTTCAAAGACGCCATATGAGTTATGGTATGGGAAACAGCCTAGCTTGACATTTATCAGGATCTGGGGTTGCGAGGCTTATGTCAAAAAGCTCGCCTCTGGGAAACTGGAAAGCAGATCTGAGAAATGTATCTTTGTCGGTTACCCTAAGGAAACTAAGGGTTATTATTTCTACGATCCCAAAGAGAACAAGGTTTTTGTTGCTCGAACGGCCATATTTCTTGAGAAGGAGTTTCTTCTGCAAGAGGCCAGTGGGAGAGAAATAAAGCTGGATGAGATTCCAGAGGAAGGACAAAGTAGTCAAGCAGAGTTGGATGAGCCTGAGCCGGTAGATCAGGTTATTGAACAACCTGAGGCTCAGATACCACGGGAACCGCGAAGATCGGGTAGGATCCGTCGACAGCCTGAGCGCTATGACGGAGTCTACATCATTGATAATGATGAACCCCTAACTTATGCGGATGCGGTCAGTGGACCGGAGTCAGCTAGATGGCTTGATGCTATGCGAGCCGAGATGGACTCCATGTCAGATAACCAAGTCTGGGATTTGGTTGATCCGCCTTCGGGAGTAATCCCTATAGGTTGTAAATGGATCTTCAAGAAGAAGATTGACATGGATGGTAACGTGGTTACCTATAAAGGCAGACTAGTTGCGAAAGGTTTCAAACAAATCTACGGGATAGATTATGATGAAACTTTCTCTCCTGTAGCCATGTTTAAGTCTATTCGGATTCTTTTCGCGATAGCAGCATATTACGACTATGAGATCTGGCAGATGGATGTGAAAACAGCTTTCCTTAATGGAAATCTGGATGAGGATGTGTATATGACACAACCTGAGGGTTTCACTAATCCAGCAGATCGTCATAAAATATGCAAGTTAAAGAAGTCCATTTATGGACTTAAACAAGCATCAAGAAGCTGGAACATTCATTTTGATGAATCAATCTCTGAGTTTGGTTTCATCAAGAACGAGGATGACCCGTGTGTATATAAGAGGTTTAGTGGGAGCGTGATTACATTCCTAATCCTCTACGTCGATGATATCTTGATCATTGGAAATGATATTCCTGAACTGCATGCTGTTAAAGCATGGTTAGGAAAATGTTTCCAGATGAAAGATTTAGGAGAAGCAGCCTATGTACTAGGTGTGAAGATCTACAGGGATAGATCTAAGAGGCTTCTCGGGCTGTGCCAGAGTACTTACATCGATAAGGTCCTGGAGAGATTCCATTTAGAGAATTCTAAACGTGGATATCTTCCAGTCAGACATGGTCTGAATCTTTCGAAGAGTCAGTGTCCACAAACACAGACTGAGAAAGATGAAATGGACAATACGCCTTATGCTTCGGCTATTGGGTCCATTATGTATGCGATGTTGTGTACTCGCCCAGACGTCGCTTACGGGTTAAGCGTGACCAGTCGATTCCAAAGTAATCCAGGTTTGGCGCACTGGATTGCGGTCAAGAACATCTTAAAATATCTGCGGAGGACCAAAGATATGTTCTTGATATATGGTGGTCAGGAAGAACTCAGTATAGAGGGATATACTGACGCTTCGTTCCAGTCGGACCAGGATGATTTCCGATCGCAATCAGGCTATGTTTTTAGCTTGAATGGTGGAGCAGTGGTGTGGAAGAGTTTCAAACGGTCTACTGTTGCTGATTCCACAACTGAAGCCGAGTATGTTGCAGCCTCGGAAGCATCCAAGGAGGCAGTGTGGATTCGTAAGTTCGTGAGAGAACTTGGTGTCGTTCCTTCGAGTGCTGATCCTTTGGTTATCTTCTGTGATAACACTGGAGCAATCGCACAAGCAAAGGAACCACGGTCGCACCAGAAGTCCA